>OX381719.1:57784861-59071439 GCA_947462335.1 Harmothoe impar | reverse complement strand
CACTACTGACCCCTTTTGATAGTTAGAGGAACTAAATTGCCATACAAGTTCTATGGGGCAGGGCCCATAGACACTTCATGTATATATGATTTCCATCCAAATACAATGTGCCTCCTCTGAGTTTCCGGTCTGCTTATTGGACATTGCGCACCTGGCTATTCATTTCCAGCAACATGTTGAATACAAATTTATATCTGCACGAATAAATGTGTAGGACATGTTCAAAGTTAGCTAACGTTAGGGTTTCAGAAGAGCAAATGTCATGTGAGATTTCTGCATCTCTATAAGCTTACACATCTCCAAAATTATACCAGAATGGTGGAATAGCTCCTAAATAGTGTGACTGTACCAATACAATGATTGCCATGTGTAGTACTGTTGCAGTATGAGGGAATTATGCATGACCTGTTAGGTCCATGGGACCTCAACACGTTAGTTCCCCTTTTGTCCACACCGTGTCAGGTCGCTTCACACCTCCTCTTCCCGGAAGCTATGGTTTCCTATGCCACAGATAATCTGAAGTGACTGGAGGGGGGGTGTGGAGTCACGTTTTGTCCACAGGGTCATTGCAGCTCAAGGAAAGACACAAGTTGGTGCTGTTATTGAAAATGAATTGTATTTTTACTTGGAGTATAGTTTCTTTGCCACAAGGATGTTTTTACCATACAGGTAACTTTAAGACCCACCCAGACAAGAAATATCAGCTACAGTTTATTGTGGCATAATTGGAGGCTACATCTTATTCTATTTATGCACTGTGTATTGCCAGGCTAGGAGATTTGGTCATCTAATGATGCACTTAGTAAAATTGATGATGGACCTTGCAAATTTCCTCGTATGAAGAAATAAATTAAGTTTGTACAAAGAGCTTGATAATGGGCGTGGACACTTTGTAGCATGTGGACAAAACGTGACTTCACAGGGTGGGGGGGGGGGGGGGTGGCGCACCCCGGGGCACCTTGTGATTCCAAGTGTTTATTATCCACCTCCCCCATCATGTCTCATCCATGCCATACAACCTCAAAGTCTCTGTTTGGAGAGTGTAGAACAACCCCCAGATATCAGCTGGGAGATAAGCAGCAGGGAGGCGGAAGGTGTTTTACCTACCTCCAGTAGAGAGAGTTCCTCTCTGGTGTTGACATGGCAACCAAGATGCCAGGAGGGATGGCGGAATGTTTGGGGGAACACAACCATGTTTGTTTAGCGACACCGATAGCACTGTCGACAAGAGGGCCAGAAGAGAGCAGATGTGTGGGTTTGGGAGTGATCATGTTTTAACAAGAGAGGGGGGGGAGGGGGCGGTGAGATTTGCGACATTTTTTCACCCCCGCCCTAGAGGGGCCGAAATATTTTGCCCACCCCTCACCCCGACGGGTCGAAAATCATGCGCATTCTCACCCTTTTGTAGCATAGTAATGCGCGGGTTTTTTCGCCCAAGGTGGAACCGTAGAATTCATTTGCCTCCCCGTAAGAGGGGTCTACATTTTTTACCGCCCTCCCCTGTTGTTATAAAATGACCACTCCCATAGTAGGGGATATGAAGACCAGGGTGTGTGTGTGTGGGGGGGGGGGGCTGTAGACACTTCTGTGTATCTGTATCAAGTGAAAATACCACCTGGTGCAAAAACAAACCATGGTAGAGAAGTAGGGGAGAGGGTCCTCGTGGATACCTACTACTAGACACTCTAGGGGCCTCTAACTGGTGGGTCTGTCTGCAGAGGGTCGGGGTGCGGCTTATACTTGAGTTTTTGCTACAGTACAAAAGTCACCAAAATCAGATCGCCAATGCAGCTTATAAGATCGGCCCAAACTCTAGGTACGGCTTATACGCAAGTTAGGCTTAAGGTTTTACGGCTGCACCGCCGATCTGACTCGCGTACAAGCCGCGGCTTATACGTGAGGTTTGACGGTACTTATGCTGCCTAAGGAGTCAGAGGATTATGATTTGACAATAACCAGAGATTGGTTTGGAGGAAAACAATTGAACGCTAAATATCATTCCGTGTAAACTGCTCCTTGCAGCATCATTGTATAACTCTCCAAGCAGGTAGTGTGTAGTGCTGGCTAGGACTGTGTGTGGAGAGTGGAGAGGGTTGACATGTGTGAGGGATGAGTGTGTGTGGGGGGGGGGGGAGGTGGGGAGGGAGTGATGTGTGAGTGTATGGGGGGGTGATGTGTGTGTGGGGGGTGTGTGTGTGGGGGGGGTGATGTGTGTGTGGGGTGTGTGTGTGTGGGGGGGGGGGGTGATGTGTGTGTGGGGGGGTGTGTGGGGGGGGGGGTGATGTGTGTGTGGGGGGGGGGGTGTGTGTGGGGGGTGATGTGTGTGTGTAGGGGGGGGAGGGAGTGATGTGTGAGTGTATGGGGGGGTGATGTGTGTGTGTGGGGGGGGGGGATGTGTGTGTGTGGGGGGGGGGGGGTGATGTGTGTGTGTGTGTGTGAGGGGGGTGATGTGTGTGTGTGTGTGGGGGGTGATGTGTGTGTGTGGGGGGGGGGTGGTGTGTGTGTGTGGGGGGGGGGGATGTGTGTGTGTGTGTGGGGGGGGGTGATGTGTGTGTGGGGGGGGGGTGATGTGTGTGTGTGTGTGTGGGGGGGTGATGTGTGTGTGTGTGTGTGGGTGGGGGGTGATGTGTGTGTGTGTGTGGTGGGGGATGTGTGTGTGTGTGGGGGGGGGGGTGATGTGTGTGTGTGTGGGGGGGTGATGTGTGTGTGTGTGGGGGGGGGGGGGGGTGATGTGTGTGTGTGTGTGGTGGGGGATGTGTGTGTGTGGGTGGGGGGGGGGGGTGATGTGTGTGTGTGGGGGGGGGGGTGATGTGTGTGTGTGTGGGGGGGGTGATGTGTGTGTGTGTGGGGGGGGTGATGTGTGTGTGTGTGTGGGGGGGTGATGTGTGTGTGTGTGTGGGGGGGGGGGTGATGTGTGTGTGTGTGGGGGGGTGATGTGGGTGTGTATGGGGGGGTGGTGTGTGTGTGGGGAGGGGGGGATGTGTGTGTGTGGGGGCCCGGGGGGTGATATGTAGGCAATGTACTGGGGATATTGAAAACTTTTACATTAAAATGTACAGAAAAATGGGGGGCGCACGCCGAGTCCGCCCCCTGCTAAAACCGCCCCTGCCCCATAAACCTATAACCTTCCTCCCTTGTCCCTCACTTTCCTAGCCCCATATTGTCCCCCCCCCCCAGCCCCCCGGTGTTGCTCTACCAGCTGGAAGTCCTTAGCTCAGTAACCTCACCAGTATAGTTACAGCAGCCACCACCAGGGGTCACCACACCACGGACGCCGCCATTTGTCAAAACAAACCTTGTTTGTCTACACTCTTCCCCCTGACACTTAGAGCTAATCATCAACACCTTTGATGCTGGAGTTGTGCTTGGAGATTGGTTTCTGCCTGTCTTCCTGATATCTCAGTGTGTTCTGGGTTTCTGCTGATTCTGTTAGGTCTCAGTGAAGGAAATCCTTCTACTATATATTTTAATATAGCGGAAAACGCAATAACAGCTACCAGGACATTTACAATTTCTGAAAATCACCCTTGACCTAAAAGATACATCTTTCCTACAAAACATTTCCAACAAAAATTAGCTACTGACCACGGAAAATTTGAGCACTGGTTTGTAGCGTAAAACCACCTGAATTTTGCCTGAATTTGCACTGAATAATTTTCATTTTCACTGATCCCCAATCTAGCCTTTGAAAAAAATGTAAACTCACTGAGAATCCCTTTCCTATTATTTGATTGAAATTGGCAGACATTCAGCAGCATGTGTACAAGTTTTCATAATATTGGCATCATTTCCAACTTAATTATGGACCATTCAGTGCCCCTACAGTATTCACTTCTGACCAGAATCGTATATGACTCAGTTTTCTGCGGGATTACCCTCACTGAGACCTTTAGGGGTACCTTACTTTGTTGAAGTACTTCTAGATCTGTTTGTATTTTGCAGGGATGAAAGTCTTCAAGTTTTCCCCTGATTTCAGGTATTTTTTGTGTCACAAATAACTTTTTATTCAGGGGCCTCAGTTTAAGCATTTCAAGTTTTTTTGAGATGTTACTCATGACCCTGATTTTGAACTTTCTAGGAATTTTCTGTTGGAAATATTGTCTTTCTTCACTATCTTTCTCTCTGGAAATACATGTACTCACAGTACGTATCTGAGGTATAGATAGGGGGGGGGGGGGGTGGTCCCCATGTCGCATGTCGATTTTAAGAAATGGCCATGTCACCTGTCAATATTGCTTAATATTGCTTATGTCGTATGTCAATTCTAAGAAATTTCCATGTCCCATGTCACTAACTTTTTAAGCCTCATGTCGCATGTTGATTTTAAGAATAGGCCATGTCGAGGTGTCCAATTTAGGATTTAGGAAGTCACCAATTTTATGACAGATTTACTCTGTTAATGAATGTAGTTCCTGGATTATGATTGTTACTATCAGAACACTACTAGTGCAGGAAGATAGTCCCCCCACCATGGTTGCACCCGCGAGTTACACACTAGGCCAAAAAAAAGGGTTTGTTTCAGGTAACCCGACCGACCCTGTCAAAAAAGGGCCGACCCTACATTTTTCTATGCCATTTTGAAGAAATTTTTGTGTTTTTACCCTCTTTTGGTAAATTTTTGGGTTTTCGGAGAGGCCGGCTGGTACTTCGTGTTAAAAAATGAGTTTAAAAAAACAAAAATCCGACCTACCGACCCTACATTTTATTGCCATGTTACCTGAAACAAACCTCTTTTTTGGGGCCCCATGCCATGTATCAGGGACATGTGAATTAACTGTAGACCAAGGTCTCTGGGGGACATTTTGTTTCAGTGCTGTTAGATCTAATCGGTGCAGGTCGTTTGTAGTTGACCCCTGAAGGTCATGTGTGAATAACCACTGAAGGTCAGATCCAATTAATATAGAGAATCTTGATTAAAATCTTGCCTCTGATTAGTCCTTTAAGAACGGCATATACTTTTTTAAAAAAAACAGTTGTCGCCATGATGCACCAACATTGTGGCGGCGAGTAACTCGCCAGCGTTGTTTTAGTGCATCATGCCCATCCTTTGGGAGTGTATGAACCCGAAAGCGTCGGCATGATGCTTGAATGCAGCACCGGTGATCATGTCACTCGCCAGGGCTGCATTCATTCATTCTGTCGACAAAGCTCATTAAAGGATAATACAGGCATTAAATGGTTAATAATCAGGAAAATGGGGCACATCGGTAATTACACATTTGCTACTGGGACAAGGTCAAGGTCATATTGGACGAGAACGAGGCTGGCCACTAGGGGGCATGATGGCGCACAGACTGCCGGGAAATTGTTTCTTGTTGAGCCGTAAATCTGTCATCTTAGATTAATATGGTCCGCCGGGGAGTTGTTATATGGGGTCCCGGAGTCTTTGAGGGTAGATAGGAACTGCTGCCCTACCGCCCTACTTTTCAGAGGATGGGAGATTTGACTGCCCTACTCTTCAGATGTTGCAAGATTTGACCCCCCCTATTTCTCAGAGGTTTTGGGAATCGAGTGCCCTATGTATGTGGATAATCTGTACATGGACTGCCCTATTCCAACCCCACTGTGGCTGTTAGCTCATAATTTTGTACAAATTCAATTTTATTCATCCCTTTTAGCAAGAAAACATACTCAATGTAATGTTTTGATTTTGACTGTCCTACTAATCAGGGCTTGGACAACATCTGACCGCCCCCTTTTTAGGATCTAATGGAAATTCACCTCCACCGCTTTTCATAGTTGTGCTGCAGTAGTTATCCAATACATGGTGGAGTGCCCCCCCCCCGGGATGGCCGTCCTGAAGTATGTGTAGGGGTAGGGTAGGGGTGGATCCAGGAATTTGAAAAGGGGGTCTACCAAACACCAAACTACCAAGAAGTGTAATGCCGGGACTTCAATATCATTTGAAAAATCTTTCCTTTTAAATCCAAAGGGAGGGGGGCAGACCCCCCAGGACCCCCCCCCCCCCCTTGATCCGCCCCTGACGGTAAGGTACGTAGGTTTTTGGGCAGAAAATCTTTCCTCCAGGGGGTGGTTACCCTCGATTTTGCAATAAAAATATATCAAAATTTCTTTTTTAAAAGATAAGTAGGCCCTAGGGGGAAAGATGGAAGGTATGGAAGTGACCTAATGAGTGACTGGAATGTGAAATAAAATGAAAAGAAACAAAAACAGGAAGACAGAAACAAATAAATCGAAGGAGAAAGGGTGAAAGAAGAAGAGAGTATACATATAATACCTAATGAATAACATGATTGTAAATATGGCTGTAATATCCATCAGCATTGAGAGAAAACAACAACTCACTAATCTCTCCATATCAGCCGGTGTAGTTATTGCAATGTTAGATATTGTCAAGGTTTTTACATCTCAAGAGCATCAGGTCATACATAAGGCCACTCAAAAAGAAAAATTGTTTCTCATCACCAAGCAGTGAAAAATATGACGAGGGCGTTTTTTATTTTATTTTTTTTTTTTTACCCTGGGCTTAAATACATGGGGAAATTTGGACTTTTCGCGATCAATTTTCCCATTTTAGTATTTCGGAGTTTATTGATCAGTAAAAGTTGTTATAATGGAAGTTATTCCTAGCTGACTGACAGCATAAGCTTTAATTTGATACCAAAATTGCCAATATTTTATGCAATTTTAACATATTTTTCATCAAAAATGTAAAAAAAAAAATTAAAAAAAAAGTTTTCCCAAATCATGAATTTTATGATGCGCGCGGTGATGAGAAACTACTTTTTTTTTTGAGTGGCGTAAGAAATAACACGACTGAATACCAACTGAATGGAGAGGGGTAGAAACAAATGGGCTGGGGTAGAGGGTGTATCATGGTGTGTGTGTGTGGGGGGGGGGGGGTTGGGGAAGGTCTTCACAGATTAGATAGTACCCCGTCTCAGGCGGAAAGTCATTTGGAGAACGATCTTTATCTCTTGACATAAACCATCACTCACCAAGCACAGTCCCCGTCAAGCTAATCCTTACACATACTGTAATATCAGCTTGGAGATCGAGGGACTTGATCTTAGATATGATTCTTGTTATGTTCTAGATCTTCCATCTGGATTTAATGCATCAACCCATATAGGCAGTAAGTAGTACAGAGACATTTTAGCACTATAAATGCGCAAGGAAAACAGAGAATATACAATATTGACTGTCATTTGAGATTTTAAAGCAATTATATTTTGAAATTTGAGACCAATTTGAAAAGCAGTAGTGTCTTATATAAGGCCAAATAAAAAAAAAAGTGTGTTTCAGGTTACCCGACCCTACCTTGCAAAACAGGGCCGACCCTAGACATTTTTATGCAATCTTGAAAAAATATTTATATTTTGGGTCATTTTGGGGCTATTTAAGGGTCGATCTGATAGTTCACGAGTCGAGGTGGTCGTCGGCGAGTCGGCATTGTAGTTCGTGAGTCGATTTCTGGGTACTTTTCAGGCTAAAGTAAAAAAAAAAAATTAAAAGAAAAAAAAATCAGCCCTACCTACCCTAGATTTTCAGACCATGTAACCTGAAACACACTTTTTTTTTTGGCCTAAAAACGACCCACACTTCCCTGAACATCTACTGCCTTGGTACCCCACTCCCCCAGACAGAAGCCCTTGCAACTACCCTTATAAATATGTTCAATTATATTTAGACATTTCCTCTCATAATTTGCTTCTTCAGACAACTTTCCTTGAATTATCTAATATTGAGGACTGAAGGCTGACTGTAGTTCATACGTTGTGTCAGTGTAACACAATTTTATAATTATGGTATAATGGTATCCTACTTCTTTGTGAATACATAAAATATACCAAATATTGACTGTCCTTGGATATTTTAGAGCAATAATGATTTGATATTTAAGACCAATTTGTCAAAGCAGTGGTATCTTAGTATGAAGTCAATCGACCCACCCTTCCTTGAACATTTATTGCCTTGGATCCCTCACTCCTTCAAACAGAAGTTTGTTTGCTTCCTCAGACATTTTCCCTTGCATTTCCCAATATCAAGGAGACTATTGTCTATGTGTCTATTAGTTGTATCAGTTCAAGACAGTTTTATAATTGTGGTATTTGGTTTGTATTTTCCAGCCGCATCTTATTTGGTTGTAAACCGGACCGAAGACATGCTGTACCGACTCAAGTGTTTCTGCGACCCGCAGGACGAGTGTCTGAAGGGGAAGGACTACTGTGAGACGTCATCTAAGGTACTTGAATATACAATTTTAGTTAAATGGGCCCAAAGATAAGTTATAAAATAACATTGCAATTGCTTTAATTAAGTATTTCCCTTGTGTTTGACATCATTCTTTATGGTATCAATATTCTCCACATTGTGATTTGCTGCCCTGGCGAGTAACTCGCCAGTGCTACATTCAAGCATCACGGTGACCCTCCCGTAGGGTCGGCATGATGCACCAATATGACCCCGGCAAGTTACTCGCCTGTGCCGCATTGGTGCATCATAACGACAATCTCTTAGCGACATCCGTCAGTAGTGGTTTGATATTGCAAAGCTCTTTCCACGGATTTTCATAATCATGGTCAAAGGCATTCTGTAAAACACTATGCACTTTCTCTCACCCCTATACACTCAACTCTCTTAAATAGAATATGTATATCAATCAATGTGTATGGCACATTCTGGGTCTCTACCCATATCCTTAATTCGGAGCACTTGTCAAGGAGTTATTTTTTGTTCAATAAAGGTTCAGCAGTCACGTAAAATCATGCAAATGATGTGACCAAGTTGAAACAAAAAAAAAAAAAAAGGTCTACCTTTTACATGCTCTTATACATATATGTGTGTGTGTATGTATATATATAGCTCTTTACTCTAGTACAAGCCAAGTATAAAACCACCCAAATTTTCCAAAATATATAATTATAAAACCGTATATTCTCGCGCATACATAGACTTTTTTTACAATCCAAATAACCACACAAAAACAAATTCTTAAAAAATTAGAAAATTTACATTTCGCCCGGTTCCCTTGCAGTGCTTTGCGTCCATAGTTGAGAATTGAATTGAATTAAAATTTCAAATATTTATCCTTGCAGGAATGTATGGGAGGGCTTTGAAGGACGGCTTTGACCTTGTGTGTTTTCCCTTGCAGTGCTTTGCAATCAAAATCCATTGACAAAAACAAATTCTTAAAAAAATAAAAAATCTTTATTTCGCCCGGTTCCCTTGCAGTGCTTTGCGTCTATAGTTAAGGAGGACGGCTTTGACCTTGTGTTCTTCCTTTGCAGTGCTTTGCGTCTATAGTTTAGAATTGAATTGAAATTTCATTTATTTATCCTGGCAGAAATGTGTGGGAGGTTATTTGAGGACGGCTTTGACCATGTGTCTTCCCTTGCAGTGCTTTGCGTCTATAGTTAAGAATTGAATTGAATTGAAATTTCATTTATTTATCCTGGCAGGAATGTATGGGAGGGCTTTGAAGGACGGCTTTGACCATGTGTTTTCCCTTTCAATGCTTTGTGATCAAAATCCATTGACAAAAACTTAATTTCGCCTGTTTCCCTTGCAGTGCTTTGCATCTATATTTATGACCTATGACTTAGGAAATATTTGACCATGTGTTTTCCCTTGCAGTGCTTTGCATCTATAGTAAAGGAAGATGCCTTTGACCATGTGTTTTCCTTTGCAGTGCTTCGCATCTATAGTAAAGGAAGATGCCTTTGACCATGTGTTTTCCCTTGCAGTGCTTTGCGTCTATAGTTAAGGAAGACGGCTTTGACCATGTGTTTTCCCTTGCAGTGCTTTGCGTCTATAGTTAAGAATTGAATTGAATTGAAATGTCATTTATTTATCCTGGCAGGAATGTATGGGAGGGCTTTGGAGGACGGCTTTGACCATGTGTTTTCCCTTGCAGTGCATTGCGATCAAAATCCATCGACAAAAACTAATTACTAAAAAATTAGAAAATTAAAATTTCGCCCGGTTCCCTTGCAGTGCTTTGCGTCTATAGTGAAGGAGGACGGCTTTGACCTTGTGTTTTCCCTTACAGTGCTTTGTGATCAAAATCCATTGACAAAAACAAATTCTTCAAAAAATGAAAAATCTTAATTTCGCCTGGTTCCCTTGCAGTGCTTTGCGTCTATAGTTAAGAATTGAATTGAATTGAAATTTCATTTTATTTTTGCTGGCAGGAATGTATGGGAGGGCTTTAGAGAATGGCTTTGACCATGTGTTTTCCCTTGCAGTGCTTTGCGTCTATAGTTAAGGAAGACGGCTTTGACCATGTGTTTTCCCTTTGCAGTGCTTTGCGTCCATAGTTAAGGAGGACGGCTTTGACCATGTGTTTTCCCTTGCAGTGCTTTGCGATCAAAAGCCATAGACAAAAACAAATTCTTAAAAAAATAAAAAATCTTAATTTCGCCCGGTTCCCTTGCAGTGCTTTGCGTCTATAGTTAAGGAAGACGGCTTTGACCATGTGTTTTCCCTTGCAGTGCTTTGCGTCTATAGTTAAGAATTGAATTGAATTGAAATTTCATTTATTTATCCTGGCAGGAATGTATGGGAGGGCTTTGAAGGACGGCTTTGACCATGTGTTTTCCCTTTCAATGCTTTGTGATCAAAATCCATTGACAAAAACTTAATTTCGCCTGTTTCCCTTGCAGTGCTTTGCATCTATATTTATGACCTATGACTTAGGAAATATTTGACCATGTGTTTTCCCTTGCAGTGCTTTGCATCTATAGTAAAGGAAGATGCCTTTGACCATGTGTTTTCCTTTGCAGTGCTTCGCATCCATAGTTAAGGAGGACGGCTTTGACCTTGTGTTTTCTCTTGCAGTGCTTTGCGTCTATAGTTAAGGAGGACAGCTTTGACCATGTGTTTTCCCTTGCAGTGCTTTGCGTCCATAGTTAAGGAGGACGGCTTTGACCTTTTGTTTTCTCTTGCAGTGCTTTGCGTCTATAGTTAAGGAGGACAGCTTTGACCTTGTGTTTTCTCTTGCAGTGCTTTGCGTCCATAGTTAAGGAGGACGGCTTTGACCTTGTGTTTTCCCTTGCAGTGCTTTGCGTCTATAGTTTAGAATTGAATTGAAATTTCATTCATTTATCCTTGCAGGAATGTATGGGAGGGCTTTGGAGGACGGCTTTGACCATGTGTTTTCCCTTGCAGTGCTTTGCGATCAAAATCCATTGACAAAAACAAATTATTAAAATTATTAAAAAATCTTAATTTTGCCTGGTTCCCTTTCAGTGCTTTGCGTCAATAATTAAGGAGGACGGCTTTGACCATGTGTTTTCCCTTTGCAGTGCTTTGCGTCTATAGTTAAGGAGGACGGCTTTGACCAGCGGCGGTGGGGGTGCCTGGAGAGGAATGACAACTCGCGCCTGACGTGCGGCACGGCGCCCGGACACAGCGCGGTGGTACACTGCTGCTCCCTGTCCTACTGTAACCAGAACGTGACCCCCACATACGCACCCGTCATAGCCAACAACAATGGTGAGTGGCTGCTAACAGTTAATGTTGAGTCTGTATTAGGGAGTGGTCATTTTTTAACAACAGGGGGGGGGTGGTGGATTTGGGGGGGGACCAAAAAAATGTGGACCCCTTGAAGGGGGGGGGGACCAAAAAAGTTTGGACCCCTCTTGAGGGGGGGACCAAAAAAATTGCACCCCTTTTTAGCGAAAAAGCCCGCGTGTTACTATAGCACAAAGGGGTCAGCCGCGCTCAATTTCGACTTGCCCGAGGGGGGGACCAAAAAAATTTCGACCCCTCCCATGGGGGGGGGGAACCAAAATTTCCACCGACCCCCCCTGTTGTTAAAAAATGACCACTCCCTTAGATACCCTACACTTGTACAGGGGCATTGCATATACCAGGGGCGGATCCAGGAATTTGGGAAAGGGGGCGCGCCGTAATAGCAGTGCGGGTGTTGAACCATCTAAATTAAAATTTACCAAAAAATAGGGGGGGGGGCGCCCCTTGCGCCCCCCCTGGATCCGCTCCTGCATAACCACTGCCCCACAAATTTCTCAAGCCCCCTTACCCCTACAAGAATGTTATAAATGTCATGGAAAATTAAGATTTTTGTCATGGAATTGTCATTGAATTTCAATCTGAAATGTTTGTGGGAACCCTGATCTTGATCTCAAGTCAAGTTTTCAAGTTTAATCAGTTTTATTGCGTCTTAATGTAAAATAACATTATCCACCTTCTGCAACCAGGGTGTGGTCAGAACCCGTACAATTTTTCTGTGTATATAATTATCCCCATAATTATATAAGTATAATGCTACCGGTATGATTAGTCACAGTTGGTTTATATGTATTACCGTAAAACCCCACCTTTAAGACGACCCCGCCTTTAAGACGACCCCCTACTTTGAGAAAAAAATCCGTCTTGTACAAAAAATCTTTAAAAATGGTTTTAACTATAATCCATTGTATAAAAACCCCACCTTTAAGACGACCCCCCAATCTTGAAAGAAAATCCGTCTTGTAGGAAAAATAAATCCCAAATAAAATCCGTCTTAAAGCCGGGGTTTTACGGTACTTAGGTTTATACTAAGCCTACCTGGCCTGCTGGCTCTGTATGCCCCAGGTCAGGGTCAAGGTCTCCTTGTTCACTGGACCATAACCAACTAACAGGGATCCACACCTGTGTATTTTTTGTGTTGTTCTTCAGACAATGTGTTATTCTAATGTCCCCTTGTCCAGGTGCGGGTGTGCCGCTGCTCTTCTCGGCCCAGGCCCAGTGTATATGAGTGTATCTTAATCTAAGAAAGTGAACAACCTGGGGAGGGGGGGGGGGGGGTTTCGTAAAAATTTATTAGCACCCCTTTGGATCGAAAATTGGCGCACGCACGGGCCCTTTGAAGCTTCATAATGTGTAGGCTGTTTCGCTCAAAACTGGTGAAATGTTTGTGTCCCAACCCCCCCCCCCCCGACCCACTCCCCGGTCAAAGGGTTAACATTTTTTTTGTGCCCCGCCCCACGAACCCCCCATCCCCATCTGTTTAAAAAAAAGATCACTCCCTAATGGTTGCTTCCCTTGTGCAGGTGCGGGTGTGCCGCTGCTCTTCTCGGCCCAGGCCCAGTTGGCCATGGCGGTGATGCTGCCGCTCATCCTGCTTATAGTCGGTATACCGCTCATCTTCATCGTGTGTCGGTGGCGCCACCGGCGGCGGATGGATGAACTTAACGCACGCGAGCGTTTCCTGAGCTACGAGGGTGACATCCGGGCAGAGCCTGTCGGCGACAGCACGCTACAGGTACCTCTCTTTTTATTTCCCTTTTCTTTAAAAGATTTTTATTAAGGTTATTTCCAGTGATTTCCCTTTTTTGCCACAATTTCCCCATTTTGCCAAATATATTCAGCGTTCTATTACTTTTTCAAGTGGGATCTATTTGTTGAAAAAAATTGTACTTCGTTTCCTCATAATCTGATTTCATACTTGGTTAGTTGACAGATGGTGAATGAGTAAATTAATCTACCGTAAATTCTCGCGTTTAACCCACATCTAGCATATAACCTGCACCCCCAACTCAGGAGAATCCTAAAACCCATTTTTGGATCTGAAAATTTTAATTTTAGCACTGTCCTACAATGAGATTAACCCTTGTATAACCTGCACACTATATAGGCATGTCTGGTATCAAATAAAATCTCAGTTTGGTTCGCGTACAACCCGCTGGTAGCACGCTGAAATTTGCGGTACTTGTAATATAATATAACATTTGTCTTTGTGCAGGATATGTACGACCATTCGTACACAAGTGGCAGCGGCTCAGGCCTCCCACTGCTCGTTCAGAGAACAGTGGCCCGGCAAGTCAGTCTTGTAGAATGTATAGGTAAGTACTGTCTAGAAAAAATATTGATAGTTTTTTTTTAATTTAAGTTTTTTTATTTAACCGTTCATAACATACAAGCGATACATTAAGTCTTCCTTTACCAATTACCGTAAAACCTTGGTTATAAGCCGACCTTGACTATACGCCGAATGTGAGTTTGGGAGTAAAAATTCGGCTTATTTAAAAACGAAAGTGTTTGAAATTAGTTTTCACTATGTTCCTACATTATTAAAACCTCACCTATAAGCCGAATAGAAGTTTGGGGCTTAAAATTCGGCTTATAGCAAATAAAACGCCGAATAAAATTCGGCATATAGCTGAGGTTTTTTACGGTACGCATTATTTTGTAATAGGGACGAATTTTGACCCAGTTTTGAGCATTCATTACATTTCTCAATAATTGGTTAAAAATTCGAATTTCTGGATTCTGACTACCGTAAAGCCCCACCTATAGGACGACCCCACTTATAAGCCGAACCCCAAACTTGAGGAAAAAAATCGTCCTATACAAAATAGGTTTAAAAATCGTTTCCTCTTTATTCTAATGTATCAAAACCCCACCTATAAGCCGAACCCCCAATTACAGAAAAAAATTCGGCTTATAGCAAATAAGAACGCCAAATAAAATTTGTCTTATAGGCGGGGTTTTACGGTATTTGCTATAATTATTGTCTCTGGGCAACCCGCACCGTCTCTGCCTTTATTTCCTTTTATTTGGTTTTCCTGGTTAACTAAGTGTATAGGTAAGTACTGCAGGATGCCCACCTGTTAATTAAAAATCAATATTGTTTCATTTGCTTTTAAAGTCAGTTGAAA
The DNA here is from genome assembly GCA_947462335.1 of Harmothoe impar. Lineage (NCBI taxonomy): Eukaryota > Metazoa > Annelida > Polychaeta > Phyllodocida > Polynoidae > Harmothoe > Harmothoe impar. The sequence goes on along the minus strand of OX381719.1, from coordinate 59,056,815 downwards.
AATAATTATGATATTTTGTCGGTTAATTTCCACAATTTTGAGAAAACGTCAGTCAAAAGTATTTTCACCAAAATTGACAGAATGCACAATTTAATTTTTAGATTCAAAACAAAATCTCGGTATGGCTCTACGCGGAATGCGACTTATCCATTGATATTTTTGGTACTAACTGTGTATGTTAAACTAATTTTCTGTCAGTTAAAATTCAAGAAGAAATTTCTGATAGCCAAAACATAAAACTTTTAAATTTTGAACTGTAAGGCAAACACATATAGCCTTGACCCATGTACCACAAGTACAGGAATACTTTTACATACAGTACCGTATTCGACGTAATAAGCGCCCTGGGCGCTTAAAATATTATTTGGAGTGGAAAAATCTGCCTCAAATATTCATTTTAATAAGCGCCCCCTTTGGTTGTTTAATGCAGACTACTGGCTCACCTCAGTGGCTTATAATCACCCCTGTGCCTTCACACTTGGCTTGGCTTAACACCTGCACAGGTGTGAAGTGCTCCATGACACACAAGGGTGTGAAAACAGGAACAAAATCGGAGGTACACATGAAAAAAATCTGGAGAAAGATCTGAAAAAGGGGGGGGGGCGCTTATTAGGGGGAGGGCGCTTATTACGTCGAATACGGTATATAGGTTGATAAACTAGGTAAAAATGACTTTGAAAGAAGGATTTTAGCAGAAATGAAACTCAATAAATAAATGTCTGCATTACCTGTATACAGTATGGCCAAAGGCAACGATTCTAAATTTATTGTAAAGGTCAGTTGAAAAAGTATTATGATATTTAAGTTAGTTAGTTAAGTTAGTGTCTACCCCTTCATGTAGGGGTAGACACTAACTTTTTCATCTGTGGGCCACCCGAGCCCATAGCTCTAGAAAACTACGGGCTCGGGCCAAGATCTGTGGGCCAACGGTCAATATTATGATTTTTATTTAAGGGATATTCCTGATGGGTCTATGAAAAAGTGTAATCAATATGATTAATTTGGGCACATTTCCCTCTTTCCAACGATATATTGCATCACTATAGTTGTCAGGCAGACATTTTTTAATTGTCTCCCAAATACCCCTGTGGGCCAGCTGGGCCCGTAGGAATGCTATTTCGCAGAAAACTACGGGCCCGGACCCAAAACTACGGGCCATTGGCTCCCGGGCCAGCGTTAGTGTCTACCCCTGTTGACATTATCAACACAAAGATTTGTATTGAAAAGAAATTGAAAAACTTTTTCTGTCGACAGGAAAAGGTCGGTACGGTGAGGTATGGAGAGGCACGTATCAGGGAGAGAACGTCGCCGTCAAGATTTTCTCGTCGCGAGACGAGCACTCGTGGGCACGGGAAAGTGAAATCTACAACACAGTCCTGCTACGTCACGAGAACATCCTAGGATTCCTGGCGTCGGATATGACGTCACGTAACTCGTGTACCCAGCTGTGGGTAATCACCCATTACCACCAATACGGGTCGTTATACGACTATTTACAATTACACGTCTTATCGCACGCGGCCATGTTGACTTTGATGCAAACAGCGGCCGCCGGTCTCGTCCATCTTCACACCGAGATATTCGGGACACAAGGAAAACCAGCCATCAGTCACAGGGACATTAAAAGTAAGAATGTGCTCGTGAAAAAAAATGGACAATGCGTTGTCGCTGATTTGGGACTCGCTGTTATGCACTCCCAACAGTCGAATACGATTGATATCGGGAGTAACCCCAAGGTGGGGACCAAGCGGTACATGGCGCCAGAGGTGCTCGATGAGACAATGAATATAGAGTGCTTCGAGTCGTACAAGCGCGTGGATGTGTACGCCTTTGGACTTGTACTGTGGGAAATTGCCCGGAGATGCTTGTCAGGAGGTAGGTGGTCACTTAACATGAAACCCAGATCCAACTAATTCTTAAGAAAAAAGATATACCGTAAAAAACCCACCTTTAAGACGACCCTGCCTTTAAGACGGCCCCCACTTCGTGAAAAAAAATCCGTCTTGTACAAAAGATCTTTTAAAATGATTTTAACTATCATCTAATGCATAAATCCCCACGATTCCCCCCCCCCCCCCATTTTGAAAGAAAATCCGTCTTGTAAGAATAATAAATCCAAAATAAAACCCGACTTAAAGCCGGGGTTTTACGGTATTCCCTAAAATTCAGCTTTTTCTCCATTTTATCTAATGCGCTTGCATGTAAACAAACCGCCATTTTGATGACGTCCCAGGGCCGCGAAATACGGCCATGGGTTACTTCACAGGAGGAGTGAAATACGGCCTTCTTGGTTTGAATCAATGAGGCAGCCGTATTCCCTAAAAAATATATAGACAAATGCCTACGCCCATTAATACCATCTCAGGCTGGGTGGGATGCGCCCCAGCCCCCACGAGTAATATACGTCAGAGAGGTATCAATGAAGTTGACATTTGTGTTACTGTATTCGACGCCTAATAAGCGCCCTCCCCCTAAGAAGCACCCTAAGTACATAAAATGCAATAAAAATAATTATCATTTTACGTCGAATACGGTAATTCTTTTATTTGAAGCCATTGAATGAAGGAAAGACAAATTTTTTATTAGCCCATTGAGTACGGCCACATCGTATTCAATGGGAGGCATTGAATACGGCTCTCCCTATACTAAAGCATAGGAAATCTTGTTTCTCAAAAAAATATTTTAAAAAGGTATGAATTATTAAGCTTCCTAAATACTACTTATTGTTCAGACTAAGACTAAGACTGATGAGTTTAGTTTTTGAGTTTGAAAACCGTTTGAAAACTCTCTTTTTAAAATGGATAGAAATAATGAAGCCAGCTGCCTGGCTGCCCTGTCTGCCTGCCTGAGAGGGGAGATCAGCTGTGATCCAGTTATAGTGCTGCAGCATTGAAGGCTAATTAGCTGAACACCCATCACCAAAAAAGACTAAAGGTCACTATATACCACTGGAAAGCTCTGATCATGGGCTTTTCAAATATGGTGAACGTTAAAGAAAAGGTTGCGAGGAATCCAAGATGGCCGCCAAAATCCAAGATGGCCGCCAAAATATCAGAATTCCATCTCCAATGACCTAGATATGGCTTAGAATACTTTTTTAACACTGCCCACCCCCCCTAATATGGACCCAAGGAATCCAATGGTTCTATTGGTTTGTTTCTAAGACAGCTGGTTGCTTAGCAACAACTGTTCTAATTGTTTATCTGCCTAGCAACACCGTTTTACATGGTCCTGGGGTTGATTACAACCATACCTATCCCCACTAAATTGGACCCAAGGAATCCAATGGTTCTATTGCTTTGTTTCTGAGACAGCTGGTTGCTTAGCAACAGCTATTCTAATTGTTTATCTGCCTAGCAACACATATTTCCATGTTGCTAAGGCTGATTATAATCATACCTACCCCTTTAAATTGCACCCGAGGAATTCAATGGTAACAACATAATATGTTACATTTCATGGACCTGAGGTTCATTATCAACAAGCATTGCAACAACTAAACAGCCTTGGATCCAGGTTATTCTGTGGTGTGAGATTGATAAAGAAACAAGCTCTGTGGACTCTTCAAGTAGCTCTTGGGACCCCTTTAGCAACTCTTGGGACTCTGCAAGCAGTTCCGGGTACCCTCTCAGAGGCTTTGTGGGACCTTCCAGTTGCTCTGGGACCCCTTTAGTGACTCTGGACCCCTTCAGCTTCTCCGGGGACCCTACATGCGGCTCTGTGGACCCTTCCAGCTGCTCTGTAGACCCCTTCAGTGACACTCAGGACCCCCTTAGTGACTCTGTAGACCCTCCAAGCAGCTCTGGGGACCTTCCCAGAGGCTTTGGAGGCCCTTCCAGTGACTCTGTGAGCCCCTTCAATGACTCTGTGGACCCCATCAGTGGCTCAGGGGACCACCGCAGTGACTCTCTGGACCCTTTCAGTGACTATGGACACCCCTTCAGTGACTCTCTGGACCCTTTCAGTAGCTCTGGGGACTCCTTCAATGATGCTGGACAACCCTTCAGTGACTATGTAGACCCTCTAAGCAGCTCTGGGGACCCTCCCAGAGGGTTTGGAGGCCCTTTCTAGTTGCTCTGAACCCCTTCAGTGACACTGTGGACCCCTTCAGTGGGTCTGTGGACCCCGTCAGTGTCACAGAAAATCCATAAGTTGAAAGGGTTAGTCAGTGCAGACTATCCTAGGTTTGTCATATGTGTGTTAATCACAATGACAAAGTTATATTCAAAAATGACTAAGGGGTCAGTCAGTAGTGGCTAACCTAGGTTCATCATTGGTGTGTTGTATTTGTATACCACTAGTTGGTGCCACCTGTAAGATACTTTGATGACCACTTAGTGGCTCCCCCCTGGAAATGAAAAGACTCAGGTGGGTTGGTCAGTACTGACCAACCTGACAATAATAACTTACCTAGGTTGGTCGTATAGGGAGCCAAAAAATTACGAACTAGGTTAGGTACTAGTGACTGATAGATTGGTCGTATAAGCAGTCTAGGAATATCAGTGTGGGGGCCTCTTCAATGGCTCTAGGGACCCTTCAACGACTCTGTTGACCCTTGCAGTAGCTCTGGGGACCCCTTTAGTGACACTGGGGACCCCTTCAGTGACTCTGTGGACCCCTTCAGTAGCTCTGGGGACTCTTCCAGCTGCTCTATGGACTCCTTCAGTGACTTTGGGCACCCCTTCAGTGACTCTGTGGACCCTCCAAGCAGCTTTGGAGGCCCTTCCAGTTACTCTTACTCTAGGGACCCCTTCAGTGACTCTGTGGACCCCTTCAGTGACACTGGGGACCCCTTCAGTGACTCTAGGGACCCTTCCAGTAGCTCTGGGGACCCCTTTAGTGACACTGGGGACCCCTTCAGTGGCTCTGTGGACCGTTCCAGTGGGTCTGGGGACCCCTTCAGTGGCTGTTGGGACCCTTCCAGCAGCTCTAGGGACCCTTCCAGTAGCTCTGCGGACCCCTTTAGTGACACTGGGGACCCCTTCAGTGACTCTGTGGACCGTTCCAATGGGTCTGGGGACCACTTTAGTGGCTCTGTAGACCGTTCCAGTTGGTCTGGTGACCCCTTCAGTGGCTCTTGGGACCCCTTCAGTGACTCTTTGGACCCCTTCAGTGCACTGGGGACCCCTTCAGTGACTCTGTGGACCGTTTCAGTGGGTCTGGGGACCCCTTCAGTGACTCTTGGTACCCTTCCAGCAGCTCTAGGGACCCTTCCGATGGCTCCAGGAGGACCTCTGTACACTGTGGTGGCTGTGGGTGCATCTTTGCTGATTCTGTGAACACCTCTGCTAACTCTATGACCACCTCTACCCCTGGAAACACCCAGACGGGCTCTGGGTATGCATACCCTGGCATTAGTAGATGTCTACAAGCTCTGGTACCAAGGAAGACGCTTCCCCTATACCAGAGACAACTGGATCATCTTCCCCTATACCAAGGATGGCTAGATCATCTTCCCTTATACCAGAGATGGCTAGATCATCTTCCCCTACATCAGGGACAATTAGATCATCTTCCCCTATATCAGGGATGACTAGTACCTAGGTCGATTGTACCACCTCCCTCAGTATCCGGGCTGTAGCTGAAGGGTCCCAAGAGTTACAGAAGCGGTCAACAGAGCCATTAGAAGGGTCCACGGAGCCGCTGGAAGGGTTCACAGTGCTGCTAAATGGGTCCACAGAGGTGATGGGAGCCACTGGAAGGGTCCCTAATCAACCAAGGAAGTTTTATTACAATAGCTACCCCCCCCCCCCCCCCCCACCGTAAGAAGCTCAAGGGCTCTTGGGGGCCATCCTCATGTAGCTAGCTGTTATGTACATACCCCCTAGCTACTAAACAGGTCCAAAGAGCAGCTGGGGGGTCTGCAGAGTCACTAAAGGGGTCCCAGAGCAACTGGAAGGTCCCACAAAGCCCCTCAGAGGGTCCGCAGAACTGCTTGCAGGGTCCCAAGAGCTGCTAAAGGGGTCCCAAGAGCTACTTGAAGAGTCCACAGAGCTTGTTTCTTTATCAACCTTAAACCATAGAAAAGCCTGGATCAAAGTTGTTTAGTTGTTACCATGCTTGTTGGTAATGAACTTCAGGACCATGGAAATATGTTTTGTTAGGGAGATAAACAATAATAACAGCAAACCAATTGAACCATTGAATTCCTTGGGTGCAGTTAAAAGGGGTAGGTATGATTATTATCAACCTTAGCACCATGGAATTATGTGTTGCTAGGCAGATAAACAATTAGAATAGCTGTTGCTAAGCAACCAGCTACCTCAGAAACAAAGCAATAGAACCATTGAATTCCTTGGGTTCAATTTAGGGGGGGTAGGTATGGTTGTAATCAACCTCAGGACCATGGCAAACTGTGTTACTAGGCAGATAAACAATTAGAACAGTTGTTGCTAAGCAACCAGCTGTCTTAGAAACAAACCAATAGAACCATTGGATTCCTTGGGTCCAAATTAGGGGGGATAGGCAGTGTTAAAAAAGTATTCTAAGCCATATCTAGGTCATTGGAGATGGAATTCTGATATTTTGGTGGCCATCTTGGATTTTGGCGGCCATCTTGGATTCCTCGCAACCTTTTCTTTTACGCTCGCCATATCTGAAAAGCCCATGATCAGAGCTTTCCAGTGGTATATAGTGACCTTTAGTCTTTTTTGGTGATGGGTGTCGCCAGAAATAATGCTCCTAGCTCTCCAATGCTGCAGCACTATTATACCTGGGCAGAGGTGAGGAGAGGGGAGGTGGTGCCCCCTGGTAATCAATACATGAACCACGCATAGGACTCCTGGTTCTAACCATAAATATTCACGCTGTACATAAATTTGGAAAAATATGTACAGCGCGAAAATTTATGTTTACAGCATCCCGCTCCATGATGGAAAAGTAATGATTGATAATGCTCCCTAATATCACTTAATGTCTATCTTTAATAGGGTACATTTTTGAGTTTGATGTACAAACATGATGAAGTCCTTTCTGTTTGTGTCAGGTATAGCGGAGGACTACTCACCCCCCTACTACGACGTGGTGCCCTCAGACCCCAGCTATGAAGACATGCGCAAAGTGGTGGTTGTGGACCATCAACGGCCGTCCCTGCCCAACCGGTGGTCGTGCGATCCGGTATGTACGAACCCTATTTAACACATTTGTCTTCTTTTTTTTTATCCTTTGGGAAAAAAATTGTCCAAAAAGGCCGCATCTAAGAAAATTTCAGAATACCAGCTGCAAAAATTTTCAAATTTCCTGCTGTTAATAGGGACAGAAACGAAATTTGAAAGGTATTTTAAACCTTGTCTCCATCAGCAGACCATCAATTTATAGAAAAAAAAAAGTATAACAAATTTTATCCTAAAAAGTATTCAAAAAGCTGTTAATCGATTTTAAGTGGCCTTGCAGTAGTTGCACCAGATGTGTGACGGAGTGTGTTGTTGATAGATTGATTGACTAAAATTTTTTAATTTATCTAAGATATAAAAAAAAAGATTAAATCTATAATTTAAATTAAATTAATTTATTTGTTTATTGTAGGTAATGCAGGTTGTGACCAAGCATTTATTATTAAAGTTGATAGATTAATGGATTAAAATTCTTTTATTTATTTAAAATTTGAAAAAATTAAATTTATATTTTTATATTTATTTATTTATTGCAGGTGATGCAGGTGGTGACCAAACTGATGCGTGAATGCTGGTACCAGAACCCGGCTGCCCGTCTCACCATGCTACGAGTCAAGAAGACGCTCTCTAAAGCTCTCGAGACGCAGGAAAATTCTGTAAAGTAGAAGAAATATCGAGTCTAATTATATAATGTATCATGATACACGCACAGCGATGAATTCCAGTCCTAGACCTCGGCAGCTGATCGGACCTAGCCCCGAGGGGGTGTTTTACGAAGACGCTCTATTCTGTCGAATACCTGGGTTTTCGCGATGTGATGGCTCGCTGGTTATATGGCCTAGACCCGACTGGAGCTGGTTGTGGCGGCCGCACTGATAAGAGCTGATAGGCTGGGTACAAGCTTGTCCCTGGAAGTGATGGTTACCCAGGGACAAGGTACCAGTCAGTGTGTGTCTTATCGGTACCCAGGGAAATTTTAAATGGCGGACCCGCTGGGTATGAGTCTACTACCCTATCTGGATGGCCGTTTATGCTTGGGGGGGATAAGGAACCATGTAGGTAAAGATAGCCTGCCAGGGCCACCCAGTGGTCATTCCCATCTTGAGGCTTGTTTTTTAAAACAGCCTCACCCACCAAGCGAGAATGATGCATCCCAACGAGTCGGCCAGGGCGAAGCGCAAACCTCAAGTGTTGGTCCTTTAAGGACGGATGTCGCTTAAAGATGACATTCGTCGTCATGATGCACCAATGCATCCCCCGCTGGTGCTGCATTGGTGCATCATGACGACCCTGTGGGAGTGTCTCAACCCTTGTCTCAACCCCATAGGGTTGGCATGATGCATGAATGCAGCATTGGCGAGCTACTCGCTAGGGCTGCATTCGTGAATCATGACGACCAAGGGCATCATGCATTAAGACATCATGCCATCCTTAAGGGTTAAGGGCCGCATAGTGCTTCAATGCATCATGCCCTTGGTCGTCATGATGCATGAATGCAGCCCTGGCGAGTAACTCGCTGATGCATTGTTGCTCTAAACACTGTAATAATGATGCATTCTTTAAGACTATTCCCTCAGGCGTAGACACATAATTGCATATTTAATCGTTTTAAAAGGAAGCACCATCTCAATAAGATTGCTGCGATTGATCTCGTTACGTGTTCCCTGCATCATCGTGCTTACCTCCAAGGGTTATACGAGACTAGTACATCCTGGTACCTCAGAGGAAGAAATTCACCCATAATGCACTGCTCTAGAGTCGGGGGCCTAACCACAATGCATTGCTCTGGGCCAAGATGGCGGGTTCCATAGCCTAATGCGCTGGTTCTATATATAAAGGGACAGTAACAAAGGTTAGAAATGACTGACGCTGACATAGGAAATGCGCGATAATTGCATTTGAACGAAACGCGACTATTATCATTGACATTTCCTGAATTGCAAAGCATCGATATTGATTATGGTAGTGAGTGATAATACAGGGAGATGTGAGCAGCAGCTACAGTGTACACTAGTGCTACCACCTGGTGTCTGAAACGTGAACTAAATCCATGACAGGTTGGCTGGGGTATATATAAACGTGTCCTGTCCATACTACAGTGTCAATGGCTGTGTCTCACCAGATCTGGCCAATGTGGACGTCTTTGACTGGTTGCCATCTTTGACTGGGTGCCATCTTTGACTGGGTGCCAGCTTTGACCGGCTTGATAAAACAGTTTATTTAGGGTAGATATAAGACATAAATGGGCTGAAAAGGTTAATGGATGTTATAACAATTTAAATTAATAGTTAGTAGTCCATATATATCTGGATCTGCCCTAAATAAACTGTTTTCTATCAAGCCAGTTCAAGACGTTTACATTGGCCAGATCTCGTGAGACACAGCCCTATATGATAAAGGAACCACAAGAGTATGACTACAGAAATGAGGTTTTAACGTACAAAATACGTTCTCGCTTTTGTGCATAACTTGTGTAAATCAGAGGGAACAAAACACTTTTTTCATTGAAGAAACGTGGAGATCGTGAATTTACGACAGGGTTTTTTGATTATGCAAATTACTTTGATACTGGTGCTTTGATTACACATTTTCGTTTTTCCATGTGCTTCCATATTTTGTAAACATGCACTTGCTCACGAAATAGTTTTGTACGTCTTATTGCATTGTCCTATGACTGTACATTTTAGATTTAAGTGTTCCCAGTATACCGACCTGGATGATTTTGCGATACCCGTATTTGATGTGATAAGATTTTATCCAAATTCTGTTGACTGAGTAAACCATTTGAAGTTATTGTGATTTTATATCCATGTATCTGTATTCGTAAAATATTGGTTTTACATATTACATACCGTACCTACGTCTTTAAGCGCCCAAGCGCTTATAACTCTGGAGGGCTGGTTACCCCCGGTGCTTATTCAAAACCCGGCGTTTAAACACGACGTTACGGTATACCGCGAAAAAAATAAATGTTCACAAATCAAGCAAGGTGGATAGTTTATCTAAAAGTGGACATTCTGAACAGAACTGCATGGGTCCAAACCGTCAGTTAAGTCACTTCTGTTTTGTTTTTCTTTAAAAGTCAGTGAAATTTCAGTGAAAATAGAAATTGTCATTATTTTGTCAGTTTTTTTCTCTAGATTTTGAGAAAATGTCAGATAAAGGTCCGTTAAAATTTTTTTCTAAATTCTACAAAAGACGCAGGAACGAACCATTTGACTTCTAGATTTTCCAAAATGTCTGGGTGCAGTGATACGCGAAAAGCGGTTTGTACACGGGAAATAACTACTAAACTTGTTGGTTGAAAGGATTATTTGTCAGTTAAAAGTCAATTATTATGTCAGTTACAACTGAGACTGAAGAATAGTGGGAACCCTGTTACTGTGTGACCATTTTACCTCAGCATCCAATGTGATAGACCAGTCCTCAGTTCATATCTAGCTTGTAAGTATTTTCTATAAAGATCAACACGCAGTTCATATGATTTGGCCTCAAAGAGGTTCAAATTTCTTTATTTTTTCGCGGTCGATGAGTATTTTCCAAGTCATTGTGTGTGTTACTTGCTTAAAACTGGTGTTTCTCAGTCAAATGTGTCCGGTCGAAGAGCGATGTAGCAAATTAAGTATTTTAAGAAAGTGGCATTATTTTTGTTTGATATGTAATTTTTCATTGATCTTGATAGGATTTGATGCTTCACACAGTAGCTTAAAGCTACTACTGTAGGTCTGGTTTACGATGTAAATAAATAAATAAATAAATATATGATAATATTAATAGGATGTTGTTGTGAAGCCCACTTAAAAAAATAAAATGCTTTCTCATCACCGCGCAAATCATAAAAATGAGGGTTTGAGGAAAACTTTTTTCTGCTAATTTTTGATGAAAAACATGATAAGAATGGAGAAATATTGGCATATAATTATTTGGTATCAAATTTAAAGTAATAATGCCAGTAATGCAGTGGGATATAGATAATTTACATATTTCCCACTTTTAAAAATCAATAGACTTTTAACTACTCAAGTGTTAGATTTGGTCATGAAAAACATCCTATACACTTCAGCCCGTGAGTAAAAAAGACATTTTAAAAAGCCTCCCTCGTCATATTTGTCGGTCCTTGGTGATGAGAAACTACTTTTTTTTAGTGGCCTAAGCCTGTCTACAGGGTTGGTCTGGTCCTTTAACGATGGATGTCGCTAGAAGATGATATTTGTCATCATGATGCACAAATGCAGCCCCAGCGAGTAACTCGCCGGTAATGCATTGGTGCATCATGCCGACCCCTCGGGAGTGTCTGAACCCTGTAGGGTCAGCATGATGCTGGAATGCAGCACTGGTGGGTTACTGGCCAGGCCTGCATTGATGCATCAAGAAGACCAAGGGCATGATGCATTAAGGTATCATGCCGTCCTTAAAGGGTTAAGGGCTCACCAGAGATCAGCCTCAGTTTGTAACTCTATAGGATTGTCATGTGGGATGGGATATATAACACTATCAAGGTCAAACTGTATTTCTTCATCCTCTGGTCATCTGTGCATATATCATGTGTCCCCCGTAACATGTAGGTTCAGCCTTCACTAAACGTCATACGTCATAACGTCAGCGTTCTACGTCATAACGTCAACGTCATGACGTCATTTAACTATTATGTACAAACGCATCCAATGAAGATATCATTTTTGTATTTGAACATATCATGGTCATCCTAACGTTGAGTGTGAATAGTGTGTATACAATAACATCATTTATATTGTCCTCAAAACAATTGCTTCATGCAGGTCACCCGAGGGCTAGTATTGCCTATTACTTATTAGGTCAAAGGTCAAAAATGTCAAGGTCACACTGACTGTTCTCTAAGGTCACCTTATGGGAAGCTAATATAGGTCAAATAGCAATGTTCTGTAAAAAAAAAAAAAAGTACATGTATGTACAAACCTTGGGCCAAAAAAAAAGGTTTGTTTCAGGTAACATGGGCAAAAAATGTAGGGTTGGTAGGTCGGATTTTTTTTTTAAACTTTTTTTTTGAACATGAAAGTACTGGCCGGCCTCTCCGAAGACCCTAAAATTGACAAAAAAAAAAAAAAAATACGGAAATTTCTACAAAACTGCCTAAAAACACGTAGGGTCGGCCCTGTTTTGATAGGTTCGGTCGGGTGACCTGAAACAAACCTGTTTTTTTGGGGCCTTGGCTATTATATTGTTAAAACAATGTACTGCATGTAGGCCTATTAGGGGACTGACAGTTCAACATGTTGTACTTCTGGTGTCAGTCATGATACGCAATGTGTCAATGTTTCTCCAACTTATTAAAGCTGGTTACCATGACGACTGATAATGCCATGAGGACGTAGTGGGAGTAGTAACCATCCGTTTGTACAGTCTATGTCAATAAACATTGTCATTTTACAAATACTGCTAGTCTTGTTATTGTTCAACCCAATAATCTTTTATTTATTTATTTTTTTTAATTTAAATTTTTTTTTTTTTTTTAAAAACCCTCTATAGGGCAAGACAAAAACTTCCAAAACAACCCAATAATTAGGCCCCTTTTAAAGGGGTAGCCACTAACGCTGACCCGGGAGCCAATGGCCCGTAATTCTTGGCCCGGGCCCGTTGTTTTCCACAAATTTAACTTCCTATGGGCCCGGGTGGCCCACAGGAATTTGGTTAAGAAATCCATGAAGTATGTGCTTTTATAATTATAGGCATGTAACATATCGTTTGAAAGGGAAAATCACCAGGAACTTTCTTCAAAAAAAAGAAAATGATTTCGTTGGGCCCACAGATGTAAGTCCGGGCCCGTAGATTCTTGAAGCCGTGGGCCCGGATGGCCCATTGCTGAAAAAGTTAGTGTCTACCCCTGCTGATACTGACACTGTAAAAATTTCACTGGCCCTCATATCATGTCATTTGTCGATTTTAAAGTGGGTATATCCAAATACTGTAAAAGTGTATCATTTATGGATTTAATAAAAGATTTTAGGAAATAAAATAAAATTTGGCCAATATTGGTTTGAATGAGGGGGAATTGAGTAGATAAGAAGTCAAGTATGATATTTGGGAACATCCGGACTCATTATTATGGGGGAAAAAATTGTCCCACATATCGGATATACTCACTTCAATAAATAGGCCTTATACCTTGTCACTAGGCTCATGTTTCTGAGATTATCACCAGTCTTAATGATACTCACTAAATATAACTGGCACCACTTACTCTGGCTCCCAATATTTACTACACTAAAGAAGGACAAAAAGGAAAGAAAAACGGGGGTTGGGAGGCAGAGGCCCCATGATATGTTAGTTAACAATCAAGGTGACCCTACATAGGTTAACATTGCAGAGGATGCACATGTAAATAGTAAATGTTGGAAGTCTGCATAGTTGGTGAGAGTAATAATCTTAAATGTTATTAACGTTTTAATTAAAGATTATTAATTTTAAGATTGAAAAGATCTTTTCTTGTCCATGCTCACGCTATAATCTGTTTCAACAAGAGCTAACAAGCCTAAATTTGCTACGCATGAAACAGGCCAAAGATTAACACACATAAGGCCAAAAAAAAGAAGGTTTGTTTCAGGTCACCCGACCGACCCTATCAAAACAGGGCCGACCCTACATTTTTTATGCAATTTTGAAGAAATTTCCTTATTTTTACCATTTGTCAGAGACAAAGACATTGGCCCAAGGTCGTGAGACACAGCCCCTAGTTCAACTGTTCTCCCACAGGTGGTGGGGTGGTGGCAGCAGTGCAGTAGTGTGGGTGGTTGCCACACGGTGTCATGGTGGTGCATACAATAGCTCTGGCAACCACCTTCGTCAATACCCAAAACACCACCGGGGTGTTGTTTCTCACCCTTTAAATTGAAATTATTTGTTCTTTATATCATATGCAATCAATATATCAAATGAAAAAGTGGGGTCCGAGTGCTAGTTCCCGGGGCCAGTTTCTCCAGAATGAGCCTATATCTGGTGTGTTTTGGTGAATAAAGATTATGAAGTAAAATGATATTGTTGCAGTGCTACATTTTGCACCATATGGCTATGAACACAGAGCGACAGCTGCCTTATGCTGGGTGCAACAGGGGGGGGGGGTGAGGGGGGAGGTACTTTTTGTGGAAAGGGGGGAGGTACTTTTTGTGGAAACTGAAATGAGCGGTGGGTTACAAAACATAGGCCACCTGGTGGCAAAAATCAAAACTTATAAAAAAATATTTGTTTAGCTAAATTTCCATTCCAATATATGGTATTTTCCTTTATTTAACCATTTTATTTGCCATCTGGACATTATACATGTATATATGGCATTCATTAGACGCCAGGACACCCATAGCATCCTATAGTTAAGGCAAAATAATTATTTTTGGAAAATTCATTACTTCCTTATTTCATCAGTGACCCCCTCATATCATGCTTCTAAAATGTTGCTATAGATGCCTACTACACATTCCCAATATTTTGTTGATATAGCAATAGAAGGGGATAATCCATGACCGCTAATGTGAAAAAATACTGTTTTCCCATTTGTTTCTATAATTAAGGTACAGTACTCGTTTGCTCAAATGACTGTATCATGAAAGTTAAATCGGTAACATGTTAACTTTTTTTCATTTTCTATTTTACAATAAATCAAGCTAATATTATCCTGAGTAATATGCAAATAGCAATAGAATTTCTGTATTCTCCGGACAAGTAGCATTTCCCTTTAAACCCCCACTGCCCCTATTTATAGGGCTGAGTACCTGTCCCGATTCCACTCCGACTGTCGCTGGAGGGGTACCGAGATTTGCGCCTTTAAGCAGCGAATGGGCATGGATTATTTCCTACAAAATACTGACCCTGATGGAAAAACTTGTTGTTATGCTTGTCTTTCTCTTGGATGAACCCGGCGGCTTTTAACAGCTGCTTATTGATATTACACAATTCCGATGACGTCATTTGCGTTACGGTACCAGCACCAAGTGCACGACACATGATCGGATCTCCGACCGTGAATGTTGGTCTTTTCCACAAATTCTTGGCCGAGCTCGCCAAAAGACAGCGGACAGCGGTAGCCCTATTCCCAGGAGCCCCCGCTGGATCGCATACTGCTTGACCAACATATCGGCAACCTGAAAGTGAATAATGATTACGTTACAAATCCTGTATGTTATGCCACAAATCCTGTATGTTACACTACAAACACTGCATGTTACAATACAAACATGTAATGTTACACTACAAACATGTAATGTTACACTACAAACATGTAATGTTACACTACAAACATGTAATGTTACACTACAAACATGTAATGTTACACTACAAACATGTAATGTTACACTACAAACATGTAATGTTACACTACAAACATGTAATGTTACACTACAAACATGTAATGTTACACTACAAACATGTAATGTTACACTACAAATATGTCATGTTACACTGCAAACACTGCATGTTACACTACAAACACTGCATGTTATGCTATAAACACTGCATGTTACACTACAAACACTGCATGTAACACTACAAACACTGCATGTTACACTACAAACACTGCATGTTACACTACAAACACTACATGTTACACTACAAACACTACATGTTACACTACAAACACTGCATGTTACACTACACACACAGCATGTTACACTACAAACATGTAATGTTACACTACAAACATGTAATGTTACACTACAAACATGTAATGTTACACTACAATCATGTAATGTTACGCTACAAACATGTAATGTTACGCTACAAATATGTCATGTTACACTGCAAACACTGCATGTTACACTACAAACACTGCATGTTACACTACAAACACTGCATGTAACACTACAAACACTGCATGTTACACTACAAACATGTAATGTTACACTACAAACACTGCATGTTACACTACAAACACTGCATGTAACACTACAAACACTGCATGTAACACTACAAACACTGCATGTTACACTACAAACACTGCATGTTACACTACAAACATGTAATGTTACACTACAAACATGTAATGTTACACTACAAACACTGCATGTAACACTACAAACACTGTATGTTACACTACAAACATGTAATGTTACACTACAAACATGTAATGTTACACTACAAACATGTAATGTTACACTACAAACATGTAATGTTACACTACAAACACTGCATGTTACACTACAAACACTGCATGTTACACTACAAACACTGCATGTTACACTACAAACACTGCATGTTACACTACAAACACTGCATGTTACACTACAAACATGTCATGTTACACTACAAACACCCCAGTCAACAAAAAAACGTTATACAACATTTTATAACGTTATATGATGTTCCTCTAGGGCTCCTTACTATGCCATAACGTTATATGAAGTATTAAAACGTTATTTTGATGTAAAATAACGTTTTCTTGTTAGCTGGGACTGCATGTGCACTGTCTGTGTGTATTTCTGGCAAAAATGTTCAATTTTGGAGCATAACAAGCACTGCCATGGCAGGGTAATTTGCCTTTTTTAAGGCAATCTGTACCTTTTGGCCCATCAAATGTATAACATTTGAGATAAAAGTTTCAAGAAAAAGATGTTTATCTTGATGAATGTACTATGAATATAAAAGCTGGTGTTATACATCAACTATTGAACAGATGTAGACACATTTTACCAGGCAAATGCAAACTCATCATGATTTGCAGAAGAAGAACAGATGTTCTAATGCAAACATCATCATAATTATAGAGTCTTATTTCAAAAGGACAAATGTCCACACTAGTTTACTTAAGTATTTTCATATTATGTCTTGTATAATCAAAGAAATTGCCTGGAGAAAATCTGTGCCTACTTTAAGACGTAAATTTGTTGAATGTCATGAAAATGAATGAAATAGTTTTAAACAAAAAAAGAAGCAAAAAACTTACCATTTTGATCTATATAGGGTATTTTGATGGGCACTAGCTTGTGCTGCTGCTGCTGCTGGTGCTGGTGCTGCTGCTGCTGCTGGTGCTGCCCCCTGCGAGCTCCAGGGTGAACCCCATGATTCATATGTGGGTGGTTTTGATTATATCCTCCATAACCACCACGCCCTTGGCCGCTGAGCCTTTGCCTTTGGTTATAGTTTCCGATATAGCCACCATTGTTGAGATATCCGACATTGTTACCAAACCTTTTTTTAAAGAACAATTTTACAATTTAACTTTATTAACCAAATATAATCCTTGAGGTTACATTTGTACTTAACACTTCTTTCTGTATTACATGGCTTTGTATAAGGCCGGATTATCATTAATATTGATTGATATTGATATAACATGTTTATAACTAAATAACATACATATATACTGGTATCAAATATCACAGATCAAGAGCATATATCCTCATATTCACCAGTTATCCCTTTAGGGATGGCATAATGTCTTGGTGTATCATATCCTTGGTTGTCCTTGAATGCAGCCCTGGCGAGTAACTCACCAGTGCTGCATTCAAGCATCATGCAGACACTTTCGTAGGGTCGGCATGAGGCACCAATGAAGCACCAGCGAGTTACTCGCCGGGGCTGCATTAGTGCATCATGACGACAAATGTAATCTTTTAGTAACATGTTTCCTTAAAGTAACAAGTTTATAATAAAATAACATAGATATACCAGTAAAACAATACCACAGATCAGCAGCAGAAATTATATATCCTCACATTCACTGGCTAATATCATGTACCGTAAAACGTACCTCGCGTATAAGCCTAACTCGCGCATAAGCCGCACCCCGAGTTTGGTGCGATCCTATAAGCCGCAGAGGCCATCTAAGAATTGTTAATTTGGTACTATAGTATACTTATAAAAACTCTAGTATAAGCCGCACCCTATATAGGCATGTTTAGTATCAAAAGAAAGCTGAGTCTGCTTCGCGTACAAGCCGCGGCTTATACGCGAGGTTTTACGGGTACATAAAGTTAAGTTGGTGCCTCTGCAAAGTAGATGATGCAAACACTCACCTGTTCCTTCCATGGCCACCAAACCTGCCATTGCCACTAGAACCACCATTGTTGTTATAACCGTACCCAGCTCCTATGTATTTCCCCTCTATTTCTGACGGTATTTTTGCCTCTTTACCAACTGTGTGATGAAGCACTGAAGTAAATTATACATCAAGGATATTAGATATGCATTTGTAGATGTTGTGGTGTGTGGTGTAATCTGATCCAAAACTCTCTGCTTGCTGGTGTATAACTCCAGTGATGTTAACCAATTTATTATGCTTTGCACTGTTCATTCATCTGTCCATATAGTTTGTTATTCATAGTTCATGGTTATGTTGGTAGTCTGCACTTAAAGCTGGGCCGTCAGGGAATAAGTTCAGCATTTTCCATACATAGACTTAAATAACGGTTCCACCAGAGGGGAGCAGTGTTTGGACAGGGGACCATGAGCATTGTCTGGCTACAACATATTCACCCTATCTTGTGCCTGCAAGAGCTGAGCTCCCAGCCCTTAAGAGCCCTCTTGTGAATGAAAACTGAACTATATGCAAAAGTGCTTTTGGCCTCACTTCAGCCAACGGTCAAGCTTTAAAGTTAGTATATCCGATGTGTGGGACAAAAAATAGATTTCCCTAAAAATGAGTCAGAATGATCACAAATAGTATATTTGACTTCCTATCTATTCCATCTCCCTTAATTCCATCTGGTTTTGCTCTAATTAGATTTTATTGCCCAAAATATCGTCATTTTGGAATAAAAGCGTGCATGCTTTTAACCCCCCATTGAAAATATACTAGAAAAGCCCATGTTTGATGGATATTGGATCCCCTTGTGACCTATTAACACCCAATTAAGACATCTTTTTTCTAGATACTATACTTTAGAAGTGTTTGGAGTACATTCAAGCGATATTTAGAATTTGAAGAAAAATCGGATATACCCACTTTAATTAAGCAGCAAAACATGGGTCACTGATTGGAATGGAAATAATCTGCTCAATACAATCACTGTGATTTTGATCATTTATGCTATCCTTGTCATTTGAAGGAGGTCCCTGTCGGAAACATGTATTGCATAGATCATGGCATATTGTTGTTATAGATGTTATGAACGAGAATAAAAAAAAACAATAAAAGAAAACATCCCTTAACGCTGATCTTCTTTAAGACAAAATGGTGTAAACAAATAAGTTTGAAATTCTAGATAAACAATGAGCTGATCTGTTGGTAGAAATCTATCAGTATACAATATTTCATACTAGTTATTGTATGTCAAATTCATGGTATTATTTTAGCATAAGTTATCAACATATTGGATATCAACTACTAGTAGTTGGAAAATTATTTTAGCATAGGAGCGGCCCATAAAGGGTTACGCAATGTTGACAGTGGGACTGTCATCGATACCCCCAAAATCGATACATCAACATTTCTGGAATTCCAATTATCGCATCAACAAAGGCATCATATTGATACAACTCTTGTCTAGGAATGTACCTATCCAGAACTGAAAGAATCGTGTAGAAATTCCAACTAGAACTAACTTATTTATTAGGTTTAAATTGTTGCCTTTAAAAAACCTAATATTTGGGGGATGGGGGGGGATGAACTTCCCAATGTGAATCAGAATTTTGCAGAAGGCCCACAGTTGATAGACTATGGGCTACCTATGGTAATAAACAGCTGACAAATTAGATTTTCAAGCATTTTTTAACCATTGTTGTCTGATCAAAATAAATCAATATAATCGAATATTCGAGACCAATATTTTGATGATCGGAATCGAAATAAATTAGATACCAATGACAGTTTTAGTTGACAGGGTAAACTCACCTAAAGTTGTCAACAGAAGGATTAACAACAACATGGTACTGGAGTTGTAGACGTGTGAAGAGAGTCTTGCTGAAGGACCGGCAGGGTAGGCTGATTGGGTATGCAGGAAGCTAAGGCTTGCCTTCCATTTGCATGCATGTCATTATATTTAAGTCATTTCTACACTGTAAAAAAAATCTGTTATTTTAACAGAATACGGAAATCCCTGTACACTAGATCTATACAGCACATAACCGGGGGCACATAATACACTCTCAGAAAAACTTAATTGAACAAGAATTGCGGTTGTTGCCGCTTAAAAAAATACCTCAGGCATTTTTTTACGCGCCAACAACCGCAATTCTTGCATTCGAAGAAACATAATGTCTACATGGTTAGTATGTTTGAAAGGAACCCATTCAAGACACCAAATAAGCAGAGCCGGGAAGGGGTTATCAGGGGGAAGGATGATATTACTTCAAATATGGCAGTTCCTATGAATTCCCTGGGTCCATGTAAGGGGGTAAGGAAATGTGTGTTGCTAGGCAGATAAACAATTAGAATAACCGTTGCTAGGCAACCAGCTGTATTAGCAACAAACCAATAGAACCATTGAATTCCTTGGGTCCATATTAGGGCGTGTAGGTATGATTATAATCAACCTCAGGACCATGGAAATGTGTGTTGCTAGGCAGATAAACAATTAGAATAGCCGTTGCTAGGCAACCAGTTGTATTAGCAACAAACCGATTGAACCATTGAATTCCTTGGGTCCATATTAGGGGGGGTAGGTATGATTATAATCAACCTCAGGACCATGAAAATGTGTGTTGCTAGGCAGATAAACAATTAGAATAGCCGTTGCTAGGCAACCAGCTGTAGTAGCAACAAACCGATAGAACCATTGAATTCCTTGGGTCCATATTAGGGGGGGTAGGTATGATTATAATCAACGTCAGGACCATGGAAATGTGTGTTGCTAAGCAGATAAACAATTAGAATAGCCGTTAGTAGGCAACCAGCTGTATTAGCAACAAACCAATAGAACCATTGAATTCCTTGGGTCCATATTAGGGGGGGTAGGTATGATTATAATCAACCTCAGGACCATGGAAATGTGTGTTGCTAGGCAGATAAACAATTAGAATAGCCATTGCTAGGCAACCAGCTGTATTAGCAACAAACTGAAAGAACCATTAAATTCCTTGGTTCCATATTAGGGGGGGTAGGTATGATTATAATCAACCTCAGGACCATGGAAATGTGTGTTGCTAAGCAGATAAACAATTAGAATAGCCTTTGCTAGGCAACCAGCTGTATTAGCAACAAACCAATAGAACCATTGAATTCCTTGGGTCCATATTAGGGCGTGTAGGTATGATTATAATCAACCTCAGGACCATGGAAATGTGTGTTGCTAGGCAGATAAACAATTAAGTTAGCCGTTGCTAGGCAACCAGTTGTATTAGCAACAAACCGATAGAACCATTGAATTCCTTGGGTCCATATTAGGGGGGGTAGGTATGATTATAATCAACCTCAGGACCATGAAAATGTGTGTTGCTAGGCAGATAAACAATTAGAATAGCCGTTGCTAGGCAACCAGCTGTAGTAGCAACAAACCGATAGAACCATTGAATTCCTTGGGTCCATATTAGGGGGGGTAGGTATGATTATAATCAACGTCAGGACCATGGAAATGTGTGTTGCTAAGCAGATAAACAATTAGAATAGCCGTTAGTAGGCAACCAGCTGTATTAGCAACAAACCAATAGAACCATTGAATTCCTTGGGTCCATATTAGGGGGGGTAGGTATGATTATAATCAACCTCAGGACCATGGAAATGTGTGTTGCTAGGCAGATAAACAATTAGAATAGCCATTGCTAGGCAACCAGCTGTATTAGCAACAAACTGAAAGAACCATTAAATTCCTTGGTTCCATATTAGGGGGGGGTAGGTATGATTATAATCAACCTCAGGACCATGGAAATGTGTGTTGCTAAGCAGATAAACAATTAGAATAGCCTTTGCTAGGCAACCAGCTGTATTAGCAACAAACCAATAGAACCATTGAATTCCTTGGGTCCATATTAGGGCGTGTAGGTATGATTATAATCAACCTCAGGACCATGGAAATGTGTGTTGCTAGGCAGATAAACAATTAGAATAGCCGTTGCTAGGCAACCAGTTGTATTAGCAACAAACCGATAGAACCATTGAATTCCTTGGGTCCATATTAGGGGGGGTAGGTATGATTATAATCAACCTCAGGACCATGAAAATGTGTGTTGCTAGGCAGATAAACAATTAGAATAGCCGTTGCTAGGCAACCAGCTGTAGTAGCAACAAACCGATAGAACCATTGAATTCCTTGGGTCCATATTAGGGGGGGTAGGTATGATTATAATCAACGTCAGGACCATGGAAATGTGTGTTGCTAAGCAGATAAACAATTAGAAAAGCCGTTAGTAGGCAACCAGCTGTATTAGCAACAAACCAATAGAACCATTGAATTCCTTGGGTCCATATTAGGGGGGGTAGGTATGATTATAATCAACGTCAGGACCATGGAAATGTGTGTTGCTAGGCAGATAAACAATTAGAATAGCCATTGCTAGGCAACCAGCTGTATTAGCAACAAACTGAAAGAACCATTAAATTCCTTGGTTCCATATTAGGGGGGGTAGGTATGATTATAATCAACCTCAGGACCATGGAAATGTGTGTTGCTAAGCAGATAAACAATTAGAATAGCCTTTGCTAGGCAACCAGCTGTATTAGCAACGAACCGATAGAACCATTGAATTCCTTGGGTCCATATTAGGGGGGGGGGTAGGTATGATTATAATCAACGTCAGGACCATGGAAATGTGTGTTGCTAAGCAGATAAACAATTAGAATAGCCGTTGCTAGGCAACCAGCTGTATAAGCAAAAAACCGATAGAACCATTGAATTCCTTGGGTCCATATTAGGGGGGGTAGGTATGATTATAATCAACCTCAGGACCATCGAAATGTGTGTTGCTAGGCAGATAAACAATTAGAATAGCCTTTGCTAGGCAACCAGCTGTATTAGCAACAAATTGATAGAACCATTGAATTCCTTGGGTCCATATTAGGGGGGGTAGGTATGATTATAATCAACCTCAGGACCATGGAAATGAGTGTTGCTAGGCAGATAAACAATTAGAATAGCCGTTGCTAGGCAACCAGCTGTATTAGCAACAAACAGATAGAACCATTGAATTCCTTGGGTCCATATTAGGGGGGGTAGGTATGATTATTATCAACCTCAGGAACTATCAAAGGTTGATTTATATTATTGTTATCACATAGCATAAATTTGTCTTGTGACTCCTTAATCCAAGATGGCGGCACAATCCAAGATGGCGGCGCCCGTTCTGACTTCTGGTAAAGTGCAAACATCATATACCTCGTTCTGGTGGTGCCTGGCGGCACCACCAGGTGGCTACGCCACCACTTCGGCATAAAAAAAATTATAATGGTATTTAGTTTATTTACTCCCCTACACCTAGTTCCATGATTCATTTAGTTTCATGTTCAATTCGATACCATATCCAAAAGGCATTCCCATCTTAATTTTAGGAATTCAAACCTAATCAATATGAATTATTAGGCCATAAGACATTTTGTGATGTCAATCCATGAGTAGAAGTCACTCTAAGATGCCTACAAAGCAACACTTAAAGTAGTGTGGACATATGAATATCTACTATCCCCACAAAACATTTGTTTATATCATTCCAACTTCATTATTGTGTAACACGAAAGTAGATCCGAATATAATCACATTATGTGGAACCGTATTTAGCCTTGAATATTGACACTGTGATGAATTAAGTTACTGTAAGCGTATTTATTTAGCACTGTGGATTTTGCAGATTTTAAAATCCATGAAAATATGTACAGAGCAAACATGTATCCAATGTAGCCATACAACCACAATATTCCAACATTTGTAAATCTAAATACATGCAGAATTGTACTTCATAGCAAATTTGTAAAGATTAATACACCCAGAAATATCTCTATTTACAGTAGATGAATTTACTATTATTTAAACACAGTCTCGTCAACCCCTAGGAAAGACATCAAACAACTACCCAAGCCAAGGCAATTAAACTGAACACTCACTGAATATAAGTAAACTTTGTTTCATTGTCCTGAGTTGCGGATATTCAATCTAAAAACCACCATTTCATAATGCTCCATTGTAATCAAATCTACAATAGTCCAGCGTAAAATTGCCCGTTGACTCTCTGTAGATCTAACAGAATGTTTTTACAGTGTAGGCAATGCACGCATAAATTTGACACAGGAAAATCTGTCTCCCTCATTATGTTAATGCATCATCGTATCATTTACATATTGATGTTAATTATCTCGCCCACTTGTGGCCAATCTTTAAAGATATAGGTACAGGCAAGACATCCCCCTAGACGTTCTAGTTCTGACCCTCAAGACAGAACTCAAGAATGACAAATGTTAGAAACATGTGTATTTCCCGAGAAAAGCACAAACTGTATACACAAGATAGACATGGGAGATTCTCGAGAATAGTGAACCTTCCTAGTGACATGTTCAATGGTGATGTGTATTTCCCGAGTTTAACTAATGCACATAACCAGAAATTCCACAAGTAGAATGAAGATGTGTATTTTTCTCAAGTTTCACTACAAGAAATGACAGGGAATATGACACAAGAAGATGTCTCCATATGGAATTGCCCAATATTGATTTCTCACGAAGCTAATGGTAAATAGACAGAGGTCCACAATGATCTGTCTGAATGACAGTTTTCTCCGGAGTTTTCTCCACGAGTCATACCTTGGACATGATCCATGATACTGCAAGTGGAGAGACCAGAATTCAGACTGATTAGAGTGGATCTCTGTGTTTATTTCATGTAATTATTGATAAATTATATCTAAAACGACATTTAAAGACTAGTTTCATAGCTATTTTAGTGGCGTCATCATGGAGAAACACCCCATGGAGAATGAGCATCAGTTTCTCCATGGGGTGTGGAGAACGCCCATTATAATACTTAAGCCTAATAATTTTGTTTCTCCACATGAAGTAAAATTTGTACCAGGAGTTTAGAGTGAACACATCACACGGTATCTACATATTATTTATATCATCAAAATTTTTGAATCATTTTGATTTGTTCGATAGAAAAATCTATCGTCTTTATAAATTCATATCAATTTCTGTTCTCTAATCCTTGAAATATGTTTTCACCTCAGGCATCTCATGCCATCTTATATCAAAATGCCGCTAATTAGGTTTCTGTAATATGTTTTTTTATGAACAACTTTAGCTTTATTGTCGATAAACTTTCCTTGTGATTTACATTGTATGACCCACATGTGAGGCAAATCCCTATACCAATAGTATTAGTAATACCATATTTTGACACAATAAGCACCCTCCCTGATCTGAAAAGGTCCCCCCCCCCAGTCTTTGCGAAAACCTTTTCATCCCGCAGGACATTCGGTCCAACAAATTTTCAATGTTGCAGGACTGGCTAAATTTTTGGAGGACCGGATAGCCACATATCTGACAATTTATGCATTTTAGGTATAAAATAGTTTTGTCCATTGAAATTACATTTTATCTGTAATCATCAATAGCTAAATCAGGAAAATACATAGTTTTACACAGTATATTGGCAAACAAATTTCATGTTTAGAAACCCAACTAAATTATTTTAGTTAGAGAAGCCCAACATGTGACTGGACATTCGGTCCGCAACACTTGTGAATCTGTGGGACCGGTGGCATTTTAGGAGGACATTACCACTGTCCTGCATGTTTCCGTAAAGACTGCCCCCTTTTTTTAGATCTGTTTCCAGAATTTGTATGTGTTGTTCAGATTTTGTTATTGCTTTCACACCTTTGGAGCACTTCACACCTGTACAGGTGTTAAGGCAAAGGCAAGTGTGAAGACATAGGGGTGAGTACAAGCACTGTAGAGCCCACTGAGGGGCACATAGTCTGCATAAAACAGCTTTGTGGTGGTACTTTCTAAGATGGTTATCATTTTTTAAGGCCCCAGGGCACCTAGGGAGTGTTCATTTATCAATTACAGGGGGGTGGTGAGATTTCGTGCGGAGGGGGGGACATTTTTTCACGCCCCGCCCCCCTCAAGAGCCCGTAGCATGATTCACACCCGCCCTCGCCGAAGGCAGCAAAAATTGTTCGCTCCCCCCCTTTGAACTACAGTAATGCGCCATCTTTTTTGGTTCAAAGGGGCTGAATTTTTTACGCCCCCCCCCCCCCTCTAGAGGGGGCAGAATTTTTTTACGCCCCCCCCCAAACCCACCACCCCCGCTGTAATTAATAAATGAAAACTCCCTTATGTCAAATATGGGATATCAATATAGATATACTCACAATTTTCTCACTGAACTTGGTTAATTTCTAAGATAGATGAGAGGAAATAACATGTGCTGTACCTTTATAGGTATATGACTGGTGCTGACAAAGCTCATGATTAAATTATAAACAATGACAGTTTCTCACATTTTAATGACATTCATCGAGGTGCCCTTAAATGTATTACAATGCATTACAATGAATTTTCAACTCCGATGCATGGCTGGCCCAATAGGAAGAGACAATATGATAGTTTGATTATAAACAATGACGTTCTCACATTTTAATGAGATTTATTAAAAATCCACTCAAATGCATTCAATGAATTTTCAGCTCAGATGCATTGTTGGCCCAATAAGAAGATGCCCTATGGTAATTTAGCTCTAAGCAAAGACAAGTTCTCACATTTTAATGACATTTATTGAAAATCCCCTCAAACCCATACAATGAATCTTAAACTCAGATATATTGTTGGCCCAATACCAAGAGGCACTATGATAATTTAATTATAAACAATGACAATTGCTCACATTTTAATGACATTTATGGAAGATCTCCTCAAATGTAGCCAATGCATCTTCAACTCAGATGCATTGCTGGCCCATTACCAAGACTATCATATTGTCATACTGGCCATTTTGTAAAAATGTGATTATAAGTTGCATTGGACTACAAATGGACATATATGCAACAAGTACATGTACTCTGAAAAAGTAAACTTGTCTCCAAACTCGTCAAAGTGACTATCATAAAATAAACGAGTCAAACGTTGTCTAACCTAGCAGGTAACCATCCCACAAATAGAATCTGGAGCTGGCAAATGTCGGGTTTTGGGCTTGCACATGCCAAGTGGGTCTTCTATCTCCAGCTAGAAGACCCGCTTCCTTGTTACTTAGACAAGTTTTTGACTTGTTTATTTATGACCGTAACTTGGAAGAGTCTGAAGACAAGTTTACTTTTTGAGTGTACCTGTATGAGAGACACAGGTTAACACAAGGCCTATCTTCTTCAGTATTTTTATTCTTGTTTGAATTTCTATACATTCATAAACTGTACAAGGAACCTACAATACAAATGCTACATCTTGTCTCATTCGAGGAGTAATAGGAGTAATCTAGATAATGTACTATATTGTATACCTATTGTATTTGGATGTCATAGTAAGCAGAGCAAGTACTATTGAGATACTGGTGTATTGATGTCCCTGCTATGGTTCTTAGTCTGTTGTGGAACTGAAATTCGTTTATGCCTACTAATTATATACTGCCCGTTGACTTACATGGTGGCTCGAGTCGGATGTAATTACGTTATATTGTTGCTGTAATGTACCGGTATTTTTGGACGCTGCGTCATCCTACTCAACTTCTTATTTTTGGCTCTGATCGAAAGACGCTACCTGTAGTGGATTTGTTGCCAATAAAAATGTTTAAACTCAAACTCCATCTTGGCAGAACATGTTTTATCTTGACATGAATTTTTGGTCAATAAACATATTTAAAAAAAGAGGCCCTATGAAGCTAGAATGCATGGGTAGAGCCGTACGAAGAACATCCCCTGGTGGAAAAACTTGTTGCCATGGTGATCTTTCTCTGTTATTAACCCAGCGGCTTTGAGAAGGCGTTTATTATCATTACAAAAATCTTCAGTAATCATTTCGGTTACCACGGCGCCGGTGCAGGTGACCGGGGTAGTCAATGCAAATGTTGGTCTCTTCCATAAATTCTTGTTCGAATCGGCCAAAACACATCGGACAAATGTGTTCCTCGATCCTGCTGCTGCCGCTGGGTCGCACACTGGTTCTCCAACAAAACGACACCCTGAAATTAAAATCTGTAATTTTCAATTAAGGTAAATGCACCTTGACTCGCACAGATACCTTGAGCCGGACACCATTAGCTTTAAATTACATAGTTAACATACACATGTGACTGTAGTCCACCATAAACATTAATATAGTGTGCTGAATACCTAGGTCAGTTAGATAGCCGTAGCTACATGCATACATGACTAAATGTTGAATGAACACTTCATCTGATTGGGGATCAATATCATATTATTGGGGATCTATAAATAGAAAATATTGTTTCAAAACCATAATATGATATTTTTCCCAAAAGAATATTGCAGTTATTGTCAACCCAGTGGGCACAAAAATCTGTTCAACGTTGAATCCATGTTGAATCAACATTGAATCAACACCAGCCGATGAAATGACAAGTGTCAGACTCCTGTATCATCTGTGCCATGAAGTGTCCGACTTTAGGTGTAGTTTAATCATTTAAAATCAAGATTTTAGATGTAGATTTATTCATACTAATATAGAATCTATTGTGATCTAATCAGGAATATAACCTATATAGATAATGTGTCTAATGGGGTAACCTATGTTAAAAATAACAGCTTTCAAAGGTGCTTATTTCAACAAGCAAATCACCTCTTCATTGTGAACGAGTGTCCAAAAGGGGTGTAATTACAGTGTATTTTCAATGGCTGGAATTATGGTGTGCCCTACAAAAGTCTTAAATTGAGCATAAAACTGACAATCAGCTGAAATCTAAGGTGAATTCTGGGGAATAATGTTTAATAAAGTAGGTAGGACATGAAGTATGACCATATTGAACATTCTGATTCATTTTTAGCAAGATTTATTTTCGAGCAATAATCATCAGACTAAGCCACTTTAATTGATAATCATTGGCGGATCCAGGGGGGTGGCCCGACGGGCCTTGGTCCCCCCCCCTCCGAAAAAAAAAGAGAAAGAAGAGAAAAGAAATGAGAAGAATAGAGGGAAAGAGATTTTAAAGTATTATTCATAGGGCCTAACTGAGGGCCTCTGATCTGGATGGGAGGAGGAGGAGCTGAGTCTTAAAATATTGCATGAGAATGCACCATTTCAAGTCTAGATCAAAAAACTGTTCTTGGGGGGGCATGCCCCCAAACCCCCCTAGTATAGCTAATGCGCTTCAAGCGTGGGAAACACATAGTGACTCTGTGTTGGCCAGGTTTGGGCCCCCCTCTAGACAATCCTGGATCCACCACTGATCAATGACAACTATCCACCTACCATTTTGATCTAGGTAGGGTATTTTGATCGGCACCAGTTTATGTTGTTGATGGTGCTGCTGATGACGTTGATGTTGACGCCCCCTAGGGGCTCTATGTTGCACTACTTGATTTTCTCCATGATGGTCAGCTCTATTTCTTCCATGACGTCCATCCCAATGCCATCCAAAGCGTCTGTTGTGGCTTATTCCTAAGCCATCATTAGTATTGTAACCAGTGCTGTCTGTCTGGTCAAAAGCTGAAAGTAGATTGATGCATATCATAATTGATTTTTTCCCTTGGGCCAAATTAAAAAAAAGGTTTGTTTCAGGTAACATACAATGAAAACCTAGGGCCGGTAGGTCGTTTTTTTTTCTTTTTATTACTTTTTTTACAGCCCCTCTAGGATACCAAAAAAGTGTTAAAATGGGGGGAAATTCGTTTTTTTGAAAATCTAAAATTGACACAAAAAAAAGTGTAAAAATATAATAATTTCTTTAAAATTGTATAAAAAAAAGTAGAGTCGGCCCTGTTTTGATAGGATCGGTTGGGTGACCCGAAACAAACCTTCCCCCTCCCCTTACTTTTGGTTATAATTGCAGGATATTTAAATCCATGACCGCTATTTAAAAAGGGGAAAAACTAGAAATTTTCTTTTTTAAAGAAAATTAACAAATATACAAGTAAGAAAATTAACAGTATGATTGAATACGATGGAATATTCACTAAGGATACAAATAATACATGCTGATTTAATGGATCATGAAATAGGGGTAAATTTGACACCAAAGTTGATTTTGACGCCGCAGTTGATTCTGACTCCAATGTCGATTATGGCTCCAAATTATACATAATAAAGATAAGATGGTAAATATAATTTTGGGATTCATGTTTTTGTCCCTGGGGTAATATTGTGCCTCTACATGAGTTAAAATTGACACGGGCGATACGGCGACATGGCCCTTTAAAAAATCGACATGGGCGACATGGCCCTTTTAAAAATCGACAGACACAGACATCTTTATAAGGTCCTAGTATGTTCTATATACATAAAAATCGACACATTAACACGGCCCTTTTGCTAAATATGGACATGGCGACACAGTCAATACTGTGGGGACCCATGTAGAGGCACAATATTTCTAGCAATGGCAACACACCTATATGGGTCAGATCTAAGTCTTGAGACCAGACATCCCGGTGAATAAAATAAACTTCCTGAGCAATAAACACCAGCCATAAAAATGGAGCCAGTAAGACCTTGATATTAAATAGGTGTCATTTCAAAAACACCAGTGCATATTATGAATGTTAAGGAGGAGCTACACTTACCTAATGATGTCAAGAAAAAACAAAAAAACAGCAACATGTCGTTGCCTTGCAGTTGTAAACCATTGAAGAGAGCCTTGCTGAAGGATCAGCTGATCATGTAGGAGAGTTAACGATCATGTAGGAGAGTTAAAGATGGTATATCAGCTAAAAGACTTCCCAAACCTTTTCTTCAAAATGGATATCACTTCAATGCCATGGGTTCCACTATCATTTTAGCTGATAAACAGTGCAACATATTTGTCTATTAATACATAATTTGAGATTGATAACAATGTACCTGATATACCTCACCGACTCAGTCACTCCCCCAGGTGAGTACAGGATAAACTAGCCTGGTAGAAAATGCACTGAGCCATGCAGTACCACAACTTAGGGAGTTTTAGTGTCGACCTACAGCAAAAAGTATTGCACTACATGTGCTAATTTGATAGATTTAGAGACTTTCAATCCTTTTAAAATTTAGGGAGTATTTATAGGAGACTTTATACAATAGTACTATGGCATGAGTAAAAATTCCTCGAGTGATAGCTGATATACCATCTTTAAGCTCACAATGTATGTAAATTCATGCTCATTATCGACGTTTATGTGACCAATGAGGATGACCACAGCTACACTGAAAATCCATAGGTTGAAAGGGTTAGTCAGTACAGACTATCCTAGGTTGGTCATATGAGTGTTAGTCATAATGGCAAAGTTATATTCAAAAATGACCGAGGGGTCAGTCAGTAGTGGCTAACCTAGGTTTATCATTGGTTTGTTTTATTTGTATACCACTAGTTGGGGCCACCTGTCATGACCACTCAGTGGCTCCCCCTGGAAATAAAAAGACTAAGGTGGGTTGGTCAGTACTGACCAACCTGACAATAATAACTGACCTAGGTTGGTCGTATAGGGAGCCAAAAAATGACTAACTAGGTTAGGCACTAGTGACTGAGAGGTTGGGCGTATAGGGAGCCTAGGAATATCAGTGTAGGAGAGTTCAGCTCACAATGTATGTAAATTCATGCTCGTTACCGACTTTAGTAGGGGAGGTATAGTGTGAACAGGGAATCCATAATGAGCGGTTCAAACGACTTCCTCTAAGCACCGCATGTCCCTTGGAGTGAGACCTCTAACCCAGGTACACCTGTCGTGTTAAACATGTCACTTAACTGGATGCCATTTACATTAATAATTAGGGCAAAAGGAGAAGGTTTGTTTCAGGTAACATCGGAGGAAAATGTAGGATCGGTAGGTCGTTTTTTTGGGTAAATTTTAACATGAATGTACCAGCCAACTTTTCTGAATACCCTAAAATTGACCAAAAACGGGTAAAAATATGAAAATCTCTTCAAAATTGCAAAAAAAAAAACACCTAAGGTCGGCCCTGTTTTCATAGGGTCGGTTTGGTGACCTGAAACAAACCTTCTTTTTTTTGGGCCTTAACTGTAATAATGAATTTAAGAGATGATTATACACTCTAGTATCACAGGAAACTATTTTGATAAAAATGTAAGCAGATTGATGATTTTGAGTTTAAGGATTTTTCTTTTGACGAGAGCCAAAAAGATGACGAACGTATTAGAAATTATCATCTACCTATAATAATGTATTTAAGAGATGCTGTAGCGTCACAGGAAGCATCTTTGATCAATATGTGAGATTGAGTTTGAGGATTTTGATTTTGATTTTGGCAAAAATCACTCACTCACAGCCAAAGGAATGACAAATGTATTAGAAACAATCATTTAGATGTAATACAACCAGCACCAAACACTTCATACAGACCAGTGTATGGTGATCATAGTATCCAGGTATAGTTGAGTTTGGAGTTTTTGACTCAGGGTTAAATTAACCCTGAGTAATATACATCTACCAATTTTGCATTTTAAGACAATTTTGAGACATAGGAGAATCGTTGTATTTCGGTTATTATTCGAGATAGACAAATGCGGAAAAAAAGATGAGATAGGCAAGATCGGGGCACACAATTTTCCTTCAAATTTTTTTTTAAATCTCAATTTTTCTTAAAGATATTGAACTGCGATCTTTACCAATTTATTTCTCTCTTTCGCTATCATGTGAATGTACTAAAAAAAAGCTACCACCCCTACCGGGCACCCATAGACTTTTGGCAAAAGATAGAAATGACATTTTCAGCGAATCTGGTCATATTTCTCTCTTCTACCCCCAAACCGGGCAAAAACTGGGCATATTATACCGTCAGCACCTATGCAACAAGTCACATCCATTCTATATCTATATGTTAACATACATGGGGGTATAGATGGGGGGTCCCCATGTTGCACATTGACTTCAAGAAATGGGCATCTTGTATGTCAATGTGACTCAATAATCCCCATGTCCCATGTTGATTTCAACAATCGCTCATGTCCCGTGTCACTATCTTTGGTATGATACAGATAGCGTTTATTGATACAGATAGAGGTTGGATGTGCCTATTCACAGTGATCAAGAAGTTGTAACAGATAGCGTTGGTTACTACAGATAGCGGTTGGAGGGTTACTACACATAGGGTTTATTTGATACAGATAGCGGTTGGATGGTCAACCACTATATGTAGTTGATACAGATAGCGGTTATGATACAGATAGCGGTTGTACACCAGGGGCGGGGGGACAGGGGATCGACGGCAAAGGCATGGACGCGTAGCACACGCCGCCCCGCAGCCGACCGACACGGCGAAACGGAAACGGCGATGGTGTCGCTGCTGACGCTCCGATCGACTCGCTTTTCGGCCGAGACGTCAAACAGCTGTTACGCGCTGCCGGGCGCTGACGCCCACAGCCACCTTCTTGCCCATAGCCACCTGCTTTCCCACAGCCACCTGCTCACCTACAGCCACCACCTGGAATTTGATTATATATGACTTCCAATATATGAAATTAGGGTAGCTTTTTCTGGCGATTACGATTCTGCCGTCAGAAATGAGAAATAACGTATTGTACTCAAATTAGATCACTCATTCGAATTCATTTCTGATGCCAGAATTGACCTATGAATGATTATAAGGGAGTACTATATCTAAGTACATAAGCTACATATTCAGCTTACCCTGAGTCATCTGTGAGGCCACTCACACACTCAATTTTTCAAATTTTGATTTGGCACAAATTCCATTACAAGTAACGTCTCTCAAATGAGGCCAAAGATAACAAGCGCATATAGATAGTATAGATACAACATAATCATCATCACAATTTTAGTCAGATATCGAAACTTCAACTGTTCAGTACACAAAAAAACACCACATACATACAGACACACAAAAGTCAGGCAGCGAAGTTAGCGTAACAGTGGCTTAAAGAAAGTTGGAGCAAGAATGTAAATTTCGGTAACATCAACTCCTAAAGGTGAGGCTCCACTAGCCGATTTTATTCACAAATCGGGGCTATTCTCACGAATCAGACTCAATTGTATACCATAGCAATTACATGCATTAAACAGGGGGTGCTATACACCATGCAACAGGTCTATGTTTGTAAATAATGTTTATGTTTATAAACAAGTGGAAAATAGAATTGCCAAGGCTATGTAAGACGATTTAGGTCCCGATTTATGTCCCGATTTTGCAACCCAGGCCGATTTTGGCTCCAGATCCCATATCTTACAGGTTTGATTTTCATTGGTCTGATCTGCAGGCCGATATATATATACAATTTATCCAGAAAATGGATGAATTAATCGGCCAGATAGATTTCTGAAGGCTTTGTTTATACCTAAGCAAACTGTATAGACATGTACAATCGGATCGTGAGAATTGCCCAAAAAATCGGGTAGTGGAGTCCCAGCTTAAGCCCAAGGCAATACGGTGAGGCGCGAGAATCTGGGTCCAGAGTCTGAACCGATGATCCTCCTGATATATATTCTGACCATCTAGTGATGGGCACAGGAGCCGGCAGAGTATTAAGGTCCCACTATGTCCCATGTTGGACTAAATCAGAGACTTTTAATTGTGCACATGTAAGATATATGTAGGGATGTCATCGATAGCCTTCAAACCGAAATACCGACATTTCCTAAATTCTGATTATCCAAAATCCAAATTAAAAAAAAGATTTGTTTCAGATAACATGGGAAGAAACTCTAGGGCTTGAAAAAAGTTGTGAAAAAATTGTGGTATCCATGGTAACCAAGGGGTCACACTTGGAGGTCAAAGTCAAGGTCGCAGGTTGGTGGGGCAATTGAAAAATTGATCATGTTTAGACTATGGTTTTTCCATGACAACTAGCACAAAATCTAATCTGACTCCGATATTGACCGACATTTTTAAAAGACTGGAAATGATGTCAGCTTTTGTTTAAGGCATCATTTATGCACGCCATCAAATTTTGAACCACATTTGGAGCCAGTTGATGGTGAAAAAGAGGATAATATTAGAACACCACTGTGCCAATTAGTACCGTGTCACCTTATAGTGCCCAACATTAATTGTAAAGAGGCAAAAAAACATAATTCAGGTCCCGATTTTTCATCTCAGGCCCATTCGGGCTTCCGATCTCATATCAAGCATGTTTGATTATTATTGGTCTGACTGATGCGATCTGAAGGTCTATTTTAGTGGAGTCCCAGCTTAACCCCTTCATACAATTGGACATAAATCGGCTGGTTATGGATGTTGCCCATCAGACCAATAAAAATCTGATACGAAATTGAAAGTCAAAAGGTGAGACTCCACTAACCGATTATCTGGGCAATTCTCACGATCAGATGTTGCCCTGTTAAAGCTGGGACTCCACTACCCGATTTTTTGGGCAATTCTCACGATCCGATCATACATGTCTATACAGTTTGTTCAGGTATAAACAAAGCCTTCAGAAATCTATCTGGCCGATTAATCCATTCATTTTCTGTATAAATTGTATATAGATCGGCCTGCAGATCAGACCAATGAAAATCAGTCCTGTTAGATATGGGATCGGGAGCCAAAATCGGCCTTGGTTGCAAAAGCGGGACATAAATCGGGACCTAAATCGTCTTACATAGCCTTGGCAATTCTATTTTCCACTTGTTTATAAACATAAATATTATTTACAAACACAGACCTGTGGCAGGGTGTATAGTATCCCCCTGTTTAATGCCTGTAATTGCTATAGTATACAACTGAGTCAGATTCGTGAGAATAGTCCCGATTTGTGAATAAAATTGGCTAGTGGAGCCTCACCTTCAGGCCACCGTCCACAGAGCATAAATCGGCCGTATATCAAGAAAATTGCCATACATTAATTCCCTATGTAAGTTGTGTATAGAATGGTCGTATACAGTCGATTTATGCTCTGTGGACGGTAACCCTCACTATATATGCCATATATAGTCTACAGGGGTAACCACTAACTTTTTCAGCAGTGGGCCACCCGGGCCCGTAGCTCCAAAAATCGATGGGCCCAGACTTTTAGCTGTGGGCCAGGGAATATATATTTTATTTTTTTCAAACAGAAAATCATACAAATTCCTGATTTACCATAAGTAAAATGACACCAAATTGCTTCATTTCCTCATATACCAATAACAATAAAATGTGCTTGATATGAGATCTGAAGTTCAGATCAGCCTGAGATGCGAAATCGTGACCAAAATCGTGACCAAAATTAGGTTATATGGTCTTGGGAAGTCTACTTTCCACTTGAGAATGGAGTATTTATAAACAAAACCAGCTTAATAAACATAAACATATGGCATAGTCTACAATGCCTCTCTACCTACAGTATATAAATTCTTGGTTTGAGTCAGATTTGTGAGAATTTTAGAACAAAATCGGTTCGTGGAGTCTCACCTAAAGTCAACCTGGGATTCAAAGTTGAAACCCAAACCATTCCATGCAGCAATTTTTTACCCGATCAAACTGTATAGACCTTTATGATCGGATCGCCATTTGAAAACAGCAGGTCGCAGGTCACAAAAATTAATGGTAAAGGTCGAAAAGTCGCCTGGAAAACGGCCCAGGTCGCCAGGTCGCCGAAAACCCCTCTGGAGCCACAATAGTATAGTTTCCTCCATCTTGGCCATGACACACGATCAAGTAGTTGCATGTGCAAATTACAAATTATTTAAATCCTTTGTTTGTGTGGGTTGTAGCCTGTTTTCAACTTTCCCATTTTAAGCTGCTATTGCTTAACTGATACCGATGCCATGACAGCACCTTTCCAACAATGTTGACAAGATCAGGAAAATGTAAGTCATTTCGATCCTATTGCATTACTGTCCGTATTAGCTTTAATTCGCTACCAAACATGCCACTATTTTTCCATTTTCATCATGTTTTTTATTAAAATTTTGCAAAAAAAGGATTTTCTCAAAACTTAATTTCTATGATGCACATGGTGAACAGAAACCATTTAATTTTTTTGAGTGCCCTAATCATTTAGAACCTGGTATTTCAAATCGACCAATCACAGGGTTGGATTTAATATCCCATAGACCCCATGTAGGGTAATTAAACGGTGATTAAAAGGCAATTAGATACCACGTTCTAAGTTAAGGATAGATCCCTGTACGAGGGGTCTATGGCATTTAGACACCGACCGTAGGGAGGCTGTCTAAATGACATAGTCCCCGAGTTAATGGGATCTATCCGACTTAGAACCTGGTATTTAATTGCTATTTTATTACCTTTTAATTACCTATGGTCTATGGGATATAGACACCCTCAAACCCTGCTCTCCCAT
Source organism: Harmothoe impar (assembly GCA_947462335.1). Lineage (NCBI taxonomy): Eukaryota > Metazoa > Annelida > Polychaeta > Phyllodocida > Polynoidae > Harmothoe > Harmothoe impar. The sequence goes on along the minus strand of OX381719.1, from coordinate 59,019,482 downwards.
TGGTCGATTTGAAATACCAGGTTCTAAGTCGGATAGATCCCATTAACTCAGGGTATATGGGATTTAGACAGCCTCCCAATATCGGTGTCTAAATCCCATAGACCCCTCGTACAGGGATCAGAGGGGTCTGAAGATTGGTAATTAGGTCCTGCAGTAACATTATAAATGCTCCAGTGTAAGCAGGCCCTTATAGATGGACGTGGGGACGAACCTGCAGAGTCACTAGACGCTGCCCATTCCACCTGTATTCTTAAAAAGCACACTTTTCCCCTAATCTTAATAACGAAACCCCACTTTTCCCGTAATCTTAATAATGAAACTCATCTAGTCCTAATATGGATGGCTACTTATGTTCATATGGGGGGCTCTGCCCCCCAACCCCCATTCTTCTTTTCATTTTTTTCCTTCTATAATAATGGTGAGTACTATTAAGACTTTAAGATTACGCCAGAAGTGGCGATTCAAGATTACACACAGAATGGGCAGCGTCTATAGTGACTCGGCAGGTTCGTCTCTTGTAGCCTTATATACCCAATGGGCACAGAACATTGGATCAATGTTGATGAATGGTTGACAACATTGTTTCAATGTTAATTCAATGTTGATTCACCATTGAACTGCATTTTGTGCCCACTGGGTATAGTCATGTATGGTATCACTTGAAAACTGAGTCTGAGTTGCGTACAGTAGGGAGGACAGCCAGGTACCGCTTTCACGGCCCTGCATGTGTCACAGTGCTAAACAGCCCAAATAGATTCATTGATTTCTCAGACAAAAATATGTTACAATAATGCATGGCATATCAGGAGAAAGAGGATGAATGTGTCTTCATGTATCATGTTAGTTTGTAGTTTTTCAGACTATAGATAATGAGAATTTAATTGGTACATCTAATGCAACTGCTGTGTCAACAGGTGATTTGGAACCACATTTCAAGTACAGTTACTGGTGTTAGCTATACAAAAAGCTCAGAGAGGGCTCAATCTTGCCCAAAGATGTTTTCAGATATGGTTTAAATGGACTCTACTGATTGCATGGAATAGGTACATGTTATATTTTATATTGTAACACAATAATAACTACTTTAATCATATATAACAAAGATTCATCACTTTTGAAGGCAATTTCTATACCCTAAAACCACCTGGGCCCAACGGGGCCCCCTGCCACAAATTAGTATAGAGGTTCCCAAATAAGAATATTTTGGTTTAGAGTAAAAATGTGTGGGCTATTTTGAGCTATAATCATTTCCCTGAAAATGGTTGATTACCCTAAAAATGCCACCTTCAGTAGAGTGCCCTATATTATATTAGTCAAGCACCACACATGATATATGTGAATAGTTGACCAATGAGAAAAGATGTTAACCAACCAAATGCAAGAAACAGAATGATGATATCTTTAAAAGTTAATGCTGGAGAGCCCCTCAAAGTTGGGAGAGTTCCAGCAGTCCCTTGAGTATCTAGCAAGGGAAGAGCCTGGGACCAATCCAAGGAGTAACACAATGGTAAAAGCTGACAGGTGCATGGTGGCAACTTTTCTTTTTAAGAAAATCATAGAAAAACAAGTATAAACAGTAGATGAATAATAGTTACATATTTCGATTTCACTTGATCCCTCCGTCATTTTGAGATATCATATGATAAACTCCGATCATTTTTTAATATGGCGTTGTCCTACCTACGTACAGGAGGTTTCCACGGGAGAAATCACCGTAGTCACTCACAAGTTGGTTTTGCCATCACTTCAGATGATGCTCCCCTTATGGGCAGTGAGAGAATTGGTAATCATAGATAAAGCCCTTAATATTCCTAACATTGAGGATTGATAAACAAAATGATAACTGCTCACATTTCAAACATGTTTATTGGAAACCTCTTCTTTACACTCGTAACTCAAACACACTACTACACTGATATTCCTAGGCTCCCTATACGCCCAACCTCCCAGTCACTAGTGCCTAGCCTAGTTAGTCATTCTTTGGCTCCCTATACGACCAACCTAGGTCAGTTATTATTGTCAGGTTGGTCAGCACTGACCAACCCACCTTAAGTAGGGAGTGTTCATTTTTTAACAACAGGGGGGGGTTGGTGAGATTTCGTTTTGATGCGCAAGTTATTTTGCGCCCCCCCCTCGGGAAGGGCCAAGTTAAAATGCGCCCCCCCCTTGGGAGGAGCTGAGTTATTTTGCGCCCCCCCCCATTTCAATTTTTCTGCATCAATTTGTGTTGCATCGCTGTGCATACTTGATATATAGGATATAGGCCTTATTTACAATGCCTATCCCTATGTTGCTTCATGGCCTTGAAGACAGACTTATTTTGGGGTATATTTTTCCCAAACTAGGGGGTCGTCTTAAAGGTGGGATTGTCTTAAGAGAAGGGTTTTATGGTAAATGTACTCCTAGAAATGGGCATTGAATATTCAAATTGTAAGTTTTGATCTATGGATTCATCAAATTTAGCGTGAATATTAGGGACACAGTATCTACCCAGCTCCCAGGAAATCGCAACCATACTCAAAGTGCAGTGCTTTAGAAGGGGGTCAGAGCGGCATATCCGTCTCCTAACTGGAACATTTCAGTATCTAGAAGTCAAATGGTGTATTCATGTGCACTTTGAAAGCTTTATAAGAGGGTTGGTGGAATCCTGAATGGATTGTATACCCACAGACAAGTTAGACAATTTTGAATAACCTTTTCTCAATACAATCTATTACTGTCCAGTATCATCTCCCATAAATGTCAACATTACAGCTCAATCATTCCTTGTAGGTATTGCTCTCAGGGTCAAGTTATAATGAATGGCCTTGATCCAAGCCGGTGGCCTGGTCAACCAACCGGGCAGTCTAGTCCTAGTTTGAAACGAAAAGTTGGTAACAGCCTATCTGGAATGTTAAAGTATCCTGGGTACATTTTATGGTCACTATTTTAGTCTCTATTATTATTTTTTCGACTAGGTCATTTTATTACAATGATATAGCAGCAGATAAAATCTGCCAGAAAAGAAAGGTGTAAAAAGATGAACAGTTGGTAGTCATTTGGGCACTGCATAGGTTCATGTACTGAACTACAGGAGTGTGACGCAAACCACACTAGCATTTCATCCAACATTTAATAGGCCTACAACGGGTTCCCTTTTTTACACTGAATAATCTGTTTGGTTTTAGTTGGAATTACTACAAACCATTTTCAATATTAGATAAGCAAATTGTTACTCTACCTGCCAATCAAAGGTTGAATTGATAAAACAATTTTGTTGATGCAATAATGGGAATTTTATAAATTTTGGAATATAAAATTGGGGGGTGCCCAACCATGTCTGTTTTTAGTTCAAACTCCACGAACATTTATTTTGCAGTCTGGTCTGCTCTGTCAGCAAAAATGGTAGACTGGCCTGTTGAAAGCACACATCTTACTGGTAATGTGGGCCTACAGTGCACACCAGACGTGCAAACTCCAAAGAGGAAAAAATCTTTTTTGGGGGAATGCCACCGCAAGAATTTGAAAGCCTATGACTAGCAATGCTACATTCTGATGCATTTTAGCATACAATATATTAAGGCTCAGCTCTGAATTATTTATGATTGGGGCTGGAAACTTGTTTATTAAAGGTTTTAGGAGAATTGGAAATCTAGACTTGAAATAGTGCATTCTGCTGCATTTTGGCCAGAAATATATTACACCTCGGATCTGCATTAGTCAGCCTCTATGATTTGGGCCTTATCTTTTTTGAGGAAAGGTTTTGGGAAGATATGAAAATCTGGACCTGAAATGCTGCATTCTGGCGCATTTTGGCTAGAATTATATGGCAAAGATCTGTACTAGCCAGCCTTTACAATTGGGGATGGAAATTTGCTTGTTGGATGGAAAGGTCTTAGAAAATGTTGAAATTATTGACTTCAAATGGTGCAATCTGATGCATTTTGGCACATCTGGCATGTCTACCCCCCATCTTAAACCATCACTGAAATAGTTATGTGTTCATTTGCCACAGCATGTCACAGCAGTACTAAGGGGGTTTGGCCCGGTCCCCGCACTCCCAGTACAAACCTGACACCATCCTCGTTAATCGATCTCAAATATACCCCCTTTCCACGTATTTTAGGGTGAAAAAGGTACCCTTTTTAGAGTAAAATCACTGATTTTGGGAGCCCAAAAAGTACCGTAAAAGCTTGCGTATAAGCTGAACTCGCGTATAGGCCGCACCTGAGTTTGTGCCGATGCTATAAGCCGCACCGCCGATCTGACTCATGTACTAGCCGCGGCTAACGAGGATGGTGTCTAGAAGACTCGGCAGTGCGGGAATGGGGGGTTTGGGGTATCTCCCCCCTCCCCCCACCAAAGAAAATTTTGAAAATCAAGAAGGCAAATGGGGAAATTTGATGTATTTTGATCTTCTTGTCTGACACATAAAGGTAAACAGAGTTCTCATTTGATCTGAACAAATCACAAGACTGACCAATTTGGAGAAAAATGAATCTGAGAAATCTGAGGAGTTTGCCTGCCTGGCACATACTCCCCCACCCCCCTCCAATGAAAATTTACATATTAAAATTGTCAGATTCAACAGGTGCGACACAAAGTGTCGCAAGAAAATTTCATGATTTTAGAGGTATTTTTCGGCATTTTAAGGCACTTCTACAGAAAAAGTGAAGAGTTAAAGCATTCAGTGTCATGTTGCGACAAATCGCACCCCTCCAAAGGCGTTAAGTTATTTTACGCCCCCCCCTCAAGAGGGTCAAGTTATTTTACGCCCCCCCCTCGGAAGGGGTCAAGTTATTTTACGCCCCCCCCCTAAACTCACCAGCCCCCCCCTGTTGTTAAAAAATGAACACTCCCTTAGTCTAGTGGTATACAAATAAAACACACCAATGATGAACCTAGGTTAGCCACTACTGACTGACCCCTTGGTCATTTTGAATATAACTTTGCCATTATGACTAACACTCATATGACCAACCTAGGATAGTCTGTACTGACTAACCCTTTCAACCTATGGATTTTCAGTGTAGTACCAAGAAGTGCTATGCAACTAAGAAGCATGGGTCCATATTGATGTAGAACATCCCCTCGTCATGATACTGATGGGTGTCAGTATAGTCTTTCTTTTGGATGAAGGCGGCAGCTTTAAGAATGCGTTTATTGTTATTGCAGAAATCGACAGGAATCATTAGGCGTGTTGCTGGGGCGACTTGGATCCTGCAGTTAAACGGATCGCTTACTGTGAATGTTGGTTTCTTCCACAGATTCTTGTTCTCACTGGCGTAGAGACAACGGACGTAGGTGGTCCTTGCCCCGGCAGCTGCCGCTGGGTCACACACAGGCTCACCGACAAACCGGCAACCTGTAATTGAAGAACAATTGTCAATTCTGAGTTGTTCCTATTAAAGCTGTGTTCAATATTAATAACATTAGCACATTTAGGTGCTCATATAATGTTCGAAGTAAAGTTTTATATTTGTTAATTGATTTCGGTCAGTATTAAATAGTGAGTGGCTTCATTTTAGTCCTTTTTAAAGCTTTCATGGAGCTTTATTTTGCTTCCTGGTTTTTTGGTATTTGGTAGTCCAGTTCTTTCCAAATTTCTACGCCCCTGTAGAGTGGGCCTCTAGCGTAGACTTCTTGTGGCAATTTTTAACAAAATGGGTCGGGAGTTGCACATATAAAAAGTTGTTTCATTGCCATATTTGTGTACAGCTCATCAAGAGCTTTCATTTGGTATATGACAAGTATGGCCATCATTTTAGGGAAAATGGGGGTTGAAATTTGATTTGTAACTTAGTCTGCCAGAAGATAACTGTGAAATCAGGCACATTTTTACAAAGCTGATAGAATTAGGCCAAATGCTGTTAACATTTTTTTGATCATCTCACTTCAAAAAGGGTTCGGGATCTTACCTATAGTATGCTAAGGTCATGCATGATGTAAATAGTTGGACTCAAATTAGATCACTGCTTATGATTACTCTTCATAAAATTGATCCTGATATATTCTTCCTAAATTTAATATCTGCTGAAGCAATATGAACCAGGAGACACAATAATAATAATACACTCCAAAGATGATTCACAAGTAATGATGATCATTGAGGCAGAGAAAAAGATGTGTTTCAGGCAACCCGACCCTAGGTTAAAAAAAGGGCCGACCCAGCCTTTTTTTCCGATTTAGGAGATTTTCTTTTTTTTTTTGCAAAATATATATATTTTCTCGGAAATTTTTTAAGAATCTGTGAGTCGTCCTGATGACCAGCGAGTCGATGTGGCGGTTCACGACACATTCAAGGTACCTCCAATATTTAAACAAATCAAATAAAAAAATCAAATTAAAATATAAACATACATTAGTAGTATAGTATGTATCGGAACGGGACTATAGTTAAGTACTGTTTATTACTCAATCGACATGCAGCCAATCAGAGGCCTCCATTTGGTCACGTGACCCGTTGCCATGGTAACGTGACCTACTTAGGGCTCTCAGCCAATCAGAAGCCAGCATTCTGGGTGACCTACTGACCTACTTAGAAGCTCTCAGCCAATGAGAGGCTGGCATTCTGGTAACTATGGTAACGTGACCTACTTACGTCACGTGACCTACTTAGGCTCAGCCAATCAGAAGCCGGCATTCTGGTAACTAGGGTAACGTGACCTACTTAGGGTTTGTTTGTAAACAACACCACGTGGCTCTCTTGTTTGTAAACAACACCACGTGACACGTGACTGTTTGTAAACAAACAACGTATATATAGAAAAAAACACAACAAGTTCCATCTTATGTTAAAATTATATTTTCGAATAAAAAAGCACATCTGTAACAGCGTCTATGTGTAACTACGCGCGTTCTCATTCAAACACTATAACACTATCATACCGTAGCAGCAGCAGGTAGGACCGGAAGAAAAGCAAGCGCACGAGCAGAAGCGACGACACCATTTGCACCATCCGGCCGTCGCGTTGGTAGCCCTACTACCCGTCGCGCGTTCCACTGGAGCGGCTTTAAGAGTGACAAATGACGATTCTTTGTCGACGCGACTGCTAACATCAGCATCGGCAGCAGCATCGGCAGCATCGGCAGCAGCATCGGCAGCAGCGGCAGCAGCCTCGGCAGCAGCGGTAGCAGCAGTAGCAGCAGCGGCAGCAGCAGTAGCGTGAGCATTAGCAACAACAGCAGCAGCGACAGTAGCAAGGGCGGCAGAGCGGGCACTAGTAGCGTTATCAGCGGCGTCATCGGCAGCCGCAACAGCATCAGCAGCAGCAGCGTCGGCATCGGTGGCATGAGTAGCTGCATCGGCGGCAGCAACAGCAGCAGTCACAGCCGCAGCGGCAACAACAACAACGTCATCACGACCCGCGTCACTAACAGCCGCAGTAAATGCAGCAGTAGCACGCTGAGCAGCACTAGCAGCAGCAGTAGCAGAGGCTACAGCATCAGCTTCACATTCGCGCGCCGCTTCGTCATTCCGCTTCATGTCACGGTAGCAACTTTCCATCACGAGGATCTGCAAATTGAGGCGCGGTGCTGGTGGTGGTAGTAGTAGTAGTAGTAGTAGTAGTAGTAGTAGTAGTAGTAGTAGCGTGAACGATGATGACGATGCTGAATGTGGTTTCACTCCCCTTATATACCCTTACGCCCCGCCTTTTTTCAAGCCACCGGCCAGCTGCCCCTTCACGGCAGGTCTTTAGATCAGCCTTAAGTCGCTTACTACGTGGCTCATCATCCCTCTAATCGCATTTTCCAGCCGCCAGCCGGCTGTCTGCTGATGACAGGCGAGGGTGATTTGTTTTTTTCTTTAGATATAAGCCGCTTACCACACGCGCACCCTCTAGTCACAGACAGAGTGACAGAAAGGGAGGGGGTCGCTTTGTTCACGCTACCTGTAGTTGTTTTTCTATACACACGCTGAGCCCATGACCCGTTAATCCTTTATACAGGTAACACGCGTTCAACTAATTACCCTATTGTATGACAGTCGGTACACGGATTTAATTTTAAACCGCCTTCCCATCTGGGATCCATGTCTGGCGGGGTGGAAGGATCCAGCTGAAAAGTGTGATTAGGGCTTTTGTTTCTCTTATGCTAGCAGCAGGTCAGCATGCGACAGCTGAAAATGTCAGAGTCGCCGCTCCTATAAAAGACTGAGATGCGTCTCTCTTTCCACACACCCTTCTACCATCGCCGCCGACACCGCCACCGCCGGCCAGCCGACCGCCGCCACCGCCTGCAGTCACCGCCATCACGCCAGCAGGGAATTTCGAGCTGAGTCTGCTTATTGCTTATTTTTTTTCTTTGAGCTTTTTGTTTTCTTAAATTTTTATTTTCACTCAGTCTTTTTTGTTTCGGAGGAAAGAAATATGGCGCTGCAGAGGGCGCGAGTTTCTAAAAGACGGTCGCGCGAACAAAGCGCTCTCCTCAACTGCCCGGCTATTTTTTTATCTCAAAGGAGAGAGCGTCACGTAGTTGAGGTTCACGCTTCTCTTGAGGCGTACCGAATTCTCGAGAAATGCAAAGCTGAGCGCCATCGTCGTTATACAAGAGCGGAAAAGGAAAACGTAGCGACATGGCCGAGAGCCGTCTTCTCAGAACAGCATTTACTCTACTATTGCATAACAGCTGCTCTCAGCGCCCCCACTCGTTGGGCGTTTCATGAAAAGAAAGAGCGCCGCTACTCTCCTCACCCTGCCTCCTCTTATAAAGTGAGAATAAGTGCTATGAAACGATTCGACAAGCCGATCGGTTTCTTGGGAGCGACTGCAGCTCCCACTCGGTGGGCGCGCGTTGTGGCCGACGTGAACACGGTCTCTAAACGTTTCGACGTCGTCACTTGTTATCCCGCATATTGCAACGCAGCCGAATTGAAGAAGATAGGGACGCACTATTTTAAACCATACGCTCCAATATGTATTTGTCACCGCCGCGCTCACACGCCTTATTGCTTTTTCGAGACGATCGTGTCACAACACAGAAATAGAAAAAAAAACGGCAAAGCGACGAGCTTTGCCTAAATGATCAAAAAAAAAAAAAAAAAAAAAAAAAAAAAAAATTAATCTCCTCCTCCTCCTCCTCCTCCTCCTCCTCCTCCTCCTCCTCTTCTTCTTTTTTAAAAAAAAAATAAATATTTGTATCAGACTCCTCTGGAGTCTGATACAAACATTTATGACTATTGAGTGAAAATAGAATTTTATCGCAAAAAAAAGTCACTTCTGCCGCCGCTACTGTGACACCGGCCGGAATCAATAAAAAGGTCGGCGGACTTTTCTCCACAACCATTCACCACCGACCGTTCGAGTGAGAAACACAGCAGACAGTCAGACACACAACCGCTCTCTGACGCGTCCTGAAAAAAAAACAAAAAAAAATGTCCAGTAGTAAAAGCAAACTCTTCACAGAAATTCATTTCGACGCTCGACTACAAGGACCCTTTAGTTGTATCATTAGCGGTCCGTCGGGTTGTGGAAAATCGCGCTTGGTGGATCAATTTCTGAGCGACGTGAACAATTTGGTCACGCCGCCGGTGGAAAAGACTTTTTACCATTACGGCGAGTGGCAACCTCTGTTTGAAAAAATGGCAAATCGGTACGGTGTGGAATTCAGAGAAGGTCTTCCTAGCAAAGAGTCTATAGCGGGAGACGTGGAAGTAGCAGAAGACGCTGTACGACCCCACACTCTACTGATATTGGACGATCTGATGAGCAGTTCCAATCAGCAAGTGGTAGCCGACATCTTTACTAAATACTCGCATCACTGGAACGTGAGCGTCATATACATCACTCAGAACCTCTTCCAGAAATCACCCGACTTTCGAACTATGAGTCTGAACGCTCACTACATGATCGTTTTCAAGAACCCGCGCGACATGGGGCAAATAGCTAGTCTGTCTCGCCAGGTGTTTCCGTCCAACGCGGCGGCCCTCTCTAGTATATTTACCCATGAACTCAAGCGACCTCACTCATACCTCCTCCTGGACTTCAAGCAGTCAACACCTGACGATCTGAGAATACGCTCCTCTTTGACGGCCATACACTCTCAGCTAGTGTTCGTACCGCTAGACAAAAAAAAGAACAACAGAAAGCAGTAGCAAAAAAAAAATGTCTTCTCATCTACTCGAAAGACACTTTGGTACTCTCAAGCACTTAGCTAAGTGCTCGCCAAAGGACTGCTCGCATCTAATAGACTCTGGAAGCGACGAGCTGATCGCAGCGTTGAGTGAGATCTGTCACAATTTACTGGTAGGGAACATCCCGCTCAGCGACAAACAACTGGACAAGCTTCGAGAATCGGCTGACGTGTTGAGGGAGGTCGGCAAAAAATCTACGCCCATCAAAAAAAAGAGACGCGTCTTGGTACAAGAGGGAGGTTTCCTCATTCCGGCTCTCATAGGGATGGCCTTACCGCTTATAAAGAGCATTCTCCGTATATGAGACACGTCATTCGACACCTACTCGCCGACAGCACCACCACCACCACCACCACCACCACTACCGCCACCACCAGCGTCATTGCCACCGGCGTCCCCATGACGGACTCAGAGCAGCAACAACACTACAAACGTTTAGCGCTCGTGGATCCTGAGACGCTCTACAAATCATCACGAGCAGGTCTACTTCATCATGTGCCCGCTGCTGCTGCTACTACTAGCGCTGCTACTACTGCAGTCGCTGCTGCTAGTACTTCTACTGCTCCAAACCTTCCTCCTCTTCCTGATGAGCGCACTGAAAAGAACGAGAGTTCCGCTCCTGCCACCGCCGCCCGCCTACCCGCCGACATGGCCTATTACCACAAGCAGGCAGAGCAGTCCCTTCATCCCGACGCGGCCTTGCACCAGGTGCTACAGTTTATCTACAGGGACTTGGATTTAGTGTTGAACGACCCCACTTTGGAATCGCGCGAGAAAATGTTGAAATACCGAAGGTTGTTGAATAGATTGCAATTTTTTCTCGCGAATCCCCACAACAGCAACATCTCTTCGTCCTACTCTTCTTCGCCCCCGGCTCACCTCCGTCAGTCTGCTGAAGAGGCCAGCGCGTCCCTACTCGAGCGGTTGGCGAACCAAGTTCCCAAGAGGAGTCGCCGCCGGACCGTGGAGCTGTACAAACAATTGGAGAAATCCGGAGTGATCAAGTGGAACGAGGACGGGGCGGTGCGCGAGATGTCGGGTCGGAGAATACCACCTGAGCATCGCATCAACATAGTGGACTTACTGAACGACGCCGCCAGGTTCAGGAAGACGGCGCCCAGACCGGCGGGCTACTCGCCGTTCACGAAAGCGCTGCGCGAAGCGGTTCCCACCACAGACGCCTTGATCGGAAACCATCTGTATAAAGCGAGCGGACCTGGCCAAAGTTTGGACACACGGCTTGCTGACAGAGGTCGGAAACGACCGAGCTTCGAATCGGAAGAAGGAGAAGCAGCAGCAGCAGCAGCAGCAGTAGCAGCAGCAGACTCTTCTCTGCAGGTGGTGGACGATCAATCCTCTGACGACGAGGAGGACGACCGTGAACTTTTCCAAACTCCGACTTCCTATAGGAGCGCGCCGCGTAGTAAGAAAAGGAAAGCGCGCAACCGCCTAGCGGCGAGCTCGTCTTTCACGCCCTCAAGAGACCCGCGATGGGCAAACCAGTGAAGAGACTGACCAAGAAGGAAAAAGAAAAGAAGCGCGTAGTAGCTAGATATACCGACGTCAAAGCGCCCTCCAGTTTCACTAGCGTGACTAAACTCCAGAAACAGCATTTTCGCCACCTGAACCCGGCCGTCATCCGAGATGCTTTAGTGTCGCTGGACGCCTACACTAAACATAAACCCATTCGGAGAAAATTCGCAAGGAACAAGACTATAACCGGCGCAATCGATCAGCAGTGGCAGATAGATCTGATGGACATGCAAGCTTTGGCGTCTCACAACGACCGCTTCCGGTACGTGGTGACGGCGATCGACGTTTTCTCTAGGTACGCGTGGGCCGTTCCCATTAAATCCAAGAGCGGCGCTGATGTCACCGAGGCCTTCCGAGAGATGACAGGCCCTGGCGAGAGACGACCGCGCACTGTTCAGACAGACAAGGGGAAAGAGTTTTTGAACAAGATCTTTCAAGATCACTTGAAGAGCGAGGGCATAGAGTTCTTCACTGGCGAGAACGACGACATCAAAGCTAGTCTAGTGGAGCGCTTGAACCGCAGTCTGAAGGAGAAGCTGTGGCGTTATTTCACACACAAGCGCACGTATCGCTACGTAGACGTGCTGCACCATGTAGTGTCTTCTTACAATCGCACTCACCACAAGACGTTGAAAATGGCGCCGGCTCAAGTCAGCTCGGAAAACAGCGAAACAGTTTTCTACCGACAAGATCTCCCAACTAACAAACAAATCGACGAAATATGGAAAAAGAAGAAAAAAACAAAGACGTCCGCCGTCGACGTCATCGCTCCGGGTGACAGAGTGAGGATGTTGAGAACTAAAGGCGCCTTCGACAAAGGGTACGAGGGAAACTGGCGCGAGGAAGTGGTCGACGTTGCTAAGACGTTGGGAAGCAGAGGGTTCGAGCTGAAAGACGACAAGGGCGAGGAGATAAAAGGCGTCTTCTACCCGGAAGAGGTTCAGAAGGTGTACAAGAGTCGTTATGACAACAACTACCTGATAGACGAGGTGTTGCGCCGCAAGACCGTCGACGGTAAAGAGTTAGCTTTCGTACGTTGGTTAGGTTACGACGACAAGTTCAACGAGTGGATCCCCGTCAAAAAAATAACGTAACAAAATGAACATCACTCTACCTAGCAACAGCTCTATGGAGTATTATCCTGACAACAGCTTGACGTCTTTCCGAACTCACTTCGACTCGCCGCTCCTTCTGCCCGAAGCGTACGAAGCGGCTCTGACTGAGATCATCCTCCCTACAGAATGGACTAACGTGCACGACGACGACTTGATCATCGTTGTTCCTCTGCGCACCAAAGGTTCGCTAGAGGAGGCGATCCAGGTTTTAAAAGAAACTAATTTCTCCGAAGGAAAAAAACCACAGGTAGACTGGAAGAGAATGAAAAACGCGAACGGTCTGAGCAAGCTAACGTTCAGCTCAAAATTCCCGCTGAACTGGAAGGAAGCGAGCTATGTAACGGTGGAAGAGATATCAGACACGTCGGAAGAGCAGCAATTGAAACCGGAAACAAAAAGGTTCAAGAGAGAGGTCGACTTGAGACAGACGAATGCCGTATACAAGCAGTTCTTGTCCCCGGCGGTGAAGAAGAAGACGATCAGCCATCAAGCAAGACAGATGATCGAAAAGATGGAGAAGGACATGGGAGTGCGCAGTTTCATGCCAAACATATTCGAGATACCTCCTATTTTCACCGGAAGCAACCACACCCTAATCGAGCGCTTGAGTGAGACGTTGCGAGATGACAGACTAGAGGGCGACAGCTTCTTGCTCAAACCGATGCGGATCTTATCGTACGACGCCAAGACGAAACGCGTCACCATCAAACCGCCGAGACACTGTGCTGTCCTGCTGAGTCAGCATCTCGCATGCGTTCTAGGCTTCGGAGAGAAGACGTGTTTCGCGTCGCCGACTACCGGCGCCTACTCGATGGATGTTTACGGGGACGTGCACTCTGTGTACATATACACCGACATGATCCAGGAGAGACGTGTGGGCGACATGCAAGTGCCGCTGTTGCGCTGCGTGGCGGTGGACAGAGGCGGAAAGCGTCGAGGTGGCGTGCAAGCTATCAGTTTTCCCCATTTGGATTATTTCCCCTTGAAATCCAAGAGGTTTACCGAGGTCGGCATCTATTTAAGAGACCGATCCGGTCATTCCATCCCATTCGGTAGAGGCGAGGTGACCGCGACACTTCATCTGAGACCTATTGAGCGCTGAAAGAGAAGAAAATGATGCGTCAACGCGTTCCGTACTTTCCACCCAGGCGCACCGTCGGCAGAGGGTACAGCGATTACTACAACGCGCAGCTGGGCAACGGCGTCAACGTGTACAGCGGGCGCTCTTTCCAGAGCGGGCACGGTTTAGGCGGCGCTCTGTTAGGTCTGATGCGCTCGGCTACCCCGCTATTGAAGTCGGTGGGAAAAACGCTGCTCCGCGCCGGTGTGGGCGTAGCTAAAGATGTGCTGGCGGGTCGGACTTTAAAGAGCAGCGTGAAAGACCGAGGCGCAGGCGCTCTGAAGAGACTGGCGAGTACGGCGTTCTCGGGAGGAAAGACGCCTGTCGCGTCTAAGAAAGGGTCGAAACGTCGTCGTGGGCATTCCCCTCAGACGGGCGGTGGCTCTTGCAAGAGACGTAGAGGGGATGTATTCGACCGGTAAGCGCCTAGGCGTTCAGGTATAAATAAAAAGACTGGAGGCGGTCGGCGTCAGTCTGTCGGCCGCATGAAGAGAGAACACAATGGCTTACGTACACGAGAGCAGTAACGAGTGCGCGCTCTCTGAGCTCGACCTGCACACCGTAGCGCCGACTCAGACTACTATCTTAAAGTCGTCTTTCCTGGGGATAGAAACAAAAAACTCTTTAGAGGATGGAGGTAACATAAATTTCACCATCAACAAGTCGCAAGAGTACACAGACCTGAACGAGAATTACCTTCATCTGGAATGTCAAGTGCTAAAGGACGGAGCGGCGATCGAGGACACCGACGCGGTAGCTCCGGTGAACAACTTGGCTCACTCGCTCTTCAAAGACGTCCAAGTCTCCATCGGCGGTTTCAAAGTGTCTGGCAACACCGAGACCTACCCTTACCGAGCTTACTTGGAAGGGTTACTCAACTACAACAAAGACGTGAAGGACGGCGTCATGAGCGCCCAGGGGTGGCATGAAGATACGCCCGGTCAGTTTGACACGTTGACTGACGCGAATGCGGGGTACAAAGCGCGCAAGAAGCTAATCTCCAACAAGCGCTTTTCGCTGATGGCGCGACTGCACTTTGACCTGGCTCATCAACCGAAGCTCATCGTTGGAGAGACAGAAATCAATCTCACTCTGAAACAAGCGGCGCCCTCTTTCTATCTGATGTGCGCCGCTGACGGAGGCTACAGCTTGAAGATCTACAAAGCAAAGCTCTACGTGCGACGCGTGCTGGTGGCGGACGCTGTAGCGGAAACGCACGAGAGAGCGGTGATAGAACACGGGCCCTTCGACTACCCGGTGAACAGAGTGGAGGTGACGACCTACGCCATCCCTCAAGGTAACAGAGATCACAGCTACACGCACTCCAACACAGGCCAGCTTCCCAAGTCGATGATGATTTGCTTCCTTGACCACGACGCCTTCAACGGTAGCTACACCAAGAACCCGTTCGAGATGAAGCATTACGACATCAGCTCGCTTCAAGTGATAGTGAACGATCAGAAAGTGCCGAACGACGCCTACGTGCCCGACTTTAAGACCAAAGCGGCCGTGAGAGAGTACTTGGCGCTACACACGGAAACGGGGATGTACGAGGGCGCGCGCTCCTGCGGTATTTCATACGAACAATTCCTGAACGGTTACACGGTGTTCCCCCTCGACTTAACCCCAGACAGATCGCACGACGGGTGTCGCGTGAACCTTATAAGAGCGGGTCAGCTGAGGGTGGAAGTCAGTTTCCGCTCGGCGCTACAAGCGACAACAACGGTGCTACTCTACTTGGTGTACGACAACGTCGTCGAGCTGACCCGAGATCGACACCCCGTCACCGACTACCACATGAACTGAAGACAAGACGGCGGTACTTGGCGTATCGTATGAACACGCTTGAAATAAGCAGAGTGTTGAAGGAAAACGTTCACACAAAACATTGTTTCCTGGGCGTTTTCTCTTGTGACACTATTCCGAAGCACCCTATCAAAGACACTTGTTTCGTGAGCAACACAGATCCGCAACATTTACCAGGTCAGCATTGGGTGGCGTTTTACGTGTCGAGCACGGGTGAAGTGTACTACTTTGATTCCTTCGGCTTACCGCCGCTGAGTGCGGAGTTCTTGTCTTTCGTGGAACGCTCTGCTCCGTTCAAGTGGCAAAGAAACCGCATTCAACTACAAGACACTTCTGCTGACACCTGTGGACCTCATTGCGTTCATTTCCTAATTGAAGCATGTCGAACAAGAAACCCCAAGAAGTGCGTCATGCGCATGAGCAAAATCCCAAAGCTGAGCGACCGGGTCGTGAGTCAGAAGCTATCGATGATGCTGTTGTGACGGGTTGTTGCGATGGCGGCCGTTTCATGGAGGCAAAGATTCTCTGCCTTGCCGAAATGGTGTTGGATTTATCCAAAGTCGTGCAATGTCTATTGGAGAAAAGTCGTCCGGGGTGTGGTGGTGCGAGTGACGGCGGCGTGAGACTTTGCGGCCTGTTGAGTTGCTGCAAATCGAAGAAGCAAGCTAAAAAAGCATAAACTTGTGTGTTTTTTCTGATTGAAAATGAAAAAATAAAGAATAAAATGAAAAGAAAAGAAATTATCTTGTTGTGTTTTTATTTCTATATATAAGTTACATAACTTTTTTTTGTTTGTTTGTTTACAAACAGTCACGTGTCACGTGGTGTTGTTTACAAACAAGAAAGCCACGTGGTGTTGTTTACAAACAAACCCTAAGTAGGTCACGTTACCCTAGTTACCAGAATGCCGGCTTCTGATTGGCTGAGCCTAAGTAGGTCACGTGACGTAAGTAGGTCACGTTACCATGGTTACCAGAATGCCGGCCTCTGATTGGCTGAGAGCTTCTAAGTAGGTCAGTAGGTCACCCAGAATGCTGGCTTCTGATTGGCTGAGAGCCCTAAGTAGGTCACGTTACCATGGCAACGGGTCACGTGACCAAATGGAGGCCTCTGATTGGCTGCATGTCGATTGAGTAATAAACAGTACTTAACTATAGTCCCGTTCCGATACATACTATACTACTTACATTGATAAAATCATGTCCACCTACCATTTTGATCTAAGTAGGGTATTTTGATAGGCACCAATTTGTGTTGCTGTTGATGTTGATGTTGCTGTTGGTGATGATGTTGATGATGTGGACTATAATGTTGATGCCCTGTACGAGCTCCATGGTGTAGTACTTGATTCCCTCCATAGGGGTCAGCTCTGTATCCATAGCCTCCACCCCAGCGCCCTCCGTACCTTTGCTTATAGTTTCTTCCATAGCCGCCATTGTTGTTATAGGCACTGTTACCATAACCGTACCCGGCTCCAGCATACTTCCCCTCTATGGCACTAGTAGTGTGGTTAACTCGTGGAAGTCCATTTCCCTCTGTGTGGTCAAGGGCTGAAAGTAGATGTGAACCCAGCTAACAAAAAACGTTATTTTACGTCAAAATAACGTTCTAAAACGGTATATAACGTTATGCCATAGTGAGGAGTATTAGAGAAACGTTATATGACGTGAAATAACGTTACAAAATGTTGTTTAACCTTTTTTTGTTTACCGGGGAAGTTGTAATTCTTCTACCTACAACAACAAATCAACCTCAACGAGGACCAGAATCTATAACTGTATGAATTCTTAAGGTCAATAAAGGATTACCCAGTAAACTAAAAACATTACATAACATTTCTGTATGGCTCCTTATTATGGCAAAACATTGTGTAATGTTAAAAACGTTACTTTGACGCAGTATAATATTTTGTTTTTGTTTACTGGGTACATCATTTCAAACAATTAACAGAGTTCCATGTATTCTATGGTAGTCACACACCTTTTGCAGGTTTGATACTGTACTCTTTGGTATCATAAGCAGCTGTTGATATGACCATACCTAATATTGTGCTGTACTGTCACAGAAGAAACCACTAGAACCAACAAAGTTTTACTTGTGCAAATATTTGACCTGAGATTCCACAAGTAGAATGATCACTGAATTTCTCGATTCTCACTCATTCAAGAAAGTGTCCAGAGAACGTTTCAGAAACATTCTGAATTTCCCCAGTTTTACTTGTTCAAAAAAATTATAAAATCCAGGGATTATGACACATATAAAATGTCCGGAAAACATGAAATCAACGTTCTGAAATGCTTGCACTTGCTTCAAAACATAAGTTGTAAAGAGATGGGTAAAACTCACCAAAAGTTGCCAAAAGTATGACTGAGAGAAGCATGGCGCTGTAGGAAAGTAAAGGGAGTCTTGCAAATGGATGGGCAGAGGTGATTATCTGGGAAGGCTAGGCTAGTCTCCTACTTATGCAGGCCTTATACTCATTATTGTCTGCATAGCGTTATTATATGGATTGTGAATACAGAATTTACCATTAGGAAGCCCCAAGGCTTTAGTCCCAAGGCGATCCATACCCAAAGTGTTAAAATCCTCGACCCAGTCATTAACATATTCAAATTACTCCAAAGGACTATAAGTGATAAATGAAATGATATAAGCACTTTTGAGCATTTAAATGGATTTACAATTATTGTAGAATACAATAGGACACTTTAAAAGACTCAATCTTTGGTGAAAACCTTCCATATTTTGCAATGTAAAAAGAACGCGTTTGGGCCTAATTAAGTTGGTGATTGCACATGTTGGTTTCCTTGACATATGATTTTTACCTATCTCGAAAATATTTAAAGAATTAACGGATAGAAGGCCCCACATGGATTCTTTGTTGAAAACAAAATGTAAATAGCATTTTAAGATCAAAAGCTGTGACCAAATGGTTGAAAAAGAATTAGGGTATTTGGTAATTATCATATTTATCCAGTAAAGTCACCTCAAATGATTGTGTTTAAAAACACAGGTGATCATTTTCAATAGTATAGGCCCCTCTATATTAAGGTAGGCCTAGGCTTAGTCAATTTGGAATCGACTGTACGAATGTACAGTCAATGATAGACCCTGCTCTAATCACTGGGGGTCCTGCTATGTGCCAGGCCTAGTGTGAACAGAGGGTTTGTCTCATAAACCACTGGTGTACTATCATATAATCACCAAACAGGCACATATCTGACTGAATATGGAAAGCTAAGTGTCTAGAGATAAGCATGGAACCTTCTTTGGCCCTGTAGACCTTTTACTTTGTCTGTAATGAGGTCTTGTAGTTCACCCACAGTCAAAACATGGGAATCTCTCACCAGCCCAGTATGGCAATACAGGGCTGGCTTGCCAGCTAGCCTAGGCTATGAAAGGGCTTGATGCCTAAATTCGACACATCGACATGGTCACTTTGC
Organism: Harmothoe impar; assembly: GCA_947462335.1. Lineage (NCBI taxonomy): Eukaryota > Metazoa > Annelida > Polychaeta > Phyllodocida > Polynoidae > Harmothoe > Harmothoe impar. The sequence continues at coordinate 59,000,354 of OX381719.1, read as the reverse complement.
GTTTTTCTTTTGTTTCAACTTGGTCACATCACTTTCATGATTTTAAGTGACTGCTGAATCTTTATTACTACAATAAAATCTTTGGCAAATGACAAATGACAGGAAGAATACAAAGAAAGTCACATGGGACCTGGTGCAAGCTGTTTCAACTTGAGTTTTCAGCAAAATTTACCTTAGCACAACAGGCATGATAAAGTGACCTGAGGCCAAATAAAAAAAAGGTTTGTTTCAGGTAACATGGGAAGAAACTCTAGGGTCAGTAGGTCGGATTTCTTCTTTTTTCTTTTAACTTTTTTTTTAAAACTTTTTGTAAACCTAAAATTGAGCCTAGTGTTAATGTATAAAAAATCCGTAAAAATTGCATAAGAAAAGGTAAGGTCGGCCCTGTTTAGATAGGGTCGGTCGGGTGACCTAAAACAAACCTTTTTTTTTGGCCTGAGGCCATGTATAGTCGGCGATTTTCTGACCTCTGTGGGATTTGGGGTGTGGGACTCCTAGCTGTTACTCTTGCACACAGGATGTGAAGAAACCAGTCCAGCCTTACTCTAAATGTGTGTGTGTGGGGGGGGGGGGGGGGCTTATTCATTGTTAACCCTTTAGAGGTGGTATAATGCATTAATGCATCAAACATTTTGTCTCAGCCCATCAGAGCCGTCATGATGCATGATTGCAGCCCCGGCGAGCAACTCGCCAGTGCTGCATTCAAGCATCATGTCGACCCTACGAGGTTGAGACACTCCCGTAAAGGGTCGGCATGATGCACCAATGCAGCACAGGCGAGTTACTCGCCAGTGCTGCATTCAAGCATCATGCTGACCCTACGGGATTGAGACACTCCCAAAGGATCGGCATAATGCACCAATGCAGCACCGGCGAGTTACTCGCCATGGCTCCATTTGTGTAGCATGACGACAAATGTCATCTGTTAGCGACATGCGTCCTTAAGGTGGCTAGACCCTATTGTAAACAGGTCAACTGCGCAGGTCATTGCGCATATGCACATCTAGTTGTCCCAGAACACACTAGGGGGTGCCTTTGGTGATATTTTTGTATATTAGATATATATTTTTATGTGTTGTCAAAATTACCCTGTGAGACCTGACCGGGGCTTGAACCCAGGGTCTCCTGCATGTGAGTCTAACGCTTTACCCCTACACTACTGGGGCTGTGGTAGTGGGCATGCTGAAAGCTATACCTGTAGCACATCAAGACTGTGTGCTCCATTTATATATTTTTTAATTTCAAACACAAAAAAAATTTAAAATATGCAAATAAAGATTGTAGACTATATCCTGAGAGAAATATAGGGAAAATTAATTACTTTGAGATGCTATTTGATGCACATATGTACTATCACCATATGATCCTATTACAGATCACTCCAAACTCAAAGCCAGATATCTCAGAAACTAGCTCGGGACCCCCTTGTTTTTTTTACACCATTTGAGACTAATTATGATATGGGCCTCATGGCGAAAATCATGACGAAATCTAATAACTTCTAGACTATGGGGACTACCCACCTTAAACAGGTTGGGGCCGGGACCATGTTATTAGAACGTACTAAATACATAGTACACCCATTCCATTGGGTCTGTACCAAGAATATGGTACTGTGCACCAACTTGGGCTGTACCATAATCTTGGTACACCTGGTGTGTTCACTGGACCATAACCCCTGCTCATGCAGGTAAATGGGCCAATCACAGCCCAGTACTCATGTACCTTACCTGTGGTCACTGGACTATGACCCTTATCTGTGCATGTAATTAGTGGGGTCACTGGGGGACTAGGGAAACCACTCTACTATTTATACATATATTTACATTATATGGCTTATTTACTACATTATCAAACATCACTAAGTGAAAACAAAAACGTCATTTTGTGGGCCTTAATCAATGATTTCATCTTATGGGTTTATTTTTATTAGCAGACTTAACAAAAAAATAGCAAACTGATTTTACTAAACATTTACTGAAGGAAAATATGTAGATAAAGCCATTTCTTAGATAATATTACAATTTTAGATATGAAAAAGGGTACATACACAAATTATAGACCTCTGCTTCCTATAGTGGCATCAAAGTTATGCATTTTGGCATGGAAATATGAGAAAAGTGAAAATAAATGAGTGTACCAAGTTCTTGGTACACCCTGTGTTCTGGGGACTGTCACCCAATCTTAGGGCGTACTAAGAAACTGGTCAGTCTCCAACCTGTTAAAGGGTTAACTCTGATGAGGTCACACTTCTACCTGTTCAATGGCCACTGTCTGGGTGTGTTGGTCTGCAAGTGTAATGACCACTCATAAAACTTCTAAGATCTTTTTATTCATTAACCACTGATAGTTCTTAATGCAGTCTTTGCGAAAACTTTTTCATCCCACAGTGTCATATCGGGCCATCGTCAATTAGCATTGGACTAATATCTGAGATTTGATATGCACGAAAGTAAGTAACACTACAATCAGTGGTTAGGTGTGTAGTTTGGGTTTATTGTACATTAGGTTTACGATGGTATGCACCTAGTACCCTACCCAGCTCTCTCTGACTGGCTAGTAGCGTGTACCCCTTATATACAAAAGGGTGGTGCAGCGCCACTGGTGATGGGTGTAGGTACTAGGTAGCAGGTGTTTGTGTGCTTTGTCCTAGGCTTGTATGTGGGAACAAAGCTATCGTATATGATATTCTTGGTCAAGGAATAGCGGTTTGAGCCTTCATAATATAACAACAGGACATACGGTCCTGCAAATTTTCAATGTTGAAGGACCGGCTACATTTTTGGAGGACCGGATAGCCACATATCTGATGATTTCTGAGTTTTAAGTATAAAGAGTTTTGACCATTTAAAATACATTATATTGTAATCATTTATGGCCAAATCAGGAAAGATATATAGTTTAACAGACTATATTGACATAGATATTTCAACTTTAGAAGCCCAACTGAATTCTTCTTGTTCAGAAAAGCCCAACATGCAACTGGACATTCGGTCCTGCTACACCTGTAAATCTGCTGGACCGGTGGCATTTTAGAAGGACATTGTCCTGCATGTTTTCGAAAAGTTTGAGTTTGAAACGTTTTTATTGACCAAATTTCTCATATGAAGTCTTTCAAACAAAGCCAATTACATATAATATAAACATATACAAAGTAAGGATGTCAACAATCACTCACACAGCAAAAACAGTTGAAATATCAACAAGTAGGCAGCGACAAGGACACTAGGAAAGGTACAGGTGGGTCCAACAGTTTTATCTTGCGACATGATTTAGCAACATCTATAGTATCAGTGACTAGGTTCATACAACCGAATCGGCAATCTGAGTTACACTCCACTCTACTTTATCTTAACTTTTATGTCGGACATAAATAGTTTGTAAGTTACAATTTCTTGTTTGGCGGGGGTCAGTTTATCCCATTCAAAACAGCCTCTATACAGAGGACTGTTGCGACTGTTAATGTATAAGAGGTCTAAGTGGTGAGCTTTTTAATAAATAGAGGCAAGGGCTGTTGTTATTTCTTCTTCCTTTCAATGATGCAGACGTTCAAAATGGACGCTACTTATAAAGTGACGTATGTGACATGTAGGGAGGAAGATATCTATTTAATATATATGTGTGTTCAAATGGAGATATCATTATAGAAAATTAAAATTAAATTAGTATCATATTAAGTCTTAGATTATCCAGTAACTTTTCCAATCCATTTCTATGTACATCTGCTCTATATAACCAGTTCCCTCTCATCGTAGTCATAGATTGCAGCCGGTCATAGATTGCAGCTGGTCATAGATTGCAGCCAGTCATAGATTGCAGCCGGTCATAGATTGCAGCCGGTCATAGATTGCAGCTGGTCATAGATTGCAGCCAGTCATAGATTGCAGCCGGTCATAGATTGCAGCCAGTCATAGATTGCAGCTGGTCATAGATTGCAGCCGGTCATAGATTGCAGCCGGTCATAGATTGTAGCCAGTCATAGACTATCAACTTGTATCGAATTCATCAGACATGGCCATATAGGCCCTTATAAAGGTGATATATCCTGTCTATTCAGCCACATTGTAATCCAATGTAGGCGACCAGGTACATTCATTATACAAATCATTCCCCCTCCTAATGGCTTAATTATGTTAATGAACAAATCATGTGACTGAATGTACCAATACATGTAGCTAATACACATACTATTTCACAGCCTAGACGTGCAGACCCAAGCTGGCCCCACTTTGACCTCTGTTTCCGCGCATCATCGCTGGCACCAAAGGTTGCTGGTTAAAATAGTTCCTGTGCGCTTGGTAGGTTGTATTGAAAGTGCAGATGGGTACCGCGTAGGAATCCCCTTCAAAATACGGGGGAAGTGACATGGTCATGGCCCCTCAGATACCAGCAATGTCGCTTGGATGCGTCCGAGGACGAGTTGGGGTCAGCTTGGTGTAGACCTGATGATGATGACGTGTTAAAGCCTGAGGTGCTTGTCGCGAACGCGCGAGCCCCCAGACAGGACTAGTATAATCTGCATATATCTCTTAACCCTTTAAGGGTGGCATGTTGCTATAAGATGACATCTATCATCATGATGCACTAATGCAGCCCCGGTGAAGAACTTGCTGGTTCTGCATTGGTGCATCATGCCCTCCCTTCAAGAGTATTTCGACCTTGTATGGTCCGCATGATGCTTACTCACCAGGGCTGCATTCGTGCATCATGACGACCAAGGGCATGATGCATTAAGGCATGATTCTACCCATAAAGAGTTACTAGGCAGAAGGAGTAACAGATTCCATCCGCTAATGCACTCCTAGTTTTGTGCAAAATATTTCTTCTAACAATTAAAAAGTGCCCTCTAAAATGTGACTCGGAAAGTACATGCACTTTTAGTAAAGCAATTAATTTCTCTCTACATAGTTACACAGTTACAAAGTTACAAAACTCTGCGCTTATGGAAATAAATTCAAGACATGTTGGCAATATACAAAAGCCCACAGCTCCGTTGCAGGGCATTATTGGCAAAGGCCCTTGCCTTTATAAGTGTTGCAGTTTAGATAAAGTCAAACATCATTACATTTAGATACTTCCTGTTGAAAGCCCTGTGGAGTTTACAATATTGCAAAGGATAGGTCTATACTATAGACGGGGGCACTTCAAATAATCATCTAAAACCATAATGGGAAGTCAGTCCCCCAAGCGAAAACATTTAAGAACTAAAATCGCAGAGATGCAGCTTAGAGGGGCCTTACCACGTACACTCCAGCTTAACTACACGTCAGCGACATATAACAGCTCTCCAAGGAGCAAGGACAAACGTTTTGAGCGCAATCTTAAAGTGACATGGTCCGAATTTTTTCATATCTTAAATCCTGCTTAAATGTGTTTCAAATGTTAGTACAATATCATATTCGGAGGATAGGGCACAATACAATGTCATCTATGTGCAATAAGAGCCCAATTACAGGTTCAGATGTGGGCCAAGTATAGCGTTTTACAGCATATTTTTGAGACCTAATCATCGGACCATGCCACTTTAATCTTATCTTAACCTATCTTAAAATTTCTTAGACTATCTTAATGTGTAACTAAGCAAATGAAGATGGCACCACTAGTAGTGGTAAGCCTACACAGTCCATTGTAGAAAAGGCTAGTCGACTAGTATGTAATCCCCCTGCAACCCCCGTTTTTTTTTCTTGCTTCTCTTTTCTGTTAGATTGTTTATGTTGTCTCATCTGGGTGTAGGGTATATACTATAAAGGCAAACCTCAGGTAGCATAGTGTGGGTAGGTGACACTAGGTGGCAGACACAAGGGGAGCTATCAGATTATATATGATTTTAGATTAAGATTTCCCCGGGTGCACTCTCCGTCACCTGTATTCTTGATTTATTCCCACAGCCCTACACTGTAAAAAAAAATTCCGTTAAAATAATGGAGATTCACTGGCAACACTGGGTGCCGGACTTTCACCGTAAAGATAACGGTCACCATCATTTCAAATTCTCCGTAATTATAACGGTGAAAGTCCGGCACCCATTGGTGCCAGTGAATCACCATTAATCTAACAAAATACGGAACATCACTGTTATTTTAATACAGTGCCTAAACAATGGTTTCAACAATATTTAACTCATTTATCCCAGTATTTTTCCGTCCATTTATCCACCAATAACTCAGTCTATGCTCAATGTGGTTCCATGCCAAATTTGGTACCATGTCCAATCAGCAATAGCATCTTAATGTCAAGACTTCAGGCCTAATCATTAGGAATCAGTCTATGAGAGCTCACCGTAAATGAATAAACTGTGTTTCACCGTACTGGATTACAGATATTCACAGTAAAATTGGTTGACTTAACATTGCCTCACCGTAATCACATTTACGATGATCCACCGTAAAGTTTTACATTGATTCTCCGTATATTCAATGGAATATTTTTACAGTGTATAACCTATGGCCGACACGTGGCCGCAGCTCATGTTGAGGTCATCCAACATACTAGTACAGGAAACAGCTGGCACCATTCTGCAGCAGAGGGAGTCATCAGAAGGCCTCTCTGTAGGACATTCTGCAGCAGAGGGAGTCATCAGAAGGCCTCTCTGTAGGACATTCTGCAGCAGAGGGAGTCATCAGAAGGCCTCTCTGTAGGACATTCTGCAGCAGAGGGAGTCATCAGAAGGCCTCTCTGTAGGACATTCTGCAACAGAGGGAGTCATCAGAAGGCCTCTCTGTAGGACATTCTGCAGCAGAGTGAGTCATCAGAAGGCCTCTCTGTAGGACATTCTGCAGCAGAGTGAGTCATCAGAAGGCCTCTCTGTCAGGTACAACACTTTAGAAGAGGCATCACACTGTGATAACTAAGTGTAGGTACACAGCAAAATCTGCATAAATGACCTAGCTCACGTGAGTGCAGGGACAAATGTTATTTAGCAGGCGTTGTGAAATACGCCTTTCCTTGGTTAAGTCAATGGAACTGCCTTATTCATAAGAAATAAGACATGGTCGCCACCTCTTGCTGTAGAATAACAGAACACCTGTAGCCTGGAATGCAACAACCTTAAACAGGTGTAAGATGTATCCTCATTAATCGCCTAAGGTGAGTTTTATGTCTGGGGTCAGGCCCTGAGGGGGTGTCCATGTGGAGTCTACCTGTGTGCACTGCCGAGCAGTCTCAAGGTCAAACCACTAACTATTCAAGGACATTCTAGTGATTTACTGCACTGTTCTCTTTAGTGACATGATGCACCACTAACATTTCAAGGACATTCTAGTGATTTACTGCACTGTTCTCCTAAGTGACATGATACACCACTAACATTTCAAGGACATTCTAGTGATTTACTGCACTGTTCTCCTAAGTGACATGATACACCACTAACAGTTCAGGGACATTCTAGTGATTATTTCTTTAGTGACATGACACCACTATAACCATTCAAGTACATCATAGTGATTTACTGCATTGTTACCCTAAATGACAGGGTGTATGAACCACCAACATTCAAGGACATTACAGTGATTTAATGCATCATTCCCCTAAGTGACACAATGCACCAGTAACCGCTCAAGGACATTCTAGTGATTTAATGCAGGTTCCCCTTAGTGACACGATGCATGAACCACAAACCACGAAGGACATTCTAGTGATTTAATGTGTCATTCACTTTAGCGACATAAATACCACTAACCTTTCAAGGACATTATAGTAATCTTAAGAGTGCACTGTTCCCCTAAGTGACATCATACCCGACTTACCATTTAAGGACATTCTAGTGATTTAATGCATCATTCCAGCGACATGAAGTTCCACTAACCGTTCAAGGGTATTCTAGTAATCTTAATAGTGCACTGTTCCCCTAAGTGACATCATATGCCACTAACCATTTAATGACATTCTAGTGATTAACAGGCCCTTAGTGACGTCATACCCGACCAACCAGAGAAGGACATTATAGTGATTTAATGCAATGTTTCCTTTAGTGAAATGATACATGAAGGCATTCCTGCTGAGTTATCACTCATTTCTACCCAGAGCTTACTCCATGCAGACTCAGAAAAGTCGTGTAGCGGGCACGTATCGCTCGGGGAAGCGTGCGTGGAGAGCGCATTGCCCGCCTGTGGTAGCTCAAGTACCGTAGCAGAGCCGTGAGAAGCAGCTAGCCCTGTGGTGTAGCGGTAGCATTCTCAACTCGAGAGCGGAAGGGCCGGGGTTCGATTCCCCGTGGGGCTGACCTGTTTTCGCTGACCTGTTACAGTTGCTAAAACCACTCTCACCTTTAGCGACAATGACGCTGACTTTCCTGAGTGTGTGCATGGTGACAATGTTATTATATAATCACTATGTCTGGCCTTTAACCCTGTAAGGACAGTATCGTGCATTAATACAGTCTATAAGAAATCCTGCCGGACACCGGTTATAGCCGGCAAAAAGCCTGCCGGTCCGGCAGAAAAGTGGTGACTGCTGGCCCGAATGACTGGCTGTGATTTGCAAGTCTATGCCTACATGCCAGTTTTGACGGCTTGTAAATTGGACTAGTATTAAGGTTTCTACAGCATGAAATAGAAATCATGAACATTTTCTGTCAATTTCATTGCTGATTTAAATATTCGATTGATTTGTATATTTGTAACACACAGGGGAACCTATTCAGTATCACTATAAGTGTGAAAAGTTGCATTTGATTTGATTTTTAAAATAATAAGATTATACTCTAATTTCTGGGCCTGCAAAAAATAAGCTGGGCCTGCAAAATGAAATATCTGCAGGACCAAATGTCCTGCATGATGAAAATGTTTTGCGTATAGACTGTTACATCATGCCCTTAGTTGTCTTGATACATGAATGCAGTCCTGGCAAGTAACTCGCCAGTGCTGCATTCAAGCATCATGCTGACCTTATAAGGTTGAGTCACTCCCGTAGGGTTGGCATGATGCACCAATGCAGCACTGGTGAGTTATTTGCCGGGGCTCCATTGATGCATCATCTCAACAAATGTCATCTTTTAGCGACATGCATCCTTAAAGGGTTAAAGGGTTGGAGGTGCTAATTTGGGTGTGTGTATATGAGTGTGTATGTTACACATTGTACTTCCATGACAACACATACCACCTTACGTGTGACAATACTACATGAGTATACATGGGTCAAACAAATATGGACATGACCGGATTCATTTTATGTATGTAGAATGTTAAGTAGAAGATAATTAGTATAACATTAGGGAAGGACATACCTACATAATGCTGGGACTTGACTTCCCGATATTTGGGTACCGTAAAACCTCTCGTATAAGTCTAACCCGTGTATAAGCCGCAAGCCGAGTTTGGGCTGATCCTATAAGCCGCACTGGCGATCTGAATGTGCCGATGTTAGTACTGTACCATAGTGGCAAAAACAGGTGCACCCTGACTCTGGGCCAATCCTATAAGCCGCACCGCCGATCTGACTTGCGTACTAGCCGCGGCTTCTATGCGAGGTTTTACGGTAATTCTCACGTTATAAGACATCTGAAAATTAATGCTGTGCTTTAAAAAGAATAATACTGTGTGATTTTCCCCTTTAATATAAGGTTACATTTCAAGAAAATTGAAAATAATATTTTAGTAAGGAATAAATTGTCTCCTTCACTAAAGTGTAATTGCTTCTCACAAGGAGAACATTCATACATTGACCACGATGATAATATAAGTTGAATAGTCTGCCAGACTTTACAGTTTCCTAGTGTAAGACATAAGTTCTACCATAGGTGGGAACGCATTGCATCTTAACTCCATGGAGTCCAACACTAATTATTTCCCATATTTTAAAAAGAGTCTAAGTTAATTTTCTCTTTAGATATTGATAGTCTATGATCCTGACAAATGGTAGAACTGGAATTGAACTTGTATCAGAATTAGGCCTAGCCTGAGGGCACAGACAACCATGCTGTGAAGTTGTCCCACCCATGACCTCACACTCCACAGCCTGGCCCTTATGCCCTCAGGCTAGGCCAAGTTTTGGACCAATGCTAGATAGAGCTGACTCAAAATCTCAAAATCTTGTATAAGCCCATTGAGACTTTTTGTAAGTCATTTTCAATATATAATCAATACTCAATCCAAATATGGAAGTCATTGACCTAAGTAGTATAGTATGTATCGGAACGGGACTATAGTTAAGTACTGTTTATTACTCAATCGACATGCAGCCAATCAGAGGCCTCCCTTTTGGCGGGAAATTCAAAAGCAGCCAATGAGAGGCCTCCCTTTTGGCGGGAAATTCAAATAGGTCACGTGACCGGAAGTGACCTACTTCCGGTCACGTGACCTTTGGGCGGGAAATTCAAATAGGTCACGTGACCGGAAGTGACCTACTTAAGAGGGTCACGTGACCACCATGTTGGCGGGAAATTCAAATAGGTCACGTGACTGGAAGTGACCTACTTAAGGGGGTCACGTGACTACTAGGTTGGCGCGAATTTCAAAATAAGTCACTTGAGATTTTTATGGATAAATAAATTTTAAAAAAGAAAAAGCAAGCTGAAAGCTTGCTAAAAAATAATTTAAAAATGCGGCTCTTTTTTTTAGGGGGGGGAGGGGCACTCTGGGGGGCACTCTTTAAGATGCATGGGGGGGGAGGGGGGGAGGGGGGAGGGGGGAGGGGAGGGGAAGGGATTTTAAGAGTGAGACTCGCTTCTCTGCCCTCTCTTTTAGAGGGCAGAGATGCGAGTCTACTGGTTCGTCTACTTACAATGAAATGTATCATGATGCGTTTATGATGATGTGCATCATGATGTGACTATCTTACAACCCTATAAGAAATAAGCAAGGTCTCTCTCCTATACATAGGCGTACTTACACTGGCTATTTGTAAACTAATGAATGCGACTTCCTCGTTAAAATTAGTATCTACAACTCTTTCAATCTTAAGGCTTTTGGTTTAGTTTATTCTTTTGTTCAATTTTGGTCCCACCTCAAAAGAGGAATAGGACCTCTGCAACAATTGTCGCTTGCTCATCAGAGCCGGGGTGTAGAAGGCCCCTGCCCTGTCGGGTACGTTCTAATGAGATAGATCTCACTCTGGTACGTTTTGGTTGGTTTGGAGCTCTCAGTCGACTGTCTTATGCACCCGAAAAAAACAGACTTTCGGTGTCTCATGATAAAACTGGCGCGTTATACTAAGTGCTGGATTACTTTCTCATTTTTTTATTGTTCTATCCGATGCTTATTTAATTTTTGCACTGATAAAACGGTTAGCTTGTACAAACACGTAGTCTATTTAAGCGTTAAGTGTAGAAAATGAACAGAACAGTGCACAGAAAATAGAGCTACCGACTACATTTCGCCCAGTCACTCAGCGGAGAACAAAAGAACTACTGACGTAGTGTACCCGCTATTCCGACAGTTGGCGCCACCGTTCGAATCTTTATACTTTTCCCGCGTGCGACATGAAGCCCTGGGGTGGGTACTGGCTGTTTGGTTGTAGGTACCGAAACATAAAAAACTACAGCCAGTCTATGCTATGGTGAGACGGCTCTCTTATTCCCCCTTGAGTAGCGTCCGTAGGGCCTATGACAAAACTTAGTCCCGTACACTGAGCAGCTTCAGGTCTGAAGGCTCATACAGAAAAATGTGTGGGTGTGTGGGTGTGTGGGTGTGTGGGTTGCTTTACGCCTTAGTTAACAGCTATGGTCATTTCAAGGGCGGTGATGGTGATCGAATCTATGGCCCTTTTACCGAGACAAGGGTTTCTTTTACATCCCACACTACATAGGGGTGTGTGGGTGTGTGGGTCTGTGTGTGTCTGTTCGGTCTGTGTGTGCACGCGTCTTGCACTCCGGAACATGTTCAGACACGTTCGAACCTGCTCGGACGTGCCTGGACAGGTCTCACACGCCGACCGTGTCTGAACATGTTTTCACCTTATAGCTGCTGCCGATGCTGCTACCGCTGCTGCCGATGCTGCTGATGTTAGTAGTCGCGTCGACAAAGAATCGTCATTTGTCACACTTAAGCCTCTAGTTAAATGCGCGACGGGTAGTAAGGCTACCAACGCGACGACCGGATCGCGCTCTTGCTTAAAGGTGCACCTCAACTCAGTGCGCCTTTAACACCCGTCCCAAATAGGTAAAGTTCCTGACGCAGCACAGCACCTCCCACCAGTAGCCAATCAGCGCGCCGAACGCCGGACACACCCCCACCGTGTGAGCCTCTAAGTAGGTCACACGAACCATACTAAGATGCCGACAGGACCAATTGGTCCGTCCGCGGTGGCTGCGAGAGATTGCGCGCCGTCTAAATTCACTGCCATGATTGGCAGAGGTGGGGGCTGATTACCCCTCGTCGGATGAATTGCGGCGGAACCACAATCAATTTTTCGCTGTTTTAGATAAAAAGAGATCCAGAGCTATCCGCTCGTCCAAGAATTATTTTTCTATCAGCCCGGGATCACCCCCAAATTCAGGCCTAAAGTCCAAAAACCCAAAAATTTTTTCCTATGGGATTTTAAGGTTGAAGCGTTTTTTGTGACCCCAAGGAGCAGCTCACGGGTTCGAACCCTGTAAACGCCTTGACGCGCTTTCGTCGCCTTAGGCGACGTGGCTAGACGTCTTGACTAAAACTTAGTGAGGGTTCGAACCCGGAACGTCCATATTAGCCGCCTAATTTCTACTAGCCCCGAAAACGAGAGTATCACATCTATATAGGTCACCCATGTTAGCCTTGGTTTAAGTGCGTGCAGAACCGTGTATTGTGCATTTATGCAGCATACAGATATGGAGACATGCTGCTACAGTGTCAAATTGATCGACATTGTATGTAACTGGACATGAAGAAGGATATTTTTACTTAGTTTTCTAAAAAGAGGGTAGTTCTCGGTACTCCTCCAGCAGCAGTGGTAGGGGAGTCGGACAGGTACTTAACCCTATTTATAGGGGCGCTAAGGTAGGGAGTTTGATAAATTTTTGAAAAATGAGTTAAAAAATACATAGTGGTTCCATTAGTATAGATCTCTATGAGAGCTTTTCAGATCTGCTTAGATCCAGAAATATCATGGTGAATGCATCTGAACATATTTCCCATTTCTGTGATCTAGGCAGGAGAGGGGCACCTTCACAGCAGTTAGGGGTTCTGTAGCTCTGGCCCTAGGCACCCTTCTAACTCAGACAGAACAGGTTTACTTAAAATGGCTAGGGTCATTGTTGGGCAGAGGCACATACATCTGGATTTCACATACGTCTTCAAGAACACAATTACCAACATCCCCATGGTAACAAGTTTTAACAACTCATATTTATTTATTACATTTTGACATGAAGAATGTCACCATAATATTGTAGGCTACAGAAAACAGAGACTCTTATCTTTCTCCACTAATGACTCCATTCATGTTGACTGCCATGATATTGTGATTAAAATGAGGGGTTTGTGTTTTTTTATAGCTCAAGAAATGAGGTCAGGAGGGCTATTTTTATGCAATGCACCAGTGGGGGTGCTATTAGGAAGGGTGCATATTTGATCACAGAAACGGGCAGACTACAGCGGCAGCGCTATTTTGAACTCTCTAGAGGCTAAGGGTTTGAGATGAACGTGTCCCATGTCGCATGTCGATTTTTAAGAAATGACCATGTCACATGACACTAAGTGAAAAAGGCGTTGTCACTAGTGTCACTAAGGAGGAAAATGTAGGGGCACCGTAATTGATACAATCGGACTCTTGGGACCATAGACTACTAGGAATTTTTTTTTTTAAATTTGACCACCCGCAAGGCCGGAATTTGGAGGAAGAGTTGAGGCGCCTACTTATACAGTAATTGAGAATTTTTTATTCATGTCACATGTCGATTTTTAAGAATGGTCTAATGACACAGATAGCGCTAAACTTAAAGACCTACTCTCCGCCCCCTTAGTCTTTCTATACTGAATCCGGGACTTGCCGGCGAGGCCGACAAAGGGCTGACCTAATGAGCTCACAGCTGGACTAGATACCCAATGTTTTGGATTGGAGAAATCAGCAGAGCAATAAAAGCGTGGTGAGGCTGGTGTTATTTTCAAGGGTGGCCCCTGTGAGTTGTAAAATTGGTGCTAAATGTGGTAACCAAGAGGATGCTAAGTTTATTGATATTGTCCGTTAATGATACTTAAGGTGGGTGTTGTCTAAAGTTTTAATTGATATTACCAATGTGGCCAATAATGACTTCACAGTTGGGGCCCTCGCCCGCAGGTCCCAGATTCAGGGTATTCTTTGTTTATTGTGTGGCCCCTAAAGAGGGGCCGACTAACTCCTTAGAGTTAGTTAGATGCTGCCGCTGTGCTATGCAACATCAGCGTAATTAATTACGCCTCATGTTGGGCAGCATGGATCACTTGATGGGTGATACCTCAAAGCACAAACACGGCAGAGCCGTGTGTGGCATGCGAGGACCAGTGGGTCAGGGGTGATCCGTTGCAGACAGAATACCGATCCGTGTGAGGTTCTGACTTTCTATAGCTTTTTATAAAGCCTTAGATATGGTGTGGTATTTTTCATCTCGCTATAGTTTAGTTGGTATTTAAGGAAACCGCCTCATTTCTATCAGAAATACACAATATTGAATTGTTTTTATATTTTAATATATTAGAAGCGCGCTTTGTTGCCTATATAGCTCATTATGCGTTGAAATGCTCGCGAGCATCGTAGGAATGTACAAAACCCCTATTGTGGCGCCATCTGACGAAAGAGCGGGGAACTATACTAGCGCGTTCGTTATTCACATCTTTGACAGGGACTTGGTTGGTTGTTGGGCTGCTTTACGCCCTAATTAACAGCTGAGGTCATTTCAAGGGGGGTGATGGTGATCAAATCTATGGATGACTGAAGGTGGAAAGCACACCCCTACACTTTTACCGAGGCAATGGAGCTGCTCAAAGGGTGTGGCGAGCTAGACTGGAGGATGTAATAACTAGGCGGCAGAGGGGACAAAAAGACAATCTCGTAGTAGTAGGTCTACTTGGATCTTGAGTAGCCGCCCTTGTGGTTATAATTACCTAGACTAGTTGGCTCTGCCAGCCTGGTCAAGTGAAAATTGGTAAGGAGACTATGAACTAAGCTAAGCTCGGATTTTAAAATGGTCTATAAAAGTATAATAAAACTATAGCGCACCCTCTTAGATTTGATGATAAGACACAGCCTACTAGGTATACGCATTTGTACAAGGGTATCATTGTGTATAAAATGCTCTTTTGGTACATCATCCCGACTCTACACGAGCACCATTTTCAACGACAGATAGTGCTGTAGTGAATTTCCCATCTCAAGGCGAGCCCCGCTAATTATGGAGACCCTGGAGTAGGATTAACATTATATCCCAATGTCTGTGGTGGTCATTTATGACATGCAGACTGCACCCTGGAGGTGATAGATCTGACCACAGGCCCGCAATATGGGGCTCCCCTCTGAGAGTATCAAGGTTTGCGTATAGTCTCCTGCAGTTTAAAACTGTTACCTCCCCCTTTGTCGGCCTCGCCAAAATCCTGGGAGATTCACTTTAAACCTAAGGCTTACCCTTTTTTATTCTTTGTTTATTGTGTGGCCCCTAAAGAGGGGCCGCGGTGTTGATTAATTACACCACATGTTAAGCAACATAAGATCAAACCTCCCTCAAAAGCGTCAAGGCTCAAAGTCCTGATGGACAGGAGCCCTGTGTGGCATTCGAGGACGAATGGTTGAGTGATCCGTTGCAGATGCCGTTCCGTGAGAAGTTCTGACTTTATATAGCTTTTATATCGCTTTAGATATGGTGTAGTATTTTCAATCTCGCTATAGTTTAGTTGATATTTCAAAGAATCTGCCTCATTCTATCAGAAATACACAACGTTGACATGTTTCTTATATTCAATATATTAGAAGTGTGCTTTGTTGCTTATTATAGGTCATTATGCGTTTAAAATGTTCGCGAGTATCGTGGAAATGTACAAAAACCCTATTGTGGCGCCATCTGACGAAAAGAGCGGAGAACTATACTAGAGCATGTAATCGCCAGACCAGCAGGCGGCAGCAGAGTGGTCAAAAGACAATCTCGTAGTAGTAGGTCCACTTGGATGTTGAGTAGCCGCCCTTGTGGTTGTAATTACCTAGACTAGTTGACCCTGCCGGCCTGGTCAAGTGAAATTAGTAAGGAGACCGCCCATTAACGTGCTCCACAGTCTTTAGACAGTTAAGCCTATAGTCAAGACCGGAGAATTTGGCGAGACGCCCCTCTGGGAGGTCATAATCCTCAATGTTAGGTGTTAGCTCATTAACATCAGATACCATATTAACAACCCATTTAAAATGGTCATTTTAAGAGCAACTCACCCTATTCTGACAAAATCCTATTAGCAGGTAACCTCTGTATAATCCATACTGCAAACATCTTCTACTTCGAGCGTCTGCCTCGTGACTGATAGTGTACAACAAGACGAAGTGGGCAGAGATAAAAAAAATTGAGGCTCTTTATATAGCCGAGAGAGCGGCTAATCTGGATGGTCTAAGCTTGTTTTCACCTAGAGCCCCACCCTCTTCCAGAGAGGAATCAAATCGCTTTTCACCTGAACCCTTCCACCCCTAATCCCTCAGCATGAAAAGAGAGATAATGAGTGTAACGTGCGCTACATGTATATGGGATTATAGCTGGTGAAGAGATAAAGCCGGGTCACCTGCGTATACAAAGACTACAGGGGGTGATTAACGACAGGTGTGACGCGCCAGCCCGTGGACGGATTATTTTTTAAGCTGACGCTTATTCAACTAGCCAGCCGACGTCTGCCCCACTCACTGCGGCAAGAGGAGGTGCTTTTGTTTTACACTTGAGCCGCTTACCACATGGTCTCTACCTCACAGACAGACACGCGCCCCCTGCAGCTTTTTTTTTTTTTTTTTTTTTTTTGTATACACACGCTAATCTCATAACCCCCTTATCCGTTATACAGGTAACGGGTATTCTCTTTTAAAATAGCTGCCAGTCAGCTTAGCTCTAGAAGTAAGAAGGCGTATATAAGGAGGCTCACACGTGTATAGGCGCCTTATAAGTCGGCAGGGGGTAAATACTAGTGAAAAAGGAAGGCAGGTGTGCAAGTAGCTTTTCTAAAAGACACGTGTGTGCACTAAGCTGCTTAAGTCTAAACCCTCCCGCAGTAGTCAGGTGGCATGTGAAAACTTACTTAACAGATCTCTTACATTGAGTAGAGACTCTGTGCTGAGAGAGTCTTTTCAGCTGTTTAAGAGGATTATCTAGGACAGGGTACATAAGGAGTGAAACGCCGAATAGCGGCTACTCGGTCTCGTGCAGCACAAGCAGCAGCATCTGGCAGAGGCTTCAGCAGCATCTGTCAACAGCATCTGTGACATTGTCAGCAGCTGCAGCAGCTGCACGAGCAGCACAAGCAGCTAGCAGCTGCTGCAGCAGCTGCACGAGCAGCACAAGCAGAAGCATCTGTCAGCAGCATCCGTGACATCGTCAGCAGCAGCAGCAGCAGCAGCAGCAGCATCCATGACATCGTCAGCAGCACAAGCAGCCAGCAGCTGCTGCAGCAGCTGCACGAGCAGCACAAGCAGTAGCATCTGTCAGCAGCATCCGTGACATCGTCAGCAGCAGCAGCAGCAGAATCTGTCAACAGCATCCGTGACATCGTCAGCAACTGCAGCAGCTGCTGCTGCTGCAGCTGCAGCAGCTGCACGAGCAGCGCCGACAGCAGCAGCACCGACAGCAGCAGCAGCACCGACAGCAGCAGCAGCGGCGGTGTGGACCACTAAATTCGAGATGAGGCCTAGTGACATTTGACATGAAGCTTGAAAAACATAGTGACAGGTGACATGAGCAATTCTTAAAATCGACATGAGATATGAGCATAATTAAGCGACATCGACATGCGCCATGGCTATTTTTTAAGACAAACGTCATATGCCATAGCCTCCTCATCCAGACCTCCACTAGTAGTGCTCTATAAGCGCAGGCTTTGCCTTAAGAGAGCTGTAGCTGTGAACCCTCTCCTCCCCCCGTGCACACAGGCGAATATCAGAGTCAGCTAATGGCGCCAATACCGCTCTCATACAAGGGTCAGGCGCTGCTGGACTATAATAGATGGGTCAAGGACCGTTCTACTGAGGGTCAGGCAGGCTAAGTCGGACATTCAATGACAGGCTGGTCTTTGGCAAACTTGCTTGAAAGTCTGGCCAGCATTGACAGACTGGGGCATAAGGATCCCGCACGGTCAGCCTTTCAAGCAAGTTTGCCAAAGTCCGGCCTGTTATTGAATGTCCGGCCTAGCCTGACCCTCAGTAGAACGGTCCTTGACCCGTCTATTATAGTCCAGCAGTGCCCGACCCTTGTCTGAGAGCGGTTTAGGTGTCATTGGGTGCCTCTGATATTTGCCTCTGTGTAAGATGAGAAAAGGGGGCTGTCGCTGTTGAAAGACTATATTTCAAGCTCAGAAAACTGTAATTAGCTTTCCAAGTTGTTTATTTAACAATATCTTAGCCTAGCAAGAAGCTGTCAGATGACATCTAAGAAAAAATGTAAGCTGTTAATTGATTCAAGAGAAATTAGTTTACAAATAGCCAGTGTAAGTACGCCTATGTATAGGAGAGAGACCTTGCTTATTTCTTATAGGGTTGTAAGATAGTCACATCATGATGCACATCATCATAAACGCATCATGATACATTTCATTGTAAGTAGACGAACCAGTAGACTCGCCTCTCTGCCCTCTAAAAGAGAGGGCAGAGAAGCGAGTCTCACTCTTAAAATCCCTTCCCCTCCCCTCCCCCCTCCCCCCCTCCCCCCCTCCCCCCCCATGCATCTTAAAGAGTGCCCCCCAGAGTGCCCCTCCCCCCCCCTAAAAAAAAGAGCCGCATTTTTAAATTATTTTTTAGCAAGCTTTCAGCTTGCTTTTTCTTTTTTAAAATTTATTTATCCATAAAAATCTCAAGTGACTTATTTTGAAATTCGCGCCAACCTAGTAGTCACGTGACCCCCTTAAGTAGGTCACTTCCAGTCACGTGACCTATTTGAATTTCCCGCCAACATGGTGGTCACGTGACCCTCTTAAGTAGGTCACTTCCGGTCACGTGACCTATTTGAATTTCCCGCCCAAAGGTCACGTGACCGGAAGTAGGTCACTTCCGGTCACGTGACCTATTTGAATTTCCCGCCAAAAGGGAGGCCTCTCATTGGCTGCTTTTGAATTTCCCGCCAAAAGGGAGGCCTCTGATTGGCTGCATGTCGATTGAGTAATAAACAGTACTTAACTATAGTCCCGTTCCGATACATACTATACTACTGACCTAGCCATATTAATACTGCGGCCTTCCACAGAATGGGTATCGTTCCATTGAAAATGTCCTAATGACATGACATTTGTTAAGAATGGTGTATGGACTCCTGACCAGACTTAGTCATCAGTTGGCATCACCCAGCTAAGAAAAAGACATCATTTCACATGAAAATAACGTTTGAATGCTATATCACGTTTTGCTACACAAAGGGGCCATAGGGAAATGTTATATAATGTATTTTTTACTGGGATATCCATACTGTAATATATCAGAGTGGGTTATCATTATACTTTCTATGATAACTTGAATATCCAAAGCATCTCATCAATATAACATGCTGACACTTGTCTGGTTAGCTCAGTCAGTCAGCCAGTTTCTGAATATTCTAAGAATGTCCACCAGGTGGGGTTAGTGAGTTTCTAAAGGTTCTGAGCATCTTCACAGGTTCCCGCCACCAGTTTGTCAGAATTATCCTTAAATATTACTGTAATAATCATACTGGACGTTAGAGACAGAGAGAGAGACAGAGAGACAGAGAGAGTTTTAAGCAGGTACCCAGCTAACAAAAAAACGTTTTCCTAACGGTCAGAAAACGTTTGCTGGAGGTTTACAAACGTTTGCAAAAAACGTTTATAAAACGTTTTAAAACGTTAAAACGTTGACAGAAACAAACGATTGTGTTAGAACGTTTTAAAACGTTTTATAAACGTTTGGAAAGGCTTGGAAAAAGGTTTGCAAAAGGTTTGGAAAAGGTTTGCAAGCAAACTTTTGCAGACGACTTTGGATGACCATCTAAAAGCCAGGCTGAGAACCGAACCCAGGATCTATAGATTCGGAGTCCCAGGCTCTCCTTCATGAGCTAAGGAGGCTGATGGCTGAGGCACCATGTAAGCCTGAAGGGATTCTTATCAAGACAACATAAGAATTGTATGGAATAATAATACACTAGTTCTTCAGATCTCCACCAGAATCTGTAGTGTAGTGGTTATGATGCCTGCTTTGCAATCAAAGGATCAGGAGTTCTATCCCAGAAGGTGTCATGACCTTTTCTCAAAATCATCATCATCTGCCCTAAATAACCGTTTTTATTCAGGCCGGTATTTAAGCAGCAACGTCCATTGTTTTAAAACATTCTAACACAAATGTTTGTTTCCAAACCATATACAAACGTTTTAAAACGTTGTACCACAAACGTTTGTTTCCAAACCAAAAACAAACGTTTTAAAACGTTCTAGAAACGTTTTTTGTTAGCTGGGTAGTCTGTATAAGACTCGTTTTAGCCTCAAGCAAATGGAGTAGCCACTTTAAGGTTGCCAATCGCCTTAGGCAAACATTCCATCAGGCTCTTTAAATTGTAATTTAAGAGGTCTCCTAGTATAGATGCCATATTTAGATGTCTGGGTCATATCTTTACATAATGCAGATGTCCCTTTCCTGGTTTAACCTTTTAAGGATGCGTGTCGCTAAAAGATGACATTTGTCATCATGATGCACCAATGCAACCCTGGTGAGTAACTCGCCGGTGATGCATTGGTGCATCATGCCGACCCTTCAGGAGTGTCTTAAGCCTATAGGGCTGACATGATGCTTGAATGCAGCACTAGCGAGTTACTATCCCGGGCTGTATTCATGCATCCTGGCGACCAAGGGAATGATGCATTAAGGCACTGTGCCACACTTAAAGGATTTATGAGATTATAAGCTGTCTTAATCATTTCCTGTTTCCTTGGTACCCTAAAACCTTGCGTATAAGCTGAGGCTAGTACGCGAGTCAGATCGGCGGTGCGGCTTATAGCATCGGCCCAGGGTCAGGGTGCAGCTTATATGCGAGTTTTCGTTATTATGGTACAGTACTAAATGTCACCATACTCAGACCTCTGGTGCGGCTTATAGCATCGGCCCAAACTCGGGGTGCGGCTTATACGCGAGTTAGGCTTATACGCGAGGTTTTACGGTAGGTGTATAATGTCAAATTGGGAGTTATTACACGGTCTTCATATGTGTCTGCCATCTTTCTCGATCATGCTTATGTGATGCAATCTATCTATATAGCACCTCTATTTTACATGATTTATTCTGAAGGACATGCTCTGAACTACAGTGCCAAAACGTGCCGGACAGTGGCAATGTCCGCCTAAAATGGCTCTGGTCCAGCGGAATGACCAGATGTCCCCTACATTCTGGGCTTTCCAAAACTGAAAGAATTTTTCAAATATTCCAACTAGAACTGAAGTTACAAGTTCTAGAGTGCACACTAATACTGCAAATTAAAGCAATTATTTTGTTATTATTTCTTTTATAAATGTTATTCTATTCTAAATAGTATGCACAACTTTGATTTTGGTATCCTGTCCTGCAGAAATCTATCCGGTCCTGCTAAATTGGCTAGTTGCAGGACGGACTGTCCTGCATGCTGAAAAAGTTTTTGCAAAGACTGACTACTTGGAGCACACAAGTTCTGCTCAGATTGTATCTTGATTAGTGGTGTACTGATTATGGCCCAATATAGGTGGTAAAATACTTAAAGTAGTGTTTTAGAATTGGAAATATATTTTACAGGTAGTTGGCTCAGGTATGGCATTTAATTTGACTAAACATTAGCCCAAATACGAGCACAGGCTTCTTGTTCCTCTACAGTGTATAATTTTAGGTTATATTTACGTGTTTGTCAGTCACACTTCAGAAATGTACAAATACATTTTTAAAGGCTAGGACATCCCAGCCTAAATCATGAAACCCTCCGCCAGGCTTGTTGAGTTTATATAACACTTCAGTTATATTTAGAATCCCCCTAACAGCATCCACCACATGCAGGCATATCCTAGCCCTGTGAGCCTGTATTCCCCAGCACCAGTACCCCATGTATAAAGGCTCAGGCAACCAACAAATAGTTTGCTTGTTGTTCCTTTCCAGCAGTCCTCTGGTCTAGACAAGTTGCACTGGTGTGACCAGCAGTTGCACTCTGCCAGTGGTATAGTATTGAGTACTAGTGATACCCACCAGTGTACTGACTGCCACCAATGTGCCCACAGAAAACGGTATACTCCCCCTTGAATAGGCCACATGCTACTATTTTGGGTAAAAAAAGAACATCTATACACATGATACCATTGCACAATGTGTATACCAAGAAGCCAATATGTAATCATAAAATCTAAGAGGGTGCTATAGTTTTATCATTCTTTTATAGACTATTTAATTCCAAGCAAAGCCTGATTCAAGGTCCCCCTACTGAAGTCACCTGGCCAGGACAGCATGATCACCTGGTCCCACTGCTCACTGCACCCTTCACCCATACATTGTAAAAAATGTGTATATAATCTAAACACTTTCACTGAAACATATTGATAGCAAAATCCCAATTTTTTTTTCTGTAAAGATGTGCAGGAATATGGCTGCCAGTGATGGGTGAGCTGCAACAGTGAAAAATGGTGGGTGAGGGCAGTTTGGCTAGCCCACTGGTATTATTCTTGTACTCCTTCTACAGGCTCTTCCCTATATACAGGCTCTTCTTATCCAAATACAGTACCTATACTGTTGTTTAACATTCATGGTAATTTAGATAATGTCAACAATAATGAGTAGATAGTGCTGTCCAGAATATTCCAGTGAGCCAGCCAAACTGGCCTTGCCCACTATTGTTTCACTTTTGTAGGCCCACCCATCACCAGCAGCCATATCCCTGTACCTGCTGACAGAAGAAAGTGCTTAAATACTGAGATTCAGTGAAAGTGTTAAACTTTAATGTGTTTGGGTAAATTTATGTGTTTAAATTAGAAACACTTTTTACAGTGTATGTCTGAAGGCTGTTAGCACACTCAGTCTACTAGCAGGCCTTTGGTGGGCATGAGGCCTTGTTTACAGCCACATCTGAAGGGTCACTTGGATTGGGGTCAAAATCAGCTGGGTCACATGGTTTTGCCCTCTGGTGTAAAATTTGTGAAGTAAAAATCGATCTGGAATTTGAGTAGCACAGTTTAGTGGCAGAGTTATGAACTATATGCTCTACTCCTAGAGATCCTACCCTTTAACAACTTTTCTGTCATCCTTTCTTGCTGCATTGGTCTATAGCATAAGTGTCTCTGCTCGCAAACAATGTTCTTGGGCAAACCAACGGGGGGAATCAAGTGCCGCAGCGCCATACACATTGAGTGGCTAGAGTGGAAACTACACAGAGTCATTCTTAACCATATTTTAAGCAGTTATTACACAAAAGCTATTCAAGCTTAATTTCTGTTGTATTTTTTCCTGGGAAGATTTACACTTTTGCAAGTTATATTTCAATGTAGCATTATAAAGCTTCTGTTGTTATCTCAATATGAGGGTTTCATTCATGCTCTCTCAATGCAATACAAATGTACTGGGGGTAGGCTATCTGACCATGGCCCTCCTACAGTACAGTGCTGCCACCTCACACCAATCATGTACACTAAAGACCTTGTCCTCACACTGGACTGTACGTAGTAGTTATAGGACGTGTACCAATCTGTACGCGAAATACAATCAGGCTCCTTCACTGAATACCCCTACAGATTGGTATTAGGCCTATAACTACTTTATACCACTATAGCTGTATTAACAGGCTGTACGCTGTATACAAGAGGTGTGAAATGCTTTGTTCTCCATGCCCGCTGTGGTATAAAGTGTGTCCTCCTCCCTGCCCTGTTTGGCACTTATAGGCTGGTGCAGCTGCATATATGCTCTGCGGTATAGAGGGCGCTGTGGGTCTCGGCGCCCCCCCTGGGGCAAACCCATGCGGTGGTGCAGAAAAAGGGGGCCGGGGGGGGGCATGGCCCCAAATTAGAACTTAAGGGGACTCAAACGATATATTTATTTACAACCAATGTAAGCCTGTATATATGTGGCATCAAGCATAAAAAGCTGATGCGTAAAAGCCCCCCCCCCCCACCCCCATGAAGATTTGCTTCCTATGCCTCTGCCATATATTTACTGTTTTGGGAATGGGATTGTGAAATAATATAGTTTATCCAGTCAAACAGAGATCTCTCCCGTGTCACCTGGTCTTAGGTTTATAGGGTGCTGTTCCCGCTGGCCCCAGCTTGCAGTCCATATATGGGCATGTGGTGTCATTAATACGTGACTAGCTATAAATACATTCTAACAGTTTGATCACGTGACTTCCGCCAATCTCTAAGCCCGCTTTAGTATGAGCGAGTTAAGCCAGCTGAAAAGAAGGGAACTCCTGGCTATTCAAGATGGCCGACTCAGCATGGGACACTCCCTAATAACGACCAGGGGACTTCTTGACAGTCTAGAAATGATACTGACCAGGCAGCTTCATAATCTTCCAGCAGTTTAAGGGTATTTATGGTCTTCTAGTCTACATGAATATTTAAATACAATACCAGATCGTTACAAGTTGATGACCGGCTGCTTCTATGACCAGATGTCCTCTTAAACTGGCAAGCAAGAAAAGGCCTTAGATCGGGCACACGTACACAGAAATTTGATGAATTTTATTTCACCAAGTTTTAGAAATTAATAAACCTTAGCTTTTAAACAATTTTGTTTTTTATATTGATACCCCAGGTCTAGACGGATACCAAATCTTCGTAATGGTAGTATTGGGATTTCCTAGAACTTCTTCCTATTCAGGCAAAAAAGTAACAAAAATTAAGAAAAAAAAAATCTCCAAAATTGGGAAAAAAATGCTAGGGTCGGCCCTTTTTTCAATCTAGGGTCGGGTTGCCTGAAACACACCTTTGTTTTTTTTGCCTAATACCACATCTGACAATCAACTATTCCATAGAGAGACATTGGTTTAACTACCCTCTAAGTGTCTGATACACTTTAAACAGGTATATATGCAGGGATGTACAAGAATCTCATTTGGAGTCTTCTGAAAGCTCAAAGTTAGCTAAATTTGAGAAATTTGACACTTTTCAGTGGATCTCTGTCAGATATGATATCAGCAATGAACAGACTAATATATGATGTCATGTAAAAGTGACGGAGACTTGAGGGAGACGAAAGGTTTATGGGAGAAAATTATGATACCATAACTACTAGTGTGATGTATTAATTCCAGTACATTCATATAACAAACTAGTTTCTATTATATCCACAGGGTGGCATCCCTGTGCTGTTAAGCTAAGCTGCTGATTCACTTGTGCCATGCCCCAAGGAACCATTAGTCCCTCTGATTCAGTCTCCATGAAAACGTGCCAGACACTGGCTATAGCTGGCTAAAGGCCTGCTTGACCGGCTTGATTGGTCCTATTGCTGGACCAAATAATTTGCTGGATCTCTGGCCACATGCCAGTCTTTACGGCTAGTTTCTATCATCTCCACAAGGTGGCATCCCTGTGCTGTCAAGCTAAGCTGTTTACTTACCTGTGCCATGCTACAGAAGGCACAAGGAACCATTAGTTCCTCTGATTTCCAATAGATGGCAGAGGGCTGTTTACCTCCTCTAGGTCCCAGAGGAGGACAATGCCGCAGCTCCGCCTGGTGTCAAAGGCATGTGTAACATTGTTCAGTCTAGTAGCCAAATGGATGTTCATGTGTGAGATGTTGTGCTGAAATGTTCTTTTCAACCACAAGCACTGTTGCTCCAAAATGCTTCAATTGGTAATTTTATTCATCATTTATCATTCTATCCAATTGATAATGTTATTCAGCATTTATTACTAATTTTTTGTTTTTTAAAGGTTTACAGTAACAGTTCAAAGTTGACTAATTTTAGGCTTCCTGGACAACCCAATGTTAACTCAACTAGCATAGATTTCTCCATGCACATGCATTGACATTCCTTTAACATGTATCAGACTCAAAGGGTTAAGTCTTTTTGATGTGGATGTAGCATTGACTTCTTATCACTTGTGGTAGTATTAGAGTATTATGACGTTTTCTCAGACATGCAAAGCTTAAGAGCCAACAGATCAGTGGACAATGTTACGCATGCTTTTGACACAAGGCAGAGCCGCAGCATTGTCCCCACCTAGGGGGGTTCCAACTGCAAAGACTACATCTATCGGGGAACAGGGGAAGTACAACATTGAGCTGCTATCTCTCCAACCCAGCATGTCTGAGAACATGCCATAATACTCTAATACTACCACATGTGACAACTAACCAATGATACATCCATATCAAAAATACTTTCCCCTTTGTGCCCGCTGCATATTAGAGGCATGCAATGTTTGAGAATAGAGAAATCTAAGCTAATTGACCTGACATTGGATTAGACAGTTACTGGGACTTTTGAGGGGAAGGTCCACTGAATCTAAAAAAGGAAATAAATAGAATGATATGCCCTGTATAAACTTGCAGATGGAGCTCTGAGGGAGCTCCAGTCCTTGTGGTTGAAAGAAATATTTTAGATTGTCTCATATTAGCACTCTTCCCCATTAAAGCCTACAATAACTAGTTCCCCAAACTGCCAAAGATGTCACCACTGTATTGGGATCTCACCACTCTATATCCATTTGGCTCCTAAACTAAACCAAAGTGTGCACGAATTTAACACCAGGGTGGGAGGCAATTCTGTCCCCCCCTAGGGAGGGGTGTTAAATGGCTAATTTTGTTGTACGGTTTCGGGGACAGGCTCAAACTATGCACTTGGGACCCAAAACTCGGGAAATCATGATTTGATTTTAGAAGGAATCTGAAAGCCTGAATTTTGGCTGTTTTCTCACTATTTGGCCGATCTTCGGACCCTATGTACGGGGGGGTCACGGGGGTCCGAAAAAAATATTTTTTTGTTTTCCCGTGTTTTTGGACCCAAATGCATAGTTTGAGCCTGTCCCCGAAGAAAAGTAGATTTATCACCTCCCCCTACCCCTAGTCCCCACCCCACCCACAGAAGACTTTCCCTTGAGCTGGTGCTGCCCCCTTGTGTTAGTTATGTAGTTGGTCTCTTACTACGTATGTAACACTTGAGTACAAAAACCAGACAAGGTAAATTAGACTTTAATATACGGCGACTTTATTGTAAAGGTAACTCTGGTGTATTATAGTACAAGTATAACCAGCGGATATACAAGATCAGAACAGATATATAATACAGTGGGGCAACCCTATAGCATAGAGTTAAGCCCGTGAGCACAGGGTGGTCATGTCACGACAGTCCCAAACCTGACTGACTTCCAATGGAGAAGTAGCCGTCTTATATACAGTGCTGCATAGCCACGTGACCGTACTAGCAGCGCCACCTGTTAGATTTAGTTATGTAAAATGCTTATGTAACAACTACCGATGGTAACCGAAGGTGGAACCGGTACACTACCGTATAGATAACCGAACTAGAGGAGTCGGTGTATGTAACGAACCGACGACACTAGTTAGATGAATAAAACAGTTATTAAACACAATAGAACCGTGTTGTCTTACATCATACAACATACAATAGATATAAAACAATAACAGTTAGACTTTATAGTCAACCCGTTACACTACCCCCCTTAAGAATGTAGGAAGGGTTGGTTTTATAATAATAATACCTCTTGGATACATTATATACCACGTATATCTATTTATCAACAAGTAACATTTCTACTCATAGTAACAACAGGCATACATACATGAACAACCAAGTTAACATGTATATAACAGTTTATATCAACAGTATAGTCTTTGGTATCAAACCATAGTCCCGTAGGCACATGATATAAAAACTGTCCAACTGATAGTCCTAGACTAGTATCAGTTAAAAGTAAAGGCACCAATAACCACCTTGGAAACTCAACACATCACCTACTACATTCAGCAATGGTGTGAATCCGTGTGGAGTTAGTGTCCTTATATATAAATAATAGAACTATAATAGTTCTCACTTCCTTTGGCGAAGAAAAGTTTTATAATTGGAACTATAGCAGTTCCCACTTCCTTTGGCGTAGAAAAGTTTATATATAAAAATCCATAGTAGCGTATCCTAAATAAGGTGGGATAGATCGTCATCCTTATTAGGGGCGGTACTCCAGTACCTAGCAGTTTATGGTGGTAGAGATGGATAGAGTCCAGCACCGGTATAGTGCTTCCATCTCTTGTGAAATATAAATATAAAAAGGTAGGTCCGTGCCTCCCTATAAATAAGTATCACAGGAGGATGATCCATATAATAGTTTATAGGTCACACAGTAATATAGTGACCACAGGATCAGGAGCCCTGGACAGTAGTAGAGCACCGACGGTTGTGGCTTAGGTGTAAACCACGGTTGAAGACATCAGGCTGCTTCCAGTTTGGTCGCAGTAGAGACTACGTTAAGTCACGACAGCACCGTCGGTCTGCTTCGGTTGTCCAGGGGCGTGTAGCTGCGTCGATGGTTTAGTTTTACCTCCGAGGGGCGGAACAGTGCACCCCAGAGGGCCTGACAGGGGACCATCCTTAGGTGTCCATAGGGACACCGCCGGATGGCTTTCCTTCCCCATCAGGACTTCCTCCAGGAGGGGCCTCCGTGGTGCAAACCACAGCAGCCTCCACCTGGAGAGGAAGGGCTCCACCTGGAGCTACCGAGAGGGTACTCGGCGCCACAGTAGGTTCCCCGCCACTGACCACCCGGGTAGAGTGTGCCATGAAAGAGAATGGCATCTCATACCTAGGTGGGTGTACTGACAGTACTGGGGTCACAGGAGGAGCAGGCCTTGCGGCAAGCCCCAACCTGGACTGGAGATCTGGAAAACCAGTTCTCTCCCACTCTGTCAGCTTTAGCCCGAACTGTCGGAAGAACTTGGCGTCACAAGTTGTCAACCTTGATTCAAGCTGATCGATCGTAGCCCTCCAGAGGGCATGATCTTGATCCAGATTCGCCTCACGCTCGGCAAGGACTCTGGTGCGTTCAGCAACCCAAGCTTTTCCCTCCCGGATAGCCTGTTCTCTGAGCAACTTGTACTGCTCAAAGTAGGACTTCTCCAAGAAAGAAACCTGAAACTGGAGTAGCTTACTTGCGTTTTCAGCCATTTTAGCCCTGTAGCACTCAAATCCGGGGACTAGAGTGTCAGAGAATCCAGTGTCATAAGCAGGTCCGTCTCCAGGCAACACAGGTAACCCTGCTAGCCCTTCGTCAACAGCCCTGTGCTCAGGTACTGGAGTCACCTCGTCATCCCTTGCGGGGTCAGAGGTTGCTCCGTGCTGGGGTGGAGCAGTCGGCTGGGCTGACGCCCCATCCGGCTGTTGTACCTCTACCTGTTCAGCGTCACTGACAGGTGAGATACCCTCCTGTGTAGCCAAAGCTTTCTTTTGCTTCTGGCTCCACTTGTACTGCTTGACATAGTCAGCAGCAACCTGACCCGCCTGCTCGTCACCCAAAGAGTTCTGAACAATAGCCAGTGCATCACCCAGTTTCTGTCTCTCCTGCCGGGGCAGTTGATCAGCAACCGGGGGCAATGCAACCGAAGATACCGTGACGGTACCGACGGTTTGGCTACGGTCGACCTCAGATGTTACCGTGGCGGTGGCAACACGTTTCTTCGCAGGTTCACTGCGGGAACGGTCACGCCCACCTTTGGTATCATCCTTGGATGACTGGCGGCCCCTTTTCAGATCTTTCTTCTTAGGAGGGGTATCCTTTTTGACAGTGGGCATCGGAATTTCTGTATCTGGCCCGAGATCGGTTTGTTCGCACTTGGCGCCCTTACACAATCTCTCCCAGTCAGCTTCCGTGAGGTAATTCCACTGTTTAAGTTTGTTGGTACGCCACTTATACTGTAGATTTCCTACACGTTTGTGGCACCCCCAAACTTTCAGTGCAGCCTCAACTCCACGACTAATAGTGCGCTTGTGAACGCCCTTATTGTCGCAAAGATGCCTTACCAAATCAGCTCTCCGTTGGCAACGGAATAGCTCGCCGTCACTGTACTCAGGGCAGGAAGTAGACGTACTCCCACTCACACAGTACAAGTAGGGACGCACATTCATGTGCTTTTCTACTAAATGACGGGCAAACTTGAGCAGGTTTGGCCACCGTTTTGCGGCTGTCGCAGTCCCTTTCAGGCGCTGACAGCGAACATACGGGCAGGGATCCCCTGGCACGTAGTTCTTCCAAGCATATTTCAGCTTGGAGCGGCATGACTTGTGGATGTTAGGTTTATTCCCGTCCAACACTGCCCTGAGGTACACGAGGTACCAGTCAATGGGGTGGGAGTCACCTGTCAACCAGTCTTCGTCATCCGAACCCTCGGTCGTGTGAGGTGCAGGAAGAGACATTTTGCCATTTTCCTGAACTAAGTCAGAAAGGCTCAGGTTCTTCCGGTCATCATCACGGAGACACAAGTTCAGACGAACATGCGCTGCCTTGGCGCGGAGGCGGCGATTGGCTCTGCTCTCTGCGACAGACCATCCTTCGGCTTCCGCCTTGGATACTCTATCAGCAATAGCTTTGAGCCTTTCTGCCTCAGTCGGTGCGACCTCTTCGGTAGCAGGAGTTTCAGGGGAAGATAAAATCCTCCTATTAGGCTTCCGCTTCCGTTTGGTCTTGACACGAACCGTGGACCCGTCTGATGAATCACCATCAGGGACCGTCGGTTCTTTTGCCACTACACCGGCGGGTTTCGGAGAAGATCCCCCAGCAGGGTTCTTCTCCTGGTTGGTATTACTACCACCCAGACCAGGTTCTGTCTTAGGAACAACATTACCCGACCCCTCAGGGCTAGGTTCTGCTGGTACCGAAGCCGAGCCTTGACCGACGGTTGGAGCACTGGTAGTGTCCATTTCCGTGTCAGACTCGAGAACCCGGTCTTCCCCGTCGGAGGCCTCAGCCTTCTCCGGGGCCGTGCATTTGCCATCTACACGGGCTGCCATACCGTTAGCTCAGGCGTAGGTGAACCTCACGGTTCACTCACCCGAGCTTTTAGTAGGACAGCAAGCAAACAATAGTGTAGGTACTGCCGGGCAGACCTAGGCACCACTGATCAACACGTTACCCTACGGGCAAACGTGCTGATCTGAAGAAGCCTGGCTGCGTGTGGGGCTTATATACCCCACCCGTCCCCCGTGACCCCGCCCCTTGACCGGCTTCTCAGCCAATCAGGGGTCGCGTCTCCAAGACGCGCCGAGGTGACCCAATTTCTCACGGCTCATTTGGCGGGAGAAATCGATCAGGTGACGCGGGCAGCGCCCTTCCCACGCCTGGCATATCCGACGGTGGGAACACTCACTGTTGTTTACAATTTTCGTGGCGGAGCCACCGGAAAACCCGGGAATGATGTACCGGCGTTAGAGGACATACACAGCAGCGTGTTACTAAGCAATATGTGGTCAAAACTAATCCCATACTTAGAATTAATCGGCAAAGCCAGCCACCCGCCCTGAACACGTGCTTTTCTACCTCCAACGGATAACCACACCGGATAACCCGTCTCTTCCCGTTGTGTTTTGGTGATCGAGTACTGGGCCAATGACCACCGGCCCAGTACGGAACTGTCCATGGAAATTTAATCAAGCCAGCAGCTAAATGTCGTCAACAAGGTAAGAAAAAAATGTTTACACAATTTTATCTCGCTCTCTGACACGTGTACTCCTCCATAGACCTTGTACCGGTATGTCCAGCAATGATGACACCGGAGGTATCACCTTGCTTTGTTAACCGGTGTCTACGGTTAGTCCTTTACGCACAGCTGACCCTTTTTTACGAGGCCTACCGCGCTTGGGCTTGGTAACACACGACTGTGGTTCAATCGGTAATTTCCTAGGACGACCCCTTCGGCGTGCTACCGTCGGTACCGACGGTATGACCGTTGGTCCTGCCTTCGGTATCTTCGGTAGCTTAGGGTCGGTTGGTGCTGGCACTCGACCAGCACCGAGGGAATCTTCACCGTCATCTATATATGGAACTCCATACCAAGGTCGGAGTCTAGCCACATGTGATTTAGTGAGAGTCCCTTTTTGCAACCGTATTACTACAGTAGTTTCACTCACCACCATAGTAACCGTATGCGGACCATCCCAGGAGTACAGGGTCTTGACTTTGGAATTTGGTGTGCTAAATCTCGCGACCTTATCCCCCACCTTGAATTGGCGGAGTTTAAGGCCCGTGTCATAGCCCACTTTCTGCAAACTAGCAGATTTTTCCAAGTTGTCCCTTACTACTCCATAGGACTCGCGTAATGATTGTCGAAGTGATTCAACAAACATCACTGTGCAGGGTTGCTCGAGCTGGTGTCCCTGCACTCCATAGACCATGTCACTAGGCATGACTATGTCTTCACCCATTACGAGCATATTAGGCGTACAGCCCGTCGACGCATGTTCGGTAGCATTGTAAGCATGGGAGATATAGCGAGCGTGCTCATCCCAATCATCCCGGTGCTCATTAACCATTGTCGTGAGACATTGGATCAACGTCCGATTGAAACGTTCCACCATACCATCCGATTGAGGTCGGTAGGGGTTCGTATGCGTCTTGCAGATGTGTATTTTACTACACAGTTCTGCCCACAGTCGAGATTCAAACTCACGACCCTGGTCGGAGTGAAGCATTAAAGGACCTCCCCACGTGAGGATCCAATTCTCGAAAAGTGCTTCTGCGCAGGTAACAGCTGTATGATTTACCATCGGATATACTTGGACATACTTGGTATAGTAGTCCTGTACCACCATCATACAGGTATTCCCACGGGGGGTCGTGTTGAAACCACTAATGATATCAACAGCGATCCGGGCAAATCGAACACCGAATAGCTCTTGACTTAGAGGTAGTTTACCAATACCAGGTCCAGGCTTTGATAAACAGCATTGGGGACATTGTTTCACCCAACGCCGTATGTCCAAAGTCATACCAGGCCAGTAATATCTACTCTTAATCTTTGCCTCAGTTCGTTGTCTGCCAAAGTGTGCTGAAGTTCGGTGGCCATGACAGTAATTGAGCAACTGTAGTCTGAGTGACAAAGGCACTACAGACTGAGCTGTTCTCTTCCTGCCAGGTTGCACCCTCCAGCGGCACAATACACTGTTCCGTATAAAAAGATTATCCCACTGAGCTAACAGTTGTCTAACTTCTTTACATTCCAGCGAAAGTGCGGGGCGAACAGGCTTGGACAGGCCCAACAACTTCAAGGAGTACACCCTCGAAATAGCCGGATCTGCAAGCTGCTCATCCTTCAAGTGATTTAACGTCCAGTTAGGAACTTTCGCACCCACAGACGCAATCACTGCATTGTGAGACCCACAGTCTCGGCAGTCTACACGGTGACAGTTCCGGATAGGATAGCGGGACAAGCTGTCCGCATTCACATGATCTACTCCACTCCTGTGTATGATATGCTCATTTGTCATGCCAAACTCAGAGAGGTGGTTCAACCATCTACCCATCATCCCCTCAGCGTCCTTGAAGTTAAGGAGCCACTGCAGAGATGAATGATCCGTCCGTACGAGATAATTCCCACCATATAGGAAATGTCTGTACTTTTTTGTGTAAACCACCACTGCCAAGAGTTCACGCTTGGTTGTGCAGTAGTTACGTTGTGTTTTGCTTAGACTGTTGGACGAAAATGCCAGCGGCACTTCTCGCCCATCCTGGATCTGCGACAAGGCAGCACCAATACTTGTATTAGAAGCATCAGTGTCCAAGATGAACTTACCAACAGGTGCAGGGTAGTGCAAAACAGGTGTTTCTAAGAAGAGTCTCTTTAACTCACTGAAAGACTGTTCTGCGGCTGGAGACCAGACTATCTTAGCCTTAGCCTTCTTCTCTCCAATCATCAGCTCTTGTAAGGGAGCTGCGACTCTCGAGAATCCAGGTATAAAATCTCTGTAGTATGAACAAAACCCGATGAAAGAGCGTATCTCCTTCGTGTCCATCGGACGAGGCCAGTTCTGTACCACTTCGATCTTATGAGGATCAGCCATGATGCCATGTTCAGAAACAATTCTACCTAGGTATTCAACTGATTTCCTAAAAAGCTTGCACTTTGAAGGTTTCAATTTCAGACCATATGATAAGATGCGTTTCAGCACAGCTTGGAGGTTCTGTAGAGTTTCCTCCACAGAACCACCGAAGACGATGATGTCGTCCAAGTATACTAGGCACTTTTTCCAAAGTAAACCCCGTAACATGGTTTCCATCATTGCCTCGAAGGTTGCCGGGGCATTGCATAGCCCAAATGGCATGACGTTGAACTCAAATAGTCCCATATGGGTAGAAAATGCGGTTTTTTCTCGGTCCCGGGGGTCCATGCCGATCTGCCAATACCCAGATTGTAAATCTAGTGTACAGAACCATTTCGCCCCGCCCAGAGATTCCACACATTCATCTATCCGAGGTAGAGGATATGCATTCTTCCTAGTGAGTCCGTTCAACTTCCTATAGTCGATGCAAAATCGACAGGAACCATCCTTTTTGGTGACCATCACCACAGGACTTGACCATGGACTCTCACTAGGTTGAATCACATCTTCATCCAACATCTTTTCTACCTCAGCCTCCATAGCACCTTTTTTAGCCATGGGTAACCGACGGTAGGGGATTCTACTGGGAAGCGCGTCCCCAGTGTCAACCCGGTGTTGTACCGTATTGGTACGCCCTAGAGGATCTCCTGGTTGCGCAAAGGCGTCAGATAACTCCGACAGCTCATGTGCCACCATTTCGCTCTCTAGGGTTGTGAGGTGTGACTCACACAACAGGGACCTTAAATGTTTCGGTAGGTTGGATTTAGCTAGAGCCTCTTCGTGGGAAGAGTCTCCCGCCACCACACCTACTTCCACAAAGTCCGTAGTTAGTGAGTCTACCCCATATGCTCGTGTAGTGTTACCAACAGGCGTCCCCTTTCGTAGAGTGATTTCTCTACTACTTGAGTTGCAAATTGGTATCACCCCCCAACGAGCGTTGGCCAGGTAAGTATGATAGCCAGCAAGACCTAACTCAGAGAGCTTTTGATCTTCTGGTTCAAACATTCCCGGCCGTTTGGCCTGCACTCCCACGCAGCTGACTAGGACATCGGATACATGTCCTGCTGCCAACTTTGTGTCTTGTGCCACTGACGCCACAGAAGAACCATTCCTTAAAACGCACTGTACAGATTGTTTATAAGGATGTTTAATCTGAAGTCGGCCTGTTGCGGTGTTCATTGTTACCCCGTAAAGAGCAGCAAAGTCCATCCCCAGTATGCCATCATCAGTGATGTCGGTGATGGTTGGACATATCCAGTATGTCTTGCCATCGACCAACATAGGTTTTACAGTTCTGCCATAAGTCTGCATACTATCTCCCGTAGCAGTCCGAGCCTTTACTCCCAGTAGCGGAGCTTCGGGCTGGTTGCAAAGACGGGCCATGAATTTACGATCGACCAAGGTGTGAGATGCACCCGTGTCGACCAAAAATTCACCACGCGTCCCGGAAATAACCAGACTCAGGTACCAACGCTGCCCCCGTAAAGGGACACACTCAGAGGTCAGCATCGGGCTTCCCCCTCCATCCATAGCAACCCCTTTTGTCAGGAGATAATCCCAACATGGGTCGCTCGGGGAGTCTTGAATCACACTGCTCTGGGCAATTGATTCTAACCAAGACTCCTCTAAGCCAGCGACTACAGAATCCTCCGGATTCCGTTCGTCCTTGCCAGCCCCGCCTTGCCAGACGCTTACAGGTTGTACAGACCCTTCTGCCTCTGCGCGGCCTTGGTTCATGGAAGAGTTAACACCGTCTACTAATCCCTTACAGGCATGGCTAACTGTGGGGGCGCCATCCTTGCCAAGAGGATGGGCCCCATTCAGTTTTCCGTCTCCTTTTCGGTTTTAGCAGCGACGGGTGCAGGGGCTTTGCATTCGCTAGCCCAATGACCCATCTTCTGACAGCGTCTACATGGCTGAGGTTTCGTGTCCTTTTTCTTCTTCTTTCTCCTTCCGGATCCAGAATTAGAAGTGGACGCAGAGCTCTTTTCCAAGTGCTTCCGCAACAAACCCTCAATCATCTTTTCCATGTCCCTGTCAGGCATTACTGCCGCCACCTCCTCGGAGGCGGGCTGTTTTTTCTTAGGTGGTTTTGTGGCGGCCTCTACCACCTGAGCTCCTTTCGGGGCTACAGATGGAGCTGCCGACACTCCTCCACAAGGAAAAACAGCCTGTTTGGTGTCATACACATCTGCATGGTCAAAAAGGTCAGCTAGAGATAAGTCCGGCTGCCATTTCTCCCGCAGATATGCCTGGAGATTGGTGTCTCTGACTCCATTGACAAACCTGGAGGTTAACTCCTGGATGACAGTGGGGGTGTCAGGTCTACATCCCTGATAACACTCGGATATCAGTTCTTGTAGAGCAAATCCGTAGGATCTCAGATGCTCGTCCTTGCGTTGGACACGTTTGAGCAGCTGAGTCCTTGGGTCATGCTCACCAATCTTCCCAATCGCCCATTCAGCTGTTTCTTCAAGTGAGCTCAATGTCTTGATTTTCACTCTTTCGAATGCCAAAAGGACTGGTTCACCTGGCCCGTTGCAGAGTGCTTGCTTCAGAGCAACCAGCGCTTGCTGATTGTTCCAGCGATTGCTCTCCACAATAGCCTTGAACCGAACTTTGTACTTTCTCCAGGGTGGCGACCCTGTGAAAGGCGGAATATCGATGGCCTTTTGACGGGCTGCATCCGGATGTTTGATCTCCCCAAAGTTGAAAGGAGCATACCGTTCATCCAGTTCATCGATGTCCCGCGGGACGATGTCTGTCCCCAGCTTCTCAATAGCCGGGTTCCGGTCGTACTTAGCCCGCTGGACAGGAGTTAAGCCCTGTCTAGCTCTGGGTTTCGGTACTGGAACAGAGACCAAGGTCTGCTGTTGGTTCAACATCGTTGAACCAGTAGATGGGTGGGTGTACCCTGGAGGTGTTGCCGTGCCTCCAAAGGCGCCACCACAGACCGGAGTCTGTAGATAGCTAGCCCCCATCTGAGGTGTCATACCCGTCACCGTGGTGTGTACTAGCGGCGGGACACTTGAAGGTGTCACTGTCGTGTACACATTGGGTACGGGTATGACTGGAGGTACCACCGTGGTAGGTGGTGGTACTTGCTCCGACTTCGTCTTCAGGTCATGATTGACTTGTCTCAAGCTTGCGAGGTCTTGTCTGGCTAAGTGGAGCTGCGCGCTCAAATCCTTTCCCAAGGTATTTAAGCTTGCAACCTCACATTCGCCAGACACCCTCTGGTGCAAAAGTTTGTCAACCTCCACCTTGTGGGAAGCCATCTCGTTTTGGAGTTCCAGCAGGAACTTTTTCTTCTCATCAACCTCCCTTAGGAATAACTTCCTAGTTTGATTGATGGAAGCAAGTTCCTTCCGGGCTTCCGCGAGCTCATGCAACTCAGTTTTCCTGGTGGTGATACCCATAGCAGCTAGTAGGTCCCCATCCAGTGGTAAACTAGATGGCTCATCTACTGCTGGCGGATACCCCTTACCAGGAGCTTCTGTTGCCACATTAGTCTTCTTTGATAGCCCGCCACCCCCCATACCGTTCGGTGTAGGAGTGGCACCACCAGTGAAAACCGACGTGTCTGGATCCAATGAAGGATCTGCTACCGTCGGTGTAGAACCGAAGGCAGCTGGGCCGAGAGTTTTAGTCTCTCTACCCGGTATTTTCTGACCCTCAGGACAGAAAAGATTCGTGGAAAGGGAGTCCAACGATCTCCTGGAGCTTATATCAAAGGGTCCCGGGATTGGAGATTGCTCTCCATCCTCTCCTCTGGTAAAGGCTTCCACAATAGGATCACCTATTGCTTCTTGGGAGAGGTCGTCACCGGGCACCTCCAAGGCTGCCCGGCTCTCCCCCCTATTTGATTTGCCTGTGAAGAAGCGTACATTCTGTACGGCTTCTTCACGTTCCTCAGCAGGGGTTTTAGTCCTGCCGCTGAACGAGCTGACAAAATCGTATAGGTAATCCATATACTGTAAGTCTATTTAATACCCTATCAATGGTCGGTTCGATCAAGTGGTCACGGCACCAATGTAGTTGGTCTCTTACTACGTATGTAACACTTGAGTACAAAAACCAGACAAGGTAAATTAGACTTTAATATACGGCGACTTTATTGTAAAGGTAACTCTGGTGTATTATAGTACAAGTATAACCAGCGGATATACAAGATCAGAACAGATATATAATACAGTGGGGCAACCCTATAGCATAGAGTTAAGCCCGTGAGCACAGGGTGGTCATGTCACGACAGTCCCAAACCTGACTGACTTCCAATGGAGAAGTAGCCGTCTTATATACAGCGCTGCATAGCCACGTGACCGGACTAGCAGCGCCACCTGTTAGATTTAGTTATGTAAAATGCTTATGTAACAACTACCGACGGTAACCGAAGGTGGTACCGGTACACTACCGTATAGATAACCGAACTAGAGGAGTCGGTGTATGTAACGAACCGACGACACTAGTTAGATGAATAAAACAGTTATTAAACACAATAGAACCGTGTTGTCTTACATCATACAACATACAATAGATATACAACAATAACAGTTAGACTTTATAGTCAACCCGTTACAGTTTAGTGCAAAGTGAGAACCTTCCCAATGTGCGCCAGTCCTACTGTAGCTCCACCTGGTGGTGTTAGAGGGAATTAAGATTTTACAATCTTACATTAAACATACCCTTTAAGGTCACATGTCACCAAAAGATTTGTCATCATGATGAACTCGCCGGGGCTGCATTGGTGCATCATGCCAACTCTTTGGGAGTGTCTCAACCACATAGGGTAGGCATGATGCTTGAATGCAGCACTGGTGAGTTACTCACCAGGGCTGTATTCATGCATGATGCTTGAATGCAGCACTGGGGAGTTACTGGGTAAAATTCAGGTAGATGTCACAGGTTATATATCCAGGATGTAAGTATCCTTCCACCTGCTAGTTTTGGGATAACAAACCGGTAGACATCTGCCTTTCTGAACCACAGTCGGGGTACTGGTAAAAGTCCAAGGGGATAGATGTCCTAGGGGGTAGATGTCAAGGGGGGCAAATGGCAGTGGGGTAGATGTCCGGGGTAGATGTGGTGGGGTACTTCTCCTAGAGCCAAAATAATTCCATATGGGCTTCCGATATGAAAAAGGTGGAATTTTGGTAAGGCCAAAAGAAAAAAGAAGTGTTTCAGGCAACATGGAAAAAATGTAGGGTCGTTTTTGGCCAGTTTCTCATGTATTGGTCACATAAGATGGGTGTCTATATTATTGAATAGGCTCGGCCAATGAAAGTAGCTGCATCTGATGTATTTTGGTGAATAAATCACATACTAGACAAACAACGTATTTCAAAAATTTAAGTTAAGCTAAAAAGCATATAACAATCAAGATTATGAAGTAAAATCATGTTGTTGCAGTGCTACCTTTTGCACAACACTGAAAATCCATAGGTTGAAAGGGTTAGTCAGTACAGACTATCCTAGGTTCGTCATATGTGTGTTAGTCATAATGGCAAAGTTCTATTCAAAAATGACCGAGGGGTCAGTCAGTAGTGGCTCCCCCTGAAAATTAAAAGACTAAGGTGGGTGGGTCAGTACTGACCAACCTGACAATTATAACTTACCTAAGTTAGTCAGATAGGGAGCCAAAAAATGACTAACTAAGTTAGGCACTAGTGACTGAGAGATTGGTCGTATAGGGAGCCAAGGAATATCAGTGGGGGGTTGAGGGGGAGGTACTTTTTGTGGAAACTCGTTTATACTTAAGGCATTAAAGGGAAGATTTATGTACCTAGATTAACTTTTGAACTAATAATGATAGAAACTAGATTTAAACAATGTCAGAATCCTCTGAAGACGACCGCTGCTCTCATCCTTAATTTTTAGTCGTGACCTTTACATAATATTGTAACATGACAACACCAAGAGGATATTTAAAGCGGCTGGTGCACCCAGTCCTTACTGTTGCTAATGGCGTGGCCACTAGCTGGACTTATATAATCAAGAAACCAAACTCCTCCAGGTCTGGTCCAGACTTTCACCCTCCTCCAGGGTTGTCTTCTGCTCCCTACACCATATCTTGGCTATTTTGTTGGCTATATGTGTTAAATCATAACATTACATAATATAGACACATTGTAATCAGTCTCTGTAGATGTAACTCACCCACACCTTATGACACCTCCTCACAGCAGGAGGTATGAGCTGCTCACATGGGTTTTGGGGGCAGATACCACCTGCTGTGACCCCTGCTGAGCAGAATAATTGTAGATACCTTTCATCTCCTGCCTGGACTTTGAGCTAAGATTGTGTAACCGGTCATAACCTTAGTATCTGAATCACCCACAAGAGGGGGTGTCAATGTGAGCAGCACTAGCGACTTAGGTGCACCAGCACCTTTAACACCAGGTTCTTTATTCTGTCCAAGCCAATGCCACAACTCCCACTCCCTCCCTCTACTCAGGGCCCGCCGCACTGTGGGCCTCACATCTGCCTGCCCCCTCCAAGCTGGCACCACCTCGACCTCTGTTCCCGAGCGTCATCGCTGGCACGAAAGGTTGCTGGTTAAAATATGGGTAGCGCGTAGGAATCCCCCCCCAATATATGGGGGAAGTGACGCCGTCATGGCCCCTCAAATACCAGCGATGTCGCTCGGACGCGTCCGAGGACAAGTTGGGGCCAGCTTGGGCCTCCTCCTGTTCACCCCAGCCTTCTAGTCCTGTCACTGACTCGGTCCCTCTAAGTGTCTGGCCGTGTGATCGAGGTCTGTGTGACTACTAGAGCTGTGGTGCCTTGTGCACTATATATAAATATAGATATTACCGTAAAACCTCGCATATAAGCCTAACTTTCGTATTAGCCGCACCCCTCACTATGGAGAATCCTATAAGCCGAACTGGGGCTGTAATTATGGCGAATTTAGTACTGTAGTTTACTTCTAAAAACTCTCGTACAAGCCGCACCCTATATAGCCATGTTTGGTATCAAAAGAAAGCTGGTTCTGATTCGCGTACAAGCCGTGGCTTCTACACAAGACTTTACGGTAATACAAATTTCTCCAGGGCTGGAGTGAGCGCCTGAGCTGGTGGCTGTTACCTCCTTCACCAAAATAGCCTTACTCTCTTCCGAGTGGTCCAATCCGACATCACGCCACTTGCATCCTTACCGTAAACCTCGCGTATAAGCCGCACCCCGAGGTTGGCTTGATACTATAAGCCGCACCAGCGATCTGACTCACGTACTAGCCTTGGCTTCTATGCAAGGTTTTACAGTACATAGTGAATAATAATATGATTAACAATGGCTATGCATAATTATATTACAATATCTCAAAAATAAAAAAGTGAACAACACTGCATTTTGCCTCATAAAGATCTTTATTTCAAATCCACCATTAAGAATGTGCAATCCAAATAATCAGTCTTTGTGAAAACTTTATCATCCCACAGGACATTTGGTCCTGCAGATTTTCAATGTTGCAGGACCGGCTACATTTTTGAAGGACCGGATACAAACATATCCGATAATTTAAGCAATTTAACTTAGTATTGTATATTATATTATAGTATTGTATATCATATTTGTAAAAACTTGACATAGAATCGCGATAATAACATAGTTTTATGCATTACATTGACAAACATATTTCAGAGTTAGAAACCCAACTAAATTATTTTAGTTTAGAAGACATCAACATCAGTTACATGTGACTGGACATTCTGTCCTGCTACACTTGGGAATCTGCAGGACTGGTGGTATTTTAGGAGGACATTGCCACTGTCCTGCATGTTTTCACAAAGATTGCAAATACATAATTTGGTTGCATTTGCCCAAATATGCAACACTTAGTTCACGACAAAGCATGGGTTAAGATCAACGATAAACTGTCCCTGGTGAAAGTACTTGTGGTTTGTTTCATCTTTCTCTTGGATAAAGCCGACTGCCTTCATAATACGCTTGTTGTCATTACAGAAGTCATTCACAACATGGGACTGGACAGCAACACCAGCCACCATCACCATCGGACAAGCTATAGCAGCAACGGCAATTGTCGGTTTCTTCCACAAGTTTTTGTTCTCAGTGTTCATAAGGCAAAGTAAAAAGCCGTTAGGATCGATACCCACACCTGGATCACAGACAACATCGCCAGGGAACCGACAGCCTGGAATAAATATTTGAGAAGTTTTAAAGTGACATGGTCGGATGATTAAGGCTCAAAAATCAATTGGTTAAAAATGGACCAGAATGTTCCCTATGGCCATATGCTAGCTACTTTATTTAATCTCATTCCCTAGAATTCAGCTTAGAAGTTGAATAATGATCAGATTATGGCCCAATTTACTAATTTTGGAGTGCACGTTGTAATCTCCCCATTGAAAATACACTGTAAAATGCTATACTGGGCCACATCTGAACCTCTAATTGGGCTCTTATTGCCCATAGATGACATTTTATTGGGCCCTATATTCCAAAAATGATATTGTACTAACATTTGAAACATATTTAAGCAGGATTTAAAATATGAAAAAAATCGAACTATGTCACTTTAATGCTTGAAAGAGTGAAAAGTGACGAGAATAAAATAGACTGAAAGCCTCTCCTCATGAAACGTTGCATTTAAGTTGTAAGTACATGTATTGTATAGTTACAAAGTTAACTGAGGAAACTCTGCAAGCAAACTTGGGCATTGAAACGTTTACCCTAAAACCTCGAATATAAGCCACGCTCTAACTTTTGAGGAATCATATAAGCCTAAATTGTGATTTAAGTACTGTACTTTTGTAGCAAAAACTTGTGTATAAGCCACAGCCCGACTCTAGGCCAATCCTATAAGCCGCCCAGGCGATCTGCCTCGCGTATAAGCCGCTGCTTCTACGTGAGATTTTAGGGTACTCATCTCTTTTATAGTTGTTCATTTCCATCTTTAAGATCCTTTTTGTAGCTCAATGAGGACCTAATAAATAAAACAAAAAAACAACACAAAAAAAGCTGTACTCACCATTTTTATCAAGCCATGGCATCTTGAGGGGCACGAGTTTGTGGCCATGGTTCCGTCCTCCATTGTGGTTGCCATAGTTCTGCTGATGGCCGCCATTATAGCCGCCATTGCCATGTCCTCCGTACCTGGAATTAATTTTGAGTTTTGAGTTTAAATAGCCTTTATTTTTGCTTTTCAATTATGACAATTACATTCTCTCATACTTCAATGATAATGAGGAATAAGGCAGGCTACTTTCAGGATCCTTTGCCTGTCAATGCTCCTTGTTTAGTTTAAAGTTAGTACAAAAATAGCTTACGACTAGACAATAAATCCATATTTTTTTCTTTACGTTTTTGCTGGTGCAATTATAACAAAATAAAAAATATTTCTTACTTTCTACCATTGCCACCATGGCCATTATTGCCACCATAGCCATGGTTACCTCCATATCCGCCTTGGTTACCGTAGCCGCCATGGTTACCGTAACCGTTGTTGTTGCTGTAACCGTAGCCCGCTCCGACGTCTTTAGCCTCCACAGCACGGAAACCAGAGCTAGTTTTCGAGAGAGCCTTGGTCTCCTCACCAGTCGTCTGATGAAGGACTGAAAGTATATTTGTATTATGTTACTTTAGGATTTCAGTGCATGAATTAAAAGTGAAAACTTCCCAGGAAAAAAGTGAGCCCTTGATTACAGCAAACTGTATCCAA
The DNA here is from genome assembly GCA_947462335.1 of Harmothoe impar. Lineage (NCBI taxonomy): Eukaryota > Metazoa > Annelida > Polychaeta > Phyllodocida > Polynoidae > Harmothoe > Harmothoe impar. The sequence continues at coordinate 58,956,573 of OX381719.1, read as the reverse complement.
TGATCATGGCATAGTGTAGGCATTGATCACCACAAACTTTAGGGCATGATCACAGCGAATGGTAGGCTATTATCCATAGGAGGAACTAAGCGCCCTGACAGCTGGAGGCTGTGTCTCTCGAGATCGGGTCAATGTTTTCCTCTTTGACCGGGTGCCACCTGCCCAGTGGGCACAGAACATTGAATCAACATTGATACATGGTTGGCAGTGTTGATTCAATGTTGATTCAATATTGATTCAACGTTGAACAGAATTTTGTGCCCACTGGGTGTGACAGGCTTGATAGAAAACGGTTTATTTAGGGGAGATGCAGATATAGGCCTAGATGGGATACTAATCACTAATTTATAGTGTTATAACATCCATTAACCTTTTCAGTCCATTTACATCTTAATCTGCCCATAATACACCATTTTCCATCAAGCTGGTCAAAGCGGCACCCGGTCAAAGACGTTCACAATGGCCAAATCACTTGAGACACAGCCTGGAGGGAAACGATGCATAACTGGTTCTCTGTGCTGTGTGTGACAAGGCACAGGGAACCAAATGAAGCCTTGAGCTGCACACTACTGACCCCTTACGATATTCAAAGGAACTAAATTTGCATCCAAGTTCTATGGGGCAGGGCCCATAGATACTTCATATATGTAGTTGGATGTATATATTTGATTTTCTTCCAAATGAAGTGTGTCTCCTCTGAGTCACCGGTCTGCTTATTGGACATTAAACATCTGGCTATTCATTTCCAGCAACATATAACAAGTGTGTAGGGCATGTTCAAAGTTAGCTAGCCTTAGGGTTTCAGAAGAGCATATGTCATGTGAGATTTCTGTATTTGTATAAGCCTACACAGCTCCAAAATTATACCAGGAAGATGGAGGATTCCTAAATAGTGTGACTGTACCAATCCAATTATTGCCATTTGTACCGTAAAACCTCGTGTATAAGCCTAACTCACGTATAAGCCGCACCCCGACTTTGGGCCGATCCTATAAGCCGCACCAGCGATCTGGTTATGGTGACTTTAGTACTGTACTATAGGAGCAAAAACTCGCGTATAAGCCGCACCTGGACTCTGTGCCGATCATATAAGCCACACCAGCGATCTGATTCGCGTACTAGCCGTGGCTTATACACAACGTTTTACGGTAGTACTGTTGCAGTATACAGGAATTATTGATGGCCAGTTATTATAAGGTCCATGGGACCTAGAGGCTTTAATTTGTCTCCACCCCTTGTCAGATCGCTACACGCCTCCTCTGGCCATGATCATGTGCATTGGAAACTGTAGCCAATGATCACGGCAAATTGTGCCTCAAACAGCATCAAAATCAAAACCCCAGGACGTGACGTCATTGCCAGTAGCAGTCTTTGCAAAAAATATGCAGGATAGTGGCAATGTCCTTCTAAAATGCCACCGGTCCAGCAGATTGACAAGTGTAGCAGGACCGAATGTCCAGTTACATGTTGGGCTTTTCTGAACAAGAAGAATTCAATTGGGCTTCTAAAGTTGAAATATGTATGTCAAAATAGTCTGTTAAACTGTATATCTATCCTGATTTGGCCATAAACGATTACAAATATAATGTATTTTAAATGGTCAAAACTCTTTATACTTAAAATTCAGAAATCATCAGATACGTGGCTATCCGGTCCTCCAAAAATGTAGCCAGTCCTTCAACATTGAAAATTTGCAGGACCGAATGTCCTGTGGGATGAAAAAGTTTTCGCACCCGTTTTTACACCTGTAAATCTGCTGGACCGGTGGCATTTTAGAAGAACATTGCCACTGTCCTGCATGTTTTCGCAAAGACTGCTTATACAGCAGTGTAGGAGAAGCGGACCCCAGCAGGGTCCGGGCACCCCCAATCACTGAGGAAGGCGGTCTGAATGTGTTTGGGCCTCTCTTAATTTGTCAAGCCCTGTAATATAATACACACAATTTCCAATCCTTACACCCTCAGAAAAGCGAGAGTCATTGTCGCTAAAACTACCCTCACCTGAGAGTCAGGCAGTGCATGACCCTCAAGTGAGGGTAGTTTTAGCGACAATGACTCTCACTTTTCTGTGTGTGTACCTCTCCCGCATAAGAGAAAAGTGGGGGCAGTGGGGCCTGGGCCCCGGATCAGAAATAAAGGGGGCTCTACTTTTCTATGCAATCCAATATTTGGGTGTATATGATACATCATGCATAAAAGCCAATACCTAAAGTTGGTTGGAATGGGCCCCTGCCCCCCCCCAATAAGGACCTGCTTCCTACGCCTCTGTTATAACACTTCTATGTACAGCAACTCACTTATACCATTATGTACACTGAAAAAGTAAACTTGTCTCCAGACTCGTCAAAGTGACTGTCATAAAATAAACGAGTCAAAAGTTGTCTAACCTATCAGCTTACCATCCCACAAATAGAATCTGGAGCTGGCAAATGTCGGGTTTTGGGCTGGCACAGGCCAAGTGGGTCTTCTATCTCCAGTTAGAAGACCCGCTTCCTTGTCACTTAGACGAGTTTTTGACTCGTTTATTTTATGACCGTCACTTTGAAGAGTCTGGAGACAAGTTTATTTTTTGAGTGTACTACGTATAAAAGCAAGGATTACTGCAAGTTAAACTCACCTAGAGCTGTTAGGAGAAATGCAAGCAGCATCATGGCCTCGTCCTAAGCTGGAGACAGTTCAGAAGTGTCTTGCTGTAGTGTCGGCACAGTAGATACCAGAGCTTCAGCTCAGCTGCTATTTATATGCAATACAAAGTCATTTGCAATTCATTTCCCTTTTTATTCAATAAAAGTCGTAAGCCATTGTTATATCCCAAGGCATTGTAAATTGACACACATATTTACATATACAATAGCTCATGTCTTCCGGTCATGTACTTCTTACATCAGGCGGGATCATCTTTTGACTTTTGAAAAAATAGGTTGTCATTTATGATATTATGAAGCTCATATATATGATTTCAATGAAACAATAAATGTCAACTGGACAAGTATAGACCCTACAGCTCATTGAATTCATTTCTTAATGGCAGAAGAAATATACTCATGAAGACTTAGTAAATACGTTCCTATGTTATATGCAGAGGTAGTATCAGAGGACCCATCCATATTCTATTCATATTGTAGGGGCACGGATTACTCGCACCTTGGTGATAGATCTGCAGGGAGGTATCACTTGGGCAATCCTACACCCCTATAAATGGACCATACCGATCCAGTAACATACAGTGCGGTTAAGTTGTCGGATAGGGATGTAGCTCAGTGGTAGAGCACTGGCCCATGGGTCTAGAGGTCCTGGGTTCGAATCACGCTTTCTCCAGATGACTTTTCCGCGATCATTTTAATATGTAAAAGGGACTATACTGAACAACTAACATGAGTTTAATTTTTGAAATAATTAATGACGAATCAGCGACAAGAATGGCAATATACAGAGCCCTTTAAGGACGGCATGACACCTTAATGCATCATGCCCGTGGTCGTCATGATGCATGCATTCAGCCCTAGCGAGTAAATCACCAGTGCTACATTCAAGCATCATGCCGACCCTATGGGGTTGAGACACTCCTGAAGAGGCGGCATGATGCATCAATGCAGCACTGGAGAGTTACGTGGTCCACCTGTTAGGGCATTGGTACCTTAATTGGTGCTAATATTAACACCTACAGGAGGAGGTCAGCCTCATCCCTTGGTGGTGTCATTATACACTGATATTCCTTGGCTCCCTATACGACCAATCTCTCAGTCACTAGTATATAACCTAGTTAGTCATTTTTTGGCTCCCTATACGACCAACCTAGGTAAGTTATTATCATCAGGTTGGTCAGTACTGACCCACCCACCTAAGTCTTTTAATTTCCAGGGGGAGCCACTGAGTGGTCAGCATAGTATTTTACAGGTGGCACCAACTAGTGGTATACAAAGACAACACATCAATGATGAACCTAGGTTAGCCACTACTGACTGACCCCTCAGTCATTTTTGAATATAACTTTGCCATTATGACTAAGACACATATGCCGAACCTAGGATAGTCTGTACTGACTAACCCTTTCAACCTATGGTTTTTCAGTGTAGGCCATAAAACATTGAGACATGAGGGAGTAGTTTCAGTAGCACTTCAATTAATACACTGGAGGTAAGGGCCCATGAAGTGAGAAGTGTGGTTTATTAGAGGCATTGCTGTTATCAATGACCACAGAGCTATAGCGATGACTCGGGTTCTCCGTAGGGGCGGCCATGTTAGTTCTGTGCTCGCCATCTATCGTGAGACTTAGGCAATGACCAGACACTCACACACCATAGCTTCCGGGAAACAGGCTACAATAAGGGAGCGGAATCAAGGTCTCACGAGATTGTTGATGTCAGTGTACACAGAGTGGAAGCGGTAATGAGTCTGCACCAGTTAGAGAGCTATAAGACTCCCACAGAGAACACATCAGTCAGGCCCTTTGTCGGCCTCGTCGGTTCCTCCCAGGTACACTGAAAAGTAAACTTGTCTCCAGACTCGTCTAAGTGACTGTCGTAAAATAAACGAGTCATAAGTTGTCTAACCTATCAGGCTACCATCCCACGAATAGAATCTAGAGCTCGCAAATGTCGGGTTATGGGCTGGCACATGCCAAGTCTGTCTTCTATCTCCAGCTAGAAGACCCGCTTCCTTCAAGGAATCCTTGTCACTTAGACGAGTTTTTAACTTGTTTATTTTATAACAGTTGCTTGGTCTAAGAGTCTGGAGACAAGTTTATTTTTTTCAGTGTAACCCATGTGATGAGACCGGGACTGCACATTTTACTTGCTGGCCAGTGCGGCATGAGTTGGGCTTTCCATTTTGACTGTTTTAGGGATCGACACTCAATTACTAAAAGGTCAACTTTAAGAATACAATAGTCTCATATGCATTTTCACACATAGAATAATACAGAAATGTTAAACATTGCAGTGATCTTATGGTTCATCTCAATTGATTGCAGTATAGCCAGCAAATTTGAATATCATTAGCACCCTTTTACTCCTTCTCATTATTTCACACTTCTTTTTAATGGCAATATCAAGAGCCTTTTGAGAGAACTAGATTAGGGTCGATTTACTTGCAGACTCATACCCTAGGATGGATACCTGCATTTCTGTTGATTTAATCATTATAATCTCTTTATTTGTAAAAAATTGCAAAGATTTAGGTTTCAATTTTGCCGCATCATAGAGCCACTAAGAGAAGTCTTATCATTCATGATTAATTAAGATGTCAATGTCCATCTCATGGTATATGTCCTTTACTTTTCTCTGTGTGTACGTATGCCCTATAGTCAAACTATGTGTATCTGGTTATACACACACAGAGAAGAGTAAAGAAGTCAACTGTGTCTCCCATGTGGCTCTCACTGCATGAATTATCTGATTTAAGCAACTTTAAGCAAATATTAAGGTTGATTAAATGTAGTTTTAATTTCTATGCAGCTCAAAGTTGCTTAAAGTTCGCTCAAGCTGCTTAAAAAGAGGCCATTAATCGGGGGGGTCACTGGGTCGATAGCAACTGCCGCCCTACCGCCCTACCTTTCAGAGGTTGCGAGATTTCACCGCCCTATTTTTTAGAGGTTGAACGATTTGACACCCCATGTATGTGAATAATCTGTACATAGACTAACCTAGGCCAGCTGGATTAGCTATTACAATTTGAGGTCTCTTATAATTTCGTATTAATTCAATTTTATTCATCCCTTTTAGCAAGAAAACTCACTCAATTTTATGCTATGATTTTTTGCGCCCTACGTATCAGGGCCTGGATGACATCTGACCGCCCCCCTTTTTGGGATCCAATGGAAATTCACCGCCACCGCTTTTCAGAGTCATGTTGCAGTGGTTATCCAATACATGGTAGAGTGACCCCCGCGCCATTAATCAACTGAAAATTTTGATTAAAGTTGCTTAAATCAGACGGCTCATGCAGTGTCAGGTAAAAATGAAGTGTGAAACAGCTTTTAACTCTGCTTATATGAGGGGTTAACTTGATTGTAAAGAGTTAATTCAAGTTAACCCGTTGTATAAGCAGAGTATTGTAAGTAGCGGTTTGACTCTTTATTTTTTATGAAATACAGCAGTCCCATTGACTTAAGCAAAGAATGCTGTATTGCACACCCCCCGTGAAATAACCCATGACCGTATTTCACGGCCCTGTGACGTCATCAAAACGACGCTTTGTTTACATTTGAATGGCCTAGAAAGAATCCAATTTAGCCTTTTTAGGCTCCCCCCTACCATAATTTTGGTATTTTGAATCGAAAAAGATAAAAAATAAACACAAAGGAACACTCGTTTTAGTCTGTTGTAGGGTTTTTTCACTTGTTGACCCTCGGGCTGTATTTCACTCGGCCTACGGCCTCGTGAAATACGGCCCCCCCTTCAACACGTGAAATAACCCTGTCAACAGACTAAAACTCATGAACCTTTGACTCTTTATTTCACCGGCTCCATGATTGATACATCAAGTAACTCACCAGTGCTGCATTCAAGCATCATACCGACCCTATTGGGATGAGACACCCCCGAAGGGTCGTCATTATGGCCTCGTGAAATACGGCCCCCCCTTCAACACGTGAAATAACCCTGTCAACAGACTAAAACTCATGAACCTTTGACTCTTTATTTCACCGGCTCCATGATTGATACATCAAGTAACTCACCAGTGCTGCATTCAAGCATCATACCGACCCTATTGGGATGAGACACCCCCGAAGGGTCGTCATTATGCACCAATGCAGCACTGGGGAATTACTCGTCGAGGTTGCATTGATGCATCATGATGACAAATATTATCTTTTAGAGACATGCGCCCTTAAAGGGTTCATTAAATAGTGGTTTGACTCTCTATTTTACCAGGGCCATGATTGATGCATGGTTGACACATTTACTTTTCTCTGTGGATTCATGAATAGAATCCTTATTTCTTAAAAAAAGACCATACACAATCTCATTTAAGATTATATGTCATTGAAGATGAATGGACAGTCGTAATTGTATTGCATGAGGGACGGTTGAGGAATACTTTATATGACCCTTTAGCCCTTTAAGGATGGCATCATGCCTTAATGCATCATGCCCTTGGTCATCATGGTGCCTGAATGCAGCCCTGGCGAGTAACTCGCCAGCACTGTATTCAAGCATCATGCTGACCCTACGGGGTTGAGACACTCCCGAAGGGTCGGCATGATGCACCAAGGCAGCACTGGTGAGTTACTCGCCGGAGCTGCATTGGTGCATCATGTCGACAAATGTCATCTTTTAGTGACATCCATCCTTAAAGGGTTAGGTCAATAAATCTGACCCTAGGGCATGGACCAGCCACATCATGAGCACGCTAATGCAGACAAAGGAAACACAGAAAAACACCCCATGTGTGACACTTGATTGACAGTAATTGCTATGGTCTCATCCACAATGTACCTCTTGACTATTTTGGTATGTGCTTCAAGATGTTTTTGTTCCATGTTAAAAAAGACATATTAATCATAAGCTTTGCTGTCAGACTCTGAACACAAGACCTGGGGGGGGGGCACTTAAATTGTTTTCGACACGGGTGTGTGGCTGGCCCTTTGACAACCCTTACCTTTGGTGAGGGGGGTTTGGTGTAAAGTGACCCTTGGTGAGGGGGATTTTGGTTAAAAGTAACCCTTGGTGAGGGGGATTTTGGTGTGAAGCGTACCCTTGGTGAGGGGGATTTTGGTGTAAAGTGAAACCTTAGTGAGGGTGATTTTGGTGTAAAGTATGGGGGTGGACCCCTAAAATCGACAGGGCGACATGGCCTTTTCTTAATATTGACAGGCGACATGGGGCTTAGTGACAAATGACAGGAGAAATACAAAGATACTGACAAATGACATGAGCATTTCTTAAAATCGACAGACCACATGGGGACCCCCCCCCCCCATCTAGACCCCCTAAAGTGATACCTTGGCGAAGGGGGTTTTGGTGTAAAGCTGACCCTTGGTGAGGGGGATTTTGCTCAAAAGTGACCCTTGGTGATGGGGACTTTGGTCAAAAGTGACCCTTGGTGAGGGGGATTTTTGGTCAAAAAGTGGCTCTTGGTGAGGGGGATTCTTGTCAAAAGTGACCCTTGGTGAGGGGGATTTTGGTCAAAAGTGACCCTTGGTGAGGGGGATTTTGGTCAAAAGTGACCCTTGGTGAGGGGGATTCTTGTCAAAAGTGACCCTTGGTGAGGGGGATTTTGGCCAAAAATGACCCTTGGTGAGGGGGATTTTGGTGAAAAGTGACCCTTGGTGATGGGGACTTTGGTCAAAAGTGACCCTTGGTGAGGGGGATTTTTGGTCAAAAGTGGCTCTTGTTGAGGGGGGTTTTGGTCAAAAGTGAACCTTGGTGAGGGGAATTTCGGTCAAAAGTGACCATTGGTGAGGGGGTTGTGGTGTAAAGCGGACCCTTGGTGAGGGGGTTTTGGTCAAAAGTGACCCTTGGTGAGGGGGATTTTGGCCAAAAATGACCCTTGGTGAGGGGGTTTTGGTGTGAAGTGGACCCTTGGTGAGGGGGTTTTGGTGTGAAGTGAACCCTTGGTGAGGGGGATTTTGGTGAAAAGTAGACCCTTGGTGAGGGGGACTTTGGTCAAAAGTGACCCTTGGTGAGGGGGATTTTTGGTCAAAAGTGGCTCTTGTTGAGGGAGATTCTGGTCAAAAGTGACCCTTGGTGAGGGGAATTTTGGTCAAAAGTGACCCTTGGTGAGGGAGATTCTGGTCAAAAGTGACCCTTGGTGAGGGGAATTTTGGTCAAAAGTGACCCTTGGTGAGGGGGATTCTTGTCAAAAGTGACCCTTGGTGAGGGGGATTTTGGCCAAAAATGACCCTTGGTGAGGGGGTTTTGCTCAAAATATACCCTTTCCAACTACATACTTGTGTATACAAAAAATACCAAGTGCCCCCCCCTACCTCGGGACACAATACTACCAACCAGTCGGCAGTTGATTCAAATAGGTTTATTCACCAGGACTTATAACACGAAAGACATACTATGTCAAGTTTAGAGAAATATTTACACAATATACATATCCTTAGAGAGGGCTACCGCCTAGGCTAACTTTGTTAGCGTCATGAGCCTCGGGCTGTGTCTCACAAGATCGGGCCAATGTGGAAGTCTTTGACTCGGTGCAGTCTTCAACCTTGCACAATCTTTGCCCGGCTTAATAGAAAACGGGAAATTTAGTGCAGGTGATAATATATATGGGCTGAAAAGGTGAATGGATGTCATAACGCTTTAAACTCGTAATTAGTAGCCCATGTATATCTTCATCTGCCCTAAACCATTTTCTATCAAGCCGCTCAAAGATTGCACACAGTCAAAGATTGCACCCAGTCAAAGACTTTCATATTAGCCCAATCTCGTGCGACGCAGTTCTATAGTGTCGTTTTGTGGGATGGTAGTCTAGCAGGGCCTCGGATAGACAGCATTTAACACATTTAATTTATGACAGTCAGTCTAATAAACTAAGGTCTCATGTACCTCCCGGAGGTTTCGAGAACAAAGAAAATCATTGTCATCATCAAGACCGATCTATAATCAATTTATCTATAATAGCTGCATTCATGCATCATGACGACCAAGGATATGATGCATGAATGCATCATGCTGTCCTCAAAGGGTTGAGGATATGTCATTGAAGATGAATAGGTATCCATCTTTTTTTTTTAATGTTGAGCAGCGCTCCTTTTATTCATCTTAAAAACATGGTTACATTGATCTTGTTTACGCTGAATTTTTATGATTTTGGGTATGTAGTGGACATGACAGGACAACACAGGACATTACAGGACAACGCAGTGTGTATACGAAGCTACTTAATCTATTATAATAATGCACATATGCTATAGTACTCTAACAAAGAGTGTTTAAACATCACTTATAAGTCTACAATGTAAATGAATACAAATCTACTTAGTTTATCAACCCACATCTACCTAGCATCTAGAACTTTCATCCATTTCACAAACTTTTTAGACTTGTTCTCTAGGTTACAAATGTATCGCTCAGATATAAGACTCTTCTTAAACTCTCCTAGCCATTCCAGGATGTCAAGCCGGACATCCATCATTGTAATGCATGATATAAGGTTGAGTTACACTGTATATGACTCTTTAACCATATAAGGACAGATGTCGCTAAAATATGACACTTGTCGCTAAGATGCACCAATATAGCTCGACGCTGGTGCGGCATTGGTGCATCATGGTGACCCTTCGGGAGTGCCTCAACCCTGTTAGGTTGGCATGATGCACCAATGCAGCACTGACCAGTTACTCACTGGGGCTGCATTGGTGCATCATTACGATAATTGTCATCTTTTAGAGACATCCAAACTTAAAGGGTTAGGTCCGTAAAGCCGACCCTCGGGCATCGGCCTGCCACATCATAAGCACGCTAATGCAGACAAAGGAAACACACGAAAAAGCTCACCATGTGTGACACTTGATTGACAGTTATTGCTATGGTCTCATCCACAATGTACCTCTTGACTATTTTGGTATGAGCCTCAACATGTTTTTGTTCCATGTTAAAAAAGATGTATTCATGAAAGGCTTTGCTGTCGGCCTTCAAACACAAGGCTACCCGCCGGTCAGCAGTTAATTCAGAACGCATTTAGAAGACAGACATTCAGGATTAAGGTCAGAGAAATACTCACAATATACATATATCTTCAAGCTGGGGCTCCACTAACCTATTTTCTGGTCCATTCCCACAAAAGTAAGTATGTCAGATCAGATCATGGTAACATAAGTTAGGGTTTATTTATATTAGACAGCATTTAACTCGTTTATTTTATGACAGTCACTCAGTATACACTAAGGCCTTCTTATAAGACAGCTATTTGACACTTTAGACACTTTAATTAGGGTCGCCCACCCACACGGCCTGCACTTTTTTTTAATGTGTTTATTCGGTAATTAATTGCATAAGCGTAAGTAATTGTTCGGCGCATTGCCCTTCTTCCACCAAGACCTCTTTCTTTTGCTGGGTCTTGATGTAGAAAGGTATTTAGTGTGTCATGATAGATGTAAAATAGATATCACCAATATGCGAAAAAAGTTAAAAAATAAAATACATTATGTTTAATATACATTCAGTAAATTGATGAGATGAGTGATGATAGCTGTGACGTATACCATAACAGATTTTTTTTTACAAACATTTATCTTTATTTCTGAGTTATACCAATTTCAGTTACATCTAGATATTAATCGCAAGTGTGCTGTGGGGTGCACTCCCATATATTTTATATAGGTCCTTATATGACATAATTATAACACAAATACCAAATAACTCAGATCAGAAAGGTCCCCTTCCTCCCACGCAAATTAGGTGTGTGGAGGATCTTCCTAGGGGACCCTTTCCTTCTTATGAAGATTGGTTGTACAAAAGGTCTAATTACATGAAGCAGATATCTATGTCACTTTTGATTTTCTTTTTAAAATCTGAAGGGTCTTCTATCACAGTATAACAGGCTTTTAGATTATACCAAAGCCCAAAAGCATGATAAAAGGCACTTCTTAATACAACATGTTTCAGTGTGAGGGGAACCAACTGCCCCACTACTCACACAGCTCATGGGTCTCAGTGAAGAAAATGCTTCTACTATAAACTTTAATATAGCAGAAAACGCAATAACAGCCACCAGGACATTTACAACTTCTGAAAATCACCCTTGACCTAAAAGATACATCCTTTCTTCAAAACATGTCTAAATTAGCTACTGACCACGGACAATTTGAACACTGGTCTGTAGCGTAAAACCACCTGAATTTTGCTTGAATTTGCACTGAATGAATTGCATTTTCACTGATTCCCAATCTAGCCTTTGAAAAAAATGTCAACTCACTGAGAATCCCTTTCCTGTTATTTGATTGAAATTGGCAGGCATTCCGCAGTGTGTACAAGTTTTTATAGTATTGGCATTATTTCCAACTTAATTATGGACCATTCAGTGCTCCTGCAGTATTCACTTCTGACCAGAATCATATATGACTCTCAGCTTTCTGTGGAATTACCCTCAGTGAGACCTATATAGGGGCACTCACTGGCTCCAACTTTGGTGGTATATGTGTACTGAGGGCTCTGTATATAAAGTCATTTCCTTCATAATGATGGGTCTGACCATCAATATTTATAACATAGGAAAAAGTCAAATTGGCATGCGGTAATTTTGCACCTTGGCTCCTGAAAATTTGACAAACTGGAGAGATTCTACGCAAGAAATGAGATCTCTGTCCTCTAATTCTACAGCAAAGAAGTAAGTATTGCAAAGGAGCCTATGATTTTCATAAATTGCAATGTGCAAGGTTCAATATAGATCAATAACATCAGACATAGACACACAAGTTTTCATAGGAAATAAATAAAACATTTTCAACACTGGGGTGCATAGTGTTTCATAACAACTATTGATTAATGTGATCTCTTATAGAGGGGCTTTAATAACTACAAGCCTTTCATTATGATTCATAATTCTCGAAAATATGTAATGAAAGGCTTGTAGTTGTAGTTAGGAAAACTCATCTATGTGAAATCAAATGCATAAGCAGTTGTTATGAAACACTATGCACCCCACTGTTGACTCACACATGAGTGGCCTACTCACAGTGCCAATTATTATACTATAATTTATTTTTTTATGAAATACGGCAGTGCCATTGGTTTAACCAAGGAGCGCCGTATTACACCCCCATCTTGATCTCTAACCCAAAATGGTTAGAAATAATACAAACAGTATTACTATCATTTAGGACTTATCTAACTCCATTACCCACACATGAGGTGTCTTCAAGTTACTTTTGACAAATTCCCATGGGTGTCATGCAGTAAATGGCACTTTTAGATATGAAATTTCATCCATGAACTTCCTCTGACCTTTAAACATGTAGAGAACACAGGAGATCACGTTTATAACCCAATATGATGGCAAAGTAGGAGCCATCCTGTAAGAAATTCTTCAGGCAACATTGAATCCCCCTGGTGTAGATCCCCGGGGGGTCAACTTGAACTATTTTTACCGGGATGTGTGGTTATGGGTCTGAGTATATGACCCATATTGGCGTAGGCTGATTTCTGGAAAAATGCCCATATTGGTATGGTCTCTGCAGAAAACATACCCATATTGGCGTATGACATAACAAAGATAATATTTATGTCACCCCAAGGGACTCTTTGAAGGTAGGTTACAACTGCCCCCCACCAGCACCCTCTAAGTTCCAGACATAACAATGGCAAACCTATACCAATTGGCACTTCTATTAATCAGAAAAGCCAATCAAAAAGGGCAAACTTACCAATAAACCCAAAAATGCTGTGTAAACTCAAAAGAAACTTCACACATGGAATAACTCCTCCTCCTTAATAGCCTTGGTGTAGCTTACCCCTGAAAAAACATACCCATATAGGCGTACGCCACTTCCCTCCCTAGGGGATGAAAAAGGACCCATTTCCCTCCAAATGATGACCACACATCCCGGTATGGTTGGACCTGAGTCGACCCCCCGGGTGTAGATCACAGCCAATATTGGACAAGTGTAGATAGAGTTGATGTTGGTCCAACATCAGAAATAACATGATGGCCCTGAAGTGTCCCAGCACTGGGCCAACACTGGGTCAATATCAACAATATCAAGCATGGACCAGCTCTGGGCCAGCGGTCAACCCAGCGATGGCCCAATATCAGTATTGCCAGAGGTGGGCCATCATTGTAATTTGTATGTTGAACCAATGTATGCATTGCTTACAATGGGCCATGGTTGGTATAACGGTTGCGATGGAGTCGATCATTGCCGACGTTCAAGTTCAAGTTCAAGTTTGGTAAAATTTATTCAATCATAAGATCAACGGTATATAGTACAGAGTTGCTATTACATTTGCTTATAAGCATATATTCAATAATCCATAAATACATATATCATATAACCCTTGACAGAGTATTCTGATCCAAATATGATCTTGTGTGAATAAGGCTGCTACTTGGCAGGAATGCCAGTTTACGTAAGCCACCTTTATATATCCAGTTATTATTGTTTTTAGTATTTTTATAAATATCAAGTTAATACAATATTAATAAATGATTTCATGCTACTATGTACAATTTTGTCACTCACTATTTACATATTTACATTTTATATATATATTCATTTTATTTGTTTTTAAATAGATCAATATAGACTATATCATATTATTTACCAATCAACAATATAATTCCATATTACAATTTGTATAATCGAAAATTCATAGTACACCCTATTAATTGTATACCTAACATCAATATAATTTCCAGAGACTATACATTACAGGACACTACAATAACTCAGACTAGTTAACCGCATGAGAATTATGATGGAGAGAAAAAAATAGTCAATGCCACATAATTCATTAAACTGGGTTTACAATGGATTTGCATATTCAAATATTCAATTTACATATTACATTAAAATTCCTTTTATATTTCAAATTAACTATTATTGCACTAAACTGCGACTACTGGAATTAAAGATTTTAGTTCAGCTTTAACTTTACCCTTATATACTAACAAGTTTTGTATATTTCTTAGGCTTGGGTCTAGTTCATTCCATAATAAAGATATACTATATTCTACATTTTTTTTATATGCTTCACAATGGGGTAAATGATTATATAATACAGGACCATCTTGAAGCCTTGTACAAACTCTTTTCTTTTTCACATATTTTGGATTTCTTGACCTTTTGAAACCTGCTATCATAGCATGCGCCCTTCTTCTATCAGATAACATATTCACCTCGGCTTTACCATGAACCAATACAGTATGAGTTAACCTTGGCAATTTTAAACAAACTTTTAAAGCCCTGTTTTGTGATATTTGGAGTTTTCCTAGAGTGGTGACATTTGCATTCATGAATAAAATATCCCCATAATCAAAGATAGGCAGTATATAGACTTTATAAATTCTAAGAAGAGATTCTTTAGACAAAAATCTTGCAATTTTTGTCAGCTGATATGTCCTATACGCTACAGTCCTTAATTGATTTCTCATAAATGACTCATAGGTTAATTTGACGTTGGCCCAATATACCCTTGCTACCTGGGTCTGAGTGACAAGGAAGTGGGTCTTCTAGCTGGAGTTGTCAGATTGAAGACCCACTTCGCATGTGCCAGCCCAAAACCAGACATTTACTAGCTCTGGTAAACTGATAGGTTAGACAACCTTAACTCGTTTTTTTTTATGACAGTCACTTAGACTTTAATTTTTTTCGATGCAGGCAGATTGGGGTTTGAAGATGCGCCTTCAAACTGCTTTTGCTCTTTACAGAGATAGTGTATTTTTTCTTGGGTTGTGGCAATGGATTTTTCAGAGTCTCCTTCACCAGATTCCCCGATTGTATTATGTGTTTTCCAACAAACGCCTGTTCTTTAATTTTATCAGTGTAGAAAACGTTGACTGCACAGCATGGAAATGAGTGACAGAAACACAACCAAAGGTATAATTTTTTTCTTATTTTATTGAGTCATCAACACATATTTTCGGATATAGTCATGACGCATAAATGCAGCCCTGGTGACTAACTAACCAGTGCTGCATCCAAGCATCATGCTGACTCTACAGGGTTGCAGGGTTGGTATGCACCTGGGATAGCACATTCATTAAACCACTATGCTGCCCTTCACCCTTTGATGGCATGATACCTTAATGCATCTGTTTTCAGGTTGAGACACTCCCGAAGGGTCGGTATGATGCACGAATGCAGCACCAGCGAGTTACTAGTTTGGGCTACATTAGTGCATCATGACAACCAATGTCATCTTTTTGCAACATCCTCTCCTTAAAGGGTTAAGACATAAGGGGCTTAGGGAGTGGTCATTTTTTAACAACAGGGGAGGGGGGTTGGTGGATTTGGGGGGACCAAAAAAATTTGGACCCCTTTAGGGGGGGACCAAAGAAATTGCACCCCTTTTTAACGAAAAAGCCCGCGCATTACTATAGCTCAAAGGGGTCGGCCGCGCTCAATTTCAACATGCCTGAGGGGGGGGACCAACAAAATTTCGACCCACTCGCATGAAAATCCACCAACCCCCCTGTTGTTAAGAAATGACCACTGCCTTAGTGCATTAATTAAAGCACTATGCTGCCCTCAAAGGTTTATCAGTGACAGCGGCAGGTGAGAGGCTCCCTTAGGTAGACTGTGTAGTGCTTGGTGAAGCGTCCACAGGTGAAGTTGGCCAGGTGTGACACCCGCCGGGACAGGTGAGGTCTGCAGCATCCACCACCTTCATACAGGTAGGTGAATATCTTACCATACCTGCAGTAACAACGATACACAGGTGAGACAGGTGAAACAGGTGAGACAGGTGAGTCATGGACTGGTGAGACAAGTGAGACAGGTGAGACAGGTGAGACAGGTGAGACAGGTGAGACAGGTGAGACAGGTGAGGCAGGTGAGACAGGTGAGACAGGTGAGACAGGTGAGACAGGTGAGACAAGTGAGACAGGTGAGACAGGTGAGACAGGTGAGATAGATGGCACAGGTGAGACAGGTGAGACAGGTGAGACAGTCAGACAGGTGTGACAAGTGAGACAGGTGAAACAGGTGAGACAGGTGAGTCATGGACTGGTGAGACAAGTGAGACAGGTGAGACGGGTGAGACAGGTGAGACAGGTGAGACAGGTGAGACAGGTGAGACATGGACTGGTGAGACAAGTGAGACAGGTGAGGCAGGTGAGACAGGTGAGACAGGTGAGACAGGTGAGACAGGTGAGACATGGACAGGTGAGACAGGTGAGACAGGTGAGACAGGTGAGACAGGTGAGACGGGTGAGATGGTGAGACAGGACAGACAGGTGAGACAGGACAGACAGGTGAGACAGGTAAGACAGGTGAGACAGGTGAGACAGGTGAGACAGATGAGACAGGTGAGACAGGTGAGACAGATGAGACAGGTGAGACAGATGAGACAGATGAGACAGGTGAGACAGATGAGACAGATGAGACAGGTGAGACAGGTGAGACAGATGAGACAGGTGAGACAGGACAGACAGGACAGACAGGACAGACAGGACAGACAGGTGAGACAGGTGAGACAGGTGAGACAGATGAGACAGATGAGACAGGTGAGACAGGTAAGACAGGTGAGACAGGTGAGACAGGTGAGACAGGACAGACAGGACAGACAGGACAGACAGGACAGACAGGTGAGACAGGTGAGACAGGTGAGACAGATGAGACAGGTGAGACAGGTGAGACGGGTGAGACAGGTGGGACAGGTGAGACAGGTGAGACAGGTGTGACAGGTGAGACAGGTGAGACAGGTGAGACAGGTGAGACAGGTGAGACAGATGAGACAGGTGAGACAGATGAGACAGATGAGACAGGTGAGACGGGTGAGAGAGGTGAGACAAATGAGACAGGTGAGACAGGTGAGACGGGTGAGACAGGTGAGACAGGTGAGACAGGTGAGACAGGTGTGACAGGTGAGACAGGTGAGACAGGTGAGACAGGTGAGACAGGTGAGACAGATGAGCCAGGTGAGCCAGGTGAGCCAGGTGAGACAGGTGAGACGGGTGAGACAGGTGAGACAGATGAGACAGGTGAGACAGGTGAGACGGGTGAGACAGGTGAGACAGGTGAGACAGGTGAGACAGGTGAGACAGGTGAGATAGGTGTGACAGGTGAGACAGGTGAGACGGGTGAGACATGGACAGGTGAGACAGGACAGGTGAGACAGGACAGACAGGTGAGACATGTAAGGTAGGTGAGACAGGTGAGACAGTCAGACAGGTGAGACAGATGAGGCAGGTGAGACAAGTGAGACAAGTGAGACAGGTGAGACGGGTGAGACAGGTGAGACAGGTGAGACAGGTGAGACAGGTGAGACAGGTGAGACAGGTGAGACAGTCAGACAGGTGAGACAGGTGAGACAGTCAGACAGGTGTGACAAGTGAGACAGGTGAGTCCTGCAGCATCTACAGCCTTCATACAGGTAGGTGACGACCTTACTGTACCTGCAGTAACAACAATACGAGTTTGATATCAAATTTTTATATTGTTTTTAAAAATTAATTTTTGATAAAGCGGGACTCCACTAGCCGATTTTGTTGCCAAATCGAGGCTATTCTCACAAATTGCATGCCCAGATGTTAACATAAACAATCATTTGTCTTAGGGTTTTATATGACACTATTATTTGGTGGATCTCCTACCTTGGGCTGTCCCCCAGGTCCTGCCTGTGTACCCCCCTGTGGTGTGTACAGCTGCCCCTACAGTGCTGTACCGGCAGGGTGGCCTGGCACTGGACCCACTTGTAGTGGTAACTCCTGTACTTGTAGAAGGTTCTGTAGGCAGTCCTCAGCCTACAGGGGGGCCTCTGGAAAGGACAGAATTACTAGCAATCACTGTTAGAAGTGAGTAGTGCAGCTGCACAGTAAGGAAGTATTTTTGTTTTTTTAGTATCACATACTGTATAGCTACAAGCTCACCTACTGTATTCCACAATCTGGAGATCATGGGTTCGAGTCTCACATTGGTACAAAAGGCATTAGTGTTGAAAAGTAATTGCATGTCAAATGGGTTAAAGAAATAGGGAGAGAAAAACGTATGAGCAGAAAACCAGTATGTAAGATATAAGACAAAAAAAAAAGGTTTTGTTCTCTCAACTGACATTTAAGCATGCAGAACGCACGTCCAGGATAGTTCTCCCAGGTGCGCGGACAAACGTTAAGAGCGCAATCTTAACCTAAGAATTAAGATGCTCTTAATTGTCTTAAAATTAATACCGTCACTCCTCCATAGAGTGAGCCACCCATCTAAATTATCTTAAAATTAGTCTTAATCTTATGTTAAACCTATCTTAATTATATCTTAAACTACACAGTACATTGTAGGATAGGCTACTCGACTAATATGTAAAGGGGTTACCCCCCCAACGCCCGTTTTTTTCTTTCTGGGTAGATTAGGACATTTTAAGATGTAATAGGCCTACTTGCTGGTATACTGTGCTCCACACCTTACAACATTTTAAGATGCCTTAACCAAGATTGCGCTCTTAACGTTTGTCTGCGCACCTAGGAGAGCTAGCACGTATTTGCATGCAGAACAGGGCCAACTCTAGAAATCGTTCATAATTGTTCATGTGATGGCTGCCGTCCACCGGGCTCTAATCATTGCTAATCAGTTGTATGGGCTCAGTCAGCCCAAGTTCCCCAGTGGACGGTGGCCATCAGAGGAAGAATAATACAGATTTATTGTGTATAATATCAACAACTCACCGGAAACCCCTCGGAGTCTCCTGGAATATGATAAAGGATACAGTGTTAATTGATTGATTCACTGCCCAAGGCAAATACGGGATAGCTCTCCTATGTGAGAGGACAAATGTTTAGAGTGTTATCTTAATCTTAAATCTTAAATCTTAATCAAGTGTCTTAAAATCTGGCAAGGCTGTTTTGTTTTGAAACATTGTCATCCACCTAGTGTCATCTATCCAAACTATGCTACCTGAGGTTTACCTTCAAGTATATACCCCACACCCAGATCAGACAGCATACATACATCTTAAAGAAAAGAGAAAAAAAAACAGGGGTTGGGGGGCAGAGGCCCACATACTGAAAACTGGCCTATCACACAGTGGACTTACGAAACTGTGGCTCCCTCTGTCGGATTATGCAGATGGTAAATTGGCCACTTCAGGAACTCCAGTTAAGACAAATAAGACAGTCTTCATAGTCTTAATAAGATAACACTTTAAACGTTTGTCCTCTCACCTAGGAGAGCTATACCGTGCGTGCCTCCCCAAGGGTACACATGGTGAGTAAACTCCCACTATAGCTCAGACCTCACCAGGGCAACACAGGTAGGGGCCTAATTGAGAAACATTGCAATTTTTTAAATGTTTAGTTCTGGCACATTTCCCCCCGAGTATCGCTAGGAGCATGGCGGTAATCAGGGCGACACTGCTGTGAAATGTAGCGAAATGTGCCAGAACCAAGGATTGAAAAGAATAATGCCATGTTTCGCAGGTACCTGTGTCGCCCGAGTGGAACCTTAGCTACAATTGGTATTAAGCAGATGTTATAACGTGTTCCTATGATGATTTCTTGGTTCACAAATTATAGAATTTTACCACGTCACCGAATGTGTTTATTCTGTCTGTAATAAACGAGTGTGTTTAGTACTCATTGAACCAAAAAAAAAGAAGTGGCCCTTCAAGCATTAATAGGCCAAGAACTAAGTTCATTTTATGAATCAAAATGGCTGTTGATGTAAAATTGGAAAGACTTTTGTGCTTTAAGGATTGATTAGATATATTAAAATGGCTGCTTTGAAAACGCAACTTTTCAGAAACAATTGATTAAAGTAACATGGTCCGATTTTTCCTCATTTCAAATCACGCTTGAATGTGTTTCAAACGTTAGTACAATATCATACAATATCATATTAAGAGCATAGGGCACAATGCAATGTTATCTATGTGAAATAAGAGCCCAATTAGAGATGCAGATGTGGTCCAACTATAGCATTATACAGTGTACTTTCAATGAGGAATTATAGTGTGCCCTCCAAAATTAGTAGATTGAGCCAAAATCTGTTGATTAGTCGGATTGTAAGCTGAATTCTAGGTAATGAGAATAAATAAAGTAGGTAGCACATTAATTATGGGCATAAGGAACACTCTGGTTCATTTTTAACTAAATTGATTTTTTAGCCTTATGATCATTGGACAATGTTGGTTTGTAGATCGTTTGTTCAGACAAATAAACTTTTAAAACTGAAATTGAATTGAATAATACTACTTACCAGATCTGGTGGACATAAGATGCACAGCCTCTCCAAGCAGCAAGTTCAGCATTAAATAAATATAAACATTCAGAACCAGCTTAGATGTGGTGAGTCCCATTGTGAAATAATAATGTCCATCAAGATGATCTGATTTCTCCTAGTATTGAAGTTCCCGGCGTTCCAGGTACTAGTGTTGAAAATGAGTGAAAACTAAATTAGATCCCTTCCACTAGTATTCACGTCCAAAGGCTTATGGGCCAAGGAAATCGCCAAATTTGCAGATTCCATGCGTTTCTCAATGAGATGTGATAACATCAAACCGTCCTATAGTATTCCCTTCATGTGTATTAGGGAGTGATCATTTTTTAACAACAGGGGGGGGTGGTGGGTTTCCGCGTGGAGCGTGCCAACTTTTTTTACACCCCCCTCCCCCCGGCAGGCCAAAAATCGTGTGCGTTCGCGCCCCTTTGTAGCATAGTGACGCGCGGGCTTTTTCCCTCAAAACAGGTTGAATTTTTTTGACCCCCCCCCAAGAGGGGTCGATATTTTTTTACCCCCCTGGTCAAGGGTTCCACATTTTTTACCCCCCCCCCCCCAAATCCACCACCCCCCCTGTTGTTAAAAAATGAGCACTCCCTTAGGCCTTTCACATTGACAGATATGGTTCGTACAAAGAAACGTTTTTGTATTTGTCTTTTTTTAGATATGCACTCCCCTGCTCACTTTTCTGCATCATGTTAACCCGTTAAGGACGGCATGATGCCTTAAAGCATCATGCCTTTTGTCATAAGGATGCATACATGCAGCCCTGGCGAGGAACTTGCCAGTGCTGCACTCAAGCATCATGCCGACCCTACAGGGTTGAGACACTCCCACAGGGTCGGCATGATGCACCAATGTCCACTGTTGCATTGGTGCATCATGAAGACAAATGTCATCTTTTAGTGGCATGTCATACTTAAAGGAATAACTTGTTAAACTTAATTCTGCTCTGTATGCTCAATTATGGATACGGGATGGTTTTCACATATCATCATTTATCATGACTTGGCGATATTGTAATTCCCTGCATTTGCCAAAAGGCTATCATTATAAATCGACTGTCAAACATGTCGATGCCAACTATATTTATGACATCAGAATACACGGCCGAGAGGCCACGTTCCAAATTATAATTATCTCAGGTCTTGTAACGTCATTTGGCATGAGTTCGTGTTTTGATGTTATTTTATTGGCATGTCTGATTCTCAACTAAAGAGTATTCGTTCAACTTGGCCTACAAGTCTTTATAGCATCATGATTAGGCAAAAACGCGTATGTTTCAGGTAAGGCCAAATAAAAAAAGGTGTGTTTCAGGTTACCCGACCCTACCTAGCAAAACAGGGCCGACCCTAGAAATTTTTATGCAAGTTTGAAAAAAAAAAAAATTTGGGACATTTTGGGGCTATTTAAGGGTCAATCTGATAGTTCACGAGTCGAGGCGGTCGTCGGCGAGTCGGCATTGTAGTTCGTGAGTCGATTTCTGGGTACTTTTCAGGCTTAAGTAAAAAAAAAAAAAAAAAAAAAAAAGTTGACCTACCTATCCTAGATTTTCAGACCATGTAACCTGAAACACCTTTTTTTTTTTTGGCCTAACATGGGAAAAATGTAGGGTCGGTAGGTCGTATTTTTTTCACTTCTTTTTAAACATGGAAGTACTAGCCAGCCTCTCCGAACACTCTAAAATTGGCCAAAAATTGTTAAAATTACGGAAATTTCTTCAAAATTGACCCAATTCGTAGGGTAGGCCCTGTTTTGATAGGGTCAGTCACCTTCTTTTTTGGCCTTATAATGACTTTGGCTTCTAACCTGTGTCCATTACCCTACTTTCTGAGCATGGCTTCCCAACATGTTATGCGGTTGTAAATATCACACTCTTATGTGTAAACTATGACAAAGAAAGACAGATTAAGACAAGGAAATGAAAGGACGAAAATAACGGGTGACCTGAAACAAACCTTTTTTTGTCTTATAATGACTTTAGCTGGTAACCTGGGTCCGTTGACCCATATTCTGAGTATGGTGTCCCCATATGTTATGCGTTTGTAAGTATCAGAAGAATTTGATAAAAGGTGGCTCACACTCTTATGTATAAACTATGACAAAGAAAGATAGATTAAGACAAGGAAATGAAAGGAGGAAAATAACGTCACCCTCCATTGGTAATACTACCTACCAAGACAATAAAACCGGTGACCGACAATCTGAGACTAAGGGAGTGGCCATTTTTTAACAACGGGGGGTGGGGGGGGGGGGGGTCGGTGAACATTTCTTTGGTCTCCCCCATGGGAGGGGTCGAAATTGTTTTGGTCCCCCCCTCAGGCAAGTTGAAATTGAGTGCGGCCCTCCCTTTGAGCTATAAACGTGCGGGCTTTTTGCTAAAAAGGTTGTGCATTTTTTTATGCCGAAGTGGTGGCGTAGCCACCTGGTGGTGCCGCCAGGCACCACCAGAACGAGGTATATGATGTTTGCACTTTGCCAGAAGTCAGAACGGGCGCCGCCATCTTGGATTGTGCCGCCATCTTGGATTAAGGTGTCACAACACAAATTTATGCTATATGTGATAACAATAATATAAATCAACCTTTGATAGTTCCTGAGGTTGATTATAATCATACCTACCCCCCCCCCCCCCTAATATGGACCCAAGGAATTCAATGGTTCTATCGGTTTGTTGCTAATACAGCTGGTTGCCTAGCAATGGCTATTCTAATTGTTTATCTGCCTAGCAACACACATTTCCATGGTTCTGAGGTTGATTATAATCATACCTACCCCCCCTAATATGGACCCAAGGAATTCAATGCTTCTATCCATTTGTTGCTAATACAGCTGGTTGCTTAGCAACGGCTATTCTGATTGTTTATCTGCCTAGCAACACACATTTCCATGGTCCTGAAGTTGATTATAATCATACCTACCCCCTGATATGGACCCAAGGAATTCAATGGTTCTATTGGTTTGTTGCTTATACAGCTGGTTGCCTAGCAAAGGCTATTCTAATTGTTTATCTGCCTAGCAACACACATTTCCATGGTCCTGAAGTTGATTATAATCATACCTACCCCCCGTAATATGGACCCAAGAAATTCAATGGTTCTGTCGGTTTGTTGCTTATACAGCTGGTTGCCTAGCAACGGCTATTCTATTTGTTTATCTGCCTAGCAACACACATTTCTATGGTCCTAAGGTTGATTATAATCATACCTACCCCCCCTAATATGGACCCAAGGAATTCAATGGTTCTATTAGTTTGTTGCTAATCCAGCTGGTTGCCTAGCAACATCTATTGTAATTGTTTATCTGTCAAGCAACACACATTTCCTTACCCCCTAATATGGACCCAAGGAATTCATAGGAAATGCCATATTTGAAGTAATATCATCCTTCCCCCTGATAACCCCTTCCCGGCCCTGCTTTTTTGGTGTCTTGAATGGGTTCCCTTCAAACATACCAACCATGTAGACATTATGTTTCTTCGAATGCAAGAATTGCGGTTGTTGCAGCGTATAAAAATGCCTGAGGCATTTTTTTACGCCGCAACAACCGCAATTCTTGTTTAATCTGCCTCTCTGGAGGCGTCCAAATTTTTTTGATCCCCCCTTCAAGGGGTTCACATTTTTTTGGTCCCCCTCCAAATCCACAAACCTCCCCTGTTGTTAAAAAATGACCACTCCCATTTATTAAGCCTCAAGTCATGGCCCCAAGCCATTCTTTATAATCTATTTAGTTTTATTTGTTTCTTTATTTGTCTCTCATTCATGAACCAATGTGATAGTTATTATGCATACAGCCATTAAACATTGACCTTTATACATCAAGTACAAAAAAAGGAAATTACAATACAATACAAAGGGATGATACGGCTCGAGGCGACCCCGATGTTGCTCCTATTCTTAACCCGCTGAGGATGGATGTCGCTAAAAGATGACATTTCTCGTCATGATGCACAAATGCAGTCTGGCAAGTAACTCACCAGTGCTGCATTGGTGCATCATGCCGACACTTTGGGAGTGTCTGAACCCCATGGGGTCAGCATGATGCTTGAATGCAGCACCTGTTAGTTACTCGCCAGGGCTGAATTCATACATCATGGCTACCAAGGGCATGATGCATGCATTAATGCATTGTGCCGTTATTCTACGGCATAATGCTATTGAAGCTATAAAAATGCCTAAGTCAGACCGCTTACTTAAACATCAACCATCATAATTCGTGACTTTGTACAAGTTATTTCAAGTGTTATTGGGTTCAAAACAATCTGCAGGCCACTTAAGTGATGCAGCGAGGTTAAATGCACTATGCCCAGGCCAAATGAAAAAAGTTTGTTTCCGGTCACCCGACCGAGTCTAGCAAAACTGTGCTGGGTCCCCCTATTTTTTTAATTCTAAGAAAATTTTGCTATTTTCTTATTTTTTAGTTTTTACAGTATGTAAATCGGACAATTATTAAGGATTCTACGGCGAAAGCTCCAAAAGAGGGCCCTAAAAAAGTGGAAAGCAAAAGAAAAAAAGGAGGCAAAAAAGAGAAAAATCTGACTGACCGGGTCTGCTTCTTCAGACCATATTACCCGAAACCAACTTTTAAAGGCAGACAAAAGGTTGGTTTCCTGTAATATGGTATGAAAAGCTAGGCTCGTCCGGCCGATTTGTTTCAATTTTTTTTCTTTGCTTTCCACAATTTTAGGCCTGATATGAGAGTTTTTGCTCTAAAATCCTGAATAATTGTCCAATTTATATACAAACCGTAAAAACTGGGAAAAAGCTAAATTTTCCAGAAATTGGAAAACATTGAAAGACCCGTTTTCCTCGACCCGGTTGGGTGACCGTAAACAAACCTTTTTTTGGTCCCATACTCTAACCTATCAGGTTACCATCCCACAAATGGAATCTGGAGCTGGCAAATGTCGGGTTTTGGGCTGGCACATGCCAAGTGTGTCTTTTATCTCCGGCTAGAAGACCTGCTTCCTTGCCACTTAGACAAGTTTTTGACTCATTAATTTTATGACCGTCACTCGGAAGAGTCTTGAGACTAGTTTACTATCTGAGTGTAGCCCTGACGAGTCCACTCTCCATGGCTACATCCATGCATCGTCATAATGGCTAGGATATTGTTGTCTTGTAAATCACCATGTGGAAGGCAAATAAAGCTATTTTTTTTAAATCACTTAATGCCGGGGAAACCGGCATCTCTCATCACGCCATACTCCGGAGGATACCCAGTGTCTTGTGTCTTGTCGCATATAACTGCAACAAATAAAAAAAGAAAATTATTACTGTATTCGACGTAATAAGCGCCCTGGGCACGTATAAAATTATTTTTATGGCATTTTAAGTACTTAAGAGTTTAATTGTCTCCAAAATCGGGAAATTTGAGCCTTTGTTCTTAGTCTAAAATTGCCCCAAAAAAAGGGGAGAGGCGCTCAAAAGGGGAGGGCGCTTATTACGTCATATACGGTTATATATATCCTGGTCTCTTTAATATTCAACACACTATCATGCAAAGAGTTTGAACGCAAAACAGCATAACCGCCACTTTCAAAAAGAGACAAATATCTAAAATAAATCTGGATGAGGGCTGGTTAGGTGTACAGTAAAACCTTGCGTATAAGCCGGGGCTAGTACACGAGTCAGATCGTCAGTGCGAAAAGTGTAGTTTCGCTTTCCTGATCATGATAATGATGAAACAAATAATAGCTTCATCCCCTTCATTATTCTCATTACTGAAGATAACCTTGCTTTTTCTTCATTGTTTAATGTGTTACAATACTATTTATATGGAGGACAGGATACAAATTAGAAATACATACACATTTGCCAACACCTATTGATATTGTTGCTGCCGTATTTCACAATGGGGGCTGGGCCCATATCCCACAAAGCCGCTGGCCCCCAAGAGTAAAATATGGCAGAGAGGTATTTATGTAGTTGGCATTTGCATTTTAAGCCATATAATGAAGAAAAAGACAGCTTTCTCTTAGCCCATTGAATACGGCCACATTGTATTCAATGGGGGGGGGGGGGGGCATTGAATACAGCCCTTCCTATACTTTAGTATAGTGAATCTTGTATTTAAAAAAAATAAGTAGTATATCTCTTTTCACTACAGTGAAAATCTTCCATCACTGTTATCTAAGAAACAATCCGTTTTTGTTTTACCATGTGCACTTGCTTTTCAGGATCTCTAATACTACAGGAATTTACTGGACAGAGAAAATGACATCATATCCTACCGTGTTGTTGGAACTCATCTATAGAGACGCACTGACCGACACCAATGGCAAACAGCAGCGCAGTATCCCACGAGTCGCACGACCCGGAGTAGACGACAAGACCGTCGGTACAAAGATGGTACACGAAAGGGTCCCTGGTGTCACAGTCATAGCCACTGCTTTTGTTTACACAGGGCCCACCTGTGGGGAGGCAATTATGCACTCAAAAAGTAAATTTGTCCCCAGACTCCTCCAAATGACGATCATAAAATAAACGAGTCAAAAACTTGTCTAAGTGGTAAGGAAGCGGGTCTTCTAGCTGGAGATAGAAGACCCACTTGTTATTTGCCAGCCCAAAACTTGCCAGCCCCAGATTCTATTTGTGGGATAGTAACCTGATAAGTTAGACAACTTTTGACCCGTTTGATCTATGATAATCACCTTGACAAGTCTGGAGACAAGTTTACTTTTTCAGTGTGATCATAGTCTTTTTTTTTTTGAGATAGAAGATTCTCTCTGCTTAAGTATAGGAAGGGCCATATTCAATGCTCCTCATTGAATACAATGTTGCTATATTGAATGGGCTAAGACATTTTAAAAGTTGCATTTTCTTCTTTAAATGGCTTCAATAAAAAGCAAACATGAATGCCAACTACCGGTACATTGATAACGTTTCTGGCACATTTCATTCGTGTGGGCTGTGCCATAGTCTACTCAGCCTGGAATATGGCCCCAGCCCCCACTCATGAAATACATCAGAGACAGTATCAACAGGCGTTGGCATTTGTCTATTTATTTTATATGTGCATGAGGGTGTGAATATCGCCCTTTATAATATTTGAGGCCACACAGAATTTCCACAGAAAGTAATGATTGGTATTGTTTCGGAGAGTAAGACTCTCTAAACAGGTAAAAGCCACCGTAGCAGAACACAAGAACAATCCGGCCAAGTTCTGGGCTACCATTAATTCACTCCTAGGTTATGGTAAGAGCACTAACACTAACATTCATCTCAAGGATAAGGACGGTAACCAGGTCCCTTCCGACACAACTAGTGATTTCATTAATGATTTTTATGGTAATGTTGGTGTTAAACTGGCAGATCATTTCAGCCACCTGGACGGTAATACATCCATGGAGGATGTCATAGACAATGCTGAATATACCGAGGGCATGTTCCTTTTCAGACAAGTTACCATAGCTGACTTGACCAGATATATTAAGAAGATTGATAGGAAAAAGGCCTCGGGTGTGGACTATGCCAATGCTCATGTAATGAAGGACTTTCTGTTACTAATCATCCCTTATATTAAGGTCTTGTTAGATAATTGTATGGACAAAGGGTTTTTTCCTAGGAAATGGGCCAAGGGGACAATTATTCCCATACCTAAGAAAGGTGATCTTCAGAACTTAAGTAACTGGCGCCCCATTACCCTGCTACCCATAATGAGCAAAATCATGGAGCGTGTGGTCCATGGCCAGTTGATTGATTACATGTTAGAAAACAAATTATTATCAGATTTTCAATACGGCTTCACTCCTGGCAGGTCTACAGCAGACGCAGTTCATGAGATGACCAAACACGTTTATGCGGCCATCGGTCGTGGAAGACTTTCCTCATGTCTATTTATAGACATGAGGAAAGCCTTTGACACAGTCCATCATGGCAGGCTCCTGGATAAGCTGGGGGCCATGGGTTCTAACAGATCCGTCTTGACATGGTTCAAAAGCTATCTAAGTAATAGAATCCACTGCACTCTTGCAAGTGGCAAAATTTCTAAGCCAACGAGGGTCACCTATGGCGTCCCCCAAGGGTCGATCCTAGGCCCTCTGCTTTTCTCTGTGTATATTAATAACCTTCCAACAGTTGCTGAAAACTCTAAGATCATACTATATGCTGACGATGCTGTTATGATAACCGAGGGCAAATCTGCTGATGACATAGGTCGCATTGGCCAGCCTGACCTTGACCTTATCACTGAATGGTGTGCATTAAATAGACTCACTATTAATAGTGAAAAAACGATGCAGGTCATATATGGTACTCGGCCAAAAACTAACGCAATTGTCGACCCCACCCTTAAAATTGCCAATGTCAACATTGCTAAGGTCAAAAGTTTTTGTTATCTAGGGGTTACTCTAGACGAGAACCTCACCATGAAAACTCATCTTGCTGGGATCAGAAAAAGCTGCGGGTACAAAATTAAAAGAACTCATCGTATAAGAGATTCCATTGATAATGATACATGTCTTGAAATTTATAAACACTGTATTCTGCCATCTCTTGAATATTGCAGTTTCATTCTAGATTGCGCCACCCAGTTGGATCAGAAGAGTTTACAGACGATTCAAAATAGAGGTCTGAGGGCTAGCCAGGGTATAAGAAATCCAAGAGACATAACTCAGGATGACCTACATATCTTGTGTGATATGGCTAGGCTTGTTTCACGACGAGACTGTCAGCTACTACTACACATGCATAAGTTATCTAAAGTGTCAGATAATGTAATCATAGCTGAGAATCCACGTACAAGGGCTGAGAATAAAATCCGTTTCAAAACCCCTAGAGATAAGTTACATGTGGTAAAAAAATCACCACTGTGTAGAGGATCGACTTTGTGGAATTCATTAGATCTTGTCACCCAGCAACTTGAAACTCGCTCCAGTTTTAAGAATGTTATTGAAAAAATAGATTTCACACAGATCAAGCTAAGACACGGTCTGTTAGCATAACTAAATAAGTAAACAGACAGAATATGCACTTTTGGTAAGTCTAGTGCACAAGCACTACTCCCACCAGGTGGTACTTTGTATATTAATTAAGTAGTCGGAAAAACACATTTAAATTACAGTATGATGGTTCGACTCTCAGACCTCAGCTTCATTGCATTACTGGTAAGTCTAGTGCACAAGCACTACTCCCACTGAGCTGCTCATATCACTGGATTTTAATTTCAATACACTCTTGGCAAGTCTAGTGCATAAGCACTACTCCCATAAAGCTGATTATACCATATCTATACTGAAGGACGAGGAGTCATGATCACATCAAGAGCTATACTTTAATGCATTTTATCACTTACTCAAAAATACACTTCTACATGGCAAGTCCAGTGCATAAGCACTACTCCCATTAACTTTTCTTTTTCTTGTTCAACGCAATTCCCATGCGAGCGGTGACCTGTTCATTGCATAAGCAGTGCTCTCACCAACATCAATGTCATTATGTTAATCATGTTCCCACTTGTAACATAACCAAGTGGCAATCTTGACATACAAACCAAGACACGGAGTTCGCCAACACTCCATACTTTCAACAGAATGTTAAAATATCTGAGATATGTCTATATTTTTCTGATTAATAATGTTTAATCATTTAAACTGTCCGCTACAGTCGACTTTATGGTTGACCTAATATACAAACCTATGTACTTGCTTGTAAACTAACTTGTATGTATTTAGTGTTTGTTCAACATAAGAATATCGCAGTGTAAACCGTGAATACTGCTTGAATAAAAAATCTTACAATCTTACAATCTTACAAATCTTACTAGTATACTAATTGGCGCTGGAGGATTATGGCATAATATATGTGAAACTGTTTCAAAGCCAGCTCACATGTTGGTACTATTTATCTGATATGCAAATGATGTGCTCCAACCATAACTTCAGAAACATTAACATACTTACTTTTGTTTTCCGTTAAGAAGCTATAGAAAAGAGACAAAAGTCAAAGGCTATACTATCAACATGTGTAAACATATCGTATTCAACAGGAAAGAAGGACCGTGATGCATGCATAGCATTTAGGAGCTACCCACTGACTCACTCTCTCACACATGTCAAACAAAGCCTTTCCCACCCACCATCCCTAAAACATTCAATAAGTACTTTTATTTATTGTCATCGGCTGTGAGTGGTAGGCAAAAAACTGAATATGGTATTCTTTCATTAAACAAGAAAAAGTTATTTTTTTCTAGAATTAGTAAAACAAGTAAACCAATAGAGCCATGTTAACACTTTAAGGACAGCATGATACCTTAATGCATCATGTCCTTGGTCGTCATGGCGGGTAACTCGCCCAGGCTGCATTCAATCATCATGCCCACCCTATGGAATGGAGACAACCCCGAAGAGTTGTCATGATGCACCAATGCAGCACAGGCGAGTTACTGACTGGGGCTGCATTGGTGCATCATGACAAGAAATGTGACATCTGTCCTTAAAGGCTTAAAGCTAGTACATCCGATGTCTGCTACCAAAAAATAGATTTCCCTCAAAATGAGTCAGAATGTTCGTAAATAACACAATTAACTCCCTATCTACTCCATTATTCTTTATTCACTCAGATTTTGCTCTAATTTGATTTTATTGCCCAATATATATGGTCATTTTGGAATAAAATTGTGCATGATTTTATTGACCCCATTCAAAATACACAGTAAAAGACCATGGCTGGACCCCATGGAACCCACTTTTCGAGCTGATACTGGCCGTTGATAGAGTTCTAATGTCCCCCAACCTACACATAATTAACTTTTACAGTATATGGAAAGTCTAAATGTAGAATTTAAAATTTTGTAAAAATCGGATATAACCACTTGGCTGTTTCCTACTTACTGTGGAGCATTAAGTGGAGGCTGAGTGCCACTGAGCAGCTCCTCACTCAGAGCGGTCAGTAAGGGGTACGGTCCCTGTCCACATGTCCCAGTCACGTCATCCAGGCCAATCTCCCACACCGCGTAACCTCCCAGACCCAGCTTCTTCAGCCAACGAACCTAGAAATGGAAGATACAATATCAGTTAAGATACCTCTAAATTCAGTTATAAAATAACATTGCACTTGCTTTCATCAAATTTTTCCTTGTAATTTTTTTTGAGTTTTGAAATAGTTTTATTGACATCATTCTTTATGGTATCAATGTTTTCCTTATTGTGACTTGCAGATAGAAATATACTGAATGTAGTGGTTGTATACAGGTTGTTGTGTTGTGATTGCAGGGTAAAACCAATGGTGTTATGTTGTATCGGCATGATGCTTTAATGGAGTACTGGCGAGTTACTCATCAAGGTTGCTCCAGAGGGGTCAAAAGCGACCTGGCGACCTGGGCTGTTTTGGAGGCGACTTTCGCCTAATGCAATAATAAAAGTGACCTGACGACTTTTAGACAAAATTGACAATACTTTCCAATCCAAAAAAGCGACTTTGTGAAGTCAATCAATGGCTAGATAGGGGTTGGCCATAACTGTCACTCACTCTGATCCAATTACCATTCAGATTGCATGTTCAATTAGATAAACAATGAAAAACGAGCACACCACAGTCTTTGCGAAAACTTTTTCATCCCACAGGACATTTTGTCCTGCAATATTGCAGGACCGGCTACATTTTTGAGGGACCGGATACCAACGTACACTGTAAAAAGCTGTTGTTCCTGAACAGCAAAATGTGCTGTAGCTATACAGTACTTTTGGTGTAAAATATGAGATAGTAAATTTTGCTGTACATGTACATTTCTGTTGCTGTAGATGCAGTTTACAGTAGTCAGTTGTAGACCTACAGCATTTTTCGCTGTACTAGGTACACAGGGGGTCCTGGGATCCATCTTTGGTCTAGCCACCTCAATGTGCTGCATACTAAATGGTCACAAGCAATTTAACATCATTCTCTATGGGCCTTGTCTATAGTTTTCAATGTATAGTAAACAGTTTAGGTGTTATACAATAATTTATTTCATGGTGAATACTATCTATCAAGGTTAAACCTATGGGAGTACCGTACGCGAGTGAAGCGTGAAATAACCCTATGTCATATTTCACGCTGTGGCCGTATTTCACGCTCCCGAGGGTGACGTCATCCTCAGGAAAAAAAAAAGTAGTTCCGGCAGAAGTTGCAAAAGTGGGCGTGGCTAGGTAGGGAGGGTATCCAAGGTAACAAATGGTCGTCATGGAAGTCGTCAAGGGTCGTCAAGGGTCGTCAGGACGTGACGTCACGTCATGACGTGACAAAGGAACGTCAATTTGAAAATTCTGACAGTTGCTGCAACTTGCTTAGGTGTACAAGACGTGTCCTACCTGTTCCGAGTGAAGATGGAGGGTTATGAAGAATTGGTTGGCGATTTTGACCTCGGGGAGGTGATACATTTTGAGTTTAGTCCCGAGGGCATGCCAGTAGTATAGTATGTATCGGAACGGGACTATAGTTAAGTACTGTTTATTACTCAATCGACATGCAGCCAATCAGAGGCCTCCATTTGGTCACGTGACCCGTTGCCATGGTAACGTGACCTACTTAGGGCTCTCAGCCAATCAGAAGCCAGCATTCTGGGTGACCTACTGACCTACTTAGAAGCTCTCAGCCAATCAGAGGCCGGCATTCTGGTAACCATGGTAACGTGACCTGCTTACGTCACGTGACCTACTTAGGCTCAGCCAATCAGAAGCCGGCATTCTGGTAACTAGGGTAACGTGACCTACTTAGGGTTTGTTTGTAAACAACACCACGTGGCTCTCTTGTTTGTAAACAACACCACGTGACACGTGACTGTTTGTAAACAAACAACTTATATATAGAAAATAAACACAACAAGTTCCATGTTATGTTAAAATTATATTTTCAAAAAAAAAAAGCACATCTGTTACAGCGTCTATGTGTAACTACGCGCGTTCTCATTCAAACACTATAACACTATCATACCGTAGCAGCAGCAGGTAGGACTGGAAGAAAAGCAAGCGCACGAGCAGAAGCGACGACACCAGTTGCACCATCCGGCCGTCGCGTTGGTAGCCCTACTACTCGTCGCGCGTTCAACTGGAGGTTTAAGAGTGACAAATGACGATTCTTTGTCGACGCGACTGCTAACATCAGCATCGGCAGCAGCATCGGCAGCATCGGCAGCAGCATCGGCAGCAGCGGCAGCAGCCTCGGCAGCAGCGGTAGCAGCAGTAGCAGCAGCTGTAGCAGCAGTAGCGTGAGCATTAGCAACAACAGCAGCAGCGACAGTAGCAAGGGCGGCAGAGCGGGCACTAGCAGCGTTATCAGCGGCGTCATCGGCAGCCGCAACAGCATCAGCAGCAGCAGCGTCGGCATCGGTGGCATGAGTAGCTGCATCGGCGGCAGCAACAGCAGCAGTCACAGCCGCAGCGGCAACAACAACAACGTCATCACAACCAGCGTCACTAACAGCCGCAGTAAATGCAGCAGTAGCACGCTGAGCAGCACTAGCAGCAGCAGTAGCAGAGGCTACAGCATCAGCTTCACATTCGCGCGCCGCTTCGTCATTCCGCTTCATGTCACGGTAGCAACTTTCCATCATGGGGATCTGCAAATTGAGGCGCGGTGCTGGTGGTGGTAGTAGTAGTAGTAGTAGTAGTAGTAGTAGTAGTAGCGTGAACGATGATGACGATGCCGAATACGGTTTCACTCCCCCTTATATACCCTTACTCCCCCCCCTTTTTTTTCAAGCCACCGGCCAGCTGCCCCCTCACGGCAGGTCTTTAGATCAGCCTTAAGTCGCTTACTACGCGGCTCATCATCCCTCTAATCGCATTTTCCAGCCGCCGGCCGGCTGACTGCTGACGACAGGAGAGGGTGATTTGTTTTTCTTTAGATTTAAGCCGCTTACCACACGCACACCCTCTAGTCACAGACAGAGTGACAGAAAGGGAGGGGGTCGCTTTGTTCACGCTACCTGTAGTTGTTTTTCTATACACACGCTGAGCCCATGACCCGCTAATCCTTTATACAGGTAACACGCGTTCAACTAATTACTCTATTGTATGACAGTCGGTACACGGATTTAATTTTAAACCACCTTCCCATCTGGATCCATGTCTGGCGGGGTGGAAGGATCCAGCTGAAAAGCGTGATTAGGGCTTTTGTTTCTCTTATGATAGCAGCAGGTCAGCATGCGACAGCTGAAAATGTCAGACTCGCGCTCCTATAAAAGACTGAGATGCGTCTCTCTTTCCACACACCCTTCTACCATCGCCGCCGACACCGCCACCGCCGGCCAGCCGACCGCCGCCACCGCCTGCAGTCACCGCCATCACGCCAGCAGGGAATTTCGAGCTGAGTCTGCTTATTGCTTATTTTTTTTGTTTGAGCTTTTTGTTTTTTAAAAATTTTTATTTTCACTCAGTCTTTTTTGTTTCGGAGGAAAGAAATATGGCGCTGCAGAGGGCGCGAGTTTCTAAAAGACGGTCGCGCGAACAAAGTGCTCTCCTCAACTGCCCGGCTATTTTTTTTATCTCAAAGGAGAGAGCGTCACGTAGTTGAGGTTCACGCTTCTCTTGAAGCGTACCGAATTCTCGAGAAATGCAAAGCTGAGCGCCATCGTCGTTATACAAGAGCGGAAAAGGAAAACGTAGCGACATGGCCGAGAGCCGTCTTCTCAGAACAGCATTTACTCTACTATTGCATAACAGCCGCTCTCAGCGCCCCCACTCGTTGGGCGTTTCATGAAAAGAAAGAGCGCCGCTACTCTCCTCACCCTGCCTCCTCTTATAAAGTGAGAATAAGTGCTATGAAACGATTCGACAAGCCGATCGGTTTCTTGGGAGCGACTGCAGCTCCCACTCGGTGGGCGCGCGTTGTGGCCGACGTGAACACGGTCTCTAAACGTTTCGACGTCGTCACTTGTTATCCCGCATATTGCAACGCAGCCGAATTGAAGAAGATAGGGACGCACTATTTTAAACCATACGCTCCAATATGTATTTGTCACCGCCGCGCTCACACGCCTTATTGCTTTTTCGAGACGATCGTGTCACAACACAGAAATAGAAAAAAAAACAGCAAAGCGACGAGCTTTGCCTAAATGATCAAAAAAAAAAAAAAAAAAAAAAAAAAAAAAAAATTAATCCCCTCCTCCTCTTCCTCCTCCTCCTCCTCCTCCTCCTCCTCCTCTTCTTCTTTTTAAAAAAAAAAAAAAAATATTTGTATCAGACTCCTCTGGAGTCTGATACAAACATTTATGACTATTGAGTGAAAATAGAATTTTATCGCAAAAAAAAAAGAAAAAAAAGTCACTTCTGCCGCCGCTACTGTGACACCGGCCGGTATCAATAAAAAGGTCGGCTGACTTTTCTCCACAACCATTCACTACCGACCGTTCGAGTGAGAAACACAGCAGACAGTCAGACACACAACCGCTCTCTGACGCGTCCTGAAAAAAAACAAAAAAAATGTCCAGTAGTAAAAGCAAACTCTTCACAGAAATTCATTTCGACGCTCGACTACAAGGACCCTTTAGTTGTATCATTAGCGGTCCGTCGGGTTGTGGAAAATCGCGCTTGGTGGATCAATTTCTGAGCGACGTGAACAATTTGGTCACGCCGCCGGTGGAAAAGACTTTTTACCATTACGGCGAGTGGCAACCTCTGTTTGAAAAAATGCAAAATCAGTACGGTGTGGAATTCAGAGAAGGTCTTCCTAGCAAAGAGTCTATAGCGGGAGACGTGGAAGTAGCAGAAGACGCTTTACGACCCCACACTCTACTGATATTGGACGATCTGATGAGCAGTTCCAATCAGCAAGTGGTAGCCGACATCTTTACTAAATACTCGCATCACTGGAACGTGAGCGTCATATACATCACTCAGAACCTATTCCAGAAATCACCCGACTTTCGAACTATGAGTCTGAACGCTCACTACATGATCGTTTTCAAGAACCCGCGCGACATGGGGCAAATAGCTAGTCTGTCTCGCCAGGTGTTTCCGTCCAACGCGGCGGCCCTCTCTAGTATATTTACCCATGAACTCAAGCGACCTCACTCATACCTCCTTCTGGACTTCAAGCAGTCAACACCTGACGATCTGAGAATACGCTCCTCTTTGACGTCCATACACTCTCAGCTAGTGTTCGTACCGCTAGACAAAAAAAAGAACAAGAGAAAGCAGTAGCAAAAAAATGTCTTCTCATCTACTCGAAAGACACTTTGGTACTCTCAAGCACTTAGCTAAGTGCTCGCCAAAGGACTGCTCGCATCTAATAGACTCTGGAAGCGACGATCTGATCGCAGCGTTAAGTGAGATCTGTCACAATTTACTGGTAGGGAACATCCCGCTCAGCGACAAACAACTGGACAAGCTTCGAGAATCGGCTGACGTGTTGAGGGAGGTCGGCAAAAAATCTACGCCCATCAAAAAAAAGAGACGCGTCTTGGTACAAGAGGGAGGTTTCCTCATTCCGGCTCTCATAGGGATGGCCTTACCGCTTATAAAGAGCATTCTCCGTATATGAGACACCTCATTCGACACCTACTCGCCGACAGCACCACCACCACCACCACCACTACCGCCACCACCAGCGTCATTGCCACCGTCGTCCCCATGACGGACTCAGAGCAGCAACAACACTACAAACGTTTAGCGCTCGTGGATCCTGAGACGCTCTACAAATCATCACGAGCAGGTCTACTTCATCATGTGCCCGCTGCTGCTGCTACTACTAGCGCTGCTACTACTGCAGTCGCTGCTGCTAGTACTTCTACTGCTCCAAACCTTCCTCCTCTTCCTGATGAGCGCACTGAAAAGAACGAGAGTTCCGCTCCTGCCACCGCCGCCCGCCTACCTGCCGACATGGCCTATTACCACAAGCAGGCAGAACAGTCCCTTCATCCCGACGCGGCCTTGCACCAGGTGCTACAGTTTATCTACAGGGACTTGGATTTAGTGTTGAACGACCCCACTTTGGAATCGCGCGAGAAAATGTTGAAATACCGAAGGTTGTTGAATAGATTGCAATTTTTTCTCGCGAATCCCCACAACAGCAACATCTCTTCGTCCTACTCTTCTTCGCCCCCGGCTCACCTCCGTCAGTCTGCTGAAGAGGCCAGCGCGTCCCTACTCGAGCGGTTGGTGAACCAAGTTCCCAAGAGGAATCGCACTCGGACCGTGGCGCTGTACAAACAATTGGAGAAATCCGGTGTGATCAAGTGGAACGAGGACGGTGCGGTGCGCGAGATGTCGGGTCGGAGAATACCACCTGAGCATCGCATCAACATAGTGGACTTACTGAACGACGCTGCCAGGTTCAGGAAGACGGCGCCCAGACCGGCGGGCTACTCGCCGTTCACGAAAGCGCTGCGCGAAGCAGTTCCCACAGACTCCCCAGTGAACAAAGAACGTTTTTTAACGTTCTGAAACGTTACAAAGTATAACGTTATTTTACGTCATATGTAAAACGTAATTTCACATTGTTTTATGGTTCACCAAAAACGTTTGTATTCACAACGTTATATAACGTTATTTAACGTTTTTATATAACTATTTTACCACAAAAATGATGGTAGCCAATACCATATTATATCCAATGAGTAAATGGGCTTCTGGTGAGATTGTTATTTTATATGTTCGTGGAAGATCATTCTGTATCTTAATGAGGACCTAATAAAAAATAAATTAAAAAAATGAAAATGAAAATGCATGGTCAAAAACGTCCTGTAGCAAACCTAACTTAGGTTTGAACCCGGGGTCTTGTGCATGAGAGACTAACCAGTTACCCCTACGCTATGAAGGATGTGATAGTCTTTCTTGAAGGCATTTCTAGCTTATGGAGGTACATTTCCAAACATGAATTAACCCTTCTATCAGGAGTTTTTTTTAAATCATAATTTTATTAAACAAAATTACTTTTGCAAGAGACCCCTACTTTTTCATTGTATCTTCTGGAGTTTATCATTCAGTTAGTGTTATAATTGCCATTTACTAAGTAATGACGCCATGGCTGTGTGGTCTAGGCCG
The DNA here is from genome assembly GCA_947462335.1 of Harmothoe impar. Classification (NCBI taxonomy): domain Eukaryota; kingdom Metazoa; phylum Annelida; class Polychaeta; order Phyllodocida; family Polynoidae; genus Harmothoe; species Harmothoe impar. Next base: position 58,917,794 of record OX381719.1, on the reverse strand, counting down.
TGGTCTATGGGTCCTAACTTCACAGGTTCGACTCCCAAAATAGGGACCTTTAGCAACCACGTAAAAGCTCATTAAACGCAGACGTAGCCTATCCCTTTAGCACTACTACGTCTGCGTTTAATGCGCTACGTCGGGTTTGCTAAAGGTCCCTAATAAGTCCCATTTTTCCAACATGAATTGACCCTACTAATAGGAGGGTTTTCCGTTACAATTCTATAACGTAAAATAACGTTTTAAAACGTTATTATCAGTCAAAATCCATTGTATAAAAACGTAAAATAACGTTACAATAAGGTTGTACATTGAAACGTTATGGTATAACGTTAATATACGTAAATTGGAGTCAACGAATTTGCGTTAAATAACGTCATATTTCCGTTTTTTTCAAACGTTTTCCACACCTCCAGGAAACGTTTTCTCAACGTTACATAACGTGTTCTTGTTTACTGGGTCCTTGATCGGAAACCATCTGTATAAAGCGAGCGGACCTGGCCGAAGTTTGGACACACGGCTTGCTGACAGAGGTTGGAAACGACCGAGCTTCGACTCGGAAGAAAGAGAAGCAGCAGCAGCAGCAGCAGCAGTAGCAGCAGCAGACTCTTCTCTCCAGGTGGACGATCAATCCTCTGACGACGAGGAGGACAACAGTGAACTTTTCCAAACTCCGACTTCCTATAGGAGCGTGGCGAGTAAGAAAAGGAGAGGGCGCAACCGCCTAGCGGCGAGCTCGTCGTTCACGCCCTCAACAGGCCCACCATGGGCAAACCAGTGAAGAGACTGACCAAGAAGGAAAAAGAAAAGAAGCGCGTAGTAGCTAGATATACCGACGTCAAAGCGCCCTCCAGTTTCACTAGCGTGACTAAACTCCAGAAACATCATTTTCGCCACCTGAACCCGGCCGTCATCCGAGATGCTTTAGTGTCGCTGGACGCCTACACTAAACATAAACCCATTCGGAGAAAATTCGCAAGGAACAAGACTATAACCGGCGCAATCGATCAGCAGTGGCAGATAGATCTGATGGACATGCAAGCTTTGGCGTCTCACAACGACCGCTTCCGGTACGTGGTGACGGCGATCGACGTTTTCTCTAGGTACGCGTGGGCCGTTCCCATTAAATCCAAGAGCGGCGCTGATGTCACCGAGGCCTTCCGAGAGATGACAGGCACTGGCGAGAGACGACCGCGCACTGTTCAGACAGACAAGGGGAAAGAGTTTTTGAACAAGATCTTTCAAGATCACTTGAAGAGCGAGGGCATAGAGTTCTTCACTGGCGAGAACGACGACATCAAAGCTAGTCTAGTGGAGCGCTTGAACCGCAGTCTGAAGGAGAAGCTGTGGCGTTATTTCACACACAAGCGCACGTATCGCTACGTAGACGTACTGCACCATGTAGTGTCTTCTTACAATCGCACTCACCACAAGACGTTGAAAATGGCGCCGGCTCAAGTCAGCTCGGAAAACAGCGAAACAGTTTTCTACCGACAAGATCTCCCAACTAACAAACAAATCGACGAAATATGGAAAAAGAAGAAAAAAACAAAGACGTCCGCCGTCGACGTCATCGCTCCGGGTGACAGAGTGAGGATGTTGAGAACTAAAGGCGCCTTCGACAAAGGGTACGAGGGAAACTGGCGCGAGGAAGTGGTCGACGTTGCTAAGACGTTGGGAAGCAGAGGGTTCGAGCTGAAAGACGACAAGGGCGAGGAGATAAAAGGCGTCTTCTACCCGGAAGAGGTTCAGAAGGTGTACAAGAGTCGTTACGACAACAACTACCTGATAGACGAGGTGTTGCGCCGCAAGACCGTCGACGGTAAAGAGTTAGCTTTCGTACGTTGGTTAGGTTACGACGACAAGTTCAACGAGTGGATCCCCGTCAAAAAAATAACGTAGAAAAAAAAAAAAAAAAAAAAAAAAATGAACATCACTCTACCTAGCAACAGCTCTATGGAGTATTATCCTGACAACAGCTTGACGTCTTTCCGAACTCACTTCGACTCGCCGCTCCTTCTGCCCGAAGCGTACGAAGCGGCTCTGACTGAGATCATCCTCCCTACAGAATGGACTAACGTGCACGACGACGACTTGATCATCGTTGTTCCTCTGCGCACCAAAGGTTCGCTAGAGGAGGCGATCCAGGTTTTAAAAGAAACTGAATTCTCCGAAGGAAAAAAACCACAGGTAGACTGGAAGAGAATGAAAAACGCGAACGGTCTGAGCAAGCTAACGTTCAGCTCAAAATTCCCGCTGAGCTGGAAGGAAGCGAGCTATGTAACGGTGGAAGAGATATCAGACACGTCGGAAGAGCAGCAATTGAAACCTGAAACAAAAAGGTTCAAGAGAGAGGTCGACTTGAGACAGACGAATGCCGTATACAAGCAGTTCTTGTCCCCGGCGGTGAAGAAGAAGACGATCAGCCATCAAGCAAGACAGATGATCGAAAAGATGGAGAAGGACATGGGAGTGCGCAGTTTCATGCCAAACATATTCGAGATACCTCCTATTTTCACCGGAAGCAACCACACCCTAATCGAGCGCTTGAGTGAGACGTTGCGAGATGACAGACTAGAGGGCGACAGCTTCTTGCTCAAACCGATGCGGATCTTATCGTACGACGCCAAGACGAAACGCGTCACCATCAAACCGCCGAGACACTGTGCTGTCCTGCTGAGTCAGCATCTCGCATGCGTTCTAGGCTTCGGAGAGAAGACGTGTTTCGCGTCGCCGACTACCGGCGCCTACTCGATGGATGTTTACGGGGACGTGCACTCTGTGTACATATACACAGACATGATCCAGGAGAGACGTGTGGGCGACATGCAAGTGCCGCTGTTGCGCTGCGTGGCGGTGGACAGAGGCGGAAAGCGTCGAGGTGGCGTGCAAGCTATCAGTTTTCCCCATTTGGATTATTTCCCCTTGAAATCCAAGAGGTTTACCGAGGTCGGCATCTATTTAAGAGACCGATCCGGTCATTCCATCCCATTCGGTAGAGGCGAGGTGACCGTGACACTTCATCTGAGACCTATTGAGCGCTGAAAGAGAGAAAAATGATGCGTCAACGCGTTCCGTACTTTCCACCCAGGCGCACCGTCGGCAGAGGGTACAGCGATTACTACAACGCGCAGCTGGGCAACGGCGTCAACGTGTACAGCGGGCGCTCTTTCCAGAGCGGGCACGGTTTGGGCGGCGCTCTGTTAGGTCTGATGCGCTCGGCTACCCCGCTATTGAAGTCGGTGGGAAAAACGCTGCTCCGCGCCGGTGTGGGCGTAGCTAAAGATGTGCTGGCGGGTCGGACTTTAAAGAGCAGCGTGAAAGACCGAGGCGCAGGCGCTCTGAAGAGACTGGCGAGTACGGCGTTCTCGGGAGGAAAGACGCCTGTCGCGTCTAAGAAAGGGTCGAAACGTCGCCGGCATTCTCCTCAGACGGGCGGTGGCTCTTGCAAGAGACGTAGAGGGGATGTATTCGACCGGTAAGCGCCTAGGCGTTCAGGTATAAATAAAAAGACTGGAGGCGGCCAGCGTCAGTCTGTCGGCCGCGTGAAGAGAGAACACAATGGCTTACGTACACGAGAGCAGTAACGAGTGCGCGCTCTCTGAGCTCGACCTGCACACCGTAGCGCCGACTCAGACTACTATCTTAAAGTCGTCTTTCCTGGGGATAGAAACAAAAAACTCTTTAGAGGATGGAGGTAACATAAATTTCACCATCAACAAGTCGCAAGAGTACACAGACCTGAACGAGAATTACCTTCATCTGGAATGTCAAGTGCTGAAAGCGAACGGAGCGGCGATCGAGGACACCGACGCGGTAGCTCCGGTGAACAACTTGGCTCACTCGCTCTTCAAAGACGTCCAAGTCTCCATCGGCGGTTTCAAAGTGTCTGGCAACACCGAGACCTACCCTTACCGAGCTTACTTGGAAGGGTTACTCAACTACAACAAAGACGTGAAGGACGGCGTCATGAGCGCCCAGGGGTGGCATGAAGATACGCCCGGTCAGTTTGACACATTGACTGACGCGAATGCGGGGTACAAAGCGCGCAAGAAGCTAATCTCCAACAAGCGCTTTTCGCTGATGGCGCGACTGCACTTTGACCTGGCTCATCAACCGAAGCTCATCGTTGGAGAGACAGAAATCAATCTCACTCTGAAACAAGCGGCGCCCTCTTTCTATCTGATGTGCGCCGCTGACGGAGGCTACAGCTTGAAGATCTACAAAGCAAAGCTCTACGTGCGACGCGTGCTGGTGGCGGACGCTGTAGCGGAAACGCACGAGAGAGCGGTGATAGAACACGGGCCCTTCGACTACCCGGTGAACAGAGTGGAGGTGACGACGTACGCCATCCCTCAAGGTAACAGAGATCACAGCTACACGCACTCCAACACAGGCCAGCTTCCCAAGTCGATGATGATTTGCTTCCTTGACCACGACGCTTTCAACGGTAGCTACACCAAGAACCCGTTCGAGATGAAGCATTACGACATCAGCTCGCTTCAAGTGATAGTGAACGATCAGAAAGTGCCGAACGACGCCTACGTGCCCGACTTTAAGACCAAAGCGGCCGTGAGAGAGTACTTGGCGCTACACACGGAAACGGGGATGTACGAGGGCGCGCGCTCCTGCGGTATTTCATACGATCAATTCCTGAACGGTTACACGGTGTTCCCCCTCGACTTAACCCCAGACAGATCGCACGACGGGTGTCGCGTGAACCTTATAAGAGCGGGTCAGCTGAGGGTGGAAGTCAGTTTCCGCTCGGCGCTACAAGCGACAACAACGGTGCTACTCTACTTGGTGTACGACAACGTCGTCGAGCTGACCCGAGATCGACACCCCGTCACCGACTACCACATGAACTGAAGACAAGACGGCGGTACTTGGCGTATCGTATGAACACGCTTGAAATAAGCAGAGTGTTGAAGGAAAACGTTCACACAAAACATCGTTTCCTGGGCGTTTTCTCTTGTGACACTATTCCGAAGCACCCTATCAAAGACACTTGTTTCGTGAGCAACACAGATCCGCAACATTTACCAGGTCAGCATTGGGTGGCGTTTTACGTGTCGAGCACGGGTGAAGTGTACTACTTTGATTCCTTTGGCTTACCGCCGCTGAGTGCGGAGTTCTTGTCTTTCGTGGAACGCTCTGCTCCGTTCAAGTGGCAAAGAAACCGCATTCAACTACAAGACACTTCTGCTGACACCTGTGGACCTCATTGCGTTCATTTCCTAATTGAAGCATGTCGAACAAGAAACCCCAAGAAGTGCGTCATGCGCATGAGCAAAATCCCAAAGCTGAGCGACCGGGCCGTGAGTCAGAAGCTATCGATGATGCTGTTGTGACGGGTTGTTGCGATGGCGGCCGTTTCATGGAGGCAAAGATTCTCTGCCTTGCCGAAATGGTGTTGGATTTATCCAAAGTCGTGCAATGTCTATTGGAGAGAAGTCGTCCGGGGTGTGGTGGTGCGAGTGACGGCGGCGTGAGACTTTGCGGCCTGTTGAGTTGCTGCAAATCGAAGAAGCAAGCTAAAAAAGCATAAACTTGTGTGTTTTTTCTGATTGAAATGAAAATAAAGAATAAAATGAAAAGAAAAGAAATTATCTTGTTGTGTTTTTATTTCTATATATAAGTTACATAACTTTTTTTTGTTTGTTTGTTTACAAACAGTCACGTGTCACGTGGTGTTGTTTACAAACAAGAGAGCCACGTGGTGTTGTTTACAAACAAACCCTAAGTAGGTCACGTTACCCTAGTTACCAGAATGCCGGCTTCTGATTGGCTGAGCCTAAGTAGGTCACGTGACGTAAGTAGGTCACGTTACCATGGTTACCAGAATGCCGGCCTCTGATTGGCTGAGAGCTTCTAAGTAGGTCAGTAGGTCACCCAGAATGCTGGCTTCTGATTGGCTGAGAGCCCTAAGTAGGTCACGTTACCATGGCAACGGGTCACGTGACCAAATGGAGGCCTCTGATTGGCTGCATGTCGATTGAGTAATAAACAGTACTTAACTATAGTCCCGTTCCGATACATACTATACTACTCATGCCTCCAGTGGCTTTAGAGTCAATTCCGGCAGGGAATTTGGGCTTGATTTATGAAGAATTTGACGATGCAGAGGAATTCGTGCCCGAGGGAGATCCAACTGCCAATGTGTCCAAGTCAACTCGGGCTGAGGCTGAGAAGGATCAGAAGGAGTGGCTTGTGGAAGAAAAGAAGGAGGTATTACTCACGAGGGATGAAATGAGGGAGTTCATCATGAGCACAAAGAATGTAAACACCACCAAGAAGACTGTGCAGGTAGGCATATTAAATGTACTCAAAATGCCCGAGGGTGTTTTTTTTAAATTTTAAATATTTTTTAATGCCCGAGGGCTTCCCAAAAAATGTTGTAAATTTGTTCACTCTGTAATGACACTTCTAACATACCAGGTGTGTAAATAAACATGTTAATAATTATTTTTTTTCTTCATTTTCAGGTCGTAGGAGCCTTCCAGAGGTACCTATCCCAGCACTGTATGGAGGAGCGTCCCATTCACGAGATTGCCCCTGGAGAACTGGATGGCTTCATAGCCAACTACATCTTGAATAAGAAGGACCTAAAGGGGGCTGAACACCAACCGGACACCCTGACTTCTATTCATCGGGCTATTGTGAGGTAAATAAACTGACATAATTTGTTAAAATCACTCACATAAAATTTAAAAATAACCTAATTTAAAAATTAAAAATATTTTTTCAATTAGAAAAAAAAAAATTGCTAAAAATCGTAGAAATACCGTAAAAAATGAATTTTAATTTTTTTCAATTTTTTGTTTGCAGACACCTGAGGGAGTGTGATTATCCGGTTGACATATTGATAGACGATGCTTTCAAGATGAGCAGAGAGGTGCTCAGCGCAAAAAGGACCACGCTGAAGCAGGCAGGCTTGGGGAACAAGCCCAACCGATCAGAGGGATTCGAACCAAAGCAAATAGAGCTGATGTGGGACTCAGGGGCTCTGGGGGCTTCCACCCCAGAAATTCTACAATGCACCGTGTACTATTTCTTCAATGTGGGATTTGGATTGAGGGGTTGCCATGAGGCCCGCCAGATGAGATGGGGGGAAGTCGAGGTAAAGGAGGACGAGAAGGGTTTACTTTACCTGCAATGGAAAGAGCGCATGACCAAGACCCGCACTGGAGGAGAAGGAGGTCATGTCAGGTCATTTGCTCCAAAAATCTTCCAAATTCCCAAGGATGCTAGTCGTTGTCCAGTCTACTTCTACAAGTCGTTCGCCGCACGTAGGCCTGAGGGAAGCATGGCGCCAACGTCACCCTTCTACCTCACCGTGAAGCAGGGGGCTGACATCCTGGACAACATCTGCTACACCAAGCAGCCTATGGGTGTCAACATGTTAAGAGGAATCGTCAAGAAGATGGCGACAGAGGCAGGGCTCAAAGGCCACCACACCAACCACTCTCTTCGTCGCACATCCTGCCAAATGCTGATGTCTGCCAATGTCCCACCGGTCCTTGTGGCCCAACTGTCAGGGCATAAATCTCTCTCGTCCCTGAACAATTACACCGAAGCAAGTAGGGAGCAGCAGGAGGCCATGTCCAATATCCTGACTGGCGTGAAGAGGAAGGCAGAGTGTCTCACAACAACCGTACATCCAGTAGAAAGCACCCCTGCCCCACCTCCGGCCATAGCCCCTCCAGTCCCGGCCACTGTCGCCCTCCCCGCGGCCAACATGGCGATGCAAGGCAATCCATCGTCGCAATTCCAACGTGTGATAGAATCCTCCCAGGGAATGTTTGCAGGTGCTGTCATCAATGGCAGTATCTCTCTTAACATCAATTACAACGTTGCACACAATACTCAGTCCACCATGAATGTCTCTCCTTCCAAATCTCAGCGTTTATTTCGCAGTAAACTCCCGGAGACATTTTGACACTCGTTCCCGCCAGACATGTTAAAATCTGCGCGTCTTTTCCGTTTTTAGGTGCGCAGTGGTGCACAGGGTGCGTTTCATTCAAGACCCGGATGTAAATATTTGAAATAAAAATGTTATTTCTGTTGAAATTAAGACTCCTTCTTGCTTTACAGTCGCAGATATTTATCAAATTCATTAAAATGGATCATATTGAAGCTGAATTATGGCAAATAAAGAGAATAATTATAAAAATAAATTTAACGAAATTAAAATGTGAACGACGCAATAAGATATTTTCGCACCATCGACAAAATGACTGCGCAGTTCAGCGCACCGTAAAGTATATTTCTAGAATTCTAGACCGATTCCCACAAATTTAGACCCAAATATGTACAATTAATGATCTAATTTCTTGAAAAAGACCTGAATCTGCGTAATTTTGTTGGTTATTAGCGAAAGAAATAAAGAACTACTTTATCTTCGTCAAATACGCGGCGCACCACTGCGAAATAGCGGTGCGCGCCGTGCGTAGTGATATGAACTCAATCTAGGCCAACGTCGATTCATAATTTTACGCGGACCAGTTCAGGCGAGTTTCTTCATGAATAAGGGTAAATTCAGGCAGAATTGAACGTAAAATTGTATTTAATGTGTCCCAAGTACCTTCAATCTCCTCAAATGTATATAAATTTACCGCAATAAACAAATAACAACATGGAACTATATTTCGCACGAACCTCTGCGGACGCGCAACCTCATCACACCCCCTGCGCATGAAAATATCACAGCGCGTCAAATTCAAAATGGCGATTCTGGAGGGAAAAGCAAGGCGTCTGCATGTAAATAAAGGTAGTTTTTGTCTATTTTAGATCGATAAACCATGAAATAAATACAGAGCGTCACTTTAAAGTGACCTCGTCTATGGTCATTGCACTCGTGGGAGTAGGCCCGTATTGCACTAGGCCTGCGGCCAGCGTGCAATACGGGCCTACTTCCACTCGTGCAATAACCATAGACTCAGTCACTTTAGCGTGCAGCTCTGTCTATGTATGCATGTTGCTAAAGATGCCAAATATGAAAGCCATGCTGCAGGCCTTGCACCAGCTGCCTCGATAGCTTAATCAGACACGGCGTCGGACAGTTGCCCCCAGAATTTGCTGTACAGGAACAGTACTTACTTCTAACAGTGTATCTGATGGGTTATGCATTTTTAACTAGAAAATAGTATTGTACATTACATTTGCAATAATTAATGGCCAAATCAGGATAAATACATAGTTTTACACAGTATATTGACAAACATATTTCAGGTTTAGAAACCCAATTAAATTATCTTAGTTCAGAAAAGCCCAACATGTGACTGGACATTCAGTCCTACTACTCTTGTCAATCGGCAGGACCGGTGACATTTTAGGAGGACATTGCCACTGTTCTGCAGGTCTTCGCAAAGACTGACACCATAATTATGTCAGGGATATAAATATTAGATTACAATGCACAAATAAGTACCAAGGTTACCTGCAACCCAGCAAATCACCACTTTCGCCTTACAGGTTGGCCAAGTTAGCTGACTTTGGTCATAACCAAATGAGGTTTGGTTGACTAAATTCGGCAACTTTTGTGACATTCGGAATTGGCCAACTTTGGTCAGGTTTAGTCATGCCTAAATTGGTCAACTTTAGCTAGGGTTGGTCGTGACTAGATTTGGCAATTTTTATGGAATTTGGTCATGGTCAAATTGGTCAACTTTGGTCAGTTTTGGTCATGACCAAATTGGTCATGACCTATATTGGGCAATCACGACCATGTGTGACCACGATTTGCTTGGAACCTAGAAAACACAACTAAAAGACTCCTAGGCTGTGTTTCACGAACTTGGGCCAATGTTTTTGTCTCTGACCAGGTCCCGTCTCTGACTGGTTTGGCATGATAAGATCAAAATACCAGCAGCAGGAGGCTAATTATAATTATAGTTATATAACAACCGCCATAAAGTTTTCATAAATCCTTGTATATGTGTTAGATAGACTACACCTGGACATGGTTCTTCCATATACCCACTGCCCCACCAGGTCTAGACGAGGTGTTATACACCGAGTCGCTGACCAGTGGGCAGTGGGTATGTGGGAGAAGCCTGACCAGGTGTAGTCTATCTGATTTAACCCTCGGTTATGTCAGTGTATACAATATACCCAAGGTGCGATTCCTTTGTCTTAGGTGTTACCCGTGGGTTAAATGAGTATAGACTTTTTAAAACTTTTTTCTGACACCCGGTCAGAGACGGCACCCGGTCAGAGACGGCACTTGGTCAGAGACGGCACTTGGTCAGCGACGACACCCGGTCAGAGACAAAAACATTGACCCAAGTTCATGAGACACAGCCCCTATACCTTGTTGCGCAGACTGTCAGGGTTGTCGTACCCTGCCCACAGATCACGGGTATATAGGTAGGGGGCCTGTAGGTCAGGTGACCTGACCTCTGTCCCTCTCTCCTTCTGCAGCACCTCACACACCTGAAACAACACATGCAAAAATATTTAAAGTGGCTATATCCGATCTTTGTAAAATTCTAAATCCTACAGAAAAATGTTCCAAATACTGTAAAAGTGTATTATTCATAGCTATAGGTTGGAATACATCCAAATTCAAAATTCCTCATAACGATGTTTTAAATACGGTAAAAGTATATTATAAATAGGTTGGGGGACATCAAAATGGTATCCACGGGCAGTAACAGCTCAGAAAATGGGTGCACAATTTTATTTTGAAATGACCATATTTTAGGAAATAAAATAAAATGTGTGCAATATCGGTGGGAATGAGGGGAAATTGAGTACATAGTAAGTTCAGTATGATATTTGGGTACATCCTGACTCATTATTTAGGAAAAAAAATTTTTTGTCCCAAGTTAGCCATTGTTTGGCTCCCTATATGACCTATGGACCTAAGGAGCCAAAGAATATCAGTGTTTTTGAATACAGTAAGTCATTGTGTTCTGAAAGCCACCATCTTGTCCCTGAGAGAGATGATGCCATTGCATGAACGCATTTGAGCAAATGTTAGAGGCCTTAGAGGAACACTTGAAGTGGCTTTAAGTAAAAGCTTGACCGTCATAGTACTAGTTGAAGTGAGACCAAAAGCACTTTTGGATATAGTTCAGTTTTCATTCTCAAGAGGGCTCTTAAGGGCTGGGAGCTCAGCTCTTACAGGCACAAGATAGGGTGAATATGTTGTAGCTGGACAATGCTCATGGTCCCCTGTCCAAACACTGCTGCCCTCTGGTGGAACTGCTATTTAAGTCTTTGCATGGAAAATGCTGAACTTATTCCCTGACGGCCCAGCTTTAAGTAATGCCATGTTAATGTTACTGAAAGGTCATAATACCCTCATTTCTACCGTGCAGGTTCCCTCTGACGGCTTGTGGGATGATGCCTCATACAAATGGTTTCTGAGTCTTCATTGCCAGACAGCACTGAAAAAGTAAACTTGTCTCGAGACTCGTCGAAGTGACTATCATAAAATAAACAAGTTAAAAGTTGTCTAACCTATAAGGTTACCATCCCACAAATAGAATCTGGAGCTGGCAAATGTCGGGTTTTGGGCTGGCACATGCCAAGTGGGTCTTTTATCCCCAGCTTGAAGACTCGCTTCCTTGTCACTTAGACAAGTTTTTGACTCATTAATTTTTTGACTGTCACTTGGAAGAGTCTGGATACAAGTTTACTTTTTGAGTGAGGAGGGCTTTTCTATTAAACGAAAGAGACCCAAGGCTAAATGATGGGGAATTGAAGACTGTAGATTAATAAAGATAGAGACGATATGAAGAAAGAGCTAAACTTTAGGTAGAACCTTTAGCTCACCGAGGCTGATTTTGTCAAAATATTGTTTAATCATCCCAGTGGAAGATCTAGAACTTCAAAAATAATGGATCATCTCTCCTTTGATATAATTGTACCTCCTGAATCACCATTGTTTATGATTATGTCTAAAACAATATATTAAAAACATAAATCATAAAAAGGCGGGATATATACGATTGCTTGATTCACTCTTAGTCCAAAAATAGGTGTGTTTCTGGCTACATGGTCTTGAAAGCTAGGGTAGGTAGGTTGAACCTTTTTCCCCACTTTGATTTAAAAGTCAAAATTCAAAATTTGACTGGTCAACTTCAGCACCGACTCACCAACGACGGCATTGACTCGTGGACTATGAAATCGATGCTGAAATGGCCCCAAAATGACTCGAAATATAAATTTCCAATTTTTCAAAATTGGATGGAAATTTCTAGGGTCGGCCCAGTTTTGCTATAGACCAATGCAGCAAGAAAGGGTGACTTTTCAGAAAAGTTGTTGATAAAGTTTTTAAACATTTCTGAAGCATGATTGACAATTACATAAATATAACCTCAAAACCCTGCATTCTGATATATCTTATTTGACAGATAATTGTCCCATGAATCTCCTGATATAAGACGTTTGCAAACATAGCAATTACACACAATGTTATTAGGATTCCGCTAAAACCAACACAAACACAATTTTATTATGAAAAGAATCACCCGTTCTTGCTGTATTAGTCTATAGGCAGGGTCAGGTAACTTGAAACGGCCTATGTTAATGTCGGCGAGGGGGGGGGCACGAAACTTTCCACGCGCTCTCGAGGGGGGGCATATAAAATTTTTGCCCCTCTGCGCAAAATCTCACCACCACCCCCCTGTAATTAATAAATGAACACTCCCTAACGTGTACATAATTTGGGTGAGTAGTCCCCACCCTCTGTAGTAGCCGCTGCTGCCTGCAGGGGGAGTAGCTGTATACCTCAGTGCTCAGCAGGTAGTGTGTGTGGTCCCCCATAGGTGGCATATGCTGGCTCACCGCCGTCTGCAAGGGCACTACTCTCGTTCCCAAATCCTTCGGAAGGAAGGCTCTGGCACGGGCACCTACTTAGCTAAACCTCAGGGAGGAGGTCAGGTGTTTCTGTTTACAGAAACAGGGTAGTCAACTCAAAGTCCCCCCTCTGCTTTGAGCATCGTATTCTGGTGAATATGCATGCATTTGGATGCATTAAAAGGCCACTATCTCATGATTATGCTTAATAAGTAATATTGCTGGGATCCAGAATACACAATCATGCATTAAACTGGAAATGGACCCACTTTTAGCAAAGTCCCCCCTCTGCTTTGTGTCAACATTGCTGCGGTCCTCAAAGCACATGGCCTGCATACCTACAACACTGTGGGGAGCAAGGAAAGTACAGGGGTCCATGCACAGTAGGCACAGGTATTCAGTGTAGTGTACCACAGTCGCTTACCCTGTTCCAATGAATTGGAACACTCGATCTCCCCCCTGATGTTTAGACCACTGCTTACATTCAGTGGTCGCCCATGGGCTCTGGGGACAGCCAGTATGACCTTGAACTTGGATTTTGCTGGGTTTGGGCAGTCCCTGTAGTTAGCATGGAACCAGCAAACAGGAACCAGAAATGGAACCAGAAAGTATGATGGGAAATACAGGTAAAACTACCATCATACATTCTAGATTTTCTTTTATATTTTTACACTTTTTGGGGGTCAATTTTAGGTTTTCAAACATTTTTGATTTTCCCCCCCGATTTTTACACTTTTTTTGGTTTCAGAGGGGCTGTAAAAAGATAAAAGTTACCGACCCTAGATGTTTATTTATCACATGTTACCTGAAAGAAACCCTTTTTTTTTATTTGGCCACACGGTAGCATCAATATACACCCTTTTATATAGAAATTGGCCGTACAATGCTCACCTCATGGTAGGATAAGACTCCGCCTTCACCACTGTAGTCCCGTCTTGATGAGGGCCCTTTTATAGGAGCCCCCACACCGTGCTTGTCGGGGTCACTGAGGTTGAAGGATCGGGCATAAGCACGAGTTTATAAGCGGGTGCTCCGGAACGAATCAAGAAGGTCATAAGATAATTCTGTAAATGTAATAGAAAATATGAAATGAAAAATTTGCACGGGATATGAAAGTGTTACGAACTGATTTGTTCACATAACATATATAGCTACTGGGAAATGCTGTTTCGTGATAGTTTTTGATGTGTCAGTTGACATGAGGGCCCTAAAAACATTAAAAATTAGCTAAAAATCATGGATTTTAGCCATTTTTCAACTTTGGAGGCCCATAAATCAGCGAAAAACCATTGTAAATGCATTTTTTTCCCGGAAAGCCTAGAGTCTGCCCTCTTATGAAAAACCATCAAAGACCATCCTGGTGTGTGTATTTTTATTCTGTGGCCAAAACCCAGATTAGCATTTTTTTAATCCGACCCATATGCAGTTAGCAGAATCAAGTCTGGGATGTCAGATTTGTCTTCCTCCCCCTCGGAATGCTGCTTAATCCTTAACACTCTTCACTGCCTACCCATCCTTGACGGTCATCCTTCTTTTCCGACCTTCCTTTCTCTCCCCTTCACCTCCCTATGCTATCCACCTGCTCCCTTCTCCCCCCTGAATTCTTCAAAATATTCTACCCTATCTCCCTCCCTCCTTCCCTGTATCTCTCCCTCCCTGTATCTCGCCCTCCTGCCTCCCTCCCTACCTCCCTCCCTGCCTCCCTGCCTGCCTGCCTCTTTCCCTTCCTCCCTCCCTCCCTTCCTTCCTTCCTTCCTTCCTTCCTGCCTGCCTGCCTGCTTGCCTCCCTCCCTCCCTCCCTCTCTTGCTCTCTCCCACCCTCCCTCTCTTGCTCTCTCCCACCTTGCCTCCCTCCCTGCCTCACTCCCCCTTCCCTGCCTGCCTGCCTCCCAGCCTCCCAGCCTCCTTCCCTCCTTTCTTCCTTCCTACCTGCCTCCCTGCCTCCCTCCCTGCCTGCCTGCCTCGCTGCCTCTCTACCTGCCTCGCTGCCTCTCTTGCTCTCTCCCACCCTGCCTTCCTCCCTCCCTCCCTGCCTTCCTCCCTCCCTCCCTGCCTTCCTCCCTCCCTCCCTGCCTTCCTCCCTCCCTCCCTGCCTTCCTCCCTCCCTCCCTGCCTTCCTCCCTCCTAACCTTCTGCCTCCCTCCTTCCCTGCCACCCTCCTTCCTGCCTGCCTGCCTTTGGTTGAAAATGAACCAGCATGTCGGATATGGCCATACTTCATGTCCCACCTACTTTATTTAACATTATTCCCCAGAATGCAGCTTAAAATTCAGCTAATTATCAGTTTTACGTCCAACTTAAGACTTTTGGAGTGGACTCTATAAGTCCATCCATTGAAAATACACTGTAAAAGTCTATATCTGTCCTAATGGCACCCCCTAATTTGACTCTTTTTGCCTATTAAGGATATTTTATTGTGTCCCATCCTCCTAATATGATACTATAATAACATTTGGAACACATTTCAGTAGAATTTAAAATATGGAAAAATCGGACCATGTCACTTTAAGTGCTTAAGAAGCATTTCAGCATCCCTGTTAACCAGCGCTTATTTAAGACAGGCGCTTATTTAAAACATGTCGCTTAAACGTGAGGGTACAGTGATAACAACTTACTATGTTGGTAATTGTCCCAAAGGTGCCTGTCCAGTTGGGTTCATACAGCGGAGTGTGGTGTGCGGTGATGTGGGGTCTGGAGGCATACCGGTGCAAGTCCAGAGCAGTTACAACGATGTAGTCCACCCACCTACAACAGTACAGGGTGCACTGAAAAAGTAAACTTGTCTCCAGACTCGTCAAAGTGACTATCATCAAATAAACGAGTCAAAAGTTGTCTAATCTATCAGGTTGCCATCCCACAAATAGAATCTGGAGCTGGCAAATGTCGGGTTTTGGGCTGGCACATGCCAAGTGGGTCTCCAGCTAGAAGACTTGCTTCCTTGTCATTAAGATGAGTTTTTTACTCGTTTATTTTATGACCCGTCACTTGGAAGAGTCTGGAGACAAGTTTACTTTTTGAGTGTGGTTTCTGTACCTTCATGCACAGCTTATAGCTGTTACACCACAGTTGATTGAGAACAAAAGAAATGGCCTGACTGTATTTAACATACATGGCTGTATGTTGACGCAGTCCACTGAGCACACTCTCCTACTGCGGGTGTAAGTCAGATATAATAGGCATTACTGGCTGCATGAGTGTTATAGGCATCTAGCCGGTTGCATTATCAACCAATGAGAAAATTCCTTGGCCTTCACTGCGGAATTCTTAGGGGGCATTATGTAACAGCCTGTACCCATTGTGATTGTTGCATCAGTGCTTATCTCGCTGGTTACCAGATCAAGCAATGGTGCCCCCTACTAAGGAACCTGCAACATCGGTATAAGCCTTGGACAATGGTAATTATCTGTGACTGACACATGCCAGGGATAGCTCTCCCAGGTGCGCGGACAAACGTTTAGAGTGTTATCTTATTCGCATTATTAAAGCAGCAACTCGACCTCCTCAGACCTCCTCCAACTCTAGCATGAATTTAATATTTATAGGACCATCATTTGTTTTTCTTTAAGGCAGAGCAAAATAGCATAGCATATAAGGCCTCTCTAAAGCATAATGGATGGGCTAAAATACAGATATTAATCCATCTGTGGCGGGAAGGAAAGCCATCTCTGCAGGGACCAATGCCAATATGACCTCTTGTGGTCAAAGATGGAACTAAAATGGCTTAGTCTTGTTTGGCTAGTACACTTAGAGCAATCAGTACACACTTATGGTGGAGGTCTACATACAACAAATAAATAGGGAAGTATATGTAATGTATAATCTGCATGAATGCACATGAAAAGCCTTATGGTTGTGGATGGGAATAGTGCTTTCATTATGCATATAAATAGGAGCACAGTGAGAGGTAGTTCACCTCAAGCCAAATAGGAGGCAGCAGGGAGTAGGTATCCTGCACATCGTTATGTTATCCGGTTTACAGTTGGTTGACTGCTATTCTCACAGGAGGTATTTTGCCTATTTTCATATAGAAAGAAGCACCCATATTATTTTTAAATCAACCTGTCCACATATGAGTCTGTGAAGATTGCTGACATATTATAATCTAAAATTCGATGCTTGGAGCTCGAGTAGCTGCTTTAAGGTACTCTTACTGGTCTTAAAGTTAGTTCTTGAATTTCAAAAACAGAGGGCACCACCTTTCCTCATATATGAGCACTCATAGAAGGCTAGAGGGCAGCACTGGTTAGTGGGACCCATATGTGTTTGTACGTGGGCAAGCTAATTTGCCCATATCTGGGATATGGTCCTTTTTGTCCAGGGCTACCAGTGGGAGTACAGATGGGCCAGCCCAGATTCAAAGTGCCCAGCTCGAGCCCAGATAAAATATAAACTACAAAAATGTACAATAAATGTGGCCAGGTGAGGGAAAACGTGCCTCCAGGGGGGATTTTTAGTACTGGTTTTGGCCACCAGGGGGCAGTATATGGGTAAAACACTGAAAAATATACTAAAAAGTGCTTGAGACCAATTTTTAATGCGGAATCCGGTGATATGCTTAAAAATTTTCCATCTCCACTGAAAACGCTCCGTTTTTGGGATGCAAAAGGAACATTTGTTGCCATGGAAACATGGAAAATTGCATATATGGCAATTTCTGGTTGCCATGGAAACACCCCATTATTCCAAATGGGAATTTTTTGACACAAATGTTTTTGAAAATTTAACAAGGAACTCAGAATCGAAAACAGACCTCCGAAACTCCCTCTAGAACCAGTTTTATGATAAAAACATCAGATGTCTTTGGTTATTTTTCAACAAAATGGTATTTTTTACATTATTAGTATTCATAATAGGATATAGTGGATTTAGGGCTTATTTGCCATTTTCAGTTGTACACAGCGACCCCGGTTTGACAAGCAGTTACAGCAAAACTAGTTGGGATATTTTAGCTCAAGATATCTTATGTTAAAGCCTGTAACATAAACTTTGAAAAGCCATTTCCCCCTGGAGGCACGTTTTCCCTCACCTGGTCACAAATGGTGATTTCTGGAGGAAAATCAGGTGTCAGCATGTTTTGAAATATTTCCAATGTATTTATGGAAAAAAAAGTTTTCCTGGGCTGGCCCATCTGGGCTCCCACTGGTAGCCCTGGACAAAAAGGACCATAACCCAGATATGGGCAAACCCAGTTGGGCCAAGTAAAACACAAATGGGCCCAGGGACCAATGCTGGCTGGGTATGGGGTTGGTTGATTCCTACTGCTCCCCGGGGGTGGGGACCTCTACTCTTCGGGGCTGTACGTGGGCCTCTATACTCCCCACCAAAACTCAAAACTTCTTTTTTTCTTTTAAGTCTAGGAGAGTCTTGTTAGTATGCTTCTTATGGGGGGATCTGCCCTCCAGCCCCCATTTTTTTCCTTTCTTTTTTTCTTTCTTCTGCACACAGTAAATAATGACAGTGTTTCAATAAAAAAAAAGCGCTGCCCGATATTAAGACACTAGATTAAGATAACGCTGTAAACGTTTGTCCACGCACCTAGGAGAGCTATCCCGTATTTATGAGGCTGAGGCCTTGGACAATTACCCTGTCCTTGGCTTATAACACTCATACAGCAAGTCACTTGTACCCTATCTACCACATAATGTCCTGGTTGTATTTGTTTAGATAAATGATGGGATTTAGGCCAAAAAAAGGTTTGTTTCAGGTAACCCAACTGACCCTATCAAAACAGGGCCGACCCTACGTTTTATGTGCAATTTTGGGGGGAAAAATGTATTTTTACCCTTTTTTGGTCAATTTTAGGGTTTTCGGAGAGGCTGGCTAGTACTTTCATGTTAAAAAAAAAGTTAAAAAAAAAAATCTGACCTACCGACCCTACATTTTCTTGCCATGTTACCTGAAACAAACCTTTTTTTATTTGCCTTACCTTGCCACTTCCTTCACATCAAACAGGTTGATGACGTCGGGTTGGTGCTGGGCCATTGCAATGACAAGCTGCAGCCGCGGCTTACCCGTCCAGTTAGCTTCTACGTCATAGGCTGCCCTCATCTCCTAAATACAGAAGCCCAGAAGGGTCAGAATTTTTTTTTTCAAAACAAAAAAAACAAAACTTTAACAAACAAAAAATTTCTGAAAACAGGGGGAAATAATTTACAAAAAAAAAGGAACAAGTTTTATCAAAACAAATAAAAAAACTTTTCTGACCCTTCTGGGCTTCTGTACCTAAAATACCAAAGTTCATTTTGAAAAGCATATTTGAATATGCTCCCAATGACCCTTTCTCGCAGAGGCAAATGTCACTACAGATCGCTGCACTAAGAGATAGCATTGTGCTTTCTTAAGAGTGCTGGGCGAGAGTGACATAATATTGTTTTCACTGGTTATATATAGCCCACAGAAATAAATAAATACGGAAGCTATGGTCATGTCCACATTGTCATGCCTACTAATCCATTATTTTGTTAATGATCAGGAATATCACTGCTAATGCACGGTGGTTATCCAGCTTAAGCATTGGTTTTGAGTGCCTAAAGTAGATAGCCGTGGTATCATATGAACTAAAGAACTATTGGTATAGGAATTAGTGCTGCAGCATTGGAGAGCCAGGAGCATTATTTCTGACGACACCCATCACCAAAAAAGACTAAAGGTCACTATATACCACTGGAAAGCTCTGATCATGGGCTATTCAGATATGGTGACTGTAAAAGAAAAGATTGCAAGGAATCTTAGTTGGCTAAGCAACCAGCTGTCTTAGAAACAACCAATAGAACACTTGAATTCCTTGGGTCCAACCAATTTAGGGGGGGTAGGCATGGTTATAATCAACCTCAGGACCATGGAAAACTGTGTTGCTAGGCAGATAAACAACTAAAACAGTTGTTGCCGGGTAGGTTTCTACGAGTTTCAGTAAAGTGTTGAAAGACTTACTCTGGTACAGTAGTATTCTTCTTAAAGTGATCAAATGTGGCAAAGGACCAGAGAAGGTGAGAGCAGAGGTTGGGGTCCACGTGAGACACTGAGTGGTTGGCCAGGCCTAGTCTGTCGTTGTGCCAACTGGCAAAGTGACAGAACCGCTGGTACGCCCCGCCGGCTGAAAAAAGGCAAAGTTTCAGGGTTCTTTTTTTGAAATGTACTTCATTACCTTTATTGTCGTGTTTTTCAAGTGCAATTTGGGTTCACCTTTCTTGTAATTTTCAGTTATGATAACTTAATTCAATTACATACCGAGGCCTCCTCGAAAGCCTCAGGCATTTTTATACGCGGCAACAACCGCAATTCTTGCATTCGAAGAAACATAATGTCTACATGGTTGGTATGTTTGAAGGGAACCCATTCAAGACACCAAAAGAGCAGGGCCGGGAAGGGGTTATCAGGGGGAAGGATGATATTACTTCAAATATGGCATTTCCTATGAATTCCTTGGGTCCATGTTAGGGGGTAAGGAAATGTGTGTTGCTAGGCAGATAAACAATTACAAAAGATGTTGCTAGGCAACCAGCTGTTTTAGCAACAAACAGATAGAACCATTGAATTTCTTGGTCCATATTAGGGGGGGGGTAGGTATGATTATAATTAACCTTAGGACCATGGAAATGTGTGTTGCTAGGCAGATAAACAATTAGAATAGCCGTTGCTAGGCAACCAGCTGTATTAGCAACAAACCGATAGAACCATTGAATTCCTAGAGAGAGTACCAAGAATGAGTAACGAATTGACAAATTGAGTCGGGACTCACCAGAATGACTCAATAATTCCTCTATCATCTAGGAATACCAAGAAGTTGTTGGATATTCCTTTTTTAAATCTAGGGTCCGGTCACCTGAAACACACCATCTTAATTTTGGCCTAACTGCAGTTATAACTCAAAGAAAATCGATTTTACTTTAGTCGTTTGAAGTCCAAACTGAAGTCTAACATTATCTCAGACTAGGCCTGGATCCCAAACTGAATAATGGCCCTGAATGCTGCAACTAATGCGTTGACAGAGTAATAGTTGTCGACAATCTTTTTTGACTTATTTTGGAAAAGAATATCCTACAAAAACACATCTCATTATGGTTGCATCAATGCAACGTTTTACACCAAATTCACTATGGTTACTTCTGTCGGAGGGTTATGATTTATTTCAAAAGTATGTAAATCATGTTAACCTTCAAATGATGTCAAAATAAGAGGCGGAAAAACACAACTTACAAACAGCAGCAAAGGTAGCCAATAGGAAAACTGTAATGGTCGTCCTTTCCAACATCTGTAATAAAATTGTGTCGTTATGAAATGAAAAACACTACAATAAAGCCCATAAACATCACACAGGTCAGATTTTAAATGAAACCAAAAGTATGAGAAGTTATTTTCATTTGAATAACATCCAATTATGATGTCATAATTCATCACTACTATACATCATAAGCCGACTCATAGTATATGCCTGAGTATATACTGCATTCATTGTTACGGTGTGATGTTCATAACTACAGTATTTGTCAAATTAGTAACGAAGCATGACAGTATAATTCCACTCGGCTTGGTGGTATGATTGAATATATTGTAAGGATATGAGACATGAGGAAGTCTAGTTCTATCTAAGGCTGTGTCTCACGAAATCGGGCCATGTTGATAGTCTATGACCGGGTGCAATCTATGACCAAGTGCAACCTATGACCGGGTGCAATCTATGACCGTGTGCAATCTATGACCATGTGCAATCTATGACCGGCTTGGAAAAAACGCCACTTTATTTAGGGCAGATGAAGATATATTATAAAATGGTGGAAAATGTTAATGGGTGTTTTAAGACTTTGTATCACTCATTTTATTTCAATGCCTATCTTAATCTGCCCGAAATAAACTGTTTTCTCTCAAGCTGGTCATAGATTGCACCTGGTCATAGATTGCACCCGGTCATAGACTATCAACTTGGCCCAATATCGTGAGACACAGCCCTAAGTTACATAAAAGCTACCAGGACATGTCCATGGTGTTGTGTTTATCAGACCGTGTCCTCTGCTTCTCAGTTATCTAGAGTGGCAATTAGGTCACAAACACCGTGGTAAACACAATGATATGCACCAATAGCAAGGAGCAAAATATTATTTTCTCTTTCTCAATTATCATGTTATATTTGATTTAAAATATATCAGGCTTTGATGACCCCCTACAAAATAATATCTTCTCATATCAAGTATCAAGTAACCAAATGCACCTACACTGATATTCCTAGGCTCCCTATTCGCCCAACCTCTCAGTCACTAGTGCCTAGCCTAGTTAGTCATTTTTTGGCTCCCTATACGACCAACCAAGGTCAGTTATTATTGTCAGGTTGGTCAGTACTGACCAACCTACCTTAGTCTTTTTATTTCCAGGGGGAGCCACTGAGTGGTCATGACAGGTGGCCCCCAACTAGTGGTATACAAATAAAACACACCAATGATGAACCTAGGTTAGCCACTACTGACTGACCCCTCAGTCATTTTTGAATATAATTTTGCCATTATTACTAACACTCATATGACCCACCTAGGATAGTCTGTACTGACTTACCCTTTCAATCTATGGATTTTCAGTGTACACACCACCTATACTCATGACACCTTGATATCTGGACATGTTTTAACATAGAATATATGACAAAATCCTGTACATACCTTCATGGACCTCAGAATAGAGATGAGACCAGCCGTGTTGAGGGTCTAATACTGATGTATAGTAATATACAGACTGTACCTTGTTCCTGATATCACCTCACCGACGACCACAGACAGTCTGGGGGGGGGGGGGTGGGGGTGAAGGAAGCAGGAAGGTGGGGAAAACCAGAACGTGAGTAAGGCCAACAAAAAGAGGATTATTTCAGGTCACCCGACTGACCCTATCAAAACAAGGACGACCATACATTTTTTTATGCAATTTCGAAGAAATTTTCATGTTTTTACCATTATTTTGGTCAATTTTAGGGTGTTTAAAAAGGTTGGCTAGTACATTCATGCTTAATAAAATTACAAAACAAAAACAATCTGACCTACTGACCCTACATTTTCCTACCATGTTACCTGAAACAAACCTTTTTTAATTTTTTTTTGGCCTAATAAGGAAATAAAGGCTGCACGACCAACCATCCTACCTACATTATACTGCATGGGGTGTGCAGAGCCGGATCCTGGATTTTGAAAACAAGGAGGTGGGGGCGTTAAAGGCTCAGTCTCACAACTTTGTAACAATTGGATAGTTTTTGACTGGGTGACGTCTTTGACGCAACAAGGGACGAACCTGCGGAGTCACTAGAGGCCGCCCATTCTGTGCGTTATCTTAAATCGACACTTCTGGCGTAATCTTATTCCTTATTTGATACACCCCTTCCTTATAAGATTACGGATTGAATGTGTATTTGTCATACATATGTGCAAGAAGGGAAAAGAAGAGCGGGGGTTGGGGGGTGACGTTTTTGAACGGGTGACATCTTTGACCGGGTGACGTCTTTGACCGGGTGGCGCCCAGGTAGAAAAATATCATGATAAATATCATTATTTATCATGTTCAACCATGATCTATCATGATTTATCATGATAAATCATAATCAAGCATGTTTTCTTCCACCATGATTAACCGTGATAAATCATACTTTATAATGATATAACCTCCTGAGGGGCAAAATTGTGATTTATCATGTATTCTTGTAACATGATAAATCATACTTTATTGTGATATTACCTCTTGATAGGGTAAATCATGATTGAAAAGTCTTCTCCTACCATGATTAATCATACTTCATCATGATCTAACCTCTTGAGAGGGGAATTATGATTTATCATGATTTTTACCTAATCATATTTAATCATAATTTATCATGATTTATCATGATTTTATCCATTGGGAGAGAAAACATGTTTTATCATGACTCTGCCTGACCATGATTAATCATGATGTATTATGATTGGTTATGATCTCACCCATTGAGAGGGAAAATATGATATATCATGGTTTCACCGTAACATAATTAATCGTAATATTTCATGATTTATCATGATTTTTACCTAATCATATTTAATCATAATTTATCATGATTTTATCTATTGGGAGAGAAAACATGTTTTATCATGACTCTGCCTGACCATGATTAATCATAATGTATTATGATTGGTCATGATCTCACCCATTGAGAGAGAAAATACGATTTATCATGGTTTCACTGTAACATAATTAATCGTAATATTTCATGATTTATCATGATTTTACACATTGAGAGAGAAAACATGATTTATCATGATTTTATTTCACCATGATTAATCATGACATATCATGATTTACTATAATCTTCCCCATTGATAGGAAAAACATGATTTATCATGATTTTACCTGATCATGGCTCATCGTAATCTCACCCAATGAGACAGAAACCTTTTTTATCACGATTTTACCTTACCATAATTAATCATGATAATATCATTAATAATCATGATTTTACACATTGAGAAAGAAAATATACTTTATCACGATTTTAACTGACTATGATTAATCATGGTGTATCATAATTCATTATGATCTCACCCAATGAGAGGAAACATGATTTATCAGGATTTTACCTTACCACAATTAATCATAATACTATCATGATTTATCATGATTTTATGCATCGAGAGGAAGCATGATTTATCATGATTTTTTTTGACCAGGATTAATCATAATGTATCATAATTTAGTATAATATCTCCCATTGATGCGGAAAACATGCATATATCTTCATAATATATCATAATTTATCAAGATAAAAGTACTTTCAAGGTATACATGATTTCAAGGCTTCTGAATGGGTACAACCTGTGACACTAACCAGGGGAGACTCATCCCGTTATTATAACTCATGTCAATGCTTCTGGAGTGGTACAACTCGTGATACTATCCAGGGGACCTATCATATGGGAAGACCCATCCCATTATTATACATTATTCCAAGGCTTCTGGAGGGGTACAACCCGTGATACTAACCAGGGGAGCTATGGGAAAACTCATCTCGTTATTATACATGATTTTAAAGCTTCTGGAGGGGTACAACACGTGATACTAACCAGGGGAGCTATGGGAAGATTCATCCCGTTATTAAACATTATTCTAAGGCTTCTGGAGGGGTACAACACGTGATACTAACCAGGGGAGCTATGCTCCCCATAGCCTATGGGGAGCCTCATCCCATTATTGTACAGTATTCTAAGGTTTCTGGAGGGATGTAACCCCGCCAACCTTCAGCATTATTCATATTTTAACATGCTAAAATGCTTTTCTTTGTCCAGTGTTGTCAGAGAGAAAAAATAAAAATATGTTTATAATGCTTACAATGTATAGAGTTAGGCAATGATACCTTTGACAATCAATTCATGATAAAAAGGAAATGTATGATTTCAGTTAGTTATCACCCCTCCCCCCCCAACCACTCAGTGTGGTGACAGGCTGTCTGGAGCTAACTGTGAATAAAGCCACCATGCACGGTGCCCATTGTAATAGGGGTGAGGTGCGACCATACAACAATGCTCCCCTAAGACAATAGCCCTGCACCCATGCAGCCAGGCTCAGTTTGGGTGTGAGATATGGGTTACTTTCGGACAGGGTGACCAGTACATCACAAGGCAGCAGAGAGACCACATGTACATGTGCATGTTTGTATGTTGTACAAGGTAGGTACAATGTCAATGCTATGTAATGATTAAGATATAGATATATTGTATTAATGTATGGTTTTGTGAGTAAATTCCAATGGTGTGTTTACATTTAGTTGTCTCATTTACCATATCATACTATGTGTACTTAGTATAATGGAAATAACCATGCACTTTTATATATTTCCAGAGAAAGGACTTTCAGCAGGAGCTAGTGCTGCATTCAAGGAGCCATGGTACTAGCCAGGGGAGTTATAATACACTTTCTGTATTTTTTTATTCTTTTAATTACAGATAATAAAGAGGCTCCCAGACCCCCTAGGCGCCCCCGGCCGCCAGGGGCCGGGTGCCGCCTCCCCAAGACCCCCTGGAGGCGCCCCCGGCCGCCAGGGGGCGGGTCCCGGCCCCCCAGTCCCCCTGGAGGCGCCCCCGGACGCCGGGGGCGGGGGCCGGCCCCCCAGATGTATACTATAAAATTGGTTCTTATCATCACAGAGAGAAAATCAAAATATGTCCATATTACTGACGATGTATAGAATGCGATAATAATATCATTGACAAGTAATTCTGAATGATAAGAAATGTATTTTTATAGTTATCACCCTCCCCCTCCCCCCCCCCCCCACCACCACCACCCCTTGTGGTAACAGCTCTGCCTGGGGCGAGCTGTGAAAAGGCCACCATGACGCCAATTGGGAGGGGGGGAGGTGAGACCATAGAACAATGGGCCCCTCCAACAATAGCCATGCCCTTATGCAGTCAGCCTTATTTTTGAACAGAGTGACCAGTACACCACGAGACAGCAGAGAGGCCACATGACATGTGCATGCACATGTATCTTATATGTACTAGTATATATGCATGTTGCTAGGTAGGTACACTACCATTTGATAATTCATACCTATACAATATGATATTACATTTAAACATAAGTTCATTTTGTAAGCACATTCCAATGCTATTCAACTAATATTACATGTAATTATTCAATAGAGTATTATTCTATATCCCATTGGGTATAATGCAAATATGCTATATATGATGTACCATGTATATTTCTATTTTCCTGGAAGGCTGCCCCGGTCTCCCCTACCCCATCATGCATTTTGCATTATTATAGACTAAAACACTGCTAAAATTTCTTCTTATTGTCACAGAGATTAAAATAGAAATAAGTCCATAATGCTACCAATGTATAGAATTAGATGAAAAATATCCTTGACAATCGATTCATAATAATAAGGAAATATATAATTTAAGTTGGTTATCACCCCCCCCCCCCCCCCCCAACCATCCATTGTGGTAACAGGCCTTTCTACAGCTAGCTGTGAACACACCACCATGACACCCATTGTGATAGGGGTAGAGGTGCGACCATAGAACAATAGGCCCCTAAGACAATAGCCCTGCCCCCATGCAGCCGGCCTCAGTCTGGAAGCTCCCCCAACTACCAGGGGCGGGTGCCCCTCCCCCAGACCCCCTTGATGCTCCATATAATCATCCAGTACTTTTCTATTTCCCACAGGAGAAAGTTACAGCAGGAGCAAGCTCTGCCTTCCAGAGACCAGCCCTGCCTTCCACAGACCGGCCCTGCCTTCCACAGGCCGGCCCTGCCTTCCACAGACCGGCCCTGCCTTCCACACACCGGCCCCTGCCTTCCACAGACGGGCCCTCCCTTCCACAGACCGGCCCTGCCTTCCACAACCAGCTAACCACCATTAAATGATGAAATTGATGAATAAATGCAATGACCACTCACCCCACCCCTACCCCACCCCTACAATAAACATTTTGTCTATCCACATTTTTAGAAGATATTTAAAAATGTTTTATCATGATTGAATTATGTGTATCATGGTACAGTAAGATAAATCATGATATGTATATCATGATGTTTAGACCATGGTAAACCATGATGATTATCATACTATATATCATGATACTGTAAAATAAATCATGATACTCATCATGTTAAATAAATCATAGTTCTTTCACAGAAAAATCATGATTTTTATACCATGACATATCACAATGGTGAAATATGATAAATCATGCTAAATATCTCATTGAATAAATCAAAGTTTTCATGAAAATTATGATTTTAGACCATGATATATCGTGATAACAACAAGATTATATCATAATAGACCATGATTATATATCATAATATATTAAAAAAAAAAACATGATAAATCATGATATATCTTGGCAAATTTACTGTAGTAAATCACCTTTTATCATCAGAAATCATGCTAGAATAATCATGTTGTTTTCACGGAAATCATAGTTTCAAAAACATGAAATAATATGATACTTAATGTGATTACATCATAATACTTATCATGATGAAACACATTTCATCATGATTAATGTTATGAATAAGTGTGACTAATCGTGATAAATTACGATTCATCCCGGGAAATTTCATGTGGTAAACCATATAATATCATGGTTTATTATGGTATTCATCATGATATATCATAATATTACCATGATATATCATGTTTTACAAATCATGATATCCGTGAAAAACGCACATTTTTTTCAACACGATAAAATCATGATATTTATTATGATATTTTTCTACCTGGGCGTCTTTGACAAGGTAGCTAGAAAAGGCAAATTTCTTTTTTTTGTGTGTTTTCCATATTTCTACTATATGAAAAAGTTTATGCGGATGCTTATTGCATAATACTTTGCACAGTGGAGCTCTTTAAACTCCATGTTACTGTAAACTTTAATATTTTTACGCATGTATATTTTCGCGAATTGCCTGTAAAGTGAAATTTCACGTGTATCTGAATGTCTTAAATAAACCGTTTTCTATCAAGCTGGTCAAAGATGGCACCAGGTCAAAGAACATCGACCCCATCTCATGAGACACAGCCATGAGTCAATAGGCATTAACATATATTGAGAACCAGTGGAGTTAGTTACTCCCACATCCACCAGGGGGAGTAACTGAGTCTCTCTTGGCTCCTTGACCCTCTCTACAGGAGGTATCAGCAGCAACAATCTATAACAGGTCTCAGAGAAAACTTTGTTATTCTTCCTAATTCATAATCTGTGTTTTTTTCATAATTCTTACAATTATTGTACTCAGGGCTTAAAACTATGCACATGTACAAACCAACCAGCTGTGTTGTGGCTGCAGATGGGTCAAAAGCGACCTGGCGACCTGGGCCGTTTTGGAGGCGACATTCGACTTATTGCAATAATAAAAGTAACCTGGCGACTTTTAGAGAAATTTGACAATACTTTAGAGGATCCAAAAAAGCGACTTTGTGACCTGGACCCCTTAATTTCGGCGACTTTCCGACCTCAGGGGGGGGCCCCTCTGCACCCCCTATGTTGGCAGTCAGGTTCTCTATGCTAGACCATGCTAGACCATTGTACATGTTATAACTGATGATATGATATATGTTACCATCTTATTATTTAAAAAGAATATGTTGCTTGACATATATATATGATGTGATATCTCCTGATTACCAGTATTTAACCGATTGAATGTATACCATATTCATATTGTAAACTTAAGCATATGTATTAGACATTATGGGTTCACATACCCATTTGATTGTATCGTTCCCTTTAGAATATCACCAAATGGAAATAAAGAAACGTTATCAACTCAAAGAAAACGGCTTTTTTTTAAATTTTGCAGTGTGTATTTATTCATCAAATGATATTTCAAAATACAACATGAATCAAAATGATGTGTGACCGGGTGTTAGATATCCCAGTCATCACATAAATAGGGACATATGCCCATTAAACTTGTGTAATTCAAATAAACCATTATTCCCTAATATTACAGACAATTACATGGCAGCCACGTTAAGTTAGGCTGCATGCTTACTATATGTATGATAAATACGGTGCGTGTGGTTTCATTATGCGCAGAAACTTAAAGTAGTTACAAGCATCTAGGCAGATAGCTAGGCACCCTGAATAGACAGAGTGCTACACCTTCTGACCCCTAGGGCAGATTACAATTTTGCGGCGTTTTTTTTAACACAGTGCATGCTAGGGCTTCTGAAATGACCAGTGGATACATATGTATATGAACAAGACATAGTTTGTAGACTGCTTCTTAACGGTTCATACAGTTATATTTATATAATCCTCAGAGCATCAGATTAACTCATTTCAATGCCACTTAGAGCGGAAATGGGAACATAGAAGGTGTGTCTAATTCAGAGACTCCAGGAAGAAGCCCACTCAGTGCAGTAACTGCTAGTCTGAGGATTTCTCTGTATGGATGCCAAAACTATACTGTTAAAAATGAAATGATTAGAAAATCCCTGTACCATTAGAAAGCCCAACCCTTGGCTTTCAGGGGATGTCAGAATGTATTGAATATTCCATTTCTTTCTTAGTAAAAATGTAGAAATACTGAAGAAGGGCAGAGAAACGACAGTTTTCGTAGCTCTCAGCGGTACAGGTAAACACCCTACATATGGTACCATAAGACATGGTCATGCCTGTTTAAAATGATAATTGGTTGTGAACAGGGAAAAAAGCACATTTGGTATCAGAAATGCCACTCTTATAGTGCATTACATGCGTTAGCCATATTTTTCCAGGTTATGTAGAAAACTGTCGTTCAGACAGACCATTTATAAGGCCACTCCAAATTATATCCTTGTTTCTCATCACCGCGCGCGTCACCAAAATCGTGTTTTGGAGATCTACTTCTTTTTTTTTGCAAATTTTAAGGTAAAAGTAGACAATTAATGGGCAAATATCGGCATATTTGGTATCAAATTGAAACTTAAAGTGCCGCCAATACAATCGACCAAAGGGAATATACCTATTCAAAATGTTTGTATATTATTAATTTCTTAATCATTAAAATCTGAATGTAAAGTTTGTTTAGAGCCTAAATCCCCCCACCCATTTGGCCTTCAGCAAAAAAAAAAAAAAAGAAATGCTCCCTCGTCATATTTGTCATGGCTTAGTGATGAGAAACAAGTATATTATTTGGAGTGGCCTAATGGACCTCTATCTAGGCCTATTCATTATATTATGGCTTTTTTTTAATCACAATACCCTGCATAAATTGTACTACAATTTTTTAATCTAGACTTTATTTGTAAAATCTTCATTTGATATGAAGTATTGCAACTACAATATTTGCAATACTTTTGTGAACATAATTATTTCAGTGACAACCGATTACTTAGGATAACTAGGAGAATGCACAGCATAATGCCATCAGACAGAATGAACAGAAACTTCTATACATGTATAACGTTTTTCTATCAACTTTTCAATATTTAACTTTCAATAATGTATTTACTTTATTTCTAACTCCAAATCACATAAGAATGTTCAACAACGCTTTAGATGAAAATGTTTTATTTTACTAATTGAGATAAACCTATTATACCAATAATAAGTTGGTCAGTAAAAACACAACCAAAACAACAACAGGTTTTGTCGATGACAGATTACAACATGTTATTCTGTTTTTCAAACCCTATACAAACGTTCAATGAACGTTCTATGAATCTGCAAACCAGATACATCATTTGGTTGCATCTGGCCGTGCCTCACCACTTTGGGTCAATGTGAACGTCTTTGACCAGGTGCCATCTTTGACTGGGTGATGTCTTTGACAGGGTGCCATATTTGACCTACTGACTGTAAAAGGTTTATTTAGGGCAGGTGAAGATATATATATATATGGAGATGTAACCCCTGCCATTTTCTTCATTTCATCCCTTACATATTTCTAAAAAAGATCTACATCTGTATGGTGGCCGGTCAAAGATGTCACCTGGTCAAAGATGGCACTCGGTCAAAGACGTTCACATTGGCCAAAACTCGTGAGACACAGCGATCTACCCAATAACCATGTTGTTGTTGTTGTTAATTCATTTATTTTATTTGCAAGGCCCTGTTTGCGTTCTGCAACTCAGGTGCATATCCTATAGCGATGGTATTCATATTGGATATACATACAAACAACATTTAATTGACAACAATACATGGGTTAAGATCAACTGCAAATGTTCCCTGGTGAAAGTAATTGTGTTTAGTTTGATCTTTCTCTTGGATAAAGCCGACTGCCTGCATGATACGTTTGTTGTTGTTGCAGAAGTCATTCACCACATGGGTCTGTACACCAGCCATACCATTAAATGTTGCTGTCGGGCAAGCTATAGCAAGAGCTCCAAGTGTTGGTTTCTTCCACAAGTTCTTGTTCTCAGTATCCAGGACACACAGTAAATAACCATTGGGGTCATTTGCTGGGTCACAGACAACATCGCCAGGGAACCGACAACCTGAAATGTAAATTTCAATGATTAAAAAAACTATTAAATGAAACAAAGAAAGTTCTCAGAACAAAATAGTCTGAAACCTCTTATAATTTATGTCATTGAATGCAAGCACTGCAGAATACAAATTGTTGGCCAGACAGGGAGAGCTTGACTACCATTGATAATGGTTTAAACCCAGAGCAGGGCTCTGCTATTCAATTTGCCCAAGCCCTGTTGTCATGGTTTACTTAAGTGAATGCGCGTCCAAACTGACACTTGTGGTAGCACTCGCACGAGTACAGAATCCTTTAGCATTCTCCCCAAACCTCTTATAATAAAATTTTACAGTCTAATGGTCAATAAAATCTCAAAGTTAACTTAGTAAAATATTGTTTCACCCCTGTGTAGTGATTTCTTTGTTGTAGATTTCTTTTAAAATAATTCCCCACTTTTTGATTTGTACTCACCATTCTTGTCCATATATGGCATTTTGAGAGGCACCAGTTTGGGAGCTAGGATGTGTGCGTTCTGGTAAGGCACTCTAAGGTTTCCATAGTAACCTCCAAGTTGCTGTCTGAGTGGCTGACCTTGCTGACCTTGCTGAACTTGCTGACCTTGCAATCCATAGCCTATAAAGCTACGTCCACCAGGTATTCTGATGTAGACTTTCCTACTATAGTCATTATAGTTGTCAGAGCCATAGCCTAAGTCCTTTCCCTCCATGGCACTAGCAGCGGCTCTCTCCACTGCACCACCAGCAATCCCCTCCACAGTAGCACCGGCCTCGTCCGCTGCTGATGCGTCTTTTCCCTCTTCACCAGCTGTTTGACGAAGGGCTAAAAGTAGACAATGTATTTTGTGAGATTAGAGTGATATACTTTTATCATTAGGTACACTGTAAAAGGTGAACCCAAAAGTGTGTCATTTTATACTGTAAACAATCAGTGTATACATTCTACTCGCCATGTTCTCAATTAGCTGGTCATGATACTGTAGAACGTATACCCAGCTAACATATAAGAGAAAAAGTTTTGAAACGTTTCATTTATATCTTGATCTGCTCTAAATAAACCCTTTTCTATCAGCCTGTCAAAGATGGCACCAGGTCAAAGATAGGACCTGGTCAAAGATAGGACCTGGTCAAAGATGGCACCTGGTCAAAGATAGGACCTGGTCAAAGATGGCACCTGGTCAAAGACTATCACATTGTCCTCACCTCATGAAACATAGCCTTGACATGTTTTCCAGGAAGCTATGCCCCACCTCATGTGCAAAAGGTCAACAGTGCCAGCCCTGTGCCAACCACTACATTACTGCGACAAGATGAGAGACAGGCCCAAAAAGCTGCAGCTGAATATCTAGAGTACAACACCTTTACAGGAGTTAAGGCTGCATCTTATGATTTATACAATTAAAATGTCTTTGACCAGGTGTAGTCTTTGACCAGGTGTAGTCTTTGGCTGGTGTAGTCTTTGACCAGCAACTTTCAAAAGAGCTGAAATGGAGGCTATGTACACAGAAATTCCTGGAAATTTGTAATTTATGATGTTAAAATGCTTTGTTTATATAATATGAATATCATATAATAAACACAACTACAACAACAGACATAAAGTTTCAGGTGGCATTCATCAGGTGATAATGTTAAAATATCCATTAACCCCCCCCCCCCCCCCCCACAATTTCTGTCTACATAGCCCCCATTTCAGCCCTTTTGAAACTTGCTGGTCAAAGACTACACCCAGTCAAAAACTACACCCGGTCAAAGAGGTTTCAATTGTATCAATCTCATGAGACATTGCCTTAAACTTACCTAAAGCAGCCAGCAGAATGGCCTGTAGCAGCATGGTGTTGTAGGCTCTGGTAGCAGACGGGTGATGACAGTCTTACTACGGGGTCTTGTTGTAGCAGCTTACTGGGTGATCAGCACGGCAGGTACTGTCAGAGCTAACACTCATCCCCATTTTATATAGAAACTAATTTGCAATTCATTAATTTCTTACGGATTTTGCACAGTCAGAGGCGGATCCAGGCAGCGGGGAGAGCGTTAATTTATTAATTATTTTGCACAGCACACGTCCAAGTGGCATGTTATCTAAGGCACGTATAACACCTTTGACCATAATCACATCGTGTCTCATTGTTAATGCTACGCATTATCCAAAAGGATGTCTATTCTAGTTACAAGATTGAGAAGTATCGTGTGGTCATCTTGGTAATACAGGGCACATCACACCTACATAAAGGAGGTGTCCTTATAAGGCCACTCAAAAAAAAAGTGATTTCTCATTACCAAGGTCTGGGAAATCTGACGAGGGAGGCTTTTTAAATTTATTTTTTTTTTACTCGCAGGCCAAAATGTATAGGACAACTTGCGGGTTTCTTTGGCCAAAATTCACATTTTATTGGTTAAGAATGAATTGATCTTTAGAAGTGGGGAAGATGTAAGTTATTTCTATACCACTGCATTGCTGGCATTATTAGCTTTAATTTGATACCAAATACGACCAATTTGATCCATTTTGATGAGGTTTTTCATCAAAATTTGGCAAAAAAAAAAAAAAGTTTTCCCCAATACCTGATTTTTATGATGCGCGCGGTGATGAGAAACCATTTTATTTTTTTGAGTGGCCTAAACTACAGGTTAGGCCACTCAAAAAAATGGTTTCTCATCAGCGTGCACATCATCAAAATCAGGTTTTGAGGAAAACCTTTTTTGGTTCCCATTTTTGTAGGTGTACAGTAATCTCTACTGTACGTGTACAGTTTATTGTAGGTAAACAGTAGAACCTACTGCAAATCTATAGTAGATTCTACTGTAAATTCATTCTACAGGCAATTCTCTTGTACATCTACAGTAAATTCTACTGTGTACCTACACTAATTATTTACAGTATATGTTATGTACATTATCAAAATCACATAGACTATCAACATGACCTACACTGTTAGAAGTAAGTATTTCTCCTGTACAGCAACTTTGGTTCCAGAAGAGACAATTTGGCATAGTGCATTAGAGCACTATATGGTAGAAGTACCAATACTTAAATGGTTAATCACTATAGATTAAAAAAGAAGCCGCCTGGTGTGAACAGGTACGACATAATACCTTTGGTGATTAGCCCCAGCCTCCGGTCATTACATTAGCATACATTCATGTCCTTGTTAGAAGTGGGGAAGTGTAAGTTATTTCTATCCTAGTGCATTACTGGCACTATTAGCCTTGATTTGATACCAAACATGTCCATTATCATCAAGTTTTCTTCTTTTTTTTAATCACCCTCAGAAAAGTTTTCCATAATTTTAAGCTGATTCCCAGCTACCATAAAAAAGGTAATTTACGTCAAAATAACGTTTTAAAACTTTATATAACTTTATGCCATAATAGGGACCCTTAGAGAGACGTTATATAACATTATAAAACGTTGTATAACGTTTTTTGTTTACTCGGTTGCTATGATGCATGCTTTGATGGAAATGCATGTTTTTAGTAGGCCTAATGTTAAATCTCCTTTGGTAGTCAGTAGGGTGACACCAGCCGCGTTATAATTATGACTTAGGGGGATGCAGGGTCATAGGCCAGGTGACATGGACTATCTGTCTTTTCTCTGTGTACGACTAAGCAATAACATATTATGCAGTCATACACAGACAATTGCGACACAATTTATGGAAAAAATTAGTTAATACTATGCCATCCTTTGGCAACTAGGTCAAGAAGTGTATAGGGTAGGAGGTCTGACTTAGCACCTCGCCTATGGGCATAGTGTGACAAGCCTCCCCCCTCTAGCCCCATCTACCCCCCCATGAAAGTGGGCGACTTTGTGTGCTCACTATTGAAAACTATGGAGAATAGGGAGTTTTATGTGGTTCTTTTGAGTCTTTATTAGAGTGATACCAAATGAAAAGAAGGGGTTTTCTAGGCCAAAAAATCCTGCTGAATCCAAATTTTGTGCTCTTGATTCCCAAGAACTGACCAAATCCACTCAACAATGATGTTTGATGATGCTAAGTATTGAGAAAATGTACAAAATAATGTTGAAAATGTTTGGGACATTACCTATATATAAACCTATCAATCAAAATCAGTACCTCAATCTACCTATTCAAAATTGGCCTATCCCTCAATCTGACAGGCATTCTTCCTATGTATCACTCTACCTATCCTGCATACTGCCTATCCCTCAGCCTACCTATCCCTCAAGTTACCTATCCCTTGAATTAGAACCTTCTCTTGGATTAGCTCATCCCTCCAAAAGCTTAAAGGCTAAAGCCTATCCCTCTCCTTGCTACTCCTGCCCACTTTCTGTGCCTACCTATCACTGAGTCTACCTATCCCCAATCTACCTATCACCCAGCCTACCTATCCCTCATTGTGACTATCCCTCACTCTTCCTATTTGTCATGTTTTATCAGCTTTATCCATATTTTAAATATGCCCATCTGCTAAACATAGCATTCCTCACCATGTCCACTATGATTTGTACCTATCCTCAATTTTCCAGCCTACCTATCCCTCATCGTGCGATCTCTCACTCTGCCTATCCCTCATGTTTAACTTGCATTATTTTTCTGTTTATTTGATCCTAAACATCTACTAAACATAACAGGCCTACAATTTTTATGGATAAGTTAATTTTCCTATCACCCAGTATACCTCTCCTTCATTATGCCTATGCTGACATATCCCTCATGTCTAAACTACACATACCTCAGACTCCCTAGCCCCATGGCTTTTACATATCCCCACCTTGAAAGATACTCTCCATACCTATCTCTCAAACTACTTATCAGACACATACTACCTATTCTTTTCACACTTCATCTTCCTGAATACCTATCCCTCATGCCCTCTATGACTGTCCCTCATTTCGCCTCTCCCTCATGCTCCCTATAACGTTTTACTGTTAGCTATGGTGACCATTCCTTAGTCAACATACCCCCTACAGTTTACTTGCACATATACCTCCATCTACCTATCATTCAAGTTTCATATCATTCAGCCTACCTATCCCTCATGATGCCTATCCTTCATGCTGTTGCGGTATATCCCTCAGTGTGTCTAACCCGTCGTATGCATATCACTCACCTTGTGTTCTGTTCTCTCTTTCTATTTCTCAGTCTGCCTCTTATAAATTATGCCTGTCCCCCTCTGTGCCTATCCTTCAGCCTGCATATCTCTCATGTCTCTGTGCATAGCCCATAGCCTCTTAAATATCCATGCTTGTCTAGATCTATGCCTGACCTTGCCTGCCCTGAGGATGCCTAGCTTTCTCTTTATCTATTCTTCTTGCTCACTCTAGCTCTCGAGCTCTCTTTATCTTCCTATCCCCCATGCTGCATATCACACATTCTTCATTTTACCTATTTCTCTATTTACCCATCAGCAGATAGCATAACTATAATTATCTAGCTAGCATAACTATATTTTTATATCACCCATGCTACCTATCCTGCAGTGAATGTCATCCATTGTGGTACTTTTCTAACAATCTACCTGCTACCCATGATGCATATCCTGTAGTCGATGGACATAACTATATTGGCCATGTGTGATAGGAGGACAGGGGAAATTTCGGGGGCAGGGATATGCAACTTGTAGTATAGATGGATACATTAAGGGTTTACTAAGGAATAATGTAGGTACATTGGGAAAAAGGAAGGCTGGGAGACCTTAGATAGGTAAAAGGTTATAGGGAATATCAGGGATAGGCAGAATACGGGCTAGTCATAACATGAGGGATAGGTATTCAGCAAAATGAAGTCTGAGAGGGATAGGTAGTGTGTGTAATAAGCAGTGTGAGAGATAGGTATGGAGAGTATCTTGCAATGTGGGGATATGTAAATGCCATGGGGGCTAGGGAGTCTGAAGGATGTGTAGGTTAAGCATGAGGGATATGCCAGGATAGGCACAATGAACAATAGGTCGACTAGATGATAGGAAAATTAACTTATACATAGAAATAGTAGACATGTTATGTTGAGCTCCATGTGGGATTAGATAAATTGAATGTAGATGAAACATGAGGGATAGGCAGAGTGAGGGATAGTCACATTGAGGGATAGGTAGGCTGGGTGATAGGTAAAATTGAGGATATGTACAAATCATAGTGGACATGGTGAGGAATGCTATGTTTAGCAGATGGGCATAGTTAAAAATATGGATAAAGCTGATAAAACATGACAAATAGGCAGAGTGAGGGATAGTCACAATGAGGGATAGGTAGGCTGGGTGATAGGTAGATTGGGGATAGGTAGACTCAGTGATAGGTAGGCACAGACAGTGGGCAGGAGTAGCAAGGAGAGGGATAGGCTTTAGCCTTTAAGCTTCTGGAGGGATGAGCTAATCCAAGAGATGGTTCCAATTCAAGGGATAGGTAACTTGAGGGATAGGTAGGCTGAGGGATAGGCAGTGTGCATGATAGGTAGAGTGATACATAAGAATAAAGCCTGTCAGATTGAGGGATAGGCCAATTTTGAATAGGTAGATTGAGGTACTGATTTTGATTGACAGGTTTATATATAGGTAATGTCCCAAACATTTTCAACATTATTTTGTACATTTCTTTAATACTTTACATCATCAAACATCATTTTTGAGTGGATTTGGTCAGTTCTTGGGAATCAAGACCACAAAATTTGGATTCAGCAGGATTTTTTGGTTTAGAAAACCCCTTCTTTTCATTTGATATCACTCTAATAAAGACTCAAAAGAACCACATAAAACTCCCTATTCTCCATAGTTTTCAATAGTGAGCACACAAAGTCGCCCACTTTCATGGGGGGGTAGAGGGGGGGGGGTATAACATGGGAATCTACCGAGTCGGACATCCACTCTAGCTCTCGAGCTCTCTTTATCTTCCTATCCCCCATGCTGCATATCACACATTCTTCATTTTACCTATTTCTCTATTTACCCATCAGCAGATAGCATAACTATAATTATCTAGCTAGCATAACTATATTTTTATATCACCCATGCTACCTATCCTGCAGTGAATGTCATCCATTGTGGTACTTTTCTAACAATCTACCTGCTACCCATGATGCATATCCTGTAGTCGATGGACATAACTATATTGGCCATGTGTGATAGGAGGACAGGGGAAATTTCGGGGGCAGGGATATGCAACTTGTAGTATAGATGGATACATTAAGGGTTTACTAAGGAATAATGTAGGTACATTGGGAAAAAGGAAGGCTGGGAGACCTTAGATAGGTAAAAGGTTATAGGGAATATCAGGGATAGGCAGAATACGGGCTAGTCATAACATGAGGGATAGGTATTCAGCAAAATGAAGTCTGAGAGGGATAGGTAGTGTGTGTAATAAGCAGTGTGAGAGATAGGTATGGAGAGTATCTTGCAATGTGGGGATATGTAAATGCCATGGGGGCTAGGGAGTCTGAAGGATGTGTAGGTTAAGCATGAGGGATATGCCAGGATAGGCACAATGAACAATAGGTCGACTAGATGATAGGAAAATTAACTTATACATAGAAATAGTAGACATGTTATGTTGAGCTCCATGTGGGATTAGATAAATTGAATGTAGATGAAACATGAGGGATAGGCAGAGTGAGGGATAGTCACATTGAGGGATAGGTAGGCTGGGTGATAGGTAAAATTGAGGATATGTACAAATCATAGTGGACATGGTGAGGAATGCTATGTTTAGCAGATGGGCATAGTTAAAAATATGGATAAAGCTGATAAAACATGACAAATAGGCAGAGTGAGGGATAGTCACAATGAGGGATAGGTAGGCTGGGTGATAGGTAGATTGGGGATAGGTAGACTCAGTGATAGGTAGGCACAGACAGTGGGCAGGAGTAGCAAGGAGAGGGATAGGCTTTAGCCTTTAAGCTTCTGGAGGGATGAGCTAATCCAAGAGATGGTTCCAATTCAAGGGATAGGTAACTTGAGGGATAGGTAGGCTGAGGGATAGGCAGTGTGCATGATAGGTAGAGTGATACATAAGAATAAAGCCTGTCAGATTGAGGGATAGGCCAATTTTGAATAGGTAGATTGAGGTACTGATTTTGATTGACAGGTTTATATATAGGTAATGTCCCAAACATTTTCAACATTATTTTGTACATTTCTTTAATACTTTACATCATCAAACATCATTTTTGAGTGGATTTGGTCAGTTCTTGGGAATCAAGACCACAAAATTTGGATTCAGCAGGATTTTTTGGTTTAGAAAACCCCTTCTTTTCATTTGATATCACTCTAATAAAGACTCAAAAGAACCACATAAAACTCCCTATTCTCCATAGTTTTCAA
Source organism: Harmothoe impar (assembly GCA_947462335.1). NCBI lineage: Eukaryota > Metazoa > Annelida > Polychaeta > Phyllodocida > Polynoidae > Harmothoe > Harmothoe impar. The sequence goes on along the minus strand of OX381719.1, from coordinate 58,877,793 downwards.
TAGTGAGCACACAAAGTCGCCCACTTTCATGGGGGGGTAGAGGGGGGGGGGTATAACATGGGAATCTACCGAGTCGGACATCCTACCCTATATAATCCTTGACTAGGTACTCATACATTGTCCTTCATTGCTATGAGTGTGCTGAACTCACCATACGTTCACAATTCACAATGCCTTGCAATGATAATCTCAGTATGATATCTTGAATTTAACCCAAAACCAAAAAACTTTTGCAATCAATATTTTCTGGACCTCCACCATATAAGGAAACAAGCTTTTTGCACACCGGTGTTGCGCTGCTCCATTAACCGATTTCAGGTCCATACTATCATGAAAGTAAAGCTGGGACTCCACTACCCGATCTTTTGGGCAATTCTCACGATCCGATCATACAGGTCTATACAGTTTGCTCAGGTATAAACAAAGGCCTTCAGAAATCTATCTGGCCGATTAAGCCATTCATTTTCTGTATAAATTGTGTATAAATCGGCCGGTTAGAGTCCCGCAGATCAGACCAATGAAAATCAAACCTGTTAGATATGGGATCGGGAGCCAAAATCAGCCTGGGTTGCAAAATCGGGACATAAATCTGGACCTAAATTGTCTTACATAGCCTTGGCAATTCTATTTTCCACTTGTTTATAAACATAAACATCATTTATAAACATAAACCTATGGCAGGGTCCCTGCTTAAGGAATCTATTTGTTATGGTATTTAACTAAGTCAGATTCGTGAGAAAATCGGTTAGTGGAGCTTCACCTTAAATCTGTCTGATCATGGTAACATTGATGATCAGATGGTGGGTTCGTTTATATGTACATCTGTTCGGGTCTGCCTTGTAACACTAGGTACGATCTGAAGACTAAATCGGGTAGTGGAGTCTTGACTAGGTTAGATTGATAGTGTACATGACATAACACCTATAATGTGGTACTACCAGTATGTTGTTATAACTAAATGTAAATTAGTTGTGTTCAGTAAACTCAGTTCATTTGCATATTGCGTCTTCATGTGTAGGGCCTACCCAGAAAACGAAAATACGTTGTTTTACGTCAAAATAATGTTTTCAACGTCAAATAACGTTTTGCCACTCCAAGGAGCCATAGCGAAAGGTCATACAATGTTGTATAACGTTTTTCGTTTACTGGGTAGTGTAGTTGAGCTATACCATAGATTCCTGAATCACACCTTTTGAACATGTAACTGTATGTATTAGATATGGTACAAGTGACTTGCTGTATAAGTATTTAAGCCAAGGACAGGGTAGTTGTCCAAGGCTTCAGCTGAGAATGATTACCATTGTCCATGGCTTATAACACTTATCCATCGATAGTCACACATATCATATCTGACTTACATTCACAGTAGGAGAGTGTGCTCAATGGACTGCATCCACATACAGCCATGTATGTGAAAACAGTCTGGCCATTTATTTTAACCCCACAGCCTAATGTGGTGTAAGTGTCATAGAAAGAAAGTGCTGCAAGTTACAAGGTGGCAGGTTTGATTTACATTTACCTGTAGCTTACAAGGACACCTCCTGCATAAGGTGTCATGTGTCAGATGACTACCGGCGTCATTAACTTTTTTTAAACGAATAATGATGAACGCTATACTTCTCAATCTACTAATGAGAATAGACATACTTCCGGATGAAGCGTAATATTAACCCTTTAGGGACAGATGTCGCTAAAGGATGACATTTGTTGACATGATTCACCAGTAACTCGCCGGTGCTGCATTGGTGCATCATGCCGACCCTCTGGGAGTGTCTCAACCTCATAAGGTCGGCATGATGCTTGAATGCAGCCCTGGCGAGTTACTTGCCAGGGCTGCATTCATGCATCATGACGACCAAGGTCATGATGCACTAAGGTATCATACCATCCTTACAGGGTTAATGAGGCATAGTGTGATTATGGTCAAAGGTGCTATACGTGCCTTAGATAACACACCGACTGGACATACCTTGTGCAAAATTAATGAATTGCAAATTAGTACAGTTTCTATATAAAATGGGGATGAGTCTTAGCTCTGACAGTATCTGCTGTGCTGATCACCCAGTGAGCCACTACAGCAAGACACCGCGGTAAGACTGTCATCACCGTCTGCTACCACAGCCTACAACACCATGCTGCTACAGGCCATTCTGCTGACTGCTTTAGGTAAGTTTTACTGCTGTAAAAGTATTCAGCTGCAGCTTTTTGGGCCGCTCTCCCATCTTGCCCCATTCATCTAGTACTAGTGGTTGGTTCAGGCCTAGCATTGTTGACCATTTGCACATAAACTGGGCATAGCGATCAAATCCTCATGGGGGGAGGTTCATGGTTTCAATAATAGGCTTATACACTGTTAGAAGTAAGTAGTGTTCCTGTACTGCAAATACTGGGGGCAACTTTGGTTCCAGTAGATTGTGCTACAGCAAGTCAGCAGCTTATGTATATTTACAGCACATATACTGTATAGTAACAGCAAAATCTGCTGTTACTGTACAGCAGAATTAATCTTAAAACAAAATCTGAAGGTCCTGGGTTTGCCTCCCAGTGCACATGAGGGAAACATGAATTTTAGGTGGATGTAGGTAAAACAAGAGAAGTGGCTCCACCAAGGATTGAACTCACGACCTGGGGTGTTGGAGACGGACCCTGAACCGTTGCGCCACAGAGCCTGTGTTACAAATGGTCATATTGGGATATAATGTACCTCTGCCATGTCTGTATTAAATGAGCTACAGCCTTGTTGCTAAAGTTCCCTAATGAGAGGTGGCTAGACCAAGGATCAAACCCACGACATCTCGTGTACATATTACAGGTAAAAGTACTGTAGATCTATAAGTCACTACTTCAACCTGCTTCTACAGTATCAGAATTGTACATGTACAGTAAAATTTGCTGTATTATTCTTTACAGCTAAAGTACATGTACAGCACATTTTGCTGTTCAGGAACAACAACTTTTCACAGTGTATATATAGGGATCTTCTCACTATTGGGAGAGGGACCCACCCCATATATACTGTAAGAAATGTGTGCTGCGGGAATGTGCTAAAAGAGTAACAAACATGACTTTGCTACCTAATTTTGAGATCAACACACTTTTTACAAAAGGTGTGTAGTGTATAGTATGTTCCTATATCTACAGAAAAGGCAAGCTATTAACAGTATACATTCGATTTTGCATATACTACCATGTCTATCGAAACCATAATGTAAACTGATAATTGAGGAGAGATATACCTTTTGTTATCTTGTAAATGCATAATGGTACTGTATACAATGCAATTGTGTTCTACACCGTTAGAAATCAATTCAGCTGAGCAGTAGCATCTAGTGTAGTTTTGCCGCATATATATGTGTTATTGTAAAACCTCACGTATAAGCCACGGCTAGTACGCAAGTCAGATTGACAGTGCGGCTTATTCCGCACTAGCTGGATGTCCACTGGATAGCGCCATGTTGGACTGGTCCCAGATAGCACCCTCTACTGTCCAGTCACTCTGCTCTGCTTGGAGAGTGGGACTACTGCTTTCCCTGTATGCTAGGACACCTGCAATCTTTTTCATTACCTGTCCAGGATAGGGTTGTGGTTAGGACAATGGACTCATGATCAGAAGTACCTAATTTCAACTCCCCTCCAGGCTAAGTGTGGTGACTATACCAAATAAATCTCTTTTATTTAGGTCTGCCCTCATGGTCTCATGGTCAAACATGCCATGTTCCCTAACAGATCGGCCATGGGGGCAGACCTAAATAAAAGAGATTTACATGGTATGGTCACCACACATAGCCCGGAGGGAATTTGAACTTAGGTACTCCTGGTCATGAGTCCATTGTCCTAACCACAACCCTATCCTTGACAGGTAATGAAAGGAGTGCCAGGTACAACCAATGCACAATACCCACATGTAGAGGCCTAGTGTAATTATTGCTCCACTCTCCCCCCAGGTGTTGAGCCCCCCTCAGACTCACACTGTTAGTTCTAAGGGCTCCTAAACTGTGGCAGCACTGGTATCCCGCTAGTGAGGAATAGCATCGCCCCAGGGTTAGGGTGCAGCTTATATATGCGAGTTTTTGCTACTATGGTACAGTACCATACTCAGATCTTTGGTGCAGCTTATAGCATTGGCCCAAACTCGGGGTGCGGCTTATACGCGAGTTAGGTTTTTACACGAGGTTTTATGGTATCGGATGATTTGTGAACATGGGCAGTATAATACACTGTTTGTCTATGTTATAAAGGATGTATTTTTGGGTATAATCTTCACACTGTACCTGTGTCTTTATAATGATAAAAGTATATCACCGTAATCTCATAAAATAACTTGTCCACTTTTAGCCCTTCATCAAACAGCTGGTGAAGAGGCCAGTGCAGCATCAGCAGCGGACACGGCCGGTGCTACTGCGGAGGAAGCCGCAGTTAGTGCGGTGGAAGGGAAGGACTTGGGGTATGGCTCTGACGACTACGATGACTTCGGTGACAACCATGGGAAAAGCTATGATGACCATAGAAGATACAGCGGGAAAAGCTACCGCAGAACTCATGGTGGACGTAGCTCTAGAGGCTATGGATGGCATGGACAAGGGCACCATGGAGATTACTATGGAGACCGTAGAGGACATTACCATAATGAACATCGCAGAGATCACAAACTAGTACCCATCAAAATGCCATATATGGACAAGAATGGTGAGTACAGGTCATAAAGTGGGGAATTATTTAAAGAGAAATCTACAACTATGAAAAACACTTCCCATAGAAACAACACTACCCATAGAAATAGCATATATTCTTTGGTTAACTTTGAGAATTTATTGACCACTTGACTACCATTTTATACTAAGAGGTTTCAGTCTCTGTTGTTCTGAGAACTTTCTTCGCTTCATGAGAATACCTTTTTCAAGCATTGACACTTACATTTCAGGCTGTCGGTTCCCTGGTGATGTTGTCTGTGATCCAGCTGTGGGTGTGGATCCTGATGGCTTTTTACTTTGCCTTATGGACACTGAGAACAAAAACTTGTGGAAGAAACCAACAATTGCCGTTGCTACTATGGCTTGTCCGATGGTGACGGTGGATGGTGTTGCTGTCCAGTCACATGTTGTAAATGACTTCTGTAACACCAACAAGCGCATTATGAAGGCAGTTGGTCTTATTGAGGAGAAACGTCAAACTAACAACAAGTTCTTTCACCAGGGACAGTTTGCAGTTGATCTTAATCCATGTATTGTTGTAAATTAAATGTTGGCTATTTGGTAAATACAAGCAAATGATGTATTTGGATTGCAAATTCATGATGGCAAACTTCCAATAAAGATCGTCATGAGGCAAAACGTTAGTGTTGTTCACTTCTTTCAATAATACCTACTAAACAAAAATTGTTATTTAACATTTGCAAATGTTTTACAGGGTTGGTAGGTAAAACTGTTATAATATAGTCTACAATTCAAACATTGCTATGCGAAACATTATCTAACCTACGTTATTGAATTATGTTTTTGGGTGTGGAAAACACAATGTTGGTATCTAAAAGAGTATTAAACATTTCTGTATGGTTTAGATGAAAACGTTTTTATCTAAAATGTTATTCAACCTTTCTATGTGGTTTTGCTTGCTCGTCATGCTTTGAGAATTTTTTTCCATCATGGGTGCGTGTGAACATTGTGGGCATGAGTATGATCTAAGGAAGAGGAAATGCCCGCAGTGTGGGGGCACGCACAACCTGACAAAACAAGAGTTGGACGAGGAAGAGGGCTTTGAGCCAAGGGCGCCGGGGACAGGGTTGAAGGAGCCCGGTTCGCCGAGCATGGAGCGTGAGGAGGCAATGTTAAAAAAGATCAGCTTGGCCAAAGAGAAGCAGGCCTTGTTGATCAGGAAGCAAGAGATGGCGGCCTTGGAAAAGAGGTTAGAAGAAATCAATCTCGAGAACGAGAAGATCGAGGCAGAATTGGGAGCGTCGTCTGCAACGCCGAGTCAGCAGGATCGCCGGTAACAAGCTTCAGCGGCCCAAAATGGCGGCACTTTCGGTTTGGACAAAAACAAGACTTCGTCGGGAGTAAATTCTATGTGGTGAATAAAGATCTGTAACACAATTTATGCAGGGTATTGTAATACAAACACCCATATTGTAGTAAACAGATAGAGGTTCATGATGATCTGTCTAAATTCCTGGTTTTTCCACAAGTGGGACATTAGGTCGTATCACACGAGGTGAAGCCAAGAGTGATACAACCCAAAGTCCCAAAAGTGAAGAGTGTATTTGTATTTCTATCTGGTTCACTCAATTATTCATACATCATATTTAAAGTTATATTTAAAATTTGTTTTCATAGTTAGTTTACTAATGTCATCGTAGGTAAATATCCCATGGAGAATTAGCATCAGTTTATCCAGGGGGTCTGAAGAACGGCCATTATAGAGATTCAAGCCTGTAAATATTATATGCATCTTGTACTGATAGATTTTTCTTTTCTTTTAACCGGTCTGAGGTCTGATGCTGAGGTGGGATTTGGTTAGATCCATAACCAGAATAGAAAATAAATAAAATAAATCTACAAAAGTCTGCAAATGATACCAGTATACATTCTTTGTGGCTGATTTAGGCGCAGAAAAATAAATTATTCTGACCACAGAAATCTATACTTTGACCTTTGAAAAACTTTATTAAACTGAATGATAAGGTTCCACATGCAAAAATTTACTCAGAGATATACCTTATTTGGTGTCAATGTTTTTACCTTATATAATGCTTAGATGCAAAAATTTGCTATCCTCCACAAAACATTTATTGTGAGTCAAATTAACTTCTTTTTTTTCAAGTGGGTACTGAAGCTCTTTTTCACATGCACTAGTGAGGGGTAGTCAATAACAATTGGTGGTTCATTCTTGTCATATTTGTCAGTTCTAACTCGGCTGCGACTGCTGCTTTGGGTGCTCCAGGCACCATGGCAGATCTTGCTCTTGTGCGCATGGTGACAGTAGGGAGGACAACGCAATTTTGAAAAATGGTCAGAATTTATCATAATTATGATATCTCAAAATGACGGGGGGATCAAGTGAAATCTAGATATGTAACTATTATTGATCTACTGTCGATACATGATTTTCAATGATTTTCTGGGGGGAAAAGTTGGCACCGTGCACCTGTCAGCTTTTACCACTGTGTTACTCCTTGGATTGGTCCCAGGCCCTTCCCTGGATATACACTCAAGGGACTGCCAACTTTGAGGGGCCCTTTAGCATATATCATTCTCTTTTTTGCATTGGATTAGGTCAAGTCTTTTTTCTAAGGTCATCTATTCACATATCATGTATACATAGTGCATGATTAATATTATATAGGCCACTGCAGAGAAATTTCAATGCATGCGAATAGAGATATCTATGCTTGTTGCATTGACATTGGGACAGCACATCATGCCCCTATAATCTATAATAGCTAGTTCCCCTAATGGTCAGTGGTGTCACCACCCGATGGCTCTCAGACCACTGAACATCCCTTTGACTGCTAGATTGGACAATGCTTCGCATGCGTTTGACACCAGCCGGAACCGCGCTGTCCCCCGCCCTTCCCGCCTCAGACAGCAGGCACTTCCTGCACAAGGGAACTTCACTTTAGTCAAGCTGGCCCCACCTCGACCTCTGTTCCCGAGCGTCATCACTGGCACCAAAGGTTGCTGGTTAAAATAGTTCCTGTGCGCTTGGTGCTGTTGTATTAAAAGTGCAGATGGGTACCGCATAGGAATCCCCCCCAATATACGGGGGAAGTGACGCGGTCATGGCCCCTCAAATACCAGCGATGTCGCTCGGGCGTGTCCGAGGACGAGTTGGGGCCAGCTTGCACTTTAGTCTCTGAAAATACCATTTACCAATTACTCTTCCTGTCTGTGAAGCTTTTAGATCTGTGAATTGCAGCTTTGTGAAGATTGACGTTTAAAGATACAATATAATTTAAAACACCTCAAAATGAAGTTATAAAGTAACATTGCAATTGCTTTCATCAACCATTTCCCTTGTGTTTGACATCATTATAAGTGTTTTCCTTATTGTGACTAGCAGGCTAAATCCATTGGTGTTATAATGCACCCCTAACAGGTCTTGATTTCTGCGAGTCAACAGTTATTCATTTGTGACAATATATTGTAGTTTAATATGCTAAATGATCAATGAGAGCTTTCCAACTTCCCATACCTTCATAACTGTATGAGGGGGAACTTGGAGTTACAACTTACATACCCTGTTTCTGTGAAACAAAACACCTCACCTCCACCCCAAGGTCTAGCTCAGTCCATGCCGTTGTCTTTTCAAACTACAGGTTTTAAAGGGATATTCCAGTGATTTTTAAAACGTACCAACATGAGTAGTTTGTATGAAGAGCACCAGGGGGCAGTGCAGTACATAATATGCCCGTCCTGGCAAAATAGGTGGCATAGTTTAGTAGAACGGTGCTTGGAGAGTGATCAGTCTAGCTGTGTCGTTACCCTGTCTAGGGAAAGACACTGTTATATTTAGCGATCCCCTAAAAGAGAACACAGAGCCCATTCACTGTGGCCTGGCAGATATGCTAATTATATAAATCATATATAGGAGAAATAGGTCGAGTTATATGATTGTTTCTATTTATATGGAAGGAGCGGTGGGCAAACAAACTACTGGACTGTGACATTTAGGTAGGGTGACTCTGAATCTGGCAGTTATATATAAATATAGATAGATACAAAATGTATTTCATGCATGTATCATGAGGTACACCTGATCATATAAATTCAATGCAATGTATTGTAAGGTGAAACCTGTGGATCACTATAAGCCAGATACAATTAAAAATAGAGTTAGATGTAATGACCCTGGTGTTTTGCTGTCATGGTGAGGTTACCTGACCACATGTGTACTGTGTGTTTGCCCACACTGTGACATAGCAGAACTATATATGTAACTCGACCTATATTGAAGTCACACACACCCCGTGCAGGCCTGTTGGAGCAATCATTTGACTGGGATTCATGGGAATGATGATTGGGAGAATGAAAAAAAATCAGAATGATATAGTAGTACAGGGGATGGTGAGATTTTGCGCGGAGGCACGGAATTCTTTTTATGTCTCCCCCCGAGAGCGCTTAGAACGTTTTGTCCCCCCCCCCCTCTCAAGAGGGATTGGATTTTTTTACATCCCCCAAAAACCACCACCCCCCTGTAACTAATAAATGAACACACCCTTAGGCAACGCTACGCTTTTGGTCATAATAGCCCACCTATAGTATCCATTTAACTTCTCTATATAACTGGTAATATCGCCCCAATCATTGTGCACACATAAAGGTATGATAGGCACATTTTGTATAGTTTGCCATTACTCAGTTGTTAATATAGACTTGGTCAACTGATACGTGATACAGAATGATCACTCCCAAATGACTCTAGGGGTGGTCACAGCATTGGGTTGTTATGATCAGACTGCTACAAGTCATCAACCTCTCAGCCGTGGTAGACCTACCATCCAGGAAGCCAGCCCAAGCTCCATAAGCCCCCCAAGAGCATGTAAGTATAATTACCCCATTTATTATCAATTATTTGCCAATCTCTAGGCCTATATCAAATTACAGATATGTTACCGAATAAAACTGTCCCCAATGTCATGTATGGACCTTTGGTATTATACCATTTTGTTCCGACTGTTTCTATGCCTTCATACAAGTTGATAGCCTTCTTTATATTGCACTTCTGACAAATAAGTATCAAATGTTTCCTCACAGTATGATGCATTTGTGTATTTAATGTGTCTACATATTTTTGGTTGTAAAATAAATGTATTATTTATTAGGGATTTTTTCTGCACAAATATAAGGTCATGTCTCCACTTAGTTTGTTTTATTGGGTATAAGTTATAACATATAGAGGCCTACGTTGGATTCGGCACAACGCCGTTCTGCCTCAAAGACCCATTTATCTTTTGTAGGGACCTGAATACAGAACAACTCACAGTCATGATGGTCATAATATTTGTAAACCATCACAGAGAAAGAAATCAAACATATATCACACAAATCACATACTAGAGATGAATAAATTGATAAGATGAGGCAAGGGGGTGATATGGTCAAGTACATGTCCATATATAAAATATGGTGGTCTAATAAAGGTGCTACTCACATGAAGCAATTTCCATAGTTCTTCTTTATCTTCAATTTAAAGGTCTTAAGGTTTTCGATCAGTGTGTATTCAGCCTTTAATGTGTATGGAGAGTTTGTTGGTAGTAGTTGGCAGCTTTGAGCTACCAACCTTGTCCCGTTAGGTACTTGTCCCAACATTGATTGAGCATCTAGTTGTCAATGGTCATTCAATGTTCTGGGCCCACTAGAGTATAGCTTTTAGTCTCCAATCAAAAAGACTCACAAGAATAGAATAAGCACCAACATCTATCAATTACACATATTTAGCATCTTTATTGAAGAGTCAATGACATAAACTCACAAGGCAAATTACATTTTAGGTTTGCATTTGGCCGATAATAAACACTCAATTGAATTTAATGCATTGGTTAAGTTGAACTGTGTACATGCCCTGATGAAAGTTCTTGTGGTCAGTGTGCCCTTTGTTCTCTATAAACCCAACCGCTCGAAGAAGGCGTTTATTGTTGTTACAAAAATCTTGCACGACAGTAAACTGCTGTGACAGCTATGTTTGTACAGTGAACACATTTATGTTCAACCTCATTATCATAGATCTGACTAGGAATGGTGCTACTCTATGTATCTAGTCCATTTATGTATTTAACTTATTTTATATGCTACACCTATAAACACATGTTTATGGCATATATGTATCCGGTGATGCCAATGTAACTTTCAGACTCACAAGAATAGAATAAGCACCAACAACTATCATTTACACATATTTATTGAAGAGTCAATGACATTTACAAGGCAAAAAATTCATTAGGCATATTACATTTTAGGCTTGTATTTGGCCGATAATAAACACTCAATTGAATTTAATGCAGGGGTTAAGTTGAACTGTGTACATTCCCTGGTGAAAGTGCTTGTGGTCAGTGTGCCCTTTATCATCTATAAACCCAACAGCACGAAGAAGGCGTTTGTTGTTATTACAAAAATCTCGCACCACAGTAAACTGCTGTGCCACCTCATCAACCATAGGTGCAGGACAAGGTAAAGGCTGGGTTATTAATGTTGGTTTCTTCCACAAGTTCTTGTTCTCACCATCCATAAGGCAGGCTAAATAACCATTGGGGTCATTAGCTGGATCACAGACAACATCACCGGGGAACCGACAGCCTGAAATATAGAGAAGTAAAGGTCTGAGCTACCGTTAATTGAAGGGGGGCTAGCACGGGCGCCCGCAAAGATGGGTACCTGCCCCATAGAAGCACAACAAAACGCTCGGGAACAAGCGGACCTTTAGTGGCGCCCTGATTGGTCAATCGGTGGTCACGTGACTTGCTAAGATGGGTAGTCTTAGCGGAATAACTTGTGTATAAGCCACACCCTGACTTAATGCAGATGCTATAAGCCGCATTGCCAATCTGACTCTCATACTAGCCACAGCCTATACAAGGCCTAAACGAGGCGTCCAAATTTGTATTGCCCCCCCCCCCTCCCCACACCATTTCATCTGGCTACACTGTAATCTATGAGTGGATGAAATGTGTAATTCTTGTCTTCACCATGTACACTGTCAATAATTAAGGCCAAAAAAAGAGAAGGGTTGATTCAGGTAACGTGGGAAGAAAATCTAGGGTCGGTAGGTCGGATTTTCCCTCCTTTTCTACATGAAGTACTAGCCAGCCCCTCCACACACCCAAAAGTTGTTTTGGGTGACCTGAAACAAAACTTTTTTTTATTTGGCCTAACCCGAAGCAAAGTTCTATCCTTTTCTACTGTGAGTTTACAGTCGATTCTGCAGGTCCTGTACACAAGTACACTGTGGTACAACACTGCCAAATCACAGGCTGTGTCTCACGAGGTTGTAACAATTGAAACATCTTTGAGTGGGTGTAGTCTTTGACCGGGTGTAGTCTTTGACTCGGTGTAGTCTTTGACCGGGTAGCATTAAAATGGCAGAAATAAGGCCTGTGTAGTAAGCGGGGAAATAGCGGGGAAATAGTGCACCCATATTGGTGCATTATGACAACAGATGTCATCTTTTACTTTTAGTGACGTCCACCCTTAAGGGGTTTAAACTATACTTACCATCTCTGTCAATAAAGGGCATTTTGATAGGCACCAGTTTGGAGTGCCCATCCCTGTAACGCCCTCTATGCTCTCCGTAATGGTCATCATAATGATGCCGTCCATAGCCTCTAGAGCTACGTCCACCATACATTCTTCTCCCATTGTAGTGACCATAGTCATCGTAGTCGTCAGAGCCAAAGCCTAAGTCCTTCCCCTCCACGGCACTAACAGCAGCACCAGCTTTGGCCTCCTCACCAGTGGTCTGATGGAGGGCTGCAATGGATAGATGTCTTTGTAAGATGATGATTATTATGTATTACTGTATCACTAGGTATAGTATTAGAATTACATTGTGTACATTAAGGTATCATGCCGTCCTTAAAGGGTGAAGTACTGTAGATTAGAGTGGCCAAAAACAAGTGATCTTGCATTGATAAAGATGTTTTTCAAATCACTTTTTTCTTTTGGAAGAGTTGCTGTCAACTGTCAACTTGACAGTTGACAGCAACTTTTCGTGAAAAAAAGTGATTTGAAAAACGTTTTAACTGCTGTCCCTGAACAGTACATAGTGCTGTAAATATACAAAACCTCACTTGCTGTAGGTCTACAGAACAATCTACTGGAACCAAAGTTGACCCCAGTATTTCCTGTACAGGAACACTACTTACTTCTAACAGTGTATTTATAGGGCTGAGTAACTGGCCCCACTCCATTCCGTCTGCCGCTGGAGACGTACCAAGATTTGCGCCGTAAATTAGATATAGTTAAAATAGGAAACAGAGCTGAAGGAAATGAACAGTAAATGACCAGGAATTATAAACTCACCCAAAGTTACTAGCAGAATGGCCGACAGGAGCATGATGTTACCTCGCATAGGTGCTTTAGTTATATACAGGTGAAGGCCGGCGTGCGGTAGTGTCTTACTATAGGGTCGGTCCAGCAGATACTGTCAAAGCTTAGACGCATCGTCAATTTATATGGAAACTGTACTAATTTGCAATTCATTACATTTTCGCAAGGTATGTCCAGGTGGTATGCTAACCCTTTACGGACGGCATGATGCCTTAATGCATCATGCCCTTGGTCGTCATGATATCTCAGAAACTATATGAGATCTCATGCCGACCCTATGGGGTTGAGACACTCCCGAAGGGTCGCCATGATGCACCAATGCAGCACCGGCGAGTCACTCGCCGGGGCTGCATTGGTGCATCATGACGACAAATGTAATCTTTTAGTGACATGCTGTCCTTAAAGGTTTAGTGAGACATGTATAACACCTTTAACCCCTTGTCTACGTATAACTGGCAGGATGTCCATTCTAGAGCAGGGAGTTCATCTTAATTCATTTAAAACAGGTTAATGGTTAAAGCTAAGTACTTATCTTCTTTTTACCACATGCCACATCCTAATAGGCTACAGGTAAGTGTGGGCTAAAACCTACCATCTTGTGAAATGTATTCACGGGTAGACACTAACTTTTTCAGCCATGGGCACTCTTTCTAAAGAGAAAGTCAGAAGCTTCTCATTAAATCTTTTCGAAACCTAACCATGATTGCTGGTTTCACAGTAATTTTCTCTTTTCTAACCCCTGGTCAACAACATATGACATGGCTATGTACATATAGATACATTTCCCTAGCATTTTCTCCAACCATTCATGTGGGCGACTCGGGCCCATGGGAAGGTAATTTCTGAGAAAAGTATGGGCCGGCACCCAAATCTACGGACCATTTGCTCCCGGGCCAGCGTACAACCTTTAACTCGTTTATTTTATGACAGTCACCTAAAAGAGTCTGGAGACAAGTTTACTTTTTCAGTGTACGGTAGACTATTAAAGCTGCCATGAAAGATGCATTGCCTATTCCACCATTTGTTCCATATGACTATTCCAGATTTCTACACAAATTTACACCACTCCTTCTACCTCTAAGGAAGAAAGGTATGTACAAGCCACTGCTATCCAAGCACACTGAAAAAGTAAACTTGTCTTCAGACTTGTCGAAGTGACTACATTGTATCATAGAACAAACGAGTCAAAAATTGTTGAACCTATCAGGTTACCATCCCACAAATAGGATCTGGAGCTGGCACATGCCAAATGGGTCTTCTATCTCTAGCTAGAAGACCTGCTTCCTTGTCACTTAGACGAATTTTTGACTTGTTTATTTTATGACTGTCACTTGAAAGAGTCTGGAGACAAGTTAACTTTTTGAGTGCAGATTTACGTTGAGACAAATGGCAACCATAGTAATTGCAGACTGGTTTAAGGCAAGGGTCATTCAACTCAAGACTCCCACATAGAAAAAAAGGGTCAAGGGAGCCTAGATGACTCCTAGCTGACATAAGTCACCTAGGGGAGTCTCATTGCTCGCTGACTTACATGAGGGAGTCCAGTAAGGACCTGGGCTCTCAGAGAGAGGAGTCATTCTAGAGGCAACCTGGACTCGCTTTTGACGCTGTTTCTTTCTTCGGGAATGTGTTAACCTTAAACTTGTGGGGTGAGTAGAATGCTTCCAGACAAAAGGACATTTTGCTAACGCTCTGTTCATGTAATCAACATTTTGTTCAGAAACGGTGTCAGAAATTCAGTTTAACCCTTAAAGGACAAATGTCTCTAAAAGATGATATTTCTCGTCATGATGCAACAATGCGGCGAGTTACTCGCCAGGGCTACATTGGTGCACCATGCCGACTCTTCAGGACCATATCCACCCCATAGGGCCGGCATGATGCATGACTGCAGCACTTGCGAGTTACTCACCAGGGCTGCATTCATGCATCATGACGACCAAGGTATGATGCATTATTGCATTATGCCGTCCTTGAAGGGTTAATGTGATTATATCCCGTCATTCTAAGTAGTTCCCTCCTTCCCATTACATTGGTGCGGACCTACATTTCTAACTTTTCTAAGGCAAGCACGACCTTTAGGTCACGCTATGTACATCAGTAGTATAGTATGTATCGGAACGGGACTATGCTTAAGTACTGTTTATTACTCAATCGACCTGCAGCCAATCAGAGGCCTCCATTTGGTCACGTGACCCCCTCATTTGCATAATTACGTAATAGGCCACGCCCCCTCATTTGCATAATTACGTAATAGGCCACGCCCCCTTGATCACCAGCCAATCAGAGGCCGCCTCATTTGCATAATAGGCCACGCCCCCTTGATCACGTGACTCCCTCATTTGCATAATAGACTACGCCCCTTTGATCACCAGCCAATCAGAGGCTTCCATTTGGTCACGTGACTCCCTCATTTGCATAATAATGGATCACGTGACCCCCTCATTTGCATAATAGGACCACACCCCCTTGGTCACGTGACCGGAAGCGCTCTTTGTTTGGAAAATAGACCACACCCCCTTGGTCACATGACCTGAACCCCTCCCTCATTTGCATAATATAGATAATAGACAGACCACGCTCCCCTTTTGGTCACATGACTTGGACTAGCCAATGGGAGGCTTCTATGGGGGGGGGAGGGGCAGGGGGGGGGAGGGGGGCACTTTAAGATGCATGGGGAGGGGAGGGGGGGAGGGGGGTACTATTTTGGGGTGGGCGGGCACTTGGGGGGGACGGGGGGCCTTTGGGGTCTGCTGGGGAGGAAAAAAATAATTTTATCTGATCTCTAGGGAATCGCCTCCTCCCTACCCCCCTTTAGGGGGGTAGGGAGGAGGCGAGTCGGAGGTGACTGTAGAGGAGTTTTTCGGTGACTTGATGACTTTCAAACGACCATACTGATAGTTGATAAATTTGATAGGCCACAACAACATCACGGGGCTCTCTTTGTTTGTAAACAACACCACGTGGCTCTCTTGTTTGTAAATAACACCTACTAAGTTTAGTCATAGGTAGCAGCAGCAGCAGCAGCAGCAGCAGCAGCAGCATCTTCAGCAGCAGCAGACAGCAGCCCGTGGTCACGCGACCTCTTCATAATTTGCATAATAAGCCACAACAACAGCACATGGCTCTCTTTGTTTGTAAACAACACCTACTAAGTTTAGTCGTAAGTGTCTAGAGCAGCAGCAGCAGCAGCAGCAGCAGCAGCAGCAGCAGTAGCAGCAGTAGCAGCAGGAGCAACATCTTCAGCAGCAGTAGCAGCAGCAGCAGTAGCAGCAGGAGCAGCAGCAGCAGGAGCAGCAGCAGCAACATCAACAGCAAAAGCAACAGCCCGTGGTCACGCGACCTCTTCATTTTGCATAATAAGCCACAACAACAGCAGCAGCGTCATAGGTGTCTAGAGCAGCAGCAGCAGCAGCAGCAGCGTCATAGGTGTCTAGAGCAGCAGCAGCGGCAGCAGCATCTTCAGCAGCAGCAGTAGCAGCAGCGTCATAGGTGTCTAGAGCAGCAGCCGCAGCAGCAGCAGCGTCATAGGTGTCTAGAGCAGCAGCAGCAGCAGCAGCAGCATCTTCAGCAACAGCAGCAGCAGCAGCAGTAGCATCTTCAACAGCAGCAGCAGCAGCAGCAGCAGCATCTTCAGCATCAACAGCAACATCAGCAAAAGCAACAGCCCGTAACTTAGCATCATGTGCATCAGCCATAGCAGCAACAGCGACATTGCGACTAGCATCAGCGAAACAGGCTATGTTTTTAGCAGCTGTACAAGCATTAATAGCACTAGCCCTAGCAGTAGCCGCAACAGCGTCACCTTTAGCAGTCGCTGCAGCATCAGCAGCAGCAGCATCGGCAGCAAGAGCGGTAACAGTAGCAAGAACATTAGCAGCACGAGCAGCAGCGGCGAGAGTAACAGCAGCGTTGTTAGCAACATTAGCGACTTCGTATGCAGCATGTGTAGCACGAACGGCGGTACGAGCTTCACGTCTTGCACGAGCAGCAGCAATAGCTGCAGAAGTAGCCCTCACACTATCCAGCCACCCGTACGAATCTTGATAAAAACGAACCTCCACGTTGCTACTTGTTAACTCATCAGTAACCATGGACGTCTCCTCCGTGTGGTGTTGTCGCGGCTCTGTAGTAGTGTTGGGATGCTCACATTTGGTAGAACGTAGAGTGATTCCTGATGACGCCATGCTGAAGGTGGTAGAAGAAGTGTGTGGGATCCATGTTTCACTCTCGCTTATGTACTAGGCTCCGAGATAAGCTTCTTAACTCAAGAGAAAAACTCTCACTAGGAAGGCGACCAGCTGTCTACCTGTGTAGGTGCGGGTTCATTACATCTTTAATCCTGTTCGACTCCCCGAGGAAATAGATGAAAAAAACAAAAGACCATCTTTCAAGCACTCGAATCCGCAGTCAGTAGGAAGCTATAAGGAGCTTAACTTGTTTTTGATTTAAGCTGTCTACCACACGCACGCGCTTGTAGTCACAGCTAGAGTGGCAGACATCCGTCCGCCCGCTGGTGCATGACACTCGGCCTTAGACACCCCCTGTAGTTTTTTTTGTATACACAGTTGACTAGCGTCTTAATCTCTTACCCAGCTATAATCCCATATACATGTAACGCGCATTACTCCCCTTTATGGCAATTATCAAATTGATTTAAGGGTGGAAAGGGCTTAGGTGATTAGGTCCCTCTCTAGCTGAAAACAGGCTTAGACCATAACATGCAGTCATCCGGCCGCGTTAAACACCCCCTGTAGGCTTTTTTGTATACACTCTTGATCCCCTCTCTAGGTGAAAACAAAGCTTAGAAGATGCAGTCATCCGTCCACCGGCTGGCGCGTCACACCTGTCGTTAATCACCCCCTGTAGGCTTTGTATACACTCTTGATCCCCTCTCTAGGTGAAAACAAAAGCTCCGTCCACGGGCTGGCGCATCACACCTGTCGTTAAAACGCCCCCTGTAGTCTTTGTATACACAGTTGTCCCGCCTTATCTATTCACCAGCTATAAGCCCATATACATGTACATGTGATTTTTGATATCCTCTCTGGAATAGGGTGGGGCTCAAGGTGAAAACAAGATTAGGACATTCGCTCTCTCAGCTATATAAAGAGCCTCAATTGTTCTTGCAACAGCACTTCACCACCGGTACACTATCAGTCACGAGGCAGATGTTTGCGGTATGGTTCATACAGGTTACCTACTAATAGCGGTTTGGGTGAGTAGATCACTTTTTTTTTTTTTTTTCCTAAAAAAAAACCCACTTAGAACTCGGGTATGTATATGTAGCACTGTTAGTGTAAGTACACAGTAGAATCTACTGTACTATAGACTTAACCCTCTGAAGACGGTGGAGCGCGTTAATGCGCAGGTCTGTGTCGGCGTCACTGTTTTTTTTGTTTTTTATTCTAACTAAAAAAAAGAAAAAAAAGTCAGAAGTCAATCTACGACCTATCAAAGACAATTTTGTGATAAGTTCAAACTAAATAAGAGACAGTTTGAGCGTCTCTTAGTCGCTGTCAAAGATGCGAATAACGAATGCGCTAGTATAGTTCCCCGCTCTTTCGTCAGATGGCGCCACAATAGGAATTTTGTACATTCCTACGATGCTCACGAACATTTTAACGCATAATGAGCTATATAGGCAACAAAGCGCGCTTCTAATATATTAAAATATAAAAAACAATTCAATATTGTGTATTTCTGATAGAAATGAGTCAGTTTCTTTAAATACCAACTAAACTATAGCGAGATGAAAAATACCACACCATATCTAAGGCGTTATAAAAGATAAACATAGTCAGAACCTCTCACCGAGTCGGTAATCTGAAAAACGGATCAACTCGTTTTGACTCGTTGTGCCACAAGGGCCCCCATCCAACGGGGCCTTTGAGGCCAGTCTGTCAAGAGTGATCCATGCTGCTTAACACGTGGCGTAATTAATTACGCCGATGTTGTGCAGCATATAACCAACTGACAGTGTCAGTTGGTTGGCCCCTCTTTAGGGGCCACACAATAAATAAAGAATAGAAGACTAAGGGAACGTTCACAAACGTCACCCCTTCCTACGGGGTGGGTGGGTCTTTGGGTTTAGTGACAAAACAGCGACATGTGAGTAGGAGGGGGGAGAGTCGGAGTTTGCGTGTCAGCTCTCTTTTTTTCTTTTTTTTTCCAAGTCTACATATTATTTATGATTAAAATTTTTTTTTTTAAAACACGATAATATAGTGCGCTGATCAAAAACTGAATAGAAAAATAACCAAAATAGGTTGGGGAAATCTCTGCTATCTAGCTGATCGGTCGTTGTCACACGGTGCAGAAAATTTACTTTTAGAAAATCTATATTAGGACCACAGACGGGGCACATGTGTCACTTGTCGAATATAAGAGATGCCAATGGTCCTTGTCGAATTTAAGAACTAGGTCTTGTCCATTGTCTATTTTGAGAAGTAGTCTTGCCCGTCTTGCCCCTTGTCGCCAACTCCCAGCACCCCCGTGTCTCTTTGTCCATATTGGCTAAAACAGGACATTGTTGACTTGGCTATTTTACCCGTCTGGGGTCTTATTATTAATCCCTGTGTATAACTTGCAGCTTATATGTTGCACCAAAACCTCCTTTCAAAATGTCAGAATAGGCAGTAACTCAAAAATAGAGGGCGATAACTGTGTTGTATTTTGGGAGGGTTTATTGAGTGCAACTTTATAGTAATATAGAATTGAGCCCGAACCAGTTCTATAGACAGAGGAAAAATATATCTAGGTCGCCAGATTCCATCTCTTTTCTATGCCAAAATATGTCGGAATCTCTTTTTTTTTTTCTTTTTTTTTTACTGAGTGGTTATTTTTTGATAGTGTAGAACCAATATCTGTCTAATTAAAAACCCTTATCAGTTCTGTTTTTACATACAAAAGAATTTTCCCACCCTTCTAGGCTTTTTCAAAGGATAAGAATTGAGATAGCTGAAGGCCGTTATGTATGTTTTAAACCCTTTTGGTGATACCCTACATAGACCCCTAGACGGGGGGATGCTGTGTGCTGTGTCACTTGGCGATTTTTTATTTTTATTTTTTTTAAGAAATGGCTATGTCCCTTGTCGATTTTTAAGAAAAGCGGTTTGTCCCTTGTCACTGACACTATGAAAATGTCACTACCCCTCATGTCACTTGTCGATTCTAAGGAATACCCATGTCACTTGTCGATTCTAAGGAATATGTCTTTTCCCTTGTCACTAGGGTCATGTCGATTTGTCGATTTTTTACCCGTCTGGGGCCCCCTCTACATAAGGGAGAATCTAAAAAAAAATTTAAAACGATTAGGGTCGGGCCAAAATGATAGGGTCGGTTGGGTTACCGGAACACAACTTTTTTTTGTTCGGCCTATCCCCTTCCCCTCATGATTAGACCCGATACGACGTCACATTCATCATGATACCATCATACACCATGATACACACACGCCGCGCACTGCACACACACACACACACACACACACACACACGCTCTCTCACACACGCTCACACACGCTCTCTCACACACGCTCACACCCACCACACACACACACACACACACACACAGACACACAGACACACAGACACACAGACACACAGACAGACAGACAGACAGACACAGACAGACACAGACAGACAGACAGACAGACAGACACACACACACACACACACACACACACACACAGACAGACAGACAGACAGACAGACAGCACACAGTACACCTGATGACCTCCACATGATGACCTGATGCCCTTCCTAAAAAAAAAACCAACCCGACCTACCTACTCAAGAGGGTTTCAGTGTAGAGACTATTAGGGGTTTTTCTGATGCGTATATTATTTTGAGATTGATTTTCAACTTTTGTGATCAGTGGTTGGTCCTGAAAAGGACCGTTTAGTAGAGATGATCGCAGGGACCTTGCTGCTGAGGCGGAGGGTGTGGTCATATCACGTCGTAGTCCTTCAGCATCTCTAGGACGGCGAGCGGTAAGCCTTCCTCCCTGCAGACCTGCTGCTTGACTTCTTCGACGCACTGCCAGATGAGTTGATCAGTGACCTCCGTGATCAGCTCATCGGCCACACCCTCTGCAGCAGCAGCACGCTGTCTCTCTGCCTCCTCTCTCTGTAGTGCGGCTACGAATTCCTTCTCCACGGCCGCATCGATCATAGATCGGGAAACGGCCACGAAGTTCACTCGGTGAGCCATTTTGTCGAACTGACTTCCTAACCGCCTGAGAGCAGCTGACGTCACACTATTTTCGACGACGCTATGACGCGCACGAGGTAGACAGGCGACGTCGTTTCACTTCCTTATTTGGAGTTTGGGACCTTGTGACACCGAAGTCATACCGTACGGTCGCGATAAAGCAACTAGTGTTGAAAGTGCGCCGGTCTTGAATAAGCGCCGGAGTATAAGAGCCTCCAAATGTTTTTTCTTAAGCACTAAAATCGCGACTTTGAATAAGCGCCAGCGCCTGGCTTGTATATAGCTCCTGAGTAAGAACTTCACCGAATTGAAAAGCACTCCCTCAGAGCCCTCAATCGCGACAGTACGGTACAAATCTGATGTCAACCCGCGCCAAAACCAAAAGGGTGTTCCGGTCACACGTACCTACGACGAGTGACCTTCAGCTGTCACCACGTGAAGAGTGGGAAATAAATTTGTACGGCAAGAAAACTGAAAACTGATAACGATTCCATTAGATAAGTATTTGGTTCCAATCTATGGCGAGATATTTCCGACACTTGTCTCCACCAGAGCGATTGATTTATATGTCTGTAGGCTTCAGCTCTCCAACACTCTCCAATATCCGCCGGTGCATGATGGTCGCCGCCCATAATTAGTGACAACTAAACCTCTGCTGGAGAGTGAAAGCTACATTGAGTCTTGAGGTGCGCAGAGATACTATCTGCAGCAGCCTGATTTTAGTTCCACGCTATTTAGATAACCGCCCCATTTAAAATCTCTCGATCCTAGAAAAGAAAAAAAAATGCTAGAGTTTATCATGGACGCGTCTCAGTTTTAGTCAAGCCGTAAAGTGAAGAACCTGAGCTTGTACATATACCCACATGAGGGGTGACCCCGGGCGTTCAGTTAGTACTGAGTCTATAGTCAAGTTCCACTCTCTAAACAGAGCTTTAGCGCCTCCGTCATCTAGACCGTGCGCGCGCGATTTTTTTGCTGAAGCAGCTAATCAATGAAAAAGTAGAGAACACGTACTCGATCAAAAACTGCTTCAGAGGCTTGTTATCAGGTATTATCAGTTAAATCAAAATATTTCAAAACATCCAGCAAAGCAGGATGGTATGTCCTACAGCTGGCGCTGACGAGCAGACGCCGCTGACGTCATTTTAATCAGGTCACAGCGCTTTTAGACACCTTTTCTGTAAGGCCTGTCTCATACCTTAGTATATAATACCGTAAACGCCGGGTGATTAGTATATGATCACATTGTCAGTCGCGGATCCACGAAGAGGCTGGATAAGCCACGAGCGGACCCGCGACTACAATGTGACATAATCTTACCATGCGCTTGTTTTGTTTTGTTTCCATTTACAACAGCAAACATTTCAACATCCTATTGTTTTTTTAAAATGATGAAAAATCAGCCCAAAAAAAGTCAACATTTTTGAGCTAAATTTGTGGAGGATAGCCGGACATGCTGATGTCCCTAGACCCCTAAATTCGATATGGTGACATGGTCATTTTCTTAAAATTCGAAACGACGACACGGGCATATCTTAAAAAATCGACATGGGGCATGGTCATCTAAGTGACATGGGACATGGGGCATTTCTTAAGTCCGACATGTGACATGGACCATAGTGACATGAGAAAAAAAAATGTTCGAAGAGTGCATCAGAAAAGTGCCATTTCAAGCCTAAACAGTTCGCCAAAAAAAAAAAAATTTCTTGGATGGTACCCGGCTTTGCAGTGTCTGGGTCCTTAAAAATGTACCAGAATGCTCAAATTTGGGTTCTAAATATTTCAAAAACGTTTCTCCCTTAGTGACATGTGACATGGGCATTTCTTAAATTCGACATACGGCTGCATGGGGAGGACCCACCCGTCAAGGGCCCCATGATGACTGATACCTGCCGCGCTCAAACTAGCGTGGTGGTTCTAGGTAGACCTTCTTTCAGTATCCTCGTGACCAGATCCATCACCGTCTCTTGAGCGACCGCAACGTAACCTGCTCCGGTCATTTTGACAAAAAAAACCTGTCTGGCTAGCCGACCGCTGACGTCAGCTTAATTTTGACGACGTTGCTCATTACGCGTCATCAACAGTAACCAAGGTAACTATGGTTATTGTTATCCGGTCAGTAAGACAGTCTAAGACGGCGTGTAGTCGCGTTTTGCTCTCCCTAATACTCTAATTTAAGTCGAGTTACCACTAACCCCTACAAAAGAGGGTAGTCTCATTTGTGTAATTCAAAGTCGTTCCTTTGTTAGCAATAAGGGGGTCGTTCTATTCATTGATTTTTTTTTTTTTTTTTGTTTACAACAACAAGTCAAAGTACAGTCAATCAACCGAGATCCTTTCTCCTCCGTGGGGGTGTAGAAGGATCTCCCCCCTGAGGTTACAAAGTCACCTCTTTTAAGGGGCTACAGGTCGCAAAGTCGCTTTCGATTTCGCTTACAAGTCGCAAAGTCGCAAGAATATTCAAGTCAAAAGTCAAATTTATCAACTATCAGTATGGTCGTTTGAAAGTCATCAAGTCACCAAAAAACTCCTCTACAGTCACCTCCGACTCGCCTCGGAGGCGATTCCCTAGAGATCAGATAAAATTATTTTTTTCCTCCCCAGCAGACCCCAAAGGCCCCCCCTCCCCCCCAAGTGCCCGCCCACCCCAAAATAGTGCCCCCCTCCCCCCCTCCCCTCCCCATGCATCTTAAAGTGCCCCCCTCCCCCCCCCTGCCCCTCCCCCCCCCCATAGAAGCCTCCCATTGGCTAGTCCAAGTCATGTGACCAAAAGGGGAGCGTGGTCTGTCTATTATCTATATTATGCAAATGAGGGAGGGGTTCAGGTCACGTGACCAAGGGGGTGTGGTCTATTTTCCAAACAAAGAGCGCTTCCGGTCACGTGACCAAGGGGGTGTGGTCCTATTATGCAAATGAGGGGGTCACGTGATCCATTATTATGCAAATGAGGGAGTCACGTGACCAAATGGAAGCCTCTGATTGGCTGGTGATCAAAGGGGCGTAGTCTATTATGCAAATGAGGGGGTCACGTGATCAAGGGGGCGTGGCCTATTATGCAAATGAGGGGGTCACGTGACCAAATGGCGGCCTCTGATTGGCTGGTGATCAAGGGGGCGTGGCCTATTACGTAATTATGCAAATGAGGGGGTCACGTGACCAAATGGAGGCCTCTGATTGGCTGCAGGTCGATTGAGTAATAAACAGTACTTAAGCATAGTCCCGTTCCGATACATACTATACTACTTACATCCCAACGTGACCTACAGGTCACTCCCTACATTGTCGAGCGTGACCTGTAGGTCACGCGTGCAGAATCATGTACTGAGCGAGCATGACCTATAGGTTATTTGTTATTGCGTGGGAGCTCTTAAAGATTGCTCTAGAATTGCTAATATCCAATGAAATTTAAAACTTTTTCTTCTGTCAGCATAAAATTAGATGTCGTTTGATGTATTAGGGGCTAATTAGGGCGTTCTAGACGTCCTATTTAACTCTTAAAGGCACAGATCTTGCTATCCCTCCAGCAACAGTCGGAGTGGAGTTGGGACAAGTCCTCACCCTTACTTTTTTGGAAATACAAGATTTCCTATGCTTTAGCACTGAAGGGCCGTATTCAATGCCCCCTGCATTTACGTATCATGATAATGATGACACAGAACATATAGATCAGTGTAACAATAAAGGCTGACTTTTCGGAAAAGTTTTTGATAAAGTTTTTGAATATTCCTGAAGTTTATCCAACAAATGCGTAAATATAACCGCACAATTCTGCATTCTGATATATATTCTAGTTTAAGGCCTAACATGGCATCTATGGTTTGACTGCAAATCAGAACAATTCCAGGGATGATTAGTCCCAGACGAAATGAGTCTAAGTATACAAATTCATGCCACCATGCAGTCGGCCATATGGACTAAAATTGCCTAGCCCATAGGCAAAGTGATAAACTGAACTTTCATGGCTAGACCAGCCAGGTCAAGCCACCAACTTGTTCTCAGAACTATATTATAACTTGAACGCCTGCAAGTCACGTTATATGGACACTATGATAAGATAATCTTCAAGTTAAAAAGGTACCCATGTGTGCCTATGATACAATTAGTCAATTAAGTTGATTTATCTGTTTTCAACGCATATGTTTTTGCTTCAGTTACAAATGAAAACATTACATGACTCGCTCTGTGATACTTTGTAATAAAAGGTGTCCGCTTAGGGCCCACTGAAACGAAATTTTGTGGAAGATAGTTGTCCTGTGAATCTCCTGATATGAAATGTTTGAAAACATCTCCATTACAGACAATGTTATGAGGATTCTGCTAAAACTAACATAATTACAACTTTATCATAAAAAGTCACCCTTTCTGGAAACACATGTATATAGTACGGGGGCCAGTATGGCAAAAGGTCGTTAGAAATGTGATTTCGTTGCACCCCAAGCGTAACAGGCAAAACATGGTATCAAATGAAAGAAGACTCCTTGGGCTATCATCTGACCACATGCAAGACCCTGTAACCCCACAGGAGCATAGAGTAAAATACTGGTTTCCATGGCAACATGTGTTTTTTTCAGAGTGCATTATATTTCGCATTTTCTTCTCTCCTTTCCATATGGATAGGTATTGAGACCTACTTTTTTAGTATAATAAAGTAATGTGTATTCCCCAATAATGGATAATGACACCTTGACCTTTATAGAGGTCAAGGTCAACGATTTTGACCTTGAAAGTGGGGAAATCACCAATATGATGGTTTTTACTTTTTCTTTTCTCTTTTACAACTTAGGAATTGGTATATTTGGCCATGTTATGCCATAGTAATGAAGAAAACTGTCTTGCCTGACTATACTAGATGGAAAAATTTAGAATACCTTAAAACCTCGCTTATAAGTCGACCCCACTTATAGGTCGAATTGCAATTTTGAGTTGAAAAATCGACCTATAGCAAAATACATTAAACTTTTGGAAAACCTCACTTATAGGTCGAATTGGAGTTTGAGAATTTTTTGGGGGGCTAGACACCTGATGTTGATTATAATCATACTTACCCCCCCCCCCCTAACATGGCCCTAAGGAATTCAATGGTTCTATTGGTTTGTTGCTAATACAGCTGGTTGCCTAGCAACAGCTATTTTTATTGTTTATCTCCCTAGCAACACACATTTTTATGCTCCTGATGTTGATTATAATCATACCTATCCCCCCTAGCATGGACCCAAGGAATTCAATGGTTCTATTGGTTTGTTGCTAAGACAGCTGGTTGCCTAGCAACAGCTATTCTAATTGTTCAATTGCCTAGCAACACACATTGACTATCACTCCCACCCCATTCCTATCATTTCCACCCCATTCCTATCACTCCCGCCCCCCTATCAATCCCAACCTCTCCGTATCACCCCCACCCTCTCCCTATCACCCTCACCAAATCCCTACCAGTCCCATCCCGCCCCAATCACTCCCACCCTCTCCCTCTCCCTGTCACTGCCACCCAATTGACATAACTCCCAGCCTCTCCCTATCCCTTGAACCCCATTCTTATCACTCCCACCCCCTCCTTATCACTCCTATCCTCTCCTTATCACTCCCATCCCCTCCCATAACTCTCAACCCCTCCCTATCATTTCCACCCCATTCCTATCACTCCCACCCCATTCCTATCACTCCCTGTCCATTCCTATCACTCCCACCCCATTCCTATCACTCCCACCCCATTCCTATCACTCCCATCGCATTCCTATCAATCCAATTTATAATTGTTTAACCTGATTTCTATTATTCCCAACACCCTCACCCCCTCCCTATCTTCCCCCCCGTTTCCCTATCACCCTCACCCTGTTCCTATCACTCCCACCCTCTCCCAATCCCTCCCCCTCTATCACTCCCACCCCCTCCCAATCCCTCCCCCATCTCCCTATCACCCTCACCCCTCCTCCCTATCACGCCTAGTCCATTCCTATCACCCTCTCCCCTTCCTATTACTCCTTTCCATTCCTATCACTCCCACCCGATTTCTATCACTCCCTCCCCCTCCCTATCACTCCTACCTGATTCCTATCACACCCATCCAATTCCTATCATTCTCACCATATCCCTATCATTCCCACCCCTCCCTATCAATCCCCCTCTCCCTATCATCCTTACCTCTTCCTATCACTCCCACCTCCTCCCTATCACCCTCATCCTATTCCTATCACTCCCACCCCTCCCTATCCCTCCCCCATCTCCCTATCACTCCCAGTCCATTCCTATCACCCTGCCCCATCTCCCTATCACTCCCAGTCCATTCCTATCACTCCCACCCAATTTCTATCACTCCCACCCCCTTCCTATCACTCCTACCTGATTCCTATCACACCCATCCAATTCCTATCACTCTCACCCTATCCTTATCATTCCCACCCCCTCCCTATCATCCTTACCTCTTCCTATCACTCCCACCTCCTCCCTATCACTCCAGGCTCTCCCTATCACCCTCATCCTGTTCCCATCACTCCCTACCCCTTAGGCATACTAGCTTCTAAATTAAGCGGGCGGAAAGTGAAAGTGTATATATAAGGTTTTCTCATCTGCAAGGTGGCCTTGCCAAAGGTCAAGGTCAAATTCAAATGAACATTTTAAAGGTTCTTATGTAATAAATACATAAGCCAAATATTTTAGTTATAATAAGACATTATGCGTAAGATACAAAAGTCAGGTCCTGAGATGAGCTATTTGCAATGTGTTGACCTCTGCATGAGATTTCATCTGACCCATGCAGAAGTGCATATATTCTGGATTTTTCCCCTCTTGTATAGTCAGGCAAGACAGTTTTCTTCATTACTATGGCATTACATGGCCAAATATACCAAGTCCTAAGTTTTAAAAGAGAAGAAAAAAGTAAAAACCTTCATATTTGTGATTTTCCCACTCTCAAGGTCAAAATCGGTGACCTTGACCTATGTAAAGGTCAAGTTGTCATCATCCACTATTTTGGAATACACATTACTCTATCATACTAAAAAAGTAGGTCTCAATGTCTTTCAATATGGAAGGGAGAAAGGAAAATGCGAAATATAGTGCACTCTGAAAAAAACCCACGTTGCCATGGAAACCAGTATTTTACTATATGCTCCTGTGGGGTTACAGGGTCTTACATGTTTTCAGATGATAGCCCAAGGAGTCCTCTTTAATTTGATACCATGTTTTGCCTGTTACGCTTGGGGTGCAACGAATTTCAAATTCTGAGTTGTGGGACCCTCTACTAATAGGTCTATGGTACACCAAAGGACTATCCGGCCCTTACAGGATTAACACTAATCTAACATCACTTTCAGTGGACTAAAGAATGCTGAAAATTATGAATAGAAAGAAGAAAGATGCGAATTGTAATAAGGTAAGACCTTTTTAATCTATGCAAAATAATGGAGAGTATAAAATGCCTGAAGCTATGGACTATGGACCGTGTTCATTAGATATTATCTAATTAAAATGTGAGTGGTAACAAAAAGTAATCATTAATGCTGGACCCTCTTGACACAGCGTCCCGTCATTCTTGTCATTGAGGACATTCCCTGAGCACACTTTATTATTGCTTAGGCCAAAATAAGGTTATGTCCAGGTATCCCGACCGACCTTTTTCTTTTAGCCTGCCCTAATTTCTTTTCTTTTTTTTAAATTTTGGAAGGCATTTTTTTTATTTCGGTACAAAAAGGATTTCTGCGTTTTGGCTGAAAATTCATCTCATGCGTTAAAAGAAAATCGACCTACAAACCTCATTTTATTTTAAGCCTGAATGTTACCTGAACACAACTTTTAATTTTAAGGCCTTCCTCATATAACGACCATTAATCCTTTAAGGACGGATGTTGCTAAAAGATTATATTTGTCATCATGATGCACCAATGCAGCTCCGGCAAGTAACTCACCGGGGCTACATTGGTGCATCATGCCGACATTCAGGGGTGTCAGAGCACATAGGGTCGGTTTGATGCTTGAATGCAGCACTGGCGAGTTACTCGCCAGGGCTGCACTCATGCATCATTATGACCGAGGGGATGATGCATTAAGGTATTATGAAATCCTTAAAGGGTTAAATGAGCCACCTCCATCCCCTTTCCATCTCTAACAAGCTCCTTGGTCTGCTTGTTCTTTATCCATAAAGGCATTATTTATTCATAAAGGTTTATGAACGTTCTCTCAGCTGGAGTCATAATTTCCTAGTTGAACTTCTTAAGAGCATCTGAGATGTCCCTGGTTATCGATCTCAATATCGATAGGGCTGCTAGTCAAGTAGGTGAGCTGAGCATGCTTATTCCCTCTGTAATGGTTGCCATTTCGCACCTTGTTTTGGCCAATTCCGGGGTTGATTGTGAGAGGATCCCAAGGATTTGATGTTTGTGAAGTCAATTTCAAACTAGATTTTTGTCAGCTATTTTATAGGTTTGAAAGAAACGGAAGGTATAGAACACGGTCATTTGCTCTCAAAAGAATACTCTTCATTTCTTTCAAATATGTATATGTAAAATAGCTGAAAAAATCGAGATGAAAATAGACTACACAAAGAGGGAAAATCCTTGGGATCCTTGGACAAGGGGGTGCGAGATGGCTATAGTTGGTGCGAGAACTGCAACCATAAGAGGTATGAGGCTGTGTCTCACGACCTTGAGCCAATGTTTTTGTCTCTGACTGGGTGCCGTCTCTGACCAGGTGCCGTCTCTGACCGGGTGCCGTCTCTGACCGGATGTCACTTTGGGAGTTGAGTTATGTTCTACCAACAGCAGGAGGCTAATAATAATTACATAACAGCTGCCATAACGTTTTTACATATCCTTTTATATATGAGTATAGGTTAACATTTAAAAAACACGTTTTTCTGACACCAAGCGAGAGACGGCACCTGGTCAGAGACGGCACCCAATCAGAGACGGCACCCAGTCAGAGACAAAAACATTGGTTCAAGGTCGTGAGACACAGCCATATATTGTGTGTGTGCATTGGCCAGGGGTAACAACTCGTGGTTTGTTTCCAGGTGTGTTGGCAAGCTGGCCCCAGCTCCTCCTCGGAGATGACTGAGCGACATCGCTGGTATCTGAGGGGTCATAACTGCATCACTTCTTGGGGGGATCCTTCCACCGTGGTACCCGTCCACATCTTTAGTATCATAGCACTGAGCGTACCGGAACTACTTTCTCCAGCAAGCTTTGGTGCCAGCGATGACACTCGGAAACATTGAGCGCCTGAGGCTGTGTCTCACGACCTTGAGCCAATGTTTTTGTCTCTGACTGGGTGCCGTCTCTGACCAGGTGCCGTCTCTGACCATGTGCTGTCTCTGACCAGGTGTCAGAAAAAAGGTGTTTTAAAAAGAATTATACTCATATATACAAGGATTTGTAAAAACGTTATGGCGGTTGTTAAATAAGTATTATTATAATTACAATTAGCCTCCTGCTGTTGGTATTTTGACCTTATGAAGCCAAACCGGTCAGAGACGGCACCTGGTCAGAGACAGCACACGGTCAGAGACAAAATCATTGGCCCAAGGTCGTGAGACACAGCCCTAAGTCTCATCACGAGACCACCAACTCCCAGGGCCTTGTCGGCTCCCCCTGTCATCGCCCACAGGCCTGACGGATGGGCAATTTTCTTTTAATCTCCATATATCCTTTTTTTCTGACCGGGTGCTGTCTTTGACCAGGTGTCAGAAAAAAGGTGTTCAAAAAGAATTATACTCATATATATATAAGGATTTGTAAAAACGTCATGGCGGTTGTTATATAATTATAATTAGCCTCCTGCTGTTGATATTTTGACCGTATCATGCCAAGCCGGTCAGAGATGGCACCTGGTCACAGACGGCAAACGGTCAAAGACAAAAACATTGGCCCAAAAAACTCACTAACCCCACCTGGTGGATGTTCAGAATTTTTAGAAACTCACCCTATTTCGTGTTGGTTCAGGAGAACATTTTTTAAACATTTTAGTAAGTTTCCCCAAGAGAGCCTCAAACGCTCAACCATAGGATTTAGTGGCAGGCACCCTACTGACTGAGCTATCTAGGCAAGCGTCAGCATGGTATATTGACAAGATAATCAATGGTTTATGACTATAGTTTAGAATATTACATTCGGATCATATGTTGGATATTCATTTCCCAAGTTATCATAGAAATCATAACAATAACCCACTATTTTGTGGAAAGCTGCAGTATCAATATGGCTCCGCCAATGACTTCCATATTTGGGTTGAGCATTGATTATATATATTTTAAATGACCTATCAGAAGTCTCAAGGGGTTAATATACAATTTTAAGATACTTGAAATTACCCTTAACACTCTTCAGGTGCCATTGGAATACTGTACATCGACTTGACTGCCTAGTATTTTGTCAAACTCTCCTTGTGTGTAATCATTAAGTTTCAAATTGTATTTTCTGGGGTGTTACGCTTCGGCATTTATCGAAAGGCTCTACATGTAGTGAACTTTATGCCATTAAATGATAACAAAACTCCAAATCAAATTATATCAATATGCTTTATTTGTATTCGTATACGGGTATAAGTCTGTATAAATTCTTTCATCGGACACACTTTTACTCACATGCATGAGGGGATTGAGCAGTACATTTGTGTCAATACACTCACCCTCTGAGGTTTAGAGAGTGTTCATTTATTAGTTACAGGGGGGGGGGGGGTAAAAATTTCGGACCCCTCCTGAGGGGGGGCATAAAATATTCTGACCCCTCTTGAGGGGGGCATAAAAAATTTAGCCCCTTTTTAGCAAAAAAGCCTGCACGTTACTATAGTTCAAAGGGGGGGGGGGGCGAAAAAGTTTTTTCGATGCCTTCGGCGAGGGGGCGTAAAAATGTTTCGCCCCTCCGCATGAAATCTCACCACCCCCCCTTGTAATTAATAAATGAACACTCCCTTAGTCAATATATAAGCTCACATTGTACAGAGATGGTAGACAAGCCACAGCATGCTCAGGGCATTATTTGATTAGGATATAATTGAGACTTGCCATGTTTGCAGCATATGATTTCATTCAGATTGTCCATATTGGCCAATTTGCATGTTACCCAAGTACACAGCCGGTGGGAGATTTGAGTTCCCTACACTGTAGGTAGTATTACTAAACCTCAGCTAAACCTCATCTCCCTTATGTACACACTTTTACTTCTGTGAGTTCAGCATACGCTTCAACAAGAGGGCGAGGGTTTTGGACATCTCTCTACGCCCAAATGGACGTCTTCCCTGTCCGCGTGGTCCTCCCATTTGCTGTCCATACTGTTGCCCATTCTGCTGAGGAGGAGGGGGTCGCTGCCCATACTGCTGCCCATTCTGCTGAGGGGGTTGCCCATACTGTTGCCCATTCTGCTGAGGAGGAGGGGGTCGCTGCGTATACTGCTGCCCATACTGCCCATTCTGCTGAGGGGGTTGCCCATACTGCCCATTCTGCTGAGGGGGTTGCCCATACTGCCCATTCTGCTGGGGTGGTTGCCCATACTGCCCATTCTGCTGAGGGGGTTGCCCATACTGCCCATTCTGCTGAGGGGGTTGCCCATACTGCCCATTCTGCTGAGGGGGTTGCCCATACTGCCCATTCTGCTGAGGGGGTTGCCCATACTGCCCATTCTGCTGAGGGGGTTGCCCATACTGCCCATTCTGCTGAGGGGGTTGCCCATACTGCCCATTCTGCTGAGGGGGCTGCCCATACTGCCCATTCTGCTGAGGGGGTTGCCCATTCTGCCCATTCTGCTGAGGGGGTTGCCCATACTGCCCATTCTGCTGAGGGGGTTGCCCATATTGGCCCTGCTGAGGGGGTTGCTGCCCATACTGGCCTTGCTGAGGGGGCTGCTGCCCATACTGATCTTGCTGCCCATACTGATCTTGCTGCCCATACTGGTCTTGCTGCCCATACTGATCTTGCTGCCCATACTGATCTTGTTGCCCATTCTGATCCTCCTGAGGGGGTTGCTGCCCATACTGGCCCTGCTGCCCATTAGAGCCTGAGCACAAGCTATCAGGAAGGATGTCACAGTTCCTTGGTCTCTTCTCAACATTGTGGCACCATAGGTGTTGAGATAGTGGAGTGTCACACACATATGCCATCTTACAGTCGGAGTCGGTGGTGTCATCGTATGTCAACAGTTCAGCCGCTTCAGTCTGGCGACCTGTGAAAAATGAAATGAATTATAGAGCTCATCAAATGTAATTCCTAAGTAAACTGTGCTACACATAACAGCTAATGGACCTATCCTGAGTCAGGATGATAGAACCTGACACCAGAGCGTCTGTGGTGACCAGGACACTGAGAAAAGGAGAGGTCCAGGAGCCCAGTGTAGGTTATATAAGAGGGTGGTGTAAGAGATGTTAAGATAACGTGGCCGTCATAGTCCGTACTGTTAAGACAACTCAAACTGCAGTTCTAGGATGTGAAAGAGTGAAGCACTGTTTCTTGTTGTTTCTTGTACATAAATGCTAATCAAGGTGATGTCTATATATGAAGTCTGGGTCAATCTCTATATGGGTGGCAATCCATACGCTACTAGCGGAGACCCTTACAGGTCCGTCTACACAAGGGAAGAACCATGGCTTATATACTCCTCCGACCTCTGATCAGAGCACCCTCTATCCCACTACCAATATACTAACAGTTGGCGTTTGACTTCCAACCCGGGTGACTATTCATGCCCCTACAGAATTTAAAAAAAATTTACACTTCTGTATGGCCAACAATAACACGAGTTAACAATAATTTTGAAACCTTCCCAGTCTCATTTTGAAATAAGTGCAGAAACCCAAATAAATCAGTCAGACATGGATATTTGCTGTGTGTTTTTTAAATCATGATTTACATTCAGATAGCAAAATGATACACATCTACTGTACATTCCCACAAATAACCCACCCTCCAGTGTGGGTTATATGAAATTCTCAAGGTCTAGGTGTGGGTATCAGGAGGGTTTTGAAAAGTATAGTACAGTACTAAAATTATGGTTTTCAAACCCCAGGTGAAGGTTATAGGATTATTCCAAAGTCGAGGTATTGTGAGATGTGCGTTATAGGGGACTAGCGCATTAGGCTAGGGAGGCCGCCATTTTGACTCAGCAATGCATTGTGGTTAGGCCCCCAACTCCATAGCAGTGCATTGTGGGTGAATTTCTTATCAGTCCCTTTGTTCCAGGTGTGACAGGAGGGGATTAGCTTGGTAAGAAGACTACCTAAGGTACCAGGATAAGTTAAGGCCAAAAAAAAAAGGGTGTGTTTCAGGTTAAGTAGTCTGAAAATCTAGGTAGGGTAGGTCGGATTTCTTTCTTTTTTTAATCTAATTTTTTTTTACTTTGTCCTGAAAAGTCTCCAAACATTGACTCATAAACTTCAGTGCTGACTCACCGATAACGACATTGACCTATGGACTATCAAATTAACTCTGAAATAGCCCCAAAATCGTTTGATAAAGACAGATTGATCCCATGGCCTGAAAAGTACCCAAAAATTGACTCGCAAACTTCAGCGCCGACTCGCCGACAACGGCATCGACTCGCAGACTATCAAATTGACTCTCAAATAGCCCTAAAATTACTTAAAATATACATTTTTTTTCAAAATAGGATAAACATTTCTAGGGTCGGCCCTGTTTTGCTAGGTAGGGTCGGGTAACCTGAAACACACCTTTTTTTT
This sequence comes from Harmothoe impar, assembly GCA_947462335.1. NCBI lineage: Eukaryota > Metazoa > Annelida > Polychaeta > Phyllodocida > Polynoidae > Harmothoe > Harmothoe impar. The sequence goes on along the minus strand of OX381719.1, from coordinate 58,842,887 downwards.
GGCCTAATTCTGTATACTGGGGAATTTAAGGAAATGATTTGTAGTATTGCCAACTTACGCTGCATGGGTGGTGGTCCCTGGCCGGGGGGAGGTCCTTGTCCGGGGGGTCCACCCATGGGGCAGGAACACAGCACGTTCTTAGCTCCCTGGAAGTCTGCAAGATAGAATCAGTACATGTATAGAGTAATGCGTTTACAGTACACCCTTTCAAATCAGTAATGCAAGATATGCACAAAGACTTTTTACCTAGTGACCTACACCAGGTGAAATAGATGCCTTTCTTTTAAATGTTTCATTACTGGTTAAGTTCTAAGAAGCCATTGCATGTGTTGCACCAATTCAAACTACTGAAATCCACTTTACCATTTTCTGCATAAGTGTGCTTTCAACTTTCCAATTGATAACGATGGTACCATGATAAAATGTCGAAATGTTCCTCGTCTTATTATACTGTGGCAGATTAATTAGATACCACCTCCCATAGACAAAACTTAAAATGTTTTTCTGTTCATAAAACACATTTACTGTAAAACCTCGCTTATAAGCCGCGGCTTGTATGCAAATCAGATCGCCAGGGTGACTTATAGGATCGGCCCAGGGTGCAGCTTATACACAAGATTTGCTACTATGGTACAGTACTAAAGTCACCAGATTCAGATTGCCAGTGCGGCTTATAGGATCGGCCTTAAGTCAGGGTGCGGCTAATACGCGAGTTAGGCTTATTCGCGAGGTTTTATGAATATTGTGGGAAATTCAAGGTCAGTTTTGAAATAGTATTAACCAGTTTGCTATTGCATTTCGACCAAAGAATTGCTTGTCCTCCATAAGATGCCACCGTCCCAATATGTAATGGTTGTCATGGTAACATAAATAGTTCTAGGTCCTCTTATGGTTGCAATTCTCGCACCAACTCTCGCTATCTCAGGCCTCCCTGTACGAGGATCCAAAGCATTTGCTCTCTTTCTGAAGTCTATGACTCAGCTATTTACACATTTGAAAGAAATGAAGAATGTTTTTGAGTATAAACAACTGTGCCCTATTGATAAATATCTTCCTTTTCTTTCAAACCAGTAAAATAGCTCAGAAAATGGAGTTTGAAATAGACTTCACAAAGAGAGAAAATCCTTGGGATCCTCGTACAATCAACCCTGGAATGGGTTTAAAGTTAGTATATCCGATGTGCGGGACAAAAAAATAGATTTCCCTAAAAATGAGTCAGAATGTTTACACATGATATATTTGACCTCCTAGCTGTTCCATTCCCCCTAATTCCTTGCCATTTTGCTCTAATTTGATTTTATTGACCAATATTTGGTCATAATGGAATAAAAGCGTTATTCCTCCCATTGGAAATACACTAGAAAAGCCCATGGCTGGGGGACATTGGATCCCTTTGTGACCTACTCACACATATTGATGACATCTAATTGACCTCTATGCTCTTAATATTACACTTTTACAGTGTTTGGAATAAATTTAAGTAAGATTTAGAATTTGAAAAAAAATCGGACATACCCACTTTAAGCAGTGTGTGAAACGGCACTCATAAGAAGGCAAATGTGCTGCAACTCACCAGGGCAGGCGTCGGAGGTCTTGGCCGGGGTTCCCTTGAAGCAGCCCATGATGTAGGGGTAGGTGTGTGTGATGTAGTACCGGTAGGTGTCACCGAGCATGGAGGTACCATGACACTCATCTAGGATGTCCTCAAACCCAGCCACCTGGAATGTAACAGATGCCCAGTCAATAAAAGAAAATGTACTGTTGTAGAGGTCACGGAAAACTTAGCCATTGGATCGGCTGGGAATCGAACCACAGACCTCTCGCACTAGTGACAAGCGTGCTAACCGTTACACTACCAACCTGTGTCGGACTACTCTCCACTCCCTACGATACTTGATTGGTATGGTACAGAGGGGGAGGATTACCCAGGTGTTTCACCCCTTCTGACTTTCCACCAGTCTCCGGGGAATCTGACCCCTACACTGTAAATCCTTGCATAGAAGCTGCGGCTAGTGCATGGGTCAGATCGCCAGTGCGGCTTATAACATTGACTTGGAGTCAAGGTGTGACATATACACAATATTTTGTGACTATGGTAGAGCACTAAAAGTCACCTTAATGAGATGGGCAGTGGTAGAATCTGTCCCCTTTCAGAAATATATCAAAATATTTTCTTTGTTTGAGAAATAGGATAAAATCAAGATATGGTCGACAATGGCATAGTATAAGTTTGTATGTTATGAGAGATCAATAATGAAAAATTGAGTGACATGGTCCATATTTTAAATCCTACTTAAATGTCTTTCAAATGTTAGTACAATGTCATATTTGCAGATTAGGGCACAATACAATATCATCTATGGCCAATAGGAGCCCAATTAGAGGTTCAGATGTGGCCCAAGTGTATTTTTGATGGGGGAATTATAGGGTGCACTCCAAAATTAGGAAATTGAGCCATAATCTGATAATTAGTCGAATTCTATAAAGCTGAATCTTAGCGAATGAGATTGAATAAAGTAGCTAGCACTTGAAGTATGGCCATAGGGAACATTCTGGTTCACTTTTAACTAAATCGATTTTTGAGCCCTAGTCACTGGACCATGTCTCTTTAATAAAAGGACATGCCAACCATGTCAAAAATAAATAAGATTTAAGGTTTTTTTTAAAAGAGCTAGTTTTACCTTGGTGGCCTCCTCCCAGTAGTAGATGGGGAAGCCGTCCAGGGCTACTCCCATCAGGGTGCCGTTACCGTTGTCAGGTACGATGTCGTCGTGGAAGATGCAGTCCATGCCAGGCAGCTGGTGGTAGTGGTACTGTCCCATCGGGGCCGGGTGCCCCCCACAACCGTCAAATGTCTCTGCCTTGTTACCCTGCAACAAATGACAAAGGTGGAAATAAATGGGGGAAATTGATATTCTCTGTAGTGTACACTGCATGAACATTGGCATTTAAGCAACCTTGTATTGCTTAAAGTCACCTTTTAAGCAGCTTTAAGTTTAGTAAATTCCATGTAAATGTCCCGGAAAAGTCATAATGACATTTAAGCGGCGTTATGTGGCTTTAAAGAATTAAAGTGTGACTTTAAGCAGTCCGATGTTTGCTTAAATACCAACATTCATGCAGTGCTATACATGTGTTTGGTGGGACTCACTGAGATAATGATAGACTACTACATCCAGAAAAATATGAGGATCAGCTGGAAGTGAGGGTCAGGCACTGCTGGACCCACTCAAAGAGCTTGAGACTCTGGCCATGCTGGAACCTCATTCCAGAGTCTGGCAATGCTCTAAGGGGAGTCTCTTTCAGCCTCCAAGAGTCCAGCATTGTCAAACTCTGGCATGACGGTCCAGTATGGCAGCCTCGGCCAGCGACTATCCTACCAGTTGGATAGCCTGGGAGCAGGCCATCATCCCATTCCCTTACACATTCAACTACCTCTGTCAATTATAAGTGTTAATTGTACAGTAGTCCCCAAGTACTTTTATTACCCCTTTGATACTGATTAGCATCTCTCTGTACTTGGATGTGTATTGACCAATACACACCCATTTGCGCCACCAAACTGGCGCAAATTGGTATCAAGTCAAATGAAGGTCTGCTCCCATACCATACTCAGCAGAGGGACCCGGAGATGTGTCGCCAGTGTGGATTATGCCGGGGATTATGGGGATCGCCCTAAAATCGGGGTGCAGCTTACATGCCAGTTAGCCATTACAATGAAAGCATGGGTACAAGGCTATTTGTAATATTTGATTAACTAAATGGAAGGTGGATTCAAAACTTGAAAAAGTAATTCCAAAACTCACCTGGACCGCATTGACACCGCCAGCAGCCAAGGGGTTGAAGAAGGGAACCCCGTTCAGGGCAAAGCCGATCTCCCCCATGGGTACGCAGCTGGGGGTAGCCGCGGCCACCGGCACCTTGGGGATCCGGTAGTTAAACGCCTGCTTAATTATCTCGTTTGGGTTGCTCTGTAAAGGAAGAAAGTTAGGTTTCAATATACTGTGGTCGTACTTTATATCGCCGGGTATATATTTTCGTTATATTCACGGAAATGGAAAATCCGGAAATTCTGATATACTACAGTATGGAATGAATACCATTATTCTTTTTTGCCACCTCAGCGAAAATTTACACCTGTGAATATAAGTTCTTTCACAGTAGTAACAGTAGAAACTGTTTAGGAACACCCTAGCTCCACCTAGTGGATGTGCATATTTGGAAAATATTTTAGTAGTTTTCTCCAAGAGAGCCTTGAACTTAGGATCTCAGGATTTACAGGCAGACATGCTACTGACTGAGCTAACCAGACTAGTGTCTGTGAGGGCTGCTAATGTTATGGTCAGTGGTACTTAGAATGTCTAGTTTGGAAGACTTTTTCAGTTTTCCCCAAGAGGGGCTTGAACTCACAACCTATGAATCAACAGGCAGCCATGCTACTGACTGAGCTAACCGGGCAAGTGTATGTGAGCACTGTTCAGAGATATATGTAGAATCTGATGCCTACCAGTCGAATATCAGCTAATGGTGTAGCTTGTCAGGTGGTTCTACTCTATTTTCTAAACAGTGGCACCATGTTTGGTGCTGTTCTTTTGCTATATTGCACCTATCATATATAACCATGTTCTGACAGACTTTTGTGAAGAATCTATGGTTTCAAGCAGGTCCCCAATATCAAACTCAATATTTTCAACCCTAGTGAGATATAATGTGCTAATTACATATAGGAGCCTGAGAAATATCTTCAGTTACCTAACTAAGCAATTTACTGTCATGATACACATCTTGATGCTTTGTTTTAGGTTGAAATGATGTCTAGGATCTCTGTTAAAAATCTCACCAGGTGGGGTGCTCTTACTCTGGTATGGGACGATAAATCTCGTTCATATTCTTTTCCTGTACTATAAATACTGCATTATAGTGCGGTAGTCACAGTCTGATCACTCACGAACCTCACCTCACCATGGCTGACAGGGTTGTGAGTATGTGTATGCTGGCTGCTGTCCAGGCCACCAATAGTTCGCCCACTGTCCAGGTGGGGGCAGCACTGACCAGCCACTCTCTGGCGGGAACTCCGCCGGGTAACAATCATTTTATATTTATAGCGCAATAAGCGCGACTTATTGCTACCATTATATATAAAGTAAGATATGGAACGATTTTCAAGTGTACCCCCTATACAACCTGAATGGTTAAACTTTTCAACACACAAGGACAGTAACATTGACATACCACGTGGGCAGCATGGTTGGGGAGTCCGTCAGACTTCACGACGTACTCGTCTAGGTCCTCCTGCACGTCCAGGGTGTAACAGGCTCCGTCAAAGCCGTACCAGTTACCGTAGTTCTTGATGACATTCACCTCGCTAGGGGTCAAGGCCGCTGCTACAGCCATCACTGATAGCAGGATGTAGGCCCTCATCGTGGTAGGGAACTACAATATAAAATATTTTCATTTTTGTAAATAGTTTTAAACAAAGTCATGTTTATAAATCATGTAAAACAGTGATGTAAAACACAGTCACGTTCATAAATGTAAAAAGCAACCATGTTTATAAATGATGTAAAATACAGCTATATTCATATATATAGGTTTATAAATGATGTACAACATAGTCATGTTTACAAATGATGTAAAGCACAGTCACGTTTATAAATGATGTAAAACAAAGTAAAGTTTATAAATGATGTAAAACACAGTCACGTTTATAAATAATGAAAAACAAAGTAAAGTTTATAAATGATGTAAAACACAGTCACGTTTATGAATGATGTAAAACACAGTCACGTTTATGAATGATGTAAAACACAGTCACGTTTATGAATGATGTAAAACACAGTCACGTTTATGAATGATGTAAAACACAGTCACGTTTATGAATGATGTAAAACACAGTCACGTTTATGAATGATGTATAACACGGTCACGTTTATAAATGATGTAAAACACAGTCACGTTTATAAATGATGTAAAACATAGTCACGTTTATAAATAATGAAAAACAAAGTAAAGTTTATAAATGATGTAAAACACAGTCACGTTTATAAATAATGAAAAACAAAGTAAAGTTTATAAATGATGTAAAACACAGTCACGTTTATAAATAATGAAAAACAAAGTAAAGTTTATAAATGATGTAAAACACAGTCACGTTTATAAATAATGAAAAACAAAGTAAAGTTTATAAATGATGTAAAACACAGTCACGTTTATAAATAATGAAAAACAAAGTAAAGTTTATAAATGATGTAAAACACAGTCACGTTTATGAATGATGTAAAACATGAGGGTTCATTCTGCTAGATAGTTCACCCGAGTAAAAAAAAGTGTCACCCAAGAAATATTCATATTTAAACTAAAGAAATGTTAATACAGGAGTGTATCAACCCCGTAGGGCCGGCAGCTGTGGGGAGTCACAGAGAAATCCTTGGTGGAGTAAACTAACTCTTATGCATTTATTGATCATCCCGACAATGCCGGGTAATATCCCTCTTAACTCAACTTTTAGTGTTCTAACCATGCATGGCAGTTGAAGAAACTATAGAAGTTACCCCATGTCTATTTAGGCCAAAAAAATAAAAGGTGTATTTCAGGTTACATGGTCTGAAAATCCATGGTAGGCAGGTCGGTTTTGTTTCTTTTTAGAATTTTTTTCTTTACTTTGGCCTGAAAATTACCCTTAAATTGACTCAGAGACTTCAAAGTCGACTCAACGACCGCCTCGACTCGTGAACTATCAGATCGACCCTTAAATAGCCCCAAAATGACCCAAAATATAAATACTTTTTCAAAATTGCATAAAAATGTCTAGGGTTGGCCCTGTTTTGCTAGGTAGGGTCGGGTAACCTGAAACACACCTTTGTTTTGTTTGGCCCCAGGGAGTGATCAATTTAACAACAAGGGGGGTGGTGGATTTTCGCATTTTTTACATTCCCCCTCCCCCTCCCCCGTCAAGTAGTCCAAATTTTGTTGCCCCCCCCCTGTAAAAAGTTGATCACTCCCTTATGGGTAATCTGTTCATGTGCTGAGGGCCAATGGGAAGCAAACAAAGCAACGATCGTTAGATTCAGGCAAAACCAAACAGTTCTGGTAAACTACTCCCCTTACCTCAAGTGCACCCAGGCACGATAAGGTGCCTGGGTGCATGTGTGAGATTTTTATGATTTAGGGAGAGAGGTCCTACCCTTTGATATAAATAAATAACTAGAGTGGCCAATCTCCTAATGATTTTCTCAACCAAAGGGCATGTAGCGTTGCTAGAAGACATGCCACAAAACACCCTTACAGTTTCTGAGAGTCTAGTATCCTCCTGTGTTAACCTGCCCCGAGGGGCCACTCCCTATCTTTTCTATAGTCACTATGTGCGAACATCACCCTAAATTTGGTACCCTTATCAAGGGGCAACATTTAAAAAAAGGATACCCTTTTACCAGAAAAACGGACCCTAATCACGATTGACCCTGCAAAATATACCCTAAACACAGGGTCACCCTAGGAAAATATCTAAATCAAGGGTGACCAAGAAATATTGAAGGAAAATAGAGTTAAAAAATACCTCTTTAAAAGTCACGAAGGTCTGAAAATGTACCCCTTTCTCCCAAAATTTGCTTAAAGAGCACCCCTTATCAAGGACCCTCGCGGCACCGTGCCTAGGACCCAAAAAAGGACCCTTTCCCTTGGAATCATGTTCACACATGTGTATCCACATCTGAGGGAGTGCCCCCCCCCCCCCCCCCCCCCCCGGGTAACCTGCATCTCAAAAGAGGAGATGGCACAATTAGATATCAGAGAGAGCGACAGAGAGAGATAGGGAGACTGAGACAGACAGAGACAGAGGAGAGACAAATACAGAGAGACCATATTAAATGCTGTGCCCAAAGTGAACCGTTCAAACTTCAACACCTCATGCCTATAGTACCAGAAAGGAATAAACAATTTCTACAACATGTCTGCCTATACTTACAAGTTGGACGTCCAGTGAGTGCAGGGTGCCCAGCGTCCAGCTCCCACGTCTCCTGAACCTGTTCTAACCAGGGTCCTGTCACCCCACACCTTATATAGCCAGGTCCAGGTGCCCACAGGTGAGCCAACACCCCCTCCTGCACCCACTCCCCATAACCCTGTAAGAACCACATTCTGTTTAATCCCCTAACGGGGGTATAGATGGGGGGTCCCCATGTCGCATGTCGATTTTAGGGGGTCTGGATGGGGGGGGTCCCAATTTCCCATGTCGATTTTAAGAAATGACCATGTCGCCCTGTCGATTTTAAGAAATGTCCATGTCCCATGTCACTATGTCTAATATTCCTCATGTCACATGTCACTAGGCCCAAAAACGGCCATGTCGCCATGTCGAATTTAGTGGTCCACACCCATATTTTAAGAAATGGCAATGTCGCATGCCAATGTCGGTTAATAATGTTCATGTCCCATGTCGATTTAAAAAAATGTCCATGTCCCATGTCAGTAAGCTTTTAAGCCTTCTGTCACATGTCACTAGGCCCCATGTCGCATGTCGATTTTAAGAATAGGCCATGTCGCCATGTCGATTTTAGGGGTCTATACCCCATACTAACACTTTGCCACCGTTCACTCATCATGCCCTGGGGCATCATGCCGATCCTACCTGGGAGAATTTCTGAGGTGTCGGCATGATGCATGAATGCAGTCTAGTGTTTAGAAAACTAGCCAGGGCCGCATTCATGCATCATGACGACAAAGGACATAACACACCAATGCCCTATGTGTGGCTCCAGAGGGGTGAAAACGACCTGATGACCTGGGCTGTTTTCCAGGCGATCTGGCGACCTGCTACAATAATAAAAGCGACCTAGCGACTTTTGGAAAAATTTGACTATAAAATAAATGGTCTAAAAGAGCGACTTTGTGACCTGGGCTCCTTAATTTCTGCGACTTTCCGACCTGAAAGGGGGGGCCCTATATACACCCCCTATGCGCTCCTCAGAGGGTTAGACCTGACCACTGTGGGTAGTGGTCAATCTCCTGTGCAGCGGGTAACAAACACTCACCCATGATTACTCTCTGCCGCAGCCACCAGATTACGACCAAATTCGTCCATATTCATACTCATGTTTACCTTTGTTCATGTGTTATGCTGGTAGCTATTTTTACCCTTAGTCCATGCATTTGCAAGTGCTAGTCTGATGTCTTATTTCAGATACAAGTATCCTTAACCTACAATGATTTTTGGAGTGTTTTTCTCTGGGGAAATAGTCATGTGGTTGAATACAGGTATGTGCCGTAGGGACAACCACCTGTAGTACTTACTAGCACACTCAGGGAGTGGTCATTATCTAACAACATCTGTTGTGAGGGGACGTTAGCACTGACAGGGGTAATAGCTCTATATTATAAAATACACAGGGCGACATGGCCTACTCTTAAAATTGACAGGCAATGTGAGGCCTAGTGACAAATGACAGAACAATTGAAAAGATAGTGACAAGTTACATAGGCATATTTTAAAATCAACAGGCGACATGGGGACCCTTATCTAGACCTTGTATCATTATCTGAAAATGAAAACATTGGATATGTATTGATTGTCTCAATATATACCTGCCTAAATCTTGCGGATTGAAAAGCCGGTATTACCATGCATGCAGAAGAACTAGAATTACCCCCCCCCCCCCCCCCCCGTGAAAGATGACCACTCTGTTTCTACATGCACTGGGGTCAGAAAGTGTGAGTTCTGGACTCGTTCTGTGACGTAGGTGGCTTGGGGCAGAGGTATTCCTTTTGAGTGTTTGTTGTGATTACCTCTGCATGGGAGAATGGGTAGTGGTGGCTATTCTGGACTGCCCCCTAGTACAACAAACCAGCTGACTCGGCGATATAAACACTAGGTACCTGGGGGTAACAGTCACGGGCTGCTTGGTCAGCAAACTGACGGGGTTAGAGTAAACGTCTTTATTGGTACTAGTGGGCACTAGTACTATTAGTAGGGCCCAGTGATGGGACAGGCTCTGTATGGGATTAGGCCAAAAAAAAAGGTTTGTTTCAGGTAACCCGACCGATCCTATCAAAACAGGGCCGACCCTACATTTTTTATGCAATTTTGAAGAAATTTGTGTATTTTTACCCTTTTTTGGTAAATTTTTGGGTTTTCGGAGAGGCCGGCTAGTACTTTCATGTTAAAAGAAAAAGGTTAAAAAAAAAGAAATCCGACCTACCGACCCTACATTTTCTTCCCATGTTACCTGAAACAAACCTTTTTTGGGGCCTTATAGTGGCTGCAGATGGGTAAAAAAGCGAACTGGCAAGCTGGGCTGTTTTGGAGGCGACCTTCGACCTAAGGTTATAATATAAGCGACCTGGCGACTTTTGGACAAAATTGACATTAGATCAATGGGTCCTAAAAAAAGTGAATTTTCGACTTGTACCCCTTCATTAATTTTGGCGACTTTCCGACCTCGGAGGTGGGGGGGGGGGGACCCCTCTGCATCTGCACATTATAGTTCAGTTTAAGATAATTTAGGGCCAGGTGTGGATCACCCCCCCCCCCCCCCCGAGGGCCGAGGAGTTAGCCGGGAGTTAGTCTACTTTTTCACCCCCTTCTTCCTATGATCACTCGAGCAAACACCGCATATCCTAAAAGTGTTTAAATCTTTATTTTTCGCAAAAAGGGGAGCTGCATCCCCAGACCCTTCCCTGTTTTTTCTGTGTACTGTATCAGCAAGCGATCAGTATTTGACTGTATTTTGAATATATGTATTGATTATCTTTTCTGTGATGATTGTAAACATATTGGCTCTCTTTGAAAGACGTGGTGTAATGCCGCGAAATTGTGTCCAATAAAAACATTACCAAACTCAACTCAACTCTTAGCACCACTCGTCTGACTTACAAGTTACATCATCATTGTGTAAAACGGACGGGTTTCTCGTAATTTTTACGTAAGGCCACTCAAAAAAAAAGTTGTTTCTCATCACCGCGCGCAGCATAAAATTCATGATTTGGGGAAAACTTTTTAATTTTTTTAAACATTTTTTATGAAAAATATGTTGAAATTGGATGAAATATTGGCAATTTTGGTATCAAATTAAAGCTTATGCTGTCAGTAATGCAGTCAGCTAGGAATAATTTGCATTATAACTAATTTTACCGATCAATAAACTCCGAATTACTAAAGTGGGAAAATTGATCGCGAAGAGTCCAAATTTGCCTATGTATTTAAGCCCCGAGTAAAAAAACCCCAAAAAAACAACAACAAAAACGCCCTCGTCATAGTTTTCACTGCTTGGTGATGAGAAACAACTTTTTTTTTGAGTAGCCTAATATTCACATGAATAAGACGAGCCGTGCTAGCTGGGTACCTTCTCCCCGGGATCCGCTGGGATCCGCCCCCGCTGTCAACAATGGCAGTGCTACCCAAAACAACAACAACAACAACAACACACGACCAGCACAAGTGTTGTCCCCCTTATTAACCCCCCGGATTAACCCCCACCGCCTCTATTTATAGGACTGAGTACCTGTCCCGGCTGCACTCCGACTGTCGCTTTAAAGGCAAAGATCTTGGTACCACTTCAGCGGCAGTCGGAGTGGAGCCGGGACAGGTACTAAGCCCTATATATAGGGGCCCTGCCACCGCGGTGGTGTGGTCTATTCCGGGAGGCTATTATACTCAGTCACCCATCCCGTCAGAATGGGCAGTCCAAAAGCAACATGGCCTAAGAAAAGCTAGCAAGCTGTAATTAGCTTTGTTTGCCTATTGTAGTTTAATTTGTAATTCACCTTGTACACCAATTCATCATTATACATCGAACATGTATACAAAAGTTGTTTTTTTGTGTTTTTTTTTTACTTTGGCCTGAACAGTACTATTAAAAGAATTGACTTACATACTTCAGTACTGACTCGCCGACAATGGCATTGGCTCATGGACTATCAACTTGTCTCTAAAATAGCTCCAAAACTACTTAAAACATACTTCTTCAGTTTTTTTAAATATTGAGTAAAAACTTCTAGGGTCGGCCCTGTTTTGCTAGGTAGGGTCGGGTAACCTGAAAACCCCATTTTTTGGCCTAAGCTATCAACCAACGATGCATTTAAAGGCCGAGATGTTGCTTCCCGACATAAGGCCACACTCATTTTTAAATTATATTACAGGGCCTACCGCAAAGGAAAGCGCGAAATGAAAATAACATTTGGATTTTACACCCTTTTTTTTTACTCGCCCCGATGTGTATTCCAGAGAAAACCAAATAAAGAAAAAAATTATACAAATGGCAAGCTAAAATCAACAGGATTTTCATTTCCAATCTCAACTAACTCTATATAGGTAAAATGGGACTCCCAAATTCTCTTTATTTTTGAAGGAAATATTTTATGTAAATATTGTTTTATTTCTATTGTCGGATCATCCTACCTATTGTGAATGGTCGTTTTATTTTTCCCTCCGATATTGAGATATTACAGATATCAGTAAACAGTCACAATAGTTAGTCTGGGAAAAAGAAAATAATGATCTTATAGCATGATAGATAAGCAATAGTACCAAGAGTATCTCGATTAATTTAAACACGGTGCCATGCATTTGTGATTCTTTTGATAAGAACACACACTTCACCCTATTCTGACACAAAGTCCCAAACTATAATATTATATCACTAGATTACGATCACAAAGACTTTTTGTGGGTTTTATAGTAAAACTATAAAAAACAACACAACTAAAGTTCCAACTTGGTTTGTAAAAGTGGCTTTTATTTAAAATTTGTAGTAGTGAACCAACAACGTTTCGGCTTATGGGGCCTTCATCAGGGTTAAATAACTACATGCAACAAGTACTGAAGTATGTCGTGAGTCATACGTAACAATCACAAAGACTATCTGCCCCAGTAGAACATGGGCCAAATGCCCCCTTACATTGAACTTCTTTGTTGACCGACACCTTTTGTGTAAGCTTGTGTAGGCTACAATAGGAAATCTAATTTTAGCCTTGTAAGGGCAACATAGTGTTTTGATCCACTGTGGCCTTGAAATCGCACATGCAGCGCTATTCCGCACTAGTGGGATGCAGTGATTCTACCTCGTAAGAACTTGGCTGAAGCTGGTTCCTTGCATGTCCAAAATCGGCAGTTTCTGGGGTAATTATCTTTTGAATGAGTGGCAGTTGAATATTCCTAATGTCACCTGTGCATATTGGGGGAGTGGTCAGGACACTGGCCTACCCATCCAGGGGTCAAGATGTTGAATTTGGTACCTCTAAATCAATCAAAATATACTAAATTCGCACCATCTGAGTAACTGTCCGGCGGACTTAAATGCCACTGGCCATTTTGTGCCAAATCTAGCAAGGGCATCAGCCCCTGAAGTACCTTTGATTGATTGCCATGCACCCAGAAAGTGTTATTGAGGGAGCTAATGACCCTTGACGAAATGCCATGTGTAGGGCAGTGCAGACTTGAATGGGTAAATGTATATTATATAGCACACATGTGGGACATTGGAAAACTGAAGGGAAGCTTGTGTATGTCTCATTTTCCCATTAATTTATATCATATTACTGTGTGTTGATGTTACATGCAAAAAAAATGGCATTTATACAATATGATATACAAAAATTGGTCCTTGTTAAATTGTTTGCCATGCTCTATCTTTTTAAATGAATCTACCCATATTTTTCTTAAAGGACCGGCCTACACACATTCAGTATATGGTCATATACTACTCTAGCTTGGACACCTGGCAGTTTTCCTTCCTTACCACAATAATGTCTATAACCTTTTTCTCGTTATCACCGTATTCTCAAAATGCATAATTTTGCATCTTTTGAGGTATGCTGAATAGCAGGAAATCAGGTAATATAACACATGTCCAAATGCGGTAGAATTGATGTTTGGGCTGTGTTTGGTGCAATGCCATCTTTAACTGGGGGTATAGATGGGGGGGGGGGTCCCCATGTCGCATGTCGATTTTAAGAAATGGCAATGTCGCATGTCAATGTCGCTTAATAATGCTCATGTCCCATGTCGATTTTAAGAAAGGTCCATGTCCCATGTCACTAAGGAAAAAGTCATGTCACGAGGGTCACTAAGGGTCTCATACATAGGGGTCTTGGGGCTGCAGGCCCCAGGAAAATTTAGAAAAATTGACAACCTACAGGGACAAAATCTGAAGAAAAAGTTGGGTAACCTAGCTACTGTACTTCAAAGGAGGGATTTTTCTTTATGTCACTAAGCCCCATGTCACATGTCGATTTTAAGAAATGGCTATGTCACCATGTCGATTTTAAGAAATGGCCATGTCGCCATGTCGATTTTAGGGGTCTAAACCCATACTAGGCTTTTAGTTTTAAGCCTTCTGTTACATGTCACTAAGCCCCATGTCACATGTTGATTTTAAGAATAGGCCATGTCACTGTGTCGAATTTAGGGGTCTATCCCCATTTAAGTGACAATTTTTCCTAGTTGGTAAAATGATATAAGTACCAAACCTTTCTGTCATCCAACGGAAACAAATGTTATCTTTTAAATTTTCATGTTTATCATCAGAATAGAAACCTGTCAAATTTAATAGAACTGACTAAGAGGGTAGACGTTTAGAGCGTTTTCTTAATCTTAATACTTAATATCTTAATTCAGTGTCTTATTTTGGAGCAGCGGTGTAGAAGAAAAAGAAGAAAAGAAAAGGTATCTATAAGCACTTAATTTCATGTATGTATCTGACCCGACTGCTAAAGTTAAGACAAATTAGACTGTCTTAACAGTCTTAATAAGATTATGGTCTAAACGTTTGTCCTCTCACCTAGGAGAGCTATCCCGTGCGTGCGGCTCTGAGTTATATAACTATATCTGGGCCATTAAATTCGACATGACCACATCCCCAGCAAACTGGCGCCACCCTGTGTCATGATTGGTGATGCATGGTGAGCTTATTTCGCGTGATCACGCAATGAGTCATCCTGAGCCACTCCTAGTCAACTCTCACTCAGTACCAAGCATCCTCACTCATTTTACAAGAACCAGTGTGTGAGTCTGTGTGGCTTTGCTCCACTACCTGTCAGCTCTCACTCAGTATCACGCATCCTCACTCATTTTACTAGAGCTGTGTGAGGACACTGTGTGGCTATGAGCCACTACCTGTCAGGTCTCACTCAGCATCACGCATGCTGACCCATGCCCCAAAGGTGGTTATGACGCATGTGTCATGATGTGTCATTCCCTGTCAGCTCTCACTCAGTGTGGTGCATTATCACCATGGTTTCAGCATTAAGAGACTATGGAAATTGTATGGACTGATATGGCTTATAGCTTGCAGAGATGGTGTATCAGTTAAATGTTATTTTTAGTGATCTCATCCCATAACCAACCTGTTTACTTATATGACTGTGAACATATGTAAAGAGGGAACATAATGATGGTCGATAATAATGTATTTAGCCTCATATTTAAGGCAAAAAAGAGGATTACTTTTCTCTATGGGGCATAGCACTGAATAGAAAGCATTTAGATATTACACAGTATTTAGACATTGATTGACTTGGGTCTTACAATAATCTAAAAATATGATGATCAGTGACCAACATGGGCCCATATAATCATGAGAAACAGTTAAGAACTCTTCATAACAGGCTAATACATTATGCTGCAGGGGGTGATAATAGGGGCACATGCCATATCTGAACAAGCATGGCAGGTTCTGACACGTGTGACTATGAGTCACTCCCTGTCAGCTCTCACTCAATATGACACATCATCACCCACAATGACACACTATATGGGTTTCCTGAGTTCTGATTGGTCAATTTCAAATTTCCCGCCATTTCCTTTGTTCTCAGTCCATAGCACCTAGCATTCACAACAGACAGGCAGAGACAGGCAAGGAGAACAGATGTCAGGTGGGTTGTCCTACAGTATACCTAGTGTTATTTGTACATGCAGATGATTGTGAATTTTACTGTAGCATAAACTACTACAGTATTTTATGTATTTACTCTTCTCTAATGTTCTGTGATTAATTTATTGCAGAATGTGCAGACAGGTAGAAACAGGCAAGGAGAACAGATGTAGCCACAGGTGGGTTGTCTTACAGTACTTTCAGTGTTGTTTGTACTAGATAATTGTGAATTCTACAGAGGCATAAACTAATATTGTTTATTATGTCAGTGTTCATGTCTAATGTCTTCTATATGATTCATTCCAGAATAAAATAATTTCACAGAATCTATAGAGGAGGACAATGGAGCCAACTATGGAGAAATAACCATCCAAGAAACCTTCCCATGGAAACAGGATCAACAGCTTAATTGATGTTATCAATAAAGTTTAAGATTTGATAAACAAAATATGGTCCCCTCCTGGTGAGACATCATGACACATGTGTGAGTGCTGGTGAGGCTGTGCCATGGCATATGTGTGAGTGCTGGTGAGGCTGTGTTATAACATATGTGTGAGTGCTGGTGAGGCTGTGTTATGACACATGTGTGAGTGCTGGTGAGGTTGAGTCATGACTCATGTGTGAGTCCTTGTTAGGCTGTGTTATATCACACTTGTGTCAGTGCTGGTGAGGCTGTGTTATAACACTATATGACTCATTTCTGATTCAACCAACGCAGGTGTGAGGGGCTCACACATAGTCACTCAAACTGACTTCAATTTGCTGGGTCGTTTTTGTCTTTTTTAAAGCAGGTATCGGACAGGGCCATATTGACAAGGGACATGGACATTTCTTAAAATCGACATGGGAGTTAGTATACATTATTAAAATTGATATCTGATATGCTGATTATTGAGCAACAGGAAGGGCCTTGTCGTAAATGTTTTGAATTTATAAGCTCAAATAAAATGGAATCAGATAGATCTAGGCTTCTCACCAACTTTCCTGTTTCATTTTCTTTCCTTTGATAATATTTATGACCATCCGGGATGACACATGTCAGACTAGCTGGTCAGACCCCTGACTGTAACTGTAAGGTCACAATGACGTCAGTTTCTGGTATCAGTAAAATCACTTACATCACTCTCTGTTATATAATTTATAAGATCAGCACAGAGTCAGGGTGCTGGTTATATGTGAGTTTTTAAAAGTAGCCATATCCGATGGCTAGTACGGCTCATAGGATGGGCCCAAAGGCGGGGTGCGATTTATGGGGGTGCAGAGGGGTCCCCCCCTGAGGTCGGAAAGTCGCCGAAATTAAGGGGTCCAGGTCACAAAGTCGCTTTTTTGGACTCTTTATCCTATAGTTACTTTTGCCCAAAAGTCGCTAGGTCGCTTTTATTATTGCTTTAGGTCGAAAGTCGCCTCCAAAACGGCCCAGGTCGCCAGGTCGCTTTTGACCCATCTGCAGTCACATTTATATGCGAGAATTTACGTTATCATAAAACTTCGCATATAAGCCACACCTCGACTTTGGACCGATTTTATAAGCTGCATTGACCATCTGATTATGGTGACTTTTGTAATACAAGCCACACCCGGATTCTGTGCCGATCCTATACTACTGATCTAACAGCGTCAGGAAACAGGAAAAAATCGGGCACCAACCCTGACATACGGGTCTTCAGCTGGGCGACAACCCATCCCTCTACCATTGCAGTAGTTGACATTAACCTCGTATGTACCTTAGACCAGAACTTTAAGTGCTAAGTCCAATGGTAATCGCTCCCCCGATCATGTACATATGGTTGGATTGTTGATACGATCATTGTTAAAGAGACCAGACCCAAAAGACTGTGACTGCAGATGGGTCAAAAGCGACCTGGCGACCTGGGCTGTTTTGGAGGCGACTTTCGACCTAAGGCAATAGTAAAATCGACTTAGCGACCTTTGGTCAAAAATGACTATAGGATAAAGAGTCCAAAAAAGCGACTTTGTGACCTGGACCCCTTAATTTCGGCGACTTTCCAACCTTAGGGGGGACCCATCTGCACCCCAAGACTGACACGCTCCATTGGCTTATAGTCCAAGATTTTTAGCTCAGAATAGGACCTAAGGTTAAACAAAATCGGAACAAGCCAATTTTTGGACAGAGGATGCCCAGAAGGGTACTAAAGCACATACTAAAAGTCCTCGTACATCCTCCTTGTGCTCACTCGGAAATTCAAGATGGCTTCCAGGATGGGCAATATGCACTATTTCCCTCATTTAGCTTTCCATAGGCAAATTTGAAGTTTACCTAGCCCCCCTTAACCAATTTAAGCTTTTCAATGGTCTTATCCTTTTGCTGCTAGGGCTGGTGGTTTCCTAGCAACAGGTATTTCCTATTGGATTTCCCTAGAAACTAGGACAATTAACAGTCAGAAAGGTATTGTACCCATACTTACTGCTTCTAAAGTGACCCCAATGGAGCAACAATGATATAACTGATTTGCTATAGTCCATGGTTACCTAGCAACAGCAAATACTTACCTAGCAACCACCTGGAAAGAGTGTATTTAGCTCTTTGGAAAATACTTTGGCTTCACAAAAGGCCATCTGAAGATCACCTAACTCAACAATCCATCGGAGGCTTTATTGATGGTGATATTATTGTGTTGTTCAAGAAAGTGGTTGCCTAGCAACATACACTCTATATTAAAATTCTAACCTAGAAACCAGAAATATTTATCTACCCAGTAAACACAACGACGTTGATCAGACGTAAATCTACGTTGAACTTTGGTCTGAACTACGTAATTTTAGTAGGTTTATCAACGTCAAAACGTTAAGGTTTATTTACCAATCTCAAACCTGCAGGTCTGATTTACGTAGCTCCTGAAGACTTAAATCTATGTTTAACACATTACATATAATTCTACATAGTGGGACTCAGACAATGACTTGTAATATATTGCAGACAAATCTACATTTACAAACAATATTCATACAAAGTAACTACTATAATTTTCAATCTCATCTCATTCTACATAGTATATTCTTGTAGTTCAATTCAACAGCCTGACAGTATAGATCTGTTGAATAGTTTTGGCTGCAGAGAGGCTTTGTATTTTTTCCATTACCACCAATGTGGTGTCCTCAAAGTAAAGTGCCTCAAAGCACCTATTCATGCACAATACTTTAATCACCTGTCCTTTAGATATTGATATTCTATTGAATACGGTTTATTTGCATGATATTGAATTCATAATTAATGAGAATTTACTGCTTGAATGTGGTAGATTTGTTAAAGAGCTGTAATATTCTCTCCATAATTGATAGTGCTGCCACCTAGTGTGACACGGAAAAGTCATCTACCCAATTGAAGTTGAAAAGTTACATCTTTTAACGTAGATCTACATAGAATTTTTACGTCTGAATGAGGTAGATCAACGTAAATCAGATGGCTACATCTGTTGAACGTAAATAAACCTTAACGTTTTGACGTCTACAAACCTTCCAAAATTACCAATCTCAAACCTTTTGGTTGGACATCTCCCTAGAGAAACCTCTGAGCTACGTTGGAACTACGTAGGGTGTTTACTGGGTAGATATCTATCTATCAATATCCCAACCCCCAAAACATCCCCAGGAGGGTCCTGAAACACATTCTAAAAGTCCCAGGAAATCTTCCGGAATTCAAGATGGCGTCCAGGATGGGCAATATGCACTATTTTTCTATTTTGACTTTCCATAGGCCAATTTGATGTTTACCTAGCCCCCTAAACCAATTTCAAGCTTTTCCATGGTCTTATCCTTTTGTTGCTAGGGCTGGTGGTTCCCTAGCAACAGGCATTTCATATTCATATTCCCTACTTACTGCATATAAAGTGACCCCAATGGAGCAAAGGTGATATTAATGATTTGTTGTAGTCCATGGTTGTCTAGCAATAGCAGGTACTTACCTAGCAACCACTTGGAAAGAGTGTATTTGGCTCTTTGGAAATACTTTGATTTTATAATACATTGGTTGAGAGGTAGATATCTGATGTTGCTAGGCAACTTCACACCATACCAACACATTTCATTATCCCACTTCATCTGACGTCCATTTATATGTAGTAGTTGTAGAAGAAGAATGCCTTTCATGGATAACAATATAGAATGTGTTGCTAGGCAACTTACCTCAGCGACACAATAATGACACCATCCAAAAGGTTTCCAATAGTTTGTGGTGGTAGGTGATCCTACCATTACCCTTTTTAAAGCCAAATTCTATTTTAGAGGCATGAACACTCTAGTTTGCTAGGTAAATATCTTCTGTTGATAAGCAACCATGAACCATAGCAACGCATACATATCATCCTTGCTCCATTGGGGTCACTTTAGATGCATTAGTATGAGTACATTACCTTTCGGACGGTTAATTGCCCTAGTTTCTAGGGAAATCCAATAAGAAATGCCTGTTGCTAGGCAATCAGCAGCCATTGCAACAAAAGGAGAAGACCATGGAAAACTCTTGAAATTGGTTTAGGGGGCCTGTGTAAACTTCAAATTGGCCTATGGAAAGTCAAAATAAGGGAAATAGTGCATATTGCCCATCCTGGACACCATCTTGAGCACAAGGAGGATTTCCCGGGACTTTTAGTACAGTAAAATTCCGCTACAACGAATTCGGTTATAACGAATTTTGGGTTATAACAAACAAACTGCTCTGCCATAATCATTTCCCCTTTAATCTATAGTAAAATAATCCTCTTATAACGTATTTACTTTGACCTACATTATTTTATAACGAACTTTTTTTGGCTAGGTATTCATTTCATAAGGGGGAATTTCTCCATTCTGAGCCTCAAAGGATGATGTAAGTGTCAAACTTCAAAGAGTCACCACCACTAGAGCCGCTCAGGAAGCCCTGGTGGCAAAGTCGCTGTGACACCTGGCCTACCCCCCCCCCCCCTCCGGCACCCCTGGAGCCATTCAGGACGCCCTGGTGGCTTGAGGGAGTTGTTTAGACAACCTAGCGCCCCCCCCCTGACCACCAACACCTAGAGCCGCTCAGGAAGCCCTGGTGGCTTTGGGGGTGGGTCAGTATGGTCAGGTAAGGATGCGAATCCCCCCCCCCCCTCCCGTATTCCCAAGCACAGGGGGGGGGGGGGTGGACAGGTAAGGTGACTATAGAGGGGTATAGACAGCCATAGGGGGAAGGGGTGGCTGGCTTTGGGAAGTCGCTTTGACATCTGTTAAGTATGGGGGGAGGAGGGGCTCAGTATGGTCAGGTAAGGTGGCGGATCCCCCCCCCCCTCTCCCCCGTACCGGACAAGTATAGTGACGGACTATGGAGGGGTACAGACAGGGGTTGGGAGAGGTGGGATCCTCTGAACACATGTATACTTTTAACCAGGACAGAATAAAGCTCTATATAAATTCAAATATGTGTGGGGATATCTCCCACTCACACCCACCCCTATTTAATGGACCTAAGTGTGATATAACATCATTAATCTTGTATAAAAACAGTGAATTTGGTTACTACGAAATTCGTTTATAACGAATTTTTATGCTGATCCAAAGCACTTCGTTATAACGGAATTTTACTGTATGTGCTTCAGTACCCTCCTTTACATGTCGTGGGGTTGAGGTATTAGTAGATGAATATATAACCAGTGAAAATATTAATCAGATATAGATATCTGTTTAATATTGTGACTGGTTTCTAGGTTAGAAGTATAATATAGAATGTTTGTTGCTAGGCAACCACTTGCCTTAGCAACACAAAAATGTAACCATCAATGAAGCTTCCGATGGATTGTGGGGGTAGGTGATGTTCAGATGGCCCTTTGTAAAGCAAAAGTATTTTCCAAAGAGCTAAATACACTCTTTCCAGGTGGTTGCTAGGTAAGTATTTGCTGTTGCTAGGTAATCATGGACTATAGCAAATCAGTTATATCATCGTTGCTCTATTGGGGTCACTTTAGAAGCAGTAAGTATGGGTACAATACCTTTCTGACTGTTAATTGCCCTAGTTTCTAGGGAAATCCAATAGGAAATACCTGTTGCTAGGCAACCACCAGCCCTAGCAACAAAAGGATAAGACCATTGAAAAGTTTGAATTGGTTTAGGGGGGCTAAGTAAACTTTAAATTGACCTATGGAAAGTCAAAATAGAAAAGAAATGAGGGAAATGGTGCATATTGCCCATCCTGGACGCCATCTTGAATTTCCGAGCGAGCACAAGGAGGATGTCCGAGCACTTTTAGTATGTGCTTCAGTACCCTTCTGGGCATCTTCTGTCCAAAAATTGGCTTGTTCCTATTTTGTTTAACCTTAAAGTCTAAAAATCTTGGACTATTAGCACTACCGCTGCCCCAAGCCAATGGGCAATAATGTAATGTAATACATCACTCCCAGGAATGAGATCCCCAGTCTGCGTGGTCAGAGCATCAAAGTTGGCGGATGGTAGGTTGAATGGAGGCTTGTTTTGGTTAGTTTTGAGGGTGCTATGGAGGTTGGCAGGTTGTACAACTCAGTATGTATGACTTGAATATCAATACAAACAATCTGGATAGTAATTGCACTGCAATAGGAGGCTAAATTCACTATATTGTATTCACTGAGTGATGCCCTTGCCACATATCAAAGTATATTTGTTGTGATGCCTGTAACACTTTTCTGTGATGCCCTGTCCACGGGCATATGTGCCATAGCTTGATAGCTTGATTGTATTTTCAATAGTTATCAACAGAAATTAAGATTTGTAGGTACAGGCCATAGGCTTACAGTAGTATTGGACTGAATTATAGTACCTTCTGCAGTGGTGATCACTGACACAGGCTATTCAGGTTCCCTTAGAATAGGCACTCAGCACCCTATTCAAAACAGCCACCTCTTTATAGGGGGTAAACACCTTACATATGCACACAGTGCATTAAGAACCTGTACATTGATTCTCCCCATCCATGCACTCACCACTTTCCATTCACTCCATGTTTACATATGTCAAAACTTGTCTGTGTGATCTCAAGCTTTATAGTGAGTTCTTAAATAATGAATTTTAGGCATATAAGTTTCTGCACTATACTACTAGCTACCTTGAAATTATATGAGGCTACCTTAGTTCAATATATTAAGCTGATTAATTAAAGGAATCTATTTGCATTTGCCAAATCTTATATGATTATTTTATGTAAGTCAATAGGAATAGTATGGAGGCAAAAACACTCCAGAAATGTGATTTTGGACCAATTTGAGTAACACTTACATACATGCATATACACCAAAAGAATTGTGTTACGGAGCATCACTTTCAAGCACTAACAATGTGTTACGGGCATCAGTCACAGTGTGTTACGGGCATCACCATGAAATCACAAAACCCATATTTCTCACTAGTCTGTTGGCTTTACATTGAACAATGAATAGTTACAGCCTTGTTAATTGCTCATTGATCATCATGTGTAATCATGTGTAAATTTAAGCATTCACAAGTCACTAGAAATAAGGCAATCTTGCCTTCTCTGTTGGAGCAATAATAACAACTCCACAATCTTTGATGCTCTGACCACGCAGACTGGGGATCTCATTCCTGGGAGTGATACATGGCGCACCGCCTGGAGAGGAGCCGGAGCACTGCTGGTCGTTTTCTAGTATAAGCTGCACCGGAGATCTGACACAGCTTATACACAAGGTTTTATGGTTACTTTACTGATGCAATAATGGCTGGTGGGGAAAGCACGCGTGAGGTATATCTGGCAATAATGAACGAGCCGAAGGCAAGTTCATTATTAGACAGATATACCTCACAATTGCTTTCCCCACCAGCCCTTAATGCATTTATACCACCACTTCCTCAAATATATGAGAATTTAACGTATTAGGCCTACCTGATTTGCCATTTTGTTACGATGGGCGATTTATGAAAAAGACGCCGCGAGCGCCATGCTTCTCCTGCCGGGTTGAATAGTTCGTGAATAACATGAAAATATGGCCAATTGAGACCATGACAGGGTTAATCCTTCAATCCGGTACATGCTTAGAGCTCCTTCTTGATGTTACCGTGTAGAAATAGCCTTTTGATTGCGTAAATTCCTTATATTTCGACATTTTGCGATCGATACCTGCCCGGTTAGAATTGTACATAGCGGGACGGGATGTAAAACCAACACGCCGAAGTCGAGTGACCAATCCGCCCAACTGACCTAGTTTCCGCGGTGGCTTCGATCAGCTGATCGTCATTTGTAGTCCATTGGTCTCTCGAATTCACTGTGTTGGTTGCGTCAGTCGGTCATGTGATCTATGTCGTCTCCTTGTTTACTACTCCCGGCCGGCTCGTATCGATCCGAAAATGTCAAATTATGAGGATTTTACGCAATTAAAAGGCTATTTCTGCACGGGAACATCAAGAAGGATATCTATACATGTACTGGATTGAAGGAATAAGTGTGACATGGTCTAATTTTGCCACATTAGGATGTTATTCATTACGTATCGACCGGACGATCAACGAAGGTAAGTGAGTATTGGCTTCTACCCACGTTATATGTGTCGCCTCCATGGCGCATGAGGTTAGGCGCTCACGCTTGGCTTCAGCGGCCGGGGTTCGCAACCCGGACGAGTCACTCTAATTTTGTAGCCAAAATGGCTATGCATATCTTTCATTAGGTTGTTAAAATATATAGAGACGTCTTGGTGTAAAAAATTTAATTCTGAGCGTGTGTACATCCTGAGATATACGCACAGCAAATATCCACTCTTGGCACGAGAAACTCCAGAATCGTGGTATAACAGTGACCAACTCCACTTCCTGCACCTCCCACGGCCATGCATGACCTAGTCTGTACATACATAGGCCTGCATATGTGTGTGTATCTATATACATATACATATATATATATATATATATATATTTATATATATATATATGTATATATATATGTGTATATATATATATATATATATATATATATATATATATATATATATATATATATATAAATGGCCTGTATATTACATACATGGCTGTATGTCCACTGAGCACCCTCTCCTGTGAGTGTAAGTCAGCTATGATGCATGTGAGAAGCTGCATAAGTACTATTAGCCGCAGACAATGGTAATTATCCTTGACTGGTGCCTAGGACAATAACCCTGTCCTTGGCTTATAACACTTCTACAGTGACTCACTTGTACCTTATCTACCACATATATGCTTGATAAATGAAATGTATAGTTTCTTTGGCAGAGCCTTAACTCCTATTGAGATCAAAGTTCAAATTTATGAGATAAAGTTAGTTCTCTTGGTTAACACACAGGATACACGTGTGAACAATTCATGGAGATATAATATGCAGCTACCATGCTAATCATATATGTGAAAAAACAATGAAGAAACAGTGCCAGATCCTCTATGGTTCAAAGGGTCAAGTCTTGTTACCCCTAGTCTGAGCAGAGCAATGAACGGTACTCCGGGTTAGGTCTTTCGATAACGGACACCAGGTCTTTCGATTACAGACACCATGAACAGAATCCCAAGTATGGAGGACAATATACAAAAAAAAATGTATCAAAATAAGATTTTGTCTTTATGTTTTACTACCTAAAATCACAATTTCATTTTCAGTGCAGGGGTTTCCATGGTAGTGTGGCGGGCCCGTAACGCAAGAGAATAAAAAATAAGTGTGGCCTTGACCAGTGGGCAAAAAAATCAATGTAAAATCAACATTAACAACCACTTATCCATGTTGATTCAATGTTTTGTGCCCACTGGGTATGCGGTGATTCAAAGAATAAGTTCAGCAGCCCTCTTTTAGTTCTGCCTGAATACGACATCGTATTTCCTCATGAGAGAGTCCAGTATTGGGAGTTTTCAGCAAGGACACTGCAGACGGAACGAGACAGCCGAACCCCCCGAGCGGAAACTCAGACCCTCTCAGCATCAACAAGGGATCCACAGGCATGGCATAAGCCAATTTCTGCCAGAACCACCTGTCACTGTACTCGATGTAAGTCCCAGTGCGAAGGTAAGCCTTAAGCTCCACATTCAGGTCATCGTACTTGATGTGGTCAAAGAGGATGATGATGAGGTAGTGAGATGACCCTTGCAGCACTAACCGATGAGCCATCAGGAACTGGAATATACACCACTCGTTACGCAGGAAGCTGTTGGTGAGGCACAGGATCATGCGCCGACTGTATTTGATGCTGTACACTCAAAAAATAAACTTGTCTCCAGACTCTTCAAAGTGACGGTCATAAAATAAACGAGTCAAAAACTTGTCCAAGTGACAAGGAAGCAGGTCTTCTAGCTGGAGATAGAAGACCCACTTGGTATGTGCCAGCCCAAAACCCGACATTTGCCAGCTCCAGATTCTATTTGTGGGATGGTAACCTGATACGTTAGACAACTTTTGACTCGTTAATTTTATGACAGTCACTTTGACGAGTCTGGAGACGAGTTTATTTTTTCAGTGTAGAGGATGTTCTTGGTGATGCGTTCCCCCGCGAGGTAGTCGCGATCTTCTACGCACAGGCGATGTGGACTTGTCGGGGTTTCCATCCTTGCAGCTAGCGTATATCTAACCCACCCAGCATCCTCCTTGCAATGTGCCACATAGGCATCGTAGAGTTTATGATTGATATTTCTCTCTTGGGCTCTGTCGAAGGGATGCCATTTGAAACGGGTGAAGAAGAAAACCTTGATCTCTCTCTGATAATGATGAATGAACACAGTACAGACTACTACCAGAACTATTGCAATACCCAAAGCAATCAGAGCAATCTCAGAAGGTTTCAGCATACACACAAAATCAGAATCCAAATACCGAATGCCATTGCAAGTTAAAAGATCACTGTCGTGTATGTTACCATAGTGTTTCACAATCCAGTCCCGCGTGAAGATACCATGACAGTCACAGTGAAACGGGTTCTGGCTGATGCAAAATTGCGTGGCGTTTAGTTTTTCAAAGGATTTTGGCAAGCTTTTGATACTATTACCAACTAAGTGTAACTCTGTGAGCTGCACAAGTTTCACCACAGCCTCATCTTCAATCTCTGATACAGAGTTGCTGTTCAAGTTTAAAACAGAAAGATGACTAAGGTAGTTCCTTTTTGAGAGCACTGAAATTGAATTATTTTGCAGATCAAGAATTGTGGTGTTTTCAGGTAGCGTCAGTGGCAAGGCTTTCAGTGCTCGGCCGCGACAGTTCACAGAAACAGACAGGTCATGAGGCGATTGGGCACATTGACATTCCCTTGGGCATCCTGATAAGTTAGCTGTAACACATCTCAGGTCAGATGCTTTCATTTCTATTAACTGCAGCCCAGTCCCTGCACACCACAGGTTTTAACAAGACATCAGCTCGGAGAGTGAAACGGCTATATAGGGTATCATAGGAAGGTGTGCAACTAGAAGTCCACGGTCAAGTATGGACGTGACAAATGGGCTCTACATACCACTAGTGTGCACGGCAGTCACTAGGGGTATGCAGTAACACCATCTAGTGCATATTGTGTACACTAGTGGTATGCAGAGTCTAGTTCACGTCTTTGTCACGTCCATACTTGACCGTGGACTTCTAGTTGCACACCTTCCTATGATACCCTATATAGCCGTTTCACTCTCCGAGCTGATGTCTTGTTAAAACCTGTGCTGCACACTGCCAACTCCGGAGGAAGCTACGGGTGAGTTCTCTTGGTCTGTCTTTGTAGGTGCTGACCAATATGGTGTAGAGCTGGTATGCAGAGCAATCACAGGTTAGATTATTCCCAGTCATCTGTAGCCCCACCTGCTCCAACACCCACTCAATATTAGAGACCATGTGTGATGAATTCAGATGTACTGAGGTTACAAGGTTTTGCCCGAGGTTGATGACCTGATTGTAATTGCTTTTCTCATTCCCTTTCTGCATGTAAACTAGCATTGAAAAGTCAGCAAAAACAGAGAGATCCAACAGATTCCGAGATAAATCCAAGACTGAAATGTGATTAAATCTGAAATAACACGCTGGTAGTGTTGTGAGTTTATTTCCTGCCAGGGACAGTGTACCAAGCTTCTCTGCAAAGTACTCATTTGAACAGAACACTTGTCGTATATTATTGTCTTCTAAATCAACCAGATCCATTTGTCTTTCCAGCAGAGTAAGGTCAAATGACAGCAAAGCATTTCTCCTCAAGGTAAAAACCTGCAGTGATGTCAGGCCATGGAATATATCCTCCCTTAGTTCTAATACCATGTTGTTATCCAGATTGATATACACCAACAGGATGGTGTTTCTCCACAAATATACGGACGTCCGTAAATTTGCGGACGTCCGCAAGTATATTTATGGAGCTCCCCAAATTATGTCTTTTTGGTACTTAAGCATACAAATACTACCTCCGTATATATTTGCGGACATCCGTATATATTTGCGGAGCTCCGCAAATTTGTGGAGAAACGGGACCCAGGGCCATGTTGCTGAAGACCCTGGGAGTCAGGTTTTCTACCGCATTGTCAGTAATGAAGAGGGATCTCAATGAATGAAGATTTAGGAACCACTTGTCTTCCAGTTGGGTGAACTTGTTGAATGATAGATTGAGATAAGTTAATGAAGTTAGATTGTGGAAAATAGTTTCTGGAAGGGATGTGAGGTTGTTTCCCTTAAGGGACAGGTACCTTAGGGATGAGAGGCTTGTAAATAGCGTCTTATGGAGACTCAAGAGTCTATTATCATCTAAGTGTAGAAATGATAAGGCATTCACATTAGTGAAAATATTTTCAGGGAGGCTTTCCAGTTTGTTTCCATCCAAGGAAAGTGACCACAGAGATGAAAGATTTTGAAAGATGTCCTCGGGCAGATTTGTGATATTGTTGTTTGATAGAGATAAAAAGTGTAATGAATGCAACTCCGAAAAAATGCCCCTTGGTAGTTCTCTAAGATGATTATTTTGCAGATACAAAAGCCAGAGCTTCTTTGGTGATTTGAAGATGTCTTTATGAAGGTTTGTTATGCTGTTATCATTTAAGTGCAAACGCCTTAAAGATGTTTGATGAAAAAATGTGTAAATGTAAAGATCCTTTAGTCCAGTACCATTGAGGAACACTGCACCTATGCCAGGAGGGTTGAATGGGTGAAAGTATGTATCATTAATGGTGGTAGTATTACCTATTGAGTCAACTTTCAGGACACACTCTTGTAGCTGATAGTCATAATGTGAAGCACAATGTCTGTTGATTTCATTTCCGCTGCTTTCCAGGAACTTTGTAGAAATGACCATCAGAGGGAGGTAGAAGAGCCACAATCTTGCCATCTGGAAATAAAGGTTTTAAATGGTCAAGCTAGTATACTACAAGACTCTGATATACAAGGATATGGCGGTTTTTTTTAATGTAGATTGATATCTCACAATAGAGTTTAACATCCTACCTTTTCAGTGCTGAGATATTATGTGTTTGTGTAATATTTTATTAAAGTTTTCTGGTATTTTACGGAACCTTACGGTGGTCGAGGAAACCATCATTGTAGAATGTGGGACTCAAACCCAATCTAGAGATAGATGCTCTAACTCTAAGGTGTTTTCATTAATATTACTGGTAATCAATCAAGTACACAAGAAATAATGTCCCAGTGGGCACAAAACCTTCACCCTCAGAAAAGTGAGAGTCATTGTCGCTAAAACTACCCTCACATAAGAGTCAGGCAGTGCTTGACCCTCAGGTGAGGGTAGTTTTAGCGACAATGACTCTCACTTTTCTGTGTGTGTTGATTCAACGTTGACAAAATTATGGTTGATAGAGGGTTACAGGGTTGATATTATCATTTCAACATTGTCAACCAACATGCCCCTATATGGCTGTGTCTCATGAGATCGGGCCAATTGAAGGCTGTGTCTCACGACTTTGGGCCAATGTTTTTGTCTCTGACTGGGTGCCAGCTCTGACCGGGTGCCAGCTCTGACCAGGTGCCAGCTCTGACCGGCCTGAATAAAAACGGGTTATTTAGGGCAGATGATGATAAAAATGGACAACTTATGACTAGTTTAGAGAGTTATAACATTCATTAACCTTTTCAGCCAAATTCTATCTGCCCTAAATAACCCGATTATATTCAGGCCGGTCAGAGCTGGCACCCGGTCAGAGCTGGCACCCGGTCAGAGCTGGCACCCGGTCAGAGCTGGCACTCAGTCAGAGCTGGCACCCGGTCAGAGCTGGCACCCGGTCAGAGACAAAAACATTGGCCCAAGGTCGTGAAACACAGCCTGAAACGTCTTCGCCCAGGTACCAGCTTTGACCGGGTTACCTCTTAGACCGGGTGCCATCTTTGACCGGCTTAATAGAAAACGGTTTATTTAGGGGAAATGCAGATACAAATGCACCCAGGCAAATATCAGCGTCAAGCCTCTACTCACCCAAAATTGCTTGAGCTATGCTGGATCCTCATGCAAGAGTCTGGCTATGCTGGACTCTGTGGAGAGTCTCTTTCAGCCTGCAAGCAATTTTTGGTAAGTAGAGGCTCTAGATGAAGGTCCAGCATAGCCTGACCCTCATTATAATGGCCCTTGACCCATCTATTATAGTCCAGCAGTGTCTGACCCTTGTATGAGAGTAGTATTGGCGACATTGATTGACGCTGATATTTGCCTCTGTGTGGGCTACTTATTACTAATTCAAAGTGCTATAACATCCAATAACCTTTTCAGCCCATTTATTTTTTCAGATTTTTTTTGGGTCAAAGATGGCTTCCAGTCAAAGTTTGCACCCGGTCAAAGATGGCACCCGGTCAAAGATGGTACCCAGTCATAGATGGTCACATTGGCCTGATATCGTAAGACACAGCCAAAACCACATATTCAGCGTGATCCACAGCTAGGCCTTCAGTACCATAAGTATAGATCGGTTTGACGTAGCTGTACCTACCCATGTCATTCAGTCAATCAATCAAGGAAGTTTCCTTATGGCCATCACCCACTGGCCTCTAAGTGGCCGTTATATAGTAAATGTACTGGCTTAAACAGCTGAAAATTTCTGGGATTGGCCATAGAATCTACTGTAAATCTACAGTAAATGTACTGGCTTATATAGCTGAACATTTCTGGGATTGGCCATAGAATCTACTGTAAATCTACAGTAAATGTACTGGCTTATACAGCTGAAAATTTCTGGGATTGGCCATAGAATCTACTGTAAATCTACAGTAAATGTACTGGCTTAAACAGCTGAACATTTCTGGGATTGGCCATAGAATCTACTGTAAATCTACAGTAAATGTACTGGCTTATACAGCTGGACATTTCTGGGATTGGCCATAGAATCTACTGTAAATCTACAGTAAATGTACCCACTTAAACAGCTGAAAATTTCCGGGATTGGCCATCGAATCTACTGTAAATCTACAATAGATTCCACTGTAAATCCATTCTACACTAGATTCTACTGTAAATCCATTCTACACTAGATTCTACTGTGTACCTACACTGACCATATACAGTGCCCGAACATTACACATAATATTCATAACAGATTCTAAGTCTTACCGTTATGCTGTGTTCCACCCGCAGTGAGCCTGTCTTCCTGTGTATGTGTGTACACTTAGTTAACTAGTTCGTGACAGGGTTTCCTTTCGCTGTACCCTCCACGGCCATGCTTGACCTAGTATGTACTGAGATATATGCATTAACATAGGAGGTAACCAAGGAAGCTATGGTTGTAGGAAGTGTTAGGCAAGAGGCCCGGGGGGGGGGGCACTTCATATATTTTGAGGTCACAGGTGTGCGGCTGGGAAGGGCACTTTTTGAGCAAAATCCCCCTCACCAAGGGTTAATTTTCACCAAAATCCCCCTCACCAAGGGTCACTTTTCAGAGATTTCAACCAAATCCCCCCCAAAAAGGGCCACATTTTGCCAAAATTCTTTGCAACAAGGGTAAATTTTGACCAAAATTCTTACACCAAGGCCGACTCCTCAGGGAAAATTGATAAAACCTAGGCACTTTTGTCCAGAATCCCCCTCAGCAAGGGTCCCTTTTGACCAAAATGCCCCTCACCAAGGGTCCCCTCTGACCAAAATCCCCCTCACCAAGGGTAAGGGTTGTCAAAGGACCAGCCGCACACCTGTGTCAAAAAAAATTTGAGTACCCCCCCCAGGGGCAAGAGGCTATCCTTGAATGACGTCATGCTACAGGGAGGGAGGGAGGGAGAGGCGGGTACAATATACCATGACCAAGCGTGAGAAGGGTGAGGGGGGTCATGTGGAGCATGACGTCAAAGTGTTAGCAAAGGAAACAGGGGAAAGCAAGGAAATGAAAGACAGTGAAATAGTAAATATCAGTGGAAGATTTGGCATTATAGATTTCTCAAAATTGTCTGAAAGGAGGGAGGGTACCATTTAGAGTAACATCTTGGTTTTCTGATTTTTCCCCCCATCATTTCCAAAAGTAGGAAATTGAGCCTAAAATTACGTAACGGCCACAGGAATTTGAAAATGGGGTGTCTATTTAGGTCACTCAAAAAAAAGTGGTTTCTCACCACCAAGGTCTGAAAAATTTGACGAGGGAGGCTTTTTTCCCCTCTTTTTTTTACTCGCGGGCTAAAACGTATAAGATAATATATACGTTTTTTGTGACCAAATTTCACGTTTTAGTAGTTAAGAGTTTATTGATCTTGAAAAGTGGGGAAAATGTAAGTTATTTTATCCAACTGCATTACTGGCAGTATTAGCTTTGATTTGATACCAAATATGCCAATATATGTCCATTTTTATCATTGTGGTACTTATCCTAAATTAGCAAAACAATATTTTCAAAAATTCCTCAAAACCTGAATTTTATGATGCGTGCGGTGATGAGAAACCACTTTATTTTTTTGAATGGCCTTAGTACTGAAATGAAAATATAAGAAGATCAGAATGTCATTAGAAAATATAAATCCATACCCTGACCTTTTGCTATAGCCTTCTAAAGTCTTCAAAATTCTTGGTAGCACCGTAATGGGGGCACATGGTGAAAATATCATAAAAATCGACCGAGCCTCAACTGTAAATTTGACTGTAAATCCACCGCGGCTCCCATTCTCGTTCACAATAAACCCCCCACCTCCTGCATTGCATAGAAATGGGGGTGCCGATGGGTCCCCCCCTGAGGTCCAAAAGTCGCCGAAATTAAGGGGTCCAGGTCACAAAGTCGCATTTTTGACCAAAAGGCGCACAGTCGTTTTTATTATTGCCTTAGGTCGAAAGTCGCCTCCAAAACGGCCCAGGTCGCCAGGTCGCTTTTCGACGCATCTGCAGTCACAGAAATCCGTGTAACATACCACCTTTTTATTCTTGACTGAACTTGCGCCTGACATTGACAAGAGAAACTGAAAGTGTGTAGGCCACTCTATACTCATACGTCTTTACCTTTGCAATTGTCAATCTTTCATAAATGGTAAGCAATTGATAATGAAACTGAAGTTAGGAGTAAATAAGGAAATGTTTAACTTGAATGAATCTGACTATGTATCATTCAAAAGGAACATTGGTTTCACACAGATTATTAGAACCACATTAATATCGATACGGCTCCCATGATGCAGTTCACCCAAGGCGATTTTGTTGGGTCCTAGTTCCCAGCAAATATGAGCCACTGTGGGTGATAGGTTGGCAGCCCCTCACCCATGCGTTGTTTGAATAAAAAATGAGTCACATAGTGTGAGTGATAACCCAGCTTCACTCACACTCACTCATGTGTCATCACCTGGCCTCACTCACACTCACACATGTGTCATCACCTGGTCTCACTCATGCTCACACATGTGTCATCACCCAGCCTCACCCACACTCACACTTGTGTCATCACCTAGCCCCACCCACACTCACACATGTGTCATGATGCAGCCTCACCAGCAATCATACATTGTTTATTAAAGCTGCTATACTACTTGGCAGACTCAAACCTATAGTATCTTCATTTGTATCTCAGATGATTGCATAACCCTTTCCCTATTAATAATATGTCATTTATTTTGACAAGAGATTCTTAATA
Source organism: Harmothoe impar (assembly GCA_947462335.1). Taxonomy (NCBI): domain Eukaryota; kingdom Metazoa; phylum Annelida; class Polychaeta; order Phyllodocida; family Polynoidae; genus Harmothoe; species Harmothoe impar. The sequence goes on along the minus strand of OX381719.1, from coordinate 58,809,075 downwards.
TGTGCAATACAAGACTCTAATTCCAGCTACTATTTATATTCTGGTGGGCTTTGATAAGTTAGTGTTAAAAAATGACATCAGGTGGCAGCACCGAGTGGACTGTCTTTCATTGCTGATCTTACCAACAGAGTCTACTATTTCCTGTAGTAACACTGCAGATGGCGCCAACTTGTTGATATAATTAAGTGCTGAATAGAATGCTGGAAGCATTCTATTTTTTCTGATCTTTATCTTTGAATTTAACAAAGTTAAAAGCCACAAATTTGATTGAGATCTTACCAGTACACTGCACTAAGGAGACCCTTTATAAATATGCAGAAAGTGAACGTTCTATATATCTGAGGTAGTATGGCAGCTTTAAATGTTTACTCTATTAATAACATCAATTAAGTTGTTTGGTCCTGTTTCCATGTCCATGCAGTTTCTTGTGTGGTTATATCTCCTTCATTGTCTCCATTTTCATCTTCTATTCTTGTGTCTGTTGTAAATATATATATAAGGTTCCTTGTTTCTGTTCTCCTTGCCTGTCTCTGTCTGTCTGTTGTGAATGCTAGATGCTATGCACTGAGAACAAAGGAAATGGCGGGAAATTTGAAATGGACCAATCAGAACACAGGAACTTACATAGTGTGTCATGTTGGGTGATGATGAGTCATGCTGAGTAAGAGCTGCCAGGGAGTGACCCACAGTCACTCATGTGTCATAACCTGCCATGCTTGATCAGACGTAGCATGTGCCCATATTATCACTCACTGCAACATCAGTTTTACCTTCATATTAAGTATTCCTAGCAGTTCCTCATGATAGTGTGCTACCATAATGGTCACTGAACATCATATTTTCAGATTCCTGACAGACTAAGGTCAATCAAAGTCCTAATACTGTGTAAAATATAAATGTTTCCAAATCAATGCTATATCCCATAGACAAATGAAATTGTCTATTATGTCTTAATAATGAATCTAAAATCATATTGTTGACTATCATTATGTTCTCTTCTTCCATAATGTTAACAATTATATAGATAAGCTGGTTCATATATGGGGTAAGACCAATCAAATCAACATTTAATGTCTATGTCCTATCTGCAAAGTACAAACAGTATGCATCCATACAACTTTTATGGTCTCTTCATCCTGGTGAGGGATCTCTATCATGAGTGAGAGTTGACATGGGGTGGCACATAGTCACACAGTGAGTGAGAACCATGTTGGCAACATGGGTGATGACTTGTCATGCTGAGTGAGAGCTGACAGTGAATGGTGCATAGTCAAGCAGTGAATGAGGACCATGCTGGCAACATGGGTGATGGCTGGCCATGCTGAGTGAGAGCTGACGATGGGTGACCCATACTCACTCAGTGAGTGAGAATCATGTGTGAGACATTGGTGATGATTGGCCATGTTAAGTGAGAGTTGACAGAAGATGACTCAAGATGACACAGTGCGTTATCACTCAAAATCCACTCACCATGGATCACCAAACATGGAGCATGATCACCTGAATTTGCTGGGTTGGTAGTTACGTTCCCGCCCAACGCCATGTTGTTCTTCTCACGGTACACCCCAAGGTACCAAAAAATGTTCACACTTAGTAGGCCTATCGCCTGCAGCAGAGCTGCTGGTCATAATACAAAATAGTGCCGGCAACTATAGATTGACAAGGCAATATACTTCAGGGTAAGACCGAAACTCAAATGTATAGATTGCTTGTACACATGTAAGTAAAGTATGCAAATTCCCTGAGTAGTAATATTTGGCCTGAAGATTTTTTGTTTTAAATATCTTTTATTTGCAAATTTCACATACGACTACAGTTCAAGTTCTCATCATTTTTCCTGTTGATTTCATCATGTATAACTATGCATAACAGGCTTGTTGCATCAATACCAATTGAGTTACGCGACGAGCACTACAATATAGTTTACCGGTAGTTTAACATGTTGCATAGCGTTCTTCCTTTCACATGAAGTTTATTATCATCAGAATTATGTATATGACGAGATAAAGAAAACTTTAATACATGTATGTTCTGTATGTAAAAGGCAACAAAGAAAGAATAACCTTCAACCCCACTTAAAAAAGTGTAGCGGGTTGATATTCTGGTTATCCTATCGTCAATGAATGAGTAGCGTGTATGACACTTTATCTGGTATAAATAAATAAGGAGAAAAGAAAATAACATGGAGTTTGTCTTAGATGTTACTTATATAATAGTTTATAAAAGATAATTGAGGGTTTTATTGGAATTTGAGCAGTTTTAGATCCGAAAACAGGGTAGGTTGAGAAGTAAAATGTCGAAGAGGTAAGGGGGGGGGGTTGGTTGGAAGATCTATCAATAGAGAGCCTACCGGTATATCAAACCAGGAGGCTCCTAAGATGACGCTTGGTCTCTGTTTTAAAAATCTCATAGGTTTCAGCATTTCTTCTCAAAACTGTTAGATCGTTCCAACCTACAGCACCAGAAAACTCCACACTCCTCCCATACGCAAGACCATTGGCATGTAGTATTTTACACATTGGGGCTTGAGCCATTTGAGTCACACGCTGCCTGTGGTCAACATAGACCTGGTTTCTAGATCTAGAATACATATAGTTCATAAGGTGAGCCTCCCTTCTATCAGATAACATGTTACATTTAGCATCGCTATGTACAGTTTCAGTGGGGGTTAGGTGAGGGTATTTCATACAGATTTTTAGACATTTATTCTGTGCATACTGGAGTGGTTGCAAATATTTTTCTGCTGCCGATTGAAATAAAATATCAGCGTAATCCATGTAGGGCAATATTGAGGTTACATAGAAATGTAAGGCAATTTTCTTGTCAAGATAATCTCTTAGTTGACACAATTTGTAGGTTTTATAAGCTACTGTCTTTGTGACATACGCTAGATGTAAATTAAATTTTAATAGCGGATCTAGTATTACGCCTAGATATTTATAGCTAGGAACAACTTGCAACAAATGGTCGTTCATTCTAATATTTGCCTGTAGAGTATTTAATTTACCTTTACTTGCTGCAAAAATCATAATCTTGGTTTTGGCAGCATTAACAGAGAGCTTATTTTGTATGCACCATGTTGAATAACACTCCAAATCCTCTTGTAGATTATTACGAGCTAGGTCAAAATCATGATGCGCTGTATAGACTACCGTATCATCGGCATATAGCTTAATTTTACAATTTTTAATACATTTTACCACATCATTAACGTACAATAAAAATAATAAGGGGCCCAATATAGAACCCTGGGGGACACCGCAGACCACCTCAGCCCTTCCTGAAGAAAGGCTATTAACGTTTACTACCTGAAATCTGTTTCCTAAATAATTTTCGAACCAGTGATAATTGTCAGAGCGAATTCCATAATGATTTAATTTACAGAGAAGTACTGAGTGGTCTACGGTGTCAAAGGCCTTTCTTAAATCTATAAACGCTGCTATTGTATTATTGGCTACATTTAGTTCCCTACGAATATCATCAGTAAACTCTGCTAGTGTGTTGGCTGTGCTATGTCCAGCCCGAAAACCACCCTGAAATTTGGTCAAAATACCTTCACGCGTTAAGAACCCATATACTCTACTATGTACAATCTTTTCCAATAATTTACATGGCAGCGGCAGAAGGGAAATAGGCCTATAGTTATTAACCTGTTTTAAATTTCCAGACTTAGGAATAGGCGTAACCTTGGAAACCTTCCAGGGGGGGGGAACAGTATTTTGCTCAAACGATTTGTTGAAAATTTTGACAAGTTTATCTGGGGTGTGTTTAAAAGCAGCTTTTAAATATTTTGTAGAAATATTGTCAATTGCAGAGGATTTGTTTACATTTATATCGTGGATTAATTTTTGGACTTCTAATATGTTAGTTTCAAAAGGTTCTATGAAATTTACAGCTGGATCATCATATTGCTTCCAAGGTATATTCATATCCTTCGCCAGGACAGGACCGATTTGTGTAAAATATTGATTTATAAAATTTGGGGTATCATTTGGTTGTACCGGTATATTAGTTTCCTGGTCAAACAGTGTTACATTTTTCCCTTTATTTGGCTGGCCAGGCAAAATATTATTTATCACACGCCAAAATTTCTTGTGATCCTTTTCATAATTTACCAACTGCTCTTTAAAGAAATTTTTCCTCATCCTGTCCACCCTTTTATTACAAGATTGCAAAATTAGTAGTTAACCTTAGGTAGCCTGAAGGGAGTAAGGTGTAATGTCACTAGTAGTGAGTGTTAATTTGAAATGTACCATAGCAGAGAGTGATGTAAGTGATTTTACTGATACCAGAAACTGACGTCATGGTGACCTTACAGTCAGAGCCTTACCAGCTAGTCTGACATGTGTCATCCCGGATGGTCATAAATATTATCAAAGGAAAGAAAATGAAACAGGAAAGTTGGTGAGAAGCCTAGATCTATCTTATTCCATTTTATTTGAGCTTATAAATGGAAAAACATTTACGACAAGGCCCTTCTAGTCCAGGCAAAATAGGGTTTGAAAGCAAACAAATTGCAACAAAAGGTTTTTCACCACAATGCATTTCTATGAAGTCCTTAGAATGACATACTAAAAGTCCTAAGAGTTCCCGGTTGGGGAACACCCTTAAATCCAAAATGGCTGCCGACGGGGCTGGAATTTTATACTTTTCACTCTAATATCCTCATTTGTCAACGGAACTGGTCGTGTAATAGCTCAAAATGATGGTATTGGTGGAAACAATCTATGTAGAAAGGCAGAGCCAATGTAGATTATCATTGGGGACCCTTTAAATCCAAGATGGCTGCCAAAAAGGTATCGATTTTAGACTTTTCACTCTAAAAACCTTATTTATTAATGGAATTGATTGTGTGATAGCTCAAAATGATGGTATTGAGCTATTATATAATCAAATCCTTGACGGGCAAGCATCAAAATGGCTGAAATGGGGGAAATGTACAGAGAAATGCCGGGACATTTGTAATATATAGTGTTGTAATACACATTAACTTTTCCCTGCATTCCTTTCTATATAGACCCCATTTTAGCCATTTTGATGCTTGCCGGTCAAAGACGTCACCTGGTCAAAGACATCACCTGGTCAAAGTCTGTAAATTTGTATCGGTCTAATGAGACACAGGCTGGTATGTGCATGTTCATTGTGCTCAGGTAAGGGGCTCCCAATCAGAAATAAAGGAGGCTCCAATATAAACGTATACATGCTGCATAGGGGGGGGGGGGGTTCCAACTGCAAAGACTCCATCTCTCGGGGAACAAGGGGGTGGTGGGGGGAACTACAACATTGAGCTGCTATCTCTCCAACCCAAGCATGTCTGAGAAAATGCCATAATACTCTAATACTACCACATGTGACAACTAGCGAATGATACATCCATATCAAAAAGACTTCCCCCCTTGTGCCTGCTGCATATTAGAGGCATGCAATGTTTGAGAATAGAGAAATCTAGGCTAGTTAGCCAGACATTGGCCGTCCATGAAGGCAAAGAGTAGACAGTTACTGAAACTTTTGAAAGGTAGATCCACTGAATCTGAAGAAGGAAATATGTAGAATGATATGCCCTGTATAAACTTCCATATATGGCGCTCTGACGGAGCTTCATTGCTTGTGGTTGAAAAGAATATTTTAGATTGTCTCATATTAGCACTCTGCCCCATTGAAGCCTACAGTAACTAGTTCCCCAAACTGCCATGGATGGCACCACTGTATTGGGATCTCACCACTCCATATCCATTTGGCTCCTGAACTAAACCAAAGTATGCACGAGTTTAACACTAGGGTGCGAGGCAATTCCGCCCCCGCCCCTAGACCAGTCATTGCGTCAATAAAGTAAAAAATGTTATACCAAGAATGTTGTTACATATACTTTCTCCTATAGCCTACACAAAAAAAAACAAGCACTACAATGCAAACACTTAAAATCAAATTATTATATTGGATTTATTGCATTTTCAAATCAAAATATCCAATGGCAATTCTAAATATCTTAATAACATTACACATCTAAGGGAGACGGAGTATAGCTACATATAACAGTATGTTGCAACTTTTCCTAACATGGCACTGACACATGGTACTATGGTGTGTAGGGATGTCATTGATACCCCCAAATCGAAATACCGACAGAATTTTATAATTATTGCATTGAGATAATCGTTATATCGATACACTCTTTGACCCCCAGAAAGCTGGATGAATTACCTTTTCAAAACTGAAAGATTAAAAAAAAAATTCCAACTAGAGCTTAAGACATCACCCAAAAGGTATTGCAATTCGCAAAACGAGCCTAACTTGACCAACAATTCATTTCAAAAAGGTTACTAAATAATCCTAGAAATACATATCAAACAATGACCACAAAATTTGTGGCACTGTGAAGATATTAAAATATAGAAAACCATACTCAAATTGCATGTGTAGTAAAAATATATGGTACTTTTCTCTACTATATTTTGACATCGACAAAAATCGGAATATCGAGTACAAAAATCGTGACAATCGGAATCGACAAAAAAAGGATGTCAATGACTCCGGTGTGTAACGGTTGACAGATGTGAGATACAGTTAACATTTCTATTATAGTTGACACATTTATTATATTGACAGATTTATGATACAGTTGTCCGATATCCTTGGAAATGGACTTTCAGTTTGGAAAGGACGGTGTTTAGGATCGCACTGAACTGAACTGATCAGACTAAAAAATATAGACTATAGACTAATGCATCAAGATAGGGTCACATTTTCATAATAAAGTCGTGAGTAGTATAGAGTGAGGGTAGAAAAAGCGACATCTTCATCTGAACTTTTTTCCTCTTCTTGTTTCATGTATAACTATATCAATAATGACACTACAGTAATAATGAAGACATTTCTTATGATGGAATATGAACTTGCACCTTACCATCAAGATATATCCAAGATATTTTATTTCGTTAAAGGAGTTTTGATAAGCAACGTGTATCGGGCTATATCTCTGGAAACATAATACACACATTTCTATACATTCAATTATAGTATGGTAAACAGGATAAACTTTTTTTTGTTAACTTTTACTGTTCATGTAATAAAGGGAAACAGTACAAAAAACGGATTCACATGTTATTCTTTCAATTTTTCTTCCTGTTTCTCCTTTTTCTCACTGCCCTATGTAATACGGTCATCTTAGGTTAAGTACATGCAGCAACCCTCTTTATTCTACCACGAGGAATTATACAGTCTGTTCTTGACCCTTGACATGATCACGAATACCTCCTCTATACAGATACACATTAACAGGTTAAGTCAAACAGTACTCATTTCCATCACACACCCTGAGGGACAAGTCCTGATGACAGTGGGTAATGCATTAATTATGGGATATTTCGAGCAGTACACATCCCTTTCTTCTATGTTTTACTTAACCTTTAACATCGACTCCTCATGAATACAGTTTTGGAGTAACTGTTATCTGGTCATGATTTCCATCACATACCTTAATAGGAATGTCCAGTGTCATCAAGGTCAACCCTGGTGACACAGAATTATATTATAGGGTAAGTTTATGATAGGGGTATTTTAGTCATACATTCTTTTCATGTCATAGGTTGTATATTATTATACTAAGATACCAAGATCTCTCTATATAAATAGAAGGACAGGGGTATGTTGTATTCACTTTACTCTCCCCATTTCTCAACACAGGTATATCAGCTTCCACTTTGAACACGCGTCATGTCTGATTCTCAACAAGATCATCCTATACCAGACGCAACTTCTACCATTTCTAAAGTGCAGCCTACTCCTCCTGCTCCTTTTGAGCAAGATGAAGTCTATCTCTCGGTATGTATATGTATTTGTTTATCATTTCAGTAATTTATTTTGGAATCATAATCTAAATATATTAATATATAACATAATTCATCACTACAGTAAAAGAAAAAAATAGAAATATTTATTTACTTTATTTTTTTTATTTTTTTTTTTTTTATTCAGGAAGATGAGCTTCACATGGACACAGATGTACACTCATCCTCCCAGGATGTTGTGATCCAGACCCCGATGGCCGAGGTTGTTGATATAGAAGCAACTCGTATCATCGACACGCCACCTCAGGAAGAAGTAGTTGATAGGTCGCAGGGATCTCCTACTTCGGGGGTATATCATCCTCATTTAGATATTTCCAACTCCTCCTTAGCAAAAAGACGACATAAGGGAGGAGACGTCCCAACCTCACCTTCTCCTTCTCTCAAGTCAGGGTCTGTACCCCCTACACCCGCTGCCCCTACTAGATCTAAGAAGATCTGTGTTTCTAAAACAAAATTTAATCATGAGCTAAATCCCTCCATGCCGTGTCGTGGTCGCCTCTTTATGGGTACTTCTATCAGCGCTGTCTCCAAATCTCACAGGTTGTTCTACCCTCTGGAGCAGAATGTGTATGTTGAAAAATGTGCACAGGGAAAAGAGGAGTACAATGCTCTGAAAATTAGTTTATGGCATACCAATGCCATCAACAAGTTACAAAGGGCCGCGTCTAGGTATGGTGTTGTGTTAGATTTTGATGCTTTGTGTCAAATTGAAGCAGCAACGGATGACATCATGATGGCCTTAAGTCTCACAGATCACAGCAACTTCTTTGGGTTTGCACTCTCTCTTGGAGGGATGCTGTTTCTCACTGTTGAACCAGACAGGTGTCATGTCAGTTTGAGGAAGTGGTACAGACCTACACCCACGGCCGAAGACCCGGAACCTGACCTCAAGGCTGGGCGGGATGGGCTTATACTGAACTATGATCAGTTTAATAAGTTTGTACTATTCATGCAGAATAACCTGACAGAAGAGTGTCCCACCTTTGCGCATCATGTCTTTTCATGTCACAGGGAACAGCACGACCCAGAGAAATGCACTCTATGCAACGTCAAAGGGTTACTTCCTATGCAGCGGGAGTACATCAGACATCTTGCATTGCTTGGTAATTTTTTTATAATTTTTTTCTATTGCGTCATTAATTGTTTATATATATATACTTTAACCATACTTTTCAATATGATATATCTCTTTTGCATTTCATGTTCATTTTTTGTTTAGTTATTACCATAATGTGTACTACATACTTAAATACAATTTTCATTTTCATTTATTTTTTTGTACAGAAGGAGACAATGCTACCTAGATGACCATGACTGACATCTTTTACTGAAAATGGATAAAGCTACTGACACAGCTCACTTGATAACTTAAGGAACAAGAAGAACAGCAACAACAACAACTTTTATAACTTCTATTGAAGTGATCAAATAAAAATTAACAGAAATTAAAAAGTTATTACTCATCTTATTTAAATAATATATCTCACCATTCCCCAAATTATATTTATATACATCTCTGTATTTCATGTTGTGGCGCCATCTATCGGAACATAAATACACTACAACACCACGCCCATCGCTTACAGTAGTTCTTTGAGTCTACGTCAGATAGCGCCACAATGTAAACATGCTATACCTTGGCTATCCCTCGTACAAATTGGAACAGAGATCTCTGTATGTCATGTTGTGGCGTCATCTATCGGATCATAACTACAATACAACACGACGCGCATGGCTTACAGTACTTCTTGAGTCTACGTCAGATAGCGCCACAATGTAATCATGCTATACCTTGGCTATCCCTCGTACAATTTGGAGCAGAGAAACTCATTTTTTTATCCAATTAACTATCATTATGATGCTTATTTTTCAACATTAATGTAGCGATATGTCAGTAAGCTGTAGGTGAAAGAAAGATTGCTAAAAATACAATGAATATTGTGTTGTTCAATTTTACACCATATGTATGTATTTCTACCTTACATATAGTCTCTGGAAAGTTAAGGTTTAGTCACTTACTCATGGCCGCAGCCATGTCCTAACCTAGCCTCCATCTTGACTTGGTTTTGGCATTTGCTGCAGGGCTTCAGCCCTGGGGTAGCCACCCAAAGGGGTAGCGACCCAACATACTGTGTAAAATATTTTACACTAATTGTTGGGTAACTATCCGAAAATGGATCTTTTAAGATCCACATTTAAACAAAAGAAAACCAGCAACAACGACTCTTGATATAAGTTTTATTAAAGTGATCAAATAAAAATTTACAAACATTTAAAAAAAGTTATTACTCATGTTATTTAAATTATATATCTCACCAATTCCCCATAATATATTCATAACATACTTTTAGTACACTCTTTAAATTGAACAATTTTATATTTCATTCGTTGCATATATTTTATCATCCATATCTTATACAGCTGTACCATTTCTAATGCTGATGTACGCTATCAGGATCATCATTCATTCAGTCTGGAAAAAATCAAAAACATTTTATGCAATATTATGCAAATGTATAATTTCATTTGATGTATTTTTTAATTTTTTTCTCAAATTAAATTTTAACATGTATATTTTGCTCAAATAACATTTTTGAATATATAGTTTGTCAAAATATCAATAGAATTTCTCATAACTTTTTAAATACATTAAGCTTTTGAAATAAAATCCCTAGCAATAAAAAAAAAAAAAATTAGATTAGCAAAATATAAATAGATAAAATCCCTAGCGATAAAAAAATTAAATTTAAATTTAAATTAAATTTAAAAAGTTGACTAACCTTCCACTTCGAACAGTCCCAACCATGATACGATCATCTTCATCCTCAGCTCCTTCAGTTGATACATCATCAGTTTGTGCACCATTCTGTACACATTCACTTATTGATTCATTACATTTTACCACTACGCTTTCCCTCTGCTCACTCGAAGTAGAAAAGAATAATGAGTTGGACTGAGAATCAGGAAGCGGAGGGTACATGCAAGTAGATGAATCCATATTCTGAACTACTGAGGGAAACATCTCAGTATTTTCCTGCAATGAATCAGGGATTATTACCCGAGGTGTATTCCAATGGTTGTAATCCAGATGTGATTCTTCGGATACCACACCTGGACTGTTACCTGTATGTGAAATTGTACTGTTATTAACAACTGTTCCATGATTCTCAACCTGTACCCCTTGATTTGTCAACGTGTTATACTGAGTCGATTTAGGGAATCCTATCCACATACCCCTATTTTCATTTTCCATCCCGTCGTTAGAATAGTTTGGAGTTGGGATGCACTGTGGGTTCAGTATGGAGGCATTTGTCAGGGGTCTAGGTAGGGAGTAGGTAGGTGGAACGTTATTCAGACAGGACATTTGTATTCCAGCAGTACACCCCCCGTGGTTAGCAGGGATTTGATTGGGTGCAGCTGGGATGAACATGTGGGGAACAGAGGGAGGTAAACGAGTGCTTAACATGTGGTACTCGGAAGGTCTAAACCCCAATTCTGTTACAGGTGGAGGTATTTGTCTGACCTCTGATATGTGCATGTGGGTTTTTTTTACACTAGCTACCATTTTCATTCTGTTTTGGTCTTGTCTCAACGACATGGGTGTTCCATATCCTCCTAATGCTACAGGATGGGAGGAGACAGCAAGAAATCTTATGGTTCTGTGGGAGCTCAGGATCAAGTCTTGAAGTCCCAGTAAAGATTCACGATATGACCATGTAGCATCCATGACCTTATGACGTATCGCCTCATTTGGAATCAAATTAGCAGTAACACCTCCCAGCATGCTATTCATTGAAGATGACAGCTCATTTAGACTATGTAACGCATGTCTGAAAAGAAAAATTGTATATTTTAATACAATATTGTATAAAAAATAATTAATTAATCAATTAACTTTTTTAATTTGTTATTTCATCATATATTAATATGCAATATTTCATAAAAATTAAAATGACATATATCATAAAGTTAAATAAATGTACAACTATTATAATAAGGTAGTTAACTCACCTCATGTCTCCTTCTACATCAATCAGTACCTGGTCTACGCTGTCATTCCATATGTCAGGAGATCTAATGCTAGACATATTGACAATCCACTTCAATCTTCTAACTAGTTCTGCTTTAGCTGTATATTTCTCAGGAGTCAGTCTGCACGCTCAATTTCACAACCGGTATCCACTGTTGTACCAATGATCAGGTTATATAGTACAGCAGTACTGTCATAAAAGTGAGACAATTATGTTTCAGGAAATGTCTATGCAAGATTTTCATTGTACTGATCCTGAGCTAACTTTATGAGCATGTTCCTTCTCACCATTGTCTCTCCTACCAGTAGCTGTATGGAACAGGTATACTGTGAATAACAAATGAGATGTGACGGGAGATGTAGGAAGACAGGGTGAATATTAAATGCGGCACTTGGTTGTATTATTCCTGTGCCTCATTTTATAGGAATCTCAACTCTTTCACAACACATAATGGTAAAATATGTCATTTCTTCTCATTACACATCATTCCATACCACACAATATATAATGAACCGGTACTATATCTTGCATGTATCATACTTCATTGCATCCATAATCAGTGACTATTTAGGCATGCATTTTGTCATATCACTGAATATGGGTATCATATTAAACCATTATTCCATACTTAAATGGTTAGCACATAATTATTTCACTCACGTACACACAACGCCAGGGCAGCTACATATATATATAGACCTACATTAAGTTTCCCCACTTAGTATCACAATCCTCTCTTGAAGTGGTACTCTTCACTTTCCATATTTATATTCTATACATATCTGAAATAAGGTGAGTATATATATTTATTTAGTATTTATATTTATTTTATATGTATAAGACCACTCTAATTCAAGGACATATCCTGTTTGTTTTTTTCGAAAGTTTGATATTGGTTATGATATGGAACCCCTAAAAAGGAAAGCATGTGGTTTTTATAACTGACATTTACTACTGTTATCATATGTTAAAACATTTCTTGTTACACCTTTACTATACAAAGTACTGTAGACCTCCTACTGGTAAACAATCACGGAATTTATGTATCCTGTTTCTAACAATTCAACCTTCCTCAGTAGTAATAAAAGTCATGATTCCTACTCTAAATCAGTTAGCAGGGTGTAGAAATAAACACTGAGGTGTAAACACAAGCTACAGTGAAACACATTACACACCCGGGGGGGTCACTCTCAAATGTATGGATGCCATGTTCCAACATCACCCTGAAATTCGACCCCTTTTAGCGGTACATAAATTCACCAAAACACCCTGTTTTTGGGAGAAATTCTCACAAAATATAGCTCTTTGTACAAGAAGTTTTGGACTTTTTGGTTGGATGATAATGTGCTAAAAACATGCCCCTTTCACCCAAAAATGACCCAAAAAGTACCCCTCATGGCGGTTCGGTGGGATCTGCCAGTCGGATTAAAATAGGACCCCTTTCCCGGGTTTTAGTGTTAGGACATAGTGAGAACAGAGTGACCCCCCCGGGATTACAGTATACCACAGCTGTTCCTACTGAGCGACCTTGACCCCTGTTACTGTGCCCTGAGTAAGATACGAAAATAGCTTGAACCGGAAGTGACACTCTCCCCGCTCACTTCTTACTTGGAGGGAAAATGGAGTCATGCGTCGGTCTCAAGCTCTGTGTTATACTTATTTGTTCTGTCTTTACTGTAACATACGGATTACCATGCACAGGACATCCAAACTGTGAGTGTGTGGTCGGATACATCAGTTGTCGCGGTGTTGTCAGTTTACCGGACGTCCTTGTTAGTCGACTGTACCCGCTGAGAGATTCTCCCCCCATCATAGCTGACTTGCGCGGGTCTGCATTGACTGAAGTAGTACTGAGAAGATTCCTGCGAGTATTCAATCAGTTGAATCGTATCATTTTAACTGAGCAACTAGAGTCGCCGTGTTACTTCATGGAGAGAGTCATGAGTGATTTCCCTGACGTTAACTTCGAAACTGATTGTGAGGTAAGTATGAAGAAAATACTGAGCGATAATATATCATTTTATCCATGTATACAGAAAGAAACTGGTTTACTCCATACATTGCTCAGTCCACTGACTGACTGACTGACTGACCGATTCACTCAATTCACTAACTGACTGACTGACTGGATGACTGACTGACTGACTGACTAACTGACTGACTGACTGACTGACTGACTGACTGAATGAATGACTGACAGGAGGAATGACTGACTGCTTGACTGAGTGACTGACTGACTGACTGACTGAATGAATGAATGAATCACTGACAGGAGGAACGACTGGCTGACTGACTGACTGACACATACACAACTAACACTATGTCAGTGGTTTTAGCCTAACTTAATACACCTAACTCAATTTTATACATTGTGTTGTCATATATAACATGTTATATACGTGAAGTATACTATGACTCAATATATCAAGTAATACAGTATCCTTGTTTCCTACTGTATTTTTCATCTTCACATGAAATTAAACTTAATTTATCAGTAATATAGAACCTTACATTGTGTGTTATGTAATAAATCAAATATTATTTTTTTAAAGTTTTTTTTTTTAGATGTACGCGCCTACTTTTTTAACTCTGAATGACGACGAGATATCAGTTGAGGAAGGGATGTCTACAACGGTTGACGTCGTATGTGACGAATCAGTTACTCGGAACCCTGTTTCTGTTACTGAGGATGTTACAGATCAACAAATTGACGCTCTCACTATACAATCTCAGCAACAAGCTGCAGATGAATCAGTATGTGTCATGATCAATGCGTTGATATCTGCCATGCAAAATCCAGTAAAAATACAGAAGAAAATATCAAAAAAAAGTACCGGAACACAAGCAGGATTTTCTTGCTTTTCTTGTGACTTATCATTTCTGACCAGTGCAGGTTTGTTTAAACATGATAGGGTAAAACATGCTATATTCCCATTCAGATGTGCTCATTGCAATATCGGATACATCACAATACACGGATTATCCAAGCATTTAGCATCAAGACATAAAATTGTTGTTAAATCAAGCATAACAAATAAAACATAAAAAGTGAAAAAAAGTGACAAATAATCCTGATTCAATTATTAAACATAACTTCTATTTAATTCTTTTTATAGATGGTACCTCAAAACATTACTGCTACAGACGCGACTGACGAGACAATTACTAGAATGATCAATAGTCTGGTTGAGGTCATGTACGTGCCGATAAACATTACCGATGTGCCACGTACAAAAGACGTCGGCACTCAGGCAGGTTTAACGTGCATGAAATGTGGTTATCATTTCTTTTCAAATTCATCCCTGCATCGACACATGAATTCTCATCATATCACTATTTTATTAAGATGTCAAATGTGTTCTGCAGCGTTCAATAAAATGGAAAGTATGTTACATCATATGGAACATACTCATGTAATTCGCACCTCTAAAATACAGAAATAAAAGAAATCACTTTTCCACTTCTATTTTCTTTTTTGCTTTCTTTTTTATTCATATTATATTCATCTAAATATTCTATTTTTTTTTTTTTTTTTTTTTTTGGTGTTACAGACACAGTATGATGTCACCCTGTCCTTTTTGAAGAACTCCTTACCCACGCTCCCTACCATACATCACACCCGTAATCGTACAGACCTCATCACAAAAGAGGTAAGGGAGAACTTTTTTTAATTCAAATAAATTTAGAGTTAAAAAATAAAGATAAAATGATTCTGCCATAACATATAAAAAAATCTGTATGGTAGGAAAAATAAATCCCAAATAAAATCCGTCTTAAGGATTTCGTCTTAAAGATGGGGTTTTACGGTAATATGTAGTTTTTTAAAATCAATGAACATTTTTAAAATTTTATTTCATAAGAGTGATGTGATGGACCTAGTGACCCCGTTAGTCAGCGGGATCTCTTCATTCCTTCTGGTGGTGGTGGTGGTCGTGATGGGATTCTGCATCAAGCGGTGGGTGGGTGGTAAACCCTCTGCATGGCGTGAGTAGTAGACTTAACATTATAGTCCTCAACTTATTATCCCAATTTCTTCACTAATATGAATAACATAATTTTCTACCTGTCTTAACTCATGTAAATAATCTTATCTTTCTGTGCTGATCTAACTTTTCTAGCTTTTTTTATTTGTTTTATTTTATTTTTTTTATTTTTTTTATATTTTTTGCATGAATATGACTAAAAAAGCATTAGAGCTAACAAGTAGTACGATTTTTTTTAAAGATTTTCAAGATTTTACGAACAAATGCGTTCATCGCTTCATAACAAAAATACAAATTACTCGCTCTATATCATAAATTTTGTAACTGACTGATGAGGGTTATATTTCAATCAAACAGGATATATCAAAATATCCTACATCAATGTAAGTAAGTTATATCACACAATACAAATTGAAATATGAATTGTACAGCGGTTAAAGTGTGACATCATGATGTTGTGCCACTACAGTAATGCATTTAAACTGTTTCGGGTTTCCAGCTTTACTTGTTATCTTAATATCAAACATTTCCATGTTAATTATATTTCATCTGTTCATGTCATATCTTTTTCACATATAAACTGTATATTTTATCCATTTTACAGAAGACGACAGCAACAAAGAGATAGACCACACACTCCCATCTGGCTCCGCTATACCGAAGATGACAGTGGATCCAGTCTCCAGATGGAAAGTATGGAGACAGCGGCTAACAGCGGTGAAGGGGAGAGTAAAGTCTAGCGTGAGTATGACACTGTTATTTTATCACATGAAAAAAAGACAAAAAGCAATAATGCAATACAATGTATTTTATTTTATAATATCATGAAATAAGTACATAATGTAATGAGCCATCACGTTATACTGCTATGGTATTTTTTTTTTATGTCATATATATTGTGTACATTAATATTCTACGGTCACCATTCTTGACTCAGACACCGTGTACAATCCTGGGGTAATCATATACAGTATTGCTACAACCGATTTCTTTAAGTTTTCTTTGAATCTTATTTCTAATCTAGTGTTAGCCTTTCTTATGATTGGGAATACTCCATCTGATAAGTCAAGATGACTTTGAACGTTGAAACAAAAGAGACAATTACCATTAGAGAAATCTTTTTTAGAAAATGAACTACCCTGAGCCCTAGTAACTTGTAAGAAAGCTTCATATTCTTCTGCAAACTTCTTGTTACCAAAATCAGGTTCCATTGGTCTATCTGGTACACTGTGTGATCCTACTTGTAGAGAAAGGTAGTTCACATTGAAATGTTCAAAGTTAAATGGTGACTTGGTTAAACTCCCTGTGTACGCCTCAGACTCTACAAATCCCAGCACAAGTAAAGTTGGAATTCTATCAGCTAAAACTTGGGAAACTGAAAAAGAGTTCACGTTGGCGGGAATCACATGATTTCTCATGTAAACCCTGGGATATCCATATATAGCATTTTTCCCACTAGACAATAACTCGCTGTGACGGACTAAAACTTCTGGTCTGATTTTAACATAGGTCACAGTAAGGTACATGTTTTCTATTTTGAGTTTGTACTTAGTGTCCGCTGTGCTCGCCAGTAATCTAAATGAATCTAAAGCTTGATAAAAAGTGAGATAAATATTTAGTCCATTCAACAGAAATTTATTTATTTTTTCTATATATTCTAATCCTAAAGGTCCTTTCACTATGATTGAAGCTCCACCACTTGTAAGGGCGTGTCGAGCTATCAGTCCAGCATTTGGTTTGGGATCCGTGGCAGTGGGAGTACATGTACCCACTCCTTCAGTTGAATCTTGAAAATATCCACGCTGTTCTCCTACTGATGTTTTGGCTTCCTTGTCTACCATAAGCAACATTTCTATGTAGTTCTTATAAGGAAACATGGATCCTACATCAGGATTTATCTCTGACCCCGATATTGTCACCGCGACTTGACTGAAGACAGTGGTCAATGGTAAATTAGACAAAGAGACTAGGTCTTACTCCCTTCACGATCTTCATTTCGATAGTCATTGATGTGTTAGCTCCATCTATATATCCACTGGTATTAGGCTCAATTCTAAATCCTATTGGAGATCCTTCATTTATAGCCGATTTTGGATAGTATCTTACTCTTTCTGTGTCTAATATTGAAGTATCCATTTTTGGAGGATCAAAAACAGCGAGCTTTGAAGAAAATCCCTCTTCGCTCTCACTGAATTTATACTCTTGCATATTGAACTATTTCACTTTGTATCTTGCTTGTTTCACTTCTTTCTTCCTCCAACCTTATTCTTCGACTGACTGTTTCTCTTGCGCTGCAGTCTTTTTATAGTTCTACTCGCTGTAGTTTTTTTTTTATTACTACGCGAAGAGGAAGCCGGGGACTTTTTTTTCCTTTTGTTTACTCCAGTTTTTTTCCCACTACTTGTTGCCGCCATATCAAATGTGATGTTTTCTGTGTCTGGTCCGTCAGCTCTTTTTTCCTTTTCTTTGCTCTGTTCTAATGTTTGTTGAACCGGTGATACCATTTTATGTTGAACTATTTTTTTAATATTTTTTGAAGTATTTTTTCCCGGTCTTACTGTATGGAAAGTATGTGTCCCTGAATCATCTTTGAAAATGTCAGCGCCTACACTCCTAGATTGAGACTTGGGGTCTATGCTTTTACTCCAAGCTCCGAGACTAATTCCGAGAGGTACTAAAACCATGTTGATGAGTCAGCTCACTTTCTTCTGATGTGTAGTGTGCAATGCGTCACGAGGCTTTGTACTGATACAGAGTTACCTCGGCTGTCCTTTAAATACAGATGAAGGTTTGCCAAACGGTCCTGCGCAAGCGGAACATACCTCACGTGACCAGGTTCAAATACTGCATTATAACAGTCTTTTATTCGGACAGTAGTCAGCAAGTTGACTTGTTTCTCGTTGAAAACTGAACTTTCTACCACATCGCAGCAGAAATGAATCATACTATTTAATATGCTGTTCGAAAGTATGGTAGTTGTAGGTATTTCCATATAAATATCGAGTAGACCGATTTCCGAGGACTCATCTCTGTTAAAGAAATAAGCAGTGGGTAAAGTAACAACAAAATCAGTTCCTTTGTTGTTTGAATGAAAGCCAGAATAATCCGTTGAGTTCAGATAAATGTACATGGTGTCCACCTCACCCCTCTCGCTATACCTGTGCCAGCTGCGTTTCCGGTATCCAGCTGTTATATTTTTTCGGCCATCCTAACCACTTCACTAATATTTCTACGCGTTGTTTGTTCTTTGGACCTACTTTTCTCCTTTTTATTTCTTCTTCTACTTCATATGTAGTTTCAGCGTCCCCCAGTACAACAGTTTTCTGAAGCTCCTGTTTGTAAAATTCTCCTATTATACTCTCGTTGTCCCATGACTTAATTTGATATTTTTGAAAGCCCTGATGCATTCGTCTGTGAACAATTGTATATCCTTAGGAGCGCCAGTGCTTTCTGTACTGGGACCCCCAGAACGTACTGATGTGGGGTGTAAAAATGGCCCTCAAAACGCCAGTGCTTTATGACAGGGGGCCCCCAGAACGTACTGATGTGGGGTGTAAAAATGGCCCTCAAAATGCCAGTGCTTTCTGTAATAGGGCTGCCAGAACGTAATATGTGTAATGGATTTTTCAAGTTTTTGGCTACCAGAACGTAATTATGTGTATTCAAGGACTGATTTTCCTCTTTATTTAATGTAATTTGTGATGCTCAATACACATTGTCCCACTCTGGTAGGTCTAGCCCCAAAAGCAAAACTCATTGAAACGTTCTGGCATTTCTATAACAAATACAATTTTTTGGGGGAGGTCAAGCCCTATTACACATGGGCACACTGTGGTAGATCTAGTTCCCATACCTAGAAGGTTTTGACAGGTCTGATATTGGTTCCTAATACACATTAATACACTGTGGCTGCATGGTTGCAAAGACAAAACGTTTTAGAACGTTTTGGCACTTCTGTTATGAAACGTAGTAGATACACATTATCTGGTCTGATATGGGTTCTAAATACACATAGGTACACTGTGGCTGCATGGTTGCAAAGACAAAACGTTTTAGAACGTTTTGGCACTTCTGTTATGAAATGTAGTAGATACACATTATCTGGTCTGACATAGGTTCCAAATACACATTGGTACACTGCGGCTGCATGGTTGCAAAGACAAAACGTTTTAGAACGTTTTGGCACTTCTGTTATGAAATGTAGTAGATACACATTATCTGGTCTGACATAGGTTCCAAATACACATTGGTACACTGCGGCTGCATGGTTGCAAAGACAAAACGTTTTAGAACGTTTTGGCACTTCTGTTATGAAATGTAGTAGATACACATTATCTGGTCTGACACAGGTTCCAAATACACATTGGTACACTGTGGCTGCATGGTTGCATGGTCTGATATGGGTTCTAAATATGGGTTCTAAATACACATAGGTACACTGTGGCTGCATGGTTGCAAAGACAAAACGTTTTAGAACGTTTTGGCAACTTCTGTTATGAAACGTAGTAGATAAACATTATAGGGTCTGATATGGGTTCCAAATACACATTGGTACACTGTGGCTGCATGGTTGCAAAGACAAAACGTTTTAGAATGTTTGGCACTTCTATACATCACATGACATCCTTAGCCCTATGTCTCATGTCTGGGACCATGAGCCCCCATGTCACGTGGTATCGTACCATGTCACATGATCTAATAACAAACTTGAGACATGCCGGAACACAACTCTTCTTTGATGTCATGTATGGTTCCCCCTGTGTTAGTGGGGACCTTCATGATGGGGGCATGAAGGAGTAGAATAACTACATGGGGAGCCTTCCACAATACCAATGGGCATACCGGATTCGTAAAAGGCGACAAAACTTGAGGGGTCTCGTGCCTTACTGCTGTGATTAGTCACGTAAGCTGTTTGGCAACCGCTGCCCATATGCGCGGGCCCGGGCCTTCTTGCTGGTGGTCTGGCATGGGATTACTCCTCAGTGAACCACGTCTGAGATATCAAAGGCCGTGGTTTGTCTGACCCTGCCTACTATGGTACTAGCCCAGGTAGGTAGGACCAGGCAAATAAAAGAACACTTGCTATCCTTCGAAAAGAGTAGGGGACGTGCCCCGGTAGCGGTTTTCTCCCTCACCTCATAGATGCGGTCATTCATTTCATAGATTCGATCATCCATAGATGCGGTCACTGCTGTATTGGGCAAGCAGCATATAAATACCTGTCCTATACTGCAAGGCAGACTACCTCTATTTGTGGATGACTCCTTGCCAACTTGAGATGTCCCGTGAGGTACTTGATGTACGTCTGGACGTTAAACAAATCAATCAATCAATCAATCATGTATGGTACTAGATAAAGTGACTTAAATAACTTTAGATGATACGAGTGATGTATCTACATAAATGAAGACTTTGTTGATTTGACAATCAGAAATCTAGAAATGTCAATGCACCGACTTTGGGTGTATAGATGGCATCCCTACTCGCATGTCACATGTCTGGGACCATGTCACGTGGTCTAGTACCATGTACCCCCATGTCACACGTCTGGGGACATGTACCCCCATGTCACATGTCTGGGATCATGTACCCCCATGTCACATGTCTGGGACCATGTATCCCCATGTCATATGTCTGGAATCATGTACCCCAATGTCACATGTCTGGAATCATGTACCCCCATGTCACATGTCTGGGACCATGTACCCGGATGTCACATGTCTGGAATCATGTAGCCCCATGTCACGTGGTCTAGTACCATGTACCCCCATGTCACATGTCTGGAATCATGTACCCCATGTCACATGTCTGGGACCATGTACCCCCATGTCACATGTCTGGAATCATGTACCCCCATGTCACATGTCTGGAATCATGTACCCCCATGTCACATGTCTGGGACCATAGTAGTATAGTATGTATCGGAACGGGACTATAGTTAAGTACTGTTTATTACTCAATCGACATGCAGCCAATCAGAGGCCTCCATTTGACCGGAAGTGACGTCACATGCCCATATAAGGGCATACCGGAAGTGACGTCACGTGACCTTGACCTAGTTAGAGGTCAAGGTCATGACTCAGCCAATCAGAGGCTTCCATTTGCCCGGAAGTGATGTCACACGCCCATATAAGGGCATACCGGAAGTGACGTCATGTGACGTCACACGCCCATATAAGGGCATACCGGAAGTGACGTCATGTGACCTTCACATGTACATATAAGGGCATACCGGAAGTGACGTCAAGCGACCTTGACTTAGTTAGAGGCTTCTGATTGGCTGGTACACCGGAAGTGACCCATTTATGCAAATGAGGGGCCTACTTCTGGTCAAATGGAGACCTCTGATTGGTTGGGTCATGAAGAAATGTGTCTCTTAATTTAATTTTGTTTAGGAAGTGATCGATTTTAGGATCACGCGACCGGAAGTGACCTGATGAGTCACGTGACTAGAAGTGACGACGACACATACCTTAATTAGACGATTCAGCAGCGACCGGAGGAAGTGTCACTTTAAGAGGACACGCTAGTTAATTGTTATAATTGTTTTACTTACTAATAAAAGAAGACGTATGAAAATAAACACAACAATAATTTTATTTTATTTTTTTATTTTCTTTTTTTCAATTCTAATAACACTCTATTTTTGAAAAGATGCGCTCAATCAATCAATAACACACTTTTTTCATATTTTAAAGGACTCGTTGTCACACCGTTAGAATGCACGCGACGCTTATAATACAAGTAGCGCACGTCATCTTTCTCTATGGTGTAAGTGGCCATTTTTGGTTCGTACCACTTTTGAAATTTATATTTACCGCAAGGAGAGTTTTTCGTTTTCGAAAACATTTAAGAAGACGACTACTTCTGTACACTTTTTTTAAGATTTTCTTTCACCGGTTCCGCTGATTTGATCGTAGCAAATGTAAGTCTTAGGGTTGACACTTGGGATCCCGTCACCTTCTCACGCCGCTTTTTCTTTTCTTTCTGAAGTATGTCTCTCTCAGGCGAGGTTTGACTACACACAGGCAAACATCAGAGGCACCCAATAGCGCTAATTCTACCTTCAGACAAAGGTCAGGCACGGCTGGCCTATAATAGACGGGTCAAGGGCTATTCTAGTGAGGGTCAGGCTACGCAGGACATTCAATAAAAAGCTGGAGTTTGGCAAACTTGCTTTTGAAAGTCTGACCATGCGGGATCCTCATGCCATAGTCTGGCAATGCTGAACTCTTGGGAGAGTATGCCGGACTCTTGCTGGCCAGACTTTCAAGCAAATTTGCCAAAGTCCAGCTTGTTATTGAATTTCCGGCGTAGCCTGACCCTCAGTAGAATAGTCCTTGACTCATCTATTATAGGTCAGCAGCGCCTGACCCTTGTATGAGAGTAGTATTGGCGACATTGGCCGACTCTGATATTTACCCGTGTGTACGGCGGGAGGAGGGGGTTCACAGCCACTGCTTGCGCTTATAGAGCGCTACTAGCGGAGGTCTGGATGAGGAGACTACGGTGTTTGTCTTTTGCTTGTGCAGCTGCTGCTGCTGCTGCTGCTGACGATGTCACGGATGCCGCTGACAGATACTGCTGCTTGTGCTGCACGAGACTGAGTAGCTGCTATTACTAATGCTACTAATACTAGTATGAGAAAATACATTTAGTCAATTGATTAAATCAAGGAGGTTTTCTGACTTCAGTGGATCGTTTAGCCATCGGCCACGGGCAAAACTTGAAACCATTTTATACATGGGACAATTGGCAGACTCGAAACGTGTTGGTACCATAGGGTCGATCATGTTCATCATCAGTTCAGGCAAAGGAAGTGTGTCGACAGCACGCGAAAACTTCATGTCTGAATGTTTCAACACAAGACTTTTTATCACACTCACACAGCTGCTTTGAAGAGTGAATCCTTGACCAAACTTGTGCTTTTCCAACACAGCTTTGGCCTCTTTCTGTGCAGTAAGGGATCTCTCTTTCGGGTTCATCTCAGTGCTGTCTAGCATGTCCTCAAAGTCTTTAACATAATGTTCCAACGGACTACAAATGATGGACTCCAGATCATCGTCCGCATATGTCGTCTCCTCGCACCATATTGTGTCTTCGCCTGTTTCGAATTCCGTCATTTTCTTGACAATCTCCTCCTGAGTGCCTTGCATATATCGAAGCTCCTTCAAGGAGTTGATAACTTGTATGGCGAAGACTGACAAACTTGAAGGAATTTCACCACAGTCAGGCCAAGTATACGGAGCTAAGAAAAATAGCTCCAACAAAATCTTCTCCCTCTGTCCAAATGAAACTACTGTTCCGATGAAGTTGAAGCATGCTTCTATCCATTGCTCCTTGGTGACGTCCTTCCAATGTTTCTTTACCTCACAGGCATCATAGGGCACCGTTTCTCTTCTTGCTTCAACTGGGAGTTGCTTTTTCTTTCTTGGACTCATTTCGAGAGGGTTTCGATGCTCTGTAGCGTCAACACTTTCATAAACAAAGAAAATAGCAGAACTAACCATCGTAACGTGCTGAGCGAGCGTAGAGTGGACGATGCTACGAAGATGAAGGGCGGGTGGAGAAAGTGTGACTGGTGACAGGGGTGTTTCACTCCTTATGTACCCTGTCCTAGATAAGCCTCTTAAACGGCTGAAAAGACTCTCTAAGTACAGAGCTTCTACCGCAGGTGGGTTTAGACTTAAGCAGCTTAGTTCACACACGTGTCTGTTAGAAAAAGCTACTTGCACACGCGCTTTCTTTTTTTTTTCACTAGTATTCACCTTCTGCCGACTTATAAGACACCTATACACTCTTTCTCGTGAAATCTATGGAAGATGATGGAAGGACCACTGACTACATTTTCTTTGATCAGAGCGTGGAGGACGGCGTCGAACGGAGGGAACGTTGTGAACACAGCTTATAGGTTTTTTGGAAGAGGTCTTGTAAAGTCAAACTGGCGAGAGAGATGGCGTCTTTCAACATGACAATGACAATGCTGCTATGTTGGAAAAAAATAGCGTGATTTTTTCAAAAAGCTTCTATGAAAGATTTGACGTCTTCGTTGTTGTAGTGGATCGAGTAATCTGTCATAGTTTGCTTCTTCTTGTCATACTAAACTTTCTGACATGTGACGTAGTCGGATTTCGGCCATTTTGACGCCCGTCAGGTCGCTGTCAAAAAGTCGATCTCGGTGGCAGGGGTTTTTTGTTTACTAGTTTCTTGGTATACGTCATCCATTCGTAAGTAAAGCAACCTTTCTCTTCGTTTGTAGTGAAAGCTCGCAAATAATTCGCGTAGCTGTAACCAAGTGCTAAAAAAGTTGACTACTACGTCAACTATTGATTGCTTCTCTTTATGACGCTGAATTGTTGGTTTCTTCGGTCTCCGGAGGCAAATAACGAGTGAAGGCGTATTTTTTGATCAGGTTCAAGTCGTAACTCTCCGAGTTGAAGCGTACGACTGGAGCTTGACGGATGTATCTCAGAAGCCGCTTCTTCAGTTGAACTAACGGTTGTCTGGTGTGAGCTGCAGCGAAGCCGCCTGGAGAAGGGGTGAATGTCGCTTCCTCTAGCAGGAGAGCTTCACCTATCGCTACATGTAACTTCGCTAAGGTTGGTCGGTAAACTTCTAGCACAGCTTTCTCGATGACTTTGACGTTCTCGTTTATGTGATTTTTAAACTCGGTCTAACAAGGGGTCGGAATCTGCGTCGGATTCTCTGACGTACGCTGCCCCTCCTACCCCGGAAAGTGGTATGCGACGCTAGCCGACATCGCTGCATAGAGGGCAAAACTTAGGTATCGTTCTTAATTTTTCTACGGGTCACTCGTGATTGTACGGTCTTTTAAAAATTTTGAAACACTTTTCGCAAACGTCCTGCGGCATGTTTTTCTTTTTTTTGTTTTTTCACTTATTTACCAAATATTAAAAAAATAAACGTTGTTTATCACTTCGAATACTAGACGCCTCTTACCACACGATGCTATTAGCATAGTGAAAGACGTCTGTAGTGTAGGATCGATTTCAACAGATGTCCATCTTACTGCAGGGATCAGACGAGAGTCGTCAACACTGGAGTGTCACAGCTCACTTTTATTTCTTTGGGTACAGCTGCATACAACCCTTGAACATACATTGCGACGTCGCCGCGTCCCATGTAGTCTTCCAACACTTTCATCAGAGCCATAGGCTCAGACGTCTCGTTGTACTTCCAAGCTTTCAGCACTTCATACACAGGGTTCTTCACAGTCCTGTCAGAAGGCACAGGTTGAGAGATGGAAGTTACTTCATGAGAAGTCAACCCTAAGTAGATCCCTATGGTCTTCCAGTCTCTAGGGCAGAGCTCAGCTAAAAGAGAGAAATATTTCTGCACTTTCCACTCCATGTCTCCACTCTCTAAGCCATCCCACATGTCATGCTTGTCCATGTACTCACGTGAGAATTTGATGAGGTCCATACGGTAAGATTCTTCCAAGGCGGTGGCTAGGTCCTTCCACCTACTAGTACAACTTTTCTGGTACCAAGTAGTGAACATTTCTCTAGCTTGAGTTATGACACTTGTCTCACAACTGAGATATCCCATATCCTTCAAGTTCACTTCAAGGAATGAACCTAACCGTATGTAATCTGATGTCGGCAACTTACCACTTATTTTCAGTAGCATAGCGTCTGACAAGTATCCTAACGGCTCTGCTTTGAAGTATGATGATACAGGTACCGCTGCAGCAGAACCAATAACAGGAGCAGCGTCTGCGCTGGTATCAGACGACTCGTTGTCGGAACAGGGCAACCACATGACTTCGTAAGGTATTGGTGAGGGCAGGCGACACGGACCGGACGCACTACCAGTGGAAATGAGGTCGAAAAACGGACTGTGCGCCCGTGACCCTTCGGGTTCCTCGTACGCCTCGTCGTCAGCGTCGTTCTCTGTTTCACCCTGTTGCTTTAGGACATGTATGTCTACTACGCGCTGCTGAGGCTGAGTGTCCGAATAGCTGTAAGTCTCAGCGCGAGCAGCGTTGATGGCGTCGGTTGATGAAGCGGTGGAGAAGTTCTGTGCAACGTACTGCGTGTCAGTACTAGTAGCGGTAGTCGCAGCAAGAGGTGTAGCAGCAGCAGCAGTAGTAGCAGCAGCAGCAGCAGCAGCAGCAGCAGCAGTAGCAGCAGGAGCAAGCGCAGCGCTAGCAAGTGCAGCAGTAGCAGGCGCAGCAGTAGCAGGCACAGCAGCAGCAGGCACAGCCGCCTCAGCAAGCGCAGCAGTAACAGGCGTGGCAGCAGCAGCAGCAGCAGCAGCAGCAGGCACAGCAGTAACAGGCGCGGCAGCAGCAACAGCAGCAGCAGCAGCAGTAGCAGCAGCACTAGCAGCACGAGGATCACTAGCAGCCGCAGCAGGCGCAGCAGTAGCGGCAGCAGTGTGCTCAGCAGCAACAACCGTCGCGAGTGTAACAACGTCGCTACTACTGCTGTGTGCGCTCGCTACAGCGGGAGGGTGATAAGCCCAAGCGGTTGCGGCGGTAGTCTCAATTTCAGTAGCAAGAGGAGACGCTGACAGTAAACGATCACCGTTCTGCGTATTCTTCTTGTTCTTGAACTCGATTAGATCCTTGGACGACAGTAGTTGTTGTGTTTTGCTCATGGTGGTGCCTGTAGAGAGCAGCAAAAGACTGAGTGATTGAACGGGTGTTTCCAGGCCTCTTATATACTCCTTCTCGCTTCTAGAGCTAAGCTACTTACAGCTCTCTTCAGCTGCCCGCCGGCTGACCGGTGACCATTCACAAAGAGAAACAAAAAGTCATAAGGCATGACGTTTTCAGCTGGACCCCTTTCCCCCTCCCCTTTGAGAGATCGACTGACACGAGCTAAGCTACTTACTACCTTGTTCAGCAATTCAACGTGAGTTAGCTGTATAAAGGATTAAGCAGTTGCTGCCGCCAGCTGACCGGCGGACATTCCCAAAGAGAAACAAAAGACATAAGTCATGACGTTTTCAGCTGGATCTCTTTCCCCCCTCCCTCTTTTTTTTGAGAGATGGACTGCCATGAGCGGGCGGTGTACCGACTGTACTAATTCAACGCGCATTAGCTGTATAAAGGATTAAGCAGTCATGAGCTTAGAGTGTGTATACAAAAAACTACAGGAGGCGTGTAGTGTGAAGCAGGACCCCCTAAGACGGGAGTGTCTGTCTGTGAGTAGAGTCGTGTGCATGTGGTGAGCGACTTAAGTGTAAAACAAAAAAAATCACCGCCTCCTGCCGTGGTGAGTAGACTGGCCGGCGGCGGCCGGCTAGTTCAATAGGGGTGACAGCTGACTAAGGCTGTGCATGAAAATCCGATTTTCACCTGACCTCGGACGTTTGTTACAATGAATGCCAAAGGGGGAGAGAGTTGTCCTCAGGTAGGGGGTAGGAGGTAAGGCTAATGGCTAAGGAAAAAAAACACCATTTTCAGCTGGCCACCACAGACGGCGATGACATACCCCTCGGCATCTAAGCTCTTAAGAAGCTCTCACGGAGCGGAGCGGCTGCTGGACAGCTGGGGTGAGTAGACAGGTCGGCGGCGGCTAGCTAGTTCAATAGGAGTGACAGCTGACTAAGGCTGTGCATGAAAATCAGATTTTCACCTGACCTCTGACGTTTGTTACAATGAATGCTAAAGGGGGAGAGAGTCGTCCTCAGGTAGGGGGTAGGAGGTAAGGCTAATGGATAAAGAAAAAACACCATTTTCAGCTGGCCACCAAAGATGATGATGACACGCTCCTCGTCATCTAAGCTCTTAAGAAGCTCTTACGGAGCGGAGCGGCTGCTGGACAGCTGGGGTGCTGTTGGAAATAGGATTAAACTCCCTCTGTATAAAAGCTCTGATTTCTGTTGGAAAAAAAACCATAGCACCTTTGACCACAGTAACGTCTACTACCACCACCACCAGCACCACCGTCGCTGCCACCGCCGCCGCCGCCGCCAGTCACAGCTGATCACCTCATTAAAAAGCATGTGACGTCGTCGCTTCTAGTCACTTGCTTCATCAAGTCGCTTCCAGGCACGTGATCTTAAAGACCCTCACTTCTTAAACAAAAAAACGAAGAGACACACTTCTTCCTCTCGAGAGGAAGAATGACGTATATAAGGAGGCTGACACGTGTATAGGTGCCTTATTAGTCGGCAAGGGGTAAATACTAGTGAAAAAGGAAGACAGGTGTGCAGGTAGCTTTCTAACAGACACGTGTGTGCACTAAGCTGCTTAAGTCTAAACCCTCCTGCAGTAGTCAAGTAGCATGTGAAAACTTACTTAACAGATCACTTAATTGAGTAGAGACTCTGTACTGAGAGAGTCTTTTCAGCTGTTTAAGAGGATTATCTAGGACAGGGTACATAAGGAGTGAAACGCTGCTCTCACTCATCGTAGCATTGTCCACTCCACGCTCGCTCAGCATGTTATGAGGGTTATTTCTACCTTTACAGCTTCTTTTCTTATCGAAGTGTCGACGCTACAGATCATCGAAACTCTCCAAATGAGTCCAAGAAAGAAAAAGCAACTCCCACTAGAAGCAAGAAGAGAAACAGTGCCCTATGATGCATGTGAGGTAAAGAAACATTGGAAGGACGTCACCAAGGAGCAATGGATAGAAGCATGCTTCAACTTCATCGGAACGGAAGTAGTTTCATTTGGACAGAGGGAGAAAATTTTGTTGGAGCTATTTTTCTTAGCTCCGTATAGTTGGCGTGACTGTAGTGGTGAAATTCCTTCAGGTTTTTCAGCGTTCGGCATACAAGTTATCTGGTCTTTGAAGAAGCTTCGATATATGCAACGCACTCACGAGGAGATTGTTCAGAAAATGACGGAATTCGAAACAAAAGAAGTATGGTGCGAGGAGACGACATATGCGGACGATGATCTGGAGTACATCATTTGTAGCCCGTTGGAACATTATGTTAAAGACTTTGAGGACATGCTAGCCAGCACTGCGATGACCCCGAAAGAGAGATCCCTTACTGCACAGAAGGAGGCCAAAGCTGTGTTGGAAAAGCTCAAGTTTGGTCAAGGATTCACTCTTCAAAGCAGCTGTGTGAGTGTGATAAAAAGTGTTGTGTTGAAACATCCGGACATGAAGTTTTCGCGGGCTGTCGACACACTTCCTTTGCCTGAACTGATGATGAACATGATCGACCCCGTCGTACCAACATGTTTCGACTCTGCCAATTGTCCCATGTATAAAATGGTTTCAAGTTTTGCCTGTGGCCGATGGCTAAACGATCCACTGAAGTCAGAAAACATCCTTGATTTAGTCGACTGACTAAATGTATTTTCTCATACTAGTATTAGTGGCATTAGTAATAGCGGCTACTCGGTCTCGTGCAGCACAAGCAGCAGCATCTGTCAGCAGCAGCTGCTGCAGCAGCAGCACGATCAGCACAAGCAGCAGCTGCTGCAGCAGCTGCACAAGCAGCACAAGCAGCAGCATCTGTCAGCAGCATCCGTGACATCGTCAGCAGCAGCAGCAGCAGCAGCAGCAGCAGCTGCACGAGTAGCACAAGCAGCAGCATCTGTCAACAGCATCCGTGACATCGTCAGCAACTGCAGCAGCTGCACGAGCAGTACAAGCAGCAGCAGCTGTCAGCAGCTGCAGCAGCTGCACGAGCAGCACAAGCAGCAGCACCGACAGCAGCAGCAACAGCAAATCAGCAGCAGCAACAGCAGCAGCAGCAGCAGCAGCAGCAGCAGCAGCAGCGGCAATGTGGACCGCTAAATTCGAGATGGTGACATATCTGTTTCTTAGAATCGACATTCGACATGAGGTCTAGTGACATTTGACATGAAGCTTGAAAAACATAGTGACAGGTGACATGAGCAATTCTTAAAATCGACATGAGATATGAGCATAATTAAGCGACATCGACATGCGCCATGACTATTTTTTATTTTTTTTGAAGACAACCGCCATAGCTTTCTTATCCAGACCTCCACTAGTAGCGCTCTATAAGCGCAAGCTTTGCCTTAAGAGAGCTGTGGCTGTGAACCCTCTCCTCTCTCCGTACACACAGGTAAATATCAGAGTCAGCCAATGTCGCCAATACTACTCTCATACAAAGGTCAGGCGCTGCTAGACTATAATAGATGGGTCAGGCTAGGCCGGACATTCAATAACGGGCTGGACTTTGGCAAATTTGCTTGAAAGTCTAGCCAGCAAGAGATGCACATCATCATAAACGCGATCATGATACCTTTCATGGTAAGTAGACTCGCCTCTCTGCCCTCTCTTTTAGAGAGGGCAGAGAAGCGAGTCTCACTCTTAAAAAACCCTACCCCTCCCCTCCCCCCCTCCCCCCCTCCCCCCCCATGCATCTTAAAGAGTGCCCCCCAGAGTGCCCCTCTCTCCCCCTCCTAGAAAAAAAGAGCCGCATTTTTAAATTATTTTTTAGCAAGCTTTTTCAGCTTGCTTTTTTTTTGCTTTTTTTAAATTTATTTTATCCATCAAAATCTCAAGTGACTTATTTTGAAAGCCAACCTAGTAGTCACGTGACCCCCTTAAGTAGGTCACTTCCCGTCACGTGACCTATTTGAATTTCCCGCCAACATGGTGGTCACGTGACCCTCTTAAGTAGGTCACTTCCGGTCACGTGACCTATTTGAATTTCCCGCCCAAAGGTCACGTGACCGGAAGTAGGTCACTTCCGGTCACGTGACCTATTTGAATTTCCCGCCAAAAGGGAGGCCTCTCATTGGCTGCTTTTGAATTTCCCGCCAAAAGGGAGGCCTCTGATTGGCTGCAGGTCGATTGAGTAATAAACAGTACTTAACTATAGTCCCGTTCCGATACATACTATACTACTGACCATGTACCCCAATGTCACGTGTCTGGAATCATGTACCCCTATGTCACATGGTCTAGTCTTACTCTTTTATCATGAAACGCAGTACAAGATAATGTCACATTTACAAGATAACACCACATGGTACGAGATAACGTCACATGGTACTAGATAACGTCACATGATACTAAATAACATACATAATAACAATCTCGTTGCAAGGTTTCACGGTAAAGCCAGTAGAATCCTGAAGTTATAGAATCCAATATGTTCCAATATAATTCAATAGATATTGGTACCAATACAATCCAAAAGGTATCAATAAAACCCAATAGGTACATATAGAACCCAAAGCGTAACTGATCAGAAATCTAAAAATGTCAGTATACCGATTTTGGGTGTATAGATGGCATCCCTACTCGCATGTCACATATCTAGTACCATGTACCCCCATGTCACGTGGTCTGGTACCATGTCCCCCTATGTCATGGGGCCTAGTACCATGTACCCCCATGTCACGTGGTCTAGTACCATGTCCCCCTATGTCATGGGGCCTAGTACCATGTACCCCCATGTCACGTGGCCTAGTACCATGTACCCCCATGTCATGTGGTCTAGTACCATGTACCCCCATGTCACGTGGTCTAGTACCATGTACCCCCATGTCACATGTCTGGGACCATGTACCCCCATGTCACGTGTCTGGAATCATGTACCCCTATGTCACATGGTCTTTTCCTACTCTAGTATTACTAAGCCCAGTACAAGATAATGTCACATGTACAAGATAAAGTCACATGGTGCTAGATAATATCACATGGTACAAGATGATGTCACATGGTACTAGATAATGTCACATGGTGCTAGATAATATCACATGGTTCTAGATAACGTCACATGGTACTAGACAACGTCAGATGGTGCTAAATCGATGTAAAGATTTCGTTGATTTGAATATTAGAATCCAGAAAATGTCAATGTATCGATTCTGGGTGTATCAATGACATCCCTACCCCCATGTCACATGTCTGGGACCATGTACCCCAATGTCACATGTCTGGAACCATGTACCCTTATGTCACATGTTCTAGTCTTACTCTAGTATCATGAAGCCCAGTACAAGATGATGTCATATTTACAAGATAACACCACATGGTACTAGATAACGTGACATGGTACTAGATAACGTCACATGGTTCAAGATGAAGTCATACGGTAGTAGATAACGTCACATGGTACTAGATAACGTCATATGGTACTGGATAACGTTATCTGGTGCTAGATATCGTCACATGGTTCAAGATAATGTCATATGGTACTAGATAACATACATAATAACAGTCTCGTTGCAAGGTTTCATGGTAAAACCAGTAGAATCCTGAAGTTATAGAATCGAATTTGTACCAATATAATTCAGTAGATATTGGTACCAATAGAATCTAAAAGGTATTAACAAAACCCAATAGGTACATATAGAACCCAAAGCATATCTGATCAGAAATCTAGAAATGTCAATATACTGACTTTGGGGGTATAGATAGCATCCCTACTCGCATGTCACATGTCAAGGACCATGTACCCCAATGTTACGTGGTCTAGTACCATGTACCCCCATGTCACATGTCTGGGACCATGTACTCCCATGGCACATGTCTGGAATCATGTACCCCTATGTCATAGGGTCTAGTCCTACTCTAGTATCATGAAGCCCAGTACAAGAAAATGTCACATGTACAAGATAAAGTCACATGGTGCTAGGTAATATCATATGGTACAAGATGATGTCATGTGGTACTAGATAACGTCACATGGTGCTAGATAACGTCACATGGTTCTAGATAACATTACATGGTACTAGACAACATCACATGGTGCTTAATTGATGTAAAGATCAGAATCAAGAAAATGTCAATGTATCGATTCTGGGTGTATCAATGACATCCCTACCCCCATCTCACATGTCTTGGACCATGCACCACTATGTCACGTGGTCTAGTACTATGTACCCCCATGTCACATGTCTAAAACCATGTACCCCTATGTCATATATTCTAGTCTTACTCTAGTATCATGAAGCCCAGTACAAGATAATGTCAATTTTACAAGATAACACCACATGGTACTAGATAACGTCACATGGTACAAGATCATGTCACATGGTACTATATAATGTCACATGGTTCAAGATAACGTCATATGGTACTAGATAACGTCACATCGTACTAGATAACGTCATATGGTAATAGATAACATCACATGGTACTAGATAACTTCATATGGTACTAGATAACGTCACTTGGTATTAGATAACGTCATAGGCCAAGGTACTAGATAACGTCATATGGTACAAGATAACGTCATATGGTGCTAGATAACATGACATGGTTCAAGGTAATGTCATATGGTACTAGATAACATACATATTAACAATCTCGTTGCAAGGTTTCACCGTAAAACCAGTAGAATCATAATGTTATAGAATCCGATATTTACCAATATAATTCAATAGATATTGGTACCAATAGAATTCAAAAGGTATCAATAAAACCCAATAGGTACATATAGAACCCAAAGCATATCTGATCAATAATCTAGAAATGTCAATATACTGACTTTGGGGGTATAGATGGCATCCCTACTCGCATGTCACATGTCTGGGACCATGTACCCCAAAGTCACATGGCCTAGTACCATGTACCCCCATGTCACATGTCTGGGACCATGTACCCCTATGTCACGTGGTCTAGTACTATGTACCCCCATGTCACATGTCTTGGACCATGTTCCCCCATGTCACATGGTCTAGTCTTACTCTAGTATCATTGAGCCCAGTACAAGATAATGTCACATTTACAAGATGACACCACATGGTACTAGATAACGTCACATGGTACTAGATAACATCATATGGTACAAGATCATGTCGCATGGTACTAGATAACGTCACATGGTTCAAGATAACTTTATATGGTACTAGATAACGTCACATGGTACTAGATAACGTCATATGGCCAAGGTACTAGATAACGTCATATGGTACTAGATAACGTCATATAACATGACATGGTTCAAGATAACGTCATATGGTACTAGATAACGTCACATGGTACTAGATAACGTCATATGGTACTAGATAACGGCATATGGTACTAGATAATGTGACATGGTTCAAGATAACGTCATATGGTACTAGATAACATACATAATAACGATCGCATTCCAAGGTTTCACGGTAAAACCAGTAGAATCCTGAAGTTATAGAATCCAATATTTACCAATATAATTCAATAGATATTGGTGCCAATAGAATCCAAAATGTATCAATAGAATCCAATAGGTACTTATAGAACCCAAAGGGTGACTGATCCAATCGGATTCTATTGGTACCAATGGAGATGGTCGGAATGGAGATTGTCAGAAAGGAGATCATCAGAACGGAGATCGTCTGCAGAACAGAGATCATCTGCAGAAGGGAGGTACCATATTGACCTAATAGAATTCTGTACGTACCAATAGAAGCCCATTAGTACCAATATCCAATATGTAGCACTTACTTCCAAGTTGTACTATAAGAGTAAAGTAGATTCCCTACTGCCATAACTTTCTAAAACGTTTTATTTCCAAGTTGTAGTATAAGAGTAAAGTAGATTCCCTCCTGCCATAACGTTCTAAAACGTTTTATTTCCAAGTTGTATTATAAGAGTTCAGTAGATTCCCTACTGCCATAACGTTCTAAAACGTTTTACTTACAAGTTTTAGTATAAAAAACGTATCAAAACGTTTTAATGCCATCTTATGCATATCACAGGCAGAAGTGCCAAGTCCTGCTAATGTGTATTTGGAAAAAATGCTAATTAGCATGAAATTCATGATATCATATGAAATAACTGACAAAATCTTGAGATAATACTCAACTAGAAGCAATCAACTGTACCAACAACTCAAAATAATTTGAATTGAGCTATTATATCATCCCAAGATATGCTACTATATTCACCATATTATTTCAAATATTGTAAAATTAGGATATTATCGATTTTCAAGGTGTATTACTTCTAATCAAGCATTAAGTTATAAAGTATATAAAGGCAGTAGTCATTGTACTTTTTATCATACATTTACATTATAAAAGAAATAGTAACAATCCAATATAATCTAGGCCTTATAGATTGCATTAAAAGGCTAGAAATATGTGAAAAGCACTGGCGTTTGGGGCCATCATCTATCCAAAACCCTGGCTTTTGGAGGGCCCTTTTTACACCCTACATCAGTACGTTCTGGGGGGCCCCTGGCATAAAGCACTGGCGTTTGGAGGGCCATTTCTACACCCCACATCAGTACGTTCTGGGGGTCCTCTGACACAAAGCACTGGCGTTTGGAGGGCCGTTTTTACACCCCACATCAGTACGCTATGGTTGTGCTAAGGATATATCATTTTTGTCCAAGAGTGATCATATGCTCTGTGAAAGGTTTCTCTCAGATATGATATTCTAACCCTATCCCCTATATTAAATTCATACACTGTACTTGGTCCTGTCATGGTAGCTTTATCATTTCGTTTATACTGCCAATGCCAAAGCTCTGTCTTCTCTGTAGCACACATAGCTTCAGTAGGAGTTGCATTCAAAGCTGAGTGATTAGAGTTGTTGTATGCATACGTTACTTCTTGTAAATGATTTAGCCAATCAAAATTGTTTCTAGCTCGAAACATTCTTGCTATCCTCATACGTAAAGTCTGGATCACTCGTTCTCCATGAGATGTTTTTATCTCATTACTAGTTAAATAATGTTTTATATTATGAGATAAAAAAAACTCTTTCATAGTTTTATTTACAAATTCACTCCCGTGGTCAGTTCTAATAGTATTGGGTTCCTCATTTTTTTCAAAGATGTTTTCATAAGCTTGTTTCACTGTTACTCCTCGTAAAGCTGTCAATGGTCTTGTATATAGAAATCTTGTAAAGACATCTACACATACTAAAATGTATGCGAAATCCTTGTTGTCCTCTTTGTGATATTTCATGGAAAGACAGTCACAATCCCACATTTGATCTTTATAACTGACAATTACTTTAGGACGATGAAATCTTTTTCTAGCAGGTTTAAAAACAGCATAAGCGTCTTGACCTGCTAACCATGACTTAATCTTTTTTAAAGTTATTCTATACTTCCCTTCTGATCTAACAGCTTTGAAAACTGTGCTAGCCCCTGCAAATCCTGCTGCATGTTTAGCATCATAATATATGCTTTTTAAATAATTGTTTATTTCTTTTTCTTCTTCCGTCATTTCCTCCATATTTACAGTAGAAGATTTTTTTATATCCTGTTTTCCAACCTCCTCTCCAAACTTGGCTATGTTGACCAGCTGTGCTCCTTTTAGGTCGTGTGTTGTGCCGTACTATGACTGCTGACTTTGTTTTTTCTTTTAATATATTATTTTTACTTTGAACATATGGCTCTTTTTTTGAGGGGTCGGAATACTTGGTTGATTGTGTTTTTTCTGATATATTTTCTTCTTTATTTTTTTCAGGCGGAACGCCGGGTGGTGGCAGCGGCGCAGCGAATTTTGGATTCGATAGCTGAATCTCCGGATCCGCCGTGTGACTTGATGACTTCAGACCAGGTTTCTTCACATAATGAAACTGACCCGGATGAACTGGATACATCGACTTATCAGAATGATCAATCTGCCTATGCAAATCCTGATCTTTGTCAGAAAAAAAATGACTTGGTTGTGACACAAAGTGAGAAGAAGAATCCGAGTGCTCCACTCCTTCCAATTGTACCTGAGATGAAGGACGAGACAACAATGAATGCTGCTGTACACTTGGATGCCGCAATTGAAGCATTTGAGAATTCAAAGAAAGATTACTCTGCTCCATGCGACGACTCTTGTTCTCAGATATATCCCCGGTTGCATTCCACAACGGACCCCACTCACCCGAGTTCGAGTGAGGACTTGATACAGGATTTGATACCCTCCTTGATGCTTCCTTCTCCGTCTTGGCGTCCTGCTGCTCGAGTGATGTCTCGCCCTCCGGAACCACTGTCACATTTTTCCGATATGTGGATTTCTCCGCAGGACCCGACTCTTTCTCATCAGAAAAATGATCCACATATGACACCGTTCCATCTGCCTGATGATCGTTTTGAAGTGGACTGTGCCTCCCCTTCTTTGTTGCCTGGTCCTCCGAGGCCTGGTACAATGAGCTTCTGTGTTCCGCCGGACGCTTCCAGCGCCGTCTTGCAATATGAGGAAGAGCACGCTCTGCCTTATGTCCCTCGACTGCCTCCTGGGTTGAGTCGTCAAGTGAGTGGGTTGGTGAGTCGTCTGGGTGTTGCAAACTGTGAGAAATCTCGTCAGGCGGAGATGAAGATTCGGGAGTTACTGAGCGATTTGAAATCACCAAGGAAGAGACTGGAGATATCCCCTTCCCCTTCTGAGTCAAGTTCTTCTGGGTCGTTTTCTTCTTCTGAGACAATCCGGCAGGATTTGGAACAGGAGAAACAGAAGGATGACGTAGCTCGGTGTCCTCCGCTGAAGACTCAGCGGTCGGGGTCCCACTTGTTAAAGCAGATTGCAGATCCTGACGGTCGTCTCCCACCTCTGTATGATCGTCTCCGACCGCTGAGTCACCATCACTAGAAATTGTGGTGAGTGTCAATTTGTTTTGATATTTTTTCATTTTAGTATAATCTTCGAATGGGATGGTAATATATTTCCTCATGATATTATAATAATGGCATCAGTTTTTTCTTTACTGATCGCAAAACTTCCAATATATCAGTATGCCATTTTTGAAGTAATGTAAGTCGTTTCTCTACTGTGATCTGTTTGTTGGATAATGTGGACAATGTTTTGAAATGTAATTTTATCAGGTCCTTTGTTTTTTTACTGACTGGTAAACGTAAAATATTTCGGATAATCTCCGATATGCAATCCACCTGCTTGTATGATGCGGTGACTAATAATCCTTCTGCTTGAATCACGTCAGATGTCAACAGTAATTTTAAATAAAATTCACACTGTCTCAACCTTTTTGACATGGTG
Organism: Harmothoe impar; assembly: GCA_947462335.1. Lineage (NCBI taxonomy): Eukaryota > Metazoa > Annelida > Polychaeta > Phyllodocida > Polynoidae > Harmothoe > Harmothoe impar. The sequence continues at coordinate 58,770,371 of OX381719.1, read as the reverse complement.
TTGAATGTTATTAATGTAGTGCATTCCGTGTTATCCGTATGAAACCCTGACTGTCAATGTCAAGTGAGCGCTGAACCGTGCTATTTATATCACTCCAACTGTTACTTATATGAAATAAGATTTTCACCAGGGAATATGTTAGTAAAAATTCTAGCTCTCAGTCGCGGAGAATGTGATACCAGGTGTCTGCTGACGTCACCAGGATGAAGGGAAATAAGTTGATATCCGTATGCTTTTCTTAGAACACAATCGCGATAGCTACTCTTCAGTAGGTCACCTAACCCGGTTTGTTTTGCTAACACAGTGATTTGACTGACATCTCTCGGGTTACAAAGAACCCAAAAATAATGTGTGTTCATAGATAAATTACGACTGCATTTTCCTTGTGCATATAAATTTTGAGAGATATATAAAACTGAAATAAACTTATGATGTGCATATTTTGTGAATAGATTTTGAGCTTCAACACTCCTAACTACTTCCTCCATTAAATCATCCAATACTACAATGCAATGTCGAGATCCATCTGTAAAAATATTAAGATCCTCTTCGTTAGGTATTCCCCTCCTGAATTTAATTCCAGGAACTGAACTTCTCATTTCCGTAAAAAGAGGCTGATCCACGGTCATGCAGTATAATACTCGGTGCACAGGTGTATTGTATATCACATCTTTGAATTTGAGTATTTTATGAACAAGAGTGGTTTTACCACTTCCACTTACTCCAGAGACAGAACTATTGCATGGCGACTTCAAAGGAGGAAAAATTGGTCCTTCTATCCTTTCAACAAAATGATCCATTTTGATCTGGGTTTTTTTCTTTTCTTTTTGAACTGGATGTAGTCTGTTCTTATCGAACACTGTCAGCTGAATGAAATGATGTACATGGTGTACAGTTATATAGCTTTCAGGATTGCATGAAGTTGTGATCTGCTTTGACGTTGTGCCAAAAAATGCTCATCATATCTGAACCGGGAAAAGTACGTGGATTACTTATCTCAGCCATCTTTATACTCAATCCGCAAGTGAAATATCCATCGCTCCTTGCACCTGGTTGAACTATTAAACAATCTTTGGTTTCTCGAAGTGTAGATATGATTTGATATTTCATTTTATCAATTTTCTCCCATAATATAGTATTCATGATTTCATCACGATCCGTGTACCACGAGTTCTTCAGTTTAATACCTCACGGGACATCTCAAGTTGGCAAGGAGTCATCCACAAATAGTGGTAGTCTGCCTTGCAGTAGTAGGACAGATATTTGTATGCTGCTTGCCCAATACAGCAGTGACTGCATCTATGGATGATCAAATCTATGAAATGAATGACCACATCTATGAGGTGAGGGAGAAAACCGCTACCGGGGCACGTCCCCTACTCTTTTTGAAGGATAGCAAGTGTTCTTTTATTTGCCTGCTCCTAGCTACCTAGGCTAGTACCATAGTAGACAGGGCCAGACAAAGCACGGCCTTTGATATCTCAGACATGGTTCACTGAGGAGGAATCCCACACTCAAAAAATAAACTTGTCTCTAGACTCTTCAAAGTGACGGTCATAAAATAAACGAGTCAAAAACTTGTCTAAGTGACAAGGAAGCGGGTCCTCTAGCTGGAGATAGAAGACCCACTTGGTATGTGCCAGCCCAAAACCCGACATTTGCCAGCTCCAGATTCTATTTGTGGGATGGTAACCTGATACGTTAGACAACTTTTGACTCGTTTATTTTATGACAGTCACTTCGACGAGTCTAGAGACGAGTTTACTTTTTCAGTGCATGCCAGACCATCAGCAAGAAGGCCCGGGCCCGCGCATATGGGCAGCGGTTGCCAAACAGCTTACATGTACCTCCCCCATTCCACTCATAGGTTTATTATATACCAGCACCATACCCAACAAGTTACCCCCAACCTGATAAGGCAAAAAAAAGGTTTGTTTCTGGTAACATGGACAGAAAATGTAGGGTCGGTAGGTCGGATTTCTTTTCTTTTTGACATGAAAGTACTAGCCAGCCTCTCCGAAGACCCTAAAATTGATCAAAAGAAGGTAAAACTAAGGAAATTTCTTCAAAATTGCTTAGGGTTGGCCTTGTTTTGATAGGGTCGGTCGGGTGACCTAAAAGGAACTTCTTTTTTTTTGGCCTAAGGCCACTCCAAATTATATACTTATTTCTCACCACCAAGCCAAGTTAAACAATAAATTTGACCACATTTTCAATGTCTTAGGTTTGGACGTGTTTAATGGGTATTTCTAAACAAATCTATGGGGATCGGATTTGTGCATGATGATATTGAACATATGTGGACATGTTACATCAAATTGAAAAATCAGAGAGCAGCCTGTATGCTGTGACCTCATATCCTGTCAACAAGTTGTCTAACTCTTCAGAGTTCAGGTTTTTGTTACAAATCATCAAACGGATATCTTGTACAGGCAGTGGACAGGTCTTAGGTTACTGATATGATCAAGGTTTTGATAGCCAAAGCCTTGGTCAAATACAATTATGTTGCATCAGTTAATGGGTACTTTTTTGAGTGGTTTGAACTTTAATTGATTATCTGGGTGCTGTTTCTCCACAAATGTGTGGACCTCCACAAATTTACGGACGTCCGTAAATAGGCACGCACGGGATAGCTCTCCCAGGTGAACGTTTAGAGTGTTATCTTAATAAGACTATTAAGGTGGATCGCTACCTCTTGAATATGGGCACACAGCACAGATATCTGCGCATATAGCTTAAATGTATCAGAATCGGCTAATATTCAGTAACCGGATACATATACATGCTTTTTAAGTCATATTAAAAGATTGGGCGATTTCGAGCAAAATTGAGCATTCTATAGGATTTTGAATATTTGATATATTTGTAACCAATAATATTTGCTATTTTTATCACAAGTTAAAACATTGAAACTATTTATCAATAAATCATTACCTAGAATGACATAGATCTCATTAAGTTACTTAAAGTAATCAAGAGTATAAAAAGTAATCAATTTATACCCTGATTCTTGCCATTTGACACTCTATTTTTAGCTTTAAATGTAATATTTAGGCCGATTTTGCATTATTTTTTAACTTCAAAGGCCAATAAAACTAAAAATGTACATGGGACCCCCTATTTAAAGCACAAATATATGGAATGTGTTACCTGCGAAGGTCCTCGAATTTGTGGAGAAACAGCACTCAGGCGTGAGATATCAGATAGCAGCAGTTTGAGATAGGTTCCTTATCCTGTATCTGTATATAAAATGAATTTGTGGTGTTGATTTCTTAGTGTGGTGGCTAAAATAGTAGATGCTAAAGGTCCTATGCTTATATGCTCTTGAGATTTGCAAATATGGAGTGTCCATAAGAGTTGATCCTGGTGGCTCTAGCAAAGACTAGAAAATTAATGTTGCAAATGCATGGAATACAAGGAAGTCTCTAAAATTAAACCAAGTGTGACAGACTTATGGTATCAATGATTTCACTAAACATCTATCTGTTTAGATGGTAGTTGTGGGACAACTAGCAATTTCTAGGTTGCCAGATGTAGAGTGGATTTTAGCATGCACTAAGTTAAGAGAGATAAATACAGTGGGTCCTAACGATTGGGTAATGTATGCTTGTAGGGGCACGGATTACTCACACCTTGGTGATAAATCCACAGGGAGGGTTCACTTGGGTAATCCTACACCCCTATGTAGGGACCATACTGATCCAGAAACATACGGTGCGGTTAAGTTGTCAGATGGGGATGTAGCTCAGTGGTAGAGCACTGGCTCCAGAGTCAGGAGGTCGGGGGTTCGAATCCCGCTTTCTCCAGATGACTTTTCAGCGACCGTTACATGCTGAATGACATGTAATTCCCTGGCCTACCCTTTAGGCCAAAAAAAAAGAAGGTGTGTTTCAGGTTAAATGGTCTGAAAATCTAGGGTAGGTAGGTCGGATTTTTTTTTTTTTCTAAATTTTTACTCAAGCCTGAAATGTACCCAGAAATCAACTCACGAACAACAATGCTGATTCGCCGACGACCGCCTTGACTCGTGAACTATCAGATCGACCCTTAAATAGCCCCAAAATGTTGGCTCTACCCAAAATTAAAATATTTTTTCAAAATTGCATAAAAATTTCTAGGGTCGGCCCTATTTTGCTAGGTAGGCTCGGGTAACCTGAAACACACCTTCTTTTTTTTTGGCCCTATGCACCTACTTTGAAGATATTGTGCATTTTAATACAGATTATGAATCTATGCTCTGAATTGTATGTCAATATTTAATATCTGAATTATGGTATGCTGGGTTTAGTGTGAGCCCAGATAGCCACCTGTTTGTAAGCAGTATTTAAACCCTCGTAAAGTTGGATTATTGCAAATAAACACGTCCAAAAAGAAGAAACAAAGGTATCTGGGGTGGCATTAGATATAAGCCATTCAGGGTGATGAATGAGAGTCGGTGCATCCACCTACTCTCCTCCAGGTCTATAGGTCTAGGATGCCAGCTGGGCTCCTAGGGGGGTTCTTTATAAAGCTTAGGATTGTTACATCAAACCAAGCCCAGTTGGAGGGCTTATCTGCAGGACGTGGACAGGAGATGAAGTGTCGGGCTAAAGTTGTGTTCTGATTGTTGTCGATGTCCCCGCTATGTCCTTTAAAATGGTTCATCAACTGTGCTAATGTCTGGCCAAAGTATTGTAAGCCATAGCGTTTACACATGATTGCCTAAACCAGGTTGGCCATATGGCAATTTACTGAGATTAGTGTTCTGAATTTTGTGCCAAACAAATTTATACAATTTTATAGGTTTCTCTTCATCTAGACATGTTTTAACCCTAGCCAAAAGGTTCACTTTTTGGGTGTTGGGAGTCGGAGAGGTCTAGAAAGCATCCTCCTACCCTCTGCTATTCACATGTTCTTGGGAGTAGCGGATACTGTGTACTTCTCTCCCAAACCATGGGGCCTTTAGCGATAAATCCTAATGTTTGGGTGTGATCGGCCATATTAGTCAAGTAGATATGTAACATATAGCAACCAACATTGGCACCTTTGGCAGAAAGCATGAAAATTTGCATATAGGGGTTTTTCAATGTGCTGAATCCGAATCCAAGTGGACACATCATTTTTGAAAAATGTTTCCACTCCAAAAACGACTTTGAAAATAAAAAGTTTTAAATAATTTATTAATTCCAGAGAAAATCTGATATTTAGTTCTATAGTTACTGGTAAAGGATTGCTATGTGAATAGACACTAAAATTGATTTGTGGCTATGTTAAACTATTCCACATATCAGAATCAACTATATTTATATTCAATATTTGCATACTAAGCCCCTAATTTGCATATCATAGTCAATTATAATGCTTAGGCAAGGAAATGTTGAAATATCAAGAAGCAGACACATATTCTTCCTAATGTCCATCTATTTCAGTTTATACATGGGCCTACACCTTGAACATTATCAAATCAAGATCTATTATTGGTGGAAAAAGTATTCCTTATTAGCATAATTAGCATAATTTATGCAAAAATGACAGATTGCTGTACCTGCTGTTAATAAAAGAAGAACGATGTAATACCATTGTCCAGGGTAATATGAGGATGCTAAACATAAAAACCACCCTCTCCAAGTTGAGAAATAAAATTGTCTATGTCAAAAAACTAGAGCCAAAGATTTTACCAGTTATTTCTGTGAAAAATGATTGTTCTTAATGGATCATATCAACCTTGCGAGGTGGATGACAATTCACGTCCAAGACTTGACAGACCTGCCCTACAGATGTACAGAAAACTGGGATGGAATCTGCAATGGGCTGTTTGTAACACAGAAGTCAATCCACAAGTTCTCCATGTTGGCACATGACCAGGTAAACAATAAATATTAACATATATGAAGATTTCTAAGATTGATATGGTTTCATCTGTGGCCTAATCAATATCTAAAGCCATACTTTCAGAGGGGATTGAAAATGTAGAACTAAAGGATTTAGCATCATCACATTCATGGCTTGCAGTCTTTATATACTTAATAAACATTTCTGAACCCCTCACTATTTCAGATACACGAGCAGCTGAATGCTGTGATCAAAGGTGATGGGGGAATCATCGGCATCATAGAGAAAGATGCAGCTCTTCGTAAATGGACAACGGCAGGCCTAGAGATCTCTAGGCTCTTGGAGGAGTATGAAATGAAACACACCAATGGAGACCAAAACACAAATCACCATGAGCAAACCCCCAGTGTTCAGACCAGCTTCACTGCAGATGTGAGAAAGCTGGTTACTGTTATAGATGACTGGGGAAATCCATTCATGGATGACTCAGCTGAGCTGTTTGCCATAGATACAAAGGTAATGGTATCTGAGGAAGGAGTCCATCAAATCAGAACTGCAGAAGCTGTGGGAATTACACAATATGCCACCTTCATTGACGAACATGTGAAAGGCTCAAAGAAATCAGTATATGACCCAGTGAAGAAAAACAACTTGTCACCGTTCAAAATGCAGAAGAAGAAATCGAACCCACCAAAGTCAAAGTTATCAAACTTGAAGGATGATGTCAACTTATTTTCAAGAATGATGATTGTGTCCCAACAAAGAGAAGGCAACCTTGAAGGTTTCTTTTCTCATGAGAACCATCCATGACCCCAGGCATTAAGCCAAAATAATGTTCTGAGACAAGGTAAAAAGTCAGACCTCCTCACCAGGCTTGAGCCACTAGCAGAGACTGTCATCCCACCAGGCAAACATCCAGCTGCCGATATCTTCATTCTGGATGGTGCTTCTGTAGTGCATTCCTTGGATCCAAAGAAAATTGATCCTGGAGTGAACACAATCGATGACTATGCAAAAAAGATCTTCAATCCGTATGTCCTGAACAAGTTGAATGATGTTGTGCAAGTTGATTGTGTGGGACACCTACAGAGCAGACAGCCTTAAAGCAAGCACAAGAGATCACAGGGGGAAAAGCCAACCAGTCAAAGTTGTTGCTAACACATGCATTCCAAAGAACTGGAGCAATTTCCTCCGGCATGACAACAACAAATCAGCATTGTTCAAACATCTAGCTCAAGCCATTGTCACCACTCCAGTCCCAGAAGGGAAATCTATAATTACAACGCATGGAGACCAGGTGCTGTCTACAAACACACTGCTGGACTGAGAAGTCTACAGCCATGTACTCACAAAGAGGCAGACACCAGGATGTTCTTCCATGCATCCAGAGTACACCAGAGAGGCCTCACTAGAACCATCATCAAGGCTACAGACACTGATGTTGTTGTCTTAGCTGTAGCAACGGCAAGTGTCTTCAGTGAAGGTGAGCTGTGGATCGCCTTTGGACATGGAAACCACTTTAGGACATTCCTGCAGACGAAATTGCACGTAGTCTTGGCCCAACATGGTCCTGGGGACTTCTTCTGCTGCATGCGCTGTCAGGTTGTGATACGGTATCTTTCTTCTCAGGAATAACCAAGACAAATGCATTTGATTTGTGGAGATCTATGCTAGAATTAGGTTCTCTATTCCAATGTCTGTCATTGGCTCCAGCCCAGATTGATGAAACAGCCTTTGACATGATTGAGAAATTTGTGGTGAGACTCTACAAAAAGGGGTCACCTACAGCAAGAGTTGATGAGGCAAGAATGCAAATGTTCTGCCAGGGCAAGAGGAGTTTAGACAATGTACCCCCTACACAATGTGCATTGCTACAACACACCAGAAGGGCGGTCTATCAGGCTGGCCATATCTGGGGACAGTCTCAAATAAAGGACCCAGTGGTACCATCACCAGACAAATGGGGATGCCGAAAAGATGGTGAAGGTACTTGGGTGCCCTTGTGGAGCACACAGCCAGAAGCTGCGAAGGGTGTGCGTGCACTGCTTAAGTGTTCATGTAAACTGGGTTGTGGCGGCAGATGTGGGAGTGCAAAAGCCAACATGAGATGTACCCAAATGTGTAACTGTGCCGGACAGTGCAAACGAGCCTGAAAAAGCATGACTATGCCTATATGTGCATACATTATGCTAATTAGCTAAGACACAATGCAATGATATGTCCATATTGACTTCATAAATATGCCAGACAAATGGGGCACCTATCTCAAAGATATATTCTCACCTTGCCTAGGTTCAAGAAAGTCCACTCTTTTGGATTATGCAAATCAGGTCATTAATATGCAAATCAGGTTATTAATATGCAAGTCAATAGTGATGTGCATTATGCATCTGCAGTAAGATTACTTCCAGAAACAATCACTGTAAGATTCTTGTCATTCAGTCTAAAGTGATGCTACTTGATCTATGTCACTGCATGGTCGGATGATAATGTACTAGCCTCGTCTAAAAAGTTAGTTTTGCATAAATTATGCAAATTAGAAACACCAGTAAATATCAGAACATTGCATTTATATTAATAAGAAACTGTCCTCAGAAACCACATCCTTTAATAGGAACTAAAAATGTTATGTATGCACCACACTCAATCATTTCATTGTTGACATATTTGGATAGCATGTATTTGATCATAATATGCAAATTAGCACCTTAATATGCAAATTTATCATTGTAAAAGTGATGATTTGGATTATATACAATAAAGATACATTATTAACTGTCATTTAAGCTAACTTTTAGGCTTAATTATGTCTGTTTAGAATTTTGGGTATTTTTCTTGGAATTAAATATGGGTTTTAATACTTTTTATTTTCAAAGTCATTTTTGAAGTGGAAACATTTTTCAAAAATGATGTGTCCACTTGGATTCGGATTCAGCACATTGAAAAACCCCTGTGTGCAAGTTTTCATGCTTTCTGCCAGAAGTGCCAATGTTAAACACATATCTACTAGACTATATTGATTCCCACCATGATGTGGCAGGGAGGGTGACCTACTACTGCTCATATCCCGGGCTCATATCAGACTACTCATATCCGCCGTCGTTTGACTGGTGGGGTTGCTCGGTCAGGGTTTTTGTTACCAACTATCGTACCTACTGCAAAGTATTTCTTGCATCCTGCTAAATACTCTTCATTTTGCAGGTAATCTAGAGGAAGCTGGTTTGGTCCCAAGGAAGGGATATCCTTGCTGTACTTGCCAAGTCCTGTCTTAACCGTTTTGTGGAGGTCTTTAAAACCATCAAGCAAATCTGTTGGTTTCCTGGTGGTCAGATAGGTACGATATCTCTCAAGTAATTGCTCTGCTTGAGCCTTTACTGGTTCAGCCCCCTCAGCCCATGCTTGTCTCTTCTTAACAGCATCCCTGACCTTCTCAAGAGAGTCATGGGTCTCCTTTCTCTTGAACTCTATAGCCATAACAGCAGCATCAGCAAGTTTTGATACTCCATCTTTAAGTGATGTGATGTGTTCATCAAGTTTCTTTAAACCATGGAGTTGATCCTTACACACATACTTCAGGTGGTAGGGCAGATAGTTAATCATGTCTAATTGAGTCTGCATTTCCTCCAGACCCTTTGCATTGGCCTCGCAGTACTCACCAGCGTCATGTAGTGAATCCTGATGTTGCCGGTGACCTTGTGTTACACACAAGCTACACAACAAAATATCACATACCTCACAATAAAAGCCTTTATGCTTCAGTGGATGCTTCTGACAGAATTCCTTTTCTACAATTGAAAGCAAACAATGCTTGCTAAACAGTTTAAATTTCTTGTGATCCTCAGCACATATGGTACACATGTAGTCATTACAATCCTTGCAGAAATGATTTGGCTTTCTCTCTGTTGCTGCTTCTGATGCTCCCGATCCACAGCACACTTCACAGATGGGGTGCTGGGGTTTTGTCATGACTTCTGCCAACTTTTTATGTGTGAGGTCATCCTTGAGTTGCTTCACACCACCTGGTGGCACTATGGTTATAGCTCGGCAAGTAGGACAGGACAGTCGCCTTTGGTTACTTGTCCACCACTTACCCAGACATTGACAACAAAATGAATGTTGGCAGTTCAACACTTTTGGGTCTGCTGCTGGCTCATAACACAGGTCACATTGCAATAACTCTTGTATGCTGGGAATCATTGACGTTGCCATGATGCAGTTTCATCAAGTACATCTAGAAAAGGGCAGAAAAGTAACGATAAGTTAATACTTAGTCAATTATATATATATATGTATAAATAAATAAATAAATATATATATATATATATATATATTTGAGTTTATAACGTATTTTATTCACTTGGTGATTTTCAAAAAATACGATACATTCAAATGAGGTATAGTACCTCTCAATTTCAGTAATTCAATATCCATCAATAATATAGAGTATAGTACAGCATTACTAGGGAATAATAGCTACACAATCAACCTGGCTGTTTGCACAGCACAGGGCAGCAACATTTATAACCTGGTATGCTTATTGTACATTAGTATCAGACAGAGTACAGTAAATTCAAGTTTATCGATTATTATTGTCATTTACTGGGAGCCGCGATCGGAGGTGATGCAGCACTTTGTCTCTGAACAGTTGCTTGTCAGCGGTGAGTCTGCATGAGGAATTAAGATTATTCCAGAGATCTATGCCTCTATACAAAGGGCTTTTTCTGTAACCTATAGTATTGCTTCTTGGGTACTTTAGTAGCTTAGTGTTTGTGGAACGGGTCACACGTCCACATTCAACTGGCATATTATACATATATATATATATATATATATATATATATATATATATATATATATATATATTTATATGTATATATACATACATACATAAATATATAAAAGGTAGCCTCAACTCAGAGTAAGCTTGCATGTATGTATGTTGGTGTCAACAGCCCTAAGCAGATGACATGGGCAGGGGGATGTAGGCATCTCAGTCGAGAAATGCTATTTTGTATTTGATTATGGTAAAGCCTATAAGCCAAACCCTTGCCATCCCAACTTTGGGGTCTACAAGGCAAGCCAAATCTGGGGTGTTATTGTACAAGCTGCGGCTTGTACGCGTGACTTATATGCAAATTAATAGTAATCAGGATTTGTACATGATCAAATAGATACTTATCCATTTAGAATATAGATTTCTGGATGCATCCAAATCCTTTTATCAGGGAAATCCCTGAACCCTTATATCATTGATTAAATAAGTGAAGAATGGTTATGTTATAATTTTGGCTAGGTCGGTCAAAATAGACACACAGAATCAATAGCTGTATGACTACCAGTGATTATAGTTATAGACCTGCTAACTCTATGATATGATATCCCATGGTGACCAGGTCACCCAGGGAGTCATGCATCCAGTGGGAGGGCAGTGGTTTTCCGCAAAATATTTATGACGAGGAAGGGCGGGGTGTTAACCCAGTAAACAAAAAACGTTATACATTTTATAACGTTACATAACGTTTCTCTAAGGTTCCTTACTATGGCATAACGTTATATAAAGTTTTAAAACGTTATTTTGACGTTAATTAACATGTTTTCTGTTAGCTGGGAACCATATACACTGTCCATGGTGTTCAGGCTCTGGGGGGCCGTAGTGCAAAGCCGATGAATCCAATTGAATTTAATCTTTAGTTGCAGACTTTTGGCCCTTACTGGCAAAAACTGGATAGCTCTCCCAAGTGAGAGGACAGACGTTCAGAGCGTTATCTTAATAAGACATCTTAAAGTCTTAATTCAGTGTCTTACCCAGGGCCGCTCTTATCATTAAAAATAAATCATTTCAAGCCAGCAACCAGCTCAGAGGAACTCAGGACGTCTCTAATGGAAAAAAAAGAAGAAAAAGAAGAAAAAGAAACGGGGGTTGGGGGGCAGAGCCCCCCATTACATACTAGTCGTAATAGTAATACTTTCAAAATATTATTTATTTTTAATGACATAAGCGGCCTCTACTAAAGTTAAGACTATTCAGACTGTCTTAAAAGTCTTATTAAGATAACGCTCTGAACGTCTGTCCTCTCACTTGGGAGAGCTAACCCGTGCGTGCCTCTTACTGTGTGGATATTCGTGGATGAAATCCATTATGTAGACGTTCATGTCTTTGTCCATGTCATGTCCTTCTTTGAGGAAATGTCGCTCGACGTCGTTCACTAGCTCATAGTCTAAAGACAATATGAATTAGGCATCAATGTAACATAGGGATTTACTTACATGGACTTATGGATATGTTTGGTGTTCGTCAGACTGTCCACTGGTTTCTGGAACATGGTTCTTTATGATTCAGATAACACATCAAACAACACTTGACATAGTTCCATGGGCCACCGTGGTATCTATAGTGTGCACTAGTGGACATGCTCCCGGGGCCGTGTCTTATGAGTGTGTAACAATTGAAACGTCTTTGACCGGGTGTCGTCTTTGACCTGGGTCGTCTTTGACCGGTGTAGTCTTTGACCAGCAAGTTTTAAAATGGCTGAAATGGGAGCTATATACACAGAAATGGGGGGAAAAGGTTAATGGATATTTTAACACTATATACTTCAAACTTCCTGGCATTTCTGTGTACATAGCTCCCATTTCAGTCATTTTAAAACTTGCTGGTCAAAGACTGCACCGGTCAAAGACTGCACCGGTCAAAGACGGCACCCGGTCAAAGACGTTTCAATTGTAACAAACTCATGAGACACAGCCCCATGTGAGCGTGGATAAGAAAATCTTTCCAATCTTAAAAACGTCACCTTTGCTTCTACATTTTAAGATTATAACATTTATTTAACGTTATCACAGGTTTTAATGATACTCACCAAATATATTTGATGCCACTTACTCTGGCTTTCAATATTTACCATACTACAGAAGGGAAAAAAGGAAAGAAAAACGAGGATTAGGGCGCAGCCCCTCCCCCCCCCCATGATGTGTTAGCTATATATATATATATATATATATATATATATATATATATATATATATATATATATATATATATATATATAAATATATATATATATATAAATAGTTCCCTTTATCAAATGACGATTAGGTGAACAATGATACGATAGTATATACTGCAAAACTGCAGGGCCGTAGCCAGGGGGGGTGCTTGGGGTGCTCAAGCACCCCCCCATGCAAGCACAGTGATGAGGAGTTCCACCCCCCACCTCCCAAAAAAAAGATTGTGCTAAAACTACAGTAGATAATACTGCTCAGCTACATTAACTTCTAACAGTATGGCATACAATGCATTGTACTTTCTCTTATTGTGAACACAGATCAAAGGTTCTTAATATATATAATCTAAATATTAGCCACAACATAATTATGTGTGGCAACATTAATAAAGCTAAGTATCTTTCCTAGATAGGTATTTTAGAGAAACTTTTAGGTAACTGCGCTGGGTTTTGCATTAGGATTTGTGTGTGGAGAACCCTGCATTTATATAGGATTATATAGTCCTTGTTATCTTATATGTACATTGAGTCTTTTTCTGAATGTTGATAAGGATGTCTAAATAGGCGCCTGTTTCTTGTCACACACTTTACACAGCCTGCCCTCCATGCAGTAGATCTATGTTGGTTGATGATGTCAGCATTACCAAGATATGACATCCGCATATTGGTCTATATTTGATTGTAGAGGTCAATAATCTAAAGATAAGTACCGTAAAAGACAGTGCAGAATCCAACATTTATCTTACTTTATTTTTCTTCCATACTGATCGGGTTCGGTGTCTAATACACTCTTACCAATCACTTTGGGTATGGTTCGGGGCACCTGGATGGCTTAAATGCCACCTCTCACCCTACAGGGGTCCAGGTGTCCTTGACCTTACCTATCATGATCTGGTATTGCGTCAGCCGTCACCTGGGAATGTGTTCCGCTAGCTACCGTGGTGGTTTGGGGTTTGCCTGTACCCTCCATTCCATATAGGGATACAGGCAGCCTTTTCCCACCTACCTGTGGTACCAGGGCGCTGCCCAGGGGTCAGCACCCATCGCCTTACCCTACTACTTAAGACGGCCCGCTTCACCTGATCGGGGTCCTGTCTTTGGTCCAAGCCCCGCTTGGACATTGACGATTTGCGTTCCCCCCTTACCCCTCGTCCCTACCTGGGTTATGCCCCACTGTTGCCCTGAGTGGTAGCCTCTGACCGTTGTTTCCCAAAGAGGCTTCAGCACTCGTGTCAAGTCTTTGACATGGATAAAAGAATCAAGAAAACACTGAGACATAGTTCTTCATCTTTTATATACTTTGGCACATAGAGTGCGGCCCTCCAGCCTAGAGATAACACCTCCAAATAGCTCCCATCTATACTGTCACCACTCTCACATATAGACATGTCATTACTATGTGCCAAAGTATATAAAAGATGAAGAACTATGTCTCAGTGCTTTGTTGATTCTTTTACCCATGTCAAAGACTTGGCACTCGCTCCCCTTGTCCTTCGCGAGGTTCACTTTCGGTAGAGTGGTGGCTCCACTAGTCTCAAAGCTAAAACTGTATCAAACCACTCTTTGCATATGTTACCTTGTTAACCGATCCTTCAGATTCAGAAACATTTTAGAATACTTCAATACTGAAACCTTTATTCTAAATACTTATCTATTTACATAGCAAAACCACCCTTGCTACTGAACTAGTTTTATCTAGCTTAGGCCACACCAAAAAAAAAGTTGGTCTACGGATTTCCCGCACCATATTTTTCAAAATGTAATTTTTTTTTTGAAAAAAAAAAGTGTCTACGGACAGGGCCCGCATCATTTTCTGAAAAATAGGATTTTTTTTTTTGGTGGCGTTTTCTGTCACCATTAGCCAGAAAATATATTTGTAAAATTTAAAAAGAGATTTTCCCTCAGGAAAAAAAAAGAATTCGCCCGCCCCATTTTTTCAAGGCTGAAATCCATTGACAAAAAAAAAATTTGGAAAAAAAAGAAATAAAAATTCGCCCTACCGCACCTATTTTTGGAAGACAAAATCCGTAGATCAACTTTTTTTTTGTGTCGCCTTAACATATGAATTCAATAGGGGCAATAAAAGATAGATATTACAGTATGACATTTGAATTACAAGAAAATAAATTGGGATCACAGAACATATCATATTGACTAAGAATCAAGTACAAATGCACATAATCGCTTTGGTCATGTAAAACTGCTAATATTTGACACATTTACACCATGATATGAATATGTAAATACTGTCATCACATATCTTACTATTGAGCAGTAAATACGGCCTCCTGGATGACCTATATTTTGCATCTATACTCCGTCAGAGAGTGCTCATGATTCAGTCACTGACATTATAGTGCTACAAAATGTGTGGGGGTTTAGTCCAAAACAGAAATTGTTTTACTCAACTTTTCTTACAATTTTCACATTTTCTTACAACTACGCATTCACAGGCAAGTGCAAGTCTATCATCGTATGAGATGGAATATTTTTTGCGATACAGCCATAGACTATAAGTAACACAATTGTACACATACACATGTTCGGGTTCTAACTATATATATCTCACAAGCATTAATGATGCGTAGGACACAGTACGCAAAATGTTAAATGCATTACTTGCTATAAACAAATCAAATGTAAAATATGACAAAAGAAAGCCCCATTGCTAACTTAGAACACCTTGCAATGAACAAAATAAATGTAAAATGTGACAAAAGAAAGGCTCATGATAATGCTTAAAGTTAGTACATCCGATGTGTGGGACAAAAAAATAGATTTCCCTAAAAATGGGTCAGAGTGTTCACAAATAATATATTTGACCTCCTATCTATTCCATTTGCCCTAATTCCCTCTGGTTTTGCTCTAATTCGATTTTATTGCCCAAAATATGGTTATTTTGGAATAAAAGCGTGCACGCTTTTATTCCCCCCATTGAAAATACACTAAAAAAGCCCATGTTTGCGGGATAGTGGATCCCATTATGACCTATTAACACTCAATGGTGACATTTAATTGACTTCTATTCTCTAAATACTATACTTTAGGAGTGTTTGGAATACATTTAAGCAATATTTAGAATTTGAAGAAAAATCGGATATACCGTATTCGACGTAATAAGCGCCCTCCCCCTAATAAGCGCCCCCCCCCCTTTTTGGGGCATTTTTAGACTAGAACAAAGGCTCAAGTTTCACGATTTTTGAGACATTTAAACTCTTAAGTACTAAAAACACCATCAAAATAATTTTGTAAGCGCCCAGGGCGCTTATTCATCGAATACGGTACCCACTTTAAATAATCTATACACAACATAACATTGCCAACAAAAGTTAGCTTGAGCCATAGTTTACACAGGAATATTCATGTATCCAACTCCCTGAGAACTGAGTACCTGACACAATTAGACATCTGAGATGCACATCTTGAGGCCTACATGTACATTAGGTCCTAAAAATTAAGCTGTGTTCAGGTAACAATGCCCAATAAAAGTAGGATCGGCATGTCGCCTTTTTTTTAACCATTTCTTTTTTGATGAAAAAGAATATTTTTGTGGTACCAAATGTGTCATAAATTTTCTCAAAAATTACAAAAAATGTCTCAACAAAATTTAGGTCAGCCCCTAAAACAGGGTCGGTCGGGATACCTGAACCTTATGCCTTATATAACAGGAGGAGGAAGAGGAATACAACATGCATCTGTGTGCCTCGTATCATCCGGCCTCATGCGTTTCACACCTCTCCGTCCGAAGCAGGCATTGTCATTGACGCTGGTAGTACCCATCTTACTGCTACGGTTCAGAAACTCTTCCCGACTGATAATCTTCCCGATGGAAATACTCGGAAATTGAGGAACAAAGTTCACGGGAACCTGCAGGGACTCTATGACAGGAATGCTCTCGCTGCATTTCCACAGATTAGCATTGACCATATCATAGACAGTGTCAAACCCAATCAGAAGATCGGCGGGTTTCTTAGACTTGGAATATGAGTTGAATTTAGAATCCAGCCTCTTGGCATACGGCTTCAAAGCTTCAGTAGCCCTTGCCCAGTCATTGTAGGGTTCAAGCATACACCTACTTTTCTCTATAGCCTCATGCATTTCCTTCACCTGTGCATTAATCGCATCAATCATCTTTTCTCCATGCTTTGTGACTTTGTCTTTAAGATCTGTTATGTCAAGATCTATTTTCTTGAGCTGCAGAAGTCTCTCCTCATACTTACCATAGTCTGGCAGGTCATAAATGTCTTTCAATTGAGTCATTATTTTTCCGAGAGGTTTTTCGTAGGCCTCGCTGTATTTCTGTGCATCGTACACTGAGTCACGATGTTCCTGGTGCGCAGTAGTACAGAAGGTACAAAGGAGGACCTGACATTTCTCACAGTAATAATTACTATACTGCAATGGATGCTTGGTACAGAATTCATTATTGGCGCTCTCACTTGCTTGAATAGCAATCAGTTCATGATCACTAAAGGGCCTGAACTGTGGATGGGCTATGGCACAACCTTTGCACATGAAACCATTACAACTTTTACAGAGCCAATCCGCGTTGCCCGCCTTATCTCCAGGGCAGAAGTTACATAGACGATCCATATTTTTATTAAGGACTTCGTTGAGGGTATTTCGGGTGATATCACTGTCAAGATCGTCCACACCAGCAATAAGAACAGTCCTCACCCGACATGTTGGGCAAGTCACATGACCCTGGGTATTGGCGCTCCTTTTCCACCTCTTTAAGCAGCGAGAACAGAAGGAGTGATGGCATTTTAGCATCTTCGGGTTTTTCATGAGCCCGAGGCAGACCGCACACTTCAGGACCTCATTGAGGTCACTTTTCCTCATAAAGGACATGGTGTGGACTGGTAGTGGATTCTGAAACATATAAGATTAGAACAGTTATACACTCAGGCCATCTCAATTATCCAGCAGTACATCTTATACTTTTATCTAGTACGCCTAGCTGATAATATTTATAAACTGTAAACGTAGATATTTTTACGCCGTACATATTTTCGTGATTTTCGTGGAATTCAAAAATCTGCTGAAATGTGTATGGAGTGAATATTTATTCATCCACAGTTCACAAAATTGAATTAAAGTCCCAAATATTGGAAATCTGTGAATCTAATTACATGCAATATTGTACTTTTTAGCAAATCTGTGAAAATATATATATGCAAACATATCTATCTACCTTTACATTAGATTATCCTAAAGATGGATGACCTATGGGAATCAAATCACAGTACAAAGAACTGAAAGTTCTAAGTATTTCAAGAGGTATGTTTGCAGAAACATTATACTTGCTCAAATATTATACTGACAAAATGTAAGGGTGTAAAGAACTCTACTTCAGAATAGCACGTTACAATATCGAAAACTGGAATCAATACAGAAAATGATCAATCAAATTCATTGGTGTTTAAAGTTTATTGGATGACTAGAGATGGCTCAATTCAAAGTAAATGTGTATTGTTGTACATAGTGACAATCTTCACTACAACACATGCACCCTACACCATACAACATGCCCCCACATGCACCCCCTTATTCACCAGTGAACTGTTTTCTCCTTCTCTTACAGACCATATATCTAACACATCTCGAGGATGGAGAAATTATACTAATCATAGTACCACAAAATTAAAGTTTATACCAATATTATCACCTCTGATAAAACAACCCTTCACACTTAAAAGTTGCCTCAGCATTTCAACATAAGTTATTAATATGGTTGTAGAGAATGTTGTTCATTGATCATCAACATGCCAAACCTGAGACTATCTAAAGATGAGTCTAAACCATATATCTACCACTGTATAACATGCTCCCATCACCGAATTCACAGATTATGGAATTACCTTTATCATATATGGTTGCACTACTTTCAAATCTCATAATGGTAGTAATGAGCAATATCATCTTTCATGTCACTTTCAATGTGAAACCTAGCCTTCTTCTTACGGTTCTTGGCTTTCGCGCACCCAACAGGTGATGCACTCGTCCATGGTACAGTGCTGAACTGAAAACCTACACCATATGTATCTCCAATACTGCTATCTCCAACGTTGGAGTCATCTCTTGGGGTCACAGCTCCTTCCTTTTTGGCATTTTGCCTACCTCTCTTTACAACTTCCCCAATGGAAAAATTTGGATACTGTGGAACAAAGTCCACAGGAACCTCGAGTAGTTCAACTGAGGGAATGCCAACTCCATACTCGCCGATCCCTTTCATTAATATTGTACAGAGGCCCTTAAGACCACTGAGCAAGTCGGCTGGCTTTTTAGACTCATTATATACCTCATACTTTCTCACCATTTTCTCTACGTGAGGTTTTAGGATTTCTGTCCCCTTCACCCAATCATGCCATTCTTTGAGAACTGACCTACTCTCCTCTATGGCTTGATGTAAGTCCTGTATTTCTGCTTTGATTCTATGCATGATTGCAGCACCATGCTCAGTGACTCTGCATCTAACAGGTCCGGGAAATGAAGGGAAACCCTCCCCAGAGCCGTTCTTTACACCAGGGTTAATTTTCACAACGCAGGTAGGTGTGAAAACACTGCAGGGCTCACTGCCTACTGGGTAAAGTGGAGGAGCACAGAGGAAAAGTCTATAGAAAAAGCTTACTTATATGTGATTTCATGGCAATCGCATGTATGATTCACTATTCCCCATGTATGATTCAAGAGAATACACTAATCTATCTTATGGGATATGTACATTTAACAGCAAATTGATAGAAAATTCAGCAAATGGGTTATAAGAAAACCGATGCTAATTTTAGCCCTGTAGTGTTTATGCTACAAGCAAAACCGTTGCTACTTCTAGCCCTGCAGTGTTTTCACACCTACCTGCATTGTGAAAATTAACCCTGGTGTAAAGAACGGCTCTGGGGAGGGTTTCCCTTCATTTCCCGGACCTGTTTAAGTTCTGTTATGTCATCGTCAATTTTCTTGAGGGTACTGAGTGAATCGTTGTATTTTGCAAAATCTGGCAAGTCGTAAATCTCATCTAAATCGGCCATTAACACTCCCATTTGCTTTTCGGATCGCGCAATAAATTCTGCTGCATTATGTACACCCGAATGGTGTGTGACATGGCTAGTCATTGCACAAATAGCACATATGAGAATATCACATATTCCACAATAATAGTCTTTACATTTAAGTGGATGATGAAGACAGAATTCCTTGTTCTCTTCACTTTCCATTGCGGGAGCCAATCGATGACTTGTGAACGACTTGAATTGTTTGTGGGTTGAAGAACATCGGTCACACATATTGATAAAGCAATCTTTGCAGTGCAATGTAGCTCTGGCGGGTTTCGGTGCTCCTCCCACGTCCAGGCATGGACATATTTCACAAATAGCAACTTGTGGCTGCTTCAGGATTTCTGCTAATTGTCGCTGTGTGTGATCACTTCTCAGACCAGCAATACCATAATTAGAAAGAAAGGTCCTAGTGCGGCATGTTGGGCATGAAATGTAACGCTGACTGGGGTTTTGAGTCCACCATTTGTGTAAACACTGCGTGCAGAAGGAGTGCTGACAGTCCAACATCTTGGGTTCATTCTTTGGCTCACAGCAGATCCCACATTCCAATAGTTCATGAAGGTTGTTTGTTATCATGAATGAGGCCATTGCGCAGCGTCGTCAATTGATACTGAAATGATAAAGAATAATATCACTTGAGGAAGGCCAACTAAAACGTGGTGATACCGATTGTGACTACTTTTAAAATAATAAATGGCCACTTAAAACTTGTCTGTCATTGTGGTTGTGTATTTATAAATGGAATATTTTTTATTGTTATACAAATAATAAAGAACCTTACGTTGGCAGAAGTGACAAAAAAATGCATATATCCTATTTCAGGGTTTTTCTTATACAATATTTACTGAGATATTATGAAGGCTCAAACCGCTATTAATTGACCAAGAATATCATATACGATTGCTTTGTTCCCGCATACAAGCCAAGAACAAAGCACACAAACACCTGCTACCTAGTACCTACACCCATCACCAGTGGCGCTGCACCACCCTATTGTATATAAGGGGCACACGCTACTAGCCAGTCAGAGAGAGCTGGGTAGGGTACTAGGTGCATACCATTGTAGACCTAATGTACAATAAACCCAAACTACACACCTAACCGCTGATTGTAGTGTTACTTACTTTCGTGCATATCAAATCTCAGATATTAGTCCATTGCTAATTGACGATGGCCCGATATGACAATACCGTTCAATATAATTACTGGTACATTGAATATAGTTGATGCACTTCTCTTGGAAAGCTATCCACAGCTAGTTCTGTAACCACTGTAATTATGTTTCAATTATTGGAATGGCAAACATCAGTAAACATACCAGTTCTTTAAAATCCATGAGTCATAGAGGATGTATTCTATTTAAATAATATTCATCATGAAATAATATAGGCTCATAAAAAGGCGAAAAGCTGAAAATCCTCAGTGTACTTTTTTTCTATTTTATTACAGCAAGGATCATCAAATCTGGCAACTATAAAAATGGTGAGCTAATACTTGATACAATAACAAGATTCCACCATTCAAGGTGTGTTTTAACTGCATGCAAGGAACTATATTTCTATAATATTATTGAACACAAGAAATACCCAAAACACAATACAGATATCAAATATTGGAAACAACGGGCAAACCGATAACCTTCGTTGGTACATTAAATACCATGTGGCTGGAAATACAAAACTCTTGATCTGCCCACTATGAAACATCATTGCTAGCAGGTTTAAACTACATTTGCAATTCACTAGATAAAAGTAAATCCTTGAGCCCAAATATTGGTCCTTTCATTTTAGAACATACTTGACTACATGACATCAATGGCAATACACATCAATACAATTTTTTATCAAAACTATGACACACCCAGGATATCAGTCCAACATGATTCAATTCTGAATCGCAAAGGTATAAGACAGGCTAGAACTACACAGCATTATTTAGTTTACTCTACTCTTAACTACTGTACTTCTTTACCACTTGCTGAAATTCTCAAGATGTCTTTACCATTACACTTAGTACTGTCCAATGTTATGAGAAATGCCTCCACCCCATACTGTTGACTTGGCATTGAAAGCCATTGTCTTGAAGATTTATTTTTCTTCTTCTCTTTCTTCTCCCTGTGTTTTGGGCTGGAGGTTACATTCTAAGATGCCATTGTAGAAATGTCTTTAAGGGTGGTATCAAGTGGACTGCTATCAACAGTTCTAGTAATATCCTCTCTGGGGTACATGGACAGTTGTGATTCTGTCGATCCTCTCCCCTTTTCACGACCTTTCCTATGGAAATACCTGGATTTCAAATAAACTCAACGTCTGGAGTGTCAACTCAACACCTTTTGAACTCCATTGTCTTACATTGATCAGAGAATTCTAAGGCAATTTAGCAAATAAGCAGGCCTTTTAAATTCTGAATATGCCTCGTACTGCTTACAATTTTATTTGTGTGGTTTGATGCTTCCACCCGAGCATGCCATTCTTTCAAACCTAGAACCTACTCTATCTTTATAGCATAATGCAAGTCTTGTAAGTTCTCAACTTATGTTATGCCTTCTTCAGTTTTCTGGAACGAACTGAGTGAATCGTACTGCTTTTTATTATCCGGACTTGCAGGGCACCTTCTATAACGGCTTACATCATATCAGCAATTCGGAATGGCTAAATTACCAACAGTATCATTGCCTTTCACCATATATATTTATTTTTCTTCTTTTTTTTCCTCCCCCTGTGTGTTGGGTTGGGGGTTGCATCGCAAAGTACCATTGTACAAATATCTTCAGGGGTGGTATCAAGTGGACTGCTATCTACAGTACTAGTGTCACTTTCTGCAGGTTCCCTAGACAGGTCTAACTCTGTACCTTCCTCTCCTCTTGTCACAACCTTTCCAATAGAAATACCCGGATACGCGGCCAAAAAGTCCACGGGAATCTTGAGTAACTCAACTGCCGGAATATCAACTCCGCACTTTTGAATCCCATTGTCTAATGTTGAGCGCAGACTTCTAAAGCCATTTAGCAAATCAGCTGGCCTTTTAGATTCAGAATATGCCTTGTGCTTTTTGACCATTTTCTGTACATCTGGTTTTAGGGTTTTTGTTGCTTCCGCCCAGTCATGCCAATCTTTCAACTCTGCCCTACTCTCATCTATGGTACCATGTAGCTCTTGTATTTGTAACTTGATTGCTTGGATGATTGACTCTCCATGCTCTGTGACTTTATTTTTGAGTTCAGTCATGTCATCATCTACTTTCTTGAGAGAAGTGAGGGAATTGTTGTATTTGACAAAACCTGGCAGATCATAGATCTTCTCTAAATCTGACATTAACTTTTCGAGTGGCTTTGTATGTGTTTCTACATATTGAATAGCATCATGTACGGCATATTGGTGCCCAATGTGATCACTCATCGCACAGACAACACATACAAGAATATCACAGAACACACAATAATAGTCTTTGCACTTGAGCGGATGTTGCAGACAGAATTCTTTGGAGTTGTTGCTTTCTGATGTGGGCACCAAAACATGAGTTGTAAATGACTTAAATGTCTTGTGAGTTGACGAACATTTTTCACACATATATAAACAGCAATTCTTGCAGAGATGGTTTGCTTTGATTGGATGAGGTGTGGAACCTGCTTCCGGTCCAGGACACACTTCACACACAGCAAACTGTGACTGCCTCAGAATGTCTTTTAATTTCATCTGCATGTAATCACTTTTCAGACTACCGATACTGCGGTCCGGTGGATAGGTCTTAGTACGGCAAGTTGGACATGTGACATAGTCAGAGCTACAGGCCTTATTCTTCCATTTGCGTAAACATTGCGTGCAGAACGAGTGTTGACACTCCAACATCTTGGGCTCCTTTTTTGGTTCACAGCAGATGCCGCATTCCAATAGTCCATGAAGTTCATTTGTCATCATGAGTGAAGCCATTGTGCTGTGTTGTCAGTCAATGCTGCAAAGAGAAAGAAGCCTGAATTGATTACATTTCATCAATACTTATTTTGCATATTCTGACATTGGGATTAAATTCAACTAGAGTTTTGGGTAAAAAGTACTGTAAACATACATATTGTTGCTCCGCGAAAACATGTACAACGTTTATCCAGTGTAGTGATACAACTACAATATTACAAAATACATGAATTTGAATACTAGCAAAATTGTACCTTTTAGCAAATTCGTGAAAAATTTCACATTTTAAATATCTACATTTACAGTATATCCTATATGGTAGTTCATATGAATTCCTATTGTTATTAACAGGTTATTGCCATAAAGTATCGCGTCATAAGCAGATCCCCTCTGCAGCTTATATGGAACTAGCATATCCTGGTATCTCAGGTAGTTCTTATCAAGCTAATCCCCTCCTGTCACACCTGGAACAATGGGACTGATGAAAAATTCACCGATACACTGCTCTTGAGTGGGGGCCTAACCACAATGTATTGCTCTTTGACAAGATGGTGGACTCCATAGCCCAGTGTGCTAGTCCTCAAACTTCAGATGTGGCTTATCATACAAGGGTTCAGCTTATACGTGAGACTTTACGGTAGTAAGCCGTTGACAGCCACATTCGAGTACTCAAAATATGGCGGTTTACAAGATGTCTAGGCCTTTCCACAAGGTACATTGGTTCTTTATGTAGTAACTGAAGACCAGATCTAGGTTATATTAGTCTTGCACACATCTGTAGGGACAAATGGGGAGACCAGTCCTAGGCAAGGCTTTAGGGCGAGCTATGGTTTTATTTAACAATGAACAAGGGGACCTATGATAATTTTTTTCTTGTTGTTTCAAAGCAACATCTCTCTGTGGTGTAAATGGCTTTAGGGACAAGGTCCCAAAGCTAATAATGTGACCTGCATCTACCTGAGGGATTACCTGAATAAAGGCTTTAATTAATAACTGTCTCTCCGTCTGCACGGCGTGCCTTTGTGATTAATAATATATGGGGACTTACATGGCTTGGCTAGTGTGAGGTACCTGGGGAATATACATGTGGTACTTATTAACCTTTACTAAAGGTATGTCTATAAATGACTCTTAAATGATAATCAATAATAAATCTGAATTATTATTATTGATGACTCATAATCTGGACCATATATTTTACATGTTACATAATCATCCAATATACAGTTGGGGTAAAAGGAAAGAGGGGTTCTGTGGTGTGACAATAATGTTCTTTTTGTCTGATCAGGGTTGAATAGAGCTACAAGGGGAACCATGGTGTTACTTATCCCAGACCCTTATTAAGGGATTTATTTATGGATCCAGGGGGGACAAATCATTCAAAAATGGGTGTTTTTTTAGCAAAAACATTTAACAGTATGTACTTAGCTGTATGCACTGCTCTAGGAAATTTTATACAAGCACATATCTTTTTTGTGGAAGGTCCCCTATATGATAGGGAATATTTTTTGCACCAATCAGACATGTGTTGGATGGTAAATGTGGTGTGATTGAAATTGCTGGGGTATTTTACAGTAGACACGATAGACCCACAGAAAACATGGCCAAAATCCATAAATCAATGTAGAAAAAGGTGAACTAATTAGGGCATAATAGGCGTATATTATGCACCTATACATGCAAAAGAACTGGAATTCTAGCTCTAATTTACTCTAATTGCCTTCCCTGCAGAGCCCAGTGAATATCAGTCCTATTTTAGGGGTAATTTACATGTAGAAACGACAGAGCCCTAACTTCCACTGATAGCTCCCATGAATTATATATTGAACTTATTATCATAACAAATGAAAATAACTTTGAAAATACCAAAGGAACCATGCCTATCAGTAACAATATAAGTTTAAATTTAACTTTCCAAAATATATGGAGCCTAATCTCCAAAAACTATACTGTATGTACAAAAAAGGTTTTAACCTTACTCAGACATTTACTTATGACTAAGTAAATTATTAAGTGTGGAGTTGATCTGTATATCATTGGGGATAGTTTGACCCCCCTGCCAGCTCAAATCCAGAAAAATTCATGACATTTGGTCATATACTTTTTCGTTTTGCAAAATGCCAATAATTCCATCGGCAGACCCATAATGCAAGTTATCAGATTAAAACTGTGATCCACGATGATTCAGAGGGTCCCTGTGGCCCCATAACATACCATTGCATCGTTGCAGTTTTGTAGAAGAAAAGAGATCACAAAGCACAACTACTGTCTTAAAGTAAAACTTTTATTCCCATTAACCAAACGACCAATATAACATTAAACTTCAGAGGTATTCTCTTTAAACAACCTTACAAAATAACCCTCATCAAACATCTTAATCACTACTACTTGGCCTATACCAGATCCTCCATGTATTCATTTATCTCACTTCTTTGTCCATTATATATATGTAAAATGCTCCATCCTGCACACAATTATATCTTAGGGAGTGGTCATTAGGGAGTGGTCGAAATTTTTTTGGTCCCCCCGCGGAAGGGCCGGGTCACAAATTTTTCGGTCCCCCCCCTAGGCAGGTTGAAAATGAGCGCGGCCGACCCCTTTGAGCTATAGTAACGCGCTGGCTTTTTCGCTAAAAAGGGGTCCAAATTTTTTTGGTCCCCCCCCCCCAAATCCATGAACCCCCCCCCCTGTTGTTAAAACATGACCACTCCCTTAAAGTGTTAGCGGTGAAAAAAGTTGTAAACTGTCCACATTGACAAACTAAGCTTTTCTGACTTCTTATATTACTCTAGATGTAAAGTTGACAGTGGTACATCTGAGAATTGACAAGCTGGGATTGTAGTGCTGTGCAACAACAGCACACTCGAGCGACCAAATTAAGGCCGTTGTCGCTTTGATCAGTTCATAATACATTAGAAAACATGAACACAAGGCAACAAGACCCTATATTTTAGGGTGGTTTAGCTTCTTTTTTCTTTTTTTTTTACATTTGTTAGGTGATATCCCTGCGGGGATGTTGCTCAACAGGCTAATGTTATAGCAGACTGCTTCATGAATTGGACTGATTTTTTGTGGTAGTTTCTGATCCGATCGTACACTATTCCCCGGTTTGTTATATTACCGTATTTGACGTAATAAGAGCACACCCCCCGTTTTTGGCCGAAATTTATACTACAAATAACCAAAAGTATCTCAATTTTTGACCCTTATTAAACTCTTAACTATCAAAAGGTGTTCATAATCATTTTTTAAGCGCACTGTGCGCTTATTACGTCGAATACAGTATGTTTTATTGTTGCTGTTACCAGACTGCACCTGAGCGGCCAAACACATTCATTGTTCATTGGCTAGAAACATAAAGTGGCTAAAGTATGATGTGATAAGTTCTGTATTGAACTATTGCACTTGATCCTTGTCGGAGAGTGATCGAGTAGAACACAGCATAATGTGTATCGTGAGACATTGATAATCTGACCACTCGTTTCGGGAAAATCATGGCCGAGTTATTGAAGCATATTTACCTGCTTATGAATAAAACTGTCCTGCACAAAGCAGCCGGATAATCAAGGGTGCCACATTATTGATGTATCAAGGTAGTCTTGTGATTGATCAATAGAAATAAAAATTAAGGTAGTCCTGTGATATAGATAATGTTTATATACAGCTTCATAACTCAAATCAGTGAGAGATAAATCCCACATCCTGTGGCCTTAGTGCACTGATCAATAGAAATAGAAATAAAGGTAGTCCTGTGATATAGATATGCAGCCTCAAAAGCACAATTCAGTGAGAGATAAAGCACACCTCATGTGGCCTTAGGGCACTCTTTTCTTTGTTGACCTTAGCATTCCTTTGGTGCTGGCACATTTCTGTTTCTTTACTGGTGGGGAACAATCCTCAGAATCAGATTCCTCAAAACCTGTCTTATCAGACTCTGAATCATCAGTATCATCAGATTCCGAAGAATCAGTATCCTCAGACTCAGAATCATCAGTATCATCAGACTCTGAAGAATCAGATGCTGCTTCAACTTTTCCGATCGAGAAATGCTGGCGTGGCCCGGAAACAAAGTTAACAGGACCTTCAATTGTTGGAAAATCTTTCCCACACTTTTCCAAACGTTGGTCAACATTTTTATACAAATCCTTAGTACCAATAAGCAAATCCGCTGGTTTCCTTGTACGTAAATAAGTTCTGTATTTCTTGGACAGTTGCTCTGCAAGCGGCTTTAATGTGTTGTTTTTTTCAACCCAACCCTGTGAGGTCTTTAATTTGGTTGACTTCGCATGTAAAGAAACAAGGATTTTCGCTTCCTGCATCTTAATACCTTTGATGATTGACTTGACATGTTCTTTGACCTCCACTCTTGCGGTTGATATGTTCTTCTTAGATTCTTGATATTGCTGCAGCGTCTGTTGACATTTATCTGCTCTCGACACGAGTCGTTTTACTTGTTTTACATAAGCTTTGCAATAGTCGGCTGCACTATGCACCAAGTGTATATGCTCATGATGCTTCTTGGTGGTACAAAGACTACAGATAAGGTCATCACACTCCTCACAGTAGAAGTCTTTGGACTTCAAGGGATGTTCCTGACAGAATT
Source organism: Harmothoe impar (assembly GCA_947462335.1). Classification (NCBI taxonomy): domain Eukaryota; kingdom Metazoa; phylum Annelida; class Polychaeta; order Phyllodocida; family Polynoidae; genus Harmothoe; species Harmothoe impar. The sequence goes on along the minus strand of OX381719.1, from coordinate 58,741,987 downwards.
CATCATTGTTTTTGAACTCGCGAATCGGAAGCAACTCATGATCCTTGAACAAAGGAAATTTCATGTGAGCTTTTGCACATTTACAGCACATGCAATCCTGACAGTTCCTACAGAAGGATGAAGCCTTTTCAGGTTTTGGTTTCTGAGCTGATCCAGAACAAACTTCGCAGTAAGGTTCCTCCAGCTGCTTGACAACACCAGCGAGCTCTTCCTGACGGCGGTCTTTTTTCAATCCAACAAAACTACCACTTGCAAGTGGAGTATTCACTCGACAAGTTGGACAGGGGATGATCTTGTTGTCAGCTTGTCGGTGCTGCCATTGTAACAAGCACTTCTGGCAGAATGTGTGTTGACAGTCTAACACTAGGGGGTCTTGCATCTGCTCACAACAGATGTCACACAGCAGCAGTTCGTGGAGGTCCTTTGCCATCACTGACGCCATGGTCAACTTGTACTGGTCTATTCTGCAACAGAAAGATACTGGTGAAAGACATTGGTAAAGAACATAGAAAATGCTGTAATACCTTGCGTTCAAGCCAAACTCAGGTATTAGCCGCACCTATAGACTTTGAGCCGATCTTATAAGCCACACCAGTGGTGTGATTATGCTGGGATTCTGCTAGCCATTCTCCAAATCGCCAATGGCAAATCAAAGTTCATTTTGGCTAATGCTACCAACTGAAAATTCGCCAAATTGGCGAATTGTGGTTGTTGTGGGATTGGTAACAAACTTTGCTGAAAATTAGGGGAATTTCAGTCTTAAGTGATCGTTTTTGCAGTTATGTTGTGAAAACTCTGAAAAATGACCCTTGGCTATAGGGATTTGGTGACAATTAAGTTATTAACCCTTGGCTAGAGGGATTTTCGTCAAAACCTGACCATTTTGCTAAAACATGGGCCTTGCCAGCCGCATATCTGTGTAGACAAAATATACCAAGTGCCCCCCCCCCCACCCCCGGGGGTTTGATCCCCTATTCTTAACATATTTCACAGCAAAAATATTTGGCTAATTGATATATAATTTGGCTAATCAGAATTACTGAATTATACATCTAAAAACTCATGTATAAGCCGCAGCCCCATGGTGTGCAGATCCTATAAGCAGCTCAGGCCATCTGACTCGCGTATTACAGTAAATTTCAGCATATAACCCGCACCTCTTGTGTAACACCAGGGATATTGAGAGGGCTGCGCCCTGCGCCATAGGCCCATTAAAATCAAGAATGGCGCAGTGGATACAGGTGCGCCCTATGGCGCATAGGATTCTAGAACTGAAAGAATTTTTAAAATATTCCAATTAGCACCAAAGTTAGCAATCCCGCATCTGACAGCAGTTTTTTTGGTTTTAGGAGTCTAGGAGTACCATAATCTCATATATCAGTCTATAGAGGATTTTTCTCAATTTCTTTGGAATACCAAACCCCTCAAAATATACCAACCTAAAGATAAAATTTCAAAATTCTCCCAAAATTCCACAGAACACACCATAATGCGGGTTAAATTCCTGAATTTTCTAACCTAACTGCCCCCCAGTTCTCACTCAAAACGTCTTAAAGCCCAGCGCCCCTATATATAGGGCTGAGCAACTGTCCCGACTGCACTCCGACTGTCTCTGGAGGGGTACCGAGATCTGGGCCTTTAAATGAGTGTCCTCCCCCCCCCCCGGATGCATGCATCCAGAGGTAGAATTTTCTTTGAGCAATAACATGAAGCCACCCCCCCCCCATCCCCTCCACCAAAAACAATCATCTAAATTCTCCTGGATTAATCTGGAAATACATGGATATGTAATATTACTACGGTATATGGCTAGTATATGACCATCCTTGCAGCAAGCATGCCTAAATATATCCATCTTAGTTACTTTATATATATATATAAGTTGTTATTTTTACTGTGGGAACTATGATGGCCCATTAACTCTCAAAATGGCGCATTGTTCTTGCTAAGGAGTGCGCCATTTTCCCATTGAATATCCTATCAAGATCCCTGAACCCGCACTCCTACTTTGGGAGAGAAGCCTATAACCTGCAACTGGGGTTCGAAAAATGTGATTTGAGTACTGTAGTTTCAAAAATCCTCATATTACCCACACTTAGGCTTTGAGAATATTGTATAACCTGCACTAGAAGTTTTGTTCGCCGGTGTTGCCGAAAACTTTTTATGCACACAGGTCAGAGTAACATCTTACACAGGCCACTTACATTCTACACAGGCCACATCACTATACATTGATGTCTTAGGCATCAGTACGTGGCACTACAGATGTACCGTATTCGACGTAAAAAGTGCCCTGGGTGCTTATGAAATTATTTTTATGGTATTATAAGTGCTTAAGAGTTTAATTGCCTCAAAAAATCAGGATATTTGTTCTAGTCTAAAAATGCCCTAAAATGGGCAGGAGGCACTTATTAGGGGGAGGGCGCATATTACGTCAAATACAGTAAATGCTTTTCAATACTTTACAATATTGAGTGAAATGGGTAAATTGATTGAATAATATTTACATAGTCATAGTTGTGCTTCTGATGGGAACATCTGAAAAATGATTTCACTTTTGGAAAGCTGAGATCATGGCTGGCCATTGTGACCAGTGTCTGATGGCCTCGCATTGGCCATTACGATTACGGTTACAAAAGCCGATGGTTGGTTGGTTGTTGGGTTGCTTTACGCCCTAATTAACAGCTGAGGTCATTTCAAGGGTGCTGATGGTGATCGAATCTATGGATGACTGAAGGTAGAAAGCAATGCCCCTAAACTGTTACCGAGGCGTTCGTTCTTTTAAATCCCACAATACATAAGCACAGTGTTAGATGGACAGGCCTTTGATATGCTGTATGTCTACCAACAAAAGTGGATGTGCTGATGTCATTTCATCAACACTGTTCGCCTGTAACCCGCAGGTTATACACTGGAATTTACAGCAGTTGCGGTTTCTACGCAAGGTTTTACAGTAATCAATCCAAATTTGAGTGAGCTGGTATGTGAAGACATGACTAGTATTTGCTTTTTTATATATCAATATTGCTTTTCAGGGTTCCCACAAAAATTTCAGATTGATATTCCGTGACATTTCCATGACATAAATCTCAGTTTTTCATGACATCTAACATTCTTGTGGGTGTCGGGGGGCTTGGCCCCCGAACAAATTTCTAAAATCAAGAAAGCAAATTGGAGATTCTAGGAGATTTTGCAATATTCATTCTATTATTTTCATTTTCCATATTATTCCATGACACACAGCAATTTTTTTTTACAAAATTCCATGACTTTCTAGACATCTTTCAGATTCCATGACTTTCCATGACATGTGGGAACAGCAGACTTAATTTAGTCTGGTTTCTAAACATCAAGTATGCAATTTCCATACAATACAAAACAAATTGATTGATAGAAATTAACAATTTATTCAACACTTCAAGAACACTTATTAAATAGCTGTTAAGTAACAGAAACTGGGTAATTGAACCATGTACACATTTCGAGTGAGCCTGAAATTGCTAAAAACAATACTTGATTAGGGTATTTTCTAAACTACCGTAAAACCTCGCTTATAGGTCGATTTTTATTTGGAATTTATTTTTGTTATAGGTCGAATTTTCACCTCTAAAGTCGAATTCGACCTATAGGTGAGGTTTTGGAAAAAAGTAATTATTTAGGCACCCAAAATAGGTTAATTTTTATGCTGTAAAATACACACTCTTTAGGGCATTGTTTTCCCATGTAAGGCTTATTTCATCACACCACGTGTTGGGGGTCGTCTTAAGGACAGAATGTCATGACTATTATTCACTTTGGCTATAGGAAAAGGGTGGTCATGGGGGGTCTGGGTTGGGATGTGGCCCCCTCAAAAAATCTCAAACTCCAATTCGACCTATAAGTGAGGTTTTCCAAAAAGTGAAAGGTTTTTCCTATAAGTCGATTTTTTCACTCAAAATTCCAAATCGACCTATAAGTGAGGTCGACTTAAAGCGGGGTTTTACGGTAGTTCATAGTAGGCTGATATCTAACCTACTATTCACCTACTTAACAACACCTGCAATCAGTACTAATACTACATTATCAACCGGGAAGGTTCATATTTATGATTGCAAAAATGCCCACATTATTGAGAGAATATGCGTCACTGATACATTGATTTATTTTTTGGAAATACAAGATTTATATGCTTAACTCTAGGAAGGGCCGTGTGATCCAAATCACAAAAGACTCAGGTAGTTGGTTTTCTCCTCGAAATGCAATAGTGATCCAAACTTTGGTTGTTGACTGTTTTCATGTTTTAAACATCCATGTAAATAAAATCCGATATTTTAAATCACTTTGGAATATGTTATGATTGTATAATAGTACTTTTCTTATCATATTTTTGCTGGAGATATAGCTGATGTGTCACTGGAACAAAGAGGTATGGATGCAGTATTTTGCAGTAATTCGTCCATTATTTGTGGACGTTGCTCGGTCCTCGGAGAGAACATGAAACTAAGTGTCTTCCGGAAGTGTATCACTGACAAGCATGCGTGGTGCAGTAATTTCTGCAGCGCGCGTCCTCTTCTTATTTGCGCAGGTGCACTCGTGTCCCATCTCATGTCCCATGTCCCAAATTATGTCCCAAGTCCCAACTCATGTCCTAACTCACATATGTCCCAAGTCCCAACTCATGTCCCATCTCATGTCCAATGTCCCAACTCATATCCAATGTCCCCACGCATGTCCAATGTCCCAACTCATGGCCCATGTCCCAACTCATGGCCCATGTCCCATCTCCCGACTCATGTCCCATCTCTTGTCCTTTCTCATGTCCCAACTCATGTCCCATATCACGTCCTATCTCATGTCCCAACTAATTCCCCATTTCATGTCCTATGTCCCATCTCCCAACTCATGTCCCAACTAATGCCCCATGTCCCAAATCATGTCCCAACTGATATCCAATGTCCCAACCCATGGCCCATGTCCCAACTCATGTCCCATGTCCCAACTCATGTCCAATGTCCCAACTCATGTCCAATGTCCCATGTCCTAACTCATGTCCCGTGTCCCAACTCATGTCCCTTGTCCCAACTCATGTCCCATGTCCCAACTCATGTCCAATGTCCCAACTCATGTCCAATGTCCAAACTCATGTCTCATGTCCCAACTTTTGTCCCATGTCCCAACTCATGTCCAATGTCCCAACTCATGTCCAATGTCCCAACTCATGTCCAATGTCCAAACTCATGTCTCATGTCCCAACTTTTGTCCCGTGTCCCAACTCATGTCCAATGTCCCAACTCATATCCAATGTCCCAATGCATGTCCAATGTCCCAACTCATGGCCCATGTCCCAACTCATGTCCTATCTCATGTCACAACTAATGCCCCATGTCCCAACTGATATCCAATGTCTCAACTGATAACCAATGTCCCAACTCATGTCCCAAACCCCCACATCGTGTTGTCATACAGAACGAGAAGTACCAGTGGCGCCACTTGTTTGATGTGTGGCATGCGCTTGCCAGCAGGTCCCAGATTCAATATACCAGCAATGCAGTAATCTATGTACTGCGCGTCCTCTTTTTGTCCACTAATGTTTCCCTCCCTCTTTTATCTAACATTTGGTCATAAAAAAGTGTCTTCGGCCACACCAAAAAAAAAGTTGGTCTACAGATTTCCCACACCATATTTTCGAAAATGCAATTGTCTACGGATGCGCCCGCACCTTTTTTTCTTTTTTTTGGGTGGCCTTTTTCTGATCAAAAGCCAAATTTGGGAGTTATCAAATCCCGAGATAAATTTCCGTCAGGAAAAATATAACATGTTGCCCGATCCACTTGATTTGAGGTAGAAATCTGCAGACCAAAAAAATTTGGTGTGGCCTTACAGTCCCCAATATTTTCATCTACAGTGAATTAACTACTACTGCAAAAAAGGACATAAAGTCTACATCAGTACATTCATGTTTGTCTACAATGAAGAAATGGACACTGTTTTTTGGTGAAATCTTTTTTATTCAATGTTATCAGGCATTTCAAATAGCATTACATGGATTTTTTTTTACATCACAGTTTTGGGAAAATGTTTCAGTTGTATGATGCATTCAATTGTTTTGACTTTATTGGCTTTGTTGACCTATTTATCAATGAGTGAAAATTATTTTGGTTGCATGAAAAAAACGTCTCACCAAGGCGTCGTATAAGACTCTGGTAGCGTCAACAACACATCCATGCAATATAAAATATGAGATTTGTTCCCTGTTTTATTGTACACCAGTGACCATGCTGTCCTTTTCTACATGAGTTTACCAGTGTTTAAATTGTATACGGCCCTATGTACACACATCTCGTAGAGTGATATACTGCTCTATCCTGGGCACCTTGCAGCTTTCATGTCCTGCCACAGTACATTATGGTGTTCTTCTTTATATCACAATATTCTCTATAGATGCAGCAATCTGTATCTAAGGAAGTATGTTGAACAATAGGGAATTAGGTAATGGTAATTGTATGCAAATACGATAAACTTGTTGTCTGGCCTATGTTTGGTACAATGCCATCTTTAAAGAAGTATTACAAGTGTATTCATTTATATGAAAAGAGGGCTGATGTTGCCTGTGTAAAAAGCAAATGGCCTGTGTAGGATCACGCAACATAGGCCTGTGTGCATAAAAAGTTTTCGGCAACTCTGGCAGGGTTGCCACCGACAAGGTAGTTTTAAATTCCCTGACTTTTCCCTGACGTTACATCAAATTTCCCTGACAATCGCGACATAAACCCAATGTTTCAAATGCCCTCGAACTATTAATATGCACTTTTTTAAAAGTTATCTTCTACTTAGCGAGTGATCGTTATTTAACAGGGATTTTGTGTATCTCGTGCGGGCACAAATTTAACCCCCTCCTTTTTGAAGATTTAGATACTTTTATCTCTTAAAATAATTTTTTTCAAGGAAAAGAGGTGACTTTTTTAGTATTTCAAAGATTTTCCCTGACTAAATATTATTTTCCCTGACATTTTCAGAAAATATCATATTCCCTGACATCTTGCCAACAAATTTGAAATTCCCTGACATTTCCCTGACCTGGAATGAAAAATATTTTCCCTGACATTTTCCCTGACAGTGGCAACCCTGACTGGGGTCACAGTCACAAATGTGTTCTTAGATTTGATGGACACGTCCCCCCTTTGAGACAACTTTTCCAATGGAGAAATGTGCCTGCTGCTCAGGAATGGAGTGCATACAGACTTTAACTGGTGCAAATGCCCCTCCATATCTTGATGCACTCCTATTCAAATGATCATACAGATCCTTGATACCATCAAGTTAATCAGCTGGTTTCTTTGCCTGACAATAAGTTGCACCCCTTTCGTCTAGTTTCTTCAAACGTTTGGTTCCATCTGCCCAGTTCTGACAAGGCCTAACAGAAAAAAAGTTGTGTTCTGGTAACCCGACCGATCTTCCGTTTTTGGGGCAGACTTTAATTTTTTTTAGACATTTGTGTAATTTTTTGTTATTGTTAGGACATTTTTGGTGTTTTTACCACTAAAATTCACCTTTTTACAAAAAAAAAATCCAAAAAAAAAATCCGACCCACCGACTCTTTTTTTAGGGCCGTGTTACCGGAACACAATTTTTTTTTTTAGGCCCAACCCTTCATTGGAGCTCTACCCCCCTTCTACATAAAGTGACACTGATTCATCATAATATCTGGACAGATCATACGAATGACAAATTGGAAATTTTAAAAAATAGATCATTTTTTAACAACAGTGGTGCATGAATTTTTTTACACCCCCCCCCCCCCGTCAAGGGGGGGGGGGGGACTTAATTTAGCCTGGTTTCTAAACATCAAGTATGCAATTTCCATACAATACAAAACAAATTGATTGATTGATTTCTTTAACGTCCAGACATACATCAAGTACCTTACGGGACATATCTCAAGTTGGCAAGGAGTCAGCCACAAATGGTAGTAGTCTGCCTCGCTGTAGTAGGACAGATATTTATATGCTGCTTGCCCAATACAACAGTGATCGCATCTATGGATGATAGAATCTAAGAAATTAATGACCGTATCTATGAGGGGAGGGAGAAAACCGCTACCTGATTGTTAGTTAGAACTTAACAATTTATATAACACTTAAAGAACACTTATCAAATAACTGTTAAGTAACAGAAACTGTGTAATTGAACCATGTACACATTTCGAGTGAGCCTGAAATTGCTAGAGAAGATTGAACGTGTGATTAACATCACAGATGACTCAGGGTCAGGGTGATAAAGTGATTTAAATGATCTGAATCCGTAAATATTATTTCAGGAACAATGAATTATTTGTCAATTCTGAGAGCAGGAATGTATTCCTTGGTCAAAACTACCCTCAAATCATGTGTCACACTAATATAGTATGTGATCATATTTCAGCTGCGCAGGTGGGTGTGGGCGAGCTGGTGGGTGTGGGTGAGCCGGTGGGTGTGGGGGAGCCGGTGAGTGTGGGGGGAGAGCAAGTGCGTCTGGGCAAGCAGGTGGCTGTCGGCGTCAGCGCCTGGAGGCGCGTAACCGCCGTTTTATGTCTCCGCCAAAAAGTGAGTCGATCAGAGCATCAGCAGCAACACCATGTCCGGTTCTGTTTTGCCGTGTCGGCACGCCGCAGGGCGGCGTGTGTAACAGATCATTAACTCCCCCAGTCAATTACCACTACCTGCATATCTAGCAGGGGGGGGGGGGGTGTACTCACATTTCCATATAGTCTTTGTAACGATATGTGCATTGTCAGTGCAAAGTGAATCAGGGTTATCACTGTTACAAAAATAATAGCAAGTAACCTCCCCTGTAAATTACCTCTAGTACTTAAGTGTTTGATAGATGTCTGAAAAAAAGCGTCTGACCTACCCCTCTCATAGAGATAGCATTGGTTGTCACGAACTATCCAAATTTTGGGTTGTCGGTTATCTTCGCGCTCCCATAGAGCTCTATGCTGAAGCAAATTACCACCAATTACGGCCTAATATTATTTTTCGTTTTTTGGGGGGGGTTATAGTAGGAATTTGTGAAAAACGAATACACCATTAGATAGATATTGTGGAAAGTGATTTATTGAGACCATGCAAGATGCAAAGAGTGAAATATTGACCAAATGAGAGCAATTTTATTTTTTCAAGGAGAAGAGGTGTCCAGAATCGTCTCACTTGACTCAGGCGGGACCCTGAGTCAACAATACTTGATTAGGGTATTTTCTAAACTAGTTCATAGAAGGCTGATATCTAACCTACTATTCACCTACTAAACAAAACCTGCAATCATTACTAATACTACATTATCAACCGGGAAGGTTTATATTTATGATTGCAAAAATGCTTACATTATTGAGAGAATAAGCGTCACTGATACATTGATTAATTTTTTGGAAATACAAGATTTATATGCTTAACTCTAGGAAGGGCCATGTGATCCTAATCACAAAAGACTCAGGTAGTTGGTTTTCTCCTCGAAATGTAATAGTGATCCAAACTTTGGTTGTTGAATGTTTTCATGTTTTAAACATCCATGTAAATAAAATCATATATTTTAAATCACTTTGGAATATGTTATGATTGTATAATAGTACTTTTCTTATCATATTTTTGCTGAAGATATAGCTGATGTGTCACTGGAACAAAGAGGTATGGATGCAGTATTTTGCAGTAATTCGTCCATTATTTGTGGACGTTGCTCGGTCCTCGAGAGAACATGAAACTAGTGTCTTCCGGAAGTGTATCACTGACAAGCATGCATGGTGCAGTAATTTCTGCAGCATGCGTCTTCTTGTTAAAGGCGCAGGTGCTCTCATGTCCCGTCTCATGTCCCATGTCCCAACTCATGTCCCATGTCCTACCTCATGTCCAATGTCCCAACTCATGTCCAATGTCCCAACTCATGTCCAATGTCCCGACGCATGTCCCATGTCCCAACTCATGTCAAAAGTCCCAACTCATGTCCCATGTCCCATCTCATGCCCAATGTCCCAACTCATGTCCCATGTCCAAACTGATGTCCGGTGTCCCAACTCATGTCCCAAGTCCCAACTCATGTCCCAAGGCCCAACTCATGTCCCAGCTCATAGCCAATATCCCAACGCATGTCCAATGTCCCAACTCATGGCCCATGTCCCAACTGATGTCCTATGTCCCATCTCCCAACTCATGTCCCAACTCACGTCCTATCTCATGTCCCAACTAGTTCCCCATTTCCCAACTCATGTCCTATGTCCCATCTCCCAACTCATGTCCTATCTCATGTCCCAACTAATGCCCCATGTCTCAACTCATGTCCCAACTGATATCCAATGTCTAAACTGATATCCAATGTCCCAACTCATGTCCCAAACCCCCACATCGTGTACCAGAAGTACCAGTGGCGCCACTTGCTTGATGTGTGGCATGCGCTTGCCAGCAGGTCCCAGATTCAGTATACCAGCAATGCAGTAATCCATGTACTGCGCGTCCTCTTTTTGTCCACTAATGTTTCCTGCCCTCTTATATCGAGCATTTGGTCTTTAAAAAAGTGTCTTACAGTCCCCAATATTTTCATCTACATTGAATTAACTACTACTGCAAAAAAAGTACATTAAGTCTACATCAGTACATTCATTTTGTCTACAATGAAGAAATGGACACTGTTTTTTGGTGAAGTTTTTTTTATTCAATGTTTTCAGGCATTTCAAATGGGATTAGGCCACTCAAAAAAAAAATTGTTTCTCATCCAGCAGCTAGAAATGTGATGAGGGCATTTTTATCGTTAATTTTTTTTTCTTTTACTGGGGGCTGAAATATGTAGGGAAATTAAGACTTTCCGCGCACAATTTTCACATTTTAGTAGTTAAGAGTTTGTTGAACCGAAAAAGTTTTATAATGCAAGTTATTCCTAGCCCTCTGTATTTCTAACAGCTATTATAAGCTTTAATTTGATACCAAATTTGTCGACTTTTTTAAAAGAAGAAGTTTTCCCCAAATGACGATTTTTATAATGCACGCGGTGATGAGAAACAACTTTTTTTTTTGAGAGGCCTTACATGGATTTTTTTTTATATCACAGTATTGGGAAAATGTTCAAGTTTATGATACATTCAATTGTTTTGACTTTATTGGCTTTGTTGACCTATTTATCAATGAGTGAAAATTATTTTGGTTCCCTGAAAAAAATGTCTCACCAAGGCATCGTATAAGACTGTGGTTAGTCAACAACACATCCATGCAATATAAAATATTTCATGTCCTGCCACAGTACATTATGGTGTTCTTCTTTATATCACAACATTTTCTATAGATGCAGCAATCTGTATCTAAGGAAGTATGTTAACCAATAGGGAATTAGGTAATGGTAATTGTATGCAAATACGATAAACTTGTTGTCTGGCCTATGTTTGGTACAATGCTATCTTTAAAGAAGTATTACAATAGTATTCATTTATATGAAAAGAGGGCTGATGTGGCCTGTGTAAAAGGCAAATGACCTGTGTAGCATCACGCAACATAGGCCACATTGGCCTGTGTGCATAAAGTCTTCGGCAACACTGGTGTCACAGTCACAAATGTGTTCTTAGATTTGATGGACACGTCCCCCCTTTGAGACAACTTTTCCAATGGAGAAATGTGCCTGCTGCTCAGGAATGAAGTGCATACAGACTTTAACTGGTGCTAATGCCCCTCCATATCTTGATGCACTCCTATTCAAATGATCATACAGGTCCTTGATACCATCAAGTTAATCAGCTGGTTTCTTTGTCTGACAATAAGTTGCACCCCTTTCGTCTAGTTTCTTCAAACCTTTGGTTCCATCTGCCCAGTTCTGACAAGGCCTAAAAGAAAAAAAAATTGTGTCCCGGTATCCCGACAGACCCTCCGTTTTTGGGGCAGACTAGACATTTGTATAATTTTTTGTTATTTTTTAGGACATTTTTGGTGTTTTTACCACTAAAATTCACCTTTTTACAAAAAAAAAATCTGACCCACCGACTCTTTTTTTGGGCCATGTTACCGGAACACAACTTTTTTTTTTTTTTTAGGCCCAACCCTTCATTGGAGCTCTACCCCCCTTCTACATAAAGTGACACTGATTCATCATAATATCTGGACAGATCATACGAATGACAAATTGGAAATTAAAAAAAATAAATCATTTTTTAACAACAGAGGGGGTGGTGGTGCCAGAAATTTTTTACACCCCCCCCCCCGGTCGAGGGGTCGAAATGTTTTGCCCCCCCCCCCTTGCACAGGCCCTTTGAGGCATAGTAACGCGCATGCTTTTTGGCACAAAACAGGTTAAAAATGTTTTCCCCCCCTCCCAAGAGGGGTCCAAATTTTTTTGCCCCCCCCCCCCTGTTGATAAAAAATGATCACTCCCTTAAACTTAAAGCTCATCAAATGACATTTATATTTTCAGAATGTTCTCAGCCTGAGGGACATGCCCCCAAACCCCCAGAACAATGTAATGTTTCCTTAGCCTTGGGCACATCAAAATGTTATGAAGTGCAGCAATTGACATAAATATTTTCAAAATTTTCTCAGCCGTGGCTTGGAGGTATGTCTCCCCCCCCCCCTCTCCCCCATGACCATTTAACCCGGTACTCGTGTTGTGATGATATGTAGGTCACGCATCTAAGGGAGTGATCATTTATTATCAACAGGGGGGGGCAAACAAATTTGGACCCCTTGACCGGGGGGGGGGGCAAAAAAATGTGGACCCCTCTTGGATGGGGACAAAAAAATTTAACCTGTTTTGAGCCAAAAAGCCTGCGAGTTACTATGCTTCAAAGGGCCCGCGCGCGAGCCGATTTTTGACCCTAATGGGGGGGGGGGGGGGGATAAAAAATGTTGACCCCTTGACCAGGGGGGGGGGGGGGGTAAAAAAGTTCGCACGCTCCATGCGGAAACCCACCACCCCCCACTGTTGTTAAAGAATGATCACTCCCTTAGTCTCAGAGTAAGATCTCAGGGAGTGCTCATTTTTAAACAACAGGGGGGGTGGTGGATTTGGCGGGTAAAAAATTTGGACCCCTTGACCGGGGGGGGGGTAAAAAATTTAGACCCCTCTTGGGGGGGGTCAAAGAAATTCAACCTGTTTTGAGGGAAAAAGCCAGCGCGTTACTATGCTACAAAGGGGCGCGAACGCGCACGATTTTCGGCCTGCCCCCCTATCAGCGCCCCCCCCCCCCCCCTTATGTTAAAAAGTGAGCACTCCCTAAGGGAGTAATCCGGGAGTTGGCCGCTCGGCGTTTAGATTATCGTCACTGTGGCGTACAATGACGCACGCTTTCTTGAATTAAAGCTATCAGTTCTTTAAGTTAATCTACAATCATGACTTTTATTTATTAATTTATTCATGGAACCATGCATTTAGATTGAATCAATCATAATAGAACTCCCTGAGCCCCTGTCTCCCGGGGGGGGGGGGGCACTTCATATATTTTGTATAGACTCTACACAGGTGTGCGGCTTGGAAGGGCACTTTTTGAGCAAAATCCCCCTCACCAAGGGTCAATTTTCACCAAAATCCCCCTCACCAAGGGTCACTTTTCGGAGATTTCAACAAAATCCCCCCAAAAAGGGTCACTTTTGACCAAAATTCTTACACCAAGGCCGACTCCTCGGGGAAAATTGCTAAAACCTAGGCACTTTTGTCCAAAATCCCCCTCAGCAAGGGTCACTTTTGACCAAAATCCCCCTCACCAAGGGTCACTTCTGACCAAAATCCCCCTCACCAAGGCTAAGGGTTGTCAAAGGGCCAGCCGCACACCCGTGTCAAAAAAAAATTGAGTACCCCCCCCCCCCCCCCCCCCCCCCCCCCCGGGCCCTGTCTTGAGCGGCCGGGGCCGGGCGCGGGGACTCTCGAGCGACCCCGCCCGGATCCTTGAGCAAATGCAAATGGATTGGAGATCAGCTGGACGATCTACAAGTTCGCACAGAAAACTGCCCAAGGTTACATTTGCACGTTGGCAATCCTGCACACATACACCAGTAGATGTAATGTGTTAGAGTGTATGACTTACCTGGAGTCGTAGAGCTCGGAAGTTGAGCTGAAACTAGTGTAAGGCACGAAGAGCGGAGATGAAGATCGTGATTCCCTCTCCGAGCTCAGCTGAGACTTGAGAGGAGGAAGTGACGTAACGTTGGCGCCAAAAGTTGTCTATTCGGAGCGATATCATTTCGCATCAACAGCTGAGGGGGGGGGGGGGGGGGGGGTAGGGGATTGGAATTTCGGGCTCTTTTATCTAAGGGAGTGTTCATTTATTAGTTACAGGAGGGGTGGGGTTGGGGGGCGTAAAAATTTCCGACCCCTCCTGAGGGGCTTTTTAATAGCAAAAAAAGCCCGCGTGTTACTATAGTTCAAAGGGGGGTGGGCGAAAAAAATTCTGCCCCTCCGCGAAACGTTCCACTTGCTCTCGGGGGTGGGCGGGGGCGTAAAAAATGTCTGCCCCTCCGCCCGAAATCTCACCACCCCCTCCTGTAATTAATGAATGAACACTCCCTAGATTGGAGGTTGGAGGGAGGGAGGGAGGCAGTCTGCGGCCGAGTAGTCCCCGGGGGGGGCCACTCCCTCAGTATTGTTGACTATGTGTGAACACGATTCCAAGGGAAAGGGTATGTTTTTGGACCCTAGGAATAGGGGTGCTTTCTAGGCAATTTTGGAGGAAAAGGGGGACATTTCAAGGTAGAATGACTAGAAAGACTCTCAGATGACAATTTTATGTACCATTTCTCAATTGTGAAGACAGATTTGTATGTTTCTTGTAGATTGAGGCAAGGTTGAAGTATACATTTTGTGGATCATTTCTATGATTTTCATCAGGGGGTCGAACTCAATGTCTCTGTTTTCATTAATCACTTTTGATAAAGGAATTTCTCTTGTGGTCCCCCTTGATTAGGGTACTATATTTTGCTCAATTTCCTGTTAAAGGGGTGCTATTTTGTTAATTTGCCTCCCGTGATATGGGTCCTAAATTTGAGGTGATGACCACACATAGCTACTATAGAAAAGATAGGGAGTGGCCCCCCCGGGGTAGTCCCCGGGAGTAGTCCCACGGGTCACAGATAAAAGTGACCAGAATTATCACCGTGTCGCCGTGTCGATTTTTATTCTACACATTTTCGTCCATTTTTCTGTGTCCGTCGATTTTTAAAAGGGCCGTGTTGCCCGTGTCGAATTTAAGAACCCCCCGTGTCGCCGTGTCACGCGTGTCGAATTTTACCCATGTATAGTCACATAAAAGAATCTGGGTCTACCCCATTTATAACTCTCTATATTCCCCTAATTTCTTTTCCTTAGTGACACTAGTGACATGGCTTTTTCCTTAATGACATGTGACATGGCCATTTCTTAACATCGACATGCAACATGGGGACCCCCCCCCCCCCTCCCCCCCCCCCCCCCCTGAGGTCTCTGCTTCCGCTGGGAGAGGGGAGGGTAGGTAGTCTCCAGAGCAAACGCATATGGCAAGCCGAATGGGTAAACTTTCGAAAAACCTGGTTTTTCGCCGATAAACCTGGTTTATCGCTGATAAACCTGGTTTATCGACAGAAACCTGACTTTTCGACCGATGGGCAGAGTTTCTGAAAAACCTGGTTTATCTAATCGAAAAACCTGGTTTTTCGGATCTGACCAGGTTTATTGGACATAACCAGGCATTTCTGTTGATAAACCTGGTTTATCGGCAAAAAACCTGGTTTATCGGCAAAAAACCTGGTTTATCGGCCAAAAACCTGCTCTATCGGCCAAAAACCTGCTCTATCAGCCAAGAACCAGGCTTTTCCGACTAGAACTAGGCTTTCAGCAGGTGAACATGGTTTTTCGGTCCATTGCCATAGTTCCTGTCGATAGACCAGGTTTATCAACCGATAAACCAGGTTTATCAACCGATAAACCAGGTTTATCGGCGATAAACCAGGTTTATCGGCGATAAACCAGGTTTATCAACCGATAAACAGATAAACCAGGTTTATCGGCGATAAACCAGGTTTATCAACCGATAAACCAGGTTTATCAACCGATAAACCAGGTTTATCAACCGATAAACCAGGTTTATCAACCGATAAACCAGGTTTTTCGGTGATAAACCAGGTTTATCGGTGATAAACCAGGTTTTTCGACCAAACTGGCCGAAAAACATGGTTTATTGCTAGGAAAATATGAAAAACATGGTTTTTCGGTCGATAGGCTTAGTTTCTTTTGATAAACCAGGTTTATCAAACGATAAACCCGGTTTATCGGCGATAAACCAGGTTTATCGGCGAAAAACCAGGTTTTTCGAAAGTTTACCCATTCGGCTTGCCATAAACGCAGGCAAATCCCTACGTGCTGCTTCCCGTTACTACTGCTCCGAGTAACATAGCGTAGCGACGTGGATGGATAGGCAGTCGTTTGCTCCGGAGACTAGGAGGGTAGGCCGAAATTTGAGTTAATTTTTGGAGATTTTTGAACGGTAACCCTCCCCGCCCCCCATCCTTCCGTATTAAATGGCCACTCCGGGAGTTATTTACCACACAATATCGGCTAATATAGGCACTTCGTCATCTGTTACACTATTGTCTCATTTGGATGATCCTTATTACATGTATTTGTGCCTCCTCCTAGGCATACTATATCACCTACTATGCTTGCTGACTCAGACCGGACTCGTGTGCCCAACACGTGGCATTGTTTACATTTTGCTTCTGCTCCTATTATCGACCACGGAAGTTATGCGCGCGCCTGTGCGTTGGTAACTTAGCAACGTGCGGTTGTCAACAACCAAGTGAGGCGATTGTGTGTTGACAGTAGGGAAAGGGGATCGTTCACAGGAGGAAGGGGGAGAGGTAAGTTATTTCTCACATGGAATTAACTACGATACGTTACTGTTGATTGGTAGGGAGATTTATATTTGTGTTTTGATACTTGACAAAGCTGTCAGCACCAGTAAATGCTATTGACTGTTGGCGTTGCACTGCAGACTGCAGTCCCACACACCGAAGCCTTCACTTCAACGAAGAACTAAACTAAAGTCTGAACTCGAGGGGGGTAGAATGAGTTTCGTCTGTATCCGGAGGAATTTACTGACGTGAGAGGATCGGGAGGCTTAGAGCCTTAGTAGGGGTACGAAAGTGGCTAGAGGGGGGGGGGGGCATGTTTATATATTGTTAAGGGAGTGATCATTTTTTAACAATAGGGGGGGTGGTGGGTTTGGGGGGGGGAGCAAAATAATTTGGACCCCTTGACCGGGGGGGGGGGCAAACAAATTTGGAACCCTCTTGGGGGGGGTCAAAATAATTTAACCTGTTTTGAGCCAAAAAGCCCGCGCGTTACTATGCTTCAAAGGGCCCGCGCGCGAGCCGATTTTCGGCCACAAGGAGGGGGGGGGGGTAAAAAATTCCACCCGTTGACTAGAGGGGGGTGAAATAAATTGTGCACGCTCCGCGCAGAAAACCACCCGGCCCCTCCCTTAGCATGAACGTAAATACCTAATATTTAGATTCATGGCATTAGACTTAGTGTTCATTTATTATTTACATACAGAGTGAGATTTCACGTGGAGGCGCGAAAAATTCTTAAGCCCCCCCAACGCACATGGAATATCTTGCCTCCCTCCCCCCCCCTCACCGAAGGGGCCAGATACTGCATTAGTTCCTGAACCCAGTGAGTGCCTGGGAGACACCGCCCGCCTCTCTATTAAACCTTTTATACACCCCCCCCCCCCCCCGAGGGGTCAGAATTTTTACGCCCCCCCCCCCCCCCATCCTCAGGAGGGGTTGGAAATCTTTGCGCCCCCCCCTGTAACTAATAAATGAACACTCCCTTAGGCTTTAATAGCCTTAGGCAAGCAGCGACTGGAATGTGTCTAGTCAGAGAAACTCCATTTATTATATTCAATATGGCTGGGGGGGGGGGGGGCGGGGGGAGGGGAGGTTAAAATGTCAACCCCTCATGAGCCTCAGCCTGAGTGAGGGAGGGGGGTTGTATAAAATGCTGACCATTCTTCAGGGGGTGGGGGGTGTTAAAAAATGCCTCGAGAAACCTAGATCGTAGAGGCTCGAACTGTCTGTAGGCGTAGGGAAGAGGTTGGGGTTCTCCACCTACGAGAAAAAACACCTCTTCTTCTTTACGGCTAGAGGGGGGGGGGGGGGGGGAGTCAATTTAATTGTCAGCGCCTTCAGAAAAAGTGGGGGGGGGGGGGCGCAATATATATTCCGTGCACTCTAGCCTAGGCACGGTACCCACAAACAGGGAAAACATGGAATAACAGGGAAAGTGGAAAAATCGATTCCCTGTCAGGGAAACACATGGAATTTGAGAAGGTTTCCAAAACACAGGGAAAACACATGGAAAAATATTTTTGCACACAGGGAAAAACATTTTGAAACCATAATGGTGGTGGTGGTATGATCTATTGTCAAAAATCACGAGAATGCACTACTTGGGTCTTGGCTTCTAGATTTTCAAAATTTTGACTCCTGACAGACTACCCAATTATGAATATTAATAACAGTTCCAAAGCAAACAGCACAGGAAATTCTGCCGTGGCTCAGGGAAAACACATGGAATTTGAAAATGAAATTTGTGTGGGTACCCTGCTAGGGTAAACATGTCAAAAGTCACACACCTGTCGAAAGTTAGACACTTCACTATCCAACTTACAAGTGCCATATTATGCTTTCTGGTCAAATATTTATTTGCTTAATTCCCCTAGACATTCATTTTTTTGGTGTCATTTTCTTATATGAAAATTATGATAGTTGATAGTCAGTAGACCTAGTGTAACTCTATATACCGTAAATTTCTGTGTATAACCAAACCTCTAGTGCGGGTTATACAATATTCTTAAAGTCTAGGGGCAGAAAAAAACAAGGGTGCTAAAATCACAATTTTCAGACCCCGGGTGCGGGTTATAAAAATACTTTCCCAAAGCCAGGGTGTGGGTTATACACAGGTATTTAAGACCCCCTCTAACTCCTTTCCAAATTCCACTTCCATCTTTTCGACTGTGAAATGATCATGATTTCAATGTAGTCTCTGTATTGAATAAGCCTACAATTATTCTATTGATTTTTCAGAAACTAAATCACAATGGGTCAGACGCTAGAAAAAGCGGCGAAGTGGACCTCGGCCAAGGAAGGCCGTAGAGGCAAGTTGGAATACACCCCAGCCAATGAAGCTATCCTAAATAAAATTATCCACTTCGTAGAAGACTATGCACAGAGCAACCCCGCAGAAAGTGAACAACAATTTAAACAGCCACTAATATGGGACTCAGAGTTAACGCCGGGCGACTTCAGTGGGGGAGATTTTGAAACAACGTAAGTATTTTTGTCATCGTTTTACACAACATTGACAGGAAAATAGTTGAAGAATTATAAATAATTATTGAAAGACTGGGGCCATATCTCACGAATCCACCGGCTGAGTGAGATATGGCCAAACCTCCATGAGTAAAATACATCAGAGAGGTATCAATGTAGTGTGCATTGATATATATTTCTTAATTTGCAGCCATTTAATGAAGCAAAGGTAACTTTTTTTAGCCCATTGAATACAGCCACATTGTATTCAATGTGGGGCATTGAATACAGTCTTACCAGTAAATCTTGTATTTCAAAAAAATGAATGTTTCATCTACCCTAAAACCTCGCGTATAAGCCGCGTCTAGTACGCGAATCAGATCGCTGGTGCGGCTTAAAGGATCGGCACAGAGTCCAGGTGCGGCTTATACGCGAGTTTTTGCTCCGATAGTACAGTACTAAAGCCACCCTATTTAGATCGCTGGTGCGGCTTATAGGATCGGCCCAAAGTCGGGGTGCGGTTTATACGCGAGTTAGACTTATATACAAGGTTTTACGGTATGTTATATGTTTTCCCACAGAGAGGGCTCAGTTGTCTCATCAAAGAAGGGTGCAGATGGTGCCTCAATGTTCACTCTGCGCTCTAAGGATAACAAGTATGAAGCCACAGCTAACTCCATCGAGTACCTGGGCAAGGTCCTGAACGTGGCCGGGCCCGACCGCAAACTGGGAGAAACAAGATCATGCTTAGAAGGTGTGTACAATGACTAATAAACATTTTCAAGATCTCAAGATAAATTATTCAAATTTGGACTAATTTTATATGTATGGGGGTGTTTTTTTTAGCAAGTCCCTCTTTTTTCCCTCATAGACATAGGCCTAAATATCTTGTTTTCAAGCGCCACATGAATTCAATATGTTTGACACAAGAGTCACTTAACTTCCTCTTTATATGAAGAGAAATTGTAATTGTATTGCCATGAACTAACTACCGGTACTATCCTATGTACACCAATTATGACCTCAAAATTAACTCATTGTTATGTCTAAATATATGAATGGGAATTTCAATATCAAAACCTAAGAATTCATCTAACAATGTCCCCCTCTTGCAGCCAACCAGGATCCCGTTGCTAAGATGCTTGGAGATCGTTTTGCCACAGTAGAAGGTAAAGATTCTGCTCCTCTACGTTACTTCGAGGAAATTATGCGAGCAAAGCCAAAAGAGGGAGAAACCGAGGATCCCGAGACAGCCGAGAAAGTTAAGAGGCTGCGTATACTTATGGCACTCAAAGACTTTGATAATGATCTCCTTCAAGAAAGTATCGCCATTGTAGCAAGGTAGGGAAATTATTTGATACGTTTTTCATACTGTTGCTCAAAAGAAATCCATGTATACTCCCTTAAAATGGACACTTATGTAAGAAAAAAAAAGTCAGTGCAGATTTTGTACCTGAGCCACTTTTTTCCCCTTCTTGAAATATGCTCTGACAAATATTTCAAGAAAACCCCGAACATAGATATTGGTCGTCCTTGGGGATCACCAGAATTGAGAAAAAGAAAAGAAAACACCTATTCTTGAAAAAAACACAAAAAAACAGGTTATTACAGAAAAACGGCTAAAAAGAAAATAATAATGAATTGCATTTCCAAAGATACCAACTTTTTTTTAGTCTGGCCTAACCACAATACAGTACATGTATATGCAATTTATAATTTAGGGAAGTGCTTGAATCTTAGTTTTCTCTTTCCAGAGATGTAAGAATGGACCCCTCTGAAGTGGAGCGCCAGTTCAAGTTAGTCGATCACTTCGCTGGTCCAGACCCAGAGAAATGCATCGTAGAATACATCCGATGGGCAGAAGGTATGTTCTTCTATTACTTTGTGGCAACTTTAGTTTATATACAATATATTCAAGCATAGACATACATTTATAAAACTAATGTGACTAGTGCAGTGGTAAATAA
The DNA here is from genome assembly GCA_947462335.1 of Harmothoe impar. NCBI lineage: Eukaryota > Metazoa > Annelida > Polychaeta > Phyllodocida > Polynoidae > Harmothoe > Harmothoe impar. Next base: position 58,720,758 of record OX381719.1, on the reverse strand, counting down.
TGACATGTTACCTGATGATGTAGCCATGTGAACAGACAATATTTTCTTTCATACTTAAAAAAAAAATCATCGCATCACACTTTAATATTCCTGATAAACATTTTTCATAACAAACAAATAATTACATCTCAATGTTCCCTCGCTCAGTTTAGAATTTGTGGTTTTCAGGTTTCGACTTCAAGTTTGCCAATGGTTGCCGGGCCTACCCGGTCCGTCAGGTTCACGGAGATATTGCATACATTGAGGTCAAACCACACGATGGTCCCGCCATCTTCATCACTGCCAGCACTTTCGGATGCTTTGTAAACAAAGTAAGTCATTTAGGCTGCATAAAATTGATTATCAGCTTTGCGGACACTTTCTGAAAATGAACGGTGAGGGAGGGAGGCTTTTTTTTTTTTTGAACACTTTTTTTGGGACCACGAGGGAGGTCACTTTTTTTTTTTTTTTTTTTTTTTTTGTTAATTCAAGTGACGAGGGAGGTCTTTTTTTAAATTAAACAATATTTTACGCAGAACAAGCAGCTGAAAAAAAAACGTTGTTGGCTGTAGGTCAGCAGGTGGCTTTCAATAGGGCCTCCCAAGTAACTTTGAATCGGAGCTATTTGTTCTAGGTTTTAGTCTCTAAATTTTTTTAATTTTTTTTCAGTTGATGAGGCATTTTTTTAATTTTTTTAATGAAAATGATGAAAAAAACCGATGATGCGGCCGTTTTTAACAGGTGCGGGCGGTGTCTGTAAAGCTGATAAATTTTTTTATGCAGCCTTAGTAAAAAAAAAAATTAAAAAATTGTTTGCCAATTTTTGTAGCTTTTACATTGTGCTACATTTCATTTCACGGAAACAATGATTTGACTACTTCTAATGGCGCTATGATGACGAAGTATTTATCACACTCTTGAAATAAGTTTGTCTACAGATTGTCTGGTATTAAAACTAGTGTAGAAATTATTTCACATGTACTGTTTAATACATCTTACAGACCCATCAGGTCTTTAATGGCCTGTAGGGTCGGCATGATGCATGAATGCAGCACTCGTGAGTTACTCGCCGGGATCCAAAAAGGCAGTCACTATGAACCTTAACTACATGTATTTAAGTAGGCTTCTATTAGTATATATCTGTATACCTGAATCGGCGGATCAATTCATACAAAGTTGTACCTCTTTCATGGGATGGTTGCCAAACATTTATCACTTTTCAAATCTGAATTATTTTTCTCAGGGCTTCGATGGTGACAAGAAAGAGTTGAATTACGAGAGAGATGGTGAATTCTATCGCGACTTGATTACACTTCTCCGCGACAGGAGTGCAAGTTTCAACGAGCTCATTGACAAGCAGGTCGGTATCCTCTTCTTGGTATTTGTGAATGTGTAATATATCTGTTGATTTATTCTAGTGAACTCACACCCTTTTTAATTATTTTTTTGATAAAATCAATTTGATCCACTGCTGTAGCTGTGATAATAAATTATTGACTCATTCACACAGCTTTGCATTTCCATGTAAAGCTATTTCCTGTTATCAAGCCGAAATCATCCTCAATAAAAACTTAATGAGGTTTAAATTACTTTTTTTTTGATTTAATTAATTTTTAAAAGTAGTTTTCTTACCGGGTAATTAAAAAATTTGAAATTTTTATTTATTTTTTGATTTGAAAAAAGTTGACCGATAATTTTCCGTTTCTCTCAGGACTTTTTTGTGCTGCACCACCGTGAGAACCCAGACGATCACCTCGCCCTGGATCACAACGGGGACGGAGCGGATACGGAGCAGGGTGATCGTATGGAGCAGCAGTCTCACCGCCCCCAGCAAGGCAAGGGGCAGGGCACCGATAAGCAGCCACAGGTACGCACAACACGCTGTTTAGAAGCAAGAGTCATACGCTTGGTTCATGTATTGATTACTAGGGGTCACCACCTACCCTCTCCTCACCTGTGCCCAGGTATAACTGGATCACAGCTGATCTCCCCTCTCGGGCAGGCAGACAGGGCAGCCAGGCAGCTGGCTGCATTATTTCTTTTTTCTTTTCTGAAACTGCTATTTTTTATTAAATATTAATGAATAGGCCGGTGTGTGTATGTTTCACACGGGCCCAAGACGCTATCATCTTCCATCTTCTTGTTCCCCTCCTCCTATCAATAACCCTTTTAAGGCCGTTTCATTTTGATAACTTGGATTAGAATTTACGGATCCGCCGCTGAGATTTTTGGCATTTTGCAAAAAAGAATTATTTTTTTTGTTTTTTTAAAACATTTTTTCCTTCGGAGAATTTTTGAAAATTTTTACCAAAAAAAAAAATTACCTGTAAACGGTGAAATGAGGCCTTTTAGATTGGGGATATTTCTCAATATACCTTCATTAGATTACCCAAAAATGAGGTTTCCATCTTTGTTTGTTTTTCTTTTTTTTCCCCCTCTGCCCTTTGGGAATTTTTGGTACTCCGGGCGGTGTGTAAAACTGCTTTTTTTCCCCCTCTGCCCTTCCAAAATATTTACAGAAAAAGCCTGTAATCCAAGTTATCAAAATAAGGTGGCCTTATGGCCAAGCATCAATTATAGTTGATGCCACGAATGGCCGCGCTTCGACTATAGTCAGCATAACTCTATGGGATTTGACAGAAGCTCGGCCCAGGGAAAAGTCCCTGCGAAATTGTCTCGCCCCCACAACTGGTCTATATCATTTTTGGATAAACGATGACATTTGTTGTCATGATGCACCAATGCAGCTCCGGCGAGTTAACTTGTGGTGACAGTGCTGCATTGGTGCATCATGCCGACCCTTCAGTAGCCTCGACCCTGGCAACCAAATGACATATTACAGACTTCTCTTTATGATATTGTTTTGAAAATATATAAGCATCAATAAGCTAATGATTACTCTAGAAGGTAAAACTGCTCTTAATCTATGAACTTTATTAAATCGATTAAAGTAGTTTAAATAGCAGTTTTTTAACATAAATCTGCCAGGAGAAGAAGAAGAAGGAGCGTACAAAGCGTCTGGAGCCCTCGTTGAAATGGAAGAACCTGCACATGGACGATAAGGAGCCCGAAGATGAGGACAAGAAAACTAAAGTCACACAGAAACGCAAGGAAAAGTCAGGGTGAGCATTACTGAGGTTAAAGAACAGATTAACCCTTTAAAAACAATAATTATAATGCTGCCTTAAAGGAACAATTGTTATCATGATTCTTGGGAGCAGAACCTACGTCACACAGTTCAGCGTGGCCCTTATCAGGCTTATCTTCCCTAAGATAACACCCCCAAAAAGGGGTCTAAATGAATAGGCAATGTACTAGAAAAAGGTGTTAAAATCCTTATCCGAGAGATCTAAGCTACCCACAACAAAAAGGGTTGCGAAATCTGAAATATATTCAAAATATCCTTTAGATTTGAGATGCATTATGTTCTAATACCATTATTTACAGAGAAAATAGCAAAAAGGTGACTTTCCCTAGTACATTGCCTACATAGCTAGACCCTTTGCCTCTCCCTAACAACCAGGCCTTCTGCGCCCGAGAATGTGCAAAGACAGCGATGGTGACTAACTCACTAGCGCTGCATTGGTCGATTATGCAGAATCTCATCATGATGCTTGAATGCAGCACTGGCGAGTGACTCGCCAGTGCTGCATTCAACAGGGCCGACCTTGCGTTTTTTATGCAATTTTGGACAAATTTTCACATTTTTATTACACTTTTTTTTGGTGTTAATTTTAGGGTTTACTCAAAGGCTGATTAGTACTTCCATGGTTATAAATGAACAAAATAAAGAGGCAACATTGTTCATGGAGGTTTACCCAATTTGAAAAATAATCATCATATTTTCACACTATTTTTGGTCAGGTTTATGCTTTAAAAACATGCTGGTTAGTACTTGAATCTTTTTTGAAATAAAGTAAAATGAATATATCCGACCTACCGCCCCTAGCCTTTGCTCCCATGTTACCTGAAACAAACTTCTTTTTTTTTTTAATCTGGCCAAAAAAAATAATAGTCGTGTTCAGGTAACATGGCCCAAAAAAAATGGGTAGGTAGGTCGATTTATTTTATTTTTTTTACCAAATTTTTTTAAAGGATTTTGAGACAAATTTCCTCTCATTTTCGTATGATTTTCTGGAAAAAAATATTTCAGAAAAAAAAAGTATTTTTTGGTAGAAAAAAACACAAAAAAGCCTTCCAAAAAAAATAAAAATAAAAATAAAATGGGTAGGGCCAAAAAAATTGGGTCTCTAGGGATACCTGAACACAACTTCTTTTATTTTTGGCCTTATCAGTCTTGCATGTATTTGATACAGACAGAAGAAGGCCGCACCAACAGAAGCAGAGGACTCATTCGAGGAGAGTTCATCAGAAAGTGAGGAGGAGGAGGAGACACAAGACCGCCGTAACGAGGCCAACTCTGACCTCCCCTCAGAGTACTGGCAGATCCAGAAACTAGTCAAATACCTCAAGGTATCTACATCTATTTCATATGTAGTACATAGAATCCATGTACCGTGAAACCTCGCGTAGAAGCCGCGGCTTGTACGCGAGTCAGAGCCAGCTTTCTTTTGATACCAAATATGCCTATATGGGGTGCGGCTTGTACGAGAGTTTTTATAAGTATAGTATAGTACTAAATTAACGATTTTTAAATACCCTATTAGGCTTATAGGATTTCCCAAAGTTGTGAGTAAGGCTTATACGCGAGGTTTTACGGTACCATAAATTCTCATGTATGAGCCGAACTTGCGTACTGTAAAACCTTGTGTATAAGCCGTGGCTAGTACGGGAGTAAGATCACCGGTGCAGCTCTCACCATGATACCCTCTCACTGTGATACACTTGGTGTTGTAGGGAGGTAACCAGACAGCGACCATCATCGCGCTATGTGCCATGCGTGACTTCAACTTGGCCCAGGAGACCTGCCAACTGGCCATCCGCGACGTGGGAGGCCTCGAGGTCCTGATCAACCTACTCGACACAGATGAGATCAAGTGCAAGGTAAGGATATGGTCAAAGTTTTTAGTATTTTTTATTATTAGTTTGAAAATAATTTATTCATCTACCGTAAAACCTCGCATATAAGCCGCGGCTAGTACGCGAATCAGATTGCTGGTGTGGCTTATAGGATTGGCACACAGTCCAGGTGCGGCTTATCCGCGAGTTTTTGCTCCTATAGTACAGTACTAAAGCCACCCTATTCAGATTGCGGGTGCGGCTTATAGGATCGGCCCAAAGTCGGGGTGCGGCTTATACGCGAGTTAGGCTTATACGCGAGGTTTTACGGTACATGATATTCGACAAATGCTTGCCTTCTTTATACTGCTGGTATTTTAGGTAAATGGTGTAAAATGTAAATCACTATAATATCTGGACAAAATGCATTGGTACGTGTAAAAGCAAATCCTCACCTTAGGTACAATTGCTAATTCCTATTGAAATCTAAAACCATGCTACCTAACATCATTGAAATCCAAATGGATTAAATAATCGTCAATGAAAATGTAAATTTATTTCCCCACCAGATCGGAGCACTTAAAATCCTCAAAGAGATCTCAAAGAACACACAAATCAGACGAGCCATCGCTGATCTCGGCGGTCTCCAAACCATGGTTAAGATCCTCCGTGACCCAAACAAGGAACTCAAATGTCTCTCGGCTGAGACCATCGCAAATGTCGCTAAATTCAGGCGTGCCCGGAGAACCGTTAGGCAACACGGTGGTATTAAGAAACTTGTAGGTTTGTTGGACTGTGTATCGATGGGAGCGGTGAAGTCAGGAGACTCGGAGATGGACGTAGAGGTGGCTCGCTGTGGAGCCCTGGCCTTGTGGTCATGCTCCAAGAGCACTCGTAACAAACAGGCCATGCGTAAAGCGGGAGCGATCCCACTGCTCGCGCGGCTACTCAAGTCTCCACACGAAGACATGCTCATACCCGTGGTAGGAACACTACAGGAGTGTGCCACTGAGGTGAGATAAACATAATCTATAAGAATTTTTTTTTTTAATTTAAAGGTTTATTTTTGTCAATGGAATTTGTAGATGCAAAAAGGGAGTGAGCGACTAAAGTTCTTAGTCCTTAATATGAAAAAATCGGTTGATCTGGGAGAATCACCAGAAGAAAAAATTCAAAAAAGAATTCTCAATTTTGAAAAAAATAAGGCAAGTGAAATCCATTGACAATTTTTTTTTTCAAAAAAAGTAAAATTTCCATTTCCGAAAAAAGATGCGCGAAATCTATTGACCAACTTTTTTTGGTCTGGCCTAAGCCCCATGAAGCCTCACATAAGGATCTTTGCTGACCGATCTATATTGGTTATTTTTTGCCCAGCAATGGTGTTCTGAATGGCACATAACATCATGGTCGCTATATGATTCAGATACTCTAGAATTCAGCATGGGTTTTGTTTATCAGCCCTGACGTTTAATTAAAAAGTAAAAGATAAACAGTGCATTATGTCATTTGGATGTGAAATAATGTTACTTATCATATTTTTCTGTACTTTACAGCCCAGTTACCGGTTGGCCATTCGGACAGAAGGCATGGTAGAAGATCTTGTTAAGAATCTCGGTGCCTCCGAGAACCAAGAACTCCAAATGCACTGCGCTAGCGCCATCTTCAAATGTGCGGAGGAGAAAGAAACGAGAGATCTGGTCCGTCACTACGGGGGTCTTGATCCGCTAGTTTTGCTTCTTAACAGTAACGAGAACAAAGAGCTTCTAGCAGCAGCCACGGGGGCCATCTGGAAGTGCAGTATAAGTGTGGAGAATGTGGAGCGGTTCCAGCACCTTAAGGCTATCGACTTGTTGGTAGCGCTCCTCAACGACCAACCAGAGGAGGTGGGTGTTTGCTCCCTTAGGCCTATAAAAAAAAAAAGTTGTGTTCCGGTAACATGGCCAAAAATAAACAGGGTCGGTAGGTCGCATTTTTAAAAAAAAAAAAATTACAATTTTTTTTTGTAAAAAAAGGCAATTTTAGTAGTAAAATCGCCTAAAACGTCCTAAATTTTCCTTAAAATTAAAAAATGGCCCAAAAAAATTAGGGTCGGCCCCTCAAACGTAGGGTCGGTCGGGATACCAGAACACGACTTTTTTTTTAGGCCTTATAGATGGCATAGTGCTTCAACCCTTTAAGGCCGGTCTAATGCATTCATGCATAATACCCTTGGTCATCATGATGCATGAATGCAGCGCTGGTGATTAAATCGCCAGTGCTGCATTGGTGCATCATGCCGACCCTTCGGGATTGTCTTGATCCTGTAGAGTCTGCATGATGCTTGAATGCAACACTGGCGAGTTACTTGCCAGGGCTGTATTCATGCATCATGACGACAAAGGGGCTGATGCATTATGCCGTCCTTAAAGGGTAATCCCTTGACAGCCAAAGGTGCTCATCTGTTCTTATCCTTGATGTAATTTTTGTATACTAAGAGATCATATCTTTCTAACTAAGCAATTTATATACAGGTGAGCCAGAAAAATTAGTTAGGCAGATCACGTTGTATGATGTGAGTAACTAAATAAAAAAAAAAAAAAAAAAATCCGCTATGCGTCTTTTAGTCATGTCAGATGCTTGAGCGCAGCCCTGGAGAGTGACTCACCAGGGCTACATTTGTGTACATTGATGACAGAATACGATTCTTTATCATCGAAAATTCTCCTTGATAGATTCTGTAAACAGCCTCTTTTAACAGTAGTCCTAAATCATGAATAAATGGCTACCTTGTACTTTCCTGCTTTAACTTGTGTTTTCTGTAGACACATATTTTTGATTAATAGACTTTGACAGATTATATAAGTCGCAGAGGGGGTCTGAAAATTGTTAATTTGGTACTTTAGTATACTAATAAAAACTCTCGTATAAGCCGCACCCGATATAGGCATGTTTGGTATTAAAAGAAAGCTGCGTCTGACTCGCGTACTAGCCGCGGCTTATACGCGAGGTTTTACGGTATTATACTTTTGGGTAGGATGGTATTTCCAAAATGTTTAATAAAATAAATTCCCAGCCAACTTCAAGGTTTCAAACAAATAACTAAAACTGTAAAATACTTCCAGGTGCTTGTCAATGTCGTGGGAGCACTAGCAGAACTGGCAAAGAGTCCGGCCAATCGTTTAACAATACGGAAAGCTGGTGGAATCTCGCCCCTTGTAAATTTGTTAACGGGCACGAATCAATCGTTACTCGTCAATGTCACTAAGGCCGTTGGGGAATGTGCCGAGGAACCAGATAACATGGCGTGAGTAGGCCTAGAAGACTTTTAAATTTTATGCATTTTCTCTTAACAAAAGTATGCCAACTGTTCATATCTGAGCCATTTTGGCAGCACTTAACCCTTTAAGGATGGGTGTCGCTAAACGATGATATTTATTGTCATAATGCACTAATGCACCCCCCGCGAGTAACTTGCCGGTGCCACATTGGTGTATCATGCCGACCCTATGTTGAATGTCTCAGCGCCATAGGGTCGGCATAGTGCTTGAATGCAACACTGGCGAGTTACTCCCCACGGCTGCATTCATGCATCATGATGACCAAGAGCATGATGTATTAAGGTATCATGATGTCCTTAAACTGTTAAAACTATGCCCAGGTAAAAATCTGGAAAATTGTATCAAACATAATTTATTGATGAATATATGTCCTTTTCCTTTTGACAGAGTTATTGACAAACTAGACGGTGTACGGTTATTGTGGTCACTATTAAAGAATCCAAATGTAGAAGTCCAAGCTAGTGCAGCCTGGGCCATCTGTCCCTGTATAGAAAACGCCAAGGTAAGGAAATGTGTTTCATTCTTTAGATTCATTTTTTAGATTATTGTATACTGGGTAGCTAGTCAGATATATAAATCTCAATGAGAAATGATCAGGGGATACCAGCTTCGATTGATGTACAACTTAAATTTCGTAGAACAGGAAATCAGGTTTAAATAGCTGATTTATCTTTTAAAAGAAACAAAATAGTTGTAAATCATATCTTGGTCCAGTATCATCACATACCGTACTGTCGTGTTTAAGCGCCCCGGCGCTTATAACTTTGGAGGGGTGTTTACCCCCGGCGCTTATACAAGACAGGCGCTTATTCAAGATCCAGTTTTAGTGCTTAAGAGTAGTTTCAAGACCCTCATACCCCGGCGCTTATTCAAGACCGGCGCTTATTCAATACCCGGCGCTTAAATGCCACGGTATGGTATCCTTTACACTGTAACAGATGGTGGAAAAGTCGGGTCCCACAGGGACTCAAACCCCGGCCGCTCCGCTTAGAGTAGAGAATGCTAACCATGGAGCTGGTGCTTCTCCAGCGCTCCGCTATGGGTACTTGAGCCATAGAAGGCTGTGTCTCACCAACTTGGGCCAATGTGTTTGTCTATGACTGATTGCCGTCTATGACTGGCTATCTAAAATAGTTGTTTGGAGGGATAAACTTTTTTTTAAACTTTTTTTAAACAATTTTTTTTTATATATATATTTTTTTTTTAATTAAAATTTTTTTTTTTTATTCCTCCAAACAACTTTTTTAGATAGCCGGTCATAGATGGCACCCGGTCATAGACGGCACCCGGTCATAGACGGCACCCGGTCATAGACGGCACCCGGTCATAGACAGCACCCGGTCATAGACAAAGACATTGGCCCAAGTTCGTGAGACACAGCCAGAAGCGGGTAGTGCGCTCTCCAGGCACACTCGGGCTGCCCCCCGCGTTACCTGCCCGCTACAAGACTATCATCACGGTTATCTAATCATACATTCTTTACTCTTTTGCTCAAAGGATGCCGGAGAGATGGTGAGGAGTTTTGTCGGCGGTCTGGAGTTGATCGTCTCATTATTAAAGTCAGAAGACAAGGAGGTGCTTGCGAGTGTGTGTGCAGCGATAGCAAACATAGCCAGCGACGAAGAGAACCTGGCAGTCATCACAGATCACGGGGTCGTCCCCATGCTCGCCAAACTCACAAACACAGTAAGTACTGATTTTTTTTTTTGATTTTTTACAAAATTATTTGGAGTATAAGCAAATCTTGTGCTTAGGGCCTAAAAAAAGATTTGTGTTCCTGTATCCCAACCAAACCTCCGTGTTTTGGGACCATCGCTAATTTTTTATTGATGATTTTTTAATTTTTGAGGAAATTTATGACATTTTTTGGGTTTTTACTACTAAAATTACTTCATGGTAAAAAAAAAAAAATTCGACCTACTGATCCCATTTATTTTTGGCTATGTAACTGGAACACAACGATTATATTTTAGGCCTAGTTGGTAAGCCAACAATTGCATAAGAGTTGGCGTTGTGGACAATATATGGAATGAATTTTGCGACATAATAAATACCCGGGTTCTAAAGGAAGATTAATTATTATGGCAGGTTTGGGCGTGAGTGTTGGGAAAAGCAAATGATATAAAAAATAAGTTGCCCTCTTCCCACCTACGCATAGGTTAAGAAAAAAGCCCCCCCCCCATCCCCCATCTCATTTGCCTATCTCGCTCTGCCATAGATAATGAATCCTCCCTGAATACAATTTGCCTGTCAAACAAAGGGAAATATTTGATTTATGTAAGTTATTAACATAATGGAGATTCATAAATAGCTGCATCAATAATAAAACATGATAATTAACTCAAATTTGCATTTGCAGAAAATATAAAAAGATAAAAAAACAAAGAATACAGATACAAAGTGTGTCGGAAAAGTTTAAAAAATATTTTAAAAAAAATTAGATAAAAAAGTGTGTCAGAAAAGTAAAAAAGAAAAAAGAAAAGAAATATAGATTTAAAAAGAAGTGCGCCCTATGTCTAATGTAACAGCCTATTCATTTGTTACCAGGATGTGGTACCCCTTGGGGACACGGAGGTAGGTCTATGAAACATCAATGTCAACAACAAATCATTGTAAAAAATGATTTTGTTGTATGCGAGTTGCATGTGTAGCAAACCCAGACATTTGTATTGAGAAATAAATGTTGAAAGCATGTGCATGCACAAGGAAACTCATACCCGGCAAGATTGATGCAAACATGCTACATTTGATTTGCATGTTCTGGATATCTAGAGAAAAATGTTTGCATATTGCAGGATTTTGGAGAAACTGGCTTGTAATGTTGCTTGGTGATCACCAAATACAGATTTACCATCCAACAAGTGCATGCTTGCCTGATTATCGGATATATGAATCGTTCCTCGATAATGTTGCCATTGAATGTGTGACTGTCATTCAAAAATATTATCATCAGGCCACACCAAAAAAAAAAGTTGGTCAATGGATTTCACTTTTCAAAAAATGGTGCAAGTGAGGGAAATTTTTTTTTTTTTTTTTAAGAATTTTTTTTTGTCAATGGATTTTTTTTTTGTGGAAAAGTGGAGCGAGCAACTTTTTTTTTTTTGCCCAGCCTCTGACAAAAGTCCCCTAACATAAAATCTATTGGTTGATCTGGGGGAATTACTGGAAGAAAAATTTGAAAAAAAAAAAAAATTCCATTTCCGAAAATAAGGTGCGTGAAATCCATTGACCAACTTTTTTTGGGGGTCTGGCCTCATATGAACACAGTCAAAGTGCTTGTATGAACCACAAGCATTTAACAATGCATGACTGCATATTACATGAGGTTTTCAGTGATAGTCATGTTAATCCTTTAAGGATTGCATGGTGGTTTGATGCACTATATTCCTTTGTCGTCATGATGCATGAATGCAGCCTGATGCATAAAGTTTCATGCATCATTGAAACGTGTCGTTAATATTGAGCCAAGGCTTGTTCTCCTGAGAGAGCTAAGTTTTACTCGGGGTGCTCCCAACAAAAGAAAAAAAAATCCGACCCTTCCTATCTAGCTGTTTTTCATGATGTTACCGGAAACACACAACCTTATTTTTTTGGCCTATATATATAGGCTACATGCCGTCCATAAAGGGATATTAAAAAATAAAATCCCAATCCAAGAATGACTGTTGCCCCACAGAGTGTGTGCATTAGGTGATTTGATTAGGCCAAATTACAAAAAAAGGTTTGTTTCAGGTCACCCGACCGACCCTAGCAAAACAGGGCCGACCCTATATTTCTTTGCGTAATTTTGAAGAAAATTTCATATTTTTACACTTTTTGGGTCATTTTTAGGTTTTTTTGGGTCATGTTTAGGGTTTCTTGTCATGTTACCTGAAACAAACCTTTAATCTTTTTTGGCCTTAGAATCTGGTGCAGCCTGATTCCTTACACAGTTGGTAGGCCAGCCCAAGGTGTGATGTACTCCCTGATGCACTCCCTGATACACTCCTACCCCCCCCCCCCCCCCCAAAAAAAAAGAAGGTTTTAAGACACTTCCCAATATTATGTAATTATCTGTGTGTAAATGTTAGACTAACTTGTATAGAAATAATGAAACAAAATGAAAAAAAAGTATACATAATATAATTCTGGTATTTAGACGTTTAGATTGCAGTTAGCAGAGATACATAGACAAATGTCAATGCCCATTGATACCATCAATGATATATTTCATAAGTGGAAAATGTCAATGCCCATTGATACCATCAATGATATATTTCATAAGTGGAAGAGGGGGCCATATCCCATGAAGCTGCGGGCTGAGTGAGACTCACCCCAGCACCCACAAGTGAAATACATCAGAGACGGTATCAATGTAGTTGGCATTTGTGCTTTTTTTTAGCCCATTAAATACAGCCAGATTGTATTCAATGGGAGGCATTGCATACGGCGCTTCCAGTGCTTAAGCATATTAAATCTTATATATTTCAAAAAAAAAAAAAGGAAACGGGTTTACAGTATCCACCTTGCCACATCAATAAATGTATCATAATCTCTCTTTAGAAGTATACTCTAAAATAATCTCAGGCTATGAAGAACACTAGACATCTTTTTTTATTTACTTTTTATTGATAGCTCACAACACACAATACAATGTCATGATCTACCCCAATAGATTCCAATGAGATGTGTGGAATACAACCATTCCAGTACTTAAAACACTGTGACCCTCATTTTCACCATTTAATAATTACCTTTCTCCCATAATTCATGCTATAGGTTGACGACAAACTCAGACGGCATTTGGCGGAGGCCATCGCTCGGTGCTGCAATTGGGGTAACAATCGGGTAGCGTTTGGAGAGGCGGGAGCCGTGGCACCCCTCGTAAAGTACCTCAAATCCAGCGACATGGTTGTACATCGCTCCACGGCACGCGCACTCTACCAACTATCAAAGGACCCGGACAACTGTATCACCATGCACGAGTCAGGCGCTGTCAAGGTAACCATCTTTATATGCTTCCTAATGTAGAGTTTATCCCTTTAAGAACAGCACAGTGCTTTAATGTACTATGCCCCTGGTCGTCATGATGCATGAATGCAGCCTTGGTGAGTAATATCGCCAGTGCTGCAGTCAAGCATCATACCTACATCTTTAAAAAAAAGACTATGCAGTGTTTATGTAAGTAACATGTACATGGAGTAAACTATTAGACTATTTAACACTTGAAGGACGGCAGAATGCAATAATGCATCATGCCTTGGTTGTTATGATGCATGAAAGCAGTCCTAGCGAGTAACCTTGCCAGGGCTGCATTTAAGCATCATGCCGACCCTACAGGGTTGAGACACTCCCGAAGGGTCGGCATGATGCATCAATGCAGCACTGGATAGCTACTCGCCAGGGCTGCATTGGTGCATCTTGTGGACAAATGTTGTCTTTTAGCAACATCCGTTACTGTAGAGTTAAATGACACATGATTTCTCTAAGTTACAATAGCATGAGTAGCTTCTATCTTTAGTATCTAAATAAGACTTTCAGTTATTTAACCCTTTTAGGGCTACATACTGTTTTAATGCAGTATGCTCTTGGTCACTATGATACTTATATACAGCCTTGCAGAGTAAATAGCCAGTGCTGCTTTCATGCATCATGCCGAGCCTACGGGGTTGATACATTCCCACAGGGTCGGCATGATGCATGAATGCAGCCCTGGACCATAAAAAGAGAAGACTATGCAGGGTTTATATGAGTAACAAGTACTTGGAGTAAACTATTAGACCATTTAACCATTAAAGGAGGCATCAATGTATCATGCTCTTTCTTATCACGATGCATGAATGCAGCCCTGGGGGCCTGCATTCAAGCATGCCGACCCTACAGGGTTGAGACACCCCCGAAGGGTCGGCATGGTGCACCACTGCAGCAACGGCAAGCTACTAGCCGGGGCTGCATCAGTGCATCGTGATGACAAATATAATGTTTCAACAACATCCATCCTTAAAAGGTTAAGCATCATTTAAGTGGTTTTACCAATTTCACAAATTGTTTTATCATTAAAACTATATTTTCGTGTTTCTAGCCTCTTATGGAGATGGTTGGTGCGAAGGACGACGTTTTACAAGAAGCCGCTGCAGGATGCATCGCTAACATCAGAAGATTGGCATTGGCCAATGAGAAAGCCCGACACAAATAAACCAACCAATGAAAACAGCTGAAACATAATGCCATCTACAACCAGTCAAGACTCTATTCCGCTTAAACTGAGTCAGAAAAAAAGATCTATAGAAAATTAATCCTGAAAATGATAAATGTACAATTCTTTTGTATCAATAAAAACAACTATTATTGAGAAAATGTGCATGTATATATAAAGACAGTATTTTAAAATCACGATAATGCTTAAGAATATCAAAGTAGAACGCTGTGATCTTAGATTCCTTTACTTTACTGCGACACGAATTCCTTAAATGAATTCAACTGCGATGTTACTTTTGGTTAATATATTTTCAAATATAATTTTACTGTTATGCATTCCCCTTTGTTATCTATTTTCATTAGAACAATAATAAAGACCTGGAAATACCCAATGTATGTGTTATGGCCTTTACGTCTCTCGCCAATATTAGTTATTGGTATTATCGTGAAATTAGAATTCTGTAGTAGGGTACATCAGGGCTGTGAAAGTTCAGATTAAAATCTGATTTCAGCTCTTTTGGTCTTCAAATTGGTCATCTTAAAGTTTGTGATTCGTCCAGATCCAATGAGAAATCTGTTTCACATTGTTTGGGGGGGGGGGGGTCTTAGAAATCTAAACAGACGATCACCAAAATACATGACATAGCCCTATTTGCCCTCTTGATTTTCAAAAATTTCTTGGAGGCATGTCCCCCAAACTCCCTATCCATTACTAATACTGCTATTTTTCTATGATGAAATTGCATAGTGTAAATGGATATATATAGTTGTTTGGTCACGCAAACCATCAGCTCTTTTGCTGTTTCTTAGTTCATACCCCTGTACATTCACCTGGAGACTGGCACATACCTTGAGACGAACAACCGATTTTGAGGTTATTCAAGCATTCTTAGCTCTTTATTTGAGAATGATGCTTAAGTTTAAGTGCTATTCTTTCGGGAAAACACACTTGAAGTGGTATTATACATGAATAACCTCAACTTCTGCTGTCCGGGTCAGGGTCTAATTTAGAGGGGGCGTAGGTATGATTATAATCAACCTCAGGAGCTCCGGAGAATTCTGCCCTAAGTGGCCTAAGTTTGAGAGCGTTAATCATGTTGTTCATGAATTTTCATGGTAATCTCTTAAATAATGCCACTCCAAATAATATCCTTGTTTCTCATCACCAAGCCATGAGAAATATGACGGAGGCTTTTTTTTCTTGTTTTTTTTTTTGCTGACTGCTAAATAGGGAAATCTAGGCTCTCGCTAAACTAAAATAATGTTTAAGTAATTAGCTATGGTCGACAACCTTTTTTCATAACGTCAAAAGAGATTCAAATGACTCATGTCGACCAAAAGCTTCTGGTAGTGGGGGGCTGAAATTGCAAATGTCCCCAAAAGGTCAAAAATAAATGTTTTTATAAAAATCCAACTGCATAATATGAAAGGCCTATACTTGATGTACATGTCTATTGATTTTTATGTTGTTATTTGTTTAAATAAAAATTTTAGAAAGAAATTAAAATTTTGTTAAATTTTTTCATTTTACCCCAATAAAAGAGATCACAAACTCATCATTTTCATAATTTAGGAATTACAATTTCACCTAATTTTTTTGTGGAATGTAAAGTAAAGTAGTGTTGCCTGATCATGCCGAAGGAATCATAGTAAATGAACAATTGACCTACTCTGCAGATCATCTCAAACTGAAAAGTCTTATTTTTAAGCAATCCCTGTCATGGAGGCCATTGACCGAAAATTGTGCAGATCAAATTTAAGTCAAAATTGGCTCCAATCGTATATCTAAACAACACTATTGAATGTATAAGACTATTTACCTGTATTGATCAGCTTAAAATAATCGAGAAAGACATTTTAATGATGTAAAATCACAAATAATGTCAATGTCAACGTTCCTGTTTGAAAACAAAATTTCGCTGGCGCTATACGCACCAAACATTTGGTGTATATAAGGCCGCTTATACGCACCAAACGGTGCGGCTCAGTATCGGTTAAGGATATGAAGACCCATTATCCTTAGGGTTGTGGTTTTTCGACTTATATTAGATCTTGAAGTATGATTATATGGTTTGCAACCCAAAACAATTATCATAGCTTTCAAATAAATAATTTGGTTAATTCCGTTTGGTGCATATAGTGGCGCTTATACGCACCAATCGTGGTTGGTGCGTATAAGCGCCACTATATGCACCAAATTTGGTGCGTATAGTGTCGGCCCAAAATTTCAAACCGCCGATATCTATTGTTAACTGCATTCTGATTGGACGAGAGACCAGATGACGTCATCATGCCCGTTTTCTCAGCCAATCAGAAGCCTCCTTACAGCTGGCTTGGGTTTCTATGACGTAGCGATTTCATCAACAAATCTCGGCAATTCAACATCAAAACTTGGCGATTCAACATCAAAACTCGGCAATTTAACTTTATTCTTTATTGTATTACCGACTTTTGTTGTTAAATCGGCGAGTTTTGTTGTTAAATCGGCGAATTTGTTGTTAAATCAGCGAGTTTTATAAGTTTGTTGTTGTCAAGGGATCAGGTCAAGGTCAGGTCAGCAAAGGTCAAGGTCAAGGTCATTAGTAGCGGTTTTGAAATCTCGCTCACGGCCGTATCACAAAATCGGCCATAACTCATTTCCTACTGTTTTGATTGAAATTTTGATGACTGCATCATGTCCGCGCAAAAATTCTGCTTTAGAAAAGTTACTTTAGAAGGAATTTTTGGGAAAAAAAAAGTCCTGAAAAAAAAATCAGCAATTCAAATTTCTTTGTTGTTGTTTTGGCGAGTTTTGTTGTTGTTAAATCGCCTTCTATATACACCCATCCCCAACACACTGTACACCTTATAATACGAATATAGTAATGGGTAATGTTGGCCTCAAAGGGTTAACTATATGGTGAATGTCGTCTGCTATTTCCTATGCCACTCTCTGCTACTTACCGGGCCACCACAAGCCTCACACATATCGCTTTTGTCATTAGAAAGTCGAATGAATTATCTAATTTGAGTACAGTACGTTATTTCTCATTTCTGACAGCAGAATCGTAATCGCCAGAAGAAGCTACCCTAATTTCATATATTGGAAGTCATATATAATCGAATTCCAGGTGGTGGCTGTAGGTGAGCAGGTGGCTGTGGGAAAGCAGGTGGCTGGGGGCGAGCAGGTGGCTGTGGGCGTCAGCGCCCGGCAGCGCGTAATCGCTGTTTTACGTCTCGGCGGAAAAAGCGAGTCGATCGGAGCGTCAGCAGCGACACCATCTTCGTTGCAGCTTCGTTTCTGGTTCGACGTGTTGGGTTGGCCGGGGGGCGGCGTGAGCTGCAGATGATTTTGCCTCCAAAACCGATTTTGCCCCCAAACCGATTTTGAGCCCCGAAACGATTTTGACCCAAAAACGATTTTGAAGTTCTCCTACCCTTCCGAAAATCGGGCCGATCGGAGCGTAAACAGCGAATATATTCGCGATTTTCGTTTTGTCGGATTATATTGGTACCTATGTGTTCTCTGTTTATCCCGTTCTCCGTTTATCCCGTTCTCCGTTTATCCCGTTCTCCGTTTATCCCGTTCTCCGTTTATCGCTTTTGCCGTTTATCGCGTTTGCCGTTTATAGCGTTCTCTGTTTATCCCGTTCTCCATTTATCCCGTTCTCCGTTCATCCCCTTCTCCGTTCATCCCCTTCTCCCTGTATCCCGTTCTCTCTTGATCCATTCATCCCCTTCTCCGCTTTCCGTTTGTCCCGTTCTCCCTTTATCCCGTTCTCCGTTTATCCCGTTCACCGTATATAGCGTTCACCGTTTATAGAGTTCACCGTTTATCCCGTTCTCTGTTTATCCCGTTCTCCGTTTATCCCGTTCTCCGTTTATCCTGTTCGCCGTTTATCGCGTTCACCGTTGATAGCGTTCTCTGTTTATCCCTTTCTCCATTTATCCCATTCTCCATTCATCCCCTTCTCCGTTCATCCCCTTCTCCCTTTATCCCATTCTCTCTTAATCCATTCATCCCCTTCTTCGCTTTCCGTTTGTCCCGTTCTCCCTTTATCCCGTTCTCCCTTTCTCCGTTTATCCCGTTCTCCGTTTATCCAGTTCTCTGTTTATCCCGTTCACCGTTTATAGCGTTCTCTGTTTATCCCGTTCACCGTTTATCCCGTTCTCCGTTTATCCCGTTCTCCCGTTCTCCCTTTCTCCCGTTCTCCCTTTCTCCCATTTTCCCTTTCTCCGTTTATCCCTTTCTCTGTTTATCCCTTTCTCTGTTTATCCCGTTCTCTGTTTATCCCGTTCTCCGTTCATCCCGTTCGCCGTTTATCCCGTTCGCCGTTGATAGCGTTCTCTGTTTATCCCGTTCTCCCTCTCCCCGTTTATCCCGTTATCCGTTTATCGTTTATCCCGTTATCCGTTTGTCGTTTATAGTGTTCACCCTTTATCCCGTTCTCCGTTTATCCCGTTCTCCGTTTATCCTGTTCTCCGTTTATCCTGTTCTCCGTTTATCCTGTTCTCCGTTTATCCCCATTCTCGGTTTATCCCTGTTCTCCCTTTATCCCGTTCTCCCTTTATCCCCTTCTCCCTTTAATCCTGTTTATACTGTTCACCCTGTTTATCCTGTTCTCCAAGAAAAACTGTCGACCATAGCTCCCCTGTGTTTCCCAACTCAGATCTATGTCTCATTGTCCCTTTTTCCTTTGGAAATCTCTATGTCCTTGTTAAAAGATAAATGATCTATGCAAGTTATGAATATGTATGTTCTCTCTATCCCATTGCATTAGCAGCACTCTAAGGTTCACTTTGATTTGAAATGTGCCAATATTATTTTGTCCATTATTATCATGTTTTTATCATTACAATTTACAAAAAAGAAAAAGAATCTTCAAAACACGATTTTAGAGATACCAACTATGGGACAAAATATGAAATAGAAATTTTAAAAAAATTACAAAAAAATTCAAAAAATACAAAAAGAGAAAAAAAAAAGTGGGGGAGACTAGTTTGGCGTGTCGGGACGTATCACTCCAGACTGATGGCACACAGTTTGTATTAGCTTGGAGTTTTCATTGCTTCCCGACTATACCTATGACTGCGCTTTCCCATGCTGTGGTAGACTTACAGCATAACAAAGGCCTGTCCCTTTCACACCATGTCTATGTTGTGTCGGAGGTTAAAGAACCCTTGCTTTGGTAAATGTGTAGGAGTGGGATTTCTATCTTTTGGCTTATCTCATAGATTTGTTCATCCTGGATACGATCATCCAAGGTAGGCCTTCGGCCTACGTTCTTACTTGTGAAAAACTAAAACTTGAGTAAGTCTCACCTGCATAGTCAGTGGGACGTTAAACTACACAAACAAACAAACACGTGGTGATGAGAAACAAGGATTTTATTTGGAGTGGCCTAATCATTATAAAGCAGATGGCAGGTGCATATGCTAAAAACTACCAACGCCCTATTATAGTGGCAATTTATTTGTTAATTATCTTTATCTTAGTGATGAACCCTGCTAAAATCCAAATAATAACAACATCCCTAATTACAGTAGGTAACACACAGACAGTGTCTTAAACATTTAAAGATACATTATCAGTTAAAACGCCCCAAAATCAAGTTATAAAATAGTTGCTTTCATTATTCATTTTCCTTGTGTTTGACATGATTCGTCATAGGGTGTAAAAGTTACCCGATGCCACGGGAAAAACGGGTGATTTAATACCCTCGAATCAGGACAGGAAGCGATGTCACGCTATGGGGAATTTCGGAAAAAATATTATTTCTCAGCAAATAAAGATCTCTACTGGGCATTCTTTCATATGTTTGTGTGTCAGACATGCCCCCTGCTGTAGTATAAATTTGTTACCAAAGGGATGCTTCTGGAAGGAGAAATCTTCAAGTTTTCTAAAGCGCCCTACCTAATAGGTACCGCGCCGTGACTTCCTGTCCTGATTTGAGGGTTTTTGTAACCCGCACAACTAATAGTAAACGGGTAAGCTTTCGCCCCCTATGGTATCAATGTGTATCTTATTGTGATTAGCAGATAGGAATAGACTGAATGTAGTGGTTGTCGGGAGTGGTTGTACACAGGTTGTTGTGTTGTGATTGCAGGCTAAATCAAATGGCGCCATGATACACCCCTAACAGGGTTTGATTTATACGAGCCGGACTGTTATTTATTTGTGACAATATATTATGGCTTTATTATGCTTAATGAGAGCCTTCCAACTTTCCATACTTGCATGGAATAATATGGCTCATGTGATCAACCTAGAATGGGAAAATTATCCAAAATCAGCTGACGTAGTAACGTTAAAGACACATTACCAGCTAATTTTGGGTGTCTTTGACCGGGTGCCGTCTATGCCCGGCTATCTAAAAAAAAGTTGTTTGCAGGGATTAACATTTTTTTAAATAAAAATAAATGAATTTATAAATGAAAATTTAAAAAAAATAATTTTAGAAAAGCTTTTTTATTCCTCTAAACAACTTTTTTAGATAGCCATTCATAGACGGCACCTGGTCATAGATGGCCCCCGGTCATAGACGGCACCCGGTCATAGACAAACGCCAAAGAGCCCTCAATTTAGATTTTTCATTTAGATTCCGTAACAAATGGCTTTCCTATGATAAAAGGCCAGTCAATTGATGAGAACATGTCTAATGGAAGTCTGCATTAATCTGTCTTTAACCATCTAAGGGCCGCATGTTACTTCAATGTGCCTATGTCACTTGTCCGTCATGATGCATGGATGCAGCCATGGCGAGTAACTCACGCATTCATGCATCATAACGACCTGTCGTGATTGCATCAACCTTGCAGAGATTAACACGATGTTTGAATGCAATCCCGGCAAGTTATTCACCAGGGCTGCATTCATGCATCATCATGATCGAGGCCAGAGTGGATTAAAGCATTGCGCTGCCGAACAAGGGTCTAACTTAATATCAGTGCATTTCGTCCGTTTTACCTTATTTCTAACCTTTGAGGCCACACCCATTAGATAACGGCACAATCACTTATCATTAATGGATGTCACTAAAAGATGACATTTGTCGTCATGCCCCAATGCAGCCCTGGCGAGTAACTCGATGGTGCTGCATTGGTGCATCATGCCAACCCTTCAGAGGTGTCTCAACCCCGCAGGGTCAGCATGATGCATGCATGCAGCACTGGCGAGTTACTCACCAGGGTTGCATGCATGCATCATGGCGACAAAGGGCATGATGCATTAAGGTATTATACCGTCCTGTAAGGGTTAAGCTACAATCATAACTTTTACCTTGGCATCTCTTTTCCGTTATCATGTGTTTACCCCTACTACCTAAATTCGAATTATAGTAATTGGAGGTGGCCACTTAGGATATTGACAACAAATAGAAGGGGCTTGATCTAGCAATCGTGAGTTCTTGTTACACCAATATGCCTATAGGAGATATACATTGTCATAGGTTTAGCATTTTAGATGTCAAATGGTATGATTTGTATGTCGCAGGCTTGAGAAGTTTTCACCTGTATTACTGTAATTCAGTTTGCAATTAATACTGTATCATTGTTATTTATTGGTATCCAACTCGCAAGGATGTCGAGTCACCCCTCCTACAAATAAGTTTTGGTGTTCCTCAAGGCTCCATACTAGGGCCACTACTGTTTTTATTATATGTCAACGAAGTAGAAAATGTTATGGAAAATGTTAATATTTTACTTTATGCTGATGATACTGTGCTGTACTTATCTGGTGACAATTCTAAGGTGGTAAACAAAAAAATGCAAGATGACTTGAATAGGTATACGGATTGGTGTAACATGAATCGCTTGACTCTAAACGCCAAAAAAACCAAATTTATGTGTTTCGCTAACACTTACAAATGGAAGGATTGTAAGCTGAATGTAAATGGTCAAAAGATATTTGGAGTATCCAGTTATAAGTATCTGGGAGTTATATTGCATGAAGCTTTGACGTATGAAAAGTTCGTAAATAATCAACTAAGAACTACAGGGTTTAGAACTTATCAACTAGCAAGGTTGAATGCAGTGATAGACAAGTCTATTGCAGTACTGTTATACAAGACATCCATCTTGCCAATTTTGGAATATGCAGACATACTGTACGCTGGTATTAAAAAGGAATTAAAAAAAAGGTTGCAAAAAGCTCAAAATAGGGGACTAAAGGTTGCGCAAAGAGCTAACTTCAGAACCCCTACGTATGATGTACATGCCCACGCGAACTTAAATATGTTGTGTGACAGAGTGGAATACCATCAGATGAAAGAGGCATATAGAAGGGCAGGTCTCAATCGGTATAGAGATAACAGAAACCTAAACACAAGGGCCTGGGATGGAACTATTTTAAAGTCACATACCCCAAACGGGGCTGCATATACAAGAAGTCTGGAACACATAATAGCAAATCTTTGGAACAATTTAGACCCACCAGAAAGAAATTCAGAATCTCTCGACTCCTTTATGTTAACACAAAAAGATTGTGATGTATGTGCCCTTTCGTCCTCCCCCCAAACCACCAAAATACGTATGAAAATATGGAATTCAAAACATAAGACGACAACCTTTATTAAGGTTGATCGCTACTCATTGAATATGGACTACTGCGCAGCTCTCTGCGCATATAGCTTAAAATTGTCAGAATAGGCTAATATTGGCAAACTGGATCCATATGCATGTACACTAAGCCATATCCAAAAATTGGACAATTCCGTGCAAAATTGTGCATTTTATTCCACTTTAAATATTTGATATTTTTGGAGCCTGTGATATTTGCTATTTTTAACATAAATTAGAATATTGAAATTATTTACCAATAAATCATTATCGAGATTGATATAGATCTCATCACTGTGCTTCAAACAACCAAGAGTACAAAATATATACATTTTTTACCCCCATCCTTGGCCTTTAACCCATTATTTTGGCCTTTAAATATGACATTTAGACAGTTTTTGACCTATTTTTTAACTTTAAAGGCCCAAAACCCTAAAAATATGTGCGGGACCCCCTATCAAAATTACTTTTAGATGTTAGCAATTGATCTAAACAATCTTTTGAGAAAGTAAAAAAAAAAGTCTATGGATTATTTTTGCTATTTTTTAAGCTTTTGCTGACAAATTTAGCATCAAATTTAATCTTTCGTCCTAGAACCACCACTTTTTTTCACAATAGGGTTGTTTTTGGACCATAATTTTATTTTTCCCATATAAAGACACAATAAAGGAATTTTCATTTTAAATATAACATTAATGTGGGTAGTGGTTCACTAAGAAAAAAAATCGTGAAAATTTTACATTTTTTGGTGTTTTTTGCCAAAAATAGAAAATACTTTTTTTTTCAAAAATCTGTAATAAAAAAAGTAGCCCGGGACCCCCCTTATTTTTTTCCATTTTCCATTTTCTAATGATCTAAACTACCAATAGCCAAAAAAATAGGAAATTCTATGGATGAAAAGTTAAGAGTAGCGATCAACCTTAAGTATTTATTTATTTAAAATTAAGTATTTTCTTTTTAATAGTTCACATCATGCGCCCAAATGTGTTTTCACCAAGTCCACAACACAAATGATTATGGTTAAGTGTTGGTTGTTGTATAACGTCATACGACCAGAGTTAATGACATGTTTGTGTTCAAAGTATTGATACGAGTGGCTGAGTGAGCCAACTCTACTAAGGTTGATAAATATAATAGGTAAGGCTGCCGAAATTAAAACTACTCGAACAGAGTAAGAAGCAGCCGTTCTTTTATTGTTCATCATTGCATTAACAGTGAACTGTCTAACATGAATAGACTATCTATGTACTCTTCATCCCATCTGTACTTCATTTATATAATACTGTAACTGTTTCTATTGATGAACAAGAAATAAAGATAAATAAAATCAAAAAGGATAAGTTATAATATATGAAATAAGGTGCGTAGTATGATAATAGGTATCCCAGGTCATTTTCCGATAATAGTGTTGCACATGTGGAAATGGGTCAAATGGATAGACCATGTTCAATGATGAAAACAGTTTAAATATCATACAAATCGGTCAAGCAGTTTGGATTTGACAGCCGTTTGAAAATGCCAAAATGTTGTTTGGACCTTGGTCTCCACTAGATTATGTGAGCATATTGTAACCATTTTGGAATCCCTGAACAAAATAAATAGATCCTCTAAAATGCTTGATCCCTAGTCACCATGTATATCTCCTTTTAAATACTCGATGAAGCGTCAGTAAGTGCAGACTTCAATTTATATTTTTATAGATCCTCAAAATTGCAATATTTTACACATGTTCTCATAGATCTTGGACAGAATTGGTTGCATATCACAAATTGGTAGTCTTATTTTACCAATATGGCAGATATCCCTTTGGTTCTGTAGGTATACCTTGTATAAGTCATGGAGAGTGTGCCTATTTTTTTCCTGATCTGGATTACCAAGGTTGATTTTAGAATTTTCATTTAAAAATGAGGTAAACACTAATTATCCCAATGTCTCAAAACAGTGAAAATGACCAATCTTCAAATCAACACCGCACAAAAGTTCTTTCATATATCAAGTTGGTTTCTGTTATAGGCATAGGTCAATATGGTAAACAAAAGTTCCAGACAATGTTTATCATTTAGAAATATTATATGATACCACATGAGTTGATAAAAGCATGAATTTCCCAGAAGAGGGAGCCAGAAGAGTTTAGGGTGTTGGCTCTGCTGTAAAAGGTTGGTGTATTTTTCCAATAACTGGGACCCAAGGGGAGTTGATTCCACCTGGCCAACCTTTTTGGAAATCCACACAGGGCGTACAGCGGCCATTTTGAATATTCGGGATAGTGAGAATATAGATAATCTATAAATATGGATATCTCTGCTTCTAACTAACATAGAAATAAAAATTTAAATTCAAAATATACATCTTTGAGGTCAGGGAATGCAATGGAGTAGTTTCAAAGTAGGTCAGTGGCGGCCATTTTGAATTTTTAATGATATTTATGATAGAAAAATAGCTTCAATCTATAAATGTGGTTATCTCTGCATCTAACTATCATAGAGACTCAAACTTAAGTTTAAAATATACATTTGTGAGGCCAAGGAATGCAATGGAGTAGTTTCCAAATACGTCAGTAGTGGCCATTTTGAATTATTAATGATATTTACGATAAAAATAGCCTCAATCTATAAATGTGGCCAAGGAATGCAATGGAGTACTTGTCAAGGAGGTCAGTGGTGGCCATTTCGAATTACTAATGAGGTTTTCATTGACATGTGTCTCAATTATCAATCTATTGATAAAATGTCACAATCATCATAATGACACTGTTATAGGTTTCAGCTATGTTAGGTCAATCCATAGAGATCAATCACTTCAGTGAGACTATTAAGAAATTAGTAGCTAGTGTTCTAGTCAACATTGGTTAATTGGGCACATATTATTGAATTTTACTTGGGCAAGCCGGGCTTGCCCATATCTGGAAAATGGTCATTATTGTCCAGGGCTACCAGTCCAGATGGGCCAAGCCCACCAACTAATTTTGGTATAATGCATCTGCTCTTTTCCTCAGCAACGGATACTATATAAATAATTCAAACATAGCCAAGCTCAAATACTTATTTGACCATGGGCATGAAGATATCTTTAAAACTATTTTACATATCCAAGCACAACTTAAAATAAAAGAAGACCGATTTAAGTTGTTCCTGATGAACGCTGCTGACAATATTCAATCGTCCTGGTGTGAGGATCTCTTTTCATCAATGAACAACTAATCCACTGGATGTCTCCATTATTTTGAGACAGTGAGAAGCAATGGAGAATGGGTCGCCTTTTTATGACAGGAACAATTCGTTGATCATATCTTTGTTCATTTACAGTCACCATCTGAAAGACATTGGATTACAGTAGAGTAGTATAGTATGTATCGGAACGGGACTATAGTTAACTACTGTTTATTACTCAATCGACCTGCAGCCAATCAGAGGCCTCCATTTGGTCACGTGACCCCCTCATTTGCATAATTACGTAATAGGCCACGCCCCCTCATTTGCATAATTACGTAATAGGCCACGCCCCCTTGATCACCAGCCAATCAGAGGCCGCCATTTGGTCACGTGACCCCCTCATCTGCATAATAGGCCACGCCCCCTTGATCACGTGACCCCCTCATTTGCATAGTAGACTACACCCCTTTGATCACCAGCCAATCAGTGGCTTCCATTTGGTCAGGTGACTCCCTTTGCATAATAATGGATCACGTGACCCCCTCATTTGCATAATAGGACCACACCCCCTTGGTCACGTGACCGGAAGCGCTCTTTATTTGGAAAATAGGCCACACCCCCTTGGTCACGTGACCTGACCCCCTCCCTCATTTGCATAATATAGACAATAGACAGACCACGCTTCCCTTTTGGTCACATGACTTGGACTAGCCAATGGGAGGCTTCTATAAGGGGGGAGGGGAGGGGAGGGGGGGAGGGGGGCACTTTAAGATGCATGGGGAGGGGAGGGGGGGGAGGGGGGCACTATTTATGGGGTGGGCGGGCACTTGGGGGGGAGGGGGGGCCTTTGGGGTCTGCTCGGGAGAAAAAAAAAAAATTATCTGATCTCTAGGGAATCGCTTCCTCTCTACCCCCCTTTAGGGGGGTAGGGAGGAGGCGAGTCGAGGTGACTGTAGAGGAGTTTTTCGGTGACTTGATGACTTTCAAACGACTGTGCTGATAGTTGATGAATTTGACTTTTTGACTTGAATATTTCATGCGACTTTGTGACTTGTAAGCGAAAGCGAAAGCGACTTTGCGGCCCGTAGCCCCTTAAATAAAGAGGTGACTTTGTAACCTCAGGGGGGAGATCCTTCTACACCCCCACGGAGTAGAAAGGATCTCGGTTGATTGACTGTACTTTGACTTGTTGTTGTAAACAAATAAAAAAAAAAAATAAAAAAAAATCAATGAATAGAACGACCCCCTCATTGCTAACAAAGGAACGCCTTTTGAATTACACAAATGACCCTCTTTTTGTAGGGGTTAGCGGTAACTCGACTTGAATTAGAGTATTAGGGAGAGCAAAAACGCGACTACACACCGTCTTAGACTGTCGTCTTACGGACCGGATAACAATAACCCTAGTTACCTCGGTTACTGTTGCTCAAGAGACGGCGATGGATCTGGTCACGTGGATACTGAAAGAAGGTCTACCTATAACCACCACGCTAGTTTGAACGCGGCGGGTATGAGTCATCATGGGGGCCCTTGACGGGTGGGTCCTCCCCATGCAGCCGTATGTCGAATTTAAGAAATGCCCATGTCACACGTCACTAAGGGAGAAAACGTTTTTTGAAAATATTTAGAACCCGAATTTGAGCATTCTGGTACATTTTTAAGGACCCAGACACTGCAAAGCCGAGTACCATCCAAGAAAAAAAAAAAAAAATTTGGCGAAATGTTTAGGCTTGAAATGGCACTTTTCTGATGCACTCTTTGAACATTTTTTTTTTTTTCCTCATGTCACTATGGTCCATGGCACATGTGGGACTCAAGAAATGCCACATGTCCCATGTCACTTAGATGTCCGTGCCCGTGTCGTCGTATCGAATTTTAAGAAAATGCCCATGTCACCATATCGAATTTAGGGGTCTAGTGACATCAGCATGTCCGGCTATCCTCCACAAATTTAGCTCTAAAATGTTTACTTTTTTTTGGGGTTGATTTTTCATCATTTTTAAAAAACAATAGGTTGTTTGAAATGTTTGCTGTTGTAAATAGAAACAAAAACAAAACAAAGCGCATGGTAAGATTATGTCACATTGCAAGTGGCGGGTCCGCTCGAGGCTTATTCAGCCTCTTCGTGGATCCGCGACTGCCAATGTGATCATATACTAATCACCGGCGTTTACGGTATTATACTAAGGTATGAGACGGGTCTTACAGAAAAGGTGTCTAAAGAGCCCTGTGACCTGATTGAAATGACGTCAGCGTCGTCTGCTCGTCAGTGCCCGGCTGTAGCCCGTAGGACATGTTATTCTGCTTTTCTGGATGTTTTGAAATATTTTGATTTAACTGTTAATACCTGATAACAAGCCTCTGAAGCAGATTTTTGATCGAGCACCTGTTCTCTACTCTTCCATCGATTAGCTGCTTCAGCAAAAAAAAAAATCGCGCGCGCGGTCTAGTCTATATGACGGAGTCGCTAAAGCTCTGTTTAGAGAGTGGAACTTGACCTTGAGTATAGACTCAGTACTAACTGAACGCCCCGCGGGGTCACCCCTCACGTGGGAATATGTACAAGCTCTGGTTCTTCACTTTACGGCTTGACTAAAACTGAGACGCGTCCATGATAAACTCTAGCCTTTTTTTTTTCCTTTACTAGGATCGAGAGAGATATTTTAAATGGGGCGGTTATCTAAATAGCGTGGAACTAAAATCAGGCTGCGGCAGATAGTATCTCTGCGCACCTCAAGACTCAACGTAACTTTCACTCTCCAGCAGAAGTTTAGTTGTGACTAATGATGGGCGGCGACCGTCGTGCACCGGCGGACATTGGAGAGTGTTGGAGAGCTGAACCTTACAGACATATAAATCAATCGCTTTGGTGGAAATATCTCGCCATAGATTGGAACCAAATACTTATCTAATGGAATCGTTATCAGTTTTCAGTTTTCTTGCCGTACAAAATTTATTTCCCACTCTTCACGTGGTGATAGCTGAAGGTCGCTCGTCGTAGGTACGTGTGACCGGAACACCCTTTTTGTTTTTGGCGCGGGTTGACATCAGATTTGTACCGTACTGTCGCGATTAAGAGCTCTGAGGGAGGGCTTTTCAATTCGGTGAAGTTCTTACTCAGGAGCTATATACAAGCTAGGCGCTGGCGCTTATTCAAAGTCGCGATTTTAGTGCTTGAGAAAAAACATTTGGAGGCTCTTATACTCCGGCGCTTATAAAAGACCGGCACGCTTTTCAACACTAGTTGCTTTATCGCGACCGTACGGTATGACTTCGGTGTCAAAAGATCCCAAACTCCAAATAAGGAAGTGAAACGACGTCGTCTGTCTACCTCGTGCGCGTCATAGCGTCGTCGAAAATAGTGTGACGTCAGCATCTCTCAGGCGGCTAGGAAGTCAGTTCGACAAAATGGCTCACGGAGTGAACTTCGTGGCCGTTTCTCGATCTATGATCGATGCGGCCGTGGAGAAGGAATTCGTAGCCGTGCAACAGAGAGAGGAGGCGGAGAGACAGAACTTCGTGGCCGTTTCTCGATCTATGATCGATGCGGCCGTGGAGAAGCAGTTCGTAGCCTCGCTACAGAGAGAGGAGAGACAGCGGACTGCTGCTGAAGCAGAGGGTGTGGTGGATGAGCTGATCGAGAACGTCGCTGATCAACTCATCCGCCGGTGCGTGGAGCAGGTCAAGCAGCAAGTCTGCATGGAGGAAGGCCTACCGCCCGCCGTGCTGGAGGAGCTGCTGAAGGACTGCCACGCGTTATGACCACGCCCTCCGCTTCAGCAGCAAGGTCCCTGCGACCCTCTCTCTACCAAACGGTCCTTTTAAGGACCAACCACTGATCACAAAAGTTGAAAATCAATCTCAATATAATATACGCATCAGAAAAACCCCTAATACGCTCTACACTGAAACCCTGTTGAGTAGGTAGATCGAGTTGGGCATTTTTTTTTAGGAAGGGCAATCAGGTCATCGTGTGGAGATCATCAGGTGTCCTGTGTGTGTGTGTGTGTGTGTGTGTGTGTGTGTGTGTGTGTGTGTGTGTGTGTGTGTGAATTTTATACAAATACAATTATTCATTCCTTTCAGCAAGAAAATTAGCTCAATGTAATCATATGATTTTAACTGCCCTACTTATCAGGGCCTTGACGACATCTGACCGCCCCCCTTTTCAGGATCTAAATGGAAATTCACCGCCACCGCTTTTCAGAGTACTGCAGCGCCATTACCTAATTCTTTTTGTATGTGAAAAAAAAACAAAAAAAAAAACAGCACTGATAAGGGGTTTAATTAGACAGATATTGGTTTCTACACTATCAAAAAATAAACCCTCAGCGCTTTAATGCTAAAGGTGGCAATAGTGCTTTAATGCGCTACGCCCTTTGTCGATATGCCAGTGTATGCATGCATGCAGCCCTGGTGAGGAACTCTGAGTGCTGCATTCATGACTTATGACGACAACGGGCACTGCACATTAAAGCGCTATGCGACTATTAAAGGGTTAGATCCAGTCTTGCTCCAGGCATCCAGAATGCTATACCCAGAGTTGGTGGTCTGGTCCAGACTGCTGTACACAGATTGTAGACGGGATGGCGGGTTGCTGCCAGACTATCCCTCTGGTACGATATGCGGCTGGCGCGGCCGAGCCTGTCTTATATGATGCTGAGTCTAACTATGTATTAGATACCCTACGAGTAACTGAGAGTATGTCAAAATAATCACGGCAAACTGACTGGCGTCTTCATAGGATCATAGGGTGGTTATTATTACATAACTCAGTAACCTTTGGTTATGTGTTAGATAGAGTACACTTGGACACGGTTATTCCATATACCCACTGCCCCACAGGGTCAAGACGAGGTGATTTAAATAATAAGACCCAGACGGGTAAAATAGCCAAAGTCAACAATGACCTGTTTTTTTTAGTTTTTTTTTTAGCCAATATGGACAAAGAGACACGGGGTGCTGTACACAGGTTGTGGACGGGCTGGTGGGTCACTGCCAGACTATCTCCCTGGTCCGATATGCAGCCGGCGTGGCCGAGCCTGTCTTATATGATGCTGAGTCTAACTATGTATTAGATACCCTACGAGTAACTGAGAGTATGTCAAAATAATCACGGCAAACTGACTGGCGACTTCATAGGATCATAGGGTGGTTATTATTACATAACTCAGTAACCTTTGGTTATGTGTTAGATAGAGTACACTTGGACACGGTTATTCCATATACCCACTGCCCCACAGGGTCAAGACGAGGTGATTTAAATAATAAGACCCAGACGGGTAAAATAGCCAAAGTCAACAATGACCTGTTTTTTTTTGTTTTTTTTTAGCCAATATGGACAAAGAGACACGGGGTGCTGTACACAGGTTGTGGACGGGCTGGTGGGTCACTGCCAGACTATCTCCCTGGTCCGATATGCAGCCTGCGTGGCCGAGACTGTCTTATATGATGCTGAGTCTAATTATGTATTAGATGTGCTACGAGTAACTGAGAGTGTGTCAAAATAATCACGGCAAACTGACTGGCGACCTCATAGGTCAGTTATTATTACATAACCTTCGGTTATGTGTTAGATAGAGTGCACTTGGACACGTTTATTCCATGTACCCGCTGCCCCACAGGGTCAACACGAGGTGTTTAAATAATAAGACCCAGACGGGTAAAATAGCCAAGTCAACAATGTCCTGTTTTTTTAGCCAATATGGACAAAGAGAAACGGGGTGCTGTACACAGCTTGTGAACGGGGTGGCGGGTCGCTGCCAGACTATCCCCCTGGTCCGATATGCAGCCGCGGCGTGGCCGAGACTGCCTTATATGATGCTGAGTCTAATTATGTATTAGATGTGCTACGAGTAACTGAGAGTGTGTCAAAATAATCACGGCAAACTGACTGGCGACCTCATAGGTCAGGTATTATTACATAACTCAGTAACCTTCGGTTATGTGTCAGATAGAGTACACCTGGACATGGTTATTCCATATACCCACTACCCCACAGGGTCAAGACGAGGTGATTAAGTAATAAGATCCCAGACGGGGGGTAAAATAGCCAAGGCAACAATGTCCTGTTTTTAGCCAATATGGACAAAGAGACACAGGGGGTGCTGGGAGTTGGCGACAAGGGGCAAGACGGGCAAGACTACTTCTCAAAATAGTCAATGACAATGGCCAAGACCTAGTTCTTAAATTCGACAAGACCCAAGTAAATTTTCTGCACCGTGTGACAACGACCGATCAGCTACCAACCTATTTTTGGTTATTTTTCTATTCAGTTTTTGATCAGCGCACTTTATTATCGTGGTTTTTTTTTAAAATTTTTTAATCATAAATAATATGTTGACTTGGAAAAAAAAAGAGAGCTGACATGTCGCTGTTTTGTCACTAAACCCAAAGACCCACCCACCCCGTAGGAAGGGTAGACGTTTGTGAACGTTCCCTTAGGTCTCTATTCTTTATTTATTGTATGGCCCCTAAAGAGGGGCCAACCAACTGACACTGTCAGTTGGTTAGTAGATGCTACTCAACATGGGCGTAATTAATTACACCTAGTGTTGAGAAACAACATGCCTGAGCTCAAAAGGCCCCCGTTGGATGGGGGCCCTTGTGGCACAACGAGTTGATTCGTTTTTCAGATTACCGACTCGGCGAGAGTTTCTGCCTATGTATCTTTTATAAAGCCTTAGATATGGTGTGGTATTTTTCATCTCGCTATAGTTTAGTTGGTATTCGAAGAAACTGCCTCATTTCTATCAGAAATACACAATATTGAATTGTTTTTTATATTTTAATATATTCAGAAGCACACTTTGTTGCCTATATAGCTCATTATGCGTTGAAATGTTCGCGAGCATCGTAGGAATGTACAAATCCCCTATTGTGGCGCCATCTGACGAAAGAGCAAGGAACTATACGTGACCTGAACCCCGCCCTCAGCGCGTTCGTTATTCGCATCTTTGACAGCGACTAAGAGACGCTCAAACTGTCTCTTATTTAGTTTGAACTTATCACAAATTTGTCTTTGATAGGTCGTAGATCGACTTCTGACTTTTTAGTTAGAATAAAAAAACAAGTGACGCCGCCACAGACCCGCGCATTAACGCGCTCCGCCGTCTTCAGAGGGCTGAGTCTATAGTACAGTAGATTCTACTGTGTACTTACACTAACAGTGCTACATATACATACCTGAGTCATAAGTGGTTTTTTTTTTGTTGTTTTTTAGGGGAAAAAAAGTGATCTACTCACCCAAACCGCTATTAGTAGGTAACCTGTATGACCCATACCGCAAACATCTGCCTCGTGACTGATAGTGTACCGGTGGTGAAGTGCTGTTGCAAGAACAATTGAGGCTCTTTATATAGCTGAGAGAGCGAATGGACTAATCTTGTTTTCACCTTGAGCCCCACCCTATTCCAGAGAGGGTATCAAAAATCGCATGTACACGTATATGGGCTTATAGCTGGTGAATAGATAAGGCGGGGCACCTGTGTATACTAAGACTCCAGGGGGCGTTTTAACGACAGGTGTGACGCGCCAGCCCGTGGAGGGAGCTTTTGTTTTCACCTAGAGAGCGTATACAAAGCCTACAGGGGGTGATTAACGCCAGGTGTGACGCGCCAGCCAGTGGCCGGATCACCTCATCTTCTAAGCTTTTGTTTTCACCTAGAGAGGGGATCGAGAGTGTATACAAAAAAACTACAGGGGATGTTTAACGCGGCCAGCTGCCTACATGCTATATCCTAAGCCTGTTTTCAGCTAGAGAGGGATCTACATCACCTAAGCCCTTTTCCACCCTTAAATCGATCTGATAATTACCATAAAGAAGAGTAATGCACGTTACATGTATATGGGCTTATAGCTGAGTAAGAGCTTAAGATGCTAGTCAACTGTGTATGCAAAAAAACTACAGGGGGTGTCTAAAGTCGATTGTCATGCGCCAGCGGGCGGACAGAAGTCTGCCACTCTAGCTGTGACTACAAGCGCGTGCGTGTGGTAGACAGCTTAAATCAAACACGAGTTAAGCTCCTTATAGCTTCCTACTGTCTGCGGATTCGAGTCTTTTGTTTTTTTCATGTATTTCCTCGGAGGGTCGAACAGGATTAAAGATGTAACGAACCCGCACCTACACAGGTAGACAGCCGGTCGCCTTCCTAGTGAGAGTTTTCCTCCTGAGTTAAGAAGCTTATCTCGGAGCCTAGTACATAAGCGAGAGTGAAACATGAGTCCCACACACTTCTTCAACCACCTTCAGCATGGCGTCATCAGGAATCACTCTACGTTCTACCGAATGTGAGCAATCCCAACACTACTACAGAGCCGCGACAACACCACATGAGGAGACGTCCATGTTTACTGATGAGTCAACAAGTAGCAAGGTGGAGGTTGGTTTTTATCAAGATTCGTACGGGTGGCTGGAAAGTGTGAGGGCTACTTCTGCAGCTAATGCTGCTGCTCGTGCAAAACGTGAAGCTCGTATCGCTGTTCGTGCTACACATGCTGCATACGAAGTTGCCAATGCTGCTAACAACGTTGCTGTTACTCTCGCCGCTGCTGCTCGTGCTGCTAATCTTTTTGCTACTGTTTCCGCTCTTGCTACCGATGCTGCGGCTACTGATGCTGCAACGTCTGCTAAAAGTGTCGCTGTTGCGGCTGCTGCTAGGGCTAATGCTATTAATGCTTGTACAGCTGCTAAAAAAATAGCCTGTTTTGCTTATGCTAGTCGCAGTGTCGCTGTTACGGCTATGACTGATGCCCATGATGCTAAGTTACGGGCTTTTGCTTTTGCTGAAGATGCTGTTGATGCTCAAGATGTTGCTGCTGCTGCTGCTACTGCTGCTGATGATGCTGCTGCTGCCGCTGCTGCTGCTGCTGAAGATGCTGCTGCTGCTGCGGCTGATGCTCTAGACACCTATGACGCTGCTGCTCTAGACACCTATGACGCTGCTGCTGCTGCTGCTGCTGAAGATGCTGCTGCCGCTGCTCTAGACACCTATGACGCGGCTGCTGCTGCTTTTGCTGAAGATACTGTTGATGCTGCTGCTGCTACTGCTGCTGCCGCTGCTGCTACTGCTGCTGCCACTGCTCTAGACACCTATGACGCTCCTGCTACTCCTGCTCTAGACACCTATGATGCTGCTGCTGCTGCTGCTGCCACTGCTCTAGACACCTATGACACTCCTGCTACTCCTGCTCTAGACACCTATGATGCTGCTGCTGCTGCTGCTGCTGCTGCTGAAGATGCTGCTGCTGCTGCTGCACTAGTCATCTATGACGTGGCTGCTGCTCTAGACACTTATGACGCGGCTGCTGCTGCTGCTGCTGCTGCTGCTGCTGAAGATGCTGCTGCTGCTGCTGCTCTAGACACCTATGACTGAAAACATAGTAGGCGTTATTTACAAACACTGCTGTTACCTATGCCTAAACTTAGTAGGTCTTATTTACAAACAAGAGAGCCACGTGGTGTTGTTTACAAACAAAGAGAGCCACGTGGTGTTGTTTACAAACAAAGATAGTCACGTGATGTTGTTGTGGTCTATCATGTCAATGAAGGGGTCGCGTGATCAAGGGGGCGCGGCCTATTATGCAAATGAGGGGGTCACGTGACCAAATGGCGACCTCTGATTGGCTGGTGATCAAGAGGGCGTGGCTTATTATGCAAATGAAAGGGTCACGTGATCAAGGGGGCGTGGCCTATTATGCAAATGAGGGGGTCACGTGACCAAATGGTGGCCTCTGATTGGCTGGTGATCAAGGGGGCGTAACCTATTACGTAATTATGCAAATGAGGGGGCGTGGCCTATTACGTAATTATGCAAATGAGGGGGTCACGTGACCAAATGGAGGCCTCTGATTGGCTGCAGGTCGATTGAGTAATAAACAGTACTTAACTATAGTCCCGTTCCGATACATACTATACTACTCAGTAGCTTCAATTGGAAAAATAATGACTGCTAATCACACCCTTTTCAGTTGTGCTTAAAAGCATCTTCACTTTGAGGAGGATTACTCAAAGGTGTTTGGTCTCTGTAGCCTACTAGAGGACTTGAAGATGGGAGACTGCATAATGATGGAAAAGCTGACACTTCTTGTGCATGGAGATTAGTTAACATTGGCTGTTTTTCATTTTGAGGCAAAATATAAGGGACCTGGTTGTGGAGTAAATTGAGAGTAGGAATCAGGGCCCAAAAAGTGACTTTGTGACCTGACCCTGGCTTTCAAACAACCCCAAGCCTTCTCCCCCAATGGGCCTGGGTGCCTGAAGTGCATTTCTTAAAGTTGGGTTAGGAGCTGCATCTTAGAGGCACAATTCTCACTCTAAATAGTCTATAACTACTTATTGCACATTCAAAAACCATCTTTATGTATTTTACAATTTTTTATAACATTAAAACACACAGAAAACAGAAAATAATTATACATAAGAGAGTTCCTATGGTTGCCACTGGTGGTATGACCGAGCCACTATCAGAATCTCCATAGGCTATACCATAATATAACACCACCTGGGCTGCAGAGGGAATAGTAATGGGTCACATGATATCCTCAGACCATGGTTTTCTCTAAATTTGATGCATTTTTAAGTATCAGAATGCTTTAAAAGTGATGTGTGCATTTGTATAGGCAATATGGACACAAATAATTGGAAAATCGAAAATCGTCCCAGAGTAAGTTCCTAACCTATCTTTAAAGACAGAATCCTCCTTTGGGCTTTACTGGTCAAAGGCTAAGAAGAAGGTGGCCCTGTTCAGCCCTGTTCAGGCATAGGTAGCAATGGCTGACCAGGTTACTTCCTGTAATAGGTGGACTATGTATGATGTACTATTGATATCTTGAATACAGAATACAATATAATTGACCTGTTACATCAAGGTTTGACCATCTTTGTATCATATGCATATCATTGAGTATCACAGCAGATGGTCTGACATTATTTGATTATACCTGGACCAAATTTTATTTTGCATTCGGTCCTTATCCCTGCATTGAGTATGGCTGAAAGAACAATTATCATAGACAATTTTGGTACTTCACTTCTAGTATTAAGTTCATTCAAAGTGTAATATTAACCTGAATAGGTTATTGGGTACCCAATAGGAAGAGCCATATATTGTCACTCTATAGTCTTTGGAGTAGGACTGTCCAGAGCCAATACTGTAAACGTACATATTGCTGCAGGTACAAATTTCCGCGGATTTGCTTCAAAGTACAATTTCACTGGGATTAAAATTCGCTGATATTGAAATTTTACAGTTACATAGCTATATTGGATAAATTTCCGCTCTGTGCATATTTTCGCGGATTTAAAAATCCGCAAAACCCGCGAAAATATGCACAGCACGAAATAAAATATGTTTACAGTAGGTCCCTCATCATTAAATATTAGTGAAATGGGGTGCCACATAGAGGAGAACCTCTTGTGAACATGGTACATTTTGGCAGGTAGCTGACTTGCAAGCCCTAGGTAAGATTGGATATGTACCTATGCATAGGTATCAAAAATGGATAGCTGAGGAAGTTAGGATAGCTCCACCCATTTTGGGAACAATTTTTCAGTTATTTAACCTGTGTCCGCCAGGTAACTGTTTCAGCAAAATCAATGTTTAGAAGACCAGAGACCTTTATCTGAAAGGATCACTCATGTGACTTTTTCACCACTGACCATGCTTTATCAATTAAAGGTTGATCTAGTACTGCTCTACTGCTGAAATTGCATCTTTAATGTCCTTATTCCTGCATTGTGTATAACTACTTGGTGCTGGCCACTCAAGCCAGAGGATTTGTCTTGTACATATAAAGCTTCTAACAGCATATCACGTGACAGGCCATTGTGCTTTCTATAAGTGCCCTTGACAGTGAAGTCTATATTGAACAAATCTTTCAAAAGGTGTGGTAAAAATGGTAATGTATTTGTTGTCATTGGGCTAGGAAGAGTCCATATTTGTGACTCAATCCAGCAAAGTGGAACTTATGTCGCTCATCAAACATTTTTAGTTATCTATGTCATGTGATAGAACAGCTCATTACCTCTCTATAGAGCCCATGTGTGAGTCCAAATCTCACTCATACGTATTTAAAAAATATTTTCAAAGATAAAAACACCCGGAGTGCTAATTTGAGCTACGCGTGATTAAAGTGGAACGAGCAGGTCGCGACCTGCTCGCGAGTAGTCAGCGAGCATATCACTCATTGGTTACCTTAGCAAGGGGTATCTAGAATTGAGATATCAAGCTGAAATTTTTACCAGGCATTCCAGATAGTTATATCTACTACATACTAAAAGATTGGTCTCTTTGGGGAAATATTTTTATTCATGCAACATCGTTCAAAACCACGTTCAGTTTCCTGGAAAAATGACAGAGTTAGTGGTTTAGTGGAATAATTATAGATGCACAATACCTGTTCCTGGTGTAGTTTAGGGACAACTAACAGTTCCAAAACCTATTAAATGTAGTCTGTTAAGTCCTGAGTGTCCTTTCACATTATGTGAGCATTGTACACAGATAATTTGATAGGGAAAATCCAAGTGCAGTGGGCGGGGTCCTCCATGTTCATGTCACATTATTTCTCCAGGTCAAAATATATATCCATGGTCGCTGCTGATTGTGTATCATCATTACACCCTAAACCAGTAGCAGATTATGATTATATTAACAACACAACATCATAATAGAATATGTGATATCCAAGTTCATGGCATACCTCGTTATGGTACGTAAAGAGGGAGTTCTAGTCAGAATCACTTGCAATCCACACCTCGTCATTAGAGTCTTCTGCAGATGAAGGGCTCCTTGTTCTTTTCCGAGAAACAGCACCTTTAGGTCGGCCCCTCCCTCTAGGCTGCTGTTGTCCTGGCTGTTGCCCCTTCCCCTACCTCTGCCCCTACCTCTGCCCCTTCCCCTACCTCTGAGTTCCTCCTGGTCTGCCTGTTCACCGACACCCCTGCCTCTGCCTCTTCCTGTGGCTCTGCCTCTGGCTCTGGCCCTGCCTCTACCCCTGCCTGTGAGTTCCTCTTGTTCTGCCTGTTGGCTGTTGCCCCTACCCCTGCCACGAACTCTGCCTCTCCCTCT
The DNA here is from genome assembly GCA_947462335.1 of Harmothoe impar. NCBI lineage: Eukaryota > Metazoa > Annelida > Polychaeta > Phyllodocida > Polynoidae > Harmothoe > Harmothoe impar. The sequence goes on along the minus strand of OX381719.1, from coordinate 58,681,572 downwards.
AAGTTGCTGTTCTTCTAGCTCTTGTCCTGGCTGATGGGTTTCAGTGTCATTGTTGTGTTCTCCTATACCTGACCCAGGCTTTGGTACTGTTGGCTTTGGACAGGTGATATCTCTTGTGGCATCTCTTGTGACATGTTGAGCCTAGTCAAACATCGCCACATCAAGTACGCCAACATGAATTTGTTTTTATTTTGACCACTGCAATTGTCGCAATGGAGATCCAAATTCTTGGGGCCCAGGGAGTAGTTCTCGAGATAATGGTGGAGATATGAGATCACAGCGTTGGATCCCTTACTACTGCAATGAGACTCATCTATCAGGTAGTTAACCTGGCTTGGTCCTGCTTCCATAGAGACACCAAAGATGCCACACTTTCTTGGCACTAGAAAGTAGAGTGGGCCTGGCTGCATGGGGTAAGAGGGCAGGTGCACTTGCTGGGCATAGTCAAAGCTAACATGCACCCGATAGTCTGTACTACATGGTGGATGAGGGCCAAGTGGAGGAGAACCAGCTGCTTTATAATCCTCCTTTGCCTTCTTTACCAGCTGCTGTAGGTAGGCCCTTTCCTTCCCTACTACCTGTAAATGATGTGTTTGTTTTTTTAACTTTGCCTGCTTGACCTCTTCTGGGAAACAGCTAGACCGGTGGATGTCTCTGTTGTTCCTCTGACACTCCCAGCAGAGATCAGTCATGGGCCTTGCACAAACTATTCCTGGGAGGAGCTTTCGCCACAAACTCCTGAAAGTAGACAAAGCAACTGCCCTCTGCTGGATATCTACCATGGCTTTTTCATACAACCTGTAAATGTCAGCTTTGGTGTCAGAGGAGGGGAGAATTAGTATATCATCTCTCTTGTGAGTTGGTATTCTGCCTGGAAGAGCAATGGCATGTGTCTCAGCATGGGATTTGATAAAGAACTCTTTGTGTATCATCCAGGTCCAAAGATTTGCCCGTTTTCCTGAAGCCTCCAGCACGTATTCTTTGTGTGACCACACCATTGGCCACATACCACTTAAGCACACGTTTCAGTTTGCCCTTACTGATGCTGGAAAAGAAAAATGAAAATTTTAAGCATTGTATTCATTGTAGATCTAAAGAATATCCATGCATACTTCATGTCAAGTGCACTTCAAGTGCAGATAGCAACAATGGGTTGATACATATATAGCCTATAAGATACCGGTATGTTACTATAGCCTACAATATACTGATATGTTTCTATACCCTACAACAGACCGTATTGTTGCTATAGCCTACAACATACTGACATGTTGCTATAGCCTAGAAAAAACAGGCATGTTGCTATAGGCTAGAATATACGGGTATGTTCCTATAGCCTAAAAGATACCGGTAGGTTGCTGTAGCCTAGACACACCCTCTGGTTTGACACAAATAAAACTGGGTCGTAACCTGTCAGTTGGACCTACCTCTGGCCAATCACAGCTCCTTGACCTAGATATCATTGGAGCAGACACGGGTGGTAGAAGTGTGGGTTCGTTCTATCGGGCAGCTAACAATGAATGGGATGGTCAATGTTACATCCTTGGTACTCATGTTGCAAGAAGGTTGGCATGATGCTTGAATGCAGCCCTGCCAAGTAACACTCCAGTGCTGCATTCAAGCATCATCCTTGGTAATCATGATGCATGTAGGGTAGGCATGATACTTGAATGCAGCCCTGTTAAAGTAACACACAAGGGCTGTATTGAAGCATCAAACTTGGTGATCATGATGCATGTTGGGTGGGTACGATGCTTGAATGCAGCCCTGCTTCATTCATGCATCATGCCCCCCCCCAAAAACAAAAAAAAAATAAAAAAATGAGATTTTCCTGAAAATGGCCAACTTGGCGAGAAAAAAGTTCAAAATTGAAAAAAAGCAAATTTTCCCGTCGCTCTCTGAACTCATCTGGCGTGAACATTGTACTGCATGGTGTATTGTTGTCCCCATATTGACACTTACAACTGTTGACCAGAAATAAGGATAGTTAGTGCAAAAGTATACATTATGAACAGAGTATAAAACACAAATATTAGTTGACATTTTAAAAAGCCTAGTCACAATGAATGCACATAATTATAATTTTTGGGATCTATGTAGGTCTGAATTGTAAATTAAAAACAGATACAATATTCCAGACCAATGCAAAAGTGCACTAATTAGTAATAGATATATTGGTATTGATTTAATTCATTCACAAACTTAAAACTAATGAGGGGTAAATAAAGGGTGCATCGAACAGAACACCATGTGGTTTTTGCCACTCACCTAAAATTGGCACACCTTGTGCTCTCTTCATCCTGAAGTTGTTGTACCGGATCTGGAACAACCAGAGGGAGATCTTCCTCATCTGATGATTCTGCAACATCCTCTCCATCGTTCTCCTCAGTATCAGACTCACTATCCTGATCAGAATCCTCAGAATCATCAAAATTCTTGGGGAATAGGAAATAATCGTTCACAAGCTGACGCCATACTCCCTGCTCGGCAACAGCGGTTGTTAAGTTGGCCTTAGTTATGGCGTTAAGGGCATTGGCCACTGTGTCCAACTCAGCCATTTCATGTCCTGAATGTTTGCGTATTCAAAATACACTGTTTGGGTTGATGATTGATAACAATTCTGTGTTTAAACATGAAAATACACCCGATACCAAAATTGTCTCTTGCCGCCGACTCGTGGTAAACAACTCAAACCGGAAGAGGACGCTGGGCGCTCGGCCAATCAGCGGGTCGCATTTGTGTCACGTGATGTGTTGTCAAGGGATTGTTTGGTCTGATGCGATCCAAAGGCATTTGAAAAACACCCTGTGATTGGCTGACTGACAACTTACGATTGTAAGAGAGCCTGCCATTGGGTAGATGAGTTCGCGCCACACAAAAGCATGCCAAACATGGGCATGGGGCCCGGGATGGGGGGTTCTGACAGAGCAACAAAATAGACGGAAAATGCATCGTGTATACCGTCTCGACGGCCTTTGTTCTTGACAAAACATCCATGTAGGGGTTCTTAAAATGTGAAATTAACACTGTTAGGAATTTCATATGGATTTAAAACTCAGGGAATGGCATGATAACAGTATAAATCAAACAAATCCGTTGAAAACCCAATTTCGGTGAAATACATGTTTTACCCTTCAGACCCCATTTTCACGGCTCGCGCTAGTGCGACATAAGGTCTATTATGCTGGATTGAGTCACATTTGTGGTCCCATGTTGTGATAATATATATACGGCTCCAATCATACCATTAACAGAGGATGTTGGGAGTCATTGATAATAGTCAGATTTATCCCCAGTATACTGGGAAATGGGATCATTGGATGCTTTGATATCAAAAACATCTATTTTTTTTATCTAAGAGTGTTTCTCAATGTTAACTAAAATCACAGAGTGTGGCTATTAGGGTGGAAACACAACCCATGATTCCCATGCATAACAAATCACTAGGCACTGTTTCATCACTCACCTCTTTTTAATCCAAAAATGGCTGCTTACTATTTTCTAAACAATGGCACCAATGAATCCATTGATCCATGAATGTATAATTTTAGCTTCAGGATGTATCTCTAAGATGATCAATTGTGACATATTATGTGCAAGATTATCTGATTATTGATAATTGAGACACATTTCAATAAAAACCTCATTGATAATTCAAAATGGGCACCACTGAGCTCCTTGACAAGTACTCCATTGCATTCCTTGGCCTCACAAATGTATACTTTAAACTTAAGTTTGAGTCTCTATGATAGTTAGATGCAGAGATAACCACATTTATAGATTGAGGCTATTTTTTATTGTAAATATCGTTACGAATTCAAAATGGCCGCCACTGACCTACTCTAAAACTACTCCATTGCATTCCCTGACCTCAAAAATGTATATTTTGAATCAAAATTTGTATTTCTATGTTAGTTAGAAGCAGAGATATCCATATTTAGAGATTATCTATATCTATTCTCACCATCTCGAATATTCAAAATGGCTGCCATATGCCCTGTGTGGATTTCCAAAATGGTTGGCCAGGTGGAATCAACTCCCCATGGGTCCCAGTTATTGAAAAAATACACCGACCTTTTACAGCAGAGCCAACACCCTAAACCTCCAATATGGGCTTTTGGCCCCGTGGCTATTGGTCGTCGTGATGCAAGAATGCAGTCCTGGTGAGTAACTTGCCAGGGCTGCATTCAAGCATCATGCTGACCCTATGGGGCCGAGATACTTTTAACATAATGCGCCAATGCAGTCCCAGCGAGTTACTCACTGGGGCTGCATTGGTGCATCACGCTGACAAATGAGATCTTTTAGCGACATCCGTCCTTAAAGGGTTAACAGGCTGCCAGTAGCTGTCACCTGAGCAGCCAATCAAAACGTCCAGTGTGGAGGGAGATAGCTGTGGGCGGGATATGATAACATTAATTTGTAAACCTTTTAGGGCTGCATAGTCATTGTTCCTGGCTGGGGCAGCATTGGTGCATCATGAAGACAAATGCCATCTTTTAGCGCCATGCAACCCCTAAAGGGTCAAACAGGTGTACCCAGGTAAGAGTGGCTGCTGCCCTACACCAGCTCAGAGCGACTCGCGGGACGAGACGACCAGACAAGGAGATCCGGCGAGAAGATCAGATGAGCAGATCAGGCGAGCAACACCAGCAGCGGTACAATCAAGGTGAGTTGCTTCTATAGCTGTCTAAGGGGGTTAGACATTAGGCTTGGGAGTTTGAGAAAATTTCACCAAAAAAATGATACCCAGTGTTCTTTAGCTGTCTAGTGATTTCTCTTATCATTTGAACCAAAACAGTATGTGAAGGGTAAGCCTAGTCAAAGGCCTTCTAAAAGTGAGAAAAAATGTTTGAGAATTATTCTTGCTACCAGAAGAGAAGGGCAGAAAAATGCAAGTGGTCCAATTTTGGATACACCAGGTATCAAGAATTGTATCAAAGTTTAATCCATTTCCATTTTCACATATGTTTTTAGGGCTAAACTATTTTCCTTCAGGTATATTTTAGGCTTGTAGTACTGCATAACATCTTTCTATTTACCTACATATTGTTGGTAGTGCCTCTGTGTTAAGCAATGATTAAATATTTCCTATATAATCTGGTTTAATTTTGGAACTGTTTCATAAATTGGACCGGAGTTGCCAGCTTCCATAGAAACTATGTGGCCCAATTCAGACAACTCGTCATGTTTAGGCCACTCCAAAAAATAAAATGGTTTCTCATCACTGCGTGCATCACAAAAAGCCGCTTTTTTTTAGAAAAACTTGTTTTTTTTTTGCTAATTTTTGATGAAAAATATGATAAAAATGGACACATATAGGGATATTTGGTGTCAAATTAAAGCTATTACTGTCTGTAATGCAGTAGGATAGTAATAACTTTCATTTTCCCTACTTTTAAAGATCCATAAATTCTTAACTGCTAAAATGTGAACTTTGGTCACAAAAAATGTATATATATCATCCCATATATTTTAGTCCGCAATTAAAAAAAAAAAAAAGCCTCCCTCGTCACATTTTTCTGAACTTGGTGATGAGAAACCACTTTTTTTTTTGAGTGGCCTTATCATTGACTTTCTCTCTTCCGTAACCTGTCAGTGAATTTTTCACTCAACAATAAAATGGCATATCTTACTATCTGAAGGGATTTTGTTCCAAAAACGGTTTCCTACCAATGGGGAAAGCTTGCGTAAACAATGAGAAAATTAAGATCAAGAGGTCCCAAAATAAATTACCCTAAAAATGATCCCTTTTCCCGACTGCAACACAACAATTCATTTAATTGTGAGGAATGTACCAAAGTATGGCATAAATGAATTCTTTTTCAACTATAGTAACCAAGGGAACCAGGGTTGGACCAATTTAGGAGTCGGTCAAATCTTGGCAACCTTCCCCTATATGTAGGCTGAATCCATTGTGTTCATGCATATAGAGGCCTACATCATAGGCATATATATGGCTACAGTAAAAAGTAAAGGTTTTAGTATATATCAAGTATGATTTTTTTTTTACCTAGAAGTTTCATTTGCCATAAGATTTTTTTAATTTTTTAATTTTTTTAAATCAAATTTATTCATTCACATGATGTTCGATAAATTTGTTTCTCGTTGTAGTACAGGTTTCTCCATTTGGAATGCTCAAGTTAAACAAAAGTTATGTGTTAGTAAGTATATATTCAACCACATTAGTAGTCCAAATGACTTTGTATAGAGGTAAAATGTCAACAGTGTCAAAATAGGTGTAGGTCATTTTAGGGCAAACAGCATTTCCCTAGGCTATGTTAAAAATGGTCCTCACTAGTGAGGACTTTGGGGTGATCATTTTGATTGTGTCAAGGGGTAGTACCCTAGTGATCTTCAGAGTGATCATAAGTGAGGATCCAGGTCATCAATATGATCACCCTTTTGACCCAATTATAGAGCATGCTAGGTTGTCAATAGGAAGACTGGGGGTACTCAATTTGATGACTGTCTGAAATTTTCTGAAATTTTCTAAAATGATATCTACCAATATCATTATGATTAACCCCCTCCCGATCATCAGCTTCAATCATTCAGCCTTTTATAAGGGTATGTTTTAGTCCTCATAATAAGCCAAGTAAAGCAGATACGTATGACAGATGACTGTCAATCTTCACACTTCTAATTTTGGTTTCAGACACATAAAAGGTGTCGTTATGTCTGATATTGATAGTTTAGAAAGTTTTGACCTAATTTTCTTTCTAATCAATTGAATATAACTTGTAAACATATATGACCGATATTACTATAGGTTTTAATAAATAGATCACATGGAGCAGGGGCTATTTGTTACATTTTTGTATAATAATAAGGTGATTGATCGGGCATGATCACCCTAGGTCCTCCGTAGTGAGTACCTTCATATAAACCTGGGTTTTCAATGGAGGGTCTGAAAAGCTCTGGAAATTTAGCCAAAATGTGAGGTTACTTTGCTTCGCACTCCCCTGGGCTTAATAAAAGGTTCTCTGAATTTTGCTTGATTTTTAGACATAGATATACACACAAAATAATGCTGAGATTCCGGCACTGGTGACAGAGTCATACGCTGAAATGTCGTCAACGGTGACAGGAGTGTAACACACTTACAAAGCTCAGGTTCGGGTGGGAACCTTTCTCTTACATGTGGGTCCTGACCGGGGGAACTACTTCCCACGTGCGCGGATCTGTCAGATTTTCTAATATTTTAGAGAGGCATTGTCAGTGACATATTTAGATATAATCTCCATTAAACAACATTCATAGTTCAATATCTAACCGAAAATGTGACATAGTCTTTGAATAAAAGCCTTTGGTGACTTTGACAGCTCACCTTGTTTGTAAGCAACATTTCGAAATCCCAACTGCCATGCCCAAAGTTGGGGTACAGAGGGGTCCCCCCCCTGAGGTCGGAAAGTCGCCGAAATTAAGGGGTCCAGGTCACAAAGTCGATTTTTAGGACCCCTGAACCTATTGTTAAATTTTTCCAAAAGTCGCCAGGTCGCTTATATTATTGCTGTAGGTCGAAAGTCGCCTCCAAAACAGCCCAGGTCGCCAGGTCGTTTTTGACCCATCTGCAGTCACCAAAGTTGTGCACCGAATTTAGCTTTAAAAGTGTTATTTATAGACCTTATTTTGACATATTCTTTTAGAATATTGTATTCTCATATGAATTGAATCGAACACTGTCACTAATTAATGAAGAATACTAGATTTCTTGAGGTAAAATTGAGGAGCTACATTTTGTAGTGCATGTGTATAGAGGCTTAGCTGTAAAAGAGCGCGCGAGGATACATCCACCGTGTGACGCGGTCCAAAATGACCGAGTCAAGTCCCGCATTTGAGTTGAAGAGGTGGCCCGGATGAGGAGTGTAATCTACCACTCCCAGCTGATCACAGGCATTTGTCGTCGCAACACTCAGACAGCCCCGGCGTCCGAATGAGGGTTACATGTTGTAACTATACCTATACCTATCATACACCTGCTTCTCTCCCTAACACCCTCCTTGTCCTTTCCTAATTCCATTGCAACATTTAGTCCAAGGTCAACATTTAGTCCAAGGTTAAGGTATGGGGGGGGGGAGGCCTTCAGCCCACAAAACTGCCTTCAGCCCACATAATTCTTGGGGTTATAGAAATCACAGTTAAATTTATAAACTACAGAAATATTTAAAAAGGTGACCATCTTATATTTTTATTTTTATTTTTCAAAATTTATTCAAAGACATTATTGAAAAGTACAGAATTCATCAGAAAATATGACAGAATGCCAGAGAAATTCCTTGCACAATATTATAAGTCTACCCTGTTTATGAGCCAGGCCCGTGTATAAACAAATTAGGCCCGTATCCAGACCTCCAGATGGGAGGGGGGGGGGGTGACCTGGCTCCAAAAGGACCCAAAAAATGTTGAAATTTAGAGATCAAATGATACATTCTAGTGCATTTAAGAGCTGTAGATTGAGAGGTTGGAGTGTTCTCATTTATACAATATTGCCCATCAATTTCTTTGAACCTCCTTCCCCTTTATATGGGCCTCTCGAATTCTCCTTTTTTGGATAGAACTACACCTCTCCCCCCTATATACCTCCATCTCTCTGACCATCCATCTGGGAGGCTATTTCCCTTCCCATTGCCTTTACCTTAAACCATGTACAACAACTCTTTCTAATCATGTCCCCATGTCTATGTCTATGTCTTTGCAGTCGACCCTCACTACCTCAAACAGTTGCCTGGCAACTGCCCTTACCGTATCGTCGCGATTAAGCGCTGGGGCGCTCTTCAAGTTGGCGGGGCTCTTATACAGGCGCTTATACAAGACAGGTGCTTATTCAAGGTCACGATTTTAGTGCTTAAGAAATATTTGGGTGCCCCTATACCCCCGGCGCTTTTTCAAGACCGGCGCTTATTTAAGACCAGGCGCTTTATCGCGACGGTACGGTATATGTTCTAATCTGTTTGGACTTAATTCCTCGGATGATTTGCTTCCTAAGACATTTTTCCTTGCATTTTCCAAATTTGAGGAAGTGAGGGCTGGCTGTACTCTACTTCTGCATATTCCTGCCCTTTCTTGCTCTTTTAAGCTATAACCTACCCCCTCCCTACCTTTAATTCCCAATATCTATCCCAATATCTATCCCACACTCTTTGCCCCAGTTCTCCACTTATCCCGTTCCTTCCTATTCCTTACATGATTAAACCTTTTTCTCCTTTCCCTACCTATCCCTCTCATCAGCTGCTTTTCAACTAGTCCCCCTCTTTAACTGGTTAACTTACTTGCTTTAAATGAAAAAAGTATCAAATTTGTCAGCATCAGTACCATGAGTCAACCACTTTGGTACCTTGAGTCAACCACCTTGGCACATTGGCACACCTGATTCAGCAGACTGCCTAATCATATGTAATTTCTTTAAAATTTCAATTTGTTTTTTTATGTTAACATAACAATCTAAAATATAAATGGGTTTTATAAATATTTCTAACCAAAGAAAATCACACCAGCCATGGACACCTGTAGTCATAAAGCATAAAGCCCTAAGTTTGGGGATTGGCTTGGAATCCACATACTATTGGTTGAAAATGACAGCAAAAGGTGGTTATACATGGTAGATTAATCATCCTCATTCCCTCGAAGTTCCCCACCTAGGTCACCCCCAAAGGTCCCCTCCCCCAAGGTCCCACAACATCCATGGTCCTCACTCCCTAGAAGTTCCCCACCTAGGTCACCCCCAAAGGTCCCCCCTGAGGTCCCACAACATCCATGGTCCTCGCTCCCTAGAAGTTTCCCACCTAGGTCACCCCCCCCCTCCAAGGTCCCACACCATCGACAGTCCTTGCTCTCCAGAGGTTCCCCACCAAGGTCACCTCCTGAAATCTCCACTGTGCCCTTTCCTAAGACATTATTTAGACAGCCCCTAGATCCAAATTCAATCCCTAAGGTCCATTATGATAGAGTTACGTGAATAATATTTGCAGGTATTCAAAAATTCCATTTTGAAGTTTGACTTTGTCAAATTCTTAAGGCCACTCAAAAAAATAAAATGGTTTCTCATCACCGCGCGCATCATAAAAATCACATTTTGAGGAAAACTTTTTTTTTTTTTGCTAATTTTTCATGAAAAATATGATAAAAATGGACAAATATTGGCTTATTTGGTATCAAATCAAAGCTAATACTGCCAGTAATGCAGTAGGATAGAAATAACTTAGATTTTCCCTACTTTTAAAGATCCATAAATTCTTAACTACAAAAATGTGAATTTTGGTCATGAAAAAGGTATATCATCCCATACATTTTAACCCGTGAGTAAAAAAAAATAAAAATAAATTCTTTTTCAGACCTTGGGGATGAGAAACCACTTTTTTTTTTGAGTGGCCTAATAATTGTCCGATTTACAAGCTGCAGAAACCTCTAGGAAGCTAGTGTCCGGGGCTCCAAAATGTTTTTCCTCCCTGGGGGTCGGTTGGGGGATGACGAGTACCCCAAGTCACCCCCCTAGCTATGGGCCTAAAACATGGTCAATATACCACTTGAAATCAGTATAAGTAAAAAGTTGTTTATCTTCATTAAAAGGTTTCAAATTAAAAAATTTACACAAATGCCAACTACATTGATACCGCTCTGATGTATTTCACTTGTGGGGGTTGGGGCCTCCATTTGTGAAATACATCAGAATGCTGTTTCTCTACAAATTTGCGGAGGTCCGCAAATTTATGGACGTCCGCAAATATATTTATTGAGCTCCGCAAATATAGGCCTATATATGTTTTTTAGTACTTAAGCATACAAATACGGACCTCTATTATATTTGCAGACATCCGTATATATTTGCGAAGCTCCATAAATATATTTGTGGACGTCCGCAAATTTGTGGAGAAACAGGACCCTGAGACGGTAATTTACAGGAGACAGGTAACAAAACAGTAAAAAGATAAATTTATCAATTACCGTAAAACCTCGCATATGAGCCTAACTCGCGTTTACAAAAGCCGCACCCCGACTTTGGGCCGATCCTATAAGCCGCACCAGCGATCTGGTTATGGTGACTTTAGTACTGTACTATAGGAGCAAAAACTCGCGTATAAGCCGCACCTGCACTCTGTGCCGATCCTATAAGCCGCACCAGCAATCTGATTCGCATACTAGCCACGGCTTATACGCGAGGTTTTACGGTACACATTCAATCTTTTGTTTTATTGCAGATCACTGCACCACCAAGAGGCCATGAATAGCAAAGCCAAAAACCATGGCAGCGAGGCGCTCCTCCAGTCATGGCTCACCAGTGAGCAGTTCACCACCAGCTCACCACCTCCTCACCACAACCTGTCCACCACACTGCTCAACATCTACCAAGATACATCCACTACAGCCGTCTACGATGAAGTCACCGACGCTCTCCAAGTAATGTTCAATAATATCTCAACTAATACAACCTTAAATTCTACAGCTGATGCTGTCTCTGAGGGTGATCCCACAGTACCGGAGGCCATCATGACTGCTTACTTCATCCTACGCGTCCTCATAGCCCTTCTGGCTGTGGGTGGCAACACCTTGACCATTGTGGCTATCATCAAGTTTGAGGTACTTCAGAACACCACTAACCTCATGGTGGCCAACCTAGCTGTAGCCGACTTGCTGACAGGCCTGCTGATGCCGGCGGTGATCGCTCAACATGTCCTCCGCAAACTCCCCGTATTTGTACCTCTGTGTTTAGTCGAGAAGACTTTCAGCCTAATCTCCCTCCGAGCCAACCTGGTGTTCATCCTATGGATCGCTGTTGACCGCTATTTCTACATCGTTCACCCCCTGAAGTACGTCCTTTGGATGACCTCCAAGAGGGCGACTCTCCTGGTGACCTTGACCTGGCTCTACATCTCAACTGACAGTGCTTTGGTGATGACCTTCGCCAATGTCCTCAAGATGGGCGGAACATGCAAGCTATCGCTCGTCGTCGACCCAAAAATCTACACCCGTTACCTCCTACCATTGGTCTACATCTGCTTCCCACTCACCATCGCCTGCTATGCCGCTATTGCAAGAGTTGCTATCCAGCAGAGTAGAGCCATCGCCGCGCTGAATCAACCGTTCGACACCCTTGAGGCCTCGACCAATCAGCGACAGAAGAAGATCGCCAAGATGATGTTCACGGTGCTGGCCTCCCACCTGGTGTCATGGCTGCCGCAGGTGTGTCTCGCCGTCGTCATACAGAACAACAAGACGCCGGTGACCTTGATGATGGAGCTGGTTACCACGGTGATCTACTTCAGTAACAGCTACATCAACCCCTTTATTTACGCCTGGAAGAGTAAGGAGTTTAGGCTGTCCTTCAGGAGGCTACTGGGGATGCCTAACATTGTGACACCAGCTCATGGATAGACTCTGCCCCCGTCTCTATATAATATAGACTTGGAAGGAGCAGCACCGCGGCCCTACACTCTTCAAGCCTAACCGTAACAAAGTATATGCTTGGCGAGTGTAGCGTGACCAGTCGGCGCCCATGCGTGTCACTCTCCAGTAGATCCTTAGTAATGCTGGTGTATGTACCCAATATCTGCTGGGAGACAATACTGCTAACCCAACGCCGTCCCCGGTCCTGATAAGGCACTGGGTCAGACCCAGCTCGGCGTGGGGACACTGGTGTGCGGGTCTGACCTCAAGAGACTATCTCATGGGGGGACTTAAAGAGTGTGCTTCACCGAATAGATCCAAATTGAAAGTCTTTGGCCGGGTGCAATCTATGAAAGGGTGTAATCAACCCATTACTGGCTTGAAAGAAAAGGGTTTACTTAGGGCAGATGTATAAACAAATTGAAACAAAATTAGTAATAGGCCTATAAGGTCTTATGACATCAATTAACCTTTCTACCCCTTTCTATCTACATCTGTCCTAAATAAACCTTTTTCTCTCAAGCTGGTCATAGATTGCACCTTGTCATAGATTGCACCCGGTCATAGACTTTCAACTTGGATCGATTTGGTGAGACACAGCCTAAAGAGTATACAGTCGGCCCTCATTGCCTCGAATTTTGAAAATGTAAAGAAAAATGTCAGAGGAAGTAGATTTTTCAAGTAATTAAGGTGGTTGTCTATCATGGATCAAAAGTATCTAGATTTACTCAAAATATTTCCACAATACACCTTACATAATTTGAAACCAAATAGTGAAAAGAGAAGTAGAGTAAAGTTTTGAAAAATAAAGATATTCCACTGGACCAGGAACTCATATATTTAATAGCAATGGTATTAAAAGTATGGTCTTTTTTAAACTCCCCCAAAATATTCTTCAGATCATTTCTGAAATAATAGTATCGTGCACACATATGGTCCCATGCATAATTCCCTGGTTTCGGGGAAATTGAAAATAAAAAGTAAAAATAAACTTGAATCAAAAGGTAATGTAGAGATAGCCTTTATGAACTAATGCTATAAGGCACCTGGCCTTTGATAGCAGCACCACCTGTGCTAAGTTGAGAACCTACAGTACAGACCCTTGGCCACTAGGTAGCGCAGCTAACGTGGGGTTATGACATCACAGGGCAGGCCACTATTGCTTCTGTCTGAAGTGGTTCCCAGGACTTAGCCCTTCAGTGAGTAGGCCTAGTTACTGAGGGCCTAGTTACTGAGGGTCAATGCAAAGGAAGCACGGGGGGTTGGACATGGCCGCGCCCATGGCTTAACCCCTAGGAGCCCTATATATTGGAGAGTGCTATATATTGGAGAGTGATACACATCAATTGCGCGGAAATAGCCGCAATGCATTGGTTCATGATGGTAGAAAACCAAATGTAATGCTCTGTATATGACCAATCTCTCAGTCACTATAGCCTAACCAAGTTATTCATTTTTTGGCACCCTATACAACTAATCTAGGTTAGTTAATAGTTGAGACTCATATTGAGTTGGTTATAGGGTGCGTAAGCCTACCCGTTTACTTTTAGTTGTGCGGGTGATGAAAACTCTCGAATCAGGACAGGAAACCATGGCACAGTATGCTTTAGGTATTGGCGCTTTTTAAAACTTGAACATTTCTCATTCCAGGTGAATCTCTTATCTAAAATAGCATATGGTGGGGGAGGATACATGTCTGACACAAAATAATCTAAAGGCATTTCCACTAGAGATCTTTCTCTGCTGAGAATTAATATTTTTTCCAAAAACACCCGTAGCGTGACATCGCTTCCTGTCCTGATTCGAGGTTATTAAATCACCCGTTTTTTCAGTCGCATCAGGTTACTTATGCACCCTATTAGTTTACACACCAGGGGGTGCCATTGTTCTCAGCCTCCGGTGTGCCGGTGGCCAGCCTGGTCAGCCATTGATCAGAGCCTGGCCAGACTGGCTGCAGGGGGCAATTTATTTTTGGCTTCAAGATGGTGGTTTGCACCAATGCAGAGTGTAGGGAAACCTACAATGGCAACAATAAGGTGTGCCCCACATGTGGCACACCTAATCAAGCTAGGAAAAGGCAGGAGCCCATGCAGCCTCGTACGCTCCAGTCCCAGGGTAACACCCTGTAAACACAGATACGTAGCTCTGACGTAATTCTACGTAGATTTGGGGTGCAAACTACGTATTTTGAGAAGGTTTATGAACGTCAAAACGTGAAGGTTTATTAACGTTCAATGGACGTTTAGGTCTGATTTACGTTTTTTCTACCTCATTCTGACGTAAATAAACTTTGAAATAAAAATACTCTGACATATAACTATACGTAAAATAGCTGTACTTAGCTGTTATTTACGTACATAACTATAGTCTAGTTATGAACCTCTATTTATTTCACATTAGATTTGTTTGCCCCCTTTGAACAACCTGATATACACAGTGTCCCTTGCAGATAGATAGATAGATAGATATAGTTTTAAAACCGATACAGCCAAAGGCTGGTCAGCAGGTTCACAGGGCCCATACGGACCGAACCTAATGTCCCTTGCTCTAGTTATACATATACACTAAGTTTGGCTGCACCAGGGCTTTGTATTTATTTTACCACCAGCAATGTGGTGTTTGATTGGTTAAAAATGCCCTAGTACATATATTTTACATGAACTATTTACATTTACACTTATATATATGAATATCAAATGATTTGTGGTTAATTTTCATAACATTAAAATCATAACAATGCAGAAATCACTGGTTTTAATGCAGCAAATCTGCTCAAGTGCAGCATATTTCTCGCTATACCTAATAGTGCTACCACCTAGTGGAGCACTGAGGAGTTATTTGCACAATTCAAGTTGAGGAAATACGTATTTTCAACGTAGATATACGTAGGTTTATTACGTTTATTAACGTTTGAAAGAGGTGGAAAAACGTAAATCATGTTTAAACGTTGGTAGAACGTCAATAAACCTTCACGTTTTGACGTCCACAAACCTTGCAAAAAATCGTAGATCAAACCATTGGTTGGATGCAAACCTACACAAACCTGTTAGCTACGTCAGAATTACGTAGTGTGTTTACAGGGCAGTCCCGCCCACACTGGGCCTGGTCGCAGATAGAACATTCAGTTAAGCTCCAGGAAGTTGGTGCACTCGCCAAGCACAATTTAGTGACGTGTTGGGGGGGCTACTGAATAACGATTGGCGAGTGTAAATGTAGCGTTCTTGCCTCCTATACTAGAGAGTTCCAGCTCGAACGATTTGTAGCACTGACCCCAGACTGAGTAGTTCCTCAGTCGGGCACGCCGAGACTGGAGCCCATGCCGCCGACCATGAACAGAAAGGGTCAGGAAGAGTCAGCGGGGAGTGTAGCAGTGGACTGTGACGAGGACAATGAGGACGGTGATCAGAGCGGCCAACAGAGCGGGGCACCTGAGCGGCCACAGGCAGTAACTGAGTCCTGCTGCCATTGCATATGTATATATAGTGTATGTAAAGGTCTGACACTCCTAGTCTCCGGTCATCTATCCGCTTAAGGCGGCAGCACTGTACATTGGATTGTAGGTAGACCATGGCACCATCTAGTAGAAAGGTAGGAGCTAAAATTGTCTGTACTTCAGATGGTGCCATGGTCTACCTACAATCCCATGTACAGTGGTGCCGCCTTAAGCGGATAGATGACCGGAGACTAGGAGTGTCAGACCTTTACATACACTATACATACACAATACAATGGCAGCAGGACTCAGTTACTGCCTGTGCGGGCGGCAGAGCACCGGGGACGAGGAGGACCCCGCGGGCAACAAAGTCGCTTCTGATGAAGTTTATACTGCGACAGTCAACAACCTGATCCATTCTCTAGGGGTGGAGAAGCAGAAAGAGATTGTACTGTTGCGACAACGTAAAGTAAGAGACTAAGTTCAGTTGGAAGAGTTAGTTAATATTGACAGGTTGGTCAATACTGACCAACTCACCTTAGTCTTCTGCATTTCAATGAGTTTTAGGCTAAGTCCTATTGAGTAAGGCATTAGTCATACATTCTTATACCTCAGTCATTTATGAATAGCACTTGCCTGACCAATGCCTTTATGACTAACCTGGGATAGCCACTTCAGACTAAGGCTGGGGCATTTAGGTTTTCTGTGTACCTGTTATCTCATTTGTTGTAAAGATGTAAAAGTCTAAGAAGTGAATTCCATGCCTGATCCATGCACAGTCCCTGGTCCCAACATGTATCGGTATGGCCCTGGCTAACCTAGGTTATACACTACTTAAAGCTGGACCATCATGGTTGAAGTGAGGCCAAAAGCACTTTTGGATATAGGTCAGTTTCCATTCACAAGAGGGCTCTTAAGGGCTGGGAGCTCAGCTCTTACAGGCACAAGATAGGGTGAATATGTTGTAGCTGGACAATGCTCATGGTCCCCTGTCCAAACACTGCTGCCCTCTGGTGGAACTGTTATTTTAGTCTGTGTATGGAAATTGCTGAACTTATTCCCTGACGGCCCAGCTTTAAAGTTAAAAGTCAAGTGTTACGCCTGCCTTATTGTTAGACATCAGTCAGCTTGATGAGTCTTTTCCTGGGCAGTGCGGTGCACATGGCGCTGGGTGCTAATTTCCCTCTAGACCCCTAGCATCAGGAGGTGTACCTCATAGAATACCAGTACCATGGGGATATACTGGTCTCAGGATACATACACAGTGCCCACAGGAGTCATGTGGTTGGTAAGGTTGTACCTGGCTCGTCACCAACCCCTTTTTGTCACTGCCCCCTGCTTAACTCGCACCCATTGACACAAGTGTCTATAGTGCTACTCATTTGGGGCTGAGTAGACCCAGGGTGGGGCTCGAACACCGGACCTTCCGATCGCTGTGCGAGCACGCTGCCGACTGCGCTATACACTACTTACTAACGTCTAAACCTACAGATTATCTGTGTTGACCCCTAAATTTGACTTATTGTCGATTTCTTAAATTCATCATAAATGTAAATGATATGACACATGGTAATTGTTGAGTTTGACATGTTTGAGTGCAATCTTAATCTTATCTTAACCTATCTTAATCCTAAGTTAAACTATCTTTGACTATCTTAAAAGTGTTACTAAGCAAATGAAGACAGCACCACTAGTATAGGTAAGACTAGACAGTGCATTGTAGGATAAGCTAGTTGACTAGTATGTAATTGGGAGCTCTGCCCCTCAACCCCCGTTTCTTTTCTTCTTTTTCTTTTCTTTATGATGTTTATGTTGTCTCATCTGGGATTTTAATTTTTCACTATATACAAAACAGAGCTGCCTTAGATTAAGACGTTTTAAGATGTACATAAGATCAAGATTGCGCTGTTAACGTTTGTCCGGGCACCTGGGAGAGCTATCCCGTATTTGCATAAGCCGCACCACTGATCTGACTCGTGTACTAGCCGTACGCGTGGCTTATACGTGAGGTTTTCCAGTAGTTATTGAACCCCATCTCCCATCAGGAGTCCTTGTGAAAGTTAGTTTTTAGTGCTGTGATGATAATTGATGTGTGTCAAGGTAACTGCAATTCAGAAATTACTGTAGAAAACGAGGATGAGATCTGTGTCGTTGAACCACAACTACAAAAGTGCCCTACAAACCTGCTGGCAAAATCCAGCTGGACTTAATTATGCATGATTTTTCCCTCCAATGGGTCTCATTGGTCAACCTGTGGTCAGCTGGTCACCTGCTTGTCAAGCTGAGGCTTCAGCCACACTGACACTTGTTTACAAGTGCACTTTTTACCAGACACTGGCAATGTACCTGTGCTAGGCTATAGACGTGTGTGTATACTACCATTTTGAGTTTTGTGGACTCCTATAGTATTTTATACTTGACTCTAGCTGTATATCCTGAGGTTGTTTATTGAGTATTGAGTATTGCAATTCAGAAATTATCTGGTATGGAATAGTTCAGATGGACATAGAGGGAAAGAATCTGCAACTATATAGAATTGACAGACTGCTCAAGACTATTGAGCGATAATTGTTGGACAATGCTGCAAACGACTGCTGAACTGATAAGCTATTATTCGATGATGTTGAATGGTATAGTGTAGATCTATCATTTAATAAACCATACTGTTCAATGATGTTGTCATTTTGTGGTACAATAAAGTCTGTTAAGAAAGTAGTGGTGAGTCTTTTAACTGTTACTCAAAAAATCTTGAAAGATACCTTATAAACTGATGGCATATCAATGCATAATTATATCAAGGATTACATGCAGATATTCCTATATAACAATGTAAATTAAAATATTGAAATATTCTATGTGCTGGCCCAGTGGTGATGATATCCACGGAATTAATATGTTTTGAAAAATAGACATGGAACCAAATTGGACGGTTAATCTATTTGGACATGGGACCAAATCAGTTGGCTTAGCCAATTGGCAATGTAAGGTGCAGTAATAAATTAAAACCTGATTTATCTATTCTAACCATTAGACCAAATTTATAACACCAGACATAAGATTATGTATCACTTTTATTACCTTTGAATAAAAAGGTACAGTAGGTGGCTTGGGTCACAGCGTTTTGGCAAAAGCTGGCTCTTTCTTCAGATGATTTGCAAGTCGTCACTAATACTGTTTACAAATACAGCAATTCAATTGTTATTTTTCCTAAAGCAAGGTCAACTTGAAAAGTTGATTTTCTGTCACTCTGTTACAATCAGTGCCAATTTACTACTTCCAAACTTCATTATAAACAACACTTCTAAATTATAGAAATTAATGGGGAGGATTAACTAGTTAGTACTGGTATTAATCCCCAGGGGGGGGGTACCAGCCTTCCCGCCGTGACGTCACTGCTGGCCGCTGCTACACCAGATATGGACATTTAAAAATGTCCATTCACTTATGGAAACCAATTTTTATTGTTCCTTCTTTCCAACTTCAGACAGTCCGTCCTCACTGATACTGTTATTGGAAATGCCATCCCAGAGTGATTAATATTTTAGATAACTGAGCAAAGATTGGAAGCTCTACTATAAGGCCGTTTTATTTTGATAACTTGGATTACGGATCCGCCTCCGAGATTTTTGGCATTTTGCAAAAAAAAAAAAAGTTTTTTTGTTTTTTTTTACCTTTCCCCTTCGAGATTTTTTTGAGAATTTTCCTTAAAAAAAAAAAAAAAGTACATGTTGACCAGTAAAAGGTAAAATGAGGCCTTTCAGATTGGGGATATTACTCAACATATCTTCCTTAGATTACCAAAAAATGATGTTTTTGATGCCTTTTTTTTTTTTTTTTTTATTCCTCTGTCCTTCGGGAAATTTTTTGATCCGGCCCCTCCTGTAGGGCAGCTTTTTTTTTTTTTTTTTTTCCTCTCCCCTTCGAAAAATTTAGAGCCAAAAGCCCGTAATCCAAGTTATCAAAATAAGGTGGCCTAAGGCTTCACAATATGGCTGTGTCTCACGAAATTGGGCCAAGTTGAAAGTCTATGACCGGGTGCAATCTATGACCGGGTGCAATCTATGACCGGGTGCAATCTATGACTGGGTTCAATTTATGACCAGGTGCAATCTATGACCGACTTGAAGGGAAATGGTTTATTTAGGGAAGATGTCGATAGAAATTGAAATGAAATGAGTGATATAAAGTCTCAAAACACCCATTAACATTTTCCACCATTTATATCTTCATCTGCCCTAAACAGTGCTAAATAAAGTGGTCTTTTTTTCAAGTTGGTCATAGATTGCACAGCCATATATGGGTATACTACAAAGAATATGGATCACAAATTTGCACAATAAGATCATTATGGCATGTAAAATTACAAAGCGCGCATCACTTCAAAAAGGAGCACAACTTCAAAAGGGATATACATTTATAGACATAGCTTCATCCACACATAAGATGGTGGTTGCCCAAGTATACGGCTGTGTCTCACAACCTTGAGCCAATGTTTTTGTCTCTGACCGGGTGCCGT
The DNA here is from genome assembly GCA_947462335.1 of Harmothoe impar. Taxonomy (NCBI): domain Eukaryota; kingdom Metazoa; phylum Annelida; class Polychaeta; order Phyllodocida; family Polynoidae; genus Harmothoe; species Harmothoe impar. The sequence goes on along the minus strand of OX381719.1, from coordinate 58,661,239 downwards.
CTCTGACCAGGTGCCGTCTCTGACCGGGTGCCGTCTCTGACCGGATGTCACTTTGGGAGTTTAGTTATATTCTACCAACAGCAGGAGGCTAATAATAATTACATAACAGCTGCCATGAAGTTTTTACAAATCCTTATACATATGAGTAAAGGTTAAAATTTAAAAAGCACTTTTTCTGACACCAGGTCAGAGACGGCACCCGGTCAGAGACGGCACCTGGTCAGAGACGGCACCGGGTCAGAGACAAAAACATTGGCTCAAGGTCGTGAGACAGAGCCATATATGGATATCAATCAGTGTTAATAACATATTATCAATCACATTATATCATTATAAATCAGCATAGTTAACCCTTTAAGGACGGCAAGATACAATAATGCATCATGCCCTTGGTTGGCATGATGCACCAATGCAGCACTGGAAAGTCACTCGCCAGGGCTGTATTAGTGTGTCATGACAACATCTTTTAGCGACATGCCGTCCTCAAAGGGTTTAATAGTATCACCTTGGGCATATTACACTCAACACCTAATTGCACAACTGATATAACCACTTAAGAAATGTCATTTCTTTTATTCTAAAATACTTGTGTCTCTAGATGGGTAAAAATCGATACGTATGACACGATGACACGGCCCTTTTAAAAATCGACACGGGCGACACGACCCTTTTAAATATTAACAGCCACAGGCATTCTTATAAGGCCCAGTACATTTTATGCACACAAAATTCAACATGACTGCACGGCTCTTTTGGCTAAAATTGCACACGGCGACATGATCAAAACTGTGGGTACCCATGTAGAGGCAGATATCTTCCATCACAGTTGAGACCAGATCAACAATTGAGAGACAAATTGATAAGATTAGCACCAGATCAGTAATACATCATGTACAGTACATAAGACACTTAAGTATAACATAATTTCTTTAGAAAGAGGAAACATTACCGCAAATTCACGCGTAATAGCTGCAGCAGTATTACTAAACTATTACGTCATAATGACATTATTTACACAAGTTGTGCTATAGCTGGAGATGGACATAGTAAAACATTTTACATTTCTACATTTCCATCCTTCGAGTCTACAATATAATTCTCAGCACCTCTTGCTTTGAACATTTGATATGTCTAAACATTGTAATACTGCAGACAGGGATCACAAAGGAAGCACACAAGACATGTATACTCAAAATCTGGAGTAAGAATATGAAAGACCATGCAGGCTATACTTCTACTTGTAGCTTTTTAGCAGTAAAGTGACAATGCCCAATATATATTTGTCTTAACCCTTTAAGGAGGGCATAATGCATTACTGCATCAATTCTTTGGTCGTCACGATGCATGAATGCAGCCCTGGTGAGTAACTTGTCAGTGCTGCATTCAAGCATCATACCAACCCTACGGGTTGAGGCACTCCCAAAGGGTTGGCATGATGCACCAATGCAGCCCCGGTGAGTTACTCGCTGGGGCTGCATTGGGGCATCATAACGACAAATGTGGTCTTTTAGCAACATGGGTCCTTGCAGCTTTAATTGCCCACAGGTTTGAGTTTAATATTGAAGTCCTTGGGACACAACACTATACCGCAGACGTAGCTCCGGGGGTCACTTTCCGGAACTCGCCGGGGCTGTCTTGGTGCCTCATGACGACAAATGCTATCCTTTAGTGACATCCGTCCTTACGGGGTTAATTGAAGATCTTATAGATTTGGGGAATTCTGCTGACTTTCCTTCAGACTTAAAGCTGGGCCGTCAGGGAATTAGTTCAGCATTTTCTATACATAGACTAAAATAACAGTTCCACCAGAGGGCAGCAGTGTTTGGACAGGGGACCATGAGCATTGTCCAGCTACAACATATTCACCCTATCTTGTGCCTGTAAGAGCTGAGCTCCCAGCCCTTAAGAGCCCTCTTGTGAATGAAAACTGAACTATATCCAAAAGTGCTTTTGACCTCACTTTAACCATGACGGTCAAGCTTTAAACATGCAAGGATGGGAATCACATCAGCACAGGTTGGAGTACATTCCGGCCGGGATCCCACCCCTTCGGATGTAGAGGGCCCAGCTTCGAGTCGAATGGTTTCCACCTGAGTAGTTATATCATCCAAGGCTGAAGTGCCCGGGTGTGTTGCTTCATAATGGATATCAGAATCAGGGATTAAACCCTCAGTTGGCGCGTTCTCAATTAGTGGGGGATTGTCTATGTTAGTTGCATTTTCCAATGTAACCTCAGAGTTTGCTGTGTCATCGTCATCAGGTTCAAGGTCACTCCCTTCATTAAGTTCAAGGTTACTTCTTGCATTAAGTTCAAGGTCACTTCTTTCATTTAGTTCAAGGTTACTTCTTTCATTAGGTTCAAGGTTACTTCTTACATTAAGTCCAAGGTCACTTCCTTCATCAGGTTCAAGGTCACTTCTTTCATTAGGTTCAAGGTCACTGCCCTCTGTAGCTGAATCCGAGGAGTTATGTTCTCTTGAGGCCTCATTTTCCTCCTCCTTTTCCTTCCTCCTTTTCTCTTCCTCTTCCTCTTCAATTTCTTTAACGAATTGCAATATTTCATCATCATCCTTGATATATACCGGCCCTTCAAAATCACCGACTCTCCTGCCAGTGAGCGAGACACGAATGTTTCGGTAACAATTGCTGTTATTTTCATTGAGCGTACTCCAATGCCCATAGGGATCATCGTAACCTGGCTCTTGGAGAATGTAGAGAAGTCCCATTACCATTACCATTAGGTCTGGGGTATAGGCGTCAAAATGTATACAGACATGAGTACCGTTCATATTTGGGTGCAGAAGTGGTGTCAACGCTATCACTCTTTGCCCTGCAATCTGTAACAAATAAAAAGCATACTTATGAAATGAGCTGAAAGGTGTGAAATGCTGAAAACGTCATGCAGTTAGATTTCTGTAATTTATTTACAATTTACAATGCGTTATATAATTTATTTTGAAAGTAACTTTTTCTGCTATCCATAGTTTTCCCTTGATGAATGTTCCAATTAAAGAAAGAGTAAAACCTGCATGAACCACACTGAAAACCTATGTCTGTAGGAAGGTGCCCACTACTGATGCGATCCGCAAATACTGGATAGCTCTCGCCGGTGAGAGGACAGACGTTAAGAGCGTTATCTTAATCTCAAGTCTTAAAGTCTTAATTCAGTATCTTACGTTGGGGCAGCGGTGGGACGTGAGAGGTTGGCAACCAAACGTTGGCGCTATATGCACCAACCAGTTGGTGTATATAAGGTCGCTTATAGGCCTATGTACCAAACATTGCGGTCCAGTATCGTTTAGGGATATGAAGATCCATTATCATTAGGGTTGTTGTTTTTCGATTTATATTAGATCTTGAAGTATGATTATTTGGTTTGCAACCCAAAACAACTATCATAGCTTTCAAATAAATAATTTGGTTAGTCCCGTTTGGTGCAAATAGTAGCGCTTATATGCTTGGCTCCATCTGTCGGATTATGTAGAAGGTAAGATGGTCACTTCAGGAACTATCGTTAAGACTATAAAGACTGTCTTAATAGTCTTATTAAGATAACGCTCTAAACGTTTGTCCTCTCATGTGGGAGAGCTAACCCGTGCGTGCACCACTGATGGTTTGGGGCAATCATAGGCAGTTCACCACCTAAGGCCACTCAAAATAAAGAGTTGTTTCTCATCAACAAGCAATGAAAAATATGACGAGGGCGTCTTTTATCTAATCTTTTTTTTTCTTACTTGTGGCAAAATACATCGGAAAATTTGGACTCTTCGTGATCAATTTTCACATTTTAGTAATGCAGAGTTTATTGATCAGTAAAAGTTGTTATAATGCAAAAAGCTTTTACTGACAGCATAAGCTTTAATTTGATACCAAATATGCCAATATTCTTTCAAAATATTTTTCATCAAAAATGTAAAAAAAAAAAGGAAGAAAAAAAAGTTTTCCCCAAATCATGATTATCATGATGCGCGTGGTGATGAGAAACTTTTTTTTTTGAGTGGCTCAAGGTGGATGATTATTCTGATGACTTAGGCCGGGCATTTTGAGGTCATAATCTTGCCACTAGGGGGCTCTACTATACAACAATATAATACACAGCACCAACTTCAGGTGATCTATTGATTAATTCATATACTAATCTAAATAATAAATTTTTATAAAAGGAGGGATTTGAATAGCATTTGGAACATTAGAGATTCAATTTATTCAAAAGGGAATCATGGCAGGATTTTCAAAGGCATAGGTTGCGTGGAAACATAGACAGCGGAAACATAGACAGCGGAAACATAGACACCTCATTCAACCCAATCAACATTGCTTAATGGTAGGGGGTTCCATTGAATAATAAATAAAAACTCTACATCATTACTTAAATGAGCAATAGATAGAAAAGGCCCATACTAACCCAATGCAAAAACAAGAACAAAGAATTATCTGATAGTAAATGATGGAGAGCCAATAGAATATGGAAAAGTCCCTATTATTTTACCCTGCCAGCTGCCTGCTGAGCCTATGAGGCCGCTGGCACCTATATATAGCTATACTGGGGCATGTAGCACACTGAGTAATCACCCTGCGTGCAGCCAGAGGGCCTGGTGAGGAAAATACATGATATTTGGGGGTTAATATGCTAGTAACTATATGGGTAACATGCCTAATTATTGTATCATTATAAAATGGGATTCAAGGTCTTTCAGGAGAGATAGATTTTGTTACTGTAATGTATTGCATTCATAACTGTAATGTGACCATTACTAGGCCTAAAATCCGGGGAAAATGGTAATTATTAAGCCAGATTTTATTTATGCAATCTATTCTGTTATATCTAGACTATAAGAGGACGACACCCCTCTTTCAATTTTATTATTCTTTCTCCTTTGTATAGCGACATATAATTCTATTTTAACCATAGTTCATAAACCAAACATGATATAAAAAAAGGGGTGGGATGTGGATGTGCCCCTGAATATATAGAATAAGGCCATGGCTTTTGATTTAATGAGATATGCATAGATTTCCCCGGATTTTGCATTATCTGAGAGGTTCTTGTTACCTGCCTATACATAAGTAGGTGCCACAGTCGCCCATGCACACAGTAGTACCACTGGGGACACGCTCTGCTGACTGGTTGGAACCCCCTATTAATGGGGCCCATATATGTGTTTTTACGTGGGCACTCAGTAAACAAAAAACGTTATACAAGATTTTATAACGTTATATAACGTTTTTCTAAGGCACCTTATTATGGCATAATGTTATTTAAAGTTTTAAAAACGTTATTTTGACGTAAAATAACATATTTTGTTAGCTGCGCAAGCTGATTTGCCCACCATGGGTTTTGGACCATTTTGCCCGGGGCTACCAGTGGGAGCCCAGATGGGCTAGCCCAGATTCCCAATGCCCAGCCCTAGCCCAGATTTAGCACACACTATAAAAATTTACAATAAATGGTAATTTCTGGAGGGAAATGAGATGTCAGTATGTTTTGAAATATTTGCAATTTTATTCATAAAAAAAAAGTTTCGTGGGCTGACACATCTGGGCTCCCACTGGTAGCCCTGGAGTAAAATGCTCATAACCCAGATGTGGGCAAGCCCAGCTGGCCCAAGTAAAACACATATGGGTCAGCTGGACTTAATGCTGACTGGGCAGTGTGAGGACTGACCGTCATATCTACATATCCACACCTTATTGGCCTATGATATGTAAAGGACTATGAAATGTTCTTGTCTCAATGGAAACAAATGTAATTGTATTTATACTTTAAAATTTATTGAAATTGCCGAATAATAGAAACCTTTCAAGTTGAAATTGGAATTGAATTGAACTGATCCCTGAATTAAACTGGATAGAGCCAGTATTATCTCCCTCTCTCAGTGCCAACCCTATTGACTATATTACTATGTAACTAACAAATCTCATTTCCATTTCTCCCAACAACCCTACTAATGCTAATGTAGGCCATATGGGCATAACTTTTTATTCAAAATTCACAAAATTCACCACTCTCTCAATAAGTCAATTACCAACAGGCATGTGTCATAACATCAGACACACCCCTTTAGGCCTTTTTAAAAAAAGAAATTAAAATTAAATGTAACATAACTCTTCCATAAGGACTAATGATGTACTTATACTTTATACCTTGGATGTTCACATTGAAGCTGGATTATTAGTAAGACATGCCCTAAGCTACTGTAATTTTCCAGGATAAATAAAAGAAATTTCAACTTTAACTTCAACTTACCTTAAATTGGTAAGCTCCTCCTTTGTATGGACCCGCGTTGGGCCTCACCTCCAGGGTGATCCATCCAGACTCCTCCCAGTCAACCTCCAGAACCTTCAGCTGTCCATCAGAGAAGGAAGGCATGGTCTTCAGGAACTCTCCTATCTCCTTAGCCATGGTGAAGATTTGCCTGCTCAACAGGCTGACTCAAATGTCCAATTTAGGGCTATAAAAAAAGGATTTTTTTCCAACTTTGTTCAAATGAGTTCTTGTACTTATGACTAGTTTTTTGCTAGGACTATAAGGCAGACTTCTTTGTGGTTAATTATCCAAGGGATATTAGCATCCAACAGTTGTCCTATAGTTGTTAATGCACTATACTTTCTTTAACCAAGTCAATGGCACTAAGTCTATATAACACTAGGTGTTGCTGTGTATAAGCATCAGTCCAGGGCTATATAACCATAGGAGGCTACTGTATAGGGCAGCATTGGGGTATAGTGTTGTCCATTCTGGTGTGTTTCTGAATACGTTATGATACCATCCCCTTCTAACAGTAGCTATATATACATGTCCATATATGGGTCCTAGTGTTGCACCACTACCACTACCAGGTTGCAGCACCAGCATCACCCATGCCCATATATGGAAGTCAGCCCCAGCCATGCCCAGACATGTTGTCTCCACAGTGGACTGGTGCCAGAGAGGGAATCCCCCCCCCCCATATGACGTCATTTGGCAGATAGTTGCACCATGGTTACACCATGGCCCTGTTGAGGCAGAGCAGTGGTGAAAATCAATATTCCCAGGGAATCCCCTCTCTGAGCCTAGTGGTCTTCCATAACTCAGATTTCACAGGAATTTCTAGCCATTTAACTCTTTAGCCCTTTAAGGGCCGCATAGTGTTTTAATGCATCATGCCCCTTGTCGTCATGGTGCTTGAATACAGCCCTGGTGACTAGGTCTATCTCGCCTACAGCCAAGAATCATCAGTGTTGATGCACCTGTGCAGACACAGCGAGTAGACTAGCTGTATGACAATAAGAGACAACTACTGCATATTGGCTACAATTTATTTTTATTTTCAAAAGCACCTCAAAGAGCATGAGAACACATTGTGGAGCAACCGTTAACTTCATGGCACATTTTAATTAAACCCTCTTAAAGTTTAAACCTTTAGAGTCAGAGCAGTGAGAAAACCAAACACTCTTGTATTTTGGCATTTTCCATATAAATGCCCGTTTCAGACATGCATTGCATTAACAACTATCAATTTCATAATGGACTGGAAACCATTAAGGCATGTATCATATTTAATAGGCAAAAAACCATAGTATCAGACCTAATATTCTATATATATATATGAGATCAACATCAACGTCCGCTAGATTTTAATACATGCTGTATGTTGGCCTACAACTGAACCAAGGCTTCAATCCATTCTAATCTGAATATCTGAATATCTAAGGTACTGTATTATAGTACCCTACAGCTGAAGTTTTATGCAACCTATTGTAAAACCTCGGCTAGAAGCTGTGGCTACTAAGGCCAAGAAAAAGGTTTGTTTCAGGTCACCTGACCGACCCTACCAAAACAGGGCCGACCCGATGCAATTTTGAAGAAATTTCTCTATTTTTACCATTTTTTGGTAAATTCTAGGGTCTTCGGAGAGGCAAGTCAGTACTTTCATGTTAAAAAAAAAAAGAAAAAAAAAAGAGAAAAGAATCCGACCTACCGACCTCACATTTTCTGCCCATGTTACCTGAAACAAACCTTTTTCTTGTTTTTGGCCTAAGCGAGTCAGATCACCATTGCAACTATAGGATCGACACAGTAGGTGAGTGGCTTATACGCGAGTTTTGAGATGTATGCTACAGTACTAAAGTTGCCATCATCAGACCCCTGGTGTGGCTTATAGGATCGACCCAACATCTAGGTGCGGTTTATACCAGAGTTAGGCTTATACGCGAGGTTTTACCGTACACTTTTCTGAGGACAAGCCTAAGATACCATATTACATGTAACAAAGACCAGTAGTCGAATGCAAATGTCCCCTTGACATCTATATTAATATATATATAGTATTATCAAAAATGGTTATACATTACTAGATACAGACCTTTTTCTGCGAACCTACTCTCCCTATTTCTTATACACTTTGTGCTATAGTAATACGCATATATCACCGTTAATTGGTCGTAAGTTTAGAAAACCGTTACCCTAGCTAGAGAACCCGCTAGTGAACCATTAAGCATGCACGTGGGGACGAACTTGTGGAGTCAATAGACGCCGCCCATTCTGTGCGTAATCTTAAAAAGCCCACTTTTCCCGTAATCTTAATAACGAAACCCCAATTTTCCTGTAATCTTATCACAAAACTCAATCTAGTCCTAATAGGGGGCTCTGCCCCACAACCCCTGTTCTTCTTTTCCTTTTTTTTTCCTTCTTTAATAATGGTGAGTACTATTAAGACTTTAAGATTATGCCAGAAGTGGAGATTTAAGATTACGCACAGAATGGGCGGCGTCTAGTGACTCCGCAAGTTCGTCCTTGGTTGCATTAAGCATGTATAGCAATGTCTGAGCTGTATTGCATTTTAGTTATATTCTCTAGGCTCACAAAGGAAGGCGAGCTCTAAATGTCTTACTATTAATGGAGACCTCTTTTATTATCAATTTTTTTATGAAAAAAATGTAAATGTATATATTTTCGCGCTGTACATATTTTCGCAGATTTCGCAAAAATATGTACAGAGCGAAAATTTATCCAGTGTAGTCATACTACTACCATATTAAAAAATGCGCGAATTTAGAAACGCGCGAAATTGTACTTTTTAGCAAATCCGCGAAAATTTGTTCCAGCGAATATATCTACGTTTACAGTAGTCAACCTCAACCTCTTATATCTACTGTCATCTATTAAATCTTACATGTACATCGTTACTCATTTACAACTTGATTAGCCCAAGATTTATAGTACAATTTATTAATTATAATAGGCATATTATTTGAAAGTGCATTTTAAGCAACAATTATCCCAAGAGTTATTCTTATGTCATATATAATAAATGAAATATTTACAATGTAACGTAACCATTTTATGCTTTGGTATCCAAAGTCTGTAGTTTTAAGCACTGTTAGCATAGTTAACCCTTTAAGGCGGGATGATGCCTTAATGCATCATGCCTTGGTCGGCATGATGCATTAAGTAACCCACCTGTGCTGCATTCAAGCATCATGCCGACCCCATGGGGTTGAGACACTCCTAGAGGGTCGGCATGATACACCTTATTATATTTTTCGGCATGATGCACCAATGCAGCACCGGCGAGTTACTCGCCGGGGCTGCATTGGTGCATCATGCCGAAAAATGTCATCTTTTAGTGACATGCGTCCTTATAGGTTATAAACAGTGAAATGCTATGTAATGTCTACTCATCTGGCTTTGTTAAACAGATAAAAGAGAAATACTGTCTGTTATAAAAATATAACGTCAAACAAGCTACTGGCTACGTCACACATAGCTTACAACCTCACCTATAAGTGGAATTGGACTTTTGAGGGCGAAAATCAACTTATAGCAGAATACTTTGAACAATTGGAAAACCTCACTTATAAGTCGGATTGGAGGTTGATATTTTATGGGAGCCATATCACACGCCAGAACCCTCTAAACCACATTTTACCTGTGGACAAAGTTGGTATTATTTATGACATTCTGTCCCTAAGACGAAGAAATGTCTTAGGGAGTGTTCATTTATTAATTACAGGGGGGGGGGGGGGAGTGGTGAGATTTCGCGCGGATGGGCAAAATTGTTTACGCTCCCCCCCTGTATTTTACAGTATTAAGGATTACATTTATTGGGGTGCTTCAATAGTTCAACTTTTTTCAAAACCTGAATTGAACTTTTGGGAGAAAAAAATTGACTTATAACAAAAATAAACCTAAATAAAAATCGACTTATATTTTATATAGGTAAGGTTTTCCGGCAGTTCAATGTTGATTTGACTTAGTTTATATAATCATAATCCTCAAATACATATCTTCAAACACCAACGTAATAATGTAAAGTCATTACAAAATTTGGGAAACTTATATTACATAAAGCACCGTTTGGTCTATTCAACAAGATGTGATACAGCTGATCTTTATCAGGCATCGAAGCTAACAAAAATACGTTATTTTACGTCAAAATAACGTTTTTTAACGTGATATATATAGTTTTTCATTTATCAGGTAGAGCACTTCACTCTTGTCTTTGGTAGATTTTTTTCTTCTTCTCAGCTGTCACCAATGAGTCACAATATATCAAATTAAACCAAGAGAGACTAACCAACTCCTTGAAAAGGATTTGTGCTATCAATTCATCGTCCATGGCAATAATAATCGACTAGTGATTTTTTAACCCTTTAAGGACGGCTTCATGCCTTAATGCATCAAGCCTTTGGTGGTCATGATGCATGAATGCAGACCTGGCGAGTAACTCGCCAGTGCTGCATTCAAGCATCATGCCGACCCTATGGGATTGAGACACTCCCAAAGTCGGCATGATGCACCAATGCAACACCTGCGAGTTACCCGCTGGGGCTGCATTGGTGCATCATGACGACAAATGTCATCTTTTAGCGACATGGGTCGACCAGCATTAATTGCCCACAGGTTTGAGTTTAATATTGAAGTCCTTGGGACACAGCACTATCCCGCAGACGTAGCTCCGGGGGTCACTTTCTGGAAGGCCGCTGACGTCATCGATAACAAACTCAAACTGCTGAGTCAGCATGGACAGGAAGATGAAGATACGGTTACGAGCCATGGACTCCCCGATACACACACGACGCCCAGCGCTAAACGGCAGGAGCCTGTGAGAATAACAGTAAACATGAACATTTAGGATATTCATTGAATAGACAGTCTATAGATATATATATATTTTTTTTGTTATGTAACTCATAACAGTTTATTAATCTGATATGATTTTCCATACACATTCTTTGGGGTCCAGGTCCATATAATATGCGCATTACAATAATACGGTACGTATGGTACAAGAACATTTGGCTACAACAGGGGTAGACTGTCAACAAGTAACAAGAAAAAGTGAATATGTACAAATGAGTATGTATATATGCAAAAGGCAAATTAGGACAGTAATATTACAGGTAGCCTACAATGTAGTTTGCTTGTGCTTAAGATGACAGCTGATGGAAATAGTATATGTCAAATAGGAACACTCTGGGTGGAGCTGCAAACAATGTAGCAGCAAATGGCAGAGAATCAAATAGGTAAGATACAGTAAAGATGACAGCTTTGGATAAAACACATTTGTTTGTAAAGATTTCAATATAGTACAATAATATATGTGGCTCTTGAGCAATGAGGCCATGAGTGTGCTGTGAACATAATTTGATAAGAATACAAGATGATTGACTGTTCTGCAAGTATGTGTGAGCATATAATGAATGCATTTCTGATATGAAATTTGATTTATAGGACAACATGATCAATTTGTGCAGAAACCTGTAATAAAAGCAAGTCTTAACAATGACTTATTCGCCTCAGTTCCTTTAACCTTAGCTTTTCTCTATGCAGTAGCAAGGCAGCTCTCCTGCCTGTCATATTAGTCCCAAGAAGCTCCTTAACCTTTGTTTTAAAAGAAAATTTAGAGATAGAGAGCTGGACATCAGAGTGTAGTTCATTCCATAAGGTAGCACCCCGGTAGAACGGCCCCTTCTTGTATGAGTCAAGTTTGGGCTTACGTAAGGGAAAATTCTTCTTAAAATCACCTCTTGTGCGACGCTCTTTCTGAAGGGTAGGGAGCTTTCTGGACTTAGAATACATAAGCGATAACAATAATTCAGACCTGCGGTCTTTAGCTAAGGCTGATTCACACAATATATGAAGATTTTCAACTGATTCATCCCTTACACGACATCGTAGGCAACATCTAAGGATACGATTTTGGGCCACTTGTATCGCATCTAAAGTGGTCTGTTTACATGTGTCAAGTAAGAAAGAACCGTAATCTGTCTTTGGCACGATGACCTGCTTATATATAGACAACGCTGTGGGGATATTCATGTTATCCCTTATTTTTATAAGCTTGAACAGATGCTGGTTTGTGATTGCAAGATTAGCTTTAGCATGATCTTCCATGGTAAGACATGTGTCAAGGTGTGCCCCAAGATAAGTAAATACTTTCACCTGCTGTACATTTGAGCCTTTGATTGACAAGTCAAGAGCAGGGCAGTTCTTTGCCATTTGTGCCGAGCAGAACCACATTGATTTGGTCTTAGAAACATTCACTGTTAGAGCAACCTCATTGTACGCTGTAAGTAGATTGTCACAGTCTATTTGTAGATGCTCTTTGGCTGCATGAGGGCATTTATTAGAATTGTATATTACCAGATCATCAGCATACAATTTAGCTTTACAGTGTTGTAACTTTGATACAATGTCATTTATGTAAATGTTGAACAGGGTCGGACCCAAGACGGAGCCCTGTGGCACTCCGAAAATTGTGGACCTGGTATTTGATAGGGTGTTATTAGCTAATGTGGCTTGGGATCTGCCCGTCAGGTAGGAGCGGAGCCACCAGTTTATGTGTACAGGAAAACCGAGCATGCTGAATTTTTCTAATAAAATAGAGTGATTTACACAATCAAAAGCTTTTTTCACGTCATAAAAACAAGCGGCAGTTGGCTGGCTTTCATTTTTAGCAACAAACAGATCCTCAGCTAGATTTATTATAGCTTGGGCAGTGTTTAGTTTAGCCCGAAAACCATACTGGTCTTCAGTAAAATACTTGATCCCTTCAAGGGTACATACAATATAATCTTGAAAGATCTTCTCCAGGAGCTTGCCTGGCACTGGGAGAATTGATATTGGTCTCCAATTAGAAATGAAAGCAAGATTACCAGATTTCGGTATGGGGGTGACCTTAGCAACCTTCCAAGCATCTGGGAAAATACCCTCTACTAGTGAACAATTAAATATGTGTGTCAAGGACTCGGCACAATCTAGAAGGGAGTCTTTGAGAGCCCTTGTATTTATATTCAGAAGCCCCGAGGGTTTATTGAGATCTATGCCTTTTATCAACAAAAGAACCTCTTCAATCTCAACAGTAGGTGGTGCATTGAAAAGGTGTTGTGGTCCGGGCTTGCTAAGTGGCATACTACTGCTTGGAAAGTTACCTTCAGCGAACAGTTTGGGACCAATTTCACAAAAGAAATTATTAATATAATTTGCCGTATCAAGGACGAGCGACCCATCATTGTCACGCAATACAATCTGAGTATTGTTTCTGGGCTTCTTTATAAGCCTATTAACATGAAACCAGAATTTCTTAGGGTTGTCACTGCAGGCTTCAAGCCGCTCCTTTATAAAGTTCGCTTTGGCTAGCCTAACAGCCCTAGAGATTATAATTCTCTGTCTCCTTGCCTTATTCAGGTACAATTCTTCCTCAGTTTCTTTAAACAATTTTACATAATTATTTCTGGTATGTATTAGGTCAAGAATATCAGGAGTCATCCATTCATTACCTTGGTCTTTTATAGTGCAAGTCTTAATTGGACAATGGATGTCTAGAAACGAATTGATAGCATTCTCAATAAAACTCCATTTTTCGTTTACTGTGGGTAGGTGTAAGAGGTCTTCCCAGGCCTGAGCTTTTATGTGCTCGGACATTTTTTCCTTACTGTAATTCTTGTAGGAACGAGCTGTTATTGTTTTAGGTACAGAACCATTCCTGGCCTTCTTTCGGACAGCAGTTATAGGCAGATGATCACTTATTAAACAGTTTGAGACTCTAGAATGAGCTACAAATCTGGAGTTTGTGAGTATGTTATCAATTGCTGAACCCTTTTTCATGTATGGCCTTGTCACTTCATTTATGAGCCATGTGAGAGATGTATCAAAACAAAAACCTTTCATAAGCTTGGTTCTTTTGGTCTTGGGATCTCTTACATTAACATTAAAATCCCCAAGAATCCAAATCTCACCCTTTGAGCGCTCTTTAACCTTTTTCAGTTTCTTAAAGAACTTCTCAACATTGCCCTTAGGAGGGCGGTATATGCTAATAACAGTCATAGTTTTGTTATTGGGCTTGTCTATCTCCACTGTAAGACATTCAATGTGCTTAGTCATAAAACTACATTCATCCACCATTTTGGAGTAGGGAAACCAAGAGTCTGATAGATAGCAGAGCAGTCCTCCACCAATTCTGTTCATTCTATCAAGTCTGTGATATGATTTTTTGGATAGTAACTCCTACAATTAAATTGGGCAAAATTGATCCTTTTCATTGTATCAATTTTGGCCATCTTAAGGCCTTTTAGCTTATTTATCCTATTCTTTCTTTTTGACATGCTTTGCCGAGAGGTATCTGGGAATATGTACAGATTGCAGGCTAGTGGTGATATCATGGTCAAGGAAAGAAATGGTGACAACATTAAAATGGATAATGAGGGTCCAGGGGACACAGCAAAGAGGCCACCCTGGGAGAAGCTTGAGCTCAATACACCCCCAGAGGGGACGTTCATGGCCCAGGCCTGGGTTACATGCGTATCTATACATGCTCAGATAACATGGCTCCGGTAGGAACAATAAATCAAAACAGTGTGAGCGATATTTAGAGTAGGGGGGGGGGGGGAGTGACTCATTTGGTGCGCAAGACCTTCATTGTGTACATTCAGCGTTCATTATGTGGCCTTAAGAATTTGCAAGTGTTCTTCTGAAGATTCTGCCGGTTGGTACATGAGAATGTGAGAGTTCCGGTGTCATAATGGTTCTGAAAAAGTAGCATTTGCTATTATAGTTCACATTTGACTGCAACCAGGAGTGCTGTTGGAACTTTAATGGCATCAGAGTTTTATACTGCTTTATCGCCATATTTTAGCGGGAATGTGCAGCTTCAAGTTCAATGGTTTATGGCCAGGTATGTATAACATGAATCTTAGACTCGTTGACAATGTTCACCATATTGTTCTTCCTGACTCTGTAGGCTCAAGTTCAATGGTAAATGACAGAGGATCTCTTATGAATGTTTTGATGAAACAACCTGAATAACTAGTAAGTATGGGAAAACAGGCTCTATGCATGGGGTTTCTAAGTGTAGAGGTTAAACAGCTTTAATGAGGGTTGGACCTGCAGGCTAATTCAGGGGGACCTGGAAGGGTTTGAGGCACTTTTGCCTGCAGCCCCTGCTTCTCAACTGCTTTCTGTTGATCCTCGGCTATGAGCCTGTCACGGAGCTTCATAAGAAGCCGACCGTGGAGGTTTTCTCCTGGCAGGTGTTCGTCTGAGTTGTACAGGTGATTTTTGAAGGTCGCACCGCCTCCCCACTTGTGGGAGATGGTTCCCTCTATAAGGGGGTGGGGGTGGGTGGCCTTGAGCTGGTCAGCTAGTTCTGGGTCTGTGAACTTGGTTTTCAGCAGAGAGTACATCATACGGGCTTCAATAGGGTACCACTTTGCAAGGCAGTCCTTCCTTATCTCGTTGCCCAGGGCCTTGATTTCTTTTGAGTTCCATTTCTTGAGGATCTCATTGGCTTTCTGCGGGTCTCTTGCATGCATAGCTTTGGCATATAAGAAGGCCTGTTCGACTGAGACAAAGGTGCGTATCTCGCCTTGAACTATCTCAGCTTCAACATTTGTGTAGAAAAAGTTACTAAGGAACGCCTTCTCTCCTGAGTATACAATACCCTTCTTGGTCAGTTTCATTTTCAATGGCTCATCTCGCCCATCAATGTCATTGTCGTAGGACTGATATGTGCGTCGAGGGGCACTTCTCTGTGGGCTTGCCTGGTCATGTTGAACATGGGCTGGAAGACGGCTTCCTTGAGCAGGGTTACTGTCATGAGGATAGTCATTCATGGCGTCAGGTGGATGAGCTGGCCTGGTGGACTGCTGGGAAGTGGTGCATGGTTTGTCATTGATGGTTATAGATGGGCGAGTAGGCTCAGAGTCTTGTTGGGTACCAGCAAATATATAGTCCTCCATGGCATTGGATGAGGAGGGGGGGCCAGCATGTTGAGTGCTGTGATGTAGATAGTCGTTCATGGCATTGGATACGTGGTGTGGTGCAGTACCTGCTACATACTGTGAGTCGGATTGGGCAGACCTCTGGTTGTCGGCATGGCTGTCATTTCTCCAGTAGGTTTGCTCTCCAGTGACTGAGTCCTCATTTAAGGCCCATTCCTGGGTATTGGCTCTGGTAGGTCTGTTTTCCCTCTGATTTCTAGACAGATCTTCTCTGACATCCCACTGCTTGGCAGAGAAGGCACCTGTTTGTTTACTTTGCTGCCTGCCACTGTCACTTCTCCAGTTTGTGTCTTCCGATCTCTGCCTAGGACACATTGGCTGAGGTGGTTGGGGCCAGGTGGAGCTGGTGGGAATGTCTTGTTTGGGATCAGTTTCGCTCCAGTCAAGGTTGTCATTGTACTGTTCACGTACGCCAACTCCTGTGATAACTGGGATGGTCTTTTGACGGACTGGACTGTCTGGGTAGGGAACTTGGTGTCTTGCATATGAGGGAGCTGTTTGATCTAAATCTGGTAGTTCACTGGGGTATGTTGCCTCCATCCCCCATCTTCTATCACTCCGCATTGAGTATGGGAGGAACTCTTGAGGAATATTATCAAGCTCATGCAGATCATAGACATGGCCATCCACTTTTATCCTATCTATCGTAACAGGTGTGTGGTTGTCATGGTCTAAGTTGAACTTGGCGATTTGTTTCATGCGTCCTTTCTGCTGCCTGCGCTCCTTCGGTTCATATTGCTCCATCTGGGCGTCTTTCGTGAAGTCGTCATTTGCTAGCTGGTCTTTGTTTTTAAGGAGGGATGCTTTGGCTGCATAGCTCGTGAGACAGACAAGTATTGGGGTTGGTCTGCCTGACTTGATGGGAGCTCCTTTTCTTTTCAGCCTGATAGCCTTGTATATGTCCGCTGGGACAAGGGGGGCATGTATATTATGACTCATTCTCAAGGTGAAGCCTATAAGGTTCTCGTCAGGATATTCTTTGACTCCATGTATGACAATGTTTCGTGCCATGTGTTCTCCAAAGCGTCTTACATTGTTTCTTGACTTAACAGCTTCCGTGAATGTTGAATTCTCATCTTCCAGGAAGTAGCCTTGGTGCGCTTTGCTTTCCAGATTTGTAAGGCGGAGGGCCTGGGAATTGATCTGGCCCTGCATGCTAGGGGGAGCGGCTTGTAGGCTCTTTATTAGGGCAGCTTGTTCTTCAGTTGTTTTCCTGAGAGTGGCTAATTCTTGTGTGTGGTTGGCGAGGAGGTTGTCATGGCCCTTTAGGCTAGAATCAAATGTAAGGAGCTGGGTCGTTACTTCCTCTTTCACTTGGTTAAAGCGTGAGGGGATATTATTGGCCTCACTGAGCTGGTTTGTCAATGTTGAAACCTGGTCTCTGGTAGAGGTGACCAGTGGCTCGAGCTCCTGCAGGTCATTCTCTGTTTTGTGTACTTTGTTGCTGAGGGCCGCCTGCTGTGATTCCAAGGTCATTTCTTTTTGTTGCACTTGTTTGACCTCATCTGAGAGGGAGTTAATGAGGGGTAGATGGTTCAGTTGGCTCTGTCTTATTTCTAGTGCATCCAACTTGGCTGGTATCCCTTCAAGGAGGCGTAACCTTGCGTCTTGAAAGGACGTGGCCTGTCTCAAGGCAGTCAGCTCGTTCGTCACAGGAGTGAATTTAGCGTTGAAGATTGCTGTTATTCTGCTTTCAAAGGAGTTGAAGAATTGAAAGAGTCTGGTCTCAGTGGCTGAGGCTGGTGGCTCAATGTCCATGGCAGAGGCTGGGAGCTCAATGTTTGTGGGGGCTCTGAGTATCTTGGCATCATTTATATTGATGGGGTTACTGTGGGTAGGGTCGTGTTCAGTTACACCTAACTTTATGGCTGCACTATCTGATTGGGACTTGGGTGGCGTGATTACTTTAATCTCACATGGTGTTTTAATTTTGAAAGTTACTTCTTCTTCATCTGAGACCTGCTCCTGGGGGATTACAGGCATGGGGATGTCTGGATAGATTGGTTTCATATCAGTGTCTGGTATCTCTGGAGAGTGTCTAGAGAGGTCTTCAAGTCTGGCACTGACCGCTGAGGCATTAATCGGAGTGGAGGCTGAGGGCCCATCTATTTCTGAGGGAGAGAAGCCAGAGAAATCATAGGTTGAGATTGGTGAGGTAGGGGCAGTGAGTAGGGGCTCCTCATCAGCACTGATGGACGATTGGGAGTCACTGTAGGTTGAGGCTGCATCTAGGTCTATGAGCCTGTGGAAGGGGACTGGATTGGATAGGTCCGTGTTCATGGTGCTGGTATTAGGTGTGTGAAGGTTTATGGAGTCCTGGCCCTCCTTCACAGCCCCAGGCTGGTCGTTGCAAGTAGACTGGGTGAGGGTTGATGAAAGGACATCTGACACCTGCAGCGGGGTATTCTCAAAGAGGTTAAAATCTGATGTGTCTACTGAGTCATTGCCATCTGAGGCGTCCTGAGACAGAATGATTGAACTATCACTGCTATTAGCTGCAGTGCCATCCACTAGCCTAGGAGCGAGTGGGGAGAGAGGAGGCACGGTTGGATGGGGGGAGGTGCTGAGCACTTCATCGTCTTGCGTTATAATTATCGAGCTGGATGATGCGTTACCATCTGCATCCGGCTCAAAAGTGACACCTGTTTTAAGCATGGAGGTAGCCGGATGCAGGGTCACACCATTTTTATTACATGTATCAGCACACTGTTTCCCATCTTTCAGCTTCCTATCTCCAACAGCATTTATCAACTGCATTTCCTCAGCTGAAATGGTGATACGTTCCCCATTAACCAGGACTCTGTAGGTATCTTTTTTAATAATAGAAGTACCTGAAGTAGATACTGGTCGGGATGCTGTGATAAGACTTGTGCTGTCATTTGATGCTGACACTGAGACTGACATTTGGACTGCCTGTTCACTTGAGGATGGCGCATTGGTAGCTGTGGTTGAAGTGTTGACATTGACAGTAGGCCTACTTGGGACTGACACTGGTGTTGAATCCGCAGGTGGATTGAAGTCACCAGCGGGGATGGAAGGTGATACTGACAGTGGGATTGCAGTGGGTGGAACCGCAGGTGGTATGAAATCACCAGCAGGGATCGTGGATAGAGCTGAGGTGGTGGATCCATGTACCGAGCTAACAGTTGTTAGAGCAGTCAGTGCCTCAAATCGTTGTTGTGATGTTAGAGGTGGAGCATCAAGGAAGGCTTCAAGTCTCTGCTGTGGCGTGAGAGAGTGAGATGCCAGCCTTACTGGGGGGTGACTGTCTGAAAACGGCTCCATGTTTGCTTGCGGGACATGGGTGGAGAGCTGTCCTGATGTGAGATCAATCTCATGGGCAATACTGGCCGTTGTGAAGCCAGCAGTGGACGTTATCAGTGCCGCCATTGTTGTTGACAAATCCGCCATTGTTGTTGATGCCAGGGCTCCTACGGGCTCCGATTTATCTGAACAGTGATTGGCTGTTAGTATACGTGACGTCACACCCAGTGATACGGGCTGTGAGGAGGGAGGCTTCTGATTGGTGCATCCTACCGTTTGTGTGACGTCACTGAGCTCATTTACATACGACCTCGCCGCTTGGCAGTGGGGCGAGGTGCCTGGATCTACCTTGGTTACTGTCATGGCGGATTTCGTTGAGCCCTTAGTTACCAGACAAAATCGATCATCAAAGTCACTTGTATAATTCAGTGGAGCTATATTTTATGCAGTGGCGGGTAGGCCTTGTGTAGCACCATTATGCGGTGTTATTTGTTGCATACCTTGCCTGTTTACTTGCAGTGGGTGTGTGACAGTCAGCAGCGGCGAGTTGAACCAAGATGGCGATCTTGGCATGCTGTCAGAAGGTGCGAGTTGAACGAACCTGTTTCTTGAATGGAGATATGCAGTGCCAGGTGAAACAATAGAGAAATCCCGATCTATGTGTATTGTTTTGCGTATCTGCGCTGTTTTGGGGGGATTAACGCTCATTGGTTCGGGTTCTTAGAGAAATTGACCGGAGCACTGCAGTGGGTGTTCTACTCGGTCATCCCAAATTCATAATAAGGGATGGCAGTGACCAATCTGAAAAAATACTAGAAATTTTAAAGTTGAGGCCCCTGAACAAAGGTGCTCTCTAAGGCCACACCAAAAAAAAGAGTTGGTCAATGCATTTCACTTTTCAAAAAATGGTGCGAGCGAGCGAATTGAAAAAAAAAATGTTTAAGAATTTTTTTTTGTCAATGGAAAAGTGGAGCGAGCGACATTTTTTTTTTTTTTTTACCCACCCTTTGACAAAAGTTCTTAGTGGAACACTAACAGAAAAAGTTATTGGTTGATCTGGGGGAATTACTGGGAGAAAAATTTGAAAAAAAAAAAAATTCTCAATTTTGAAAAAATGAAGCGAGCGAAATCCATTGACAATTAAAAAAAATAAAAATAAGTGCAGTTCTTCGCGAAATAAGAAAAATAGAAATCAGGAAAAGACTTACATCCCTGATTTTTACATGAAATCTTGAATTCAATCCACACTATTTAATTTTCTTAGTCTTATTACATCAATTATTAAATTGCAAGGGAAGTAATTATTCAATGATGCCACACCCTTGTTGACAAAAAGTAGGAAATCCCAAGAGTTTGGCCAATTTTCTCAATTCGATACGGAAATCCTAGCAAAGAAGTAGGAATTCCTGCAGGAGTAGGAAGATTGCCATCTCTGTATTATTTCAAGAATGATCTCAATAACCAGCCTATACAAAAACTTCTTCGCCATGCAGAACATTCGGTCCCGCAAATTTCTTTCTTTGCAGGCCCGGCTCAATTTCTGCAGGCCCGGATATTGGAATACAACCTTGCTTTTTAAAAATAAAATGTAAAGCAAGTGCTTGTACTGACAGTGATAATGAATAGAGTTCCCCTATATGTTACAATTATATTAAACAGTATAATATATAAATTACTGAAGAACATTGTAGAAAATCTTCAAGCTATCTGTTTCGTGCTGTAGAAACCTTAATAAGGCCAAAAAAAAAGAAGGTTTGTTTCAGGTCACCCGACCGACCCTATCAAAAGAGGGCCGACCCTACGTTTTTTTTATGCAATTTTGAAGAAATTTTCAATTTTTACCCTTTTTTGGTCAATTTTAGGGGATTCAAAAAAGTTGGGTAGTACATTCATGTGACAAAAAAAAAAATCAAAAAAAAAAAAAAATCCGACCTACCGACCCTACATTTTCCTCCCATGTTACCTGAAACAAACCTTTTTTTTTTTGGCCTAATAGTCCGATTTACAAGCTGTAAAAAATGGCATGTAGGCAGGAATCCCCAGAATACAGGCAGCATTCAGACTGTATAGCAGTTACCTCTGTCGGTTGGGATGGTGAGGAGGCACGAGCTGTCCGTTGGCGTCCAGGAAGCGCTCAGGCCGGAACTCCCAGGGGTTGTCCCAGTACCGGGCATCATGATGGAGGTTCCAGATGTTAAACATTACCTGACAGGGAGAAGAGGAAAATATCACATTGAATTTTAATTTTTTTTTAAATTTATTATTCGGTGTAATGGTCACGGAAAAATCATCTGGAGAAAGCGGGACTCGAACCCACGACCCTCAGATCATGTAACATGCTGCTCTACCAACTGAGCTACTTCCCAGTCTGACAATCTGACTGGGCTGTATGCGACTGGATTAGTATGGTACAGAGGGGAGCCGGATTACCCAAGTGATACCCCCTCACGGGGCTACCACCGAGGCAAGGGGGAATACGTCCCCTACAATTTATTAAATTTTTATTAAATTTTTAACAAATGATCAAATTTTCATGCAGACGATCTAGAACCTTTTCACTTTTTGCCCACCTACATCTATCATGATTGTATATTTAGATATATCAGGATTCCAATATTCCCAATAATTCTTATCATTATGTTTACAGTATACAAAATAAATAATGAATAGATACAGTACTTATACTCTAATTACCGGTATTTTCAGTGATGAAAGTGACCATCATATCTAGTGATGAAAGTGACCATCATATCTAGTGATGAAAGTGACCATCATATCTAGTGATGAAAGTGACCATCATATCTAGTGATGAAAGTGACCATCATATCTAGTGATGAAAGTGACCATCATATCTAGTGATGAAAGTGACCATCATATCTAGTGATGAAAGTGACCATCATATCTTGCGATGAAAGTGACCATCATATCTAGTGATGAAAGTGACCATCATATGTTGTGAAAAACATTGAAATGGCTTCACATGAATAGAGGTCCTTCATGGGTAATTATAGCGCGTTGACAAAATTTAACAAAATTTGGAATCCAAATATAATTTGTATGTTATACAGAATTAACCTTCAGTACCGTAGTGCCTGCTGGTATGGGTTGTCCCTCTAAAGAAGTGTCAGCCATGGTCTTGCGAGGCGCTGGGATCGGCGCAACCGTCACATAGCGCAGTCCTTCCAAGATGGCTGCCTCGGTATACGGCATATTACCACGGTCACTGAGTTGGGGTCTGCGAGCACCTAGGACTTTCTGCGCCTCGCTTCTGATTTTTTTCTGGAACTCGGGTTGTGTGACCATTAACGAGATCAAGGCGAGAAGCAGAGATGAAGATGTGGTGGTGCCTGGATGAGGAAAGGACATCACAGTTACCGTATTCACCGTAATAAGTGCCCTCTCCCTGATACCTGCCTCCCCCCCCCCCCCCTTTTTTCCAGATTTTTTCCCCAGAATTTTTTCTGTGTTCCTCCAATTTTGTAACTGTTTTGACACCTTTGTGTTTCATGGAGCACTTCACACCTGTGCAGGTCTTAAGGCCAGGCCAAGTGTGAAGTCATAGGGGTATGTAGAAAATGTGTAGGGGCCACTGAGGTGGGGCAGTATTGTGCCTCTACATGGGTCCCCACAATTTTGACTGTGTCGCCGTGTCGATTTTTAGCAAAATGGCCGTGTCACTGTGTCGAATTTTATGTATTTAGAACATACTAGGGTATTATAAAGATGTCTGTATCCGTCGATTTTTAAAAGGGCCGTGTCGCCTGTGTCGACTTTTAAAAGGGCCGTGTCGATTTTTAAAAGGGCCGTGTTGCCGTGTCGCATGTGTCGATTTTTAACCCATGTAGAGGCACAGTATTCTGTAGGCCATGGGGGGAGGGGGGGGGGGGGTTGGTGTTGTCAATCCTCTCTATAGGTTATTTCCCTCATTATTTTGGTAATTTAAATCTATGTATGAAAAAATCGGAAACAAAGAAGGTTGGTTACAAGGAGCAAATGTGCCATACCAAAAGGTGCTCCTTATAACGAGGTGTTACTGTACCTGCAAAGATAAGATCCATAGAGGCGGCAGAGATATCCCCGTCCCGCAGGCCCATGTTGCCGGCATTCTCAGCCTCGTCTTTGGCCTGGGCGTCCAGGAACGAGTCCATCACACACTCAATGTCACCGGGCGAGCGGCATGCCTGGAAGCCACAGCAATAAATAATGATAAGGATATCTGTTTACAAAACACTCTGGTGATTCATGTTAACAGATCTCTTTAAAATAAGCAAGGGCTACCTATTTCATTTTCTTTACTATCTCATTCCATGCTGCATTTTTCCGATACTACCACATTCACAGGTGTACTATATTTAATCAACCAATTTCACAGGTGAGCAGCTATTGATAATTGATTGATTATAAAAAAAAAAATCAAAAAAAAAAAAAAGAGTAGCTATTGGATAACCCACTAGAGGCTAGCATAATTGTAGATTCTTTACTATTTCAATCTGAAATGGATGCTTAGGCTAAGTCAATTATCAGCTTTGCGATTACTGCACGCATCCTTAAAAAAGAGCCGTATTGGTTCTTTTATTCTTTTTGCTGGGTATTACATAATACGGGCCCGCGGCCTCTGTAATTCACTCAGGATAAATAAAGGAATACCATACTATACTATACTATTATTCATCTTTGAGAGAAAAAGGAGGCAAAATTGCCGCATCTATGAAAATATCACACTACGATTTGCAAAATAATCAATAGCTTGACTATTAATTGGGGTAGAAACGAAATTAAAAAGGAATTTTAGTCGATTTTAGGCAAAGCTGATACTCGATTTTAAGTGGCCTAATTATGTGAAGTTGGTAATAGGAAATATAAGGGGATAGACTTAGGGAAAGGAGATGAAATAGGGTTTCAATTGTCTGTTGTCAATAGATAAGTGAGAGAAATAAGATGGCCGAGTAGGAGACTACACAGTGCTAACCTTGCGCTCCTGTTCAAACCAGACCCACATCTCGTGTAGTATGTCCCTCATCCTTCTGTATCTATGTCTAATTATTAAATACCTTACCTACATGACAACTACAGTAAAATCTCACGTATAAGCTTGTACGCGAGCTTTGTTTTGATGCCAAACATGCCTATATAGGGTGCGGCTTATATGAGAGTTTTTGTAAATATATTACAGTACCAAACTAAAAAATTTTAGACCCCCACTGCAGCTCATATAATCTGTCAAAGTTAGGGGTGCGGTTTATGCTTGAGGTTTTACGGTACGCAGTGCTAACCTTAAAAAATAAACACCAAAAACTTCCCCAAAACGAGAAAAAAACACCAAAAAAAACTGCACTAACCTTGCGCTCCATGCGCTCCTGTTCAAACCAGGCCCACATCTTGTTCTTGATGTCCCTCATCCGTCTGTAGAAGGGGGTGGGCAGGTGTCGTAACCACGGCATCATGTCTAGTTCTGAGCCGGGCCCGGTCGGAGTCAACATCTCGGCAGACGGCATCTCCACCTCCATCAGCGTCTGTAACCGTGCCTCATCCAGCTTCTTAGCGTACAACTGGGGGAAGTTTGAAGTTTAGTCAATTTTTATTGGCTCAGCAATTAATTATTACAAAGATACTACCATAAAACCTCGCGTATAAACTGCAGCTAGTACGCGAGTCAGATCGCCGGTGCGGCTTATAAGAATTAAAGATTGGCCCAGGGTCAGGGTGCGGCCATGAGTTTTTGCTATTATGGTACAGTATTAAAGTCACTATAATGAGATCGTCAGTGCGGCTTATAGCATTGGCCCAAACTCTAGGTGCGGCTAATACTTGAGTTAGGCTTATATGTGAGGCTTTACGGTAATCATTGAAGAGCGCCGAACGCAACAGCTCTATAATATCATTCATCAAAAATACAGAATGTCATCACAAAGACCTAGCTCACGTGAGTGCACGGACAAAGGTTTATCAATTATTCCTTTCTCTATGGCTTCATCATCCAATCTCTACTTCATAGACTTTGACCCTTTCAGGATGGCATCATGCCTAAATGCATCATGCCCTTGGTGAGTAACTCATCAGTGCTGCGTTCAAGCATCATGCTGACCCTATGGGATTGAGACACTCCTGAGGGGTCGGCATGATGCACCAATGCAGCACCGGCGAGTTATTCGCCGAGGAAGCATAGGCGCATCATGAAGACAAATGTCATCTTTTAGCGACATGCCGTCATTAAAGGGTTGAATAGCACTAAAACACCAAACTCACATTGGAGGAGATGATGTTTGCCATATAGTTCAAAACTCACAAGGCCAAACAAAAAAAAAGGTGTGTTTCAGGTTACCCGACCCTACCTAGCAAAGCAGGGCCGACCCTAGAAATTTTTATGCAATTTTGAAAAAATATTTATATTTTGGGTCATTTTGGGGCTATTTAAGGGTCGATCTGATAGTTCACGAGTGAGTCAATTTCTGGGTACTTTTCAGGCTAAAGTAAATTTTTAAAAAAAATCAAAAAAAAAAAATCCGACATACCTACCCTAGATTTTCAGACCATGTAACCTGAAACACACCTTTTTTTTTTTGGCCCACTGGAGGATATGATGTTTGCCATATACCGTAAATTCCCGCATATTTCCCGCATCTCGTGTATAACCCGCACCCCCAACTTCATATGGTACAAAACTCACAATGCAGGATATGATGTTGGTCATATAGTACAAAACTCACAAGACCAAATGAAAAAAAAGGTGTGTTTCAGGCTACCCGACCCTACCCAGCAAAACAGAGTCGACCCTAGAAATTTTTATGCAATTTTGAAAAATATTTATATTTTGGGTCATTTTGGGGCTATTTAAGGGTCGATTTGATAGTTCACGAGTCGAGGCGGTCGTCGGCGAGCCGGCATTGTAGTTCGTGAGTCAATTTCTGGGTAGGCCTACTTTTCAGGCTAAAGTAAAAAAAAAATTAAAAAAAAAAAAATCCGACCTACCTTCCCTAGATTTTCAGACCATGTAACCTGAAACACACCTTTTTTTTTTGGCCCAATGGAGGATATATGATGTTTGCCATATACCGTAAATTCCCGCATATTACCCGCATCTCGCGTATAACCCGCACCCCCAACTTCATATGGTACAAAACTCACAATGCAGGATATGATGTTGGTCATATAGTACAAAACTCACAAGGCCAAACAAAAAAAAAGGTGTGTTTCAGGTTACCCGACCTTACCTAGCAAAGCAGGGCCGATCCTAGAAATTTTTATGCAATTTTGAAAAAATATTTATATTTTGGGTCATTTTGGGGATATTTAAGGGTCGATCTGATAGTTCACGAGTCGAGGCGGTCGTCGGCGAGTCGGCATTGTCAATGGTGAGTCGATTTTTCGGTACTTTTCAGGCTTAAGTAAAAAAGAAAAAATTAAAAAAAAAAAAAAAAAATCCGACCTACCTACCCTAGATTTTCAGACCATGTAACCTGAAACACACCTTTTTGTTTTTTGGCCCAATGGAGGATATGATGTTTGCCATATACCGTGAATTCCCGCATATTTCCCGCATAACCCGCATCCCCAACCTCATATAGAACAGAACTCACAATGGAGGAGATGATGTTGGCCATGGCAGACCTAAGTGGTACAGCCAGACTGATGGGCCGTCCAGCCTCCTTCTGAAGGTCAGTCACAAGGTCACCCACGATGTCCAGTGTAATGTCCTCCAGCTTCCCGAGGCCATCTCCGTACATCTTCATCGCGTTGGCCGCCAGTTTCTTCATACGCAGCCACCTTTGTGTCATTTAAGGAAAAATGATCAAAATAAGAATTTTTTTTTTCCAGATTGTGGGTGCCAAAGTGTCTTATGAGACCCATATTATGATATCTATAATTTTCAGAGAGATTGGGCGTTTGAAAAAAAGGAACTTGTGCTCAGGTAACTGAACCCCCAAAAAAGTATGGTTGGTAGGTCGCTTTTCTTTTAAACCTTTCTTTTTTTTAGTAAGGAAAGTAATTCTAATGGTAAAAACACCAAAAAAACACCCCTAAAGCGTAGGGTCGGTGGGGATACCAGAACACAACTTCTTTTTTTAGGCCTAAGGCCCATATTGTCAGAGATTGCTGAAATATTTAGCAAAATGAACAAATAAATAACAAGTCATTTAGTGAAACAGGATTTTTAAATCTTTGAATAAGGCTGACTCTGAGTCACCTGGCCAAATTCTTTTTAACGTTTTACAAATTAATCAGTTTAACATAATGAGTAGACATAAATATTAACTTCCTAATTTACCTCTGGTCTGCTTCTCCAAAAACTAGGCCACCATAAAAGTTTGTGAAGTAGCGCGCTCTGAATACGTCTGGTCGTCCTGCGAAATCGTCCGTCTTGGTAACCATGGCCTCGTAGATGGCCTGGTACCCACTGACAACCACATGCTTCTTACCTAGAAATAAGGATTTCATTGACATTCAATTTATGTTGATGATGATTACCGATGTATGGTTGTCGATATGTCAATGTATTACAATATAATATTTAGACAATCAAATACATCAAAAATACTGTTTATTGGCATTTATTAATAAGCTGAGAAAAATGATCAAAACAATGGATAATGGTAGTTGCACACCAGTTCTATTATTTGCACTGAAAATGTTCAAGTAATAATCGTCAAAACTTCCAGTCTTAAATTCGGCGAGCTAGGAAGCTGACCTAAACCTGGTCGAAAGGATAACTAACCCCGCTGTTAGGCCACTCAAAAAAATAAAATGGTTTCTCATCACCGCGCACATCATAAAAATCAGGTTTTGGAGATTATTATTTTTTTTTTTTCCAAATTTTGATGAAAAACCTCATCAAAATGGATAAAATTGGTCATATTTGGTATCAAATTAAAGCTCATAATGCCAGTAATGCAGTGGTATAGAAATAACTTACAAATTACCACTTCTAAAGATCAATTAATTCTTAACTAATAAAATGTGAATTTTGGCCAAAGAAACCCCAAAATTGTCCTATACATTTTGGCCTGCGAAAAAAAAAAAAAAAGCCTCCCTCGTCTGTTTTCTCAGACCTTGGTGATGAGAAACCACTTTTTTTTCTTTTGAGTGGCCTAAACTCAACTGTTAACACATATATTGACATAAATATATTGACATATCAAAATTGTCAATATAATATATTGAAATAGTGACAAAATGGCGATATGTCAATATAGCAAATGTCAATGATATCCCTACCTAGAATTAGGGATGCCTTTGATATCCAATTAATTTCTATTTCGATTATCACTATTTTGGTCGCGATTTTTCAGTTACCGAGGTATATCAATTTATTTCGATATTACAAACACAATTTATGTCTCCATTGAAAAAGGGTGTTTTTATCTGTTTATATCCTTCCTAATAGTTGAGTCAATACAGATGAACACTTGAGAGCATTTTGAGCACAATCTGAAGTCCTATTTACTCAATATTATAGACCTGCAAAGGTCATTGTTTTCAAAACTAATAAAAAACAAGTTCTAGATGCAATATTTACATAATCTCTGCAGCTTACATAGGTAAATTATAGGGTTACATATGATTGAAATGGTGTCTCAAAATATTGCTTCTGTCGATGCATTATTTGGAATTCTGGAAATATCGATATATCGATTCTGGGGGAATCGATGCTACTCGTACCTAGTATACTGATGGTGTAGACGTCTCCGTAATCCTTCACCCACTCCGTCATGGTCTTGTAGGGGGCCGTGGGGTCCAGCTGGGCCGCATTGCCAACCAAGAAGACACCTACGGGGAGGGATGACATTTTACAGGTTATCAGGTATTCACTACTTTGGTGTCAATATGTCGATATATCAGTTATTAGGTATATCGCAAATACAGGGTAGATTAAACATTAAAAAACATGTCTTGTGGCTTGAAGTGACAGCATCTAATGTAACTGCGAATAGATATACAGGGTAGGAGAGACAAAGATTTAGGAGATATTGATACGCATTGTTTCAATACCCAATATTGGAAATTTTACAAGATGACGATATATCGATACCTATGCACTCAATTAAAAAGCATATGAGCTGCACCTGACAGAGGCAGCTATTATGCTTAAATAATAAAAAGTAATTAAACCACAAAAGGGACAATCATAAGAAACTGAGTATTTCATTGAAGTATTTAATCGTATACATAGTGTAAATATTTCTCCCGACCGTTCTGGCAGAACGTGTTTCACCTTTACATGATATTATGGTCAATAAACCTATTAAAAAAACAAGAAGACACAATTGACATCTTTACCTTCGGGGCCGGGCGGGTACGGCTTTTTGTCGCCACCTCGGAGGATCTTTGCCAAAATGACGGCCAGTAGGAGGGTCCCCCCTGCCCCAGCAGCCACCAGCCACTCACGGCCTTCCATCCAGCTCCTGGTGTAAAACATAAAGCAATGTAGATTAGGCCACTCAAAAAAAAAGTTTCTCATCACCATGGTCTGAAAAATGTAATGAGGGAGGCTTTTCAGTATAAATTTTTTTTACTCGCGGCCTTAAATGAATAGGATAGTATATGTTTTTCATGGCCAAAATTCACATTTTAGTACTTAGAAATTCATTGATCTTTAAAAGATGAAACATATATAGACAAATGCCAACGCCCATTGATACCATCTCTGTTGTATTTCACGAGTGGGTGCTGGGGCCATATCCCACGAAGCCGCAGGCTGAGTGGGATATGCCCCAGCCCTCACGAGTGAAATACATCAGATGTATATTTTGAATACTTAGTTTCTTGACACCCATGTTAAGTGTTAGATAGCCTACACCTGGACACGGTTCTTCCATATAGCCACTGCCCCACAAGGTCGAGACGATGTGTTATACACCGAGTCGCTGACCAGTGGGCAGTGGTTATGTGGAAGAGCCCTGGTCAGGTGCAGGCTATATGACTTAACCCTCGGTTATGTTAGGGTATATAATATAGCCAACGTGTGAAGTCCTTTGTATTAGCCCTCCACCGTGGGTTAATGTCCAACAATTTTGATATACCTAGTGTGGAAGATGGTGATTGAGGAAGATAAACATTAAGGAAAGGTGATGAATAAGGGTAGGTCTACCAAAAGCATACCTGTGGGGCACTGCATTGTACAATAGGCAGGGCGTCAAACAGATGACCCATATGCCTCTCAATTTCCAAAAAAGAGGTCGCAGGTGAGGCCTTGCATAATAAATGTTGTGGTTCAGATAACATGCTGAAAATAGTTAGGTAGGGCAGTGTTGCCGAAATGACATCGGCACATTGGCTTTTGCCGATGTAGAATCTTAAAGGGACGGTCATCCTGCCGTAGATCCAAACCTCTAGGCCAGCCTTGTTAAGTTTATATAACACCTTAGTTATATTTAGAATCCCCCAAACAGAAACCTCAAACATGCAGGCATATCCAAGCCCTGTGAGCCTGTATTCCCCAGCACCAGTACCCCATGTATAAAAGCTCAGGCAACCAACAAATAGTTTGCTGGTTGTTCCTTCCCAGCAATGCTCTGGCCTAGATAAGTTGCACTGGTGTGACTAGCAGTTGGACTGTGCCAGTGGTATAGCATTGAGTTCTATTGATACCCATCAGTGTACTGACTGCCACCAGTGTGCCCACAGAAAACGGTATACTCCCCCTTAAATAGGCCACATGCTATTATTTTGGGTAAAAGAAGAACATCTATACACAATGTACCATTACACAATGTCTATACCTAGAAGCCAATGTGTAATCATCAAATCTAATAGGGTGCTATAGTTTCATTATGCTTTTATAGACTATTTAATTCCAAGGAAAGCCTGATTCATGGTCCCCCTACTGAAGTCACCTGGCCAGGACAGCATGATTACCTGGTCTCACTGCTCACTGCACCCTTCACCCATACACTGTAAAACATGTGAATATAATTTAAACACTTTCACCCAAACATGTTGATGGCAAGCTTTTTTCTAGCTATTTGTAGGGATATGGCCGCCAGTGAGGGGTGAGCTACAACAATGAATAACCGTGGGAGAGGGCAGTTTAACTAGCCCACTGGTATTATTCTCCTATTCCTTGTTCAGGCTTTTGCCCATGTACAGGCTCTCCTTAGTCAAATATAGTACCCATTGTATTGGTTGACATCAATGACAATTTAGATAATGTCAAAAATAATAAGTACATAGTGCTGTCCAAAATATTCCAGTGGCCTTGTCCACCAATATTTCACTTTAGTAGGCTCAACCCCCACCAGCAGCCATATCCCTGCACCTGCTGACAGAAAAAAGTGCTGAGATTCTGAGATTCAGTGAAAGTGTCCAACTTTAGTATGTTTGGGTAAATGTGTTTAAAAATTAGAAACACTTTTTACAGTGTATGTTTGAAGGCTGTCAGCACACTCAAGACTGACTGCAGTCTACCAAGTGGCCTTTGGTGGCTTGGGGCCTTGTTTACAGACACATCTGAAAGGTCACTTGGTTATGAACGACATGCTCTACTCTAAGCTGTTAGATCTACGGCAGGAGAACTGCCCCTTTAATGGCTGATGTAATGCTCTCACACACCGGCCACAATGGCCGGCCATGATGTCAGCTTTCTAAAAGTGAAAGAATTTTTCAAATATTCCTATTAGAAGCTGAGCTAGGTTTATCCAAGTGTTACAAGTATTTTTCCCCTGAATTTAATCATTTTGAGTAGCATTATCAGTGAAGTATTGCAATTTGTATTAAATAACATGAAATGCACTATATGACATGAATATATGGCTCAATGTGGCCGGTGTAGAAGGCAAATGACCTATGTGGGATCTCGCTACACAGGTCACATTGGCCTGTGTACTGAAAAAGTTTTCGGCAACACTGGTAGGGTAGGTGGGATTAAAAAGAAGAAATTTTTTCTTTTTTTGACAAAGCCTAGATCTAGGATGATTGCGAAATCTACATTTCTAGATATATTTTTGTACTGAAAAAATTTGTCAAATTGAGAGATGCTTTGTATCAAATCATCAATCTGGTGAAATTGATGTAGAAATCTCATGGCAAGTTGTAAATTGTGTGGGGTGGCGGGGGGGGGGATTGTTAAAGAAATCTTTAAAATTTACTTTTTTTGGGAAAATTGTCTAAAAATAATTTAGAGTCGGCCTTGTTTAGCGAGGTAGGGTCGGGTTACCTGAAACAAATAATTTATTTTGCTAGGCCTGGGTGAATGAAACAAGCAGATTGACAGGACAGGGTGTGGAGAGTGCTAGGAGGAAGTATCTACCGTAAAACCCCGCCTATAAGCCGAATTTTATTTGGTGTTTTTATTTCATAGAAGCCGAATTATCCCTCTAAAACTCACATTCGGCTTATAGGCGGGGTTTTCCAATTGTTAATTTGTAAATTTTGAGTGGGAAAATAGTAAACCATTATCATAAAGATTTATGAATTCCAAGTCTTTTTTAAGGCTCTTACAGATGCTTTCACGTGGATTATATGTGTTCAGCTCATGCCATCAGGCATGTATTATTTAACTAAAGAAAGATACAAAATTGTCTAAAATCGGGTAAGAATTTGGGCCAGCATATGGGCTAAATGGCTCCCCAAACCCCAAAAGTCACATTCGGCTTATAGGCGGGGTTCTCCTAAAGGTCAAAGCATTTCCATATAAGCCGAATTTTGTCCCTTAAACTGAGTTTCGGCTTATAAGCGGGGTCGGCTTATAGGCGGGGTTTTATGGAAGTTATAAGCAGGAGTAGAAAATGAAACAGACCATATCGTAAAACCTCGCCTATAAGCCGTGACTAGTACGCGAGTCAGATCGGCGGTGCGGCTTATAGCATTGCCCCAGGGTCAGGATGCGGCTCATACGCGAGTTTTTGCTACTATGGTACAGTAGTAGAAGTCACCATACTCAGACCCCTCGTGCGGCTTATAGGATCGGCCCAAAGTCGGGGTGCGGCTTATACGTGAGTTAGACTTATACACAAGGTTTTACGGTACTAAGTTTATTATGGTACACAAGCATCACTATCAAAGTAGGCCTGTACAACTGACCCAGAATGTGGTACCGGGTACTAAAGTCCGATCATATACATAGATCTTTCGCTTTAAAGGCAAATATCTGCCCCTTTAATACCGCAATCCAGCAATATCGAATAGTTTTGAACGGGAAGTTATGCAAGACCTGATTTGATGGTTTTGCGTCTAATTATGAACTGGTTGTAGTCTGAATAGGGAAAAGGAGCTGAGGCCAGAAAAAAAAAAAGTTGTGTTCAGGTTTCATGGCCCCAAAAAAATAGGGTAGGTAGGTCGATTTTTTTACCAATTTTTTTTAAGGCTTTTGAGACAAAATTCCTCCCATTTTCCTATAATTTTCGGAAGAAATATATAAATTTCGGAAAAAATATATTTCAGTAAAAAAATGATATGGACTAACAAGTTAGTACGACTATTGATCGACAGGGGGTGGTACCAGCTCTCCCGCCAGTGACGCCGTGACGTCACTGCGGGCTGCCACTCGGTCAATCATGGACATTTAGAAAAATTTATATATAAATATAAATATATAAATTTCGGAAAAAATATATTTCAGTAAAAAAATAAGTTTTTTTGTAGATAAAACACACAAATGCCTTCCAAAAAAAAAAAAAAAAATTGGGTAGGGCCAAAAAAATAGGGTCGCTAGGAATACCTGAACACAACTTTCTTTTTTTTTTGGCCTGAGAGAGTATGCATAGCTAAAAGGCAAGACCATAATAGGAATAGGGCCTATCTGAAAAATTCTTTTACTGTTTAATAGAAAGCTGAGATTAAGGGGGTATCGACACACATTCTTTCGCTACCCAATAATAGATATCTTACACGAAGTCGATATATCGATACCTATGGTACCAATGACATCCCTGGTAGCCTAGTACATGCACTAAAATCACTGATACTCACGGAATGGAAGGTGAAAGGTCTGACCACCCAACCAT
The DNA here is from genome assembly GCA_947462335.1 of Harmothoe impar. Taxonomy (NCBI): domain Eukaryota; kingdom Metazoa; phylum Annelida; class Polychaeta; order Phyllodocida; family Polynoidae; genus Harmothoe; species Harmothoe impar. Next base: position 58,626,773 of record OX381719.1, on the reverse strand, counting down.
CTGAAATAGACAAGCCAAACTCTGAAATGTATTTTTTTCAACTTTTGACTTTAAGAGTTTTAATAGATACTTTGAGTATCCGGAATGATCACAAGAGGTCAAAGGGGGGGGGGTGGTTATTGTCGACAGCTTATTGTCGTGCCTGATTTGGGGCCGTCCATAAAGTATGTCACGCCCAAGGGGGTGGGGGGGTCTTTTTTGTGTGTGACAAAGTGTGACAGGGGGGTGGGGGGATCTATGGACTTGTGTGACGTCACATTTTTTAAATTTTGTAAACAGTATAAATGCTGTATAAATTAGTGACATCTGCGGGATGAATACATATTTGTGATTGTAGTAGATCTACAAGTCCTAGCACCTTCCAAATTCACACAAGTGAAGACCCCAGGTATGAGAAAATTATAATTGTGATAGATCAGTTTATTAATGCAAACTTGGATGCCCATTTGAAAGTCACTAATGCCCCAAGTTAGAGTGCATTTAACATGGGCGAATGGGGAATGACTTCTCAAGGACGGACCATGGATCAAGAGCTGGAAAAGAAAAACTTTGCACACACTGGAGAGGTTTGGCCAAAGTTTTGTCACAAACCATGATAGATAAAGACCAAGTGGTTGCAGAGTATAAAGAAGAATTAAGTAGCTGCAAAGTCTGAGAAATTGAGAGACAAAAAACATTGCTCAAATACAATGAGCTCTTATATGATGTTGATCAAGGACAGATTCTTACCAGTACCAGAGGCTGTGGTCCACACAGCCAAAGATGGCCTTATAGTGAAACTAGATGGGTCAGGGAACTACCCCTCAGTATTTGTTAGCCTTGTACCAGCAACAACATATTTCAAAGATCTGCAGACAATTACCCAAAGGGTCTACCCCATGACCTTGCATGTCCTAGTCTACAGAACAAGGCATCCAAATGAATCTGCAAGGGATGTGGATTGTACCTAACATCAATTAGGTCAGTCACTTGACATCTGAAGACATGTGGCCAAAGGAAGAAGAAAGGAGAGAAATCAAAACAAGGTTCTTCCAGCACGACCTACAGTCTGATTCTAGTACATATCACAGGGGCGTGGTAACCGAGGGGGACGGGGGGACATGCCCCCCTCCCACACACTTTTGACCAACCCCAAAAAAGTGCAATCCAAAAAGGTCAAGAAAAAAGGGGTCAAAAAGGGCCCCCTACTTTGAAATTGCTTGCCACGCCCCTGTATCATTCTAGTATGTATTACCACTAAGTAATAATGTGAACTCATGTATGCTATCCAGAACATGGACCATGGAGATATGATGGATAGAGAAAGTATTTCAATACCACACAGGGATGGATCCAGGTGGGGGACATGGTGGGGGGGGGGGCATCCCGCCCCTTTTTGCTATAGACTTTTTATGTACATGGGTCCAATACCATCAGTACATTACCTACCGTAAAACCTCGGCTATAAGCCGAATTTTATTTGGCGTTTTTATTTGCTATAAGCCGAATTTTAAGCCCCAAACTCCCATTCGGCTTATAGGCGAGGTTTTAATAATGTAGGAACATAGTGAAAACAAATTTCAAGCACTTTGGTTATAAGCCGAATTTTTACTCCCAAACTCACATTCGGCTTATAGCCAAGGTCGGCTTATAGCCAAGGTTTTACGGTATATCAAGCCCCCACTTTCTCAAATTCCTGGATCCACCCCTGCCACAGATTTGCCAGCACAAGAGGTGTGACAGGATGGCAGTAGCACAGCTGTTATTCCTGTATACACTGTCAAGAATCTATGCATCGAGGATACCTCAGTCGCAGAGATCTAGAGTGTGACTATTGGTGTGAACATGATACTGCCACTTTGAACAATTGAAATTAAAAGGGGTCTTTTCAATATGATCCATTAATATTGAGTCTAAAGGTATTTCAGAGACAGATGTCATACCTTAACACATTTTGATAGCAATCTAATTGTAATAAGCCTTATAAACAATTACTGGGTTAAGGTAATGCATGTATGTTCCCTCATCAAATTATGGAACTAGATTGATACGGTACCTAATTATATGCAAAGGGGGGGGGGTGTCAACAGATTTGTGACATACTTTTCTCGGGGGTGTCGAAAAAAGTGTGACAAAGTGTGACATGGGGGTGGGGATGGGTGTTCAAAATGGCCCAAAAAAGTGTGACATACTTAATGGACGGCCCCTTATCCGAGGGGAGGGGCCTTGAAAAGGGGTGCAGTTTATGTACGAAATTTAGAAGGAAAACGAGTATATCTTAAGGCCTCCTGACAAGACAAATTTTGAGATGACTTTTCTCATACCTTTCCTGTGCATGGAGAACACATTTTATGACCATATATCATGGCCAGAGTCCATCCATTTTATTTACCACCCTTGATAACGACATGTTTTTCTTGGTCTCCTTTGAGTATGTTATTTCATTTGCTCAATTTCCCTTGAAAGGGTGCTATTAGGGAGTGTTCAATTTTTAGTTACAGGGGTGGGGGGGGGGGGGGGGCGGAAAGATTTCCATTTCCATAAAAAATTCAGCCCCTTTTAAGCAAAAAAGCTTGCGCATTATCATACTTCAAAGGGAGGGGGGTGAAAAATGTCCGTGGCTTCGGGGTGGGGAGGCATGAAACATTCTACATGCTCTGGAGAGGGGCGGGGGGGGGGGGGGGTGTAGAACCGTGATGTGTATCAAGGACCGTGATGTGTAGTACTACACATCACGGCTGACTATGCAAACATGATCTGTATCAAAACAAAGTGATCTGTATCAAAATAACGTGATCTGTATCAACGTGATCTGTATCAAGGAATTTTATAATTCCCATGCTCTTGTCTTTATCAAAACGTCTTCTCTTTCTGATTAGGACTATAACGTGCTCTCACATGCTACTTGGTGATTGATGGGAGGATGGGGGGGGGGGGCGGATAATTATGAAATTATGTTTAAATGATACCACCCATTTTTTTCTTGTTTGACCTTAAATTCATTTATTGTGGTATATTATATTGGGGGCTCTGCCCTTATGCCCCTTTTTCTTTCTTTCTACCTTTTTATTCTTTCTTTCTTTTCAAAACTGATATCTAACACAACTATGGACAGCTATTGATAATATAGTGGTACCCAGTGAACAAAAACACGTTATTTCAACGTAAAAAAACGCCATCAGAAGGTTTGAAAACGTTCACTTTCTGAACGTTTCGTTTACGCAAAAACGTGAACTCAAAATAACGTTAAAATAACGTTTGTTAACTACGTTTTTTTGAGGTAGAAAGAATGTTAAAATAACGTTTTGAACATTTTATTGAAACGTTTTATTGAGGTAAAAATAAGGTTTTCCTACGACCTGTGTAGCATCTATTATATACATATATTTTAGAGGTTTTTTAGAAGTTTTCCCACATTATCCCAACAACTTTTTATTTCCTATTATTATTAAAGCCTACTAACACATCAGTTCATCATTTGTTGGTCCAATCCTTGCGGAAGCAACTCCATTGAACCCTTTAATTATGTTATCTTGTTGGTACAACTGTGAGGGTTATAAAGATCCTGTATTTATACAAAAATGGTGTTTAATGTACCAGTAGTCACATTGTAGTTAATTCACCATGTATGGTATTCAGAATCAATCTTACATTGAATGCTGATAGTGATGTCGATTTTTTAAATAGGTAATTGTCCTAATTAAGGCCCCCCAATATGTCTATTGTACAAATAAGACAGTAATGTCTAAGAAAAGTACCATGATTAGCTTAACTGCCATCTGGTGAGCTAAACCAATACAAGGGCAAACGTTTAAAAAACGTTATCTTTGCGTTTTTTTAAACTGTCATCACTACTTGATTTAATATACTCAAATATCACCAATAGTAATCACATTAGAACTCTGTTCATATAACTGCATTATTAATTGATGAAATGATATCATATTCACCATTTTACTTCATGTTTAAATTAGTAAAGGGTTATTTCTGAACGTTATTCTGATGTTGAAATAACGTTTAAAAGGAACGTTCTAACTATAACCTTATAGAAACGTTTTAGAACGTTAAAATAACGTGCCTTGTTCACTGGGTAACACCTGGTGTTTAGAATCTTCAATTTAAGATTGTAACATCTTTAAGATTGGATTTTTAAAGATTGGGTTCATACATAACACGTTTGTTGATACAGATAACGGTTGGATGTGTGTAAATTCAAGTTACTACACATCATGTTAGCTACTACACATCACGGTTAGATGGTTACTACACATCATGTTTATTTGATACACATCACGTTTGCATGCTCAGCCGTGATGTGTAGTAACTGTGCAGTTACTACACATCACTTTTTGATAAGGGTACCAGCTAAGAGGTGATGTTCAGACATAGGGGGGTGCAGAGGGGTCCCCCGCTGAGGTCGGAAAGTCGCCGAAATTAAGGGGTCCAGGTCACAAAGTCGCTTTTTTGGACCCCCTAAAGTATTGTCAAGTTTGTCTAAAAGTCGCCAGGTCACTTTAATTATTGCATTAGGTCGAAAGTCGCCTCCAAAACGGCCTAGGTCGCCAGGTCGCTTTTGACCCATCTGCAGCCACACATTATTAGTTACAGTAATAGAAAAGATAGGGAGTGTCTCCCCCCCCCCCCACTCCCACCCCCGGGCGGATTATAGCCATTTTAGGGAGTGATATTTTACCCCCCCCCTTACGGCCGAAAATCGGCTCGCGCGCGGGCCCTTTGAAGCAGTGTAATGCGCGGGCTTTTTGGCTCAAAAACAGGTTAAATTATTTTGCCCCCCCCCTCCCCAAGAGGGGTCCACATTTTTTTGCCCCCCCTCCGGTCAAGGGGTCCAAATTTTTTTGCCCCCCCCCCCCAAAACCCACCACCCCCCCTGTTGTTAAAAAATGATCACTCCCTTAATAGTATGGCCAGATGCGAGTAAGGTGGCTCCAGAGGGGTCAAATTAGGGGCCATTCAAATATTACGTAACACAATTTTGGCCACTTTTTGACCCCCCCTCCCCCCCTTGTAACACACTGTAACAAAATGCCAGACCCCCCCTCCATAATTACGTAACACAGGCCTGTACCCCCCCCCACATCATTTTGCCGCGCTTCTTTGAGCTATAGTAATGTAGAGCTTTTTGGCTAAAAAGGGGCATAATGTTTATGCCCACCCCCCTCAAGGGGGTTAGACTTTTTTAGGCCCCCCCCCCAGTAAAGGAGTGTTCATTTATTAATTACAGGGGGGGTGTTGAGATTTTGCGCGGAGGGGCGAAATCTTTTTACGCCCCCCCTCGAGAGCGCATGGAACATCTCGTGCCCCCCCTCGCCGAAGACGCAGAAAATTGAACTATAGTAGCGCGCGGGCTTTTTGGCTAAAAAAGGGCTGACATTTTTACGCCCCCCCCTCAAGAGGGGTCAGAATTTTTTACGCCGCCCCCTCAGGAGGGGTCGGAAATTTTTACACCCCCCCCCCCCCCCCGTAACTAATAAATGAACACTCCCTAACTGATAGATGAACCAAAGACCACAGGTGCAGGGTATAGATTTCCTCAAAGTCTGAAACCAGGTGAAACTGATTTGTCCGCCCTCCCCTCCCAACACCATTATAACCTCCTTAGGGAGTGGTCATTTTTTAACAACAGGGAGGGTGGTGAATTTGAGGGGGGACCCAAAAAAAATTGGACCCCTTGAATGGGGGGGACCAAAAAATGTTGGACCCTCTTGAGGGGGGGACCAAAAAAATTACACCCCTTTTTAGCGGAAAAGCCTGCGCGTTACTATAGCTCAAAGGGGTCAGCCGCGCTCAATTTCAACCTGCCTGGAGGGAGGGACCGAAGAATTTTCAACCCCTCTTGTGGGGAGGACCAAAAAAATTCCGACCCGCTCGCGTGACAATCCACCGACCCCCCCCCCCTATTGTTAAAAATTACCCCTCCCTTAGTGCAAAAAGGGGAGACCTGAGGTTGTGCATCCTCTACCCTGTCCAGTGTTCCAAGATCGGATTGGGGTTAGGAGATGAGTCTATTTCACAAAATCAATACCTTTTTTTGGCAGGGCAGGTAGGGGGGAGGGCCAAAATTGTGTAAACAATATTACAGGGATGAGGTGAGAGAAACAAAATGTTGCTGAGACCTGGATGTTAGATAGTGGTGCTTTTTCCCAAATTAGAGATTTCTTTCTTGTATATATATTTTTTGAGAATTGTCATGTAACACTTGGCTAGACCCCCCCCCCCTCCCCCTGTAACACTTTATAACAAACCTCATGACCCCCCCTCCCCCCCTATGCTGTTACGTAATATTTGAATGGCCCCAAAGCGACCCGGCGACCTGGGCCGTTTTGGAGGCGACTTTAGACCTAATAGTAATACGATAATAAAAGTGACCTGGCGACTTTAAGATAAAATTGACAGTACAAAAGGGGGTCCAAAAAAGCGACTTTGTGACCTGGACCCCTTAATTTCGGTGACTTTCCGACCTGAGGGGGGGACCCCTCTGCACCCCCAGCATGGGCCGCAACTGACGCTATTTATAGCAGTACCGTGACCCACTTATTAGTAGGATGAGGGTACGTCACTAGGTGCACTACACTGGCGAGCTGTGCATGGTTCTCTGTCATATTTTGCTCCTCTACGATGCTGTGGCTATGGAGGTGAGTCCCGCAGCAAGGTTGGTGCAAGGCAGAGGGGGGACTTTACTAAAGATGGCTCTATCTCTAAGTAAAAAATAAAATTCATATTCTGGACCCCAGGAATATTCTTGATTATGCCTAGTAACAACTATGTGACCTCTTAATGAATTTAAATACATGTATTCTGTCCAGAATACCATGCTCAAAGGAGATGGGGGACTTCTGTGACTATACATGGGTAGCCAGAATTATTGCCGTGTCGCCGTGTCGTTTTTTAGTTAAGGTGCCGTGTCGCTGTGTCGATTTTTATTCTATACATTCTGGTCTATAATTTTGTGTCCGTCGATTTTTAAACCCCCCGTGTCGCACGTGTCGATCTTAACAACCCCCCGTGTCGCCGTGTCGCACGTGTCAATTTTTACCCATGTATAGTCACACTTCTAGTGACGGACCCTTCTTCTAATTACCCACTCCACTACCAAGACTGTGCTTGGACATGTAGGTTCTCGCCCATGACCCCCAGTAAGGTACCATCAAGACAAGAATGCAGCGGCAGCCTACGTGACTCACTGACTAGGGACGGTAGGGTCACACACACACAGCAGGAGACGGTGCAAAGTGAACGAGGGGTCCGACCAACATAATACAGACATGTGACTACGACAAGTCCCCTTACCTTGGTAGAGTTGTGCTTCACCTATCTCTCTCCCACACTGCCTGCTACTTGAAGGGTGACAGTCCAAAATGCTCTCAGGATCACTGACGACAGTCTGCCTTCCAGCCTCCAGGAACTGTCAAAATAGGACAACAACGCTTGTTTTCCCGGAAACGTGACATGTGCTGCCACCTGGCGTTACTCGGTGGTTTCGGTTTCATACTGGCGCCGTCTAGTGGACTTGGCCGCGTTACAATAGGGGAGCCAGTCAGGAATCTTGTAGTGCACCTGGTACAGCATGCAATAGAGGGGATGGATGGCGAACTGAGGTATTTTGAGGGTGCTGATTCCATGTCTGCTATGTGTAGAACGGTGTAGAATGATATGTAGGTCGGAACAAGATCAAAGTCAAGGTCAAAGGTCACGGTTTTAACCTTGGGGGGAGGGGGGCACTAATTTTTTTCTTTTGACAGGGGCATCCGGATGGACTCATGGCAACCCTTGACCCTTGCTTAGGGAAATCCTTCTCAAAAGTCGACCCTTGCTTAGGGAAATTTGTTGAAAAAGTACCCTTGCCAGCCAGACACATGTGTAGGCCTATGCAAAATATACTAAGTGCCCCCCCCCCCCCTCCCGTTTTTTAAGGACCTCTATTGTGACTATACATGGGTGTCCTCATATATGACCGTGTCGCCGAGTCGATTTTAAGGGGGAGTGGCGTGTCGCCGTGTCGATTTTTATTCTATACATTCTAGTCTATTTGTCTGTGTCCGTCGATTTTTAAAAGGGCCGTGTCGCCCGTGTCGATTTTAAGAACCCCCCCGTGTCGCCGTGTTGCGCGTGTCGAATTTTACCCATGTATAGTCACTCTATTAAAGAGGTACATACACTTTGAGATAAATACAAAGCTACTGAGCTTGAGTGTTATTCACCTTACATATATAGCCATTATTATGCCCGATGAATGGACTCATCTTGGCACAATGACTGGTAGATCGATAATGCTTAAAGCTACACTGGCGTGAACTGGACATACTCGCTCACATTGACACCCCCTCTAGTGGGTGGAAAGGACACTAAGATTACTATGGGTTACACAATCTTAGCTCAATGTCCAAGCACAAGATGAAAGTTATCTACAATTAGTTATGCTCAGTAGGGGTCACAGCAGGTGGTTTCTGACCCCTGACCCCATGTGAGCAGCTCAGACCTCCTGCTGTGATGTGGTGTCATAGGGTGTGATAATAGAAAGAATGGTTACATCTACAAAGAGATGGATAGATTACTATGTGTTTATGTTATGTAATGTTATGTTTTAACACATTTGGGCACTAAAACAGCCAATATATGGCAGGTGGGGGGCAGGGATGAGACCTGGAGAGGAGGGAATGGGTGGATTTGACCTGGAGGAGTTTCATTTCCTGATTATATAATGGCTGCTAACAGCGGCGCCGTTAGTAGCAGAAGTGAGTTCATGCCATAGCAGCTTTAAGATTTAAAGTTTTTTTTAAAACCTGTCATGGAAGCACTGTGCTTTTCCAGGAATGACACCAGCAAACACCAAAGACACCCATTGTAGAATAAGAATGGATGAGAGAGACTGAATGCAGTTATCATAAAATGTATTGATAATTGCATAAGTGTGTTGAATAATACAAAAAACAGCAAAAGTATAGGAGAGACACCACATTGGTGGGAAAAGTTAAATGCTTAAGTGCCTGGACTGGGAAAAGGCTGGTATCACATACAGTTCAGCTGTATTAAAGCATGGATTAAACCATTACATTGTGTAGTGTGTATTATCCTAGCTGAAATTGAACTATTATGCAGGAAAGTACTCTCCATGCATGCATATCAATTTATAAATATAAATTGATGAAAACAACAAAATGAAACCTACAGTAGAAGTTGCTGTAACGTTACAGCACCCAGTTGCTGTACATGTACAGCAAAATCTACTGGAACAAAAGTTGCCAGCAACTTTTGCTGTAGATGTACGGTAGAAGTTGCTGTAAATGTACAGTAGAAGTTGCTGTAAATTTACAGCAAGTCAGTTGCTGTACGCCTACAGCAAAATCTACTGGAACAAAAGTTGCCAGCAACTTTTGCTGTAGATGTACAGTACTTACTTCTTACAGTGTGTGTTAATTCATTAACATCCCTATGCAATGCATTTTGAGCGGATAGCTTATCATGCTGTGCATGATGAGCTTCACCTTCTGGCAGGTGTGGTTGCAGCTGCTGAAATTCTGCTATTAGTTTTTTTGGGCCACCATCCAGTTTCTCAGAGCTGCAGGACTATCTGTCAGTCTGACTGCACCACAGAAACTCTTGGTGAAAGCATTATTCTTTGCATTACACCGATCCAGTGCCATTGAGAGAGAATCTGCTTTGTGTCTTGTTGGCAGCATATTTGCCAGACTGAAAGTCAGCCCCATTAGCAGGGTGCTTCTTATGAAGAGCAGCCATATCACAAATATGAATGGACACAGATCCTGAAATTTGTATGTGGTCCAAAGCAAACATCTAAGGAACAATTTTCACTTGTGACTCTTTGTGCACATAGTTTGAAACACTTTTTTTACTTTGCATATGGCAGTCTGCTTGCCATGGAAACACTCTCCATAAAGGTTCAGGGAAATGACCAAAATGATACAAAACATTGCACATAGAATCTGAAACAAGTGTTGATTTTGCATTTTTCAGGACGGTTGTCATGTTAAGTGGTTTTCCTATAAAGTCATATCTATGAATAAAGTCACTTGTGCTGGTGATCCACCAACTTGTCATAATCAAAAGGATTCTACTCTCCCGGTAATTTAATTACTCATCAAATAAACATTGCCAAGTGACTTTTTGATTTTTCTTCCCGGGCGAATATAATGGTTGCTTGGAAAACATATTTTCCAATGATTTAATGATGGAATTGGGACCTTAACCACCTCCACATCCTGGTATAATGGTGTTATGCCAACGAGTCAAATAAGAATTGCTACATACATAGTTTTCAATATATTCGGTAGCTATGCTGATTGCTATGGGAACTATTTTTATAATGTTTTTGGAAACACCGGAACTCAAAACTGGGGCTTTTCACCAACCAAGCGATTGCTCCAGCACTGAGCTACATCCCCTGTCACATCACATCCCTGAAACCCTGGTATGATAGTATTTCAGAAAACAATCCAATAAGAATTGCTTAATACATGGTTTTCAATATGTTTGGTAGCTATGCTGGTTGCTATGGGAACTATTTTGTTGACAGGTGTTTACCAAAACCTTTTTGTGAGCCTCTTTTTGAGTTTCCCCCCTCTAAAACATATATATTCCTGTATCACACTTGGAAATCCAATAAGAAGTGTCTGATTGTCCTTTCTCAGGTACTTTATGTTCAGATGGCGGCCATCTTGGTTCCAGAAGGAGCTCAGGGTGCTTCTATCTCTTAAAATGTTCCCCGAGATGTCTAGATTCTGTGGTAGAAATTCCATGCCTTTATCACAAAATGAACAATACCCTTGATATCTTGAGCTTAACTGCAACGCTAAATAGACTTTGTAATAGCAGACCCAGAAACATGCAACAACATCAAACACCTATCGGTGGACGAAAGCGGGGACCTAACCCTGAAAGGACGAACCCGCACAGACCACAACACAATAACATTCGAGCTATAGAAACATGGAAAAAAGGAAACAAAAATGACTGGAAAATCTTCAACAACCTAATGGAAGAAACCCCCAAAGAGGTAGAAGAGGACTACCCCAGACTCGTCAAAACCATAAAAGACAACCTAATGAAAACCATAGGTAAAGTCACCATACACCCAACAAAAGCAGGCACAAAATCGGTAACAATAAGAAGAGGCAGAGGTGCCATCAGAGAACAGAAAAAACTATACCAAGAAGCCATAAAGAAAAAGGAACCCTACAAGAGTATATATGCACCAAGAGAAACCAATACCACAACCTCCAGAGAACAGTCCTAGAAGAGGCCACACAAGAAGAAAAAAGCAAATCAATAAACCTCATGAGGAAAATGACCGAAGCAGGAGGCATAACCTCAAACCATTTCTGGAAAAGACGAAAAAGACTCCTTAAACCGAACAACTCCAACGAGCCAGACACAATCAACGAGTCAGACTAGACCCTGAAAATACCAGGAAAAGCCCTGGAACACATAGCATCCTACTATGAACAGCTATACAAACCCAGATAACCCAGACAAGACTGCCTCGAAGAAAACATGAACATAACAAACAGAAACACTAAAAGAAGAGACTCAACACCGACCGACATGACCCCCTTCACCCACAAAGAGATGAAAGACACCACAAAGAAACTACAATGCAACAAGGCCAACGGCCCAGACGATATACCAAACAGCATCTTCCTAGAAGCATCCAAGAAAACCCAAAAAATCTACCTAAACGCCATGAACAACATAGCAAAAAACGGCACCATCCCCCAAGACTGGAAGACAGGAGAAATAACCAGGATATACAAAGGCAAAGGAAAACGTGGCAAATGCAGCAACCAGCGTGGCATAACACTATCCAGAAACATAGGCAAAGTCTTCGAAAGACTCCCGAACACCCGCATACTGAAACAAATAAACATCTCACAAGCCCAGGGAGGAGGCAGAAGTAGTATATAATGTATCGGAACGGGACTATGCTTAAGTACTGTTTATTACTCAATCGATATGCAGCCAATCAGAGGCCTCCATTTGGTCACGTGACCCGTTGCCATGGTAACGTGACCTACTTAGGACTCTCAGCCAATCAGAAGCCAGCATTCTGGGTGACCTACTGACCTACTTAGAAGCTCTCAGCCAATCAGTGGCCGGCATTCTGGTAACCATGGTAACGTGACCTACTTACGTCACGTGACCTACTTAGGCTCAGCCAATCAGAAGCCAGCATTCTGGTAACTATGGTAACGTGACCTACTTAGGGTTTTGTTTGTAAACAACACCACGTGGCTCTCTTGTTTGTAAAAAACACCATGTGACTGTTTGTAAACAAACAAAAAAAAGTTATATAACTTATATATAGAAAATAAACACAACAAGATTATTATTTTTTTTTTCATGTTATGCTAAATTATATTTTCAAAAAGCACATCTGTTACAGTGTCTATGTGTTAGTACGCGCGTTCTCATTCAAACACTATAACACTATTATACTGTAGCAGCAGCAGGTAGGGCAGGAAGAAAAGCAAGAGCACGAGCAGAAGCGACGACACCATTTGCACCATCCGGCCGTCGCGTTGGTAGCCCTACTACCCGTCGCGCATTCAACTGGAGGCTTAAGTGTGACAAATGACGATTCTTTGTCGACGCGACTACTCACATCAGCAGCATCAGCAGCATCAGCAGCATCAGCAGCAGCGGCAGCAGCATCGGCAGCAGCGGTAGCAGCAGCAGCAGCAGCGGCAGCAGCAGTAGCGTGAGCATTAGCAACAACAGCAGCAGCGACAGTAGCTGGCAACGGGTCACGTGACCAAATGGCGGCCTCTGATTGGCTGCATATCGAGTGAGTAATAAACAGTACTTAAGCATAGTCCCGTTCCGATACATACTATACTACTGGCAGAAAAGGACAAGCAACAGTAGACCACATCACCAGGATAAAAGAGACTATAATAATCAACAAGGCCAACAAAAAAAAAAACCTTCATCAGCTTCCTAGACGTCACCAAAGCCTACGACAAAGCATGGCTAGAAGGAATAATGGACACAATGGCAAAGCACGGATGCGGCCCCAAAGAATGGCAGCTGACGGAAAGACTGAACCAAAACCTCACCGCCACGATCAGAACAAAACACGGCCCCACACGACAAATCCACATTAACGACAGCATCCGCCAAGGAGGAGTACTCGCCGTGACCTAATATGCCCTCCTAATGGACGAAATAGCAAAGGAGGTAGAGAAACGAAGAAACAACAAAATAATCACAATAGACAAAAACTCCAAGTGCCTCCTCTGGGTAGACAACGTGGCCATTATCACAAACACCATCCAAGACCAACACACGATCCTGAAGATCACCCAAGACGTAACCAACACCCTAAGAGTAGTCTTTGGCAAAGAGAAGTCCAAACTACTGCAGATAGGAAAGGGTCCAGACCACGAAAACCCCAACATAAACAAGATGGAGATCGAGAAAACAGACAAATACAAGTACCTAGGCGAAATCCTAAATACCAAAAAACAACCTCAACGACCACCTAGACAGTACCAAAGCAAAAGCAGAAGGCGCCCTCCAAACGATCCTCTTCATAGCAGGAGACGAGAACTACAAAGGAATAGAAATGGACACCATCTGGAAACTGCTCGAAACTTGTGTCATACCAACGATAACATACAGCTCAGAAACATGGAACCCGACTAAAAAGACGGTAAACACCCTGAACCAGATACTCGACAACCAAATAAAAAGAATCCTGAGAATCCCCCAATCAACACAAAGTCATGAAAAAAAATCAAAACAGTGGTAACAGCCAGACAACACAAAGTCATGAAAACCTGTGGCAACCAAAAAAGCAAATACAGATTCCTGACAGAACACAAGAACGAGGCAAACTGCAGTGATACGAGCTACATAACAAAACTAACAAAAGAACAGGCAAGAAGAATCTTCATAACACGCACACGCATGATCAGAGCGAAGGACAACCATAGGAACAAACACAACACCCAGGAATGTAGAGGGTGTGGCCTAGAAACAGAAACACAAACTCACATACTAGAAGCCTGCACAACAATACACACCGATGGAGACTCACGGATACACCTGAATGACATATTCACCGATAACATAACATTACTGAAAACAACAGCCCGAAAACTATTTTTTTTTATAGAAAACATCTAAAACACCCTCGACATATGGGAAAAAGCATAGCCGTACCCAAATACGGCGGCCTGGTGACCCAGGACATATGCACGCAGTATAGTATAGTATAGGTTATGCATTTGCATAGATTCTTCCTTTAGAATATGTGGCCCTTAGAGTTTTCATCATTTGGCTTACAAATGGACCGATCCCAGTTTAAGTTAGTTAAAATTAGCAAATATGCATGCATTATTTGACACAGATTTGTTGAGACTATACATATAATACACCAAATTGATCATATTTGATATTTCTATCAAATTAGTTAAATTTTGAAAATATCTAGCTGTCCATGTTTGACTGAGAAGCAGCCCGCAGTGACGTCACTGCGTCACTGGCGGGAGAGCTGGTACCACCCCCTGTCGATCAATAGTCGTACTAACCAGTTAGTCCATATCAATAATTGAGATATAGCTAAAATTTAAAAAAAAGACCCCAGGGAATGACACCTATAATAATCTCCAATAAGGCCACTCAATAAAATAAAATGGTTTCTCATCACCGTGCGCATCATAAAAATCAGCCTTTGAGAATTTTTTTTTTTTTTGCTAATTTTTGATGAAAAATTTGATAAAAATGGACAAATATTGGGATATTTGGTAACAAATTAAAGCTAATACTACCTGTAATGCAGTAGGATAGAAACAACTTACATTTTCCCTATTTTTAAAGATCCTTAAATTCTTAACTTCTAAAATGTGAATAGTGGTCATGGAAATATATAACATCCCATACATTTTAACCCCCAGGTAAAAAAAAAAAAAAAAGGAAAAAAAGCCTCCCTCATCAGATTTTTTAGACCTTGGTGATGAGAAACCACTTTTTTTTTTGAGTGGCCTAATCTTTCATCCCATAATGCTGTTCTAAGAAAAAAGAACGTTTTTGTTCCATTTGCACTCCATGGCTTCTGAAACCTTCCAAAATGGAACTTATTTGGTAGAAACATTCCAAAATGGAACCAATTTGGTAGAAACATAAAATAATTTGGTGTATAGTATATATAGTCTCAACATATCTGTGTCAAATAAATCATGCATATTTGCTAATTTTAACAAATCTGTTGAGAGTCCTTGAGGTCATTTGGATGTTTGATATTCAGTGATGCGAGGCAGGAAAACAACATGGCAGGCATAAAAGAAAAGTTTAAGTGCCCACTGTAGTCAATGCTTGCATGCATTTGATCTCACTTTAGACCACTTCTCTTAATCAGAACTGCCTAAGTGTTTAAGTGTTTTAGCTTTCAAACATATACTAAACACTTGTAAATTAAACACCTAGTTATCTTTTTTCATATGACCTGATTTCATGAATTTAAAACATGTCAGTAAGATGGGAAATGAAGACCAATTGTTAGTAAGCCAAACAACTAAGACATTTTGTGAGGTGGGTATATTCCTGAATTATTTTTATTCTGGTTAGGACATATTTCATGAATGAGAAGCCAGATGCAGACAAATTTCAGAAGCCGTACAAAGATATTTATTTTACGTCTGAGGACGGATGTCGCTAAAAGATGAGATTCTTTGTCTTGATGCACCAACTCGCCACTGCTGCATTGGTGCATCATGCTGACCTCATGGGAGTGTCTCAACCCTGTAGGGTCAGCATGATGCCCTGGCGAGCTACTCGCCAGGGCTGCATTCAAGCATCATGATAACAAAGGGCATGATGCATGAAGGTATCATGCCATCCTTAAAGGGTTAGGTAAGACTTCTTCATAGGAAATAAGTAACAGCCATGCAATCAATGTAATCAAAGTATTTTATTTCATGTGGAGCAACAAAGTTACTCTGCTTAAGTACTAAAATAGCCGTTCTCCACACCCCTGTGGAGAAACTGATGGCTGTGTCTCACGACCTTGAGCCAATGTTTTTGTCTCTGATCGGGTGCCGTCTCTGACCGGGTGCCGTCTCTGACCAGGTGCCATCTCTGACCAGGTGTCAGAAAAAAGGTGTTTTAAAAAGAATTATACTCATGTATATACGGATTTGTAAAAACGTTATTGCGGTTGTTATATGATAATAATTATAATTAAAATTAGCCTCCTGCTTTTGGTATTTTGACCTTATCAAGCCAAGCCGGTCAGAGACGGCACCCGGTCAGAGACGGCACCCAGTCAGAGACGGCACCCGGTCAGGGACGGCACCCGGTCAGAGACGGCACCCGGTCAGAGACGGCACCCGGTCAGAGACGGCACCCAGTCAGAGACAAAAACATTGGCCCAAGGTCGTGAGACACAGCCTGATGCTCATTCTCCATGGGCTGTTTCTCTGTGATGATTTCACAAACATAGCTGTGAAACCAATCTTTCATTGTATATTTTGACGAAATTAATCAAGAATTACATAGAATAAATACAGAGGTCCACTCTAATCAGTCTGAACTCCTGGTTTCTCCACTCCTGGTGCATTGGATCGCATCATACCCGGCTCTACCTCGTGTGACATGATCCAATGCACCGCTTGTGGAGAAAGCTTTTGTTCAGACAGATCATCGTGGACTTCTGTCTATGTGCCTGTAGAGATTACCAATATCTGTACAGAGACTTAGCACACTGAGGGAGTGACTATTTTTTAACAAAAGGAAGGGGGTGGTAGGTTTAAGGGGCGAAAAAATTGGACACATTGACAGTGGAGTGTAAACAATTTGGACCCCCTGGGGGTGTGTCAAATATTCAACCTGAGCCAAAAGGCCTGTGCATTAAGACTATGCTTCAAAGGGCCCACGCACACCAATTTTCGATGCGTATGGGGGGGGGGGGGGGTGTTAGATAATTTACAACCTGATAGCATTGTCTGTTTGTTTTGTGAAATTATGCTAACTTTATTCTTACATCTCATATGAAAAATTATACATATCAGTATACCGTACGCACCATAAGATCTAGGCAGTCATAATATGTAAAACACTTTAAAGTCATTGGAAGTCACTGTGTGACAGGGTTACCGCCAAAAACCAGTTATTAAACTGAAAAGAAGCCTGCTTTATATACAGGGATTGAATACTGAAACCACTTGATACAAGTGTAAATGTATAAACTATCCTGTAATAAAACTATTTGTTCAAAAAAAAAATAAAAAAAATTGACCCCTGAACCTGGGACCCTGGTGTTAAGAAATGAGCACTCCCTAATCCTAGCAAAAATGTTGCTACATCTTGTGGCTGTGTCTCACGAACTTGGCCCAATGTGTTTGTCTATGACCGGGTACCGTCCATGACCGGGGGCCGTCTATGACCGGGTGCCGTCTATGACCGGCTATCTAAAACAGTTGTTTGGAGGAATAAAAAAGATTTTTTAAATTTTTTAAAAGAAAATTTTATAAACAAAAATTGTAAAAATCTTTAAAAAAAAGAAGTTTATCCCTCCAAGCAACTTTTTTTAGATAGCCGGTCATAGACGGCACCCGGTCATAGACGGCACCCAGTCATAGACGGCACCCGGTCATAGACAAATACATTGGCCCAAGTTCGTGAGACACAACCTTGTTTAGATTTGTATTGGTATTTACCACAAGCACTGCATTCATAACTTGATAAGCAAGTATTTTGTTAATAGTTCATATTTGTAATGTTAAATTATTCACGAGGGTTGGTCGGCCCAGTATTGGGACTGAATAACATATAACAAAGTACCCAATGAAATATAGTGAACTTGAACTTGAGCAAACTGGCCCATATGTGGTGCCAGCCAGTATCCAGATTCTATAAGATTTAGTGACCACAGAAAAGGTGTGCTCCTGCTATTCTCCTGCACCCTCATAATAGTCAGGCACTGCCTGGCTTTCAGGTGAGAGTGCTTTCAGCGACAGTGACACTCACATTTTTGAGGGTGTGGTTTTCCTATCAACATTTTATTTATTAAACTGAAAGGGACACAACATTTTCTTCCATCAAGTCTTTCTTAGTTTTGTCTGATACAGATTAAATAGTTTTCTACCACTATGATATATGCTTTGGACCACCTTTTTCCTTTGAACAGGAACTTTAATCTTCAGAATCACATCTTCAGTGAGATAATCTTAGCTAACAAAAATACCTTATTTCGCATAAAAATGACATTTTTAACGTTATTCAACTTTTGGCCATGATAAGGAGCCACAGCGATAAGTTCTGACATGTTATATAACATTGTCGTTTTTACTGGGATTACTTCTCTACCACTTTACTAGATGTGCCGCGGGTCTCATCAGGCAAACCTAACAAACCAGCTACTAGTATGACATTTGTATATAGTGTGCGAAGGTTTCAAGTAACCTCCTTTTCCCCATCAATATTGCCACAAAGATTTAGGCAAGGGACCATAATTCTATTCACAAAAATTCATAAAAGAGAACCCAAGAACAATGGCACTGGATTTAAACAACACTAAAACGTGTCCATTCAATTCAGAAATCATCCTGTTGTTAGATTTAAGTAGTAATAGGCATTTATCCAACACAGCAACTGGCTTAGGCAATGTTCGTGCATGAGGTAGGCATACACAGGTGGTGGTGAGTAACAGGCTTCAGCAGCCTGAAGCTGGTTCTTTGCATGGCTCTACCAGAAGCAACAGGCACGCTGGTTTAGTTACCGTAAAACCTCACGTATAAGCCTAACCCGCGTATAAGCCGCCCCGCTAACTTTGGTTCTGATTCGCGTACAAGACGCGGGGTCTATGCGAGACTTTACGGTAGTTACTAAATAGGCGGATTTTTCGCCTAACAAACGCACCACATGTTACCAAGAGGTGAGCAGGACACAGGCTGCAGACCATTATAAGGTGAGGTGGTAAGGCAAATCAGTATCCAAAGCTGTGCTTTGGGCCATTCCAAAAAATAAACTGGTTTCTCATCACCGCGCACATCATAAAAATCGTGATCTGGGGGAAACCACCTTTTTTTTCTAAGAATTTTAATGAAAAATATGTCAAAAAGTGGACAAATTTGGTATCAAATTAAAGCTTAGACAGTCAGTAATGCAGTAAGCCATGGATTATTTACAATATAACACCTTTTGTGGATCACTAAACTCTTAACTACTAAAGTGTGAAAATCATTTGCGAAAAATCTTAATTTTCCTATACATTTTAGCCCTCAGTAAAAAAGAAAAAAAGACAAAATAAAAAACACCCTCGTCCTATTTTTCACTGCTGGGTGATGAGAAAGAATTCTTTTTTTGAGTGGCCTTGGGGACAGTATAATATATAGACAGAGCTGCACGCAAAAGTGACCGAGTCACTGGTTACTGCACGAGCAGTGTTTGGGCAGTATTGCACGCTGGCCGTAGGCCTAGTGCAATACTGCCCAAGCACTGCAAGTGCAGTAACCAGTGAAGAGGGCACTTTTAAGTGACGCTCTGTATTTATTTCAGGGTATTTTGATCTAAAATAGACATGCAGTGCATGTTAGTTTACTTTCACAGAGTTTTTTTACTTCCGCGGTGTTTGTTTACTTCCGTCGGCTGCCATTTTGAATTCCGCGCAGGTCACGTGACCCTTGGGAGCGTGAAATACGGGCAGAGCATGAAATACGGCCGAGGGTTATTTCACGCTGCCCTCGCATACGGCACTCCCATAGCTTTAACCTTGATAGGCCATATTCACCATGAAATAATATGTATAATTACATTCATAGACTGTTAGATACCACATAGATAATACTGTTATAACAACTCAGCACCAGACAGATACAATACATCACAACCTTTGTCTAACCACCTCTACAGTGTAAAAGGAAGTATTTTTGATTCCAGTAGCTTTTATATAACACTGTAGGTTACACCACATTGTGGTGTAGCTGTAGGTCAATCCGAAAAGCCAGGGTTTGAGCCCTAGTCAGGCTACCAGTGTAACAATTATTGTCATTTTTTCCGTTCTGTCTTTCTAACTTATTTCAAACATAAATCTACCTATATTTACATAGCATTACTAACCATTCAATTTTTGAATAGGTTCATTAGTATAATTCAGGTGCATTCCAATAGTGATATAGTGATATTGTGGCCAGTGGAGACTCATACCCAGACCTCCTGTGTGTGGGTTTACAGTAGGTGAGTGTAGCTGAACAGTATGCAATACTGGAAACCAAAAATGTCCTTTTATACTGTAGGTGTACAGTATATCTCACTGTGCAGCTACACTAACTTCTGACAACCCACTTTCAACCCCTGCCTCTGTGTCTTGTATTACACTTTTATTCTATCCATACCTCTTTGTTACATTGCCATGTTGTCCTCTTCTTTTGCGATATACTCCACCGACGGTGTATCCAAGCGTTTACGAGAGCACATACGACTGCAGTAACCCGCAATCTTCCTCCTGACACAATCAAGTGTCCCTAAAAGTATAGCTCCCTCTATGACACCAAAAATACTGTTACTAGCCTGACTCAGAGGCAGGGTAAAAGGCACAAAAGCCTCTGTTAATTGCACTATCACATAAATAAAATTGAGCAGGGAAACAGCCACGACCGAATTCCTGACGAAGACCTCGACTTGATCGCCGAGTAGCGAGTAATCGGTGCCGAGCGCGTGTTTCCTCTTGTAGCAGCACCACAGTATGAGGACGATGATGGAGATGATGAGGCAGCTGAGGAGCGGGAACAGGGCTCCAATTACCACTACTACAATGACCTGAACTGAGAAGGTGGCCCCCGCCTGCCCTAGTGCTGCCACCTGGCACACATTCATGGTCTCATTGTAGTCCCACTCCCTGCTGCTCCTCTGCTGGGTCCTGTTTTGTAGAATAGGAAACAAATTTGTTAGAATATAAGGGAGTGGTCATTTTTTTAACAACAAGGGGGTTCGGTGGATTTTTGTGCGAGTGGGTTGAACTTTTTTTGGTACCCCCACTGGAGGGGTCGAAAATATTTTGGTTCCCCCCCTAAGGCCAGCTGAAATTGAGCGTGGCTGACCCCTTTGAGCTATAGTAACGCACTGGCCTTTTCACTAAAAAGGGGTGCAATTTGTTGGTCCCCCCCTCAAGAGGGGTCCAAATTTTTTTGGTCCCCCCCCAAATCCACCAACCCCCACCCTGTTATTAAAAAATGACCACTCACTAACGTGCACCAAATCAAGGAGCATAGGAAATTTGTTTTGAACAGAGATCTTTTTGATGTAGTTTAAGGGTATGTCTAATGATCAGTGTAGGATGGCTTCAAATGTCATCCTCAGTCTGTGCCAAAAAGTTTTTCATCCCACAGGACATTCAGTCCTGCAAATTTTTAATGTTGAAGGACCGGCTACATTTTTGGAGGACCAGATAGCCATATATGATTTCTGCATTTTAAGTATAATAGAGTTTTGTCCATTAAAAATACTTTTTAATTGTAATTCATTTATTGCCAAATCAAGACTGATATATATATAGTTTTACACAGTATATTGACATAAATATTTCAACCTTAGAAGCCCAACTGAATTCTTCTAGTTCAGAAAAGCCCAAAAGGTGACTGGACATTGTGAATCTGCTGGACCGGTGGCATTTTAGAAGGACATTGCCACTGTCCTGCATGTTTTCGCAAAGAGTGCATCCTACACTGAACTATTTTGTTAAAAAATCCAGATCCCATCGAATGAACATACCCAGTGATGTATACATACCTTAATATATATTTCAATTTAAAAAATCATTATTTAAGCCAATCAAAATATGTATTTGATGAAGATTAGAAGTCATTTTCAGAGGACTTTGTTTCGACAAAACTTGTAAAATTTCTTTGGCAATACAGCCTCCAAATAATCTCGTTACACCAATGTTGCTCAGGCCACTCAAAAAAAAGGTAGTTTCTCATCACCAAGGTGTGGAAAAAGGGACGAGGGTTTTTTTTTCAATACTCGCAGGCTAAAATATGTGGGATGATATACATGACCAAAATTCACATTTTAGTAGTTAAGAATTTATGGATCTTTAAAAGTAGGGAAAATCTAAGTCATTTCTATCCTACTACATTACTGGCAGTTTTAGCATCCAAATATTTGTCCATTTTTATCTTATAAAAAATTAGCAAAAAAAAAGGGAAGTTTTCCTCAAAAGCTGATTTTTATGATGCGTGCGGTGATGAGAAACTTATTTTTTTTGAGTGACCTAAAGAAAAAGTACACCAATTTCTGTTCTGCCATACAGACCTGATCTCACTGTGGTTGAATGCTAGGAGGCCGGTGGACAGTGAGAGCACCCAGGGGATGGCTAACATGAAGGCGGTGGCCACCCGACCCAGTTTCTGAGCGTGTGTGGTCGGGTTACAGATGTAGATGAGGCGCTCCACGGTGAACATGAAGAGGGTGTATGGGGTGATGAGCAGGTAGCACAGGAACAGGTGCCTGGGGAGGGAAAACAAGCCAGTATCAGACAATATTCTTAAGAAGGGACAACAAGCCAATATCAGAAACTATACTTAACAAGAATTGCTGTTGTTGCCTAGTAAAAATATGCGTCAGGCATTTTTGTACATAGCAGCAACCGTAATTCTTGCATTCAAAGGAACATAATGTATGCATGTTTGGTATATTTGAAGGGGACCCATTTAAGGCACCAAATAAGTAGGGGGAGTGGTTATCAGGCGGAAGGAGAATATTCCTTCAAATATGGTAGTTCCTTGGGTCCATGTTGTGGGGGGGGGGGGAGATATGAATAGATGATGCTAGGCAACCAGCTGTCTTAGCAACAAACCAATAGAACCATTAAATTCCTTGGGTCCATTTTGGGAGGGGTAGGTATGATTATAATCAACCTCCCCAAGGTCAAGCATTACCAGACTCTTGCATGAGGATCCAGCATGGCCTATGAGTCTAGCAATGCCTGACCCTCATGTGGGTGGGTCCAGCAATGCCTGACCCTCATCAGGGTGGGTCTAGCAATGCCTGACCCTCATGTGGGTGGGTCTAGCAATGCCTGACCCTCATGTGGGTGGGTCTAGCAAAGCCTGACCCTCATGTGGGTGGGTCTAGCAATGCCTGACCCTCATGTGGGTGGGTCTAGCAATGCCTGACCCTCATGTGGGTGGGTCTAGCAATGCCTGATCCTTATATGAGTGGGTACAGCAATGCCTGATCCCACTAAAATGCCTGACCCTTGTAGAAGAGTCGCTTTGGCGACATAGCCAGTGTCAAGGTTACTCTCTTATTTTTGAATACAAGATTGACTAGGCTTAAGTATAGGAAGGGCCGTATTTAATGCCCCCCCATTGGATACAATGTGGCTGTATTAAATGGGCTGAAAAAAAGATTTATTGGCTTCAAATGAAAAAATAAATGCAAATGCCAACTACATTGATACTTCTCTGTCGTACTTCATTCATGGGGGCTGGAGAACATCCCACTCAGCCTGCTGCTTCATGGGGTATGGCCCCAGCCTCCAATCGTGAAATACGGCGTTAGCAATTGCCTATTTATTTCATGGTGAATACGGCCTATCAATGCTAAAGCAATGAGGGGGCCGTTCCAGAGGGGAGAGTGAAATAACCCCAAGCAGTATATCATGCTGTGGCCATATTTCACGCTCCCAAGGGTCATGTGACTTGAGTAATACGAAATGATGATTCCATGAACAAAACAACGCTTCTACATGTAAATAAAGGTAGTTTTTGTCTAATTTTGATATACCCTGAAATAAATACAGAGCTTCATTTAAAAGTGACCTCATCACTGTTTACTGCCCGAGCGGTGCTTGGGCCGTATTGCACTAGGCCTACAGCCAGCGTGCAATACGGCCCAAGCACCGCTCGTGCAGTAAACAGTGATCGACTCAGTCACTTTCACATGCAGCTCTGTCTATATATGTGACCCATCGAGCCAATTGAGGGCTTCGTCGTCAGTATGCCTAAAGGTCCAGAAAAGGCTGTTTAAACTGCAAGGGGCAAAAATCTGTGCCTAAAGTTCACGTTTAGCCTCATAAATCAGTAAATATTCAACCAATTTTCACAATTAAACCAGTTCTGGAAAGCCAGGGTCATCTGCTTTATGGTTAGAGACATGGGAGTTGGTGCAAATGAATGCCAGTCACAAGGGCTAATGGTTAAATGGTTAAATGGTTAAACCAGTTTTGGAAAGCCAAAACAGTCCTCTTTGAGAATAGACCAAAAAAAAAAAATCAATTTTCAGACCCCTAAGCCCTGTAATGGCATGCATGGTCACATATGTTTCTAATTGTACCTGAATATCCAGCATGTGAGGCGGCCCAGGGGTTTGTAGAGCAGGATGAGGTGGATGCTCATGGGGTGCGCTAAGGTGGAGAACACCAGGTGCCCCGCCATGGAGTTAGCTGCCAGCTTGTGCACCGCCATCTCACGGTGGTCAGGGTGCAGCAGCAGGCTGGGTCAAGATTCAAGATTCAAGATTCAAGATTTTATTTCAAACAATATCATGGCGATTCTCGCAGATTGTACCTAGCTCACGGGAGTGCACAAACAAACATTTTGAGTGAGTTTTAAGAAAGTCTTATTGAAGTCTTAGTCTTAAAGGGATCCCTTCATCCATGGAAAGGGCTGCCAAGATCTAGGGACTTTCAGAGGAGGGGGTAAGCTGGAGGTGCAATGTTACATAATACCACATGTCTAGCACCCCTCTTGGTGTAAGGGCCTGGGGGCTACCCACAACACTAGATAAGAGTATTTTATCAAGATTCAAGATTTTATTTCAAACAGATTGAATAATTGCTATTCACACAAAACCAGAAGAGTTGATTTGATTTTTGATTTTTCTTGGGGTAGAAGGAATATCGAGATCTGGGGGATGAGTTGTAGATGCAACGTTTCGCGAACTTTTAGAAAACTTCTTCAGGCAGATCAAACAATATCAAGATTTTCATTGCGATATTCAAGCGTTAAAAATAACTACCATATTCGATCTAATAAGCGCACATTCCATAGTAAGCACAAAGCCCCGTTTTTTGGACTGATTTAAGACTATTTAACCCCCAAATTATGTCAAATTTGGAGCCCAAATACACTTTGAACTACAAAAAACCTGTTAAGAATAATCTGTTAAGCGCAGTGTGTGCTTATTTATGAGTTATTACATTGAACATCTCACAGCAATAGCAAGACAATCTGGGAAAATTGGTGTGGGTGTGCGCTTGTTAAAATGAAATTTTGTTCCTGGCTGTGTCTCATGAAATGGGGCCAAGTGTGAACGTCTTTGACCTGGTGCCAGCTTTGACCGGCTTGATAGAAAGGGGTTTATTTAGGGCATTTGAAGATAAAAATTGGCTGAAAAGGTTAATGGATGTTACAACACTTTACATTAGTAGTTAGTAGCACATTTATATCTCAATCTGACACAGCCTCCTGTTGTTTTTTTTGCTTTGAAATATATTTTTAAAGTGCACTGTGTGCTTATTACGTTGACTACGGTATATGGACAAAGCAGTGGATATTTGACATGTTAATTTGCTGGCTGGAGTAGTGCAGCCCATGTGGGTGCTAACACTAAATAGCGGTTTGTCGTGATAGATCGTAGATTACAACAGCTGATGAGATGTGGAGCAATACGACAATACATTACATGGCTTGCGCTGCTTTCTCGGGGCATATGTCTACAAGATATGTATGGTACACTATCCCACCAGCTTCAGACATTGACACCAGAGTTGGCAGTATAGTGATTACCAAGTCAGCCTTCAAATCAGAAGGTTGGGTGTTCAATCCCAGCAGAGATTTTCTTTGATAGAAAGAAGTTGTTATTTTTTCCAGAAAAAGGGGGGTGGCACATCTTGTCTACATGTATTTTGAATTGTCATATAGGCCTAGACTATAACAGAGGACTATGATATGTACATGCTAATTAAGTGGCATGGGTTAGATGTATAGAATCTATAGTGAAGTTTTTCTTTTCTTAAAATAAGTACTACAGAAAAATGATCACAGTGACATGTAATTTATTTTCCGTTTCCTATTTGATTATGTTTGCAACTAGTATAATCCTATGTGATTTGCAGATGGCAATAGAACAACATGTTCATCTGAGCACCAAACAAAAGTTCTCCCATAACCATAGTTAAGAGTTAGTTTTCATGTGGCTTTCCCATAGAATTAAGCACTGTAACATGGCATTTCGTTTTACATTTGTAACTTCCTGATATGATAAACTATTTCTATGATCAATTATTTGCAGATATCAATAGAATATCTAGATCATCTAACAGGTGGAAATTCCCTTTAAACTAAGCAGCATGCTTATGCTTGGAGTAGATGACTGTATATAGGTATGATATAGCTAGACGCCCCTCACCTTTCAACGCTAGTACCTAGCAGTACTACTTACCTGATTGTGGCCACGTAGAACAGCAGGATGAGGAGGAGCAGGGTGATGCAACCTCCAGCGATGTAAGGGTGGTAGGGGGCCTGGTGGTCCATGGCCACACCTATAGGGGAATACAACATTGTAACAATGTAGGGGTGATGGGGGCCTGGTGGTCCATGGCCACACCTAGAGGGGAATACAACATTGTGACAATGTAGGGGTGGTAGGGGGCCTGGTGGTCCATGGCTACACCTATAGGGGAATACAACATTGTGACAATGTAGGGGTGGTAGGGGGCCTGGTGGTCCATGGCCACACCTAGAGGAGAATAAAACATTGTGACAATGTAGGGATGGTAGGGGGCCTGGTGGTCCATGGCCACACCTAGAGGGGAATACAACATTGTGACAATGTAGGGATGGTAGGGGGCCTGGTGGTCCATGGCCACACCTAGAGGGGAATACAACATTGTGACAATGTAGGGATGGTAGGGGGCCTGGTGGTCCATGGCCACACCTAGAGGGGAATACAACATTGTAACAATGTAGGGGTGGTTGGGGGCCTGGTGCACTGAAAAAGTAAACTTGTCTCCGGACTCGTCTAAGTGACTATCATAAAATAAACGAGTCAAAAGTTGTCTAACCTATCAGGGTACCATCCCACAAATAGAATCTAGAGCTGGCAAATGTCGGGTTTTGGGCTTGCACATGTCAAGTGGGTCTTCTATTTCCAGCTAAAGAAACCACTTTCTTGTCACTTAGACGGGCTTTTGACTCATTTATTTTATGACCATCACTTTGGAGAGTCTTGAGACAAGTTCACTTTTTGAGTGTGGTCCATGGCCACACCCAGAGGAGAATACAACATTGTGACAATGTAGGGGTGGTAGGGGCCCTGGTGGTACATGGCCACACCTATAGGGGAATACAACATTGTGTCAATGTAGGGGTGGTGGGGGGCCTGGTGGTCCATGGCCTCACCTAGATGAGAATACAACATTGTAACAATGTAGGGGTGGTGGGGGGCCTGGTGGTCCATGGCCTCACCTAGAGGAGAATAAAACATTGTAACATCGTAGGGGTGGTGGGGGGCCTGGTGCACTGAAAAAGTAAACTTATCTCCTGACTCGTCTAAGTGACTATCATAAAATAAACGAGTCAAAAGTTGTCTAACCTATCAGGTTACCATCCCACAAATAGAATCTAGAGCTGGCAAATGTCGGGTTTCGGGCTGGCACATGTCAAGTGGGTCTTCTATCTCCAGCTAAAAGACCCACTTGCTTGTCACTTAGACGAGTCTTTGACTCATTTATTTTATGACCATCACTTTGAAAAGTCTTGAGACAAGTTTACTTTTTGAGTGTGGTCCATGGCCACACCTATGGGAGAATACAACATTGTAACAATGTAGGGGTGGTAGGGGGCTGGTGGTCCATGGCCACACCTAGAGGGGAATACAACATTGTAACAATGTAGGGGTGGTAGGGGGCCTGGTGGTCCATAGTCACACCTATAGGGGAATACAACATTGTGACAATGTAGGGTGGTGGGGGGGCTGGTGGTCCATGGCCACACCTAGAGGGGAATACAACATTGTAACAATGTAGGGGTGGTAGGGGGCCTGGTGGTCCATGGCCACACCTATAGGGGAATAAAACATTGTGACAATGTAGGGGTGGTAGGGGAGCCTGGTGGTCCATGGCCACACCTACACACAGAGAAGTAAAGGTGTCAACTGTGTCTCCCACGTGGCTCTGGTAAAATAGAGAGTCAAACAGCTAATGACTCTGCTTATTTGAAGGTTCAACTTGAGTTGACTCTCTACTATCAGTGTCAACTTGAGTTGACTCTCTACTATCAGTGTCAGTAGCAGAGTCAATAACTGTTTGACACTCCATTTTTGCATGAACCACGTGGGAGACACAGTTGACACCTTTACTTTTCTGTGTGTATAGGAGAATAACACATTGTAACAATGTAGGGGTGGTAGGGGGCCTGGTGGTCCATGGCTACACCTAGAGGAGAATACAACATTGTAACAATGTAGGGGTGGTAGGGGCCTGGTGGTCCATGGCCACACCTAGAGGGGAATACAACATTGTAACAATGTAAGGGTGGTGGGGGGCCTGGTGCACTGAAAAAGTAAACTTGTCTCCAGACTCGTCTAAGGGACTATCATAAAATAAACGAGTCAAAAGTTGTCTAACCTATCAGGTTACCATCCCACAAATAGAATCTGGAGCTGGCAAATGTCGGGTTTTGGGCTGGCACATGTCAAGTGGGTCTTCTATCTCCAGCCAAAAGACCCACTCTCTTGTCACTTAGATGAGTTTTTGACTCATTTATTTTATGACCATCACTTTGTAGAGTCTTGAGACAAGTTTACTTTTGGAGCGTGGTCCATAGGAGAATACAACATTGTAACAATGTAGGGGTGGTGGGGGGCCTGGTGGTCCATGGCCACACCTAGAGGGGAATTCAACATTGTGACAATGTAGGGTGGTGGGGGGCCTGGTGGTCCATGGCCACACCTATAGGGGAATACAACATTGTGACAATGTAAGGGTGGTAGGGGGCCTGGTGGTCCATGGCCACACCTATAGGGGAATAAAACATTGTAACAATGTAGGGGTGGTAGGGGGCCTGGTGGTCCATGGCCTCACCTATAGGGGAATAAAACATTGTAACAATGTAAGGTGGTAGGGGGCCTGGTGCACTGAAAAAGTAAACTTGTCTCCGGACTCGTCTTAGTGACTATCATAAAATAAACGAGTCAAAAGTTGTCTAACCTATCAGGTTACCATCCCACAAATAGAATCTAGAGCTGGCAAATGTCGGGTTTTGGGCTGGCACATGTCAATCTCCAGCCAAAAATCCCACTTCCTTGTCACTTAGACGAGTTTTTGACTCGTTTATTTTGTGACCATCACTTTGAAGAGTCTTGAGACAAGTTTACTTTTCGAGTGTGGTCCATGGTACACCTAGAGGAGAATAAAACATTGTGACGATGTAGGGGTGGTGGGGGGCCTGGTGGTCCATGGCCACACCTAGAGGGGAATACAACATTGTAACAATGTAGGGGTGGTGGGGGGCTGGTGGTCCATGGCCACACCTAGAGGGGAATACAACATTGTAACAATGTAGGGGTGGTAGGGGGCCTGGTGGTCCATAGGCACACCTATAGGAGAATAAAACATTGTAGCAATGTAGGGGTGGTAGGGGGCCTGGTGGTCCATAGGCACACCTATAGGGGAATACAACATTGTAACAATGTAGGGGTGGTAGGGGGCCTGGTGGTCCATAGGCACACCTAGAGGAGAATACAACATTGTGACAATGTAGGGGTGGTGGGGGCCTGGTGGTCCATGGCCACACCTAGAGGGGAATAAAACATTGTAACAATGTAGGGTGGTAGGGGCCTGGTGGTCCATGGCCACACCTAGAGGGGAATACAACATTGTAACAATGTAAGGGTGGTGGGGGGCCTGGTGCACTGAAAAAATAAACTTGTCTCCGGACTCGTCTAAATCACTATCATAAAATAAACGAGTCAAAAGTTGTCTAACCTATGAGGTTACCATCCCACAAATAGAATCTGGAGCTGGCAAATGTCGGGTTTTGGGCCGGCACATGTCAAGTGGGTCTTCTATCTCCAGCTAAAAGACCCACTTGCTTGTCACTTAGACGGGTTTTGACTCATTTATTTTATGACCATCACTTTGAAGAGTCTTGAGACAAGTTTACTTTTTGAGTGTGGTCCATGGCCACAACTAGAGGAGAATACAACATTGTAACAATGTGGGGGTGGTAGGGGGCCTGGTGGTCCATGGCCACACCTATAGGTGAATACAACATTGTAACAATGTAGGGGTGGTAGGGGGCTGGTGGTCCATGGCCACACCTAGAGGGGAATACAACATTGTAACAATGTAGGGGTGGTAGGGGGCCTGGTGGTCCATGGCCACACCTAGAGGAGAATAAAACATTGTAACAATGTCCCAGTGGGCACGAGATTCCGTTTAACATTGAATCAACATTGAATCAACATTGAATCAGCATTGCCAACCAGTTTTCAATGTTGATTCAATGTTCTGTGCCCACTGGGGTAGGGGTGGTAGGGTGGTCCATGGCCACACCTATAGGGGAATAACACATTGTGACAATGTAGGGGTGGTGGGGGGCCTGGTGGTCCATGGCCACACCTAGAGGAGAATACAACATTGTAACAATATAGGGGTGGTGGGGGGCCTGGTGCACTAAAAAACTAAGCTTGTCACCAGACTCGTCTAAGTGACTATCATGAAATAAACGAGTCAAAAGTTGTCTAACCTGTCAGGTTACCATCCCACAAATAGAATCTAGAGCTGGCAAATGTCAGGTTTTTTGGGCTGGCACATGTCAAGTGGGTCTTCTATCTCCAGCTAAAAGACCCACTTGCTTGTCACTTAGACGAGTCTTTGTCTTATTTATTTTATGACCATCACTTTGAAGAGTCTTGAGACAAGTTTACTTTTTGAGTGTGGTCCATGGCCCCACCTAGAGGGGAATACAACATTGTGACAATGTAGGGTGGTAGGGGGCCTGGTGGTCCATGGCCACACCTATAAGGAATAAAACATTGTAACAATGTAGGGTGGTGGGGGGCCTGGTGGTCCATGGCCACACCTATAAGGAATAAAACATTGTAACAATGTAGGGTGGTGGGGGGCCTGGTGGTCCATGGCCACACCTATAAGGAATAAAACATTGTAACAATGTAGGGTGGTGGGGGGCCTGGTGGTCCATGGCCACACCTAGAGGAGAATACAACATTGTAACAATGTAGGGGTGGTGGGGGGCCTGGTGGTCCATGGCAACACCTAGAGGGGAATAACACATTGTAACAATGTAGGGTGGTGGGGGGCCTGGTGGTCCATGGCCACACCTAGAGGAGAATACAACATTGTAACAATGTAGGGGTGGTAGGGGGCCTGGTGGTCCATGGCCACACCTATAAGGGAATAAAACATTGTAATGATGTAGGGGTGGTGGGGGGCCTGGTGGTCCATGGCCACAGCTGTAAGAGAATACAACATTGTAACAATGTAGGGGTGGTAGGGGGACTGGTGGTCCATGGCTACACCTATAGGGGAATACAACATTGTAACAATGTAGGGTGGTAGGGGGCCTGGTGGTCCATGGCTACACCTATAGGGGAATACAACATTGTAACAATGTAGGGTGGTAGGGGGCCTGGTGGTCCATGGCTACACCTATAGGGGAATACAACATTGTAACAATGTAGGGTGGTAGGGGGCCTGGTGGTCCATGGCTACACCTATAGGGGAATACAACATTGTAACAATGTAGGGTGGTAGGGGGCCTGGTGGTCCATGGCTACACCTATAGGGGAATACAACATTGTAACAATGTAGGGTGGTGGGGGGCCTGGTGGTCAAGGGCCACACCTAGAAGAGAATACAACATTGTGACAATGTAGGGGTGGTAGGGGGCCTGGTGGTCCATGGCCACACCTATAAGAGAATACAACATTGTAACAATGTAGGGGTGGTAGGGGGGCCTGGTGGTCCATGGCCACACCTAGAAGAGAATACAACATTGTAACAATGTAGGGGTGGTGGGGGGCCTGGTGGTCCATGGCCACACCTAGAGGGGAATACAACATTGTAACAATGTAGGGGTGGTAGGGGGGCCTGGTGGTCCATGGCCACACCTAGAGGAGAATACAACATTGTAACAATGTAGGGGTGGTAGGGGGCCTGGTGGTCCATGGCAACACCTAGAGGGACAAGAGAATAAAACATAGAGACACTGTAAAAAAGCTAGTTGCCATTTTTGAAGGTGTCTATTCTATGGTACTAAGTATAGTATGTATGGAGCTGGCAGGTGCAACAGTCTTTCATCCAAAAAGAAATAGGGGACGTGGCTTTGCAGCGTTTTTCTCCATCACCTCAAAAGCTCGGACTCTACTACCCAATTTTGTCTTCAAATATGACCTATTCTCACAAATCGGACCCAAACTAAATATAAACAACATTATGCCTCAAGGTCTATACATATTTACATCGGTTTGGGTCTGATTTGTAAGAATAGGTCCGATCTGACGAGAAAATCAGGTAGTGGAGTCCAAATGAATGGTTTATCCCATAAATGCTGTTTTAAACATGCGGCATTCTAGATGGCATTCTAGCTGTCTGAAACAAATGAAAGGTCTTATCTTGTGAAAGTCTAGATTGGCCAGAAAGGTCCCACCTACTCCCACCAGAGCTTAAACTACACAAACGAACAAAAGTCTATTTAGAGCACTCTTCATCAAATTCAGCCCTGGGATTTTCATCAAGATAGACACTATTTAGTTATTTCAAAATTCACAAAATGTGGGATTATTTTTAGATGCAATTACCAAAGGACTTCTCATTACACATCAGGTGCCTACACAGAGGCAAATATCAGAGTCACCCAATGTTGCCAATACTACTCTCAGACAAGGGTCAGGCACTGCTGGACTATAATAGATGGGTCAAGGGCCATTCTAGTGAGGGTCAGGCTAGGCTGGACATTCAATAACAGGCTGGACCTTGGCAAACTTGCTTGAAAGTCTGGCCATGCTGGGTCCTCATGCCATAGTCTGGCAATGCTGGACTCTTGCAGGCTGATAGAGACTCTCCCAAGAGTCCAGCATTGCCAGACTATGGCATGAGGATCCAGCATGGCCAGACTTTCAAGCAAGTTTGCCAAGGTCCAGCCTGTTATTGAATGTCCAGCCTAGCCTGACCCTCACTAGAATGGCCCTTGACCCATCTATTATAGTCCAGCAGTGCCTGACCCTTGTATGAGAGTAGTATTGGCGACATTGGGTGACTCTGATATTTGCCTCTGTGTAGACTTAACAGATTGATCCATAAACGACTAACCTTCCTTTTAATACAGATCCAAATGAATTAAACCGGGCAAAAAAAAAGACATTGACACAAAACTAAGAACCATTTTAAGTGTCATGCGCTAGGCATTTGCGTCACATTGTTGAAAAAGTATCAGTGACATTTTCACAAAAGCATGCTCGATCTTTCCTACTTTTTTTCTCTTTCCTTTTTTTTGAAAACAGTTTAATTACCAAAGGAAGACCATCTCTTTTAATCCAAAAGGCTGTGATGAAAGTTAAACGTCCAAAACTCCAGACTGGTCGACCTCAATAGGAAAACCAATTTGACATTTAGTGATCTGTATTGGACCTGTGACTTATTAGCATGTTGGCCAGTTACTGATTCTGCCGCACCAAAGATAGAGAGACCTTGCATCGAGGTGTGAAATGTATTTTCTATAGGAAATCGACATTCTATAATTAGGCTAGTTGGTGGGAGATCCCCATGTTTTGACTGTGGGTGAACTACAGGACCTCATTACAGACAAAGTAAAAGGTTTACAGGGTCAAAGAAGGTTCCATGCTTATCTCTAGACACTTAGCTTTCCATATTCACACAGATAGGTGCCTGTTACTTATATGTAAATGTTCGCGGAAGAGTGAGAAATCGGCAATTTCGCTGGTATTTATTCCATACTTAAGCATATGGAAATTTCGTGGATCTTTCATTTCCGCGGAAATCGTAAAAATATAAACCCAGCGAAATAAAGTACTTTCACAATGGGGGATAAAAGTGGGTCTTTTCGCTGGAGATGGAAGACCCACTTGGCATGTGCCAGCCTAAAAACCGACATTTGCCAGCTCTAGATTCTATTTGTGAGATGGTAACCTGATAGGTTAGACAACTTTTGGACAAACTGATTTCAAACTCTTTGAAACAGTTGTAGAAAGTTCCCCAACTGTTGTTATCAGGATACGGTCTGCTTGGCATGCAGCAAGTTTCAGGATGCGGTGACTTGGTTCACAAAAAAGACTTCTCTAACTTCTGACAAATGACATCATTACCCTCATACTCAATAATAACCTCAACTTCAGTGAGACCTAAGCCTTTAAGGACGGCATGATGCCTTAATGCATCATGCCCTTGGTCGTCATGATGCATGAATGCAGCTCTGGCGAGTAACTCGCCAGGGCTGCATTCAAGCATCATGCCGACCCTACGGGGTTGAGACACTCCCAAAGGGTCAGCAAGATGCATCAATGCAGCACTGGTGAGTTATTCGCCGGGGCTGCATTGGTGCATCATGATGACAAATGTCATATTTTAGCAACATGCTGTTCTTAAAGGGCCAAGAAGCAATTACCCATGCTACATTTTATAGTGCTGGCTCCATCAAAGGACACACAATGGCCAATATCAATCAAAAACTGATATCACTGACATGACCTTTGATGGTCTCACCATTAATGTCCTGTCACAGAGTTAATCAAAGCAGTAGGGGATATATTCATAAGGCCAAATAGAAAAAAGGTGTGTTTCAGTTTACCCGATCCTGCCTTGCAAAACAAGGCCGACCATTTTATCCAATTTTGAAAAATTATCAAAATTTCAGGTCATTTTAGGGGCATTTCAGAGTCGATTTGATAGTTCACGAGTCGAGGCCTTTGTCAGTGAGTCGGTACTCAAGTTTGCAAGTCAATTTCTGGGTATATTTCAGGCCAAAGTAAAAAAATAAGATAAAACATAAAAAACTAAACGACCTACCCACCATAGATTTTCAGACCATGTAACCAGAAACTCTCCTTTTACCTATCTTGGCCTAATTAGGAGGATTACACTTTTTTTTGTTATTCAGACACAAGAGTATGGCCATGAGTGCTTATTACTCTTGGCTTTTTGGAAAGCTGGGAAGGGAGTGAGGTGGGGGAATAGTTTTGGCTAGAGTAAGAAATGTTGGTGATGTGGTGAAGGTCAAACGGTTGAGTAGAGGGAACTTAATGAGTCGCGAGTAGCTCCGAGCAGAAAGGTTGTTCTATAAATAGACCCTAGTGTCGAGCGGTGGATCCAACTAGCAACACCAAACAAAAACACCTGCTGGGATTAACACTCACACTTTAAGGACGGCATCATGTCTTAATGCGTCATATCATATCATTCTATTCTCGTGTCGTTATAATGCATGAATGCAGCACTGGTGAGTAACTCACTAATGCATCATGCCAACCCTATGGGGTTGAGATACTCCCGAAGGGTCGGCATCACGCACTAATGCAGCACCAGCGAGTTACTAGCCGGGGCTGCATTGGTCCATCATGCTGACAAATGTCATCTTTTGCGACCTTAAAGGGTTAACAGTAGATGTCTACCAGGGGATCATTATTATGTAGGGTAATGCTTGGATCCCCAGGTACTTAATACATGGCAAGTCTGCCGTCCTTCCCCATACTACAGCTCTACAATTACCAGACTGCCTTTGACTTTGCAAATGTATATATATATTTCATAAATGCTCTTTGAATACAATATAAATCAGAATTTGGTAGGACATATATATATAATACAGTGTGTATTGAGTCTAAATATACTGCTGGAAATACATATGACATATGTCTTCTAATTTGGGGTAAAGGCACCCCTTTCGGAAGCTTGGGAGTGGGCAATGCAAAGATGTTCACCTTTAGTTGTTAGAATTGACACCCTGAATGGATACTAATTCTTGAACCATTTGACAAATCATATCTGACAGGTTCTATTTATGAGAGATTTGCAATGAATTGAATAACTTTAGTATAAATAAATCTCCAGCTAATATGTCTATTTCGAAATGTTAAACTGCACCTAAAGTCGGACACCTTCATGTTTCTTGACATAGACCCTTACAAAAGATACATAATATGTTTCTATTATATGGCTTACCAATTATGTTACTATGATAGGAAAACCAGAACAAACAGAATTAGGAAACCAATTTTCCCATTTCATTGTGAGTTTTATGTTGTGGATATTGCAAAAAACACCCCACGTTTAAGCAGTCATAGAACCATATCAGAAGTGAGTTATATGTGGGATAATGTGTTTGCTAGAAGGAAGAATACCTGGATTTTCATATTTAGTTGACATAATGTGAGTTGTGTATATTCATTATGTAATTCAAATTCAATGGTGTCCAACTCAAAGGGTCTGTCCGACTCAGGGTGTCTTTACCCTAGCAGTATTCATACCTGATATCCAGTACTATTTAGCCCACTATGGGTTATTCCAGTAATATTCATCAGAGTAAAGCTTCTATGAGACAACTGTTTGACTTTAAGTATATTTTCAAACTCAGGTTATGCACACCTTCGAAACATGGTGGATCAAATTTGAAACATTCAGAATAGTTCACTGCTAATGTACTTTTTGCTTTTGCTTTTACATTCCATTGATTCTTATTTCCTGTTATTTGGTATAATAATTGTCAATTTTGGAATATACTTTTTGCCTCAGACAGTCATGTAAACCAGTGGCTTAGGAAAAGCGGGGAGGGGGGGGAGGCTGAATATGATTGGGCCCCCAACGTTTGTCAAGACCCTTAAAATGGTGCACACAATTTCCAATCCTTACTTCTCCCGAGTAGGGAGGGACCTGGGCCCCAAATCAGCACTAAAGGCGCCCAAATATTACTTTTCTATTCAATCTAAAATAAGCGTGTATATCATACACCATGATTAATAGTAGGGGTCACTTGAATTGAGGACAAAGATGGCTGCCACGGTTAGCTGCCTCCATTCCCAGATTGCCACACTGTAAAAAATAGATGTACTTTTTACAGATTCACTCTGTAATATTTAACGCTGCATCACAGTTATTTGGAATACAATGAAGCATCGTAAATATCAGCCATTTCACAGTGGATCCTTGTTAAATGCTAACCTGGTTTGGATTACAATGATTCAACGTAAATTCATATTCTAATGTCAAATCCCAGAGGGAGCCACATATAGTGTATCCTGCCATAGATAGGTGGCCTGGTTTGTAAGAACATTTTTCTGGAGAGTGTGAGCCCTTGAAGTGGAGTATATATGTTGAAATAATGGTAATTTTCAACTATTAATAAATCTATGTTTGACAATTTAACAATTCAATCTTGTGATAGGTTTGACAAAATACCATGATCACTTGATAATATCCAGAAGAAAGTAGCTGTATGGGTCTATACACCTATTCTATGATAACATACTATGCATATGTCCCCACCTCTGGAAATTCTGCCTTGTATCAATCCTATAGAGTAAAACCTCATGTACAGGCCATGGCTGGTATGCAAGTTATATTGCCAGTGTGGCATATAGGATCAGGACAAAGCCAAACTATGGCTTATCTGTAAGTTTTTAGATGTATACTACAGTAGGCCTAACTAAAGTCACCATGATCAGACTCCCTGTGAGGATTATAGAATATTCCCAAAGTCTGTAATAGCACTGGAAATAACACTGGATCTTTGAATACTCTGAATCTATTAATGGTGATTCTAGTTGAAATTAATGGTGATTCAACGTAAAATTAATAGTGATTCTATGTAAAATGAACAGTGATCCTAGTAAAATTGACGGTGACCGTCACCGTTAAAAAAACGGTGAAAGTTATGTCCCAATTGATCTAATTGATCGAATACTGTTGATGTTAGAGTATTAAAACAGTGAACTCATTGACTGTACTAACGCATTAACTCCACTGATGTGATTTATTGTTAATTAGTGGAATAATTAGCGTGTGATTGAAATGGCATACCTGTGTCTTGAATTTCACTAGTGTGATTTACACGGGTAATGCTTTCTGGAGTCAGTAACAAGTTGATTGAACATCTGACTATTAAGTACCGCTGACGGTGCCTATTATGATATACTGTGTGCTGAACTGAACTGTACATGATTATGATCATGAGTAAGTATTCTCAAAAACTTGCAATATATATCCGCTTACTTTGTGCGGTTATCCTCCTTCATGGAACAGCCCATCTTTTCACTAAACAAACATTGACTTTATGACGAACTCTTCAGGCTTGCTGCACAATTTGTATGTTGTTTATATTTTGATTGTATTTACAATATTGGTGGATATGAAAAACGTATGTGATATGACTATCTTTGAGCCAATAAAAACATTGAAAACTGAACTGAAAAAGTTGCCGGTAATTCACCCTTATTTTGACGACATTTTTTTTACAGTGCACCAAAGCTTTTCTTGATGTCCAACATGTCCCTAATGATCCCTGATTGGTGGCTGAGCTCTTTCATAAAATTCCCACTCCCAAACCTATTTGTGCTATAATAAACCTTAAACCATGAAGATTGGCTTCCTATGCCTCTGCAAGCTGGAAATATGCAGTAAGATGTCCATGGTCCAATGGCAATGTGTCCCTATTTGAGCATGAAGATTATAATATACGGCTGTCAAGCATCCCTGAAATACTAAAGATGATACTCTAGAAGCATAACATATTTAAATTGACATGGTCCGATGATAAGCACTCAAAAAAAAATATAGTTAAAAAAGAACCAGAATGCTTCACGAGGTTCATGCTTTTATTCCCTAGTATTCAGCTTGGAATTTGAGTATTTATGAGATTTCAGCTTGGTTTACTACTTTTGAAGTGCAACCTATAAATCCCCCAATTGAAAAAATTTAGTGTGCGTGTCAATTTTCGGCACATATGTTTAAATATATGCACTTTTGACCAAAATTGCTCTAGCCAAGATGTGTCTTTTAATAACATTTCAAAAACATCTAGGGCCAAAGAAAAAAGGTGTTTTTCAGGTTACCCGACCCTACCTAGCAAAACAGGGCCGACCCTAGACATTTTTAATCAATTTTGAAAAAGATTATGTATATTTTGTTCAATAATTTGATTGTCCACGAGTCGCTGCCAGTGTTGGCGAGTCAGCGCTGAAGTTTGCAAGTGAATTTTTAGGTACTTTTCATGCCATGGGATCAATCTGTCTTTATAAAACAATTTTGGGGCTATTTCAGAGTCAATTAATTTCGATAGTCCACGAGTCAACACGGTTGTCAACGAGTCAGCACTG
This sequence comes from Harmothoe impar, assembly GCA_947462335.1. Lineage (NCBI taxonomy): Eukaryota > Metazoa > Annelida > Polychaeta > Phyllodocida > Polynoidae > Harmothoe > Harmothoe impar. The sequence goes on along the minus strand of OX381719.1, from coordinate 58,587,467 downwards.
AAGTTTGCGGGTCAGTTTTTTGGTACTTTTCAGGCCAAAGTGAAAAAAAAAACTGACCTACCCTACCTAGATTTTCAGACTATGTAACCTGAAACACACCTTCTTTTCTTTTTGGCCTAGGCTATTTTTCACCAAAATTTCCCTATATCCTTAGTTTCTAGTATTGCATACTATTCAGCTACACTCAGTACCTACTGTTAACCCACACACAGGAGGTCCTGGGTTCGAGTCTCCACTGGGCATTACTATATGTATCAGTATTGAAATGCACCTGAATTACACCAATGAAACTATTCAAAATTTGTAGGGTTAGTATTGCTATGTCATCAAAAATAGATTTACGTTTGAAATAAGTTAGGAAGGCAACAGCAAAAAAATGTCACACGGTAGCCTAACTGGGGTTCGAACCCTGGGTCTTTGGATTGACCTACAGCTACAGTACAATGTAGGGATGTCATCGATACCTACCAAATCGAAATTTCGGTATTTTTGGATTTCCGATTATCGCATCGACAAAAACGTTAAATCGATACACTTTTTTTACCCACTTTTACCCTTAAAAACAAGCTTTTTTTCATTAAGAAATGAGGCAGATTAAAGCATTTTTGGTCATCTATTTGTATAAAGAAATCCGAACCATTAGAGGTCTTATAGAAGCAATAGTTCTGCTATATAATCTAATGTAATTTGACACTCTATCAACTAGCCTATGATCATGTTGGGTTTCATGAAATCTATTTGGGCTTGAAACAGGTGAAAACATGTCTTTTGAGTGTTAATTAGCTGTTATTTACCTGTATCGAAAAATCGAAAAAAATCGGAATTTCGAGACCAAAATAGTGATAATCGAAATCGGAATAAATTGGATACCAATGACATCCCTAGTACAATGTGGTGTAACCTACGTGGAAACCAAAAGTACTTTTTTACTGTGCAGCTACAGCACTTACTCCTAACAGTGAAAGTGGCATAGTCCGACGATTAGGGCTAAAAACTGATTTTGCTAAAAATGAACCAGTATGTTCAAAATTACCATACTTCATGTCCCAGCTACTGTATTAGCCGTTATTCCCGTGAATTTGTCTTAAATTCAGCTAATTATCAGTTTTATACTCAATTTGAGACTTTTGGAGTGCACACTATAGGTCCACCCATTGAAAAGTACACTGTAAAGAGCTATACCTGTGATCATGGGACCCTCCTAATTGCCTCTTTTTGCCCATCAATGATATTTTCTGGGGCCCCATCCCCCAAATATAATATCATAATTACATTTTGAACTAACTTAAGTAAAACTCAAAATATGGAAAAAAATCGGACCATGCCACTTGAAGATAAGGTCTCACCTGTGTTATAGTCTTCTTATGCTGACAGGTGGCTGTGCCAATTATCCTGCAGATGCGCCAGTCAGTCACTGAGAGACCTATAGAGGTGTGATCTTCCTGACTCCCTCCTAGTGTCTGAGTCCCCTCAGGCTGAGCAGCTCAGTCTCTAGGTACCTGGATGGTCAGGGGGGGACCTCACTGTGGCTCCACCTGGTGTCAAACACATGTGTTATGAGACACGAGGAGACGTGCACTCCTCCTGACTCCCTCCTAGTGTCCGAGTCCCCTGAGGCTGAGCTGCTCACCTAGTGGTACCTGGATGGTCAGTGGGGGGGGGACCACACGGCCGCTCCACCTGGTGTGAAACACATGCCTTATCCAGAGACGTGGAGAGGTATTCTCCCTCTGACTCCCTCCTACCGTCTGTCCCTCCCAGTGGGCACAAAACCTTGATTCAATGTTGACAACTGGTTGATATATGGTTGAAGGGTAGATCAACCTGTTCTCAACATTGATGCAATGTTGCAATTTCAACGTTGTCAACCAACACCTGTTTCAACATTGGTGCAATGTTTGGATATCAACCTTGAATCAAGAATGGGGTTTCCCACCTTCCCCACTAGGTGCCTCCACAACCCACTCCTTAGCATTTCTGTCTCCATGCTACATCAATTTTCCCTAATTGTAAGCTCTTATTTTCTCATCAATGTATACAATTGATCAAAATCTCCTACATTTTCATCGAAAATTATGGTGTGTGCATTTGGTTGACATTTGGAATTAAATGACAAGAATACATGCATGGTTTCAGTAAGACACCTTTTATATTGCTAAGAATAATAGATAAAGCCTCAGTCATGACCAGGTCAGTTTGAATTGGGTGTGAAAGCCTCTTAGTGTGATCATCAGAGGTCATTCATGTACCCCTTCCCTGGATGGTGCTAGAATTAGAATTTAATCTTGGAGAAATGGAGGAGGGGGAGATGTTGTAATGAAAATATATAAATTGAAGGAATGAGTCTACATAAGAATACTGTATCTGATATACTGAATCTCAAATTATGCATCAGCAGTGAATATCAAAATCAATGTAAATCATTTTATTATGTTTATTTGTTGTTGATTCACAATGGTCATATCAATGTTGAATCACTGATGAATGATCAATGTTGATGACCTCATCAATATCAACAAAATGACAACCCTGTATCAACTGTTGATATCATGTCGCTACACACATTGAATCAACATTGAATCAACTGAAGTTTGCCCACTGGGCTGTAGGCTGAGCTGCTCACCCAGGAGGCTCCTGGATGGTCGGGGGGGGGGGGGGGACCATACCGCCACTCCACCTGGTGTGAAACACATGCCTTATCAAGAGACGTGGAGAGGTGTTCTCCCCCTGACTCCGTCCTAGCGTCCGAGTTTTTACTCGGGGGCTAAAATGGATAGGCTAATTTCTTTTTTTTCCACAACCAAAATTCAAATTTTAGTAATTAAGAATTTATTGATCTTTGAAAGTGGGAAAATGTAAGTTATTTCTATCTTACTGCATTACTTGCAGCATTAGCTTTAATTTGATACCAAATATGCCAATATCCGTCCATTTCTATCATAGTTTTCATCACAAAAAAAAGTTTTCCTCAAAACCTGATTTTTATGATGCGCGCAGTGATGAGAGATGTTTATTTTATCCAGTGGCCTTACCAACAGCCAGTAATTCAGCAAGGTCATATAAAATTTACACGAGCTCAAATCAGAAAATGTCCTAATATAGGCCGGGGCTTGGGTTATACTGAGAGCATGAGTATTTTGTGTAATGATGGGTCTTTATAAAGTCAACCACCACAACAATTGGTACATGACCTTGGCACAGTTAAGTTCATATTTCTCAGGGTCAAATATTGAAAAATCGATTTTAAATTGATTTAAAAAATGGCATATATCAGAACTTTGCACTTGTAGGAACAGCATTTCCGATATGACTTTTAATGTTTACATGATGCTGACATAGCCTAATGATGTTGATTTGAAACTTGTGAGAGTATTAATTATTGCTGAATTTTCTGCTGAATTCAAAAATCCAATCCTTACAAAAATTTGTTGGTGCGCTTTCTCAATATGGCCGCCTAAAGTGACGGACGTCATCTGGGTGTGGTTTGACCTTTGAAAATATGACCTTGACCTTAGCCAAGGTCAAAAGAAAATGTGTGTTAGTGTTTAGCTCATACAGATCTATCATGATACCAAATACCAAACTCTTGCTATTTATATTAACTGAGCATTGCCCCTATAAGTACATTTTCTGATCTGACCAATTTTTTGCCTGACCTTGACCTTTCTGGCTGTTGCCATGGCAATATTGCATATTTCTGAAAAATTCCAAATCAATTTTGTCCCTAGGCTCTGTCAGCATCATGTATACATTAAAAGTCATACCTGGGATGCTAGTTCTATGAGTACCAAGTATTGAAAAATAGTATATATGACCTTTTTGTCCATTTTCTTCTATGTTTGACCTTGAATGATAAAACCTTGACCTTGGCGAAGGTTAAATGATGTTGTGTGTGGATGTTAAGCTCATATAGATATATCATGATACCAAATGTCAAACTCTTGCTCTTTATATTAACTGAGCATTGCCCCTATAAGAACATTTTCTGATCTGACCAATCGTTTGGCTGTCCTTGACCTTTATGGCTTTATGAATATTGCTTTATTGATCAGAAGGCATTTGTATTATGAATATAATTCTATATAAAATTTTGAGACTTTGAAGTATTTCTGCTTTAATCCTTTATTGTTTCCAACACCTTATCGATCGCATATACTTTAACTGTGTTGCTTCAAGAAAGATATCTATCTGTGGCTATCATCACTCTCGGCTGGGGTCGACACTGGAGCTGGCCCCAGGGCCAACAACCCATGATTCTCAACACTATTATTCAATTCAATAAAGACTTGATTTCCAGGTATGGCAATTTATTACATTTAAATGCAATTTCTGAGTAATTACTAGTGTCAGGGGTATTTATTGATTTAGATTACTTTGAGAGCTGAAACAAAACTACAGTTCCCAAGTAGCAGGGGTGGACCCAGGAAGTTCAAAAGAGGGGTCTATCATACACCCAAGTACTGAAATATCATTCGAAAAAAATCTGAATTCTAAAGGGATTGTGGGGGGGGGGGGGGGAGGGGGGGAGGGGGGGGTACGGACCTCAAGGACCCCCTGGATCTGCCCCCTGTTGGAAGTATTCAGCCTCAGCCTGATTTAAAAGTGTCCTTCACCTCCATGAACACCAGTGACCTAAGGCTGTTGTCATGGAAACCAGTACCACGTTTAGTGTACCCAACATTAACAGCATCATTCTTCCAGTGAATAGACTTTGCTTGTTTACCATCAGGCTCTCCAGCCCTGGCTGAGTGTACAACTGCAATCACCATGGAGGCTGTCCCACAGGCCAGAATCTCTGCCCCACCCATCCCTGTGTCATAACAGCGGGCATGGAGCCCATCATCTCTCTCCTCTACAAAGTTGATGATTACCAGCAGGCCTTCACCGAGGTAGCTCTTCTCTTCAGCCAGACGAGCGCCTTCCTTCATGAAGTCAAGGGTTTCCAGCGTCCCCTTCTTAACAAACTGCACAAAGTGGGCTGACCCAGAATTGGCATACCACTCATCTTGGTTTCCTTCCACAGCTTTGGCTCCTGTGATGTCAGCCATTGAGATGGTGACGTCATACTTCCCAGGATGTGCTGAGTCATTGGCGACGGATGCCCAGTGTCCTCCATCCCCAGTCAGGAACTCAAAGTAGGACATCTTTTCAGGTGGCACAATGCCATATTTGGCGGCATAGGCTACGGTGCATCTCGACCCATTACCACACACAGGTATGGTACCACAGATCCCCAAGCCTGAAATTTATGATTTTAGATCAATTATGACTTTCTGTGTACAAAGATTTGAAAAATGTGGGTTTTGGCCCCTGGCAGCCATCTTGGATTTTTCAAAACTTTCAAAATGGCTCAATTTGGTGTGGTACATTTCTATATCCCTCTGAAAGCGATTTTGTATTAAGAAAGTACTGTAGGACTGAAATATTAATCATAATTCAATAAATGAAATATTTTACAACATTTTAACTTCAGTGGGGGCATACGAGGGTTAGACATCTTAAGATCAAAAGCGAATGCCAGATTCTTGTTCCTCATAGTATCTTTTCAGTTTGTTGTGGCCAATTTGGCTGAATAAGGTCCCCCCTACCTGAATGGAAGACCACTTTGTAGCTGTAGGAAGAGCCCTCTGGTGGAGATTGTATCTCCATGAGGCCATTAGCTTTGGATTTCTCCACCAGATGTCTCTTCTGCTCCGTATCAGCAAAGAATGCAGCGTAACGGCCATCTCTGTTATCAATGACATTCAAGAGGTCACCAGCCCCATTCCAACGTTCATATACAACCTCCATCCTCCAGGTGGTGTATCTATCTGAAATACAAACACAACATGACAAGGCTGTGAAATATATATAGACAAAGGGCAATGGCAAGAGGGTCATTTTGGATTGTTCCTCCCTAGGAGAGACGGGGGCAGTATCCTACGAAGCCAAAGGCTGAGTGGGATGTGGCCCCAGTCTCACTGAGGGAGGAAGCTTCAAAAATGACCCTTGCCATGTAATTCAAGTTAGAATATATCATTGTATATGTAGGCTAGACATTTACTTATTTTACTAACATATTATATGATTCAGTGCCTTTCAGCGCATACTACTTATATGCCAGTTCTTTAAGGGACATGCAATGTAAATTATACGACCACAACAATTCTTGATCCCAGGAGGAGGCACTAAAAGATATGGATAATTTATCACATGGGTTCCATTATTTAATAGCATAGCTACACTGTTATAAAACCTAGTAGGAGGGGCAGACCCCTCTTAACCACTCCTTTACACATTTACCTGTGTGTTAGATCTTGTGTTAATGTTGAGCATGTTTGCCTAAGACATAATAGAACACATGCTTTCTCAATTCTGATTGAAGTATCATGTGGTTTCATTCAAATTCTGATCATGTAACTGTGGATCTCTAGGCTTCCAGACGAGAATGTATTACAACTGTGAACAAATCGTCCATTAATGTGAATAAAACAAAGGTCATGGTGTTTTCATCAAACAAAAAGCTGGTAAAAGACACAACATTACAAATTAATGTGAAAAAGATTGGAAAACTCCCAACCTACAAACACGGGTGCCGATACATCTGACCTACAAAAGGCACAGAACAGTCGCTTAAGAATATGTATAGGTGCAAACGGAAGATTGATATTATAGATGATTTGATTTAGACAGAGAGAGATGATTTAGTTAGACTTATTTTGTGAGTAGACATATATACTGGCTATTAATATGTATGAGTTAATGAAAGGCATCGACACCAGTCAAATTCTATATGTGAAGCGTTATATCGAGCAGCATTTTGTTTACTGCATATCTGCATTATTCACATCTGTATTATGATATATTATTTAATAGGAAACTATATCTATATATTGTTGCGTCTGCCGTAATGTGGAAGGAGACAGAACTTGTCAAGTACAGTTAAACCGGAGATTCTTTATTGCCCTGGCTCTCTCTGGCCACACCAGCTAAGTCTTGTCGGAGATCCTCTCTGCTTCAAGCATCAAACCAGACTGTCTGAACCCTCCGTCCCAACCCCCTTATATAGATTACCAACATTAATTTTCTCTGACGCCGGGGACGTTCCGCATTGGGCACCGGCGAACTTCGCCGACGCCCCCGACGTCAATCAGCGGCAGAGCCAGCCATCTCCTCCCCGGCCCAGCGTTTAACCCTTTCCTTATGTACAACGTTACGCCGGGTGGCAGAGAGGGTCTGTGACCCCACAGCCCCCCTCCGTTGCCGCTACAATATATATATTCCAAGAAACACATGATATGTAGCTAGTAGCTATACCTTAGTGGTTATATCTATGTAAGTGACATATGAGTACGGGACACCTTCCTATTATTTTTTCTAGTTTAAAAAAAAACACAACTATTTGTAGTCACTGATATTACTGTAGAGTTTTGTAAACACGTATATACAAGATTTAAAAACAAAAGAAACATGGTAAGTTATGTTGATATAAAAACGACAAACCCAAGATACAAAATGATTAAACACGTAACAATGGACCAGACAATTTACCGGACACTTGAGTAGCTGTGAAGCAACCTTATACTGACATTATGAATGTATATTCATACATCATTTGTAGATAAGAATATGATATGTTGTTCAGTAATAAACACTTAGTTGATATATCGTCAACTAAGACAGACCAAAAATAAAGAATTTGTTTGAATTCAGCCTAGATCTTCCCTGTGGAGACATGGCTGAGCGGCCTATATAACTCCCTAACAAAGGAACCTCTACTTATCCAGCATGGTAATACACAACCTACCAACAGCCACTATTGTACATGCTTGGGTAAGACTGGGTAAGGTGGTGTGTCAGCACTGTAGGGAGAGACTGTGTATATACTGGGTCTAGCACACAGACCAGAGGGTCACCCGCAGTGTGGGTTTGGGCAGAGGAGGGAATAGGCACAAGGCTTGTCCAATCTAATGCATAGGGCAAGCCTGTTCACACAGGGCTCACCCTCCCTTTCCCAAGCATGCTTGCACATATCTCGCCCTTCTTCACTATTTTGCTGGGGATTTTGTGTTCAGTCCATGGCTATACTGTCATAAAACGAGAAAAATCAACAAATTCGGAGCCCATGGAGCATGGCTTCACTGCACTCCATGGGGCAGGGAGTATGGAGCTTTCATATAATTGGGGGGGCCAGCCTAAAAATGTGAAGTAGGGTTGGTGTGGTGACCAATAATCTGTCTGAGTGTTGTACAAGGGTATATTTAGTGTGCTGATTCCGAATCTGCCATGTGTAAAGTGATATCTTTGTCGCAACAAGGTCAAATACAAGGTCAAAGGTCCCGATTTGGTATAAGAATGCATGGGACTAGTTTAATCAGGGTAATAGCAATTAAAGCAAATAGTTCATTATATTTTATTTGCAATCATTTGTACTGGTACTACATCAACAGCATGACTAAGACAGATGCAAGTCACATACATAAGAGGAATAAGCTTCACCTTTAATATTTTTGTATTTGTTTCAAGATGTGTGTACTCATTTCAGTCTCATGTTTACATCATACCGTGACCTTTGACCTTGAATTTAACCTTGTTGCGACACAAATATCACTTTACACATGGCAGATTCGGAATCAGCACACTAAATATAGACTAGTACAACACTTTGACAGATTATTGGGCTCCACACCAACCTAAAGTTGAATATCAACATTTGGTCTTTCTGGCCCCCCAAAGTAATAGGTAAATACCCTAAATTGCCATATACAGGAGTACGCATTGAGTAACATAATAAATGCATTGTACTCACACATTGCATGGACCGTATCCAACCCGGCTAATATTGATATACCTGGGATCATCATGCCTATACATTTACTGTGCTTGCATGGCTCATTAATGCTGCTGGAGGCGAAGTCTCTCCAGATCGATACAAGTTTTTATTTCTAACGGTATAACACAGCCCCATCAAAACATTGGTTTGTTTATATTAGAATGGAGTAAAAAATACCCACTTTAGCCTTTTTAGGGTCCCCCTACCATAATTTCGGTATTTTGAATCGAAAAGATAAAACATAAATGCAAAGGTACACTCATTTAAGTCTGTTGACCTGGGCTATTTTGCTTGTTGACTCGACAACTTGTGAAATAACCAAGTCAGCACCGTTGTCTATATAGTCTATGCCTGGGTAAGCTGAAGGACAGGGCAAACTCTGTGACCCGTAAATATGAAAAGGTCTAAAATGAGGTATGTGGAGAAAGAAATGGTGAGGAAAAATTAATGGACACTTTATAAAACTAATTTCATTTCAAGTTGGTTATAATTAGTTCAAGTTTCCCGCTTGCAAGTCATAGAGGTCACCCAGTCATACCAGTCACCTGGTCATTGACTAGGTAAACTTGTATCGATCTGGTGAGACTTAGCCTGGAATAATAAATGGCCCTAGTGAGCGTACATTACCGCACATTAATAAAAGTTCAAGATAATTAATCCAGGGACGCTTTTGAACACTCAGCTGGAGCCATTTACGTGCTGGAGGACATTAGTCACAATGGGGCACTGATAATCTTTGTGCTCCAGAATTTAGTCAGTATTGACTAACAACCCCTATCATCCTGTATAAAGCTTTTTAACACAGGAGCCAGTTATGTGTTGTCTCTGCACAAGCCTCAACCACATGGAGGGCTACCCTGTGTTCAAGTACAGGCTGTTAAGAAACCCCAGCCTGATTGAACACCATGCTTTTAGACAGTTCTCTACACCTACCCTGTTATAGGAGCCATGGGTTTACTCTATGATTAACATTAACTCATTTGTGATTTTCCTGTCAATTTTGCGTAAATTAAAATTCATATTGAGCATACAGATCAAAATCTTCTCTATCAGAATTTGGTTGCATCACAAATGTAGTGCATTGCATACATGAGCTACTAAAAGTTAAGGTTGTATTCAAGTTACACTCTCTACCACATTCTTAGACTTGGCACTTTAACCGTGATGGAGAGTACTTTATTGGCTAATTTAAACACAAAGAATTAAGTTAAAAAATTATACATAAGTCAGAACCATGATTAGCACAAAATGATTAGGTCATATGACTTTGATATCACTAATTAGGTCAGGTCATGGAAACCTTTTTGCCATATCTCTTGAAGGGCCTTTTACAAGATTACAAATTCGAAATTAGGGTTTCTGGAATAGAGGAATCAATTGGTGTAGCTTTAAACCTGAGACAAACAATGTGTATGTCACAGTTTAGAGAAATTTCCGTGGTACAGATATGTATTACCTAGTTAGAGTATAATGGCTAATGTCTAATGCATTGCCCGCATTCTAGACTTTGCACTATGCACCGAAGGTCACTTCACTAACAATCAATACAATGTCAATCAATCATAGGATGATGGCCCATTAGGCAACATCTATTGTAACATTAATGGAAGTGCACATCAAATAATCTAGTGGCACCACAAAGAGTTTGGCTCCAAATGGTTTGAGAGTAAAGAGCAGTAAACCATAATTAATATTTAATGAGGGTAGGCCCCTATGTTAAGTTCCAACAATCTCCAGATAATTTACGTGTAGCTAATCTTATGCAGTTTATCAAATGCAGTCATATGATACATCGAATTTGCTGTATGTCCATTAGCATCATTATCAGGCCCCTAGCTGGGTGGATGGACTTTGGCTAGGATTTTAAGTGGGGAACTTTTTATATGTGATAAGTAGGGTCATTGTACAAAACCACAATATCTTCCTATTAACCCTCTCATGGGAACAAATTAAATTCTAAGCTCTTGTAATAAACGATACTTTGTTCTTTATAATATTGTTAGGTTATTAAGTAAAGAACCAAAGTCAACACAGTTCGGATCAAGTGTACAGGTTGCGAATCACAGGTTTATTCAGTAACCTAGACAGGCAAAGCTATATCAGTGCGAACTCCTTATAGAGTTCGGAGCGGGTCAGTAGGCTTGTAGCCGATACGATCACAGGGCCTCTGTCCTAGCGTGGATCCAGAGTGACCGACGAGTCCTATCGGATGCCGGCTATATATAGGCAGCCAACCTGCGCGCGCACACGCAGAGTTCGCAACACAGCATCCAACAGAACCCGTCATATAAACCCCGTATAACCCTAGCCCCTACACTCTTGATAGGGCCTCACCTTATGGCGTCTTATAAATAAAAGACCCTAGGTTACTGATCTTCATACTCAAACTCTATTGAGCTTGATTCACAAGTTGAGAACCAGAAGATTGAGAAAAAATTACAAAAACAAGATCTAAATCTAACGTACATAGTTATTTGGAAATGGTAATGGAAATGATAATGGTGTAACTTTATTACATGACTGTTATGATTTATTCTAGGGTTGCCGATGTCTTTCTCACTAGGCCAAAAATCTGATCACACTCTGTTTCTTATCTGTTATCATTCCAAAATCAATCGCTGGGACCAATGTCAGCATTGACCCCATTATTGATACACACTACACGTTTGGCTCTGTTTGTAAGATAATGGTGTGGCCCCTACTTTATAATAAGGGGGTGATCCACTGCCGCAAATTTGCTCCTGTGACAACATCCTCGTGAGGGGTGAGGGGCGTGCGACTGAATTCACAGAAATCTATTTCTGCGAATATACTCAGAAGTGCCTCCCATACGAGAACATTTGTACCAAACCAGTGGATCATTGTCTTTATTGGTGGGGGTGCTGGATGTCCAGGGTTGGCAGGGACAACAGCCACTGCAGTCCCCAGCACGTTCAATATGGCCACACTTGTATGCTGAAAAGCTGAGTTCAGCATTTGATATCATCATTATTTTTCTTACCTTTCTGAACTTAAATAAATAGGCCACTGTATTTCTAACTGCGCCTAAGTCCAGTCAGACTGTGAGCTTTATCGGTTATCATTCCAGACTGGATAAGGCCACTCAAAAAAAGTGGTTTCTAATCACCAATGACTGACGAATCTGATAAGGGAGCCTTTTTTTCTTTTTTTTTTTAATTTGTGGGCTAAATATAAATGTATAGGATAAAATACAATTTTGGTGAGCGATATTCACATGTTAGTAGTAAGGAATTTATTGATCTTTGGAAGTGGCGAAAGTGTAAGTTATTTCTTTTCCACTGCATTCAATATAGGCTTTAATTTGACACCAAATATGCCAATATTTGTCCATTTTTATCATGTTTTTCATCAAGAATTTTTATGATTTGCGCGGTGATGAGAAACCACTTTATTTTTTTAGATCAATGCAGCAGGAAAGGGTAACTTTTCAGAAAAGTTATTGATCTACAAGAGCTATCCCTCCTCAAGTGACATTTCCATAGCATTGATCACTTTATAATGCCAATTTCTCTTTCACTCCTAATTTCCTAATCTCAAAGTGATATAGTTCAGCTATTTGTAAAACTCGAGAGAATATCAAAATCATTTAATACCTGGCAATTCGCTTTGATGGCCACATATTGAGGTGTTTTGGTTTCAAGGGGTTTCCTTTTACATGCTGAATAGTAGGGTCTAGGCCCAGAAGACCAACATATTTTAGTTCACCTTTTGAACAATAGATGGGAGTGTGACAGTGGTCGCATCCCCTGTGATCAATCTTTGTCTTGTGACTAAAATACTTCTTGATAGTCCATTATGTGGATAAGGGGAAGGGGAAAAACCATATATTACTTCATATTGGGGGAGGGGGACAAAACAAAAATATCCAATCCCTCAGACCTACACAGTAGAGCAACCCAACATAGGAAAACATATAGGTCTGGGGTATAAAACATGGGTTAGGAGGTAAATTTGGGTGGATCTTATTTTTCATTTAGGGACTGATAATTTTTTAACAACAGGAGCGGTGTGGTTTTCATGCGGAACGTGAACATTTTTTACACCCCTCGCACAATGGGTCAGGTTTTTTAACCCACCCTTACGGGTCAAAAATCCATGTGTGCACGGGCCCTTTGAAGCATAGTAAGGTGCTGGCTTTTTGGCCCAAAACAGGTTAAATTCTCTTTTTACCCCCCCCTCCCAAGAGGGGTCCAAATTTGTGCACCCCCCCCAGTCAAGGTGTCTAAATCTTTTTGCCCATCCCCAAAACCCATCCCCCCTTGTTGATAAAAAGTGATCACTCCCTTACAGAACGTATCAGTGTTCATAATGTCCACACAAATATGTGTGTAGCTTTTTAAATCATTCCTATAATTACAAATGCATTAAGAACTAGGTCAGAGCAGGTTGGGGGACCCGTCACTATCACCTGACCTTGTTTCTCTATATTTAATGCATTTGCAATCGGTAGAACACACATATTTATATGCACATTATGAACAGAAATATGTTGTGTAACTGGAATATAAAAGTTGACTCCAAATGAGGTCATAACCACTTTGCACATTTATTACAACAAAACACAGATCATACTGAAACAGTTTATAGAAGGTAGAAACATTAATGAGAAAATAGCTCACCTTTCCAGTTGTACAGCAGAAATGGGCTCTTAAGCCAGTTTTACTAGATGAGCCTGCTAGACAATGTCAATACACTATCAGTGTCCCACAGTGTGAGCCCCACTCTAGCATTTATAGCCCTTCACCATTGATCCCAATCAGGCCTGTAATTTATCGCATGATAAAGATAAGGTATTGAATAAGCTACTATATAGCTCACCTGTAATCTATTCTATTGTCCTGTAGGGAGTGATCATTTTTTAACAACATTTTCTGCGTGGAGTGCGCAAAACTTTTTACACCCCGCGGTCAAGGGGTCAAAACTTTTTACCCCCCCCTTGGGGTCGAAAATCGGCTCGCACACGGGCCCTTTGAAGCATAGCAACGCATGGGCTTTTTGTCTCAAAACAGGTTAAATTCTCTCTTTACCCCCCCCCCTCCCAAGCGGGGTCCAAATTTGTTTGCCCCCTCCCTAAACCCACCACCCTGCCCCTGTTGTTAAATAATTATCACTCCCCTATGGTAACTGTGGAGCCTATTTGACAAAAACTTGCCTGGATCTAGAAAAATAGTGCATTGTTATGAGATAAAGACACCTCGTCCCTTCAAGCCATAAAAGTGAAGTCTTCTTTACGTGAATCAATTTCAAAAAAAGTTTCTGCAATATTTATTTTGGAATGTGATGTCTTGGATATTGTCTTTGTATGAATATAGCCGTATGAATTTAGACATATGGGTGAGACTATCCTTAAATGTACAATTCCGGTTCCGAAAGCAAAAATCAGGAAACTCAACATTAATCTGTACAACTTTATTACATCTAAAACCTCCTATCTTGGCAATATGAAAACCCCTGGCGGATTGACTAACTCCCAGAGGGTCAGCTTTTGTTCATTATCAACCAAATACTGCTAATATTGTGGAACGTCTATCAGATCTATATTCCTAACATAAAGATATGACTAAAAATTGCCACAGTCATTCCAAATTGCATTGGGCAGGTAGGCTTGATATATAAGAACATACATGAAAAATTCCAAAAACCCAGGGAAGAAGAATCTTTTGTAATGTGTTTATATATAAATGCACAGGTTATGTAGATGCCAATGCAGGCATGCTGGGATAATGCTAGCCACTTGCCGAATCATCAATGGCAGATCAAAGCTCATTTTGGCTAATGCTACAACATTGTGGTTCGCCAAATTGGCTAACTGTCGCTAAGGACCTTGTGTATTTATATCAGAATAGGCTATAGCCCAAAATCCATGGCGACAAGAACCTGCATTAAAAATATATCGCCCCTCTGCCACCGCCATTTCGATGCCATTTCGCCCTGCCGCGCCTTTTTCGCTCCTGAGCCGCCAAAGTCCATGGCGTTACAGGTACGAAATCGACGAAATGGAGGCGAAATAGCGGCGGCAGAGGGGCGATACCATTTTAATGCAGGTTGTTGTCACCGTGGACTTTGGGCTTATATCTATAGGTTGTTAGCAGAAAGGGCATGGAATGAGGGACGTGGTATAACTCATACAGATGAGTATACTCCTGTCCTGTCCTGTCTAGATGGGGTGGGGAGGGTGTGTATGCAGGCAGCAGTAGATGATAGAAGTGTGAAAATTAAATCAGACTCATCTAATCAATCAAACCATGCCATTATTAGATTTTAGGAAGTAAACAGGAAAGATGCCTTAGCATTATCCCAGGCATGTAGCATTTATAATACGACTCATAATATATAATACTACTCATACAGGATGCAGAACGTTCAGCACTGGGCCTCTCTGTTGATATTAGTTGATGTCAATATTAATAGAGGGCAGTGGTGGTGCATTGTACCTGTCTGGTAAATGCAATATACTTCTTGGGGGGGGGGGGTTCCAACTGTCCTGAGTTTTATCAGAAATCCCCCTAGATCCCCAGCCGGTATTCTAGAGCTCAATCTGGAGGAAAGAAGGTGGATGCACCTCCTATGCAGCATCACACCCAATGGCTTAAACCTATTAGACTAATCTAAATTCAGGTCGTAGACCCTCAATTGTCCGTCAAAAACAAGATGTAACAACTAATCAATGATACACCCATATCAAAAATATTTCCCCCTGTATACCTGCTATAATTAGAGGCATGAATTGTTTGAGAATAGAGACATCTTGGCTAGTTAACATCCCTCGTAGCAAGCCCGCAGGGGGCCAATTTGGTTTTAGCTCGGATTGGCTGTTTGAAGTTGGGCAAAACTGAGCTGGGTTTCATGTTGGGCAGATGGCTGGGCTGAAGTGTGGCTCCGATCGGGCTGCCTATTTTGGGCTCAGATCAGTTTCAAAGTGGGCTGCCCGATTTGGGCTCAGATCAGTTTCAAAGTGGGCTGCCCGCTTTGGGTTCATGTTGGGCAGATGACAGAAAGCCTGTCCAAAACCCAATCTGAGCCCAATTCGGGCAGCCCACTTGATGCCACACCAAAGCCCAGTGCCCTAAACTAACAGGCGCCCATTGGTTAGCCCACGCAGGGCTGATGAGGGCTGGGTTTGGACAGGGCAACTGGTCTAGTTCCGATGATTGACACCAGATGTCACTACTATTCAATACATAGGGTTTTCCATGAAAGCCTGATGAAATTGAGATTATACAATAATACAATAAAATGTTTAAGTGATGTAGAATAGGAAACAATAGATAGATGTTCTCACAGTTTAGAAATAAGACTATATATTTGAATGAAGAAAATGAGGTTCTCTAAGCAGCTACCCAGTGTAAACACTATTTCTGTGGCATTACAATTTGCTTAATACCAGACTCATGTGGCCCATGTAGGTATGAACTATGGCTTTGAAGGCCAATGTACACCATAGACAGTTGTCTATGCGGTATGTGGCTTAAACCTATGATAATAGGCCTGCTTGATACTTCCACAATTAGATAGAAAGGATATGCTTTATGCCTTAGGGTTGATTAGCAGGACCTAGGATATGTTATTCAACTAATACAAGAAAATATTGGGCATGATTGAATAGATGCCATGAACCCATAATTATCAGGTGGTGCTGCAACAGCAAATCGGTCAGCCCCTCCAAAACCTGATCTAAGCCCAAAGTGGGCAGCCCGTCCAAAACCCGATAAGAGGCCAAAGTGGGCAGCCCGTCCAAAACCCGATCAGAGCCCAAAGTGGGCAGCCCATCCAAAACTCAATCTGAACCCAATTCAGGAAGGCCGTTCAAAACCGGGTCTAAGCCCAATTCGGGGCAGCCCACTTGGGACCACACCAAAGCCCAGTGTCCTAAATCAACGGGCGCCCATCGGTTAGCCCACTCCGGGCCACACTTGCAAACACTGTGTGGCCCCGTCTGGGGCCACACGGTCTTTGCTACTAGGGCTGACATTGGGTGGTCTATGAAGCCTAAGATTAGTAGTTCCACCAAATCTAAAATAAGGAAATACTTAGTACTAGTAAATAGAATGATATGTGCTGTATAAACTTGCAGATGGAGCATTGAGGGAGCTTCATTGCTTGTGGTTGAAAAGAATATTTTAGATTGTCTCTTATTAGCACTCTGCCCCATTGAAGCCTACAGTAACTAGTTCCCCAAACTGCCATAGATGGCACCACTGTATTGGCATCTCACCACTCCATATCCATTTGGCTCCTGAAATACACCAAAGTATGCACAAGTCTAACACCAGGAAGGCGTTTCACCGTATCATACGGAGGGGCCGTATGTGTCTTTTTTGCGTTTCAGTTCATTTTTGCGTTTCAGCTCAACATGTCCGCATCTTACGGAAAAAGATACGGCCGCCGTATGTACATACGGCCGGCATACGGCGAAAATTGCGTTTCAGCTCAACATGCGGAGCACAAAAATTCCGCATCTTTGGCGTATTTAGTACAAGATATACGGAGGGGTAGGGGGGGGTGCTATGTAAAAAAATGCACATTTAGGGCCGTATGTGTCTTTTGTGTGCCGTATGTGGTATTTTTGCTCCGTATGTGTCATATCACTTCAGATTGTAATGGTGATAAAAAGATGGGGATGGTAGGGGCCGTGAGGAGATGGTAGGGGCCGTGAAAAAATGGTAGGGGCCGTGGGGAGATCGTAGGGGCCGTGAGGAGATGGTAGGGGCCGTGAGGAGATGGTAGGGGCCGTGAGGAGATGGTAGGGGCCGTGAGGAGATGGTAGGAGCCACTACTACCATTTCGTCACCACTACAGAGGGCCGTATGTTGGATGCCGTATGTTGATATTTTGTAAAAAAAGATACGGAGGGTATGCGGAGGGTCAAAAGAAACGGAAAATTTGCAAAGGTGATATTTTGTCCGCATCTTGACCGCATCTTTCGGCCGTATGTTGTTTTTTATATCAACATACGGTGAAACGCCTTCCAGAGTGAGTAGCAATTCCGCCCTCCTCTATATACTGCCATTAAAGTGTTTGTTTTTGCCTTATTTATATTATTCCGATGATGATATACTTTTATAGAAAGAAATGTTGTTCAACACAATCTGGGTTAGGTATGCTGGTGCACTGTACTGAGTCAGGTGGAATCCATTGTAAGGCTGTCGGGTCCGTTGAGTACAGAACCACAATGTGTGGTATGTAAATATACTTGTATGGGTCAGATTTTTGAAAAATGCCACTTTTGGATGTTTTCTAGTGTTTTTGACCTTCCATCAGCTATAGAATGAAGATTCCTGAACTATACTGGTTCTTTTTGATTTCATCTTAGAAGGCCCATCAAAACCCTTTCTATTAAGGGTTTTCTATTGAGTATATCTGTTGCCTCACAGATTGAAGAGGTTTTATCCAGATATCTTTCCCAAAATGCTCACCTTAGCCTTTCATATCTGAAATGGCACTTTTGTAACTGCCCTGGACTGGTCTCATTTACCAAACTGTGATGAAATATCAACTTGCCTAAAGCTAATAGGCACTATAATACTGAGCTCGAAGACATGTAACTTAATAGGGACAGAACCATGGCCAGTAGCCCGGGGGTCTCGTTATGAGACGCTTGTGTCAGTATCCAGCATACATGCAGGTGATTAAATAAGACCATACAACCAGCCAGATGTGACCTCCTATAGTTATAGTTCAGGGGCACTGTAAAAAGTTGTTGTTCGTGAACAGCAAAATTTGCTGTAAGTGTACAGTACTTTAGCTGTAAATAATAATACAGCAAAGTCTAATGTACATGTACAATTCGGTTACTGTAGATGCAGGTTACGGTAGTGACTTGTAGATCTACAGTACTTTTCTCTGTAATATGTACACGAGAGGTCGTGGGATCGATCCTAGGTCTAGCCACCTCTCATCAGGGATCTTTAGCAACAAGGCTGTAGCTCATTTAATACAGACATGGCAGAGGTAGCTTATATCCCAAAATACCATTTGTAACACCGGGTTCAATCCTTGGTGGAGCTATTCTCTTGTTTTACGTACATCCACCTAAAATTCGTTTTTCCCTCACATGGATGGTTAAAAATGTCACCAGCACTGGGAGGTGAACCTAAGACCTTCAGACTATGATTTACAATCAATTTTGCTGTACAGTAACAGAAGATTCTGCTGTCCCTATACGGTACAAAGTGCTGTAAATATACAAAAGCTCACTTACTGTAGGTATACAGCACAATCTACTGGAACCAAAGTTGCCCCCAGTATTTGGTGTACAGGAACACTACTTACTTCTAACAGTGGGGGGGGGGGGGGGCGCCAAGACCCACAGCGCCCTCTATCCCAGGTAGCATATATGCAGCTGCACCAACCTGTAAGTGCCAGTCTCAAACAGGGCAGGGAGGAGGTCACACTGCACAGTCCAGTGTGGGGACCACTAGTCCAAATGTCTTTAGTATACATGATTGGTGTGAGGTGGCACCACTGTACTGTAGGAAGGCCATGGTCATATAGCCTACACCCAGTACATTTGTATTGCATTGAGAGAGCATGAATGAAACCCTCATATTGAGAAGCTTTATAATGGTACATTGAAATATAACTTGCAAAAGGGTAAATCTTTCCAGGAAAAAATACAACAGAAATTAAACTTGAATAGCTTTTGTGTAATAACTGCTTAAAATATGGTTAAGAATGACTGTGTCTAGTATCGACTCTAGCCACTCAATGCGGATGGCACTACGGCTCTTGGTGCCCCCCCCCTGGTTATAGTTAGTCAACCCTAAGTGGTAGATATGATACACGTAACTAGCTGTATGAGTGTTACGAGCCAAGGACAGGGTAATTGTCCAAGGCGTCAGCTGTGGATAATTACCGTTGTCAATGGCGTATCATATCTGACTTACACCCACGGTAGGAGAGTATGCTCAGTGGACCGCTTTAAAATACAGCCATGAACATGAAATACAGTCACGCCATTTCTTATGTTCTCTCAGCCAACTGTGACCAATCTTTAAAACTAGGCACCCCTGTAAGGTCACCTATTATTTTATCCCCCTTGACACATTCCACACTTGTTTGGGTTCCCGCTAGCTCTCCCCCAGAGTCTGCTGGCTGGTAGCCAAATATTTTCTCCAGCCCAAGTTCCTGTAACACTGGTTCCGGTTGGTGGGGTCGCTTTATATTGGCCTCCACCTGAGTAACACAGTGTTCAGTGGGGGACCACTTTGACCTGTGTTCTATACCCTGTTCAGGCTCTCCTGGTTCTTTAAGACTCCTGGCTAACAAAAAAACGTTATTTTACGTCAAAATAACGTTTTAAATTTTATATAACGTTATGTCATACTAAAGAGCCTTAGAAAAACGTTGACATACAACGTTATATAACGTTATGAAATGGTGTATAACGTTATTTGTTTACTGGGCTATCTTCCCTGGGTCTCTCTAAATACAGGGTGTCATTTCGAGCGACCCTTTCTAGTTTTCCTGTGTTTCATTTCTTATTGTCATCAACACCTGTGCCAACTGAAAACAGTGGTCTTTATCCAAACTATTAATTTGGTTACACTGGGGCTGGTTATATGACTGATGATTACCACCCTGACAGTTCTGGACAGGTTATACCCCTGGTGGGGTATTTGAGGTCTGCCCACCCCATGTACGTGTGTACTCTGGCCTTCTGTCATAAGACCCCCTACCATAGCCCCCCTGCAGCCTACCTCCCCTATTGCCACCCCTGACAGGACTCCCCCTCCCCCTATTATTCCTATACTGCCTCTCTTGGTGAGGGAATGGGCATGTCCTTGATATATGCCCATACTGTTGACAGTTGTAACACTGTATGTCCCAGGTGGGTGGTGGTGGCTGTGAGTAAAATGGTGTTTGCATCATTGTCCCTTGTTGTGCTAAGGTATTAACAGGTGCTTGAGCCTGGCTCTGTAACTGATATACTCCAGTGGTATTTACCACTGGTGATTGCACAATTGGTACCGGTAGAGGTGGGGGTTGGTTCACTGGTTGACTATGTTTAGTCTCTTCCATTTTTAAAACTGAGACCAACTTCTGCATAATTTTGTCATTCCCTTGTACAACAGTATAATTCACAGACAAAATTCTCCCTTCCAAAGCATCCAAACGTGCCTGGTTCTGGTTACTTGTTTTTAAAACTTCAAAATAAGCCTGAGCATCCCTCTGAAGTTCCGGAAGTAAATCATAATTTGCAAGCACCAATTTTTCCCTAATGCCACTTAATAACCCCTCTTTATATATTCGTTGGAATCATTTTTCTGAATCTGAGAACAAACGCGTAAAACACGTCTGAGAAATTCTGTGCATGATTCATCCTTCTTCTGGTCTAACCCCCTAACCAGCTGTTGTATGTGCTCTGAGCTCAGACCCGTTAACTCTAATATTTGCTTTCTAATTTCCTTCACAAATGAGCAAATGTTCTGCGGCAAATACGTTACCAAATTTTCTACCTTCTTTGTGTCCTTTTCGCCATACACCTTTTTGACCTAAAATTCATAATTATCCAACCAAGGGATTACTTCTAGTTCATCCTTTGGGAAAGTTGCTGGTGCAAGGGATTTAAAATTTCTCCTTCTGTTCTCTATTTATCTTACAGCAGCTAATTCTCCCTCTATGTCTGGCATTGTGTCTTCTTCTAATTGACTATCCCCACTGCTATTATCAAGAACAGACTCACCTGAGATACTAGTTGTGTTAGATGTATTATCTTCCTCCAGATCCTGCTGATTGCCTCTCGGTGATGTAATAGACCTCAGGTCTATTCCCTTCCTTATCTCTCTGTTTAATTGTCTCCTCAATCTATCCTCCACTAAATTATGACTCTTGCGGTGACCAAAAAAAAGAGTTTATGCCCCAGTTCCCACCAGTGTAGGAAGTCTAATGATTCATCTAACCGATAGGTAAGCCATAGGCGTCCTAGCTATTATTTACTCTAGCTTGGCTCAGGTACTGTTGTCGTATACTTGACCCCAGATGTCCTTATTTGTCTATTAATTAGTTATTCTTTATTAACTAAAATATGATATCCAGATGCTCATAGGGAATTATGATATCTTTATATATTATATGTAGTGGCTAATTATGGTTTTATAAGGGTTCTTAAGATGATATAAGAAGGAAATATCACAAGAAAATATAGTTAATAGTGAGTACTTGATTTTAATGTAACATTCAATAAGTTAACACTTATATGGTCACCACAAGTCTGATTCTGTTATATACTGGGAGGAATACATGAATCATAAAGACAGCAAGGAGAGACTGAAGGTTAGCTGGTTCATGGGTGCTGGCCTGGAGGTGAGGTGTAGGAGATCTGTCCCCAACACCTCCACCAGGCCCTATATATATCAGACTAGCCATCTTTCTAGAATGGTTTTTTCACAATAGTTTATACCTCCAATTATTGGGGTTTGGTAACAACCTAGATCATGCCAGAACTTAATTGAACATAAGAGAAGGTTCCCCGCTAGACGAGAATGTCCCAGAGTATGCATAAGAGCTAAGTGTACAGGCTGACCTCAGACCTTAGGCAAACACCCCCAGGTGTACACCTTGGGAGTGGCACCCTACCTAACCCTTCAAGGCCATCCTTGCCTTGGTGCTTTAATGTAGGGATGCATAGCAAGTCCTACACTTACACCCAGGGTAGGAGAGTGTGCTCAGTGGACCCCATCAAAATACAGCCATGAACATGAAATACAGTCACGCCATTTCTTATGTTCTCTCAGCCAACTGTGACCAATCTTAAAAACGTTACAATCTTAACTCTAAGATTATAACATTTATTTCAAATTATCCCAGAACGTCCATTGTAATATTTTGACACACCATACCCAGTAAAAAAACAACAATGTTATACAACATTTGACAATGTTATATAACGTTTCTCTAAGGATCCTTACTATGGCCTAACGTTATATAAAGTTTTAAAACTTTATTTGAAGTAAAATAACATTTGTTATTAGCTAGGTAACTGGGTTACGGTTATAGCTGTCCACAGTTGTGTTAATATCATATTTATCCTATTCAGAATTCGCAAAAAGGCATGTTCTTCATTTTGTAAAGCTGGTATCCCATCAGATGATATCAACACCGAACTGCAGTTAATCCAATGCTAAATGAATGTCTGACTGCATGTATATTCGTCATGTCTGAATTCTACCAAAAGAGATCTTACATCTTATCCCATCCAATCCCTTTTTCTACCTTGATCAAATGATGACATTGTGCAACTTTATGAGAAAGCAAGCACACATGCTATAAGCCTTTCTCTATGAACTACACCTCATGGACAAGACACTGAACTCTGGAGTATTCTCTATACTATTTTATTTTGAGTAAATAACATGTGCATGTCATTCTCATGAACCTAAAAACTTATGGTCAGTAATACTTGATTGTGTAGGGGCACAGATTACTCGCGCCTTGGTGATAAATCCGCAGGGAGGTTTCACTTGGATATTCCTACACCCCTATGTAAGGACCATACCGATCCAGTAACGTACGGTGCGGTTAAGTTGCCGGATGGGGAAGTAGCTCAGTGGTAGACTACTGGCTCCGGAGTCAGGAGGTCGTGGGTTCGAATCCCGCTTTCTCCAGATGACTTTTCCATGACCGTTACACTAGTGGAGAAAGCGCGTGATGAGTGAACGGTGACACATTGACACGTCAGTTGGTAAGCGTTACAATATGCTAGGGACTCGGTGACCTTGGAGACAGGATCAGTCCCCAGTGGGTCCCAGGAATGGGACCCTCAGCCAACTGGGAGCAACCGAGTCGTAGAAGGGTATGTTGGAAGTTCGTAACGCAGTTGGAGACTTGTCAACGTTTCGGTTGGATTGGCTGAATCGGTATGGTGTGGAAAGCTTACATCGTTGGTGCCGGGGTATCTCAGCTACTGCTTGATAAAGCCCCATTGGGACCTTCTGTCTCCAGTGGGTGAGCATTCCTGATGTTGGAGGACCACTAGATTTCCGGGGGCTGGGACACTCTGTCACTGCTTGATAAAGCCCCTTCTAGGAGGGAGAGAAAGCCCAGTCACGGAGAATCCGAGGCTAGAAGGGTTGATGTACGCTGAGTAGGGGCAGTGTAGGGCCACAGATCACTCCCGCCTTGGTGATAAATCCGCAGGGAGGTATCACTTGGGTAATACTACACCCCTGATCGCTTGCATTATTATACCCGAAAAACATTTTATGATCAGTGATCAATTAAAGCTACTTGAACTTGAACTTGGACACTTCTTGACCTCTTAAGGATGGTATGATGCCTTAAAGCCCATGTCATCATGATGCATGAACGCAGCCCTGTCGAGTAACTCCCCAGTGCAGCATTCAAGCATCATGCTCTAAGGGTCGGCATGATGCACTAATATGTAGCACCTGCGAGTTACTCAAATGTCACCTTTTAGTGACATCCATCCTTAAAGGGTCAAAGGGTTAACTTGGGGGCGGGGGTTAGGGATTCACTGCCTTACTAACAGAACATGTTATTACGGAAGAAATCCTGGCATCAAGGACTGGCGGCAGATATCTACAGAAGGAAGAAAAAAATCCACCTCTATAAAAATTGTTTTTTTTCATATTTCTGTATCATTCATGCAATTTCTGAAAACCAAGTTCTTTTTGCTGTCAACCACGAAAATTTATGCTGTCAACTGTCAATATCGGCCGAGAAGCGTCATAAAAAAAAGAGTAATTCTAAATTTTTATTTTTTACATTTCTGCATCATTTCTGCAATTTCTCAAAACACTTTTTTTTGCTGTCAACATCGAGAAATTGTATTGTCACCTTTATCAAAAACATAGGTGTCAACAGCTGTCAAAAATTCTTTAAGTGTATTTTTTGGGTGACCCTTGTTAGCTTCAGTAGATATCAGTGTAAATTAGATATATATGAGAGGTCGCCACCAGCTCGGGGTCAACTGATGATATGACAGGTGAGTGGGCTGAATGATTTGTCACACCACCCCATTGATCTGTATATTAACACAAACCACAGTTTGGTTACCACCTGCTTTGTGGTAAGCATCTAGCACCCCCTGCCCCCCGCACTCCCAAACATCTACAGACACCATCCTCGTTATGGGAGCCCAAAAACTACCTCTTTTTTGGTAAAACGCTGACACATTTGAAGAACACACCCTTCTCATCAGAAATATTAGGCTGCCCTATCTGTCTCCTGATAACATGACCCCCTGTATGTGGGGGCAGTCTCAAATTTAACACCTTTCAGTGGAGTCACTGTCAAATATTTCTCAGGGTAGTCAGTGTCGAATTCACCCCCTTTCGGCAGATTTTTGTCAAATTTATGTCAGTGCATATTTAGTGAAAACCACCCCTTTTCCACTTTTTCTGTAACATGGATGGTGTCATAATGCACATGGGAGTGCGGGGGCCAACCAGCTGCTAAATGTCTTCCAATGAAATGTGAGATTGCAAGCTGATGCCACCGCAAGCTCTGTTCCCGAGTGTCATCGCTGGCACCTAAGCTTGCTGGTGAAAATAGTTCCGGTGCACTTGGTGCTGCAATGATATAGATGTAGATGGGTACGGTGGAAGGATCCCCTAATAAATGGGGGAATTGACCTGGTTGTGGCTCCTCAGATACCAGTGATTTAAATGGTATGCATGGTAAAAAATACTACCTAGTGTTCCAAAGTGAGAACCCTTGATCTCCAGATACTGTAAATGTAGATATCTTAGCATGTATAAATTTTCGCGATTTTGCAAAAAAAAAGACATTTTTGCTGGTACTAAAATTTGGGAATTTCCGAGATCTGGCTATTAAATTCAGTTTTCAATTCTCAATGTTTTTATTGGCACAAAAATAGTCATATCACATAAGTTTTTCATATCCACCAATGTAGTAAATTCCAACAAAAATATACATCAAAGTGCGTGCAACAAGTATAATATTTCAGTCAACAGTATCAATATACTCCAGAAGAAAGCTAGGTCGTTCCATTACGAGGGGACAAAAAGTACAAATGTATTTTACCACCATATTCTTTGCCAATAACACAAGCGGTACTAACTGGTTCATAAGAACTTAAAAATACATACATACATACATACGTACGTACGTACGTACATACATATATACATACATACATACATACATACACTGTAAGAAGTTGTTGTTTGTGAACAGCAAAATATGGTGTAACTATACAGTACTTTAGCTGTAAAAAAATAATACAGCAAATTTTGCTGTACATGTACAATTCTGGTACTGTAGATGCAGGTTCGAATCCCATAGCCAGCAACCAGAGGGAGAGAGAGTAGAGAGGTACGAGGGAGTACCATACTCTACAGCTCAAACATTCCCTGATATTTTCAAAAGCCTATTGATGCAGGCTACATATAAGTGATTGCCCCTCTAGCTCAGTTAGTAGAGCAGTGGGTGATGTAGTCTGATGGTCAGCGGTTCCAGTCCCGACAGGAAACTCTCATACAAACTTCATTTCTCCTGATGCAATTCTAAAGTATGATATATTTGGGTACACTGAAATGTTACTATTGAAAATATGCACAGGATAAGACCAATGTCTCTCTATAATCTGCAGGAAAGATAGAAAATTTACTTTGAAAAACATAGGCCATCAAGATTACACTCCAACTAATGGTAGTTCAGTACTTATTAGTACATTACTGCAATAGGGTAATTTTCATTAGTCTAGTTCTAAAATTGTCCCAAGGGATCCTGTGTTGACATCTTTACCATTCACACATAAGTAGGAGGTGTTTCAATGCACCTGACATGCGGGATGCACTGGTGTAGTGGTCATGGTTCGGGACTATATGGATCAGAAGCTGGGGTTCAAATCTCCAAGATATTGAATATATATGTGAGCCCTTTTAGAACTCAGGTCCCCAGCAGAATTTACTGGAACCAAAGTTGCCCCCAATATTTGCTGTACAGGAACACTACTTACTTCTGCCAGTGTACATACATGTATAAGAGGGTGTCTCTGGGACCAAAATATGTATCACAATACACATTTGGTCCTGGAGGCCAGAATATTGGATTTTCTGACAAAAGACACAATAGTTACCTCACAATCTGGGGTTCAAGTGATACTGTTTGGATGTTCTTTATTTACTGTATAGGGGTATCAAAATAAAAAGGCTTTTGAAAATTTTGCTGACAATACACACTTAAATGGCTGTGGAGAAAAAAAACGGTACATATCAAGTGAAAGCCTCATGAATTGATTGACTATACCATAGGCCTAACAGAAAATGATATTTGGGATGGGCTGTTGTTTCCTCAGTAGACATTGGAGACATGTAAAACATTTCATTTTTAGCCTTTTTGACGTTTTTATGTTTTTTTAGGGCTTTGGAGGGCCAGAAAATGTAAATTTTTGGACCAATACACCAAAAAATTCCTAAAGGTATAGGATGTTTTGTCACATACGGTACTGTCGCGAATTAGCGCAGGGGCGCTCTTCAATTTGAAGGGGTCATTAAACACAAGACAGGCGCTTATACGAGATCCTATTTTAGGGCTTAGGGACCATTTCAAGATCCCTGTACCCAGGCGCTTATACAAAACTGGCGCTCTTTTGAAACAGGCGCTTATTCGCGACAGTACGGTATACCAAAAATTTGAAAAAATTGATTCAAAGGTTATTATTCTGTAGGGCTATAAGGCTGAATAGAGCCAGAAATAGCAAAAACTGCATAACTCAGGAGTTTGGGCCACATACATACATACATACATACATGCATACATACATACATACATACATGCATACATACATACATACATGTATGCATGCAAACACGTACATTGCAATATTACTAATCATCAGTCATCAGACAATGAACAGCAATATACTGCAAACAGGTACATTGCAATATTACTAATCATCAGTCATCAGACAATGAACAGCAATATACTGCAAACAGGTACATTGCAATATTACTAATCATCAGTCATCAGACAATGAACAGCAATATACTGCAAACAGGTACATTGCAATATTACTAATCATCAGTCATCAGACAATGAACAGCAATATACTTTACAACCACACACTAACCTGTCCAGACACGAGAACTGGGCTGTGTTCAATACTTAATAACAAGAATTGCGGTTGTTGCCGCGTAAAAAAATGCCTCAGGCATTTTTATATGCGGCAACAACCGCAATTCTTGCATTCGAAGAAACATAATGTGTACATGGTTGGCATGTTTGAAGGGAACCCATACAAGACACCAAAAAAGCAGGGCTGGGAAGTGGTTACCAGGGGTAAGGATGATATAACTTCAAATATTCCTTGGGTCCATTTGAGGGGGGGGGGGAAAGATATGATTATAATCAACCTAAGGACCGCGGAAATGTGTGTTGCTCGGCAGATAAACAATCAGAATAGCCGTTGCTAGGCAACCAGCTGTATTAGCAACAAACCAATAGAACCTTTAAATTCCTAGGGTCCATTTAAGGGGGGTAGCTATGATTATAATCAACCTCAGGACCAGACAAATGTGTGTTGCTACGCAGATAAACAATTAGAATAGCCGTTGCTAGGCAACCAGCTGTATTAGCAACGCACCAATAAAACCATTGAATTCCTTGGGTCCATATTAGGGGGGAGGTATGATTATAATCAACCTTAGGACCATGGAAATGTGTGTTGCTAGGCATATCAACAATTAGAATAGCTGTTGCTAGGCAACCTGCTGTATTAGCAACAAACCAATAGAACCATTGAATTCCTTGGGTCCATATTAGGGGGGTAGGTATGATTTAAATCAACTTCAGGACCATGGAAATGTGTGTTGCTAGGCAGATCAACAATTAGAATAGCTGTTGCTAGGCAACCAGCTGTATTAGCAACAAACCAATAGAACCATTGAATTCCTTGGGTCCATATTAGGGGGGGTAGTTATGATTATAATCAACCTTAGGAACATGGAAATGTGTGTTCCTAGGCAGATAAATAATTAGAATAGCCTTTGCTAGGCAACCAGCTGTATTAGTAACAAACCAATAGAACCATTGAATTCCTTGTGTCCATTTTAGGGGGGGGGGTAGGTATGATTTTAATCAACCTCAGGAACATGGAAATGTGTGTTGCTAGGTG
This sequence comes from Harmothoe impar, assembly GCA_947462335.1. NCBI lineage: Eukaryota > Metazoa > Annelida > Polychaeta > Phyllodocida > Polynoidae > Harmothoe > Harmothoe impar. The sequence goes on along the minus strand of OX381719.1, from coordinate 58,558,533 downwards.
GATCAACAATTAGAATAGCCATTGCAAGGCAACCAGTTGTATTAGCAACAAACCAATAGAACCATTTAATTCCTTGGGTCCATATTAGGGGGGGTAGGTATAATTATAATCAACCTCAGGAACTATCAATAGTAGATTTATATTATTGTTATCACATAGCATACGTTTTTGTTGTGACTCCGTAATCCAAGATGGCGGCAAAATCCAAGATGGCGGCGTCCGTTCTGACTTCTGGTAAAGTGCAGACATCATATACGTGGCTACGCCACCACTTCGGCATAAAAAAATTCTTTCTGTACATATTGTCGCGGATGTTCAAAACGCGTGAAAATCCTTCTTTTTGTATTGTGCAGCTAAACTACTTACTTCTAACAGTACTATAGCATTATATAGGGCTCCAGGGGGTTAGGCCATGGGCGCATTCATGATCGGGGGTGAGAAGTTCAATCAGGTAACAGTACTGACTGAACCCCCCATATAGTGACCCCCTCTGCTGGGTATATATAGTGCCTCACTCTCCTGCCTGACTAAAAATGGTGGCGCGTCGGTCGGTAACACCTAGGTGTCCTACAATCAGACTGCAGAGTGGTGACGATGGTTCTGTCTATTTGCATCCTCAGTTACTTATAAATTATCATGTATCAGGTGTGGCCGTGCATGCATTCAGATATCGGGTAACTTCGTTAATAAGCCCCCTTAAGGTGTTTCCCAGCTGCCCCCGCCATGCTAACCAGTTCTACCTGCTTGGTAACAGCCATAAGGCAACTCCAAAAAGAAACTTGTGTCGCTTCCTTTTTTATTTTATTTTATTGATTTGAGATGGTAAAAGACTATACTTTATATCATATTTAGAAAATCATTTATGAATAAATATGCGTTACAAAATCAAATTTAAAAAATCAATCCCGTTTATTTTTAGTGAACACAAGATAGAGCTTTTACGGCTCGATGAGTATCCTGTGTCTAATCTTATAGCATATCCTCATATAGCAGTAATGTGACCGAGTCTGAAAAAGAACAACTAACGCCGTTTTTATATTCTATATGACCTTCACTATGAAAATTGGATTATTTACTCACAACAGCCTGACCCAAGGGACCCTTAAGGACCATATATTTTAAAAGACATATTTCTCCTGGCTTGGTGATGAAAAACGATTTTGCCTCGAGTGGCCTAACTCTGTTGGGGATGTTGTGCATAACCTGGGGGATGGGCATTGATATCATCCCATCTTGATAATTGGCATTATTCCTGGACATGGGTTAGTGAATATGGCACTATATCCGACCTAATACCACTGCTAGAGGGGTAGGACATTGATACAGATGATTAGCGTCTGTAAATGCATTTCCTAATGTATAACTAATAGCCATTCATTATTATTATTATTTTATTTGAGAGGACCTCCTCTAGTAGTATCTCAATGTCAGTTGTGTTTGCAAAAACGGTATAATTATTTGAGTTAAAGAGACAGGGTCCCATTTTCCATATTCTAAATTCTAGTTAAATGTGTTCCAGATGTTATAGGAGTATCATTATTGGAAGATGGGAGTAGTAATGCTTCCACAGAATACCTGTACGGAGGATAGTGTACCGGTCCAGTGAACACGGATACTTTAACGTTGGAGCCAAACTGCTCCTCTCTTTTGTCTGGCAAAGGTCACGTCTTTGACCTTTCCCAGACTTTATTACAATCATGCTTTGTGTGGAGAGGTCGGGCAGGTCACTATCACGTAGTTATTGAAACTAGGGGGTGGGAAAAGTAATTCAAATGTCAGGGTGGTGGGTTAGGAAAGGGTAGGGGAATTTATAAATGGTTTAAGGATGATCAGAAATAATAGTTGCAATGATGGAATCAAGAGACGGTGAGTTGCTTCGTATATGGAGAGATAGGATTAATCTACATTCGAGTACTTTATCAATCATAGCAAACAGAGATGGAGGTTTTCGATATGATAACACAAAGGTCATCAGCATTCAAATGGAAAAAGAGGCAATGGAAGAACTCATGCTCCAATGGATAGACGGTATTCACGACCAGCAGTCTATAGATTTATCTGACGTCAAAGGAATATTACAACCTTTTCTTTTGAAAATCAATTACGTCAATCATTTTGCAGTAGAATGGGACGAATGCAGCACTATATCTATTGTAGTAGATGGAAATGGTGCAGTCTCCTCTACAATAGTAGAAGAAACAAAAGAATTTAAAAGGTTGATGAAATTGATTGAAAGTGATCACGTCATCCGAATAGAGTGTCAAACAATATCTTCCAGCATTAGTTTTAGATTAATGATGCAAGACATGTTGACTTCGTCTACATTATTCTTGGCTGATTCAGAGCGTGAATGGCCTTTTTATGGGTGGAGCGTGCCCATGGTGGAAGGCCATTCAACGTGATTCAACTCAGAGAAATGGACGGGGAAATACTAACTATTTTACAAGACGAGGTAGAAGACGGTATGGGGGAATATGTACCGGATGACCCCTCTTTATCTTACGATCACACCAAAGTCATCACATTTAAAGCTGACAACGAATCAACGAGTAAAATAAGGAACGTGTGGGAGGGAGAAGAAGTTGATGGCTTGTCTATGGAATTCAAACGTTTTGCTAGGAGTTTGTGGAACATGACTGATATGTTGCAATCTAAAGGGGATTATTTTGCTGTAGAATGGCATAGACAACACTCAGAGAAGGTGACTGCTATATCACTCGTCTTTCATGGTGGAGCTGACGTAGAAGAGGGTGGGTGTATGATACCAGCTGTCAACACAAAGATATACGAGGAATTAATGTGGGCTGGTGACCACGCTGATTTAGTCTCGTTCACATGTAACAGCATTAAATACAAGTCTGAATTCAGAGACACTCTGAAGGCTATGTGTGAGCATGCAGAGGCTATCATGACTGACATGGAATGGTTATGGGCTTTTCACGGGTGGAGTCGTTGATTCATCATGTTACAAGAAGGGGAAGTAGACTCTGAATTGGAATTGATTTTAGAAGACGAGGTAGAAGATTATATTCCCCCGTTACATGATTTTCTCTCATACGACGACACACGACTGTTGTCTATTAGTATGGACAAACACTCAATCGAATTGTTTCAAGAAGGATGGCTACAAAGTAAAAAAGTGAACATATCAGATGCATTAGAACAATTGAAACAGAGGTGGGCGTCATTCATAAGAATGATAGAGCCTACTGTGGATTATTTCATAGTGGAATGGCATGATAAGCAACCTATGACGACTATGTCTTTAGTTTTTCATGGTGACGGGTTAGTATACGACCAAGAGGGTTTGGTCGCGGTCACTGAATCTATTCAATTCAAGGACGTGATGGATGCTCTCCAGTCAGCTGACGTTTTACACTATTCTAAGGCAATAAATCTAAAGAGTGAATTCAGAGGAGCGTTAAAAGCTATGTGTGGGGAGGCGTCTATATTTCACATAGGGATGCAATACCTCTGGCCATTTTATGGTTGGAGTCGTTGATGAACGCTTGATATGTCTGACATTGAATTAAATAGGATATTGACAGATGGGAGCGTGTTGGGGGAGAGGAAAGGCAAAGGGAGTGTATTGTTTCCATACGTCAATACTAAAGTGTTGTCTATTGCATTGAAGAGAGATCATATGACGAAATTTAAGAAAGCATGGCTGGCTAAAGAACCTGTCTCAATGACAGACACACTCACTCAATTCCTTCGAGATTTAGAGAGATTCATATCATACATGAAAATACATGCAATGGAACATTTCTGTGTGGAATGGCCCACTACTACCACTGGTGTAGACGTTATTTCTATAGTGGCGCATATTCATGGAGACAACAACCATATTAGTGACGTGAAGACGTATCCAGTTGCACACTTTTATGAAAGGTTCGTCAATGCGGCTAGAGTGGGGGGTTTACATGATTTCAAATGTTCTACTATTGAATTCACTGACGATTTCAAACAGCTTCTCTCACACATGGCTAGTCACGCTACATATATCATGGGTGGGGGACACAACGACCATACTCCTTTCCAATTCTGGTCGACGGCTTAGACTCGACGGGGATATCTTTACAGAGCAGTCATGTGTGAAGAATTGGAAGTAATTTTATCTGACGACGTATATTTTTGTAGAAATGAAGAAGACATAACATTTCCATACAAAGATACACAAAACATCGTGATTCCAGTGGAATACAAATACCTTCACACATTCCAAGATAATATCGTAGAGGATCTAGATATCCCATTACCAAGAGAATTGAAAGACTTATGCTCGACTACAAAGCAATTCATCACACTGATAAAGGGAGACGCCGACTTTTTCATCAGTAAGCGTTGTGATACTGCTCTCAGGAATTCCAAGTGGTATGGATTCATTCATGTAGTTGTTAACGTGGGGGAGGTAGTGAGAACTAAGACTGGTCAATGTGTCATGTTTCAGACAGTGCACGACTCTCTCGAACATTTAAATTTAATGAAGGCAGGCAATTCTTATTGTTCGGAATTATTCAAGTGCATTGACATTAACAGCAGGTCATCGTTCAGACATTTGTTGTTTTATTTAGCATACGAGTCTATAACACTAATGCAGGGAGAAACTCGTTTCTGGCCATTTTACGGTTGGTCACAATGAGACTAAGTAACTTAGACATATTAGCTGTATTGGAAGAAAACATAGAAGTGGAGGTGGGAGAATTCTATGAGGATTTACCCTTTTTCACACGATGGAACAGAGCAGTCCCTTACAGGCGATTGTTTAACATTATAGCCCCCTATGAAACTCGGTACAGGAAACAGGTGGAGGACTTGTTTCACAAAAGGGGGCAGACAGACTCTCAAATACCAAAGCAATTGAAAACATTAATCATAGCTTTGAGAGAACTGAATGAGCGGTTGGTGGGAGAAACTGACCTTTTAATGACTGTGAGGTCGGGGTTGTTTGATTCTCACCAAGCTCTAAACGTCATTGTATCATGTGATAACGAGGTTTGGAGCAATGGCTTTAGGAATCGAGTTCTCATAGATATGACGGAGGAATACATTAATTTCGTTCGCATTGGTAGAGAATACAAGCCTGGGTTGTTTTACATAGAACACGTCAAGACTAAAAACCAATTCAGATCGTTATTAAAAGAAATGACAAACGACTCAGACGTGTTGGTGCATGAACACATGGTCGAACGATCATGGGCTTTCCAAGGTTGGAGCTGTACGTAAAAGGTGGACTCTCACCACAGAAATTATCACAACTCATCGCCATGGCCAATCAACTTCCTCCTGCTGCTGTCACTGAACAGGTGCAGAGCATTGTACTCAGCGCTAAAACTACTCTGACTATAGCAGGCCGATATGTCATGTTCGATAGGACCACTTTTAAAGGCAAGAGGGTGGTGGCAGTACCGGTGAACGTGCTGGCTTGGGCAGTTCAGTGTCAGAACAGGATAATTCAACTGCAGGCGGAGGGTGATCATACTACTCAATTAAGCAGCCCTGACTTGGATTGGACTGTAGGACGATCTTTTTTCAAAGGAGTCCACTACATATCTTTCGTGAACTTCGTACACGGACAGAGAAACGCGTAAGTCTCTATTTAGATTTTAATTCACAGTTTTAAGATTGTATCATACGTCTATGTTCATCTCATTTTAGAATGTAGTTTATTAATAGACTTGGTATTCTATTTATGGACTGAGCCTATTTATAGACTCAGAGTGTAAATGCGGCATTCTAAAATAGATTGTGATTCTGCTATTTATAGGCTGAGTGTATAAATAAACTCAGCATTCTAAAAATAGACGCTATATTTAAAACGACGATTCTATTTTTAGATTCGGCTGCGTTAACATCACCGAGGACGAATTCAATTATCTCAGCGGCTTGCAAGACGGATTTCTGACGAGCCTAGCTGCTGCTGCGACGGCAGAGGTCACGCCTAGGGCGGAACCTCTGGCTGCTGGAGTCGGTCAATCTAACAAGGCGGATCACACGCTATACAAGTGGGTTGTGGTTGACGAGGATGGGGGAGTGATTTGTGAGTCTGAAGGCGAGTTCTTTAACAAACTCAACTGCAGCAACGAAGCTGACGTTAAAAGAGACTATATTAAAAAGGAGCAAGGTTTGCAAGTGAACATTATCGAGAGATCTATAACACAGGAGGAAACAGCATTTGCAGGGAAAGTATATGAGTATCTGCTCAGGCTAGAATTTAAGGAGAGGGTGGTAAAGTATTCCTCTGGCAGCTACTATGCAGTGGTAGTTGACAAAGCTGAATCTACTGAAGCCACGCAGCTAGAGCTACATGCCACGCCCTCTCATTTGAGAGTGTCTGCCGAGCGTCTATACGAGAGTTGTAAAGCGTTGTCAAAGTATTTTTGCATTGGGGAGTTTGTAAAGTTTGGCACAGCTGACAGGGTGCTGTCTATGGCAAACCCCTCTACCATCCTGACTAAAGCAAAGCCAGATTACGTATACGAGTATTCTGTTTTAGACTTAATGTAAATCGAAATGTGTTATTCCAAAACTTACTCTCTAGTGATGTTTATTCCTAGGGAAGATTACTTGGAATTCACCTCTCAATTTCGCGTGCGCGAGGCTGATAGGTGCTTCACATCACTGCCAGCAAAGGAATTCATGCATTGCATGGAATCTTTGCTGGCAGTGATGGAGCAGACGGATTATATTGCAGTGACATATGACTCCTCTTTCAGCAAATACGTGACTCCCTTCTACTCGGCCATACAAGTCATTTTTCATAACAAAAAAACTGAAAATGGTTTGAAAATTGCTGAGACAGACCAATTTCGATACATGAAGTGTTACATGGACTCTAGCTCCTCTATGAATTTTTGTCTCAGTGAGATGTCATTCTACCAATCTCGAGTTTACATTCCTAATAGTTTCAGTGAGGAGCATGCGCAGTGCCTCCAGTATGGTGAATGGTTAGCTGAAGGCGCGGCTTTCATGGAACTTTTTTTTTTGAACAAATTCGAACTTTTATTTGGTCTAATATTCAAGCACAATTTTCAATGATTATATGAATATACTATACGGTGCGACCAAATAAAGAACATGGACAGCCCATCTGCAAGCAGTTATTATAGGTTGTCCATATAATAAGATGCAGTTATACATAATATATATGATTATAACAGGTATTTCTTAGAAAACTTGCCGCGGCATCACATATCAATATTAAGTACATTTATACAAAACCCTATTTTAAAATTACCCATTATATCTCGAGTAATTAAGTTACTCGGATACAAGATTAATTTAAGTAATTGATTAATTAATTATCGGCACTGTTTTATACAGTTGCTCTGACATTTTAGACTTAAATATATCATAATCGACAATATTTCTGATCTCAGGTTTAAGGGCATTCCAGGCTTGTGCAAGCGCTACACAAGGACTATTTTCATATGCCTTACAATGAATTATGTCATATTTTAAGACTGGAGCAGAAGAAAATCTTGTCTCTCTGGTCTTTGTTCTTAAATACTTATCGGATTGAGCCCTTTTAAAGGCATACATCTTACAATGATAAATCCTGCGCTCTTCCAGGGTAGGTAACTTAGCTTCGCCATGTACAAACTCTGTAGGAGTTAATATGTGTTTAAATAAACATGTTTTTAAACATTTGTTTTGTAATCGTTGTAACTCTTCACATGCTGTTACATTAGCATTTAAGTACAATACATCACAGTAATCAATCACAGGTAAAACATGGGTTTTGTAAACTCTTAGTAGGGCCTTAGAAGGCAGCATTTTGCTGACTCTGTACATTAGAGTTGATTTAAATCGAACACTATTTATTACACTTCTGACATATTTGGTGAATTTTAGCTCCTCATCCAAGATGACCCCAAGGTATTTGTAAGAGTTAACAGTTTTTAGAATTTTGTTGTTTAATTTGATTTTAGGTTTTGGAAGATTTTTCAATTTAATTTCTGAGGCAAAGGTCATAATTTTAGTCTTATTTTCATTGATTGTTAATTTATTTTTTCTCGTCCAGGATCCAAAATTATCTAAGGCTATTGTTAATCTATTTGAGAGGGTTTCAAATTTTTTTCCAGAAACATATAGTACAGAGTCATCGGCATATAGCATAGTGTGGTGATCATCCTGGTCAGAAATGCAATCATTAATATATAACAAGAAAAATAAAGGTCCCAGGATAGATCCCTGAGGGACTCCACAGGTTAGGGGTAACCTAGTAGACCTAATATTGTTTGCAATGCAGCATTGTTGCCTTCTTGAGAGGTAGTTTTCTATGAGGGATAAATTTCTATTTCTTATACCATATTGTTCTAATTTATTCAAAAGGATTATGTAATTTACTGAGTCAAAGGCTTTTTTAATGTCAATGAATGCTGCTAGACTAATATTACCTTTGTTTCTATTGTCTAGTATGTCATCTACAAAAGTGGCTATCGAATCAAGTGTAGACTTATTTTTTTGGTAACCTCCCTGTTTTGAATTTAGAATCCCATGTAAATTTATATGTGCCATTAACTTATTGTGGACTAACCTCTCAAGTATTTTTCCGGGCACAGGCAAGACACTAATAGGTCTTAAATTAGAGACATTTGCAGGGTCCCCCCCCTTAGGTAGAGGGGTGACCACCGCAATTTTCCATAAGTCAGGAATGACTGAATTTTCAACACACAAATTAATTATCTTAATAAACCTAGACGGATTATGCAACACAGCATCTTTAAAGATGCTGGTAGGTAGGTAGTCAATTGCTGAGGATTTTGAAACATCAATATCCTTTACAGCCTGTATTATTTCATCATCAGTAAAATCAATGACAGGCATATCAACAGGGCATCTAGTGCCCTCGAAGGCATAGGGTTCATCATGTTCAGCGGCTAATTTTGGTCCAATTTCGGCAAAGAAGGTGTTTATAAAGCTTGATGTATCATCTAATGTAATGGGTGTATCGTCATCGACTAAATTTATATTTTTGGATTTTGATTTACTAGAAGGTAAAATGTCCTTGAGAATAGACCAGAATTTTTTTGAGTCATTTAAAAAATTTTCACAAAGATTTTTATAATAAGTGTTTCTTGCTTCATCTATTTCAATGCCTACTGCATTTTTGAGCAACCTGGCCCTATGCCACATGAGTTCACATTTAGACCTCCTAGCATCATATAATAAGTCATTTTTTTCATTAATACGTTCCAATAAGAAATTCGACATCCAGGGGTCTGGTTTGTCCAAAACCTTAAATTCTCTTACAGGGCATAGTACATCAAGCATACGCTTCAACATATTCTCATAAATATTCCAACATTCAGTTGCATCATCACATGAATCAAAATAATCCCAATTACATTCTTCAATACTATCTAGATATGTTTTTTTATCATAATTCTTATAAGAACGACCCTTAAATTGTCTGAAACCATGTTTAACATGGACATGCTTACGTAAGGCATATACCGGTAAATGATCACTAATGTGGATGTTAAGCGGACCACTAGAAATAATTTCATCACAATTTGTAAATATTAGATCAATGCAAGTGTTAGTGCCAGAAGTTGTGGTTATTTCATTTATTAATTGTTTCAAATTAAACTGGTCCATTAATTCATAAAGCTTATTTTTATCTGGGCTATTTAACAAGGCGTTTACATTAAAGTCGCCCAAAATAAATACATCATAGGTTTCCAGACTCTCCACCTGTAATAATAAAGCCCGCATTGTATCACAGAAATGTAATAGCGAGCCATTTGGTGGCCTATAGATATTACATATCAATGCCTTTTTTGATTTACCTTTTACTGACAGTAGCCATTGGACTTCTATATCCTCATTGCTACGATTTAAATGTACAAATTTATTCAAAGAACAAGAAACATTTTCATCCACATGGGCACATAACCCCCCCCCTCTGTAAATACTAATTCTATCATTTCTGAACATATGGTATTTTGGAAAGCTATATAAACCGTCCTCATCAGTGTCATTTAACCATGTCTCGCTAAATAATATTATATCAATATCTAAATTACTAATTTCAGCTTTCAATTTGGACATTTTATTCCTTATACTCCTAGCGTTTAAATGCACAACCGAGAAGCCCTTTTTGAAATCTGGGTTACCCTCGCCTATATTTGAAGTTGTTCCAAATGTCACGGTGTGCCTTTAAGATGTCCAGAATTCTTCCTTGAGCCCATACAAAATTATAAATAAAACCCAAAAAGAGACCCCCCCTTCCCCCCATGAGGTTTCTGCTCTTGTGGCTCCTCATGTGTAATCTAGTATTGGGAGGTGAGGTTTCACGTCCCCAGAACCATTTTTTGGTTGGGAGGATTGCCTATGCGCGGTAGACATGAGTATCGACTCGAGTGTGGATTACCTATGCTAATCACAAGGCTAGAATAGTCGTCATAGACGCATATCATATCGATTTGTATCAATTAGCCGGAATGTGGCGTCGATTTTGTATATGAATAACACAGGTGTGAGTAGAATAGAAGTCATAGACTTAGTGGTATTGCATACTAATCGGTTTTGTATCAATGAGGGGTCGTTTTACTTATGATTAATACGTGTTATGTAGAATAGACGTCATAGACTATGGAATACATTTGGTGGCGGATTTAATCGACTGTATATCGTATTGGTTTTATATCATTGCTTACATATCAGTTTGATCGACGTGCTAAAGATTTGCATTGATTGTATGAGTCAAGGAATTTGTCTCAATTACTCGTATGACAATCGCTGGAATGTCGTTTCATGTTTAGATTATTGGAAATGTATGGAATATATGTAGATTATTGGAAATGTATGAAATATATGCACTCCTTTCATATGCAATAAAATGAGATATAGAGAAAAAGCAGAGTTTGTTCATACTTCAGTTTCTATGATATTGTCATATACTGCATTGAAGTAAGCGTAGTAGTCTATTTCTCCCTGACGCCTCCAGGGTCTTTTCTTCACTAGATAAATCACCACACTGATAAAGAGACAAGCTGAACCACCGACGCCTAGGCAGACCCATAACCAAGTCAACCTGGGTCCGGTATCCTGACCCAGGCTGGAGGCGGTTGGGGTGTGCCTGGTAAAGTCCTCTGTGACACGCTCTGACTCAGACCATGTGATGGCGGATGTCTGATAGAGAGTGGTTTCCGTGTAGGTGGAGACAGATGTATCCGGGCTAATGCTTGCTATGGTCTGGCTGGTTGTAGACTTGCTCTTGACAGTCACATCAGCAGGCAGAACAGGGGTAGTAGCAGTGGTATTATAGCTACTGGTAGTCTCGACAGTAGTAGGCCTAGCGGTAACAGTAGTAATAGTATTACTAGTAGTAGACGTAGCAGTAGTAGTACTAGGCCCACCGGTAGTAGTAGTAACAGTAGTACTAGATCTAGTGAGCTTTGTAGATCTAGTAGTAGCTGTAGTAGTAGACATAGTAGGTCTAGTAGTAGCAGTAGACTTAATAGGCCTAGTAGTAGTGATATCATCTTCAGAGGGACAATCAGACAGGATCATGAACATCGTGTTCCTAGGTAAAGACGAACAATCAAATTCTTCCCATTGAATTCTAATGTCTAAAGTCTGCAGTGCACTGAACTTAGACACAACTTCGGGGTCGTACCTGTTCAGTTCACATAACCTCCAGTCTAGGTGGTGGTAGCGGCTGTTCTCCCAGATTTGAAAGAAATTCGGGTTGGTGTGTCTACAGGTGATGGTATCTTCCATGCAATGACACACGTTACAGATGGCGGTCTGTGATCTGATTGAACAAATCAGATTGAACCACAAAATGAGCTTGACTGTCTCCATGACGAGTTGCATCCTATACTGTGGTCGACACCCTCCCTAGGTCACACCTACATCCGTACCCCCATTTTTCAATCTTACAACACATGCACTTAAGCCCTAGTTACTGTATCTCTCGATCTAAACATCAGCTTGAAGAGGCGGTAAAAATTCTCGACGCGGGCGCGTGTTCCTCAGACCGAATACGGCAGAGCAATTTGTCTCTGTCACAGCAGCTAGCGCCCGGCTCGTTCGACTACCCGACTCAGTGCATCATGCACCGTTGTAACATACTGCTATAGTCAATGTTACAACGGTGCATGATGCACTGAGTCGGGTAGTCGAACGAGCCGGGCGCTAGCTGCACTCTCCGACCAGATGTTAACTTAATACCGAGTATAGAGCGAGCGCAAAAGCTCAGACGGAGAGTGCCAGCTAGCGCCGCTTTCATTCCCTGCTTTGGTATTTAATGAAAAGGTAAAGGCCGATATCTCCCATCAGAATGGCGACTGAAATGTGGGAGTGTGTCAAAATAATTATTTTGACACACTCCCACATTTCAGTCGCCATTCTGATGGGAGATATCGGCGTTTTCCTTTTCATTAAATACCAAAGCAGGGAATGAAAGCAGCGCTAGCTGGCACCGGCGTTTTTTACGCGTCAGTGCCGCGAAAGCTACCTTAGAGGAGTTGTAGACCTTCAAAGTTTGGAATTTTTACCGAGGATTTCTCCTTCTTACTGCCACGACATGATGCACACGAACGAAACAGTCACGCAGGTGTTACACCTAGTCCTGGAAGGAGTAATCAGGTAAACAACATGTTTTTTTGCAGACTTCTAGCAATTTTTTCCCTTCTCACTATCGACAATGTCCGGGCAGGGATGCGTCGGCATTGCTCTTTCAAAAGGGACACTGTTACGTGTCGTCGAGTCTATGTCACTCCGCAGCTACTGCAAGATAACGCTAGAGAAATCTGTTTCTGGGGCGTGACAAACTTAGATCTGAGATCTTGCTACGGCCCTTTTAAGGTCGACTATATTCTGTCCGTATTCCCTGACGTCCTGCGAGTGGACGTCAGGGACAGTGACGTGTTGTGCTATTCACCGGACTTTAACCGGCTCATACAAACAATAGAAGTGACCCATGATTGCACTGCTGCTCCCACTATACGTACTAACAATATGACTTTCTCTCTTCCATCTAGGAAGATGCCTAAGATGCATTCAGTCTTTCATGACTATCACCGTCGTGCTATTCACCGGACTTTAACCGGCTCATACAAACAATAGAAGTGACCCATGATTGCACTGCTGCTCCCACTATACGTACTAACAATATGACTTTCTCTCTTCCATCTAGGAAGATGCCTAAGATGCATTCAGTCTTTCATGACTATCACCGTCGCAGTCATAGCAAGCGTCATGGCACTAGTAGCGGCACTAGCAGGCCTAGTATGGTGCTGGCATAGGGCTGGCTACACACCCATGCCAATGCCAATGCCAACAAGAAGACCTGCGCCGTTCTACCTTGCTCCTCCTTCTAGGCGTTCGACCATGGATTCTGTTATCACGCACAGGTCTACTGTGACCACCGACACAGTAGCAAGCTCAGTCGACCCGATTGTAATTGCCCCTATCTCATCAAGCCCTACTACCCGCGCCCGCACCTGTCGTCAAGTGGAAGTCAGACCAATAGTAATTGCTCCCATTGAGATGACTGACTCACCAAGCCGTACCACTCGCGCCCAGACTGACTCACCAAGCCGTACCACTCGTGCCTCTGCTCGCCGTGAAGTGGAAGTGGTGACAGAGGCGGGGTGCTGTTCGACTACGACCACCACTACCCCAGCGACTAGTCAAGCGACTAGTCAAGTACCCCGAGGGGTGTCGAGGAACTTGGATGTCACAGGAACTAGAATCGAAGTGAGCAGCGAGGAGGAGTTAAGCACTACACTCTCTACCAGTACACTCACCCCATCTACGTTGGTAAATTAACTCTTTTCTAGAATTAAGAGTCCGTGTCAAAATATGATAAAAGTATGATTATCTATTCAAAATTCGTCATGAAAATATGTCAGATATATACGTATTTCTATTGTTGCTGTTAGAAATGTACTACTCACTCTCTTCTAATCACATGCAGTATGTGGAGTAAGAACTAGAATCTGGAACTGTTTGTAACAGTTCTTTTTTATTGTTGAATTTTTATAGACCGCTACCTAGACGCAGCATTAGGACTCTGAAGAAACCCCCATGTTGGCGTTGTTCTAGTATAGATTATATCTTATTTTTCGCACCCAGGACTCTTCTAACTCGGCGGAAGAAGCGCGCGAGGAGAACAGCGCGCATGCACACAGCTAGTAGACAACGACCGCCGTCGTGGAAAACAGAGCAGAGCCCGGCTCTAAACACTAGAGCTCAGCGCCGGCAGCGCGCTGAGCCAGTAGATCCGAAGTTCTGTTTGAAGTAATTACTTCAAACAGAACTTCGGATCTACTGAAAGTGTTCAGAGCCGCGGCTCTCTGTATGCAGAGACCCTGTGTAAACCCACTGATGAGTGTGATGCCGACTTTATGTGGTGAGAGTGTGTTCCTGTGTAAACCCACTGATGAGTGTGATGCCGGCTTTATGTAGTGAGAGTGTGTCACCTGAGCCTGTGTTCCTGTGTAAACCCACTGATGAGTGTGATGCCGACTTTATGTCGACAGGGTGTGACACCCTGACTGTGTGTTAATGTGTAAACTCACTGATGAGTATGATGCTGACTTCATGTCGCGAGGATGTAAACCCACTGATGAGTGTGATGATGACTGTGACAACCTGAGTCTGTATTGATGTGTAGACCCACTGATGAGTGTGATGGCGACTTCATGTCTCGAGGATGTAAACCCACTGACGAGTGTGAGACCCTGAGTCTGTATTGATGTGTAAACCCACTGATGAGTGTGATGATGACTGTGACACCCTGAGTCTGTATTGATGTGTAGACCCACTGATGAGTGTGATGGCGACTTCATGTCGCGAGGATGTAAACACACTGACGAGTGTGAGACCCTGAGTCTGTATTGATGTGTAAACCCACTGATGAGTGTGATGGCGACTTCATGTCGTGAGGGTGTAACACCCTGAGTCTATTTCTAGTGATTCTTGATGAGTGTGTACAACTCGCATGTTTTTCATCAAAGCTGTAATTTAATCACAGTGAGACTGTTCATCATCATCATCATCATCATCATCATCATCATCATCATCATCATCCGCCTAGTCATCTGTCGACTCATCTCACCTCACTCCACCTCACACCTAGTCATCTCATCTGCCTAGTCACCTCGCCTCGCCTTCGCCTTCGCCCAGTCATCATGTTTTGTTATTATTCTAATACATCTATGTCATATAATCGAGCTGTTTTATAATCACTGTATTTTTATAGACGACTATTTCATATATATGATTGTGTAAGAATCAGAGGTGCTAGAAATACCGGTAGTGTCACTCAGCTTGAGTGACACTACCGGTATTTCATGTTAAAGTTGTATGTATTTCAGTTTAGAAGGTTAATCTGAATCAGAAGTGTTTAAGTCATATTTATCATTGTGCATTTGAGATAATTTATTGAAAGTATAAGCGAGTTCTAACGCGCTCAAGTTAAAGTTTAGCAAATCATTAAAACCCCGGTATTCCATGTTAAAGTTGCATGTGTATTAGAATGTAAAAGTTACATTTATCCTTGTGCTATTTCATGTAATTTGTTGAAGAAAGTATAAGCAGGGTTTTAACACGCTGGTATTTCGTGTTTAAGTTGAGTGTGTATTAGAATGTAAAAGGTCCATTTATCATTGTGCTATTTCACATAATTTGTTAAAGCTCATGCTAAAGCTCGTGTTAAAGTTAAGCTCAGATCATTTAAATGATTGAAACCGTCCTACATTAAAAACATGTACATGAAACCTCAATATGCTGTGTTAGCAAGCTAACACAGCATATTGAGGTTTCATGTACATGTTAGTTAGTTAGTTAGTTAGTTCTAGAAAACTCAACGTTATGAGTTTAAAAACAGTGAGTCTCCACTTTACCCGCCTGGAGGGTGAAGGCTCATATCTCATGTTTTAACACAAGTGAATCTAGTTTATGAAACTAGATTAGATACTTTGATCACTTACCGGTATGGTTGTAGATTAGATACTTTGATCACTTACCGGTAAGTGATCAAAGTATACTAGATTAGATACTTTGATCACTTACCGGTAAGGCTGTAACAACCATATCGTCAGATTGGACTATGGTTGTTACAGCCTTACCGGTAAGTGATCAAAGTATAGATAGAATGAATAACTGAATAAACACGTTCTTTTTTGATTGAAATGAGAATCTTTATTGTTTTCCATCACATTTCTACCATTACATCATTTTGGCTCAAGTTTGAAGTAAACAAATCAACGAACTCTTTCAAAGTCCAACCACGGCATTTGAAATATGCATAAAGTATGCAATAATCCCCACACACGTCGCTGTCATGACCTTGCAAACGCTGGTTAGAATACAAGTAAGGTTTCGATTGTTTGTCTAAGAATGACTTTACTTCTACTGGAGGGAGTCCTAAAGAGTCGAAATATTCGTTTGTATCATTCAAAAAAAGACAGATCCAATGTTTGCCAGGTCCTGTAGATACGTCAGTGTTGACAACGTATAAACCCCGCTCCAGACCCTCTAACTGATCTCGTGCATATATCCCTTTGAATAGCTTAGAAGTGTATTTATCACTACAAAGATAACGAGCGATTTCTAACTCGTTCATGATTCTACTATGACGTTCCTCACTTGATCCACTTTCATTAGAGCTTCGAAAGTCCCGTATACTAGCACTGTAACAGGTGTTGTTAAAGCCGTAGAAAACTTCACAGTCAGTCTTGTCTGCCCCCTTCTCAGTGGGTTAGAATAAAAGACATCTTTACTGTTTTCAACGTCAAACACGTATATAGCATATCCGTTTTTAAAGTCGTAATATGAGATGTCTGGCGGTTCTTTTTGGTTTGGAGGTAGAGAATCAAACAATTTCACATACGACTCTGCGTAATTGTCTAAAGTATAGTCGGGTTGCAGTACTTGACTGTTGCACGATTGACCGTCTACTGTGAAGTCTAGGTAGTTAACTGACTTGTTATCGAAGTTGAAAGGATTTAATTCACTAGCCCCTGAATAAGCCGAAGACTTAACTAAAGCCACGATCAATCTCTTAGGAATTGAGTCTTGAAAAAGATTATCCATCATCCAGCTATGACTTCCAGTAGAGACGTTGTACCCCTTCACTTCACTTCTAGTGAAGGGGTACAACGCCATTTCTCTTTTCAATCTTTCACTCTGAGCTGTTAGCATGCCAGGATGAATTCTGGCATATGGTACTAGTATCGTAGCGTCCTCTATGTGAACGTGATAACTCTTAGAGCCAACAGCAGCGCTACCACTAGGATTTGTGTACATTAAACTGAATAGATCAGGAGCCGGGTATAACTTAATATTTATTGGTAGACCATTCAACAACAATCTTTTCTGCTGACAAACGTCAACGTACAATTTAGTTTTAAAAACAGCTACGTTTCCGTCTTTTGTCCTATGATGTCTAGAAGACAACCCAGCATTAACAGAACCCTTTTTAGCCACGTGACCGTCCATACCCCCAGCAGTGTCTTTATAGAAACCTGCTAAAGACAACCACGTGTCTTGATCGTTTTTCCCAGTCCCTAACAGAATATCAAACAATGCTTTATACGGATAATTACTCCCCACCGTCGATGTTATGACTTGTTGTTGAATAGAAAGGTCTACTTGTCTAAAAATAGACGCTGCAGGCATGTTGATGAAAGACACATCATTTTTAGTTGCTGCTTTTGCATCTGAATAGATTAGCAAAGACAAAGACAAAGAAATTTCGTTCAGTATGATGTAATCAGACGAATTGTTAGGTATATTAAATTCCAAGGTAGATCCTGTAGAAACCTGTCCAATAGGTCTGTAATCTTTGACGTAAACATCTTGAATCGCTGTTTCTACTGGAGGAACGTTAAACAGAGACAAACGCTGGTCATAGCCCTCTACAGCTTTATCTAAAATGTAACTCATCTCCTCTTGCGACCTTTACCGGTTTTCTTTGTTCTTTTTTTCGTGGGAGCTTTTTTTCTCTTAGTAGGGGTCTTCCTCCTTCTCTTTCTGACGCAAGAATGAGTAGTTTTAGTAGGTGATAGAGTATTTAGCTGTCTTTTCAAAGTCGATTTAGCTCGCTCTATCACCCCTTGTTCTGGTGTGACTAATTGCATGCCTGGACCTTTACCCTTTTGTAAAAAATAAAATTTTTTAGTCATTTTCTCGTCTGGGAGTTGCTTCCAGACGTCCATGTCCGGTACATATGGGATGAAACTCATCTTCACTCTTTAGATACTCAGTGACTACTGATGCGATCAGCGAGCGTATCATTGCTTTATTCTCTTAAAATGTAGCACCATGTAACAATCCGAAATGTTAGAGTTAGGCGTCGCACCGTCTTTAGTGCGTATGAAAATTCTTATCCTATGTAGTCTATTCCTAGTGATTGGGAAGTATAATACTTGATTGAATTGATTTTTTTCAGTCAAGATTTTCAAAATTGGTTTCATATGACCTGACACGATACTGTTTTGTATGATGTCAGAATACACGTATAAGGTCTTAGGAGTCGGATCTAGATCACACTTTACCATTCCACATACCCACGCGCCATCTAATTCTATTTCTTTGGGGAGTTCACTGGTGAACTCATACACTGTGTTTTTCACGTGTGTGAGTACAGAATCCCGAGGACTAATAGTGACATACGTCATTGACGACTAAATAATCATTTCTTGAATTTTCTTTTCTTTTTATACTTTTTAGCCATGTCTTTGTCCGACACCCATGAGTTGTATTTGTCAGGCCAGCCATACCATTTCACAATGTGTCCTTTTTCTTTGCCTCGTTGTTCAGGGTCTAAGACTTCTTCAATGCTGTAAGACACATCACTCCCTATGAATACCTTTTCTAACTCGTCTTGGTAGAAAGTCCCTAAAACAGGTTCGTTGTCCCAAGACTTGATTCTATACATGGTAATATCTTGTTGAGTATGTCTTTCAGTCACTGTAAATATTTCATACGTCCATTTCTCGTCGTATGCCCGTTCGAAAGGAGCCCTGTATCTAGCTAGTCTGACACGATCACCTATTTCTAATTTAAAAACAGATTTTTCTCTAGGAGGTTTATTACTTATTCTTATATTAGGGAATTTAGGATCATATTGATTTTTCCATAAAGTAACACTGTTAGCTTCTCTAGCTTCAGTAGGAGTCATTTGAATGCTTCTATGTCAAGAATTGTTATAAGCCGACGTCACGTCTTCCAAAATATCCACCCATCGCTGATCTTTATATTTGTTCATGAAACGCGTTATTCTTGTTTTCAAAGTTTTTATTAGTCTTTCAGCGTAGTTTGCTTTTAATTCATGAGTAGTTGAGAAGTGATGCACGTCGATTTCTCTTAGATAATCTCTGACAGGTTTATTTAAAAACTCAGATCCATTATCTGTCCTTAGTTTAACTGGTTTCTGATCTGTGAATATCCCTCTCAAAGCTTCTACAGTTTCTCTACCGTTTAAATTTTTCAAAGGCGCAGTCCAAGCATATCTAGTGTAAATATCTATAACTACAAGCACATGCTTGATACCATCGTTGTTAGATGCATAAGCTTTCATGTTCATAGTGTCGGCGTCGAATTGTTGATATTTTGCCGACACTATGACTCTGGGTCTCTTAAAATCTCTGTCAGGGTTTTTGTGTAAAGTGTAAACTTCTTGTTTAAGCAGCCAGTCTTTTACACTCTGTCTCGTGTACCCCCTATCTTGCACTGCTTTGTACAGATCATTCACACTTCCAAACGAGGCAGGATTAGATGGATCAAAATATATCGCTGATAAATGATTGTTCAAAGCCCGCGCCATTGTTTCAACCAATTGAAATCATCTAGTGGAGTCTTCTTACTTTTAACCTTGCTTGAATGTAGTGTAGAAAGTCTTTTATCTTTGCTTAAATCTAATACGGGTCTTCCTACCGGTACTCCAGGTGGTGGTGGTACTGCATCGACTGTCTTACCAGTAGAGTGTTGTGATAGTGCGCTAGTCCCCCTACCAACAAGCTGTTTCCCGTTAGGGTTTTTAACGAGACTAGATGGGATATTTTTCAAGCTCCCGTAGAATTCAGACAGGCCACAAGGTTCAAAGTTCTTGTAATTGAATAATGCATGTTTCAACAAATCTGTAATGTGTGAGCCAGGTATTGGTTTGTGGTTTATGACGATCTCCCCCTGTTCGTTCCACGAGATGTTCTTTTCTACATAAGACAAAAGACTCTCAGCATGTCTTTTTTGATTCTTTCCAAAAGGTTGTAAAATGAGTACTTTATCTAATTTTAAGGTAGGAGTGTCTGAAGTGAGAGTTTTCGATTCTGAATAACTATTATTTGAATGGAAATATTGGTCGTACGGTATCAACACCATTTTCTTCATATTAACTTCATGAGTGAATCTTTGACTGATCCTAGGACTGCTAACACTTGGTGACAGTGTGTTTTCAATAAATTGACTTTAGCAGCTATTGAAAGCCCCCTTTTAGTTAACTTTTCCAGTAACTTCCTGTACTTTCTTACGATCTTCTTTATTTTTACCGGTACTTTAGATTTCAAAAGATCAAATGCTACTTCACAAAGCGCCTTTGTTTGATCTGTCGTAGCAGTAGACAACAAACTCTTAGCTTGTTTGACACTAGTATTCAATAACAATCGTATGTAATCAGCAACAGCTCTTAACCGTTTGGATGCCATTATGTAACTAAAAACTAAAGAGTCTAGCACTATATTTTATTCAACTTTATTTATGCTTCCAAAACCCCAAGTTGGCGCTGAGGTCGGAGAGGGATGAAAATTGAAACCAGATTTCAATGGCTCAGCCTGAGCCATAGGAACGTCTGGTAGGATTTTATCAGTGCAGTCTTCAGCTTGTGATATACGACGTTGATTTAATTCCATCTGAATGTTCCTGATTTTTTTAGCTTGATCATGTATCATTTCCAACATGTTATACATCATTTCCTCAGGGAATCGATACATAGTTGAACATTTATTTCTGATAAAAGAACAGCTAGGGGAATGTCTCAAATGTTCAAAGTCAGGTCTATCCGTCGCCTTCCATGTGTGTAATACGATTCCGCAGTGAAAACACTGGACCTGATCCCCTCCTCCCAAGAAAAATAATCCAGAATTAGACAATTCCGTAGGTTCTGTCATATGTTTCCAATAGTCGAACGTCTTCAGTCTAACGTCAAAACGACTAAACTTTGGATAGCGCATTTTTAGCTAAATATACTATATCAGTTTCGCCAGGAAAAATGTTAGTTCTTAATCTCAAGTCTTCAGTGCTGCTAGGTGAGAGGTCTATCAGCAAATAACCAAAGGGAGTCTTCATACAGTCCTTATAAGCCTCTTCCAAAGCTTTATCTAAACCAATTTGCCGACCTAATAACTTTATTTGATTCACGTCTCTAGCATTTCTCATTAAAACTAAATAATGAGTATTCAACATGATAGTTTTAGCCACCTTGCCTTGCTGATATAAATTCTGAACGATGAATACGATTGTGATATTCTTGTGATGGGAGCCTTGAGTAAATAGCTTTTCAGCCGCCTTAGATTGGACGATTTCACTCATTAGATCGTCTAAGACAATGATTGTGTGCTGATCCGTGTTAAAGTCTGTAGGAATGTCTAATCCCTCCCTAAACTGTACTTCTAACATGTCATTGAAAGCTGGTTGCCAAGTACCGTAACAATAGACTACTCTGTCTATTTTATCTTTAAATAACCCAGGGTTAGCTAACATCCTCTTGATCCATGTCGTTTTCCCACAACCGGTAGTACCACTGACGACTATTGTAGTGGGTGTAGAAAAAACGTAGTCTGACACTGAATACATTTAGTTTAATAATGATTTTTATTCCACTGGCATATCATTTTATATCATGCGTTCATGGAGACATTTACTACATAGATCTACTTCTAGATCTCGGTCGTATTTCACGTCTACCCTCTTATATTTACAATCATTACAACGATTACATGACGACTCATTGATTTCCCTCCACTTAACCTCCCTTATTTCCTCCCATATTTCCCCCATGACATTCTTACCTCTATAGTCGACTGTGAGTGCAGCTACGCGCTTCGACATTCCTATACCCCAATATCTATTTTTAGTGCAACATACTAGAGGTAGATTACGAGTTACTTTTAGTCTTTTTCTAACAGCATGATTTACTCTCATTTTTTCTATCAGTATTTCTTTCATGATTTCTTTTCTGTCTACTTCACACGACTGCTTGAGCTTAGACTGATCATTACTGACGCGTTGGAATTGATACTCGTATGCCTCAGCAGCGTTATTGAAAGAACAATCATAGATGTTTAATTGGCATGGGTAGTAATTATTCAGTTCGTCTTTATGATCACTAAATCCATGATATTCAGGCACGTTCCAAGGACACAGTATGACATCTAAAGGTTCAGTGCTAACTCCGTCCTCGGCTATTTTTCTCTTACAATAAAAATAGCTGAGGCCTGACCTGCTTTCTTCATATGTGTGCATTTCACCGTTTTTAAGTTTAAACCCTTTGTTCACGCCACTGCGAGCTTTTTCGTCACGTAACACTGACTCAAACGCGGGCATTACATCTTGGAAAGAGTTCTTGTTCATACCCTTGTGACTAAACTTATGTCGATCCTCGTCCTTCAAGATATACGTCTTACTGCAGAGACACACCATTTCATCGCCGCTAGCCTCCAACTGAAAAATATAAAGTATGAGTGATTAAACTAATGATACTGCTATCTGTGTGAAAATGTTAGAGATAGTCGGATATTTGAAACGGCATTCATAGCAGTCTGTGAATGAGAGTAGTATTTCTCACCTTGAATAATCCGGGAGTCCTCTTATCGTGTTTAGCATGCACCTTGCAACATTGTCTAGGCAACCAATTCACTAGACTAGCTTTGTATTCATTAGAATCACATCTCTGACGAACTGCCCTGATATATTCCTTCTTCATCTCAGGTTTTATGACAGATTCCAAAGATTCACCACTTATTGCAAAGTATGCAGAATCTGAAACAGACCAACAAAAAAAAAAATAAAAAAATTAACCAATCTCTAAATTCTACATTGTATAGAAAACTTAGTATCATATGCGCATACGTACCTGTATCCATTTCCATGTATTCAAAGTCTTCACGTGCCACGTATTGATCCATAAAGTCGTAGTACCATTCAAGCATCCTCAGTTTAGCATATTGAAGTATGAAGTAGCCTAGATATATTGGAAGGTTCAAAGAAATCTTTTTTTTCGCGCGTTCTACTTCAAACAAATCATCCGCCAACACTGTCAGTTTTTTAAAAGACTTGTCATTCACTTGCATGCAAGCAGCTCTTTCCCCTTTCACATATTTCACGTCTTGATGACGCTCTTTGTCCATGATCAAAGAACCATAAGCCGAATTTCCTATCAGTTTCATGGTATCAGCAATGATAGATTTCGAGTCATCTGAATCTCCATGTCGGCGAGCAGTGCTGACTTCGTTTTGAAACTCTTGGAAACAAGATTTAGGTGTAAATTCAACCACTTGGTATATCCTAGTCACTTTCATTCCATGAGACAAATACCATTTCAGCAAAGGAGTAGCAATCATGATTTTTTTAGCAGCCATTGCGCCGACCAGCAATCTCCTAGGTTTCTAGAAATAAATTAAATTAAAAAAAATAAATTTAGTTTCCAACTAAATTTATTTAGTTTCCAAGCAGTGTTTACTCTTCAAAAAAACATGTTAAGCGTGTGATTACTCACTTGTGATAGACCCTGCTTCAACACGTGACGTTGCATGTGTGATCCTATTTTTTCGAACGGAATTTCAGTGTTACAAAAGAGTGGAGACATTTCTGCAAAGTATTCGTGTGGAGGGAGATGCCGTTCTTTACCATGTTCCCAAGCTGGTGGTACCTGCAACATTAACCATTAAAATCTTAGTTAGCTTCAAACTATTGATTGATTGAGTTTTAAGAATAACCATTAGAGAATTAACACGCTACTCACTGAAATGTCGACTTCAACCATTCCAAACAATTGATCCCCGACCACCGCCTCCATTATGCAATCTTCAGACACTGAACCTTTGTGTTTCATACTAAATGGTGGCATTATAGTCGAATGCGGAGCTTTGTATTGTTGGCGGTATTCACACTCCCATATTGTTTCTATATTAAAGCGTTTTCTTCTGATGTATTCTTGTCTAATCTTAGTCCTGCTGAAACGTTTCGTCCTCAATACTTCATCCATTTTGCCTATTTTACATTTATCACAACCGTGATAGTAACAACCGTAGAACTCATAGACCGTATTAGATTGAGGACAAAATCCATCTACTAGATAAGGTCCTATTCTCTTCTCGTGACCCGCGTTTAATTTATGGATGATATCTACACCCCTTTCTGCCGATATCTGGTCCATCCATTGATACATGCATACATGTCGAGGTTGAGTCTCAGGCACAACTTTGTTCGCCTCCATTCTCCTTACAAAAACTCCAGTAGGCATGGGTAGACCTATAGAGTGTAGGTATAAAGCTACTGCGTCATAACCAACTATTTTCTAACACATTTTACCCCCTCTGATCTTAGTGTAGTCTCTTTGGTGATGTCTATGAAAAATAATAGACGGTCCACCTACTATGTTCTTTTGAATAGTCTTGTACAAGTCTTCGTCTTCAGGTGAAAATATTTGAAAATAGACTTGATCTTTTTTACATTTCTCAAACAACATGACTCTAGCTATACCCGGTACCGAAATAGCTATTTTGAAAACGTCTAACTTCTTTTCGAAATAAAACTGCTGCAGTCTTTCTACAGCCACGACAAATGGAGCGACGTCTTTATTGTTATACCAGACTAAAAAGTCTTTGAACGTCTCCATACCTTCAGTCACCCATACCTGTCTTAACATATCATAGTCAGCATCACTTATGTTACAATCTTTCAAGCTAGAATAGAAATCCTCTTTAGAAGGTAATTCTCTCTCCTGTAACCTATCCATAGAGTCGAAATAATCGTATGGAAAGAACCCTTTCTTTTCCTCCACTCCGTATGCTTTTAAAAAAGACGCATAAGAAGAACCAGGTGATATGTAATCTGAAATGTCTAATAGCTTGAATTTATCGTTACAAACACAACTGTATGCATTGTTCTTTTTGATAACATAATCACCCCTACCTTTGTCACCGAATCCCATGTGTGACATCAACTTGAGTTTTATCAAGTTGATGTCATACTTAGCAGAGTTAAAACCAAGTACCGGTAATTGATTCATATAGGTATGGAGGTTTTTCTTTAAATTCTTTAATTTATTGTACATTATTCTTTTCGATTGATTTCTAACTTTCTCCCTCTCCCCTTCCCCCTTCTCCTCTCCCCCCTCCTCATCCTCCTCTTCCTCCTCCTCCTCCTCCTCCTCCTCCTCCTCATCATCATCATCATCATCATCATCATCCTCCTCCTCCTCCTCCTCCTCATCATCATCATCATTATCATCATCATCATCATCATCCTCATCCAAGTCAATGACAGCGTCTTTCGGTTGATATTTCTCTATTTTTCTTTTCAGTCTTTTCATGACTGTTTTCCATTCTTTTTTAGCTGACTCCTGAACGACTTCTTGTATTTTGTCTAAATGATCAAACATTTTACCTAGTAAATTATCTAAGTCTGATTCAATGAAACAAACGGGTTCCGTATATTGAGCTACATTGCTACAGATAGAAACTGATACCGGTACATGTCTTTGTGACCATTTCACTTTAGGAGTCTGAATGTCCGACAGTTTCACTAACATTGCTTCAAAGTCATATACACAATACCATGGAAAGTTACGCCTACAATTACCTAATCGTATACCGTATTCCTCCAAGCAGTCAAATATAGTTTGATTAGGGCTAAAAAACCCTCCAGGGAACTTCAGTATTGATTTATTGACGCATGTTCTAATATGACGTTTGTAATCGCCACTAGCAACAAAGTTCTTACTACAATTTGGACACGTGAACTTTCTAGCATATATGGAAAAGTTCTTGATATAAGACAAGTGGTCCTGATATAAGTTCAAATACATGATAGATTTAAACTTAGTATATGGTTTATAACGTAGTACTGCTGACTTATCTGGGAGGTATTCATATACGTATATAGAGACTTCAAAACATTTTTCGAAGTCTGCGATTTCCTCCCATCTCAAACCTTGGAATTTTTTAGAGTTGAGAGGAATAGCTCCCTTCAAGTATTGCCGCCATTTACGGTAGTAGACATTGATTGTCTTTAGACTCATATCACTTTGCTGAAAATGCATTGCCAAACATCTAAATGCACACAGCTTGTCTTTGTAGACAACGTCATACCTACCCGGTGGATGCTCTAAACCCTCTATACATTGCTGTTTTTTAATGTAATCAGGTAGCTGACCCCCTCCTAATCTAAAGCCTGTTTTACTCACGTAAAACACAATGTTAGCTACAGCGACTAGTCTATATCTAGTGTTTGGACGTACGTGTATCCTATAATACGCTTCTAAGTCGAAATCCCTCAACCTAGCAGACATGTCATTTCTGTCGTTGATGTTATTTACTGCCAATGCTCCTTGCCTAAAGAAATGTGAGTTATGAAAGGCTACGAAATACCTGTATGCCCCAGTTTCTGTATGCTGCAGAATCAAACCCAGAGCTCCATTCAATTTATAAGTAACGTCTTGAAGAGCGTGTACTTCTTCGAATCTCCTAGCTATTTCTCTCGTCCCCCCTTCTAGATCGTTTGTAGGAAAATTGTATGTAGGTGCTATAGTTTCTAAATTAGTGTGTGGAGCTCTTATGTGACGCCTGTTGCTTTGATACACTGTCCTCAATCTTTGGTCTACCCTACCGTTGTTTTGTATCCATGGAGGATTGACCCAAGGATTGTTCTGAAGACCCTCAGCCCCTCCATGTAGCAACCCTTGGTGTGTGTATAATTCTTTGCGATCTGCAAAGCGTGCTTTGCATTTTCTGCATTGGTATGTACGTGTATTAAACATCTTTTTGTTTGAAGACAATCTTCCCGCCTGTATCAATTCCCTCCTCTTAGCTTTTACCACTTCGTCTTCTTCCACTCCCTGAGTAGATATGTACTGATCCAGCTGTTCCACGCTCGTCATTGCTTGTATTATATCCGACCAATCGCCTTCTGTGTGTCCTGCATGGTTCAATGGTTTTGCAAGCATTCCTGTCTCCATCTCTACTAACCGTGATAGCACATGCACATTGCTTGTTTCTCCCTGATCCAAAGCCCATATCATAAGAGTCTCTCTGTCGTTAAATGAATTGATGAAGTCTACTTTAGAGGCAATACCAGACGTAGATGTAGATGGAGTTTGTGTTTGACAAGAGAATAATTTGTTCTGCTCCATTAATTCCTTTTTCCTGTGATCGAAAAACTGATCCTTTACATAAGAATTAGAAGTCATTAAGCGTTCCATATCTTGAACTGTCTCTGTACTTTGTAATTAACTCCGCCATTGTTCAGGGGAAAACCCGTTAATCAGATTAGGGTCCTGAATCTGACCCTTTTGAAACTCGATTAACCTTTGTATGAAAAATGGATTTTCTAGCTGACCTTCTCTTCTAGCCCAATCCACCATTGCATTCTTGTCAAAACAAGACTTAATATGTGCTTCATGTCGTAGTTCCACGCGTCTTTGTTTGACTAATTGATCCTCCTGTAAGCCATTGACAATGACCAAGTCGTCTAAGTCATTCAAATTATTGATACATTTCAATATTTGTTCCCAATCTTCCTCCGAAAATGACTGCTCCATTGCAATTCCTCTATCACAGTGAAACTAACCCTACGTTAATTCCCATACGTTAAACCCTAGTCATAAATCAACTGTATATTTAATCAAATTTCCCACTTTCACACCCCCTACCTTTATTAACAACGTGACAGTGACCTGCCCGACCTCTCCACACAAAGCATGATTGTAATAAAGTCTGGGAAAGGTCAAAGACGTGACCTTTGCCAGACAAAAGAGAGGAGCAGTTTGGCTCCAACGTTAAAGTATCCGTGTTCACTGGACCGGTACACAATCCTCCGTACAGGTATTCTGTGGAAGCATTACTACTGATGGGGCACAACAACATATCATTGATGGTCCATATGCACTGAACGTTTTATGGGTCTAGAAAGTCATCACTAGGGTGATCACTGTGATGGGGCTCTGGGGGAGTACCTGGTCATCACTAGGGTCATCATTATGTGACCGAATGTCCAGTCACATGTTGGGCTTTTCTGAAATAGAAGAATTCAGCTGGGCTTCTAGAGCTATAAATTTATATCAATATACTGTGTAAAACTATATCTATCTATCCTGATTTGGCCATAAATGATTACAATCAATTATATTTTTGGTTGGATACGAGTCCCTTGTTTCCGCTATTGGTCAGGTCATTCGCGCGTGCCAAACCTCTGTTAGGCGCCCCCTATGTTATGTATCTAGGCGGAGTGTGTACGTTGGTTACCACCTTTGTTTACGCCAGAGCGCCGCCCAGAGAGGTGGGACAGCTCGCTGCTCGCTTGCTTTGTGTCATATTCATCGTGGTTAGTTAATTAATTATATTTTTTGCAACCATGCAGCCCTGCAAGAGCTGCGCCTTTGTTTATGACCATTGTAAGTCGGCGTGTCCCCAATGTGCTAAACCCACACACTCTAAAGGTGGGTTGGACGAGGAGGAAGACGAAGCATTCGAGTTACGCAAGGCGGAGGAGCCGGGGTCCCCAGCCATGGATCGGGAACAAAATGTCTCTCTGCAACTTAAATAACTTAAACTGGCGGAGGAGAAGCAAGCCATATTAAAGCGTAAGCTAGAGATGCAGTCAATGGAGGAGCGGTTGGCAGCGATTAACCTACAGAATGCAAAGCTAGAGGAGCAGTTGGCTTCGGGCCAAGATGGCGGATCGGGCAGCAAGCTGGACGCGCAGAAGCCAGTGGTACCACCTCCAGGGTTTAAGCCTAAGACCCCGGGGACCGGATCGACACTGGAGGGTGAGCATGGCTTCCAACGTCAACTGTTCTACGCAGACGGATCGTTGGCTTCGGCTTCCGGAGGTGGCACGACAGCAGCGACAACTCTTCAAGCTGGCTTGGAGTCTGTTGGTTTAGGCTTACAGGCTCTAGGGTTGGCGACTTCAGATGTCAACAACACTGGATTACCCATGCAAGGTTAGGGTGGTGGCATCCCAGCTAACAAAAAAACGTTATCTGACGTTACAATAACGTTCTCTGAAGGTTTAGTAAACTTTATAGAATGACGGAAATATGACGTTATCTGACGTTAAAACGTTGACTCAAAATAACGTTATAATAACGTTATACAAAAACGTTTGAGTGTGTAACGTCATGACAACGTTATTTTACGTTTTTTTGGGTTTTGAAAAGTGTGGACGTCCGTAAATGCACTCTCCATATTATATATTTATGGAGCTCCAAAAATATAGGCCTCTCATACTATCTATACAGACCTCCGTATATATTTGCGGACATCCGTATATATTTGTGGAGGTCCATAAATATATTTGCGGACGTCCACAGATTTGCGGACGTCCGTATATTTGTGGAGAAACAACATCCAGGGCACTAATTAAACTTCTGAATGTGGATATAAAGTAAAATCTCAGATGAGATTCCACATACTATGCTTTCAGCAATGCAACATAGGCGAGAGGGGTGACATGGATAAATGGACATTTTCTAGGTAGATCAGCAACTGTCACTATGGTGTAGTGGTGAGGGTGCCAGTCTCCCATGTGGGAGGCCAGGGTTCGATTCCTGCACTGAGCATGTTTTTATGATGCGACGATGAGAGAGGCAACGTGACAATGAGAGAGGCGACGTGACGATGAGAGAGGCGACGTGACGATGAGAGAGGCGACGCGACGATGGGAGAGGCGACGCGACGATGAGAGAGGCGACGCGACGATGAGAGAGGCGACGTGACGATGAGAGAGGCGACATGGTGATATGGCCAGAAGAGCACATGATATCTACCCCACCGTTACAATGGGTCAAAAACTGATAAGGATACCGGTACTAATCCAAAGTAAGACAAAATAATGATACATTAGAGCCCTGATTTATGGAAAGAAAGGGAGCTCGGATCTTGAGTTTATAAAGTTCATTTTGAGTAAATTTCATGAGACGTTGTAATGTATTAAAATGGTGAACATTTTTTTACATGACTGAGTGAGTAATGGATGTTTAACGCCATTTCGACAACTAAGGTCATATTCATGGCGAACATATTTTATATTGTTAATTATAATATAACATGGAGTAAGATTGGAAACATGTTCAAAAGCCCCTGTAAGTTTACCCCTGCTGATTACATGTATCTTTATAACATGCAGAGTAACCTGATTGTAGTTGTAGGAAAATTGGTGTGGGATTCGAACTAGCTACTGACTTTCAAGTGAGAGTGCTTTTGGCGACAGTGACGCTCACCTTTCTGAGGGTGTACTGGCTACTACTAGTGACATATTATAGTGTAGAGACATGAATGGCAGGGGGAGGAGACCCGTCGCGCATGCGGGTCGCCTCTCTCCCTGGTTCTTCATGCAGGTCGCCTCTCTCTCTGGCTCCTCGTGCGAATAACGGCCCTTATTTGCACGAGGTCCTCGTGCGGATATTATTGGCCGTTATTATATATAAATCATGGTATGTGGTCTTCTATGGCGCAATTGATAGCAATGCAGTGTTAGGAATGTCTCTAACATAGGTTCTAGTGACAGAAATGCATGTGACAAAGATAATGATTTAGTCTAATATGCTGGCAAGATATTTGCCAACTCAGTCCGTAGCCATAAAGACACAAAGTAATTTGTTGAAAAAAAAGTGTTCACTGTGAAAATAATGTTCAGGTGAAAAAACTAAATCTATATGCAGTGTCGAACCCACAACCTATTGAAGAGTAGTCAGGACACTACCCCTGCACCACAACAGATGTGTCAACCAACAGTTTCAAAGATGTGCCTTCTCCTACTTGGACTCGAACCCAGGCAGGAATAAAGCATTTAGTGTCAATGCCATCGCTCTACCTATGCGGCCACAGAGGAAGGCTGACATATCAATGCCTCATACTACATGTGCATACGTGTAATATAATATATGACCCGCGTTTTGTCTACATTAGGGACCTTTAGCAAACCATGTAAAAGCTTATAAAACGCGGATGTAGCAGTGCTGAAAGGATGGGATACGTCTGCGTTTAATGAGCTTTTATGTGGTTGCTAAAGGTCCCTATTTTATGAGTTAAACAAAAGACCTTTTTTCAGTAGGCTATGGTTTTGGTTCCTAGTAGTTAATTGGGTTATAAACTATTGCCCTATGAAACGTTAGATAACGTTAAATAACGTTGTATATACAAACGTTTTAGGTGAACCATATACAAGCGTAAAAAAACGTTTTGCATATAACGTAAAATAACGTTGCACTTTGAAACGTTTCAGAACGTTAAAAAACGGTTTTTGTTCACTGGGATGTCTGGCTTCCATTGGACGAGTGAATCGGCCCCCAGAAAGCGATCACGACATTAGATCCGTCCAGATTTTCATCTACCTTTAGATAAAAGCTATGAGGAGATGTCCTACAGAGAATTAGTATACGGTATGGTGTGTGTCACTGAGTGTATCATTAAAGCAAACGACGCCCGGTTCGACGTTCAGGGGTATTTGGAACACTTTAAATATATCACTCTAAAAGAGATCAGGCCTACCTACATGCCCAAGGCAGTGGCAAGGTATGAACATGACGTTACATCCAAAGTGGCTTCTGGAGAGGTCAGATTCACGGCGGCAGAGCACACGGCGAACGCCACTCACTTTGGTATCGAAAGCACCAAGGCTTATGTGGAAGCCATGCGACTCCTCCAGGGACCGTCCTAGTCGGGGAAGCCAGGTGGCTCCAACAAGCCGTCAACTCCGAGAATATGGTGCCCGGATGATGTCTGCGCGAGCTGGAACTTTACTTCGTGCCAGTATAATCCATGCCATAAACAACATGTATGTTGTGTTTGTCGAGGCACACATAGGGCTAAAGGTGGCTGTAGTTATAATAGTGGCGCTCAGCAAGGTCAGCAGCATCAATTCAATTCAATTTTTCAATTTAACTGTTTATTATCCTGAATGTACAGTCTACAAATGAATGCAGGTATCAATTATACACTCAGCCGGACGAAAAAATGACATGTATTGTCCACATTTAAATGACTTCTATATAAACACTTTTCCATTTTCTTACAATGTCATTTTTTAGCTTAATGAACCAAGAATTAGAAAATTCTTTGGGATGATAACAAGTATGGGGATTGGGACCAGGGGAACAATGAGGTGATGACAAAATTTCATTAAACTAACAACTGTTATATAATACATACATCAATTTTCAATGTTAATAAAATAAAAGAAAGCACCTTTTACTTAAGTAGTATAGTATGTATCGGAACGGGACTATAGTTAAGTACTGTTTATTACTCAATCGACATGCAGCCAATCAGAGGCCTCCATTTGGTCACGTGACCCGTTGCCATGGTAACGTGACCTACTTAGGGCTCTCAGCCAATCAGAAGCCAGCATTCTGGGTGACCTACTGACCTACTTAGAAGCTCTCAGCCAATCAGAGGCCGGCATTCTGGTAACCATGGTAACGTGACCTAATTACGTCACGTGACCTACTTAGGCTCAGCCAATCAGAAGCCGGCATTCTGGTAACTAGGGTAACGTGACCTACTTAGGGTTTGTTTGTAAACAACACCACGTGGCTTTCTTGTTTGTAAACAACACCACGTGACACGTGACTGTTTGTAAACAAACAAACAAAAAAAAAGTTATGTAACTTATATATAGAAATAAAAACACAACAAGATAATTTCTTTTCTTTTCATTTTATTCTTTATTTCTTCATTTTCAATCAGAAAAAACACACAAGTTTATGCTTTTTTAGCTCGCTTCTTCGATTTGCAGCAACTCAACAGGCCGCAAAGTCTCACGCCGCCGTCACTCGCACCACCACACCCCGGACGACTTTTCTCCAATAGACATTGCACGACTTTGGATAAATCCAACACCATTTCGGCAAGGCAGAGAATCTTTGCCTCCATGAAACGGCCGCCATCGCAACAACCCGTCACAACAGCATCATCGATAGCTTCTGACTCACGACCCGGTCGCTCAGCTTTGGGATTTTGCTCATGCGCATGACGCACTTCTTGGGGTTTCTTGTTCGACATGCTTCAATTAGGAAATGAACGCAATGAGGTCCACAGGTGTCAGCAGAAGTGTCTTGTAGTTGAATGCGGTTTCTTTGCCACTTGAACGGAGCAGAGCGTTCCACGAAAGACAAGAACTCCGCACTCAGCGGCGGTAAGCCGAAGGAATCAAAGTAGTACACTTCACCCGTGCTCGACACGTAAAACGCCACCCAATGCTGACCTGGTAAATGTTGCGGATCTGTGTTGCTCACGAAACAAGTGTCTTTGATAGGGTGCTTCGGAATAGTGTCACAAGAGAAAACGCCCAGGAAACGATGTTTTGTGTGAACGTTTTCCTTCAACACTCTGCTTATTTCAAGCGTGTTCATACGATACGCCAAGTACCGCCGTCTTGTCTTCAGTTCATGTGGTAGTCGGTGACGGGGTGTCGATCTCGGGTCAGCTCGACGACGTTGTCGTACACCAAGTAGAGTAGCACCGTTGTTGTCGCTTGTAGCGCCGAGCGGAAACTGACTTCCACCCTCAGCTGACCCGCTCTTATAAGGTTCACGCGACACCCGTCGTGCGATCTGTCTGGGGTTAAGTCGAGGGGGAACACCGTGTAACCGTTCAGGAATTGTTCGTATGAAATACCGCAGGAGCGCGCGCCCTCGTACATCCCCGTTTCCGTGTGTAGCGCCAAGTACTCTCTCACGGCCGCTTTGGTCTTAAAGTCGGGCACGTAGGCGTCGTTCGGCACTTTCTGATCGTTCACTATCACTTGAAGCGAGCTGATGTCGTAATGCTTCATCTCGAACGGGTTCTTGGTGTAGCTACCGTTGAAGGCGTCGTGGTCAAGGAAGCAAATCATCATCGACTTGGGAAGCTGGCCTGTGTTGGAGTGCGTGTAGCTGTGATCTCTGTTACCTTGAGGGATGGCGTAGGTCGTCACCTCCACTCTGTTCACCGGGTAGTCGAAGGGCCCGTGTTCTATCACCGCTCTCTCGTGCGTTTCCGCTACAGCGTCCGCCACCAGCACGCGTCGCACGTAGAGCTTTGCTTTGTAGATCTTCAAGCTGTAGCCTCCGTCAGCGGCGCACATCAGATAGAAAGAGGGCGCCGCTTGTTTCAGAGTGAGATTGATTTCTGTCTCTCCAACGATGAGCTTCGGTTGATGAGCCAGGTCAAAGTGCAGTCGCGCCATCAGCGAAAAGCGCTTGTTGGAGATTAGCTTCTTGCGCGCTTTGTACCCCGCATTCGCGTCAGTCAACGTGTCAAACTGACCGGGCGTATCTTCATGCCACCCCTGGGCGCTCATGACGCCGTCCTTCACGTCTTTGTTGTAGTTGAGTAACCCTTCCAAGTAAGCTCGGTAAGGGTAGGTCTCGGTGTTGCCAGACACTTTGAAACCGCCGATGGAGACTTGGACGTCTTTGAAGAGCGAGTGAGCCAAGTTGTTCACCGGAGCTACCGCGTCGGTGGCCTCGATCGCCGCTCCGTCCTTTAGCACTTGACATTCCAGATGAAGGTAATTCTCGTTCAGGTCTGTGTACTCTTGCGACTTGTTGATGGTGAAATTTATGTTACCTCCATCCTCTAAAGAGTTTTTTGTTTCTATCCCCAGGAAAGACGACTTTAAGATAGTAGTCTGAGTCGGCGCTACGGTGTGCAGGTCGAGCTCAGAGAGCGCGCACTCGTTACTGCTCTCGTGTACGTAAGCCATTGTGTTCTCTCTTCACGCGGCCGACAGACTGACGCCGGCCCCCTCCAGTCTTTTTATTTATACCTGAACGCCTAGGCGCTTACCGGTCGAATACATCCCCTCTACGTCTCTTGCAAGAGCCACCGCCCGTCTGAGGGGAATGCCCACGACGACGTTTCGACCCTTTCTTAGACGCGACAGACGTCTTTCCTCCCGAGAACGCCGTACTCGCCAGTCTCTTCAGAGCGCCTGCGCCTCGGTCTTTCACGCTGCTCTTTAAAGTCCGACCCGCCAGCACATCTTTAGCTACGCCCACACCGGCGCGGAGCAGCGTTTTTCCCACCGACTTCAATAGCGGGGTAGCCGAGCGCATCAGACCTAACAGAGCGCCGCCCAAACCGTGCCCGCTCTGGAAAGAGCGCCCGCTGTACACGGTCACGCCGTTGCCCAGCTGCGCGTTGTAGTAATCGCTGTACCCTCTGCCGAAGTCGGTGCGCCTGGGTGGAAAGTACGGAACGCGTTGACGCATCATTTTTCTCTCTTTCAGCGCTCAATAGGTCTCAGATGAAGTGTCACGGTCACCTCGCCTCTACCGAATGGGATGGAATGACCGGATCGGTCTCTTAAATAGATGCCGACCTCGGTAAACCTCTTGGATTTCAAGGGGAAATAATCCAAATGGGGAAAACTGATAGCTTGCACGCCACCTCGACGCTTTCCGCCTCTGTCCACCGCCACGCAGCGCAACAGCGGCACTTGCATGTCGCCCACACGTCTCTCCTGGATCATGTCGGTGTATATGTACACAGAGTGCACGTCCCCGTAAACATCCATCGAGTAGGCGCCGGTAGTCGGCGACGCGAAACACGTCTTCTCTCCGAAGCCTAGAACGCATGCGAGATGCTGACTCAGCAGGACAGCACAGTGTCTCGGCGGTTTGATGGTGACGCGTTTCGTCTTGGCGTCGTACGATAAGATCCGCATCGGTTTGAGCAAGAAGCTGTCGCCCTCTAGTCTGTCATCTCGCAACGTCTCACTCAAGCGCTCGACTAGGGTGTGGTTGCTTCCGGTGAAAATAGGAGGTATCTCGAATATGTTTGGCATGAAACTGCGCACTCCCATGTCCTTCTCCATCTTTTCGATCATCTGTCTTGCTTGATGGCTGATCGTCTTCTTCTTCACCGCCGGGGACAAGAACTGCTTGTATACGGCATTCGTCTGTCTCAAGTCGACCTCTCTCTTGAACCTTTTTGTTTCCGGTTTCAATTGCTGCTCTTCCGACGTGTCTGATATCTCTTCCACCGTTACATAGCTCGCTTCCTTCCAGTTCAGCGGGAATTTTGAGCTGAACGTTAGCTTGCTCAGACCGTTCGCGTTTTTCATTCTCTTCCAGTCTACCTGTGGTTTTTTTCCTTCGGAGAAATTAGTTTCTTTTAAAACTTGGATCGCCTCCTCTAGCGAACCTTTGGTGCGCAGAGGAACAACGATGATCAAGTCGTCGTCGTGCACGTTAGTCCATTCTGTAGGGAGGATGATCTCAGTCAGAGCCGCTTCGTACGCTTCGGGCAGAAGGAGCGGCGAGTCGAAGTGAGTTCGGAAAGACGTCAAGCTGTTGTCAGGATAATACTCCATAGAGCTGTTGCTAGGTAGAGTGATGTTCATTTTGTTACGTTATTTTTTTGACGGGGATCCACTCGTTGAACTTGTCGTCGTAACCTAACCAACGTACGAAAGCTAACTCTTTACCGTCGACGGTCTTGCGGCGCAACACCTCGTCTATCAGGTAGTTCTTGTCGTAACGACTCTTGTACACCTTCTGAACCTCTTCCGGGTAGAAGACGCCTTTTATCTCCTCGCCCTTGTCGTCTTTCAGCTCGAACCCTCTGCTTCCCAACGTGTTAGCAACGTCCACCACTTCCTCGCGCCAGTTTCCCTCGTACCCTTTGTCGAAGGCGCCTTTGGTTCTCAACATCCTCACTCTGTCACCCGGAGCGATGACGTCGACGGCGGACGTCTTTGTTTTTTTCTTCTTTTTCCATATTTCGTCGATTTGTTTGTTAGTTGGGAGATCTTGTCGGTAGAAAACTGTTTCGCTGTTTTCCGAGCTGACTTGAGCCGGCGCCATTTTCAACGTCTTGTGGTGAGTGCGATTGTAAGAAGACACTACATGGTGCAGCACGTCTACGTAGCGATACGTGCGCTTGTGTGTGAAATAACGCCACAGCTTCTCCTTCAGACTGCGGTTCAAGCGCTCCACTAGACTAGCTTTGATGTCGTCGTTCTCGCCAGTGAAGAACTCTATGCCCTCGCTCTTCAAGTGATCTTGAAAGATCTTGTTCAAAAACTCTTTCCCCTTGTCTGTCTGAACAGTGCGCGGTCGTCTCTCGCCAGGGCCTGTCATCTCTCGGAAGGCCTCGGTGACATCAGCGCCGCTCTTGGATTTAATGGGAACGGCCCACGCGTACCTAGAGAAAACGTCGATCGCCGTCACCACGTACCGGAAGCGGTCGTTGTGAGACGCCAAAGCTTGCATGTCCATCAGATCTATCTGCCACTGCTGATCGATTGCGCCGGTTATAGTCTTGTTCCTTGCGAATTTTCTCCGAATGGGTTTATGTTTAGTGTAGGCGTCCAGCGACACTAAAGCGTCTCGGATGACGGCCGGGTTCAGGTGGCGAAAATGCTGTTTCTGGAGTTTAGTCACGCTAGTGAAACTGGAGGGCGCTTTGACGTCGGTATATCTAGCTACTACGCGCTTCTTTTCTTTTTCCTTCTTGGTCAGTCTCTTCACTGGTTTGCCCATCGCGGGTCTCTTGAGGGCGTGAAAGACGAGCTCGCCGCTAGGCGGTTGCGCGCTTTCCTTTTCTTACTACGCGGCGCGCTCCTATAGGAAGTCGGAGTTTGGAAAAGTTCACGGTCGTCCTCCTCGTCGTCAGAGGATTGATCGTCCACCACCTGCAGAGAAGAGTCTGCTGCTGCTACTGCTGCTGCTGCTGCTGCTGCTTCTCCTTCTTCCGATTCGAAGCTCGGTCGTTTCCGACCTCTGTCAGCAAGCCGTGTGTCCAAACTTTGGCCAGGTCCGCTCGCTTTATACAGATGGTTTCCGATCAAGGCGTCTGTGGTGGGAACCGCTTCGCGCAGCGCTTTCGTGAACGGCGAGTAGCCCGCCGGTCTGGGCGCCGTCTTCCTGAACCTGGCGGCGTCGTTCAGTAAGTCCACTATGTTGATGCGCTGCTCAGGTGGTATTCTCCGACCCGACATCTCGCGCACCGCCCCGTCCTCGTTCCACTTGATCACTCCGGATTTCTCCAATTGTTTGTACAGCTCCACGGTCCGGCGGCGACTCCTCTTGGGAACTTGGTTCGCCAACCGCTCGAGTAGGGACGCGCTGGCCTCTTCAGCAGACTGACGGAGGTGAGCCGGGGGCGAAGAAGAGTAGGACGAAGAGATGTTGCTGTTGTGGGGATTCGCGAGAAAAAATTGCAATCTATTCAACAACCTTCGGTATTTCAACATTTTCTCGCGCGATTCCAAAGTGGGGTCGTTCAACACTAAATCCAAGTCCCTGTAGATAAACTGTAGCACCTGGTGCAAGGCCGCGTCGGGATGAAGGGACTGCTCTGCCTGCTTGTGGTAATAGGCCATGTCGGCGGGTAGGCGGGCGGCGGTGGCAGGAGCGGAACTCTCGTTCTTTTCAGTGCGCTCATCAGGAAGAGGAGGAAGGTTTGGAGCAGTAGAAGTACTAGCAGCAGCGACTGCAGTAGTAGCAGCGCTAGTAGTAGCAGCAGCAGCGGGCACATGATGAAGTAGACCTGCTCGTGATGATTTGTAGAGCGTCTCAGGATCCACGAGCGCTAAACGTTTGTAGTGTTGTTGCTGCTCTGAGTCCGTCATGGGGACGCCGGTGGCAATGACGCTGGTGGTGGCGGTAGTGGTGGTGCTGTCGGCGAGTAGGTGTCGAATGACGTGTCTCATATACGGAGAATGCTCTTTATAAGCGGTAAGGCCATCCCTATGAGAGCCGGAATGAGGAAACCTCCCTCTTGTACCAAGACGCGTCTCTTTTTTTTGATGGGCGTAGATTTTTTGCCGACCTCCCTCAACACGTCAGCCGATTCTCGAAGCTTGTCCAGTTGTTTGTCGCTGAGCGGGATGTTCCCTACCAGTAAATTGTGACAGATCTCACTCAACGCTGCGATCAGCTCGTCGCTTCCAGAGTCTATTAGATGCGAGCAGTCCTTTGGCGAGCACTTAGCTAAGTGCTTGAGAGTACCAAAGTGTCTTTCGAGTAGATGAGAAGACATTTTTTTTTTGCTACTGCTTTCTGTTGTTCTTTTTTTTGTCTAGCGGTACGAACACTAGCTGAGAGTGTATGGCCGTCAAAGAGGAGCGTATTCTCAGATCGTCAGGTGTTGACTGCTTGAAGTCCAGGAGGAGGTATGAGTGAGGTCGCTTGAGTTCATGGGTAAATATACTAGAGAGGGCCGCCGCGTTGGACGGAAACACCTGGCGAGACAGACTAGCTATTTGCCCCATGTCGCGCGGGTTCTTGAAAACGATCATGTAGTGAGCGTTCAGACTCATAGTTCGAAAGTCGGGTGATTTCTGGAAGAGGTTCTGAGTGATGTATATGACGCTCACGTTCCAG
Organism: Harmothoe impar; assembly: GCA_947462335.1. Taxonomy (NCBI): domain Eukaryota; kingdom Metazoa; phylum Annelida; class Polychaeta; order Phyllodocida; family Polynoidae; genus Harmothoe; species Harmothoe impar. The sequence continues at coordinate 58,518,980 of OX381719.1, read as the reverse complement.
TGATGCGAGTATTTAGTAAAGATGTCGGCTACCACTTGCTGATTGGAACTGCTCATCAGATCGTCCAATATCAGTAGAGTGTGGGGTCGTACAGCGTCTTCTGCTACTTCCACGTCTCCCGCTATAGACTCTTTGCTAGGAAGACCTTCTCTGAATTCCACACCGTACCGATTTGCCATTTTTTCAAACAGAGGTTGCCACTCGCCGTAATGGTAAAAAGTCTTTTCCACCGGCGGCGTGACCAAATTGTTCACGTCGCTCAGAAATTGATCCACCAAGCGCGATTTTCCACAACCCGACGGACCGCTAATGATACAACTAAAGGGTCCTTGTAGTCGAGCGTCGAAATGAATTTCTGTGAAGAGTTTGCTTTTACTACTGGACATTTTTTTTTGTTTTTTTTTCAGGACGCGTCAGAGAGCGGTTGTGTGTCTGACTGTCTGCTGTGTTTCTCACTCGAACGGTCGGTGGTGAATGGTTGTGGAGAAAAGTCCGCCGACCTTTTTATTGATTCCGGCCGGTGTCACAGTAGCGGCGGCAGAAGTGACTTTTTTTTGCGATAAAATTCTATTTTCACTCAATAGTCATAAATGTTTGTATCAGACTCCAGAGGAGTCTGATACAAATATTTATTTTTTTTTTAAAAAAAGAAGAAGAGGAGGAGGAGGAGGAGGAGGAAGAGGAGGAGGAAGAGGAGGAGGAGATTAGTTTTTTTTTTTTTTTTTTTTTTTTTTTTTTTGATCATTTAGGCAAAGCTCGTCGCTTTGCCGTTTTTTTTTCTATTTCTGTGTTGTGACACGATCGTCTCGAAAAAGCAATAAGGCGTGTGAGCGCGGCGGTGACAAATACATATTGGAGCGTATGGTTTAAAATAGTGCGTCCCTATCTTCTTCAATTCGGCTGCGTTGCAATATGCGGGATAACAAGTGACGACGTCGAAACGTTTAGAGACCGTGTTCACGTCGGCCACAACGCGCGCCCACCGAGTGGGAGCTGCAGTCGCTCCCAAGAAACCGATCGGCTTGTCGAATCGTTTCATAGCACTTATTCTCACTTTATAAGAGGAGGCAGGGTGAGGAGAGTAGCGGCGCTCTTTCTTTTCATGAAACGCCCAACGAGTGGGGGCGCTGAGAGCAGCTGTTATGCAATAGTAGAGTAAATGCTGTTCTGAGAAGACGGCTCTCGGCCATGTCGCTACGTTTTCCTTTTCCGCTCTTGTATAACGACGATGGCGCTCAGCTTTGCATTTCTCGAGAATTCGGTACGCCTCAAGAGAAGCGTGAACCTCAACTACGTGACGCTCTCTCCTTTGAGATAAAAAAATAGCCGGGCAGTTGAGGAGAGCGCTTTGTTCGCGCGACCGTCTTTTAGAAACTCGCGCCCTCTGCAGCGCCATATTTCTTTCCTCCGAAACAAAAAAGCCTGAGTGAAAATACAAATTTAAGAAAACAAAAAGCTCAAAGAAAAAAAATAAGCAATAAGCAGACTCAGCTCGAAATTCCCTGCTGGCGTGATGGCGGTGACTGCAGGCGGTGGCGGCGGTCGGCTGGCCGGCCGGCGGTGGCGGTGTCGGCGGCGATGGTAGAAGGGTGTGTGGAAAGAGAGACGCATCTCAGTCTTTTATAGGAGCGGCGAGTCTGACATTTTCAGCTGTCGCATGCTGACCTGCTGCTAGCATAAGAGAAACAAAAGCCCTAATCACACTTTTCAGCTGGATCCTTCCACCCCGCCAGACATGGATCCCAGATGGGAAGGCGGTTTAAAATTAAATCCGTGTACCGACTGTCATACAATAGGGTAATTAGTTGAACGCGTGTTACCTGTATAAAGGATTAACGGGTCATGGGCTCAGCGTGTGTATAGAAAAACAACTACAGGTAGCGTGAACAAAGCGACCCCCTCCCTTTCTGTCACTCTGTCTGTGACTAGAGGGTGCGCGTGTGGTAAGCGGCTTATATCTAAAGAAAAAAACAAATCACCCTCGCCTGTCATCAGCAGACAGCCGGCTGGCGGCTGGAAAATGCGATTAGAGGGATGATGAGCCACGTAGTAAGCGACTTAAGGCTGATCTAAAGACCTGCCGTGAAGGGGCAGCTGGCCGGTGGCTTGAAAAAAAGGCGGGGCGTAAGGGTATATAAGGGGAGTGAAACCACATTCAGCATCGTCATCATCGTTCACGCTACTACTACTACTACTACTACCACCACCAGCACCGCGCCTCAATTTGCAGATCCTCGTGATGGAAAGTTGCTACCGTGACATGAAGCGGAATGACGAAGCGGCGCGCGAATGTGAAGCTGATGCTGTAGCCTCTGCTACTGCTGCTGCTAGTGCTGCTCAGCGTGCTACTGCTGCATTTACTGCGGCTGTTAGTGACGCGGGTCGTGATGACGTTGTTGTTGTTGCCGCTGCGGCTGTGACTGCTGCTGTTGCTGCCGCCGATGCAGCTACTCATGCCACCGATGCCGACGCTGCTGCTGCTGATGCTGTTGCGGCTGCCGATGACGCCGCTGATAACGCTACTAGTGCCCGCTCTGCCGCCCTTGCTACTGTCGCTGCTGCTGTTGTTGCAAATGCTCACGCTACTGCTGCTGCCGCTGCTGCTACTGCTGCTACCGCTGCTGCCGAGGCTGCTGCCGCTGCTGCCGATGCTGCTGCCGATGCTGCCGATGCTGCTGCCGATGCTGATGTTAGCAGTCGCGTCGACAAAGAATCGTCATTTGTCACTCTTAAAGCCGCTCCAGTGGAACGCGCGACGGGTAGTAGGGCTACCAACGCGACGGCCGGATGGTGCAAATGGTGTCGTCGCTTCTGCTCGTGCGCTTGCTTTTCTTCCGGTCCTACCTGCTGCTGCTACGGTATGATAGTGTTATAGTGTTTGAATGAGAACGCGCGTAGTTACAGATGTGCTTTTTTTATTCGAAAATATAATTTTAACATAAGATGGAACTTGTTGTGTTTTTTTCTATATATACGTTGTTTGTTTACAAACAGGCACGTGTCACGTGGTGTTGTTTACAAACAAGAGAGCCACGTGGTGTTGTTTACAAACAAACCCTAAGTAGGTCACGTTACCCTAGTTACCAGAATGCCGGCTTCTGATTGGCTGAGCCTAAGTAGGTCACGTGACGTAATTAGGTCACGTTACCATGGTTACCAGAATGCCAGCCTCTCATTGGCTGAGAGCTTCTAAGTAGGTCAGTAGGTCACCCAGAATGCTGGCTTCTGATTGGCTGAGAGCCCTAAGTAGGTCACGTTACCATGGCAACGGGTCACGTGACCAAATGGAGGCCTCTGATTGGCTGCATGTCGATTGAGTAATAAACAGTACTTAACTATAGTCCCGTTCCGATACATACTATACTACTTACTTATAACCCGATATGGAATCCTTTAGATTACATGGATACACCTTTAGTTAGCAAACTGACATGGGAGTGATATTCAAACCTTTGTACGTTTTCACATTTTCTATATAATTGTTATTTTTGGTTGGATACAAGTCAGAACAGGAACCTACAGTCGTCATTCTACCCACAGAACCAAGGCACCAACCAAGGTTACACCTCTTCAAACCCTCATCAGCAGCAGGGGGGGGGGGTACAGGTAGACGCCGACGAAGGGCGCACCTATGATGTTGACACTTACGGTTTAATCCGCGACGACAGAGTTATATGTATGGACAGTATTAGTGACCTACTGTTTGCTTATGTAGATTACAAGCCACTGTGGGATATTAATTGTGTACATAATGTTCAATCGCAGTTTAAGCCTTGTGGTTGGAAGAATATGTTGTCGGGGGGAGATAATGATGTATACGGTACTTGGGATCCAGATAGCCTGTTCTTGCTGGATGGGGTCATGCATGGTTTCAAAATTGTTGATCCTCTGGTTAATATTCCTTCGTATGAATGTGTTAATTATGCCTCTGCTACGGGGGAAGCCTTTGACTTCATGAATGATATTATTTTGAAAGAGGTTGGTACCGGTAAGCTTAGCATTGTAGATAGGAAACCACACTGTGTACATGCTCTGGGGGCTGTTGAGAAGTCATCTGGTGGATATCGTCCCATCACTGACGCTAGCAGGCCTGAGGGCATTTCCATTAATAATTATATGTCGAGCACTTTTAATAATTTCAAATTCTGCAGTATTGACGAGATATGTGAGAGCCTTACTCCAGGTTGTTTTTTGGCGGTAACAGATGTTGAGGCCGCATACCGTACATGTATGATTCGACCTGGAGACAGGAGGTTCCAGGGTTTGGCCTGGAGTGTGTGTGGTCAGGACGTGTATATAGAGGATAATTTCCTGTCATTTGGGGCTCGAGCCTCACCATACATTTTCAACAATCTAACTGATGCTGTAACTAGGTATATGAACGCCAATGGCTTCAAGTGTTATAGTTATTTAGATGATTTCCTTCTTATTGGAGATATTTATGAATCTTGTAAGGAGGCTCAACTAGCATTACACTCCCTTCTACGTTCTTTAGGGTTTAATATTTCTTATAAAAAGGTACTGTCACCTTCTAGAATCCAACGTTATTTGGGTATCATTATAGACACTATCCAGATGAAGCTGTTGTTACCTGATGATAAAATACTTAAGCTGAAGGAGGAGCTCGCGTTCTTTGCTGGTCGCCGTCAGGCGACACGTAAGCAAATTCAGAGGCTGTGTGGTGTTTTAGGTCATTGTTTTACAGTAGTGAAGGGGGGAGGACTTTTTCCCATAGAATCATTGGATTATTATCTGGTTTTACTACCGGTAAGAGACGTATTACCCTGTCCAAGAACTTTTTTCTAGACCTACAATGGTGGAGAGACTTTGCCACTTGGTTCAATGGGGAAGCCAAGATGGTGGGCATGAGGATTCAAGACAATGTGAGCATATACACTGACGCCTCAGGATCAGGGTATGGCTCTACGTGGGGCAGAGACTGGTTGGCAGGCATGTGGAACAAGAACTTAGACGCTGTGAGTGATAGGCTCACACACCTCTCACACTGCCCGGGGGAAGACATACCTGATAACATAAATGTTCAAGAACTTTACCCGGTAGTGGAGTCTCTCTGGAGATGGGGCCCGGCCTGGAGGAACTGTCGTGTTGTTTGCTTTTCTGATAATACTCAGGCGGTCACAGGTCTGAACACTGGAAAGAGCTCTAATAATTATGCTATGGCCATGTTACGTAGGATTTTCTGGTTGAGTGTATTATTTAATTGTCATATTGAAGGAGTGCATATACCAGGGAAAATGAATGTGATTGCTGATGCCCTGTCTCGTTTGTATGAAAATAATATGAAAATCCCTATGGGTTTGTGTTGTTACAGATGTACTCCTGTTGCGACGACGACTGGAGACGAAGGCAGCCAAGGTTAGATCTTATTGTTGGTCGGAATCCACTTGGCGTACAAAAGCTTCTCAGTGGAAGAAGTATATCTCTTTCTGCGCCTTGATCATGGTAGCAGTGGTGCCTACTACGGTAGATGTTATGTGCAAGTTCATTGTTTTTCTTTCTGATTCCCTGTGTTTTGTGAGCATTGATAACTATGTATCTGGGGTCATTAGTTTAAACAAGTATTTTGGCTATGATATCTCGGATATTAGAGTGAATTTTATTTGTTCAACTACTTTAAAAGGCCTCAGGAGACTCCTAGGTGATCCTGTACCTACATGTGTGACTTTAACGCTAAAGAATTTGTTGAATATGTTCATGCATGTAGATTGTTTGAGTGTAAATGAAAGATGTATGTGGGCGTGTATAGCCACGAGCTTTCGTTCGTTATTAAGGAAGTGTAACCTAATATTTTCAAATTGGAGGGTCATTTCCTATGCAGGAGTTCTCTTATTTTTAAACCCTGGGGTGTTTTGCTTAGGATTTCGAGTTCTAAAACGATCCAATATGGTCAGCGTTTACATTTGGTACCTCTCACGTATGCTATAGGCTCGCCTTTATGTGCTGCAACTTTGTTAGCAAACCATTTCAATGATTGTCCTTCTGCCACCAGAGATTCACCTGTATTTATGTTAAAGGTGTCGGTGACTTTGGTTCCCCTTACATACCCGGTACTTAATAATTATTTGAAGAGGTTGTTATCAGCTATAAATATGGATGTCAAAGGGGCAGGTTGCCATTCTTTAAGGCGTTCTGGTGCTGCTTTTTTGCATAGTTGTGGTGTCCCACTGGAGGACATTAGACAAACGGGTGACTGGGCTAGCCTCACTGCCTTAATTTATCTGGCTAAGCCTTTGTCTTCTAGAATTAATTTGGACAGAATGGTAGTTGACGCTATGTGTAAAAAATGATATGTATGTTATAGTGATGTATGGTTATTTGTAATTCTGGGTGTTTGGCAGGTTTAATCCGGCCCAAGTCCATATAATGTATTGTGCTTTATTCACTCTCAGAATTACCTTTTACCAATGGTTGGATACGAGTCCCTTGTTTCCGCTATTGGTCAGGTCATTCGCGCGCGCCAAACCTCTGTTACCTGGTAAGGGGCGCCCCCTATGTTATGTATCTAGGCGGAGTGTGTACGTTGGTTACCACCTTTGTTTACGCCAAAGCGCCGCCCAGAGAGGTGGGACAGCTCGCTGCTCGCTTGCTTTGTGTCATATTCATTGTGGTTAGTTTATTAATTATATATATTTTTTTTTCTCTTTTTCAATTGGCTTATGTTGAGACAATACGTATCTAATAAATAGGCAGGTTTAATCCGGCTTAAGTCCATATAATGTATTGTGCTTTATTCACTCTCAGAATTACCTTTTACCAATAAAGGACATAGCTCTTTTATACTTAAAATGCATAAATCATCAGATATGTGGCTATTCGGCCCTCCAAAAATGTAGCCGGTCCTTCAACATTTAAACTTTGTGCTATGGGGTTACTCAAAATATGTTTGTGTAAAAACTGGATACCACTATATCTTCTGAATGAGTATCACATATTATTCAAAAATGTTTTTCGAAACAACAAAGCAAAACTGCTTGGACCACATACTGCTTTCTCCTAACATAACATGTAGGTGAGGGTGAGGACCAGAGGGTGAGGAGGCCTATGTGAATGGATATCCCAACATAACTTGAGATCTGCATACATGTATCAGGTAAAATGTAAATGATGACCACCCCCTTACAAATAACAAAGTTACATAATAAGTGGTGTTGTACGGAGGTGTTCATCATATCACCACATGGTTACATTGTAGTATTAGCTGCTTGTAGACTGCCATGGTGCCTCCTCAGCATGTTCTCACTGACGTGAGACAGTCTTTACCAATTACCACTGGAGGTAGTGAGAAGTGCTGAGATGCGTGTGTCATCAGTAGTTCTTGGGTGCACAGTTAACTTACCGTAAAACCCCGCGAATAAGCCTAACTCGCATATAAGCCGCACCCTGATCGACTCTGGGCTGATACTATAAACCGCAACTGCGATCTGATTTGCGTACTAGCTGGGGCCTATACTCGAGGTTTTACGGTACCACCTTTAAGGACAGAATAGTGTTAAATAAGTGGTATGATGCATGAATGCGGCCCTGAAGAGTAACTTACCACATCTGTATTTATGCTCACTGCCGATCAAGGTTCAGGCATTAATCAAAGTGGCATTCTCACCGAGCGTTTCCCACTCAGAGTTCTAGTACTGTTCTAATCTGCTATGTGGTTAAGTGTGAGTGGTGAGAATGCCCCTTTAAGGGTCAGCATGATTTACCAATAAAGTCATTGATTGAGTTTATTTTATTTATACTGAAAGTGTGCTGATATCCGATGCTAGACAGCACGAGTGACCTGATATCCACTCAATATTAGGTTTATTATACGATTTATCTATTCAAATGTAAAAATCAGAGAGCCTCGTTGTGGTGGAGAGAAGACCTGGGGAGCATTCATTATTTAAAAGGGACTGATCTACTTTCCCGCCCAAGAAATAAGATATTAACATGATATCGGAAACTTAACGAAATAATTTTTTTTCTTTGTAATGAACATAATATAACATAACATAACATAATTTCAGAGCCAACTGGCTTCATATTATGCATTTTTCACAGAAAGTGATTATTTGTAGTTTACAGTCACCTTACAGTTAGTGAATGTCGCATTACAAAAAAGCCCAGGAGTATTGGGATTTTTCTGCACATTAACCACAGAATTAGTAGACTCATGATGAGTTGACTCTTGAGTAATACCGGCCAGAGTTTGACTCATGGTCTTTCTGATTGTATCAGGAGTTTTGGAATAGGACTCTATGCTGGCCTCACTCTTATGACCTGTGACAGACTCTATTTGAAGGGGAATGATTTTTTGGATCAAGGAAAACATTTTCCAAAGTGAAAAATGTTGTTGGACATAGCCAAAATGGTCACCAAAGTTAGGTGATTTTCTTGAATAAGCCAATTCTCTTATGTTCATGACGCAATTTCAATGAAAATAAAGTCCAGAAAGAGATTTTCACTATACTCAATTGAAATATACTGATGCAATTTTTCAAGAAAAAAATAAAGCCAGGTGTTTCAAGTTATTGCACACATAGGAAATGACCACCAAAGTTGGGTCATTTTGATAAGTGACCCAACTTTGATCACCCCCAGTGCCCTCTGTGTGGTATTTCTAGAGTATATCTTGCAATAGTACTGTATATGGTATCACCATTTTGAAATATATAGTTGTGTTTTGATCAGTAATCTAATCTAGGTGACATTTCAAATGTTCGACTTTTCCAACGTTTGCCTCATTTCTGACTGACCTTGGAGTCGTCCTGCCCTTACAAGTTGAAAGATATCTTAAATGTTACATGTTGTGTCCCCTGTCCATATATGAAATATTTCATTGCTATATTTGTGGGTTCCCAGTTGCCATAGTTTTCACATGAGACACTCGTGAAAATGGACCAGCTTTAAGATCTGCTTTTGATGAGCCCACTACCCTGCACTAAATAGGTTGCCACATCCAAACCGCTTGGAATTTGGGGTCCATATTTACAGATATTACTCAGAAGATATTGGGGCATCATCCTACCCAATAAAGATGAATTATAAGATGGTCACCCGGGAAATTTCCCATTTCTGGTCGATTATGAATGGACTCAGCCAGATATCATCTGTAAAATAATCAGTTTCCCGTGTCCCTTAAATTTTTGGCAGAAGAGTGAAATTAAGCAAAATTACATACTTAAGCATTTAAAAACTTTGCAAATTCTTCATTTCCGCGGAAATCGCAAAATGAATACCTAGCGAAATAAAGTACTTTCACAGTAGTTAAGACAGGCATATCATCTAGTAAGTTCCTCTTGAATTCCACCACTGATTGGTCTAGACAGGATCCTAATTGCTAATTTTCCTATTTCACCTCACCATAATTATTAGGGCAGTCACTTATGGAATGTCTTCATTGGTCTAGACACGCCTATTACTAATACATGCAAAATGTTGTTTACGATAAGGACAGTAAGGAGAAAACTGGAACTTCAGTCAATGACTCTAAGGCAGCTTCCATTAGTTTATCCTGCAATACCCACGGCCGCAGTACAGTACTGTGGGTAGAGAATGGTGTGGATATAGAAGTTTAGTGTCTAAAAAGCTCTGGAAATCTAGCCCTCATGCGAGGTCACTTTAATTCTCACTCCCCTGTATCTAATAAACGGTTCTCTGGGCTGAAATTAGACAGGGGGTTTGCCATAAGGGAGTGTTCATTTATTAGTTACAGGGGGTGGGTGGTGAGATTTTGCAGGGAGGGGCCAAATTTGTTACGCCCCCCCTTGAGAGCACACAGAACGTTTTGTGCCCCCCCCCCAAAGGCGCCGGAAATTTTTCGCCTACCCACCTTTAAACTATAGTAACGCGCTGGCTTTTTTGCTAAAAAGGGGCTAAATTTCAAGAGGGGTTAGAATTTTTTACACCCCCCCTATTACGCCCCCCAACCCACCAACCCCCCCTGTAACTAATAAATGAACACTACCTAAATCCGCCTCTTAAATGCCCAGCACCCCTATATATACGGCTGAGTACCTGTCCCGACTGCGCTCTGACTATTACTGCACGTGCAGTAAGAACTGCGGGTTTAAAGCCACCACTGATTGGTCTAGACTTGGCTGTAATAACCTATTTGTACCTGTTACCTCACCCAATTAAGGCCCTTGGTAGGGTAAAGTCCTACTCATGGCCTGCCCTGATTGGGGGTGGATATCTACATCATGTGTTGACATAAAGACAACCATTACAAGGATAACAGGGAAATCAGCACGCAGAACATGAGGCCAAAATAAGGTTTGTCTCAAGTTACATAGTCTGAAAATCTAGGTAGGGTAGGTCAGATATCTTGTTTAATTTTTTTTTTTAATTGGCCAAAAAGTACCAAAAATTGACTCGAAAACTTGAGCACCCATTCTCGGACAACAGCGTTGACTTGTAGACTATCATATAGACTCTGAATTAGCTCAAAAATGTCTAATACATTATGACTTAGATATATTCCTTTTGCTTGCACACCACATTCTAAATTACTACTTGCCAAATTCCGAGTACCCTTATTAAATGTAATTGCTGGTAACATACTTCAGGTATAAATCCTCATTATTCTCATATGTCTGGCTAATCATGCTAATTAGTTTAGAGTGCCTATCTGAGAGATCAGAAAGAAATCAGTATCATGCAGTGAAAATCTCTTGCATGTCCATATGTTCTAGGCGGTATAACACACATATATGCTTACCTAACAAGGTTTGTACTGAAAGACATTTACTGGTCAGCTTTACATCAGGCCAAAAAAAAGGTGTGTTTCAGGCTATCCGACCTTACCTAGAAAAACAGGGCTGACTCTAGATCTTGCAGAAAAAAAAAATTCAAGTAATTTTTGGGCAGTTCAGAGTTGATTTGATATTTAACGAGTCCATACTGTGGTTCGGGCGTCAAAGCTGACATTTGCAAGTCAATTTAGCAACATTGCAAACACATGCCTGGATTGGCTCTGCCTCTGGTTTGGTCACATGGCACACTGTGAGTTGTTGAGGAGAATCTCTCCCTGGTTCTTTGTCACATTTGGTCAAGCAAGGATAGCCCTGACATGTACTTATCAGCCAGTCCGCCCGGATGGACCCACCATGATTAGTATGTCGTCATTGTTTACACCTGATAATAGGGACTCAAGAATCCGCTAGGTGAGCCCCTGTGCACGGTGCACACAGCAGTAGAGTATTTTGGTGCAGCTGTGCCTCACAGACACTGTTAAAAAACTCCCCTCTTAGGGAGTGACATTTCATCTGTTACTTTTAGGTAAGCACACAGAAATATACTCAAGAGAAAGGCCCATCCACCCATCCCTATAATAAGTAACTGCAGCTAAGAGAAGTTACCAAAAATTTTGAGATAAAATAGATTATATCAAAACCCTATTAATTTATGAATGCTTTCCGTTGCTTTTCGGTTTGTGATCTCATCCAATATGTTATTATATCATGTTAAAAAATGGAAGCAATCAGAGGATCCTCTCACCTCTTCCTAGACCATAACATCATAATACTTATGATTGGGTAATTAAGACAATTGGTTTACTCTATACTAGTATAATGGGTGATCATGTTAAGAGGGCCTGTCAATCATGGCTTAGCCTGGCCAGTACTTCAAATGCCCTCCAAACCCCTTATATAACTACCTCCCACATACCCCACTCACCTGGCAGACCCTATCACCCTCCCCCATACAGGTTCACTGGGACTCTAAAGCTGGATAGCAATAATATAGGAAATGTACTAGAGGAAATGGGGTGGATTTTATTTACACCTATTTGAAGATTGTCTGAGTTCTATGATAGATAGAAAGAAAATTTCAAAAGATTGAGTTTACATCTCTCACATTCTATATCATAAAAGAAATAGAATTGATCATTTAATATTTCTCATTTTTTTCTGGAGTCCCTACTAATAAATATTTGGTATCAATACAAATGGTATCATAACAGTGCTTGAACATATGAAAACATATTCAAGTGATTTAATGTTTGATTGAAAATCGACTTTGTGGGGTTCTGACCCCTTTGTGTGAGCCTTCCTCTGTTCTTACGGATCGCAGCCGGCAGGGTCTCAGCAGATGGATCCAAGTTGATAGTCTATAACAGGGTGTAATATTTGACCGGGTGCAATCTATGACAGGATGCAATGTATGACTGGCTTGAAAGAAAACGGGTTATTTAGGGCAAATGTATGAAAAATATGAAATAAAATTACTACTAATAAGATCTTAAAACTTTCTACCCCATCTGCACCTGCCCTAAATAAACTGTTTACTTTCAAGTCGGTCATATATTGCACCTTGTCATAGATTATCAATTTGGGGCTGTGTCTCACCAACTTGGGCCAATGTTTTTTTCGTCTATGACCGGGTGCCGTCTATGACCGGGTGCCGTCTATGACCGGGTGCCGTCTTTGACGCGCTGCCGTCTATGACCGGCCACCTTAAAATATAAGATTTTGAAAAAATAAATTTCTTCTTTGATATGTAAGGGATAAAATACAGAAAATGGCGGTGGTTACATATTCATATATACCTTCACCTGCCCTAGATAAACCTTTTTCTCTCAGGAGGTCATAGACGGCACGCGGTCATAGACGGCACCCGGTCATAGACGGCACCCAGTCATAGACGGCACCCGGTCATAGATGAATACATTGGCCCAAGTTGGTGAGACACAGCCGTGGATCGATTTGGTGAGACAGAGCCAGCGGCTAGCTGTCAAGAGCAGCTGTGAGCCTCAACCAAGGCCCCATGATTAATGCACTGAGCAGCTCACTGAGCAGCTCACTAAAAGGTGTCCTGAAAGAGAGGTGACAATCAAGTGCCAGTCAGCAGATCCATGCTAGGGCTACAGTCAGAACTGTGCTGAATATTGAGTTAACCATTTAAGGATGTCGGTAAAAGATGACATTTGTCATCATGATGCACCAATGCAGCACTGGCGAGAAACTCACCGGAGCTGCAATGGTGCATCATGTCAACATTTTGAGACTGTCTCAACCTTATAAGGTCAGCATGCTGCATGAATGCAGCAAGTTGCTTGCCAGGGCTGCATCATGACACCCAATGGCATGATGCATTAAAACATCACGCCGTCCTGAAAGGATTAATAAGTATGCATGAGCTCAACACAAGTGCACACTGTAGTGTATACTGATGAAGAACAGGAGGTCACCAAATATAACAGTCTGAACAGAAAACATTCATTTGATATACTTTATTGGGTATTGTGCATTTATAGAATTATTATATATGGACAATATTAACTGCTGTATTGAACCTAATAATATTATTTACTATAATACACTTGTTATTCAGGTGATTTCAATAAAAAAAATACAAGAAAATTAAGTTTTGCTTCTAAATTGACCTTGACCTTGAATCACTTTCATATAGACAGATTCCCAGTAAACAAAAAACGTTAAACTACATTTTGTAACGTTATTTAACGTTATATAACGTTTCTCTAAGACTACTCACTATGGCATAACGTTATATACAGCTTTAGAACGTTATTTCGACGTAAAATAACGTTTTTTTGTTAGCTGGGTTATGAACCTATGACATTGTAAACATATTATTTGGTGTTGAATTTGAAACTCTAGACCTGCAAACATCAGTGCATGTGGTGGAAGTAGCGTGCTCTGAATCCCAGCCCTACATTTCTAATGACTAAAGGTGATCTTGATATTTTTATAGGAACGCATCACACTCGGCTCCGCCTCGTGTGATAGGATCCTATGCACCACTCATGGAGAAACCTGTCCTTCAGACAGATTATCGTGGACTTCTGTCTATGTCCACATCTAGGGTAAAGTGTCTTTGAGTAGACCATGTACCTTTTGTTGGCCATTTGTTCTTGTTCTTTTGGTACCAAACTGAACTAATCAATGACTATTTCAGTGGGTTTCACTATATATATATATTGATACAATATGGGGAAATGCAGCACATACTATTTTACCATTTTGGGGAATTAAGCTCTAGTCCCCTCCGATGACTGTCAGCAATACCAGAGTTTTGGTATGATTATGCTTGGAGCTCTGTTTCTGATAATTTGCCAGCCACCTTGAAATAAAGTGCAAGAAATTGCAATAGTGTGATATTGGTCAAAGAACACAGCTAACCTTAACTAGAATTGGTTAATGTATTACATTCACACTCTGTCTGACATCACTCAACAGAAAACAAGCCCTTTCCCAGTGGGCACAGAGCATTGAGCCAACGTTGATGAATGATTGTCAATGTTGATTAAATGTTGATTCAACGTTGATTCAATGTTGAACTAAGTTTTGTTCCCACTGGGTTCCTTCTATTTAATACAAAAAATAGATATTCTAGTATATAGCAGCTGACTGATGATATGTTGTGGCTGACTCAAGGTACCACACTGGTTGACTCATGGAAGAGAAATCACTCCTTTTATGTATTGCAAGCCTAAAAGGCCTCATGGACATGAATATGGAAGTTGTAGCCTCACTGGCTGGAAAGTCCAATATGTAAGGATAACTTTAATATCAATTTTCAAATGCCCCTACATGTTAGCCTGATACAGAAGAGTACCTAGAATGATGTGCAAGTTAAACAGAGGTCCAAGTGGCCGACCCATGGTCACTTTACCCTATATGGCTTACCTTCCCCTTTCTAACTCCGCACTGCCTCCTCTGCAGGCTGCTTCATAGAGACCACAGCCAGTGGCAATAATTAGCGCCTTATTCCATGTTTGTCGAGTGTGTACCACCGTAAATTCCCGTGTATAACCTGCGTATAACCCGCATCCCGACTTTGGGAGAATCTTATAACCCACACCAGGGGTTAAAATTATGATTTTCAGTTTTGTTCTATACTTCCAAAATCCTTGTATTACCCGTCCCTTGACTTTGAGAATACCAATTACCAATACAAGGAAGGACATGGTTATGTCTGTCCCAATGGAATGACCACAGGTTCCCTGATAATACCTCACGTCCCTAGACCCCGACCAACTCCTCCCCCTACGTGACCTTCTCTCTGGTTACTCAGAGTAGCTCACGATGTGGAAAGTATAATGTAATTTGGAATACTTTAAGAGTCTGGTGGTGTAGGGCAGTGCTGTCTGGTGTGTTGCGTATCTAGTAGGAACATACACTGAAAATATAAATGCTCCGGCCCTCTGTCGGTAGTGGCTATCCCAGGTTTGTCCTAGGGACATTGGTCAGGCTTGACCAAATGCTATAGGGCACCTGGCCGTTGATAGCAGCACCACCTGTGCTAAGTTGAGAACCTTCAGTACAGGCCCTTGGCCACTAGGTAGGGCAGCTAACCTGGGGTTATGACATCACAGGGCAGGCCACTATTGCTTCTGTCTGAAGTGGTTCCCAGGACTTAGCCCTTCAGTGAGTAGGCCTAGTTACTGAGTGCCAATTCTATTCACAGGTCTTCAGGGTAACACAGACTGAAGCAATCACTATCCTCACTTAGGCCCCATCTAGAGGCAACCAAAGGAAGCACCGGGGGTTGGACATGGCCGCGCCCATGGCCTAACCCCAAGGAGCCCTATTCAGTATGGCCCAGGCAAAAAAACATATGACTAATGCCTAACTCAATGGTACTTAGCCTGATACTCATTGGAATGGAAAAGACCGAGGTGAGTTGGTCAGTACTGACCACCCTGACAATATTAACTAACCTAGCTTGGCCTTTTAGGGACCGAGAAAATTACTTGGTGAGAGATTGGTCGCATAGAGCATAGAATATCAGTGTAGGTCAGTGCTGTCTGGTATGCTGGATGCACGTGGCTGGTAGGAACATAGGTCTCAGTGAAGGAAATGCTTCTACTATATACTTTAATATAGCAGAAAATGCGATAACAGCCACCAGGACATTTACAACTTCTGACAATTACCCTTGACCTAAAAGATACAGCCTTTCTTCAAAATATTTCCAACCAAAATTAGCTGCTGACCACGGAAAATTTGAACACTGGTCTAGAGTGTAAAACCACCTGAATTTCTCCTGAATTCGCACCAAATAAATTGCATTTTCACTGATTCCCAATCTAGCCTTTGAAAGGAATGTAAACTCACTAAGAATCCCTTTACTATTATTGGATTGAAATTGGCAGAAATTCAGCAGCATGTGTACAAGTTTTCATAATATTGGCATCATTTCCAACTGAATTATTGACCATTCAGTGCCCCTGCAGTATTCATTTCTGACTATAATTTAGGTTTGATAATATTTTATTGACAAATCACAGGTTAAGTACATGTGATAGGAATTATGCCAATAATAAAGTTCCCTTATCGATCTCCGTATTATGAATCATTTGAAGCACATGAATCAATGATGATATAAAGATGATTGATTTACAGGCGATATAAAGATGATACAGATTAAAAACACACATTATATACACAAAGGAAATACATTACTTCACAACTAACAGGACACATCAGAGACGGACGACGACTAAAAAAAGGATCAGACAACTAGGAGGATGGCTCATTACCAGTGATTATTATCACCACTACTATTAAGTAATTTAGACTTTTTAAGCTCTAAAACACATTTCTTTCGTATATGACTCTCAGTTTTCTGTGGGATTACCCTCAGTGAGACCCATACTCAGTGCTGAGGACTCAGGGAAATTCAATACATTGACTTCTCTAGACATTCCCTGTAGTTTGTCAAGAAACTTCAGAGTGGTTTTTGTAATGTAGGAGGAATCCCATATATTTAATAACACGTTTGTGATAATTCCAAATATAGTTATGCAATTTAGTTAGAAAACTCATTCACCCTGCTGGACAGTGGGTCCTGCAGCTTGCCAAATACGCTGGACCAGATAGATTTCCGCAGGATATTATGCTATTTTATGAGAGAAAACAATAACAAAAAGTAGCTTTGATTAATATAAAAAACTAATATGTATTCTAGGACTTAGTGAGTGTTCATTTATTTATTACAGGGGGGATGGTGTCGTGGAGGGGCATAATTTCTTTTTACGCCCCTGCTCGGGAGCGCATGGAACGTTTCGGGCCCCCCCTCACCGAAGCAGGGAAATTTTTTCGCCCACCCCCCTTTGAACTATAGTAACGTGCAGCCTTTTTTGCTAAAAAAGGGGGTGAATTTTTTTTGCCCCCCCCCCCCCCCTCAAGAGGGGTCAGAATTGTCTATGCCCCTGTAACTAATAAATGAACACTCCCTAACAACTTCAGTTCTAGTTTGAATATTTGAAAAATTCTGTCTGTCAGTTTTAGAAACCCCGGGATCAGCAGGACAGCTGGTCTGGTGTGGATCGCTTCTTGAAGTAGTGGCAGAGCAAACACACCTCTTCCTCCCTCCTGTGTAATTACTTCATGTCATATCGCCTGATTCCAACTGCCTAATTTCAAAGTATTTGGCTAGTCAGGCTTATTTCATGCCTACCATTTAATAAGAAATGCATGGGCTTTGACTTTCACTATTCTCTATACTTTTCCGTATTCGAATGGGCCTGTAACGGTTGATAATTGTCTGATTGACATGATTCTTTTTTTGTTGTTCTTCTTACATAAAGAGCTTTCAGGTAAACAGATCTGATATGACACTATTAATTCTATTTTCGATGAAACACCCTAATATCAGCTTATGCAAGGTTAATAGTTTTTTCGGGTTGATTCTTTGGCAACATGGATAAATCTAACCTAAGAAAAGGTCCTGATTAAGAATTTTGATTTTTAATTTACCCGTAGGGGGTGTAGGGGGCCAAAATCCAAGATGGCTGCCAAAAAGAATCAGAATGACGTCGTGTTGTGTTCAGGGAGTGATCATTTTTTAATAACAGGGGGGGTGGTGGGTTTCCGCGCAGAGCGTGCAAATTTTTTTACACCCCCCCGGTCGAGGGGTCAACATTTCCCCCCCCCCCCCCTTACGGCCGAAAATGGGCTCGCACTCGGGCCCTTTGAAGCATAGTAACGCACAGGCTTTTTGGCTCAAAACAGGTTTAATCATTTGACCCCCCCCAAGAGGGGTCCAAATTATTTTGCCCCCCTGGTCAAGGGGTCCAAATTTCTTTGCCCTCCCCCTAACCCACCACCCCCCCTGTTGTTAAAAAATGATTACTGCCTAATATTGGTCCCAGCAGACTTCTAACATTACCTACCCCCCTATATTTATACTAGGGAATCCATTGGTGATATTGGTTTGTTGCTAGGATAAGTGATTGCCTAGCAATGGACACTCTAATTGTTTATTTGTTTAGCAACACTGTTTCTTCTACCCTCTAGCTCATTTCTATGCTCACCTAACCCTCCCCCCCCCGCCCCCCTATATTAGTACCAGGAAATCCATTGATGATATTGGTATGTTGCTAGGGTTACTGGATGCTTAGCAACGGACACTCAAATAGTGTTTATTTACGCAGCAACACTGGTTTTCTCACCCTCTAGCACATTTCCAAGCTTACCTACCCCCTGTATATTGCTACCAGGGAATCCATTGGTGATACTAGTTTAGTAACCTCTATAGACTGGGGTCCCACAACTCGAAATTTGTGTCCATGGCACTGCTGCATATCCCTATGTTAATCTATTGCCAAGATGCTACACCCTAACACCGGATGTCACTAGTGAGTCATGGTCGAGATTTAACCTGTGGCTTTATTACCTGTTTTGTGTTGGATGCTACAAAATCACATTTCTAAGCCCCTTTTCTCACATTGGACCCCAGTCTACTATACTTGGGTGGGTAGGCTAGGACTAGCAACTGTTGGGGAATGGTCCAAGTATCTAACTACCAGTAACTCAATTCATGATTCACTGGTATTGATATAGGGGGGTAGGGAAGGTTGGAAATGAGCTAGAGGGTAGCAAAACCAGTGTTGCTGAGCAAATATACAATTAGAGTGTCTGTTGCTAGGCAACCACTTAACCTAGCAATACACCAATATCACCAATGGATTCGCTGGTATTGATATAGGTAAGCTTGGGAATGAGCTAGAGGGTGGAAAAACCAGTGTTGCTAAGCAAACACAGACTTAGAGTGTACATTGCTAACCACTTATCCTAGCAACACACCAATATCATTATAGGGGGGATAGGTAATGTTAGAAGTCTGCTAGGACCAACATTAGCACAATGCAGGACGTCGTTCTGATTTTTTATTTTGGCGGCCATCTTGGATTTTGGCCCCTTACACCCCCTAGGGGTAAATTACAAATTTGGCAACATCAAAATTCTTGATCAACACCTTTTTTAGGTTAGATTTATCCATGTTGCCAAGAATCAACCAGAAAAAAACAATATCCCCTATAACTACCATAAGCCAGTGTACTATGTGTGGAGGCGGGTGTCACTCAAGGAAAATAAAATGGTAGCTTCAGCATTTGCATCTCATTAGAAGTTATGTTTTCATCCAGCTTTAATTGTTACATAGAGAGGAACATGTCAGGAGACCTGATGATGTAATTATGTTTAAGGCAAGAGGTTTGTATCAATTTGCTCATGTTAGCTTGATTATCTGTATAACACAGATAAACTGTCCGTTTCTTTTTCGTTACGTGTTGATGGGATGGAATCAGAATCTCTAACTATTATTTTTTGGACAAATAGCTTTATTATAAGGAATATTACCATTCCATGTGTGTTCACGGTATATGCAACTGTTTTTTGGGGGTAATCCTTGTCACTAATGTGAGTAAGTAGGTCCGGGTTATACTTCAAAAACTTCCTCCGTCTTAAATCTAGTTGAACATATGTTTTATATCATGTTCCCCATATTATGGAAGTGGAAGAGACACAAAGCTCATGTTTCTTGTTTTTTCAAAGTGTTTAATTAGGTAAATTAATTATGTAAACATAATTAAATCATTCCTGCACATTGCTGTTCCTCTACCAAGACCTCTTCTTTTGTCAGTCTCAACGGTTATACAAAAAAATTTGTCATCTCGATCATATACACTAGAACTTATAACAGCGTCAGCTAAATGCCATAAGGCCACAAAAAAAAGAAGTTTTGTTTCAGGTAACATGGGAAGAAACTCTAGGGTCGGTATGTCGGATTTTTATTTTTTAACTTTATTTTTTCAACTTCCCCTCTAAAATTGACCCAAAAATGTCTAAAAATGGAGAAATTTTTTCCAAAATTTTGTAAACCTAAAATGGACCCCAAAAAAGTCTTAAAATATAACAATTTCTTCAAAATTGCATAAAAAAAACGTAGGGTCGGCCCTGTTTAGATAGGGTCGGTCGGGTGACCTGAAACAATTTTTTTTTTTTTGGCCTTATGTGCAAACATAACCAGGTAAGAGCTGCATCAAGCAACCTGAAGGCTTTGGGAGCTAATCTTTGTCTTTGTTTCATAGTGGGTCCAATATCCGTTAGTACCCCCTTTAAAAGAAGTCCAAATTCATCTGGTGCCCCCGCCCAGATCAATCCAAGTCCCCTGTTGTTAACACTTTAAGATGGTATGATGCTTTAATGCATCATACCCTTGGTTGTCAGGATGCATTCATGCAGCCCTGGCGAGTAAATCGCCAGGGCTGCATTCATGCATTATGCCAACCTCATGATGTGGAGACACTCCTGAAGGGCCAGCATGATGCACCAATGCAGCACTAGAGGTTTTTCGCCGGGGCGGCATTTCTGCATCAAAATGCCCAACGTCATCTTTTCACAACATGCAGTCCTTAAAGTGGGTATATCCGATTTTTTTTCAAATTCTAAATCTTACTTAAATGTATTCTAAACACTGTAAAAGTATAATCTTTAGAGAATAGTGGTCAATTAAATGTCACCAATGGTTGTTAAGCGGTTACAAAGGGATCTGATATCCCCCAAATATGGGCTTTTCTAGTATGATTTCAATGGATGGAATAAAAGCTTGCACGCTTCTATTCAAAAATGACCATATGTTAGGCAATATATATTCTGACTAGAGCAAAATCGGAGGGAATTAGGGGAATGAAACAGATAGTTTGTCTAATAAATTATTTGTGAACATTCTTACTCATTTTTAGGGAAATCTATTTTTCTTCCCAACACATCGGATTTATTAACTTTAAGGAATTAACAGATGCCCACTCCCTCACTGACCCCTTAGCACAGAGTATGTTCCCACCAGACACCTACTCTCGTTCCCAAATCCTTCTGAAAAAAGGCTCTGGTAACAGCCAAATGACCTTGACCTTTGGATTTTGCTATTTCTGGGCCACCCCTGCTGGTAGCCTGGAACCAGTGGACAGGAACAGGAAATGGAACTCGAAAGTCTGATGGTAAAATACAGTAAAACTACCATCATACATTCTGGTTCCTGTCCACTGGTTCCAGGCTACCAGCCGGGGTCACCCAGACCCACAAAATCCCAAGTTCAAGGTCATTTGGCTGTTACCAGAGCCTTCATTTTAAAGGATTTGGGAACGAGAGTACCAGACACCCAGCACACCACACAGCACGGCCCTACACCACCGCACTCTTAAACTATTCCAAATTACATTATACTTTCCAGGCGGTGAGTTTTTCTGAGCAACTAGAGACTGATTTAAGTGGCCCTTTTTTAAGCTCAGGAAGGTCTGCCAGAGAAGTGACACTACCAGCCTGCTCGTTTATGGTTATTGATGGAGGGTCTGTCCACACTGATAACATACATGCTCCGGGCATTAGTCTGTGGTGGTTAGTCACAGGGATCTTGATCAGACGTGACCAAGTACTTTTTAAAAATGACTGAGGCCTTACAACGTATGACTACCCAGTCAATATTGCTTAGTGGGGCCCATAGTGGGACCATTACCCAGATATGGCCAAGCCCAGCTGGCCCAAGTAAAAAACATATGAGCCCCAGGGACCAATGCTGACTGGTTAATGCCTTACTCAAAAGGACTTAGCCTAAAACTCATTGAAATGGAGAGAACTAAGTTGATTTAGTCAGTACTGAGCAACCTGGCAATATCAACTAACCTAGGTTGGTCGTATATGGAGTCAGAAAATAACTAACTTGGTTACGCTATAGGGACTGAGAGATCGATGGGATAGAGAGCCAAAATAATATCAGTGTAGAGACTGATTTGAGTGGCCTCTTTTTAAGTGTAGGACGGTCTGCCAAAGAAGTGGCACTATCTGGGCCTTAGTCTGTAGTGACTATTCCAGGTTAGTCATAGGGATATTGCTCAGCATGATAAACTGACATTTAAAATTGACTGAGGCAAAACTAAGGCCTCCCTATAAAAGGCATAGCCTTATACTCATGGCAATTGAATGACTGAGGAAGGTTGGTTACTACTGACTATACCCATGATAGCTTTAACTAGGCACAGTTGATCACATAGGGATCCAAAATATGACTAACTAGGTTCAGCACTATTGACTGAGATTTAGAGTTCAAAGCTTATCTGTGCATCAACACAGCAGAATGATTGATTAAAAGCATGTGAACAAATACAAGATCTGAGAGACTGGGATGAGGGAGGGAATAATAATGGCTCGGATTGCTACACAACATTACCCAGACTGGATATGGTGACGCTCCCATTGTAATATAAATTCTGATTTTAACCAAAATGTTAAAAATAACTAATTTTATGTGTCTGTGAGGATGTTGATACTTACATCTAATAACAGAAAAAGTATGTAATACATGTAATAACCTGAATTCCTATAGCTAAACACAATAAAAATCAAATAGAAAATAGCTCTATGATACAATTAGTGTTTTCGCATTCCTTCAATCTTCATCGACACCAAGTCATTGTTTAACAACAGGGGGTCAGGTAGATTTAGGAGGAGGGGAACCAAAAACATGTGAACCCCTTGAAAGGGTCGGCCGTACCTAATTTCAACCTCCTTAGGGGGAGCCAAAAGAAATCTGACCCACTCGTGCAAAAAACCACCGAGTCCCTCCAGTTGTTAAAAAATGACCACTCCCTAATGCTTTTACGATACATGGCAGAAGTGACATAATAGATTGGTTGACAACACATGATTTCTAGTTCACCTAGTTCATCCCATTAGTGGCCGTGCATAATACTGGCACAGGTTGATTATTATAACCTGCCCCAGGGCTTATTACTCAAGGTAACGTGATTCAGGTACTAGGCCTTCCTGTATAATCACCCTTCATCTGGATAGATACAAAGAGCTCTACATTAAGGTCATTGAGCCAGTGGTGACTGCACCAGCCACAGGTTTTAACAAGACATCAGCCTTGAGAGTGAGTAGGCTATATAGGGTAACATGGGAAGGTGTGCAACTGGAAGTCCACCCTGGTCTATGGACGTTACAAATAGCCTCTACACATCAGTAGTGTCTACAACAACCACTAGGGCATGTATTAGCCCCATCTAGTGGTTGTAGTAGACACTAGTGGTATGTAGAGTCTATTTCACGTCTTTGTCACATCCATACTTCACCATGGACTCCTAGTTGCACACCTTCCCATGATATCCTATACAGCCATCTCACTCGCCAAGCTGAGGTCTTGTTAAAACCTGTGGCACGAGCAGAGCCCTCGGGCCATATTACACAGGGCCATAGGCCAAGTGCAATATGGCCTAAGGCAGCTCGTGTAGTAACCACTGACGTCAGACGAGGTTACTGACTCAAAAACTGCTGAGTGAAATTAAACTGACTGACTTTAGTTTTCGTTTCTTGTACTTGTAGTTCACCAAGATACTTTAGAGAGATTTCCTCACACATTTAGCAGCATGAAGTAGTTTCCAATAGTTACCTTATATCTTTATATCAGATTTTACTTTACAGGCTTTTTAGGTGATATTTTAGTAATACCCATGTTGAAATAAAACAGAACTGTGTGCTAGCGTTTGATTCTAAGTGTGATGTGTCAATTTCTGTTCTGGCAGAAAGCCTGGGGAAAAGCTGATCCAGTGTTGTATAAGCATGGTCCTAAGAATAAGCGCGGGGATTGCGATATGTATTCAATATAATATTTCATATTTCAGGCCATAACTCCACTTCTTCTTGAAATAGTCACATAAATCCTTTTGCTATTTAACACCAATGTACCCTATCATTGTCTAAAACCGTTTTAGAAATAAAGCTTGCATTTGTAAGGGAATCACTGGAACTATTGAAATAAATATGCCACAATAGTAGATGAGGCTAGAAATTATGAGAGTGTTTTGTCAGCTATAGGAATGTTATTGTGTTCATTGGGGTGGAATAATTTTATTACAAGTAATAGATGGATAAATATACATTCAAATTACATGACGACAGGAATTTGATCCCATCCCATATGAGCAACGATGGACACGACACTGCTTGTATCCTTATATGAAAATGCTAATAAAGTTTAAATTTGTTCAGAAAAAAAAGCCCGCCCCATTTATAAACCTGCTCCGTGTATAAGCCTGGTATGTTTAATACACGGGGAAATACAGCATCTAATCTGTCATGAGCAGGTGTGAGCCCCTGCCCAGGCCCCATTATTGATATACGGAGCAGCTCACTAAAAGGTGTCATGGAAGGAAGCTGACATTGAGGTGTAAGTGAGCAGATCATCATGAGGTTCCAGAATGGTCTGAGAATGGTATCTTGTGCATCGAAATGGGTGAACTTAACAAAACTTGATTATACTGCATTTGGAAGTGTAGGGTACAATGGCCCAAGAGGGTCAAAATGTAATTAGAAAAATAAAATCTATTTTGCAGAAAAGTTAGAGTCAAAGTGTAAAATGAAAAGTGAAAAGTGATTTCAGTTTTAATAAATGGGTGTTGTCAGTCTGTCAACTCATTCAAAACAGCCTGTGACAGGTATCTTTTAGCATTGGGCATATAGGGAGGGTCAGGGATGTAGGCCGCATTGCCACCACATAGACATTTAGTTTATTCCGATTCTCCTTATACTCTAATCCCCTATTTATGCCTAAGTAACTGTAATAACCAAAGTTATATATGTTCATACCAATGAAATACTGTAGTATAGTTGCCAAAGAGGGTCAAAAAGTGAAATTTCTTTTCAGAAATGAAAATTCATTTCTTGAAAATTGAAATCAAATTTACTTTTCAATATGAAAATTGATTTTTCAAAATGAAAATTGAAATTGAAATTAGCTTTCACATCTTAACTTCAATTCCACTATCACATTTGCAAGTGAGAAATTACTGCTGTCAAAGTGTCAACTGTCAAGCAACAGTAACACGCAGTCAATTGTAGATTTACAGTGCATTTTCATTTCAGAAATGGATGCTGTCAATATGTCAACTGTCAAGAACAGCTTGAATTTTCATTTCAATTTTCATTTCTGAGGAAGGAGTTCACTTTCTGACCGTCTCGGACCAGTGTAGCTATGGTTTTATTCTACACAATATCAACTTTCTTGAAGGAATGTGCAGATTTATGTTGACTAGTAGGTTTGCTTGAATGAGTAAGTAGGAACTAGGAAGTGTGCTACCTTTTGGTCACCCAACTTTGGCACTGACATTTGTAGCTTGCCAGATATACTATAAACCACTATAGCTGATTTTCTACAACATTTAAAAAAAAGATAGGGCGAATCATTGTCATCGATTTCAGCAGATTCTAGCATTGAATAGAATCAGACAGAGAATCAAAATATGGATTTATTCTGGACATGATTTTCTAAACCTGACTTACTTCTGGGATTCCTGGGACAAGGGTCCTCACACTCATATGGTACCGATACAGTGAAATCTCGTTATAAGGAGGGCTTTTTGGCATGTCAAATTTGCTTATAATAATCAACAATGTTCCTTATAACCAATGCTAAATATAGAGAGAACCTGTAATTTTGGCAATGGCAACTTGTTCCTTGCAACATACATTCCCCTATTGCAGTCCACCTTAGGCCAAAAAAAAAGGTGTGTTTCAGGTTACATAGTCTGAAAACCTAGGTAGGGTAGGTCGGATTATTTTTTTTTAAATTATTTTTTTTTTTACTTTGGCCTGAAAAGCTCCCAAAAACTGACTCGCAAACTTCAGGGCTGACTTGTCGACAACGGCGTTGACTCCTGGACTATCAAATTGACTCTGAAATAGCCCCAAAATTACTTAAAATATACTTCTTTTTTTTCAAAATTGGATAAAAATTTATAGGGTCGGCCCTGTTGTGCTAGGTAGGGTAGGGTAACCTGAAACACACCTTTTTTTTGGCCTTGTGACGAGATTTTACTGTAGTAACCTGTAGGGGATAGATATAAGTGTAAGGAGGTCAGAACGAAGGAGTGGGTGCACACAACACATGAATAATGGAGGAGGAGGCAAGCACAGTGAGAAGAACATTGGAGGCAGGTGTCACTGACTACACTGATAATCTAACTGCCCGGACCCTTAGTCTGTAGTGACTATCCCAGGTTAGTCATAGGGACAATGGTCAGGCATAACAAAGTGCTAACACATCACTCAAGCAGAACAACATATGACTAATGCCTTATTCAAAAAGACTGATTGACATGGTGAGACTAAGGTGAGTTGGTCAGTACTGACCACCCTGACAGTATTAACTAACCTAGGTTGGTCTTATAGGGAGCCAGAAAATGACTAACTATAGCTTATGTACTTTGAGTGATTTGTTAGCCAGTACTGACTAAGTTCTGGAGCCTAAAGATTATCAATATAGGTACTGGAAAAGTACTGCAGCAGCCACCTGAGCGTCAGCAAAGGTTGAGGCCACTTTAAAAAAGGTTGTTTCTCATCACCCGGCAGTGAGAAATGTGATGAGGGTGTTTAAACAAAATAATCTTTTTTTTTTTACTGAGAGCTGACATATTTAGGGAAATTAAGAGCTTTTTTGCGCACAATTTTGACGTTTTAGCAGTTAAGAATATCATATTTATTCGCAAACGTTGTTATAATGCAAGTTATTCCTAGATATCTGCATTATTGACAGTATACACTTTGAGTTGATACCAAATATGGCGATATTTGTCTATTCTTTGACAGATTTTTCAAAGTCTAATAAAAACAAGAAGTTTTTCCCAAATTCACGATTTTCATTATGTGCGCCAGGAACAGAAACAACATTTCTTTGCGTGGCCTAAAATCAGAATTTTCTCTCTCATTCAAAGTCATGTTTTCTTCCTGTTTAAATCATTTCATAGCTACTAACAGGACAGAAGAGCTTGTGATGTAGCTTCATTTTAGCAAGAGCATTGTGTAAATTTGTTCATTTATTCTCCTTTATCTTGTTGGAATCATCAATATTTTTCGCAGGTATAAATGTGGATGTTTGGTTCTGACCAATTATCTGCACCAGGGTTTTGTTTTCATAAGTTTAAAGTCAGCCCACTAAAACATCATCTTGTACCATAGCAACTTGGTGCCACACATAAAATGTGGGAGACACAATGACAAGCCATTTTAATGGTACGCGACAAAGAAATAATCCCTATGGAAGGCTTTTATTACCATTTGATGTTTACCCGTGCAACAAGAATACTCTCAGCTGCACTGTTTAACACCTTTCTTAGGGGTGGTTCAATTTGTTTTGGCCCCTTCATCAACTAACACCTTCTTTCTGTTGTTTAAAATAAAGACCACTCCATTACTGACCCCTCAACAGAGTCTCAAAGTATTCCAGATTAGATTATAAGAAAAGACCACCGTAATTTTATGTGACCTTCACTGAAAAAGTAAACTTGTCTCCAGACTCGTCTAAGTGACTGTCATAAAATAAACAAGTCACAGGTTATCTAACCTATCAGGTTACCATCCCACAAATAGAATCTGGAGCTTGCAAATGTCAGGTTCTGGGCTGACACATGCCAAGTGGGTCTCCAGCTAGAAGATCCGCTTCCTTGTCACTTAGACGAGTTCTCAACTCGTTTGTTTTATGACAGTCACTTAGAAGAGTCTGGAGACAAGTTCACTTTTTCAGTGTTTTATCCTTAATATTGGTGCTAATTTGCATTATTCGGAGTCATGTTATACAGCATCGGGCATTGAAACCTGAAATAACATGGACAGCTTAATTAAAGAGTGCTGTCACAAGAGAATAAAAACACAACAAGCCTCACTAAGTCTATCCAAATACAATACATTTATAGTCTTTATCAAGTAGTTACTCACCATTCGTCTTTTCCATTTCACAAAGAGAATTGATAAGTAGGCCACAAGAGCCAATGTAAATAAAACAAATAGAAAACATAAAAATACCTGTGCCCACTCTGGCCTATATTGGCCCTAGAGTGGCCCTTAATTGGCCGTCATGTAGGGGGATTTCTTGTGTGGTCTAGAAACAATACATATACTAGTAAGCCAATTATTCCCACTGCCTGTGGTCTCTATCAATGTACTGCTTGGTTGGAAAGGAAGAGATGAAATGGTGGGGAATTTAGGAATATATTTTATTATTTTGTGAGTCAATGAGCCAAAAACAACACATTTTTGCTTTTTACTTCGCAGGAAATACTGTCTACCAAGCAATGAGAGGGTACTGTACAAGCAATGAGAGGGTACTGTACAAGCAATGAGAGCGTACTGTACAAGCAATGAGAGGGTACTGTACACAATTAAGTGCTGGTTTCAAAAGAGCGCCCGTCTTGTATAAGCGCCGGGGGTACAGGGGTCTTGAAAGGTTCCTTAAGCACTAAAATAGGATCTTGAATAAGTGCCTGTCTTGTGTTTAAATGTGGGCCAAATTGAAGAGTGCCCCGGCGCTAAAATCGTGATTGTACGGTATAGCGTGCAGTAGGGGGGGGTCAAGTGCTGTGGCGCCCTCTATACCGCAGAGCATATAGGGGTCGGATCGAAAAAAGATGCTGATCTTGAGGTACATAAGGACAAAACACAAAATTCACAATTTCACTTAACAATTTTATTTTCCTGAAAGGGTAGCATCTTGGCTCCCTGAAATCGATGGGGAACTCTGTTTGGCCCAAGAATGCAGTTTTTATTCACCGTAGACCACATGCTACCCTAATCCCGAGGCGTCTGTGACGTTAATGAATAGTGCACTGCAAGAAACTCTTTTAAAGTGACCTAGGTATTCCAAATTTTGGCTCCTAGTTGGCTGACTAGGTACTATTAATCCTATGAAGTTTCAAAGCTGTAAGTCGTAAATTGAAAAAAATTGTGGCACTTTTAATTATGTAGAAAATAGAAAAATCCAAAGCATTCTATACCACTTTACTAACTTTAGCCTTGTTTCCTCAAACTTGCTCGGTTTACCATCAAAATAGCTGTGTAATATCTTTAATATGTCTAGTTCCCAAAATATCAATCCTTAGATAATGGTATTGGACCATCTGGCCACACCAGTCATTGCAATGTGGTGTTGAATACTCTATTAACGTCACAGACGCCTCGAGACTCATAGCAATTCCCTAGAATCATCATAGAATGATCACAAGTGTTCAGAATATGTTAAAAACTTACAAACAAATACAAAACAGGTTACTGAACTATTTAATGCCAATATACGATGAGATATACCACTCTTAAATTATGCACTCAGTCTTTGAAAATTTAAAAAGTTACATTTTCATCAGTTTTCACAACACAATCTGTGGAGCCATGTTAATAGAAATTCAACATCACGATGACATTTCTCAATCTCTAATCTGAAAGGCAAACCTTCTTACAGTCATTTAAAACAATAATAATAACTATACCAGACCTCAGAGGTAATTACCAGCTGTCTGTGTGAGACCTATACAAGAATTCATTAACGTCACAGACGCCTCATGTAGATATCATACGTCATTAAGCACTTGAAACATGAAGTTTCTACTACGGCCAAAGCACTTCACTCATACTATAGATATATGGGGCATGTTGTATCAAAATATTGGGAGGCTGGCTGCAGGAGTACTAGTCAATTCCTTCAATTATAGAATAATGAGGCGTCTGTGACGGAAATTAAATGGCCTTAAAATGTAGATAAACTTTGAAAAATAAAAGTTTTTTTTGTATTATTTGGGTTCAGATTATTAGATTAGATGCCCCTTTAAGCATGTGGTAAACTTACAGCATTCAATTCAATTAAGTAGTCCATGTATAGAAGACATTCAATTTTTCTCTGAGGCGTCTGTGACAAAAACTCATGAATGCATAAAATGACATGAAATTGCCAGAATAAAGCACAGCCGGGTAAATGTAGCAGCCTAAAATGATGAAGGGGGGTGTGCAGATGGTACATATATAATATAATATTATGCTTGGATGGCCTTTTGGTAGATGGTACTATAACTCCTGACAGAATTTCATAGATTTTTAAGAATTTGTTCTCAAAGTGCCAACATTATAAGTATAATCACTTTGGATCATAGAAAAAACTATACACAAGAGTAGAGGAACATCTATTCTACCCATTAAAGTCATTGTATACCACCAGGGACCCATATTTCACGGGCCAAAACCAATTTGCATATACATGCATTACTGTCACAGACGCCTCCGTTACTGTCACAGACGCCTCACTGGTATACAAATACAGCATCCACAAGGTACATAGGGTATTTATCAATGAAAAAGCTGTTGACAATCCATCAACATATCCATATAAGGGTAATAGATACAAAAAGATTTGAATGAAAACATGAATATATGCTCGAGAGGGTATAAGGTGTAAAGTGTCTGTGACTGTTTTCCAAAATTTTGTTCTGGAAGTGCCCGAAATATAACCTTAATCACATGGGATCGTAACAAAACTACACAGAGGGGATGGGAAACATCTATTTTATTCTTTTTAGTTGATACATACCACCAGTGACCCATATTTAATGGGCTAGGACCAATTTTCCTTGTCATTTCATTACTGTCACAGACGCCTCAGTTACTGTCACAGACGCCTCACCCGTACACAAATACAGCAAACGCAATACATATGGGGTACTTATCAATGCAAATGCTGTTGATGATCCATCAACAAGACCCAATAGGTATTATAGGGTACAATAATTTAAAATAAAAGCATAAATATAAGCTGGAGAGGGTAACATGTGTTGAGGCGTCTGTGACAGTAACTCGAGTTCCAATACACTATATTGCACATAAGGGAGAGAAAAAGTAGGCATGACTCAAATTTTTTCTAGCCATGAGCACACCAATTGGGAGGCTCTAGATTGCTGGTAGTAAGGATAATTAGTGAATACTATTAATAAAGATATAGGCCCTTTTATTACTGTCACAGACGCCTCCAAAACATGTAGTGGCTACACTTGAAGGTCACTGTTGAAAAATTTGCGCGGGATATGAAAGTGTAACAAACTGATTTGTTCACATAACATATATAGCTACTAGGAAATGCTGTTTAGTGATAGTTTTTGATGTCTCAGTTGACATGAGGGCCTTATAAAACATGGATAATTAGCTAAAAATCATGGATTTTAGCCATTTTTCAACTTTGGAGGCTCATAAATCAGCCAAAAATCATCGTATATGCAAAATTTTAATTTTTTCCGAAAGCCTAGAGACTGCCCTCTTATGAAAAACCAACAAAGACCTAACTGGTGTATGTATTTTTATTCTGTGGCTCTTGCAAAGCAGAAAACCCCCCAAAACCCAGATCGGCATCTTTTTTCGATCCGACCCATATGCAGCTGCACCAGCCTGTAAGTGTCAGTCTCAAACAGGGCAGGGAGGAGGTCACACTGTACAGTCCAGTGTGGGGACAAGGTCTTTAGGGTACATGATTGGTGTGAGGTGGCAGCACTGTACTGTAGGAGAGCCATGGTCAGATAGCCTACCCTCCAGTACATTTGTATTGCATTGAGAGAGCATGAATGAAACCCTCATATTGAGATAACAACTGAAGCTTCATAATGCTACATTGAAATATAACTTGGAAAAGGGTAAATCTCTACAGGAAAAAATACAACAGAATTCAAACTTGAATAGCTTTTGTGTAATAACTGCTTAAAATATGGTTAAAAATGACTCTGTGTAGTTTCCACTCTAGCCACTCAATGCGGATGGCGCTGCAGCACTTGATTCCCCCCCTGAGCATGCAGTAACCATGGGTAGTTCTGCATCCTGCTACTTTTCTACATGTTCGGCCTATGGCCAGCGTGCAATAGGACCCAAGCACTGGTTGTGCAATAGCCGCTTACTCAGTCACTTTAGCATCCAGCTCTGTATATTTACACACTTTGCATTTGTTACTCCTCAACTGTTTACACAATATGGAGGTCACCAAATCTGTGGTGTACACAAAGATTCCAAATCAATTTACTTGTGGACGTTTCTACTTCAAACAAAGATTTGTAGATTTCACGTAATATACGCTTAGTCAGTTAATAAATATAAATTGATAGGTGCATACAACATAGGATGAAGGATGTCATTGGTACCCCCTGAATCAATACACCGACATTTACATAATTCCACACAGCCAAAAACAATTTTCTCATTTCAAGAAAATAAGACAAATAAACTCGCCTGGCGGACATATGACTAGTTTTAAGAAAATGATTCCTCTTAGACATTTGTCCACCAGGCGAGTTTATTCATCTTAGTTTCATCTTAGTTAGTAATGAGAAATTATTTTTTGGCTGCGCAATTATCACATTGACAAAGGGGTTACATTAATACATTATTTTTGGCACAGATGTTTGAAAACGCTAATCTTTGTAAATCTATTTGATTGAGGAAAAAGGTCTGTCTGTTTTCATCTTTATACTCAAGTATGAGAAAGGAAATATATAATCAAAATCAAAATGAATTGGATGGCAATGACATTTCTTTTATGACATGCTGTGTTCAAATGATCAAATGACATTTCCCATGCCATAATATGGCCAAAATAGTATGAAAATCAAGGAAGGGTAGGTGGTTTTTTCTTTTTTTTAAATTTCTTTTTTTTTTACTCTGGCCTGAAAAGTACCCAAAACTAACTCGCAAACTTCAGCGTAGACTCGTCGACAACGGCGTTGACTCGTATACTCGTCAAATTGACTCTGAAATGACCCCAAAATTGTTTTATAGAGAAGATTGATCCCATGGCCTAAAAAGTACCTAAAAATTGACTCGCAAACTTCAGCGCTGACTCACCAGCACTTATCTGTCGGACCATCAAATTGACTCTGAAATAGCCCCAAAAAATACTTTAATTTTTTTTTCTTTTCAAAATTGGATAAAAATTTCTAGGGTAGGCCCTGTTTTGCTAGGTAGGGTCGGGTAACCTGAAACACACCTTTTTTTTTTGGCCTATACATACATCAGTTACAACAGCTCATTAGTTGCCGTGAACCCTGAAGCACATGGTTACCACTATATCACACTGGGACATTCATTAACAAGATCCTCTTACTATTACTATTACTATGCTGAACTTCGGGATCAAGTTCCCCCCACTCCAAGTATCCATGGTAAAGAGGACTTTGCCTACAGAGTGCCCCCTTGGGCCTTTGAGTTATGAAATGCACTATTACATGGCTTCTTAAATTCCTACAAAGCACAATTATATTATCAGGGCTCTTTGCCCTTCAATGCGTCATACATTCAAGTTCTTTCCTTCTTCGTCAAGCTAAAATCAATTTGACTCTGAAAAACCCCAAAAATGGTCTATTCCTTTTTGAGTTTATAACGTATTTTTATTTCATAGGATGATTTTACAAAATACGATACAGTACAAAAAGACATTCAAAAGTATGTCTGTCGGCATTATTATGTTTCATAATTCCATAAAATACAAGAATATAATATAGCATGGTGGGTTTTCACAGTCATCTTGAAAATTGGATAAATTTTAAAAGGGTCGGTCCTGTTTTGCCAGGTAGAGTAGGGTAACCTGAAACACACCTCTTTTAAATTTGGGCTAACCATAATTACACACATCATTATACCGGACATAGAGTCTGACGTTAATTATGGTCATTATTATATATCACTAATAATCAACCATTCTATGAATGCATCTTAACACATTCTGGGTAGAAACCAAGGTGAGTGTTAACTTAAACAAAAATGATACCTTAAATCATACTTCAGTGATGTAATTATTGTATCAGATGTCACAACGTGTAAGGATGGATGTTGCTAAAAGATGACATTTGTCGTCATGATGCACCAATGCAGCCTTGCCAAGGAACTTGCCCAGCTGGATTGGTGAATCATGCTGACCCTTTAGCAGTGTCGAACTCTGTAGGGTCGGCATGATGCGTGAATGCAGTACTGGCGAGTT
This sequence comes from Harmothoe impar, assembly GCA_947462335.1. NCBI lineage: Eukaryota > Metazoa > Annelida > Polychaeta > Phyllodocida > Polynoidae > Harmothoe > Harmothoe impar. Next base: position 58,484,912 of record OX381719.1, on the reverse strand, counting down.
ACTTATCAGGACTGCATTATTGCATCATGATGACCAATGGCATGATGCAGTAGTGCATTATGCCACTCTTAAAGGTTTAGCGAAATAAATTCATAGTGCTGCGCATTGGACAAATTATTGTCCCTTGAGTGTCCCACTGATAGAGTGAGTGAGTCTCACAGGAAGTTACTTAAGTACATTTGAAATTGAATTATGTCGATATTCTTGGCATCAATTAACACATAGACTGTAATGGATGGGTTATTAAAGCAATCAAATAGAATGGCTTATGAAATGGCAGGTATGACGTCACAAGTGATCCTAATCCATAGGATGCTATATTGGTCAAACCTTGAGGCTGTTACCATGGAGATACATCAAGTTCTAATTAGAATAGTGTAATGGAAGCCGTAATGATATGATTACGTTTAGCACCTGAATGATATCAATTAGTATGACTTATCAAGCTATATCTACACTGATGTTCCAGTCTTCGTGAAATATGCTATAGCCGGCTAAAAGGTAGTATAGCCTGCAATACCCACGGACACTAGCGTTGTGGGTATAGGATAGAGGTGTCCAAAAACCTTTGGGAACTTGAGTCCAAATGCGAGGTGATTTTGCTTCGCATTCCCCTTGGTTTAATATAGAACATACTGACTCATAAATTAATGAGTAAAATCTTATACATGTTTACTACAATTGATTCATAAATTGAATTATGAATGGGTTTTCCTTTCTTTACACTGGGCCACTTTGATGGAAGTAGTCTGTAAGTAACCAGAGTAGCTTAAGTCCCTTGGAACTCACTATTGATTGGTCTAGACATGGCTATAATTACATGGTTGTACATTTCAGCTCATCCAATTGAGGCCCTAAGTAGCATAAATGACCAACCGTGGCCTCCTTAATTGGCTGTAGAAATCTACATGATTGGTTAAGATAAGAACAACCAGAAGAAAACTGACCCTTCTGTCCGTAACTCTCAGACAGCCTCCGGCCCCATCTGAGAGTTACAGCTGTAACTACCTAAAAGGCTGCTTGACCAGCTGGAGTGTTCATACTGCTGGTCTAAATGACTGGCTGCATCTACATGTCAGTCTTCACGGCTTGCAAATAGATTGATTGATTGATTGATATGATTTTTAAAAGTTTTACTTGGTTTACATCACTACATGGGGCGCTTTTAAATAAAACCCTTATTAAGGTTTCTAAAGTGAAATTATTTTTCATATTAAAACATTTTGGATATTATTACTCAAATTTTTACATAATTATTACAATGTTTTGATGGGAAAATAAAGCAAAGTTGATGCAAGTTCTTGCTAAACATATTATTTCATGAGATATCAGAGCCTGTAAAACTCTAGCCGGTCCTGCAAAACAAATAGATCTGTAGGACCAAATGTCTTGCAGGGCGAAAAGGTTTTCATGAATACTGATATTATAATTTGGTTAGTACTGGCTAAGGCCAAAAAAAAAGGTGTGTTTCAGGCAACCCGACCCTAGATTTAAAAAACGACCGACCCTAGCATTTTTTTCCCCAATTTTGGAGATTTTAAAAATATTTCTTTTGCTATTTTTTCTTAATTTTTACAAATTCTTACAAAAATAATAAGCTCCCAGTGACCTCAGAGGTCTGGATAATTGATTAACTTCAGGAAATGGCTTTTTAGTAGGAATATGCAATAACTTCTTGATATTCCTAGTCAATAGAGGAATTATTGAATCATTCTGGTGAGTTGCGAGTTGCTTTGTCGATTCACGACTCATTCGCGGTACTCTCTCTATGTAAAAAGAACACAAAAAAAGCAAAATCCGACTTACCTACCCTAGAAATTATGACCATGTTGCCTGAAACACACCTTTTTTTTGGGCCTAACAAGAGTGACTAATGTAGTGAGTCATTTTTTCGGCTCCCTATGTATATAGTATTAGGCTACGTCTTTTTGGCTAAGGCCTATGTCATTTTTCGTTTACCCTCAGTGATTTTTGGATATCAATATCCCAATGACTGACCTGGGATAACCACTACAGATTAAGCCTCAGAGCATAAAGAGTATCAGTGTAAGAGCAGTGTCAAAGGAACCCTACGCGAGACATTTAGTGTAGGCTAACAGTGCTATGTAGGTACAACTAGGATGAGTTGGGTCGTAAGTAAAAACTCCATGATAAAGCATCCAGACTCTGTACGACCATAAGCGTATGCCTTTGTACGGGATCGAGTGCGTAGCGAAGCGTAGCATGAGAGTCCCGTACAAAGTCATACGCGCATGGTCGTACAGAGTCTGGATGCTTTTGAGTGTGGTTTTGACTTTATTATACCTAGCCATGTAGCCCTCGAATGAGCTAGCTGTTCATTGATTGGTTGAGACACACTGTGACACCTATAATTACCCATTGATTGTTTGCTCGGTAGTCTACATCATAAAGGGGCAATCCAGTGTCAATTATAAAGTCACATTTAGAGTATTGAAAATACCCCCCCCCCCCCCCCCCCAGTCTCAAACAGCCCTGCGACAGAACGATCTAGGTCTGAGAAAATGTCATATGCCCACACGTGGCATATGACATTTTTATGCCACACCTTGAGCATACAGTCTCGTAGGCTAAACGAACATGATTATCATATGCTAGGTATAATAATTTGTAATGTCACTCACTGAATGAAATTAGCCTGTTGTTTCACCGTTATATAATGCTTTACTTAATAGCAGAACCTTGTTGATCAGGTTGGGAAAATCCTGCCTTTCATACCTTGAAGGGAGAAAATAGGGTGAGGGGGTTTCTTTCCTTGATTTTCGGTTGTTATACATTGATTTTCGGTACAATTAGAAAATCCAATTTGCTGATATCTTACCATAATTTGCTGAAAATGATTAACCTATCTATAGGTACACAATATAGTTAGCTAGTTGTATGTGAATGGGCTTGTATAACATTCTTGAGATATAATGGCTGTGTCTCACGACCTTGGGACAATGTTTTTGTCTCTGATCGGGTGCCGTCTCTGACCGGCTGCCGTCTCTGATCAGGTGTCAGAAAAAGGTGTTTTGCAAAGAATTATACTCATATATATAAGGATTTGGAAAAATGTTATGGCGGTTGTTATATAATCATAGTTATAATTATAATTAGCCTCCTGCTGTTAGTATTTTGACCTTATCAAGCCAAGCCGGTCAGAGACGGCACCCGGTCAGAGACGGCACCTGATCAGAGACGGCACCCAGTCAGAGACAAAAACATTGTTCCAAGGTCGTGAGACACAGCCTAATGATTTAAATGTCAAAATATAGCCTAAATAAGGTACATTTATATGAGGACTCCCCTCCCCCCTTCCCCATCCCTTACCACCACACCTGGATAAGATACTGCACTGGGAGATTCCCCCTTGGAGGGGCGGACCGGTGGCAGCCCTTATCTCTCCCGGCGGCCCTTATCTCTGTAGAGATAAGGGCAGGGCTCCGACCAAGGGGCAGGCTTAAGTAAGGGAAGATCTCCCCTTGCTGGGAGAACCTCCCCTATAGGCTGATACACCTGTAATGGCGAATGTCCGGGATTGTCCAGGCCTGTTGGTTGAGATAAAGGCTATCGCTAGAATCTAACAAGACAATATAATGGCATTGTCTTAAAAATAATATCTTATATTTCACATGAAGTGTCCACCACATAGACTAATTGATCTAAGCCCTATATCATAATTACCCATACTCTAAGGGGGACTGCCTGCACTGCACTGTAAATCAGTAGAATCTACTGTAGTTTTACAGCAACTACTGTATATTAACCCTAGATGCTACTGTTTAAGTTCAATAACTGTACACCTACAGTAGATTTTACTGTACACCTACAAAAATGGTAACCAACTGTTGCCCACTCCCACTAGCGTTCCAGGCCAGGCCAGTCTATCCCTGACCTCACCAACCCATTCTGAATTAGTTCTGCAGTTTGCCGTCTGCAGGGGGTGGCGCTGCTGGTAGTGGGTGGTGGCAGTGTTGGTGTCTGGGAGCAGCTCGGAGTGTGGATGTGACTACCAGGGACGCCCTGAGCTGCTCGTGGGACCAACTCCTGTAGCGGCCACTACCCACCGGGGAGACCAGCACAAAGCAGCCTACTTGTGGGAGCCCACACTGAGGAGTTTATCCAGGTTACCCTCTGCATTGTATCTTAGTGACCCTGCCTCCGAGTGGAATACTATTGGACCAGGCTCCCTGAGGAGCATCAGGGTTGTCTTGTCAATGTTTTTATGACTATTTGAGAATTCACATTGTGGATTTGAGAGTGCTTTTATCCATGTTACCCTTTGGAATTACCTACATTTAATTCTAGTTTCTCCAAGAAAAATACTATTGGACCAGGCTCCCTGTGGAGCATCAGGGTTTTCCTCTTATTGCTTATATAAATATGTCGGAATTCTAACCGAGGATTTAAGACTGAGTTTATCCATGTTACCCTCTGGATTTACCTGAATTTGATTCCAGTTTCTCCGAGGGTAAATACTTTGGAAGCAGGCTCCTATCAGGGTTTCCTGTTATTGCGTATATAACTATTTGGGAATTCACATCACGGATTAGAGACCAGCTTCATATATGTGACCCTCGGGATTTACCGACATTTGATTCCAGTTTCTCCGAGAGAAAGACTATTTGAACCAGGTTCTCTGTGGACCATCTGGGTTTCCTGGTTATTGCATATAAAGCTAGTTATATATTTGGGACATTCCTTCTTCCATTTATTCAAATAATCTGGATATTAAAAAAAAGAAGGAATTACTGCATTGGTTCTTCCCCCTTTCATCCCTGCTGGAGTTGACCACATGTCCAGGATTTTAACGTTGTGGATATCAATACATTGGGTGTATGTCCTCTCATTTATATGATTTGTATTTTAAGATTTAACTTTTTGTACTTTGCAAGGAATAGACAGAAGAGGCGGTTGTATTGTTCACAGATGGAAAAACGATAAAATGAAAAAGGTACACTCTAGTTTGAACGGTGCTATATTGCCGAAACGCTGGCAATAAATGGGGATAGAACAATATGTCTACCAGTTGTGAGCCTCACCAATAAGCATAAGGAAGAGAAAATCACGTCGGCTATAGGACTCTTCAGCACGCCATTGGTTGGTTAGGGCAATGGTGAAACATATGGAGTGCGCTAATTAGAGCATGAGGTTGCTCACCAACGAGGGGAGCTTATTCACCAGATGTGGTTGTTATTTCTGAGATTCTATCTCCATTAACTGATTGTACGGTGCACCTTTTGCACCCCCAGAGCCACCATCACTTCGGTTTCTGCCACCTGAAGTACTCCCCCAAACCTGGGAGGAGGGGATGAATTGGAACATTTGTCACCTACACTGTAAATAGTGGAAACAGAAATACATACTATTATGCTGTAAAACTACAGTGGATTCTACTGCCCATGTACACGGAAAACTGTAGTATTAACTGTAAAACTACAGTGGATTCTACTGCCCATGTACACTAAAGCTGTAGTATAAACTGTAAAACTACAGTGGATTCTACTGCCCATGTACACTGAAACTGTAGTAAAAACTGTAAAACTACAGTGGATTCTACTGGCCATGTACACTGAAACTGTAGTAAAAACTGTAAAACTACAGTGGATTCTACTGCCCATGTACACTAAAACTGTGGTATTAACTGTAAAACTACAGTGGATTCTACTGCCCATGTACACTGAAATTGTGATATAAACTGTAAAACTACAGTGGATTATACTGCCTATGTACACTGAAACTGTGGTAAAAACAGTAAAACTACAGTGGATTCTACTGCACATGTACACTAAAGCTGTAGTAAAAACTGTAAAACTACAGTGGATTCTACTGCACATGTACACTGAAACTGTGGTAAAAACAGTAAAACTACAGTGGATTCTACTGCCCATGTACACTGAGATTGTAGTATAAACTGTACAACTACAGTGGATTCTACTGCCCATGTACACTAAAACTGTAGTATAAACTGTAAAACTACAGTGGATTCTACTGCCCATGTACACTGAAACTGTGGTATTAACTGTAAAACTACAGTGGATTCTACTGCACATGTACACGTAAAACTGTAGTAAAAACTGCAAAACTACAGTGAATTCTACTTCACATGTATACTGAAACTGTAGTATAAACTGCAAAACTACAGTGGATTCTACTGCCCATGTATACTGAAACTGTAGTATAAACTGCAAAACTACAGTGGATTCTACTGCCCATGTATACTGAAACTGTAGTATAAATTGCAAAACTACAGTGGATTCTACTGCCCATGTACACTGAAACTGTTGTATAAACTGTAAAACTACACATAGAAAAGACGCGACTTCAGGAAACCATTAGATAAGTGCGTTGGTGATAGGACTCCATCCTACATTGAACCTGTCCTTGATACACCACGGCTGGATTACATACATGACTATATGTATGATTAAACTGCTGACTTGAGACATTGCACTCGTACAAGAACTGAAATACCAGAAGCTAATGCAAAAGGTGAGACTCAGTCTAGAAGGATCTAGAAGGATCTAGAAGGATCACACCTTGTACAGATCCTTCATTGTGACGTCACATCAGGTTAGTAAGCATGTTTTGCCACTTTACTAAGGCCAACAATTAATAAAAGGTTTGTTTTAGGTTATCCGACCCTACAAAGCAAAACAGGGCTGACCCTAGACATATTTTTCCAATTCTTAAGAAAAGTACAATATTTTTGGCCATTTTCCGGCTATTTTAAAGGCTCCACAAGTCAAGGTGGTTGGTTGTTTGGTGATCATGAGTGGGCACTGGCATTCACAAGTCAATTTGATAGTACCTTTCAAGCTAAATTTTGAAAAAAAACTAAGCAAAAAAACGAAACAATCTGATCTACCTACCCTAGATTTTTAAACCATGTAACTTTAAACACACCTTTTCATTATTTTGGGCCTCAGGCAGTTATCATTTTTAACAATGGGGGATGGGAGCAAATAAAAGGTTTCGACCCCTAGACCTGGGGTGGGAAGGGAAGTTATGGCTGTGTCTCATGAGTTTGTGTCAAGATGAACGTCTTTGACTAGGTGCCATCTCTGACTAGGTGCCATATTTGACTGGGTGCCATCTTTGACCAGCCACCATAAGAATAAAGATTTAAGAAAATTTATTTCTTCTTTGACATGTAAGGGATACAATAAAGAAAATGGCGGTAGTTATATCTCCATGTATAACTATGCCTTCCCTAAATAGACAGTTTTCTATCAGGAGATCAAAGATGGCACCATGTCAAAGATGGCACCATGTCAAAGATGTTCACATTGGCTCAATCGCATGAGTCGCAGCCCTCAACTCCTCCTGTGGGTGGGATCAAAGAGTGTCATCTGTTTTCAGCACAAAAGAGTGTGTGCTTTGCATTAAAGTGCGTGTCCTCAGCGATTTTCGACCCCTCTGGAGGAGGGCGGGGGGGGGGGGAGGTAATTTGCCAACCACTCCAGCTGGTGTTAAACAAATTATAAATCACTATCTAAATGATGTAACTCAAACCACAGCAGGATTTGAGTTTGCAAAGGATTTTGTTGATGTTAAATTTGACAATGGTGAGTTGTGTCTCTCAAATCATGCGAATATAACAGGTTGAGAGTCCTGCACATCATACCGGATGCAAAGTACTAAAAATGCTAAGGTCTGTCCCATACCAAGCTGAGGAGTTCAATTTGCCTAAACTTTAGCTCCAGCACATGCACAGTAGGCTCCAAGAAATTGTATCGGAACGTATGCACACGAGTATACTGATATCTATATTGTCACTGTCACCAGGTACTCATCCACGAAAATGACCACTGACCCACAAGCCTTTGCTAGGTTGAAAGGCTTGAAAATTGGGCATTATAATATCCTTAGTCTACATTACAAATTTAGGCTGCTTCATGATTTGGTAAAATTATATGACATATAGCAGAGGGTTACTCTGATAATAAACTACACATTCCAGGCTACATATTTTTCAGGTTTGACAGAGTAGTGGACAAGAGCTGGTGGCGGTCTATTACTATATGTAAGTAACAAGCTGGCTCCCTATTGCTCAATACTCCCAACCCTGAACAGCTGAAGCTTTCCAACAGCAATATAGAGTCCCTGGTAATAAACTAACTTAAGAAGAACATAGACTGACTTCAGTCATATTTGTTCACAGACCTCCAAATGGTAGTTATGTAAAGTGCATAGATGCCATGATGGAGATCTGTCAAGACCCCTTAGTCGAGAATATTCTTTAGAAAATCACTTTGTGCAATAAAGATACGTTATAAACTCAAAGAAAATAGGGTACACATGCATGTGAGGTCTGAGATAAAGGGGGTCTAAGAATGATGCAGCTTAGTGTTAAAGGGACTCGCTACTTGTCGCAGGATTACTGATGTTCTATTGACTTTTGCATATAACTCAGGATTATGTTAGTTTGATTTATTATCTAATAGAAAATCAAAAGAAATTGCCATGTCATGGTACTAACTTTCATGATACTGCCATTTGAGCAAAGGAGTACCTTAACTATAGAAATGAATAGGAAAACTGCATTTTCACATTATCTGTCATGGATAATCCCCTTCTTCTATTGATATTGCAACCAAACTTTGGGAATGTATGATGGACATATATATAAACATTTTAGGACCAATAAAACAGGAGGTCACGGATAAAATGAGAAAGGCATGAATTTTGGAAAAATATTTCTTTTACCTTTACTATAGGCTCCTATGGGTGTCCTAGCAGTGAATATATGTGAACAATGGAGGTATACTGCCAAAATAGCAAATACAATAGTTGATTTAGGGAAAGTGGTCTATGTAGGAATATGAATACAGCTTAAAGAATACTTTTCATGAGCTTCGATTTTTGCTGCCAGGTGGCTTCTGTGTAGGAACAAGCAATTCCCTTTGACAAGTAGTTTAGTACAGCTTCATGGGATAGCAGGCAATCTCACATCAAATACATCACAGTGAAAATAGTCATCAAAGGCTTGGTTGAGTAGTGCTTGCAGTTTGCCCATCCCCTTACCTACTGGGAAGAGGCAGGGGTCTGATTCAGAACCACTGCCGTATCTGTCGCGCCGTCAAATATGTTAGCGATAATGAATTTTCAAGTTGACTAGAGCTCTCGGCAGCGGCAAATGAATGCATAATAACTGGTTGTCAAAATCAACATTTGGTGTTTTTCAAGATAAGAAATCGTATTCTATATGTATATATATATATACATATATATATACATATATATATATATATATATATATATATATGTATATATATATATTTATATATTTACAGAGTTTGTAAGAGTTTGTAACGGTTGAAACGTCTTTGACCGGGTGTCGTCTTTGACCAGTGTAGTCTTTGACCGGGTGTCGTCTTTGACCGGGTATCTAGAAAAGATTTTAACCAGCTACACTGTCCAAAGTATTATGCAATAAGAAGTCCTACCAAGTACATTACATCATATACATATATAATATAAAAAGAATTTGGAAAAAAAATCTTTTTGATTTTTTTTTGAGACTGAGCCTTAAGAGCATACTTTTAACGATACTTTTTCGTGAAACACTTTTGAGGATTTAACTGATTGTCACTGTCATACCCAAAATTAGTCGGCAGTTTACCTCCCACATATATGGCAGTCGTTCTGAATCAGACCCCAGGCGTGGATGTAAACCCCTTAATAAAGACATCCTTGGCCTTTCATCCTGTGCCCATCCAACCCCATCTCAGCTCTTCTCCACCACCCCTAACCTCCTTTGGGGCCGAGTCGTTTCACTATCCGGGGGTGGGGGGGGGGGGGGGGGGCTTTGTGGATTTTCCCAAAACGACAACTTTTATTAACATCCTTCCCAAAACGTATCCGAAAGCCAAGTAAAACTCCCCCCCCCCTATGATTTGGAGAGATGGCCTAAAATTATTTGCACCTGTGGAATCATGCGTGTTCACGGATATCTAAATGGACCATTTTTAAATTTTGCCCCCCCCCCCCAGCATGCAGCATGGAAGCCTTTTCAGTTTTGGTGCCCCCACCGTGCGCCTGTTTCTCATTATGCCCCCACCTCCCTATATTAACCTACCCCCCGCCCCCCAGCTGGCAATAAATGACTGGGCCCTCACTCCTTACCCCCAAAGACCTACTGCAGCTCCCGTAGACGGCGTGTCTGGACGCTCCAGCCTTATTAGGTCTCACCACACAAAGTCCCTTTTCGTGCACTCAGCTTGATAACCCTTTAAGGATGGCATAATGCATTAATGCATCATACCCTACTCGCCAGTGCTGCAGCCAAGCATTATGGTGCCTCTACATGGGTACCCCGATTTTTGACCGTGTCGCCATGTCTATTTTTAGCAAAAAAGGGCCGTGTCGTCATGTCGATTTTTATCTACTGTTTCCATGTCCGTCGATTTTTAAAAAGGCTGTGTAGCCCGTGTCGATTTTTACCCATTTAGAGGGACAAATATACCAACCCCCCCCCCCCCCCCCAAGCCCCCGGGCATAGCATTCTTACACGGGCTGCATGTGTGAGAATGGAGCGAGGTGTGAAAGTAGCAGCCACCCCCCCCCCCCCCCAAGTTTTCTCACCTTCACCCCCCCCCCCCTTTATAGGCAGCTTTTGGCGGTCACACCTAGTCTGTGTCTGTCGAATTTTATTCCTCACATAAATATGTCTGTCAAATTTCTCAGATCTATGTGTCCGTCGATTTTTAAAAGGGCTGTGTTGCACGTGTCGATTTTTAAAAGGGCCGTGTCGCCGTGTCGCGCGTGTCGATTTTTACCCCATGTAGAGGCACATTATGCATCAATGCAGCACGAACGAGTTACTCACCGGGGCTGCATTGGTGCATCATGACTTGTCTTTTAGCGACATCCGTCCTTGAAGAGTTAACCCCCTAATGACAGCATGTCCCTCTACACTGTTAGAAGTAAGTGTAGCTGCACACTGTAGGGCATGGTTTGGCCAAATAAAATAAAACGTTTGTTTTTGGTCACCAGGCCGGGTCTAGCAAAACAGTACTGGGTCCCCCTATTCTTTTTTTTAGAAATTTTTGCTATTTTCCAGTTTTTCCAGTTTGTAAATCGGACGATTATTAAAGATTCTATGCCGAAAACTCTAAAACGGGGTCCTACAAAGATGGAAAGCAAAAAAATATATTAAATTTTTTTTTTTTGAAAAGAAAGAAATTCCACCGGCAGGGTCTGCTTTGTCAGACCATGTTACCTGAAACCAACATATTTTTTTAGGTCTAAATTCCAGTATTACCAAAAAAAACAAAGTCTCTGCTGGCCTTGCTGCTGCCCTTGCTGCCTGCTTGCTTGCTGCTGGCTACCTCCCCTCCCCTGGAGAAGAGTTCCACGGCTGGTGCCGGGGGGAAGCACTATGTGGCACTGGTAGGACCACTAATATGGGAATAACTTCCCCAATAGAAGTTATGCCCGACATTTTTTGGGGTCTAAATTCCAGTATTACAGACTGTTCAGCTATACTGTGAAGCCCACATACTTATATCACTTACTGTCAACGGTCCATATCCCGTCAGAATGACAATGACGTCATTGATTGATACTGGGTTGGAGTATCATGCAGGCCCTTGCATGGTGTATCAACCTCATGATCACCAATGCAGTACCGGCAAGTTATTCACCAGGGTGCATTCATGCATCATGTCCGCAAAAGGTCATAAGCTGGGGTTCCACTACCCGATTTATTTTGTCAATTCTCACGATCCGATCTTACAGGTCTGTGCAGTTTGATTAGTTAAAACAAAGGCTCATTTCCTATATCTATATATGTTGTGCTTAAATCGGCCGATTTGTTCCATGTTTATATTTACACCTCACCATAGATCTATATAAATATATATAGTGTGGCCAGGTGTAAACAGTGACCTTGAGATCGCACTGTTCAGTCAAATAAAAATCAAGCATTTTTGATGTGAGATTGGGGTCAAAATTGGCACGTGATGCAAAATTGGGACCTAAACCGTGCTACATATCCTTGGAAATTCTGAGGACCACTTATTTATAAACCTCAACACTATTTGTAAACAGTAACCCATGGCTGAGTCAATATAGTAACCCCGCTCCGCCTAAGGTGTGTTATTGTTATGGCATATAAGTTTATATTATCCTGGCAGGATGTGTGGCATGGAGGACCGTGTTGCTACACCAACGGTAGCTTTTCTGATATGCGGAGTTGATAAAGAGACAAATAAGTCTCTCATAATAATTATGAGCTTTTATAACAAGAAAGTGCACATACAGGTGCATGTTCCTGTTATGTATATCTCACCTGACTCTTAAGAATATAATATTAGGATTTTGGAGAGTCTAAAGATCATTTTAGATCTAAAAAGAAAAGGCTAGTATACACTACATCATTGTAGTTTCTCCATGTACTGAGTCAGATTTGTGAGAATAGCATCAATTTAGGACAAAATCGGTTAATGGACTCTCACCTACATAGAGTACTAGCCGCCCACATAGCACTAAGTACAGTAAGCCTCGCTTTGAAGCTGCCATGGCTGCAGCAGTAACAGCTTAATGGGAGCTTGTGGACAGAAGTCTATAGATACAGATCCAACCAAGGAGCAGTCATGAAGCTTGTTCTACCCAATGATGACTTGTTGAGTGCCTTGCTGCTGTGACAGTGTATAAGCCGCGGCTAGTACGCGAGTCAGATCGGCGGTGCGGCTTATAGCATAGGCCCAGGGTCACGGTGCGGCTTATATGCGAGGTTTTGCTACTTTGGTACAATACTAAAAGTCACAATAGTGAGATCTCTGGTGTGGCTTATAGGATCGGCCCAGAGTCGGGGTGCGGCTAATACGAACGTTAGGCTTATATGCTAGGTTATACGGTAGTATAGGTACACAGTAGAATCTACTGCAGATCTACAGTAGGACCTTCTGTAGAATAAATTTACAGTAGAATGCGGGAACAAGTCCTCAGCTTGTATCCTGTTTTAGCAGAGCAGATTTAAACCACAGTGTAGCGCTTAGACAAAGGACTTTGCACCTTGGTTATATTGCATACCAAGGTTTTAGTTCAGTTAACCTCCTCGGACTTTATTAACAATTGTAGACTATGAGGGCACCAGTCAGTCTGCTGTGGTTAATCGTACATATTCGTAGGTCCTTGTAGGTTAACCTATGGCTGTGTCTCACGACCTTGAGCCAATGTTTTTGTCTCTGACTGGGTGCCGTTTCTTACCGGGTGCTGTCTCTGACCAGGTGCCGTCTCTGACCAGGTGTCAGAAAAACGTGTCTTTTAAATGTTAACCTATACTCATATGTATAAGGATATGTAAAAACGTTATGGCAGCTGTTATGTAATTATTATTAGCCTCCTGCTGTTAGTAGAACATAACTAAACTCCCAAAGTGACATCCGGTCAGAGACAGCACCCTGTCAGAGACGGCACCTGGTCAGAGACGGCACCCGATCAGAGACAAAAACATTGGCCCAAGGTCGTGAGACACAGCCCTTTACTTATATGGGTGGTATAATTAATTATGCAAATATTACATAAAGACTAAGTGCATAAGGGACATTGACTTGGTGTATGTCCCAGGTTAACCAGTGGCACTTCCTCCCGCTGCCTAACAATGTAGTTTAGTTTGTAGTTTAATTATTTTTTATTGACCATAACAAATCACAGGCGGGGCGCTTTTCATAATGGCCAAGGAGGATACATAAATTGAGCGATTGATGTAATAGTCTTATACTAAATTACTGATTTTACTGGTGATGTGATCATTGTTCATTATGTACATAGCTCATATGTTGCACTTTACAAGCACTTGTAGTACTTTACAAGTTCTAGATTGCATTTAGGAAGTCCTTCCTGATTGCCAAGTTTTGCACCATGTCGTCTAGGGCGGTCCAAAGGATATCCCCTCGGTGGAGTGGGCTCTTGGCAAATATGGCTTTCTTCAGCCTGGGTACTTTCAGTCTCTTCTTGGTGTTGCCAATGTTACTACAACACTCTTCCTTGGTGAACAGCTAAAACATTGCACCACACACAACTAACTCACACCAGTTAACTGCGAGTCCTCTGTAAAATCTCTGGGGAGTGGAGCTAATTAATTATGGCTCAATTGGTCGTATAAAGCACTGTTGGCAGTGCAGTGGAATTTAATGGTCACCGTCCACTGGGCTCTGATCAACTAAAGTCATATGGTCTGCCTTTATCTTTCAAAGGATTTTATTTAAGGGGAGTGGTTTAGGCAACATTCGTCTTTATGACTTGTTTAGAATATCTTACATGCTTCTTCCTTGCCCTTTTCCTTCACCCAGTTCACGAACTCTTCCCCACTTTTGATGGCCACCATTCACAGAGCTCTAATGGGCTGATCGGTATATAAACCCTATATAAACCTCCTTGATTAGAGCCCTGGATATATTGTACCCTTGATCCACAGACCTCTAACTAGTCACAGAGGTCTGATTGAGACCGAGCTTATGATAGGATAAGTATGCCTCCAATCAGCCATACTGAGCCTTTTTGTCAGTAGCTTCAAAGTAAACCATACTTCTTTGTGATGCTCTTCCCCTAATAGCATGTATCCATAAGTGCTCTGTAGACTGGCCTGTGTCAGTGAGAGCCTTCCTCCCCGCCACACTCTACCCCCCAACCTCCTCCTTCTAACTGCTCAGCCTCGGCCAGCGCATATCCTACCAGTTGCATAGCCTGGGAGCAGGCTATCATCCAACCCGAATACACATATTTTAAGTAAAAGTGTTGATCACACAGTAGCATCCTGCCTAATTGTATTACCCCTTTGATCTAGGTAATAATGTCTGTTGTTGGATGTGTATTGACCAATACACACCCATTTGCGCCACCAAACTGGCGCCATTAGGTATCAAGTGAGATAAAGGTCTGCTCCCATACCATACTCAGCAGAGGGAGCCGGAGCTGTGTTGGTATGGGAGTCCGAGACTGCTTACTGCTCTCATTTTGATTAACCATTCTAAGAAAAGTGTATAATAGAAAAGGTCCGTTTTTGGTCTTTATTTAAAATCAAAGACCTGAGCAAATCTAGTGTCTCTGGTACACCTACACTGTTAGAAGTAAGTAGTTTTCCTGTACACCAAATTTCTCTCAAAATGTCTAGAAAGTGTCTTGTGTGGATTTGCATATCACTTTTAAGAAAAAAAAATTCAAAACATGAAGAAACTGTAGTTTCATGACTAGAGTGTCCGGGGATTGAACTGGGGACCTTCCTATCACTATCCAACGCTGTGTCTGATTGACCTATCATGGGAGCTGGAGTAAGGCCTGCAGCATCGCTCTCATACTTGCCACCTTTAGCAACATGCAGACATCATTGTATAACACCTAAATTGTTTACTTTACAATGAAAACTATAGACAAGGCCCATAGAGAATGATGTTAAATTGCTTGTGACCACTTAGTATGTACCACATTGAGAGGTGGCTAGGCCAAGGATCGATCCCAGGACCCCCTCCCCCCCCCCTGTGTACATAGCAAAGAGAAAAGACTACAGTGCAAAGTGCTTTAGGTCTACAACTCAGTAAACAGAAATGTACATGTACACCAAATATTACTGTATTATGTTTTACAGCAAAAATACTGTACAGTTACAGCACATTTTGCTGTTTAGGAACAACAACTCTTTACAGTGTAGTGTTTCAGAGGCCCTATTGGGTGTACCACTGGGGCCAGATCATTGTACCTGCTAATTTTTGATTGCCATAATCTTTGATCTTAACTTCAGTTTTGAAATGAGATGTATGTCTAGTATGGGATTAGCCAACAGAAACACACCAGAAATGACTCATCTCAAACCAGGGTTTGGCTCATCGGATTCAATTACATAGAAATCCCTTTTATGCGGCCAGTTGCCGAGAACTTGCACCGGGAACCCACTCTGTTCTCTCCTATCTTACTTGTGCATAGTATGAAAAGACAATATGATATAGTTTTAAAACCAACACAGCCGGAGGCTGGCCAGCAGGTCCACAGGGCCCACAGGGACCGAACCTGGTGAAAAGACAAAACATCTTGAGTTTTAAGATAGGTGTTTGTCACTTAAATTTGAGTAACCTTGGGCCGCTGATGATAATTCAATGATAAGGTTTTTTTTCTTTTTGATTCACGGGTATTCATTCCCGGGAGGTGAGAGTTTCCTAAACAATACGATAGGTTTTTTAAGTCTGAAGGGTCTCGTTGAAATTAAGCAAGACTGATGGAAAGGATCCTTGTGAGGTGATCCAGGGTCGACACTTGACACGTGGACACAGATTCGGACAACACTTGACAGGCAAAAGCCCGGACTCCACTAGGGCGACACTGGTGTCCGCAAAACATTGCGATCTTTTTTTATGTTTTGTTTGGCAAATTTTGCTTCATTTTGCTTCATTTGGCCCCATTTTGCTTCATTTTGCGGCAGTGTCGCCCCAATGTTCCTTTCCAAAGCTGTTAGAATTATGTAAATATCCCATCTAGTACCTCCTTTTTAGTCAATTTGAGAATCGTGTCCCTTTATAGGCAAATAATATTGAGAAAAAGTGATTTTAGATAAGGCTCAAAGTTTTACCAAGTGTTCAACTTTATAGGCTCAAGCGGACGGGTAAAAAATAGGTGAAGATGTCTTCAATTCAAGCAGATATTAACTGGAAATGAATCGATATAATCGAATAAATTGTGATAATCGAAATCGTGATAACATGGATGCCAATGACATTGCTACTTCCCACATACCTATGATACCTTTAGTACAGTACTTAACCGTAGACCAAGTTGTAGTCAGAACATTTAGTGTAGGCTGTAAGTGTCATTTCATGAAAAAGCGTGTTAATTCATTCTACCAAAGTTATTTCTTATCCTTGGAACATCAGGATTTAGAAAAATGTGGGTGTGAATTTTTTCGTAAAGGTTAAAGGTCATCTAGGGGTCATTGAAAAAATAAAATAAAAATTGCATTTAAATGATGAAAGCCTGTATTTATGGTAGTTCTACTGATAATTAAGCACCCAGATCTTTGGGAAATATGGACTATGACTCACTACTGGAGCCTGAATGGTTGATGAGAAAATATTGTTTAAATTTTTTTCTTATTAATTATTTCAAGAAATTATTGATATGATTTAATATATAATAAAAAAAACTTGTGTTAGTTATCTTTATCAAGTGTAAGTTAATCCTTGAAGTAAGAGAATTATGGAAAACATGGGTGTGACTATTTCCATAAGGGTTAAAGGTCATTTAGGGGTCATTGAATAAAAAGTGAATTTAAAATTGCACTTTATTATGGAAAACATATATTCATGGTAGTTCTAATGATAACTAAGCACCCACACATTGTGGGGATATTACCTATGCCCCACTACTTGAGTGTAAAAGGCTGGGGAGAAAATATTATGTAAGAATTAATGTTTTTAATCAACTGTTTTTAGAATAATCTGTGCACATCAAATTGTCCTTCTTACAGGAACATTTCCTTGTTGTACAATTGCTATCCGAGCAATTGCACATCGTGAGCTGTATCGGTTGCATGAAGGATAATAATTTGATGTGCCTCGTTATTTGTTGTCTCTAGACAAGACATGTCACTTTTAGTGGATAGCAAACCCTGACTTGTAGACAAAACTAAATAAAAAGTACCGACCAAAATCACTCATATTTGGACTTTAGTTCAACTGTCTCCAAGTAATATCAAACTATATATATTATATTTCCTGACTTGAGCCAACAAAATAAGCAATATGGGTTCAATAAGAATAGTTATGATTGGAAATACCAATAGATATATGCATTTGGTAATCATATACCTTAATGATCTGTCTGCTATATGTGACCACTCATTACAAATCATATAAGATAAACAGCTTTCATGATTCAAGATTCTATGTTCATTTAGTATGTCCTATGTACATAGTTATGCTCCTTTTGATCGATATAATAAGATATAACTCTGTACAAGTATGCCATGATGCTAAAAAATAGACACCAATCAGGTATTATTGGAACCATATACAGACAGGCCATTCTAAAGAAGTGACTCACCCAAATGATTAACTATGATACAGTGTGTATTTTGACAGAAGCCTAGTGAAACACACACTGAAGGGGTTTCTTAGTTCAGTACAAACCAAGCACCAACCACATATCTGACAGAGAAGCTGATTAGGGCTAAGTCATTTATTGCCAGTTGGGGGGGGGGGGCTTGGTGGATATAGGGAGGGGGTTTCATAGGTTCATAATAGAAAACAGGCCCTTGGTGGGAGGGGGGCAAAACTGGAAAAGCATCAATGATATGAGGGGGGATCATAATAAAATAGGTCCATTTAGATACTCATGACCAACCTTGATTCCACAGGAGCATGCAATTTTCTTTTGTGGGGGAGGGGCATTTCAAAATCTGAATGTAGTGGGGGGTTGAGATAACTTTTGCCTAATTGGTGGGGGGTTTGGAAAAAATGTTGCCATTTTGGGAAACCCCACCAAGCCTCCCAGCTAGTAATGACTCGGTAAGTGACTTGGCCCTTAATCCAATAGATATTTCAGCAACCACATTTGTTGTGTCTACAAGTCAGGGTGGGCTATCCACTGACATGTCTTGTTTCGAAACACATGAGGAGGTAGATCAAATCATTATCCTTCATGCAACCAATACAGCTCACGATATACAATTGCTTGAAAGGCAATTGTACAACAAGGAACTGTTCCTGTGAGAAGAACAACTTGATATGCACAGATTATTCTAAAAGTAGTTAATCAAAAACATTAATTATTACATAATATTTTCTGTCCGACCATTATATTCAAGTAGTGGAGCATAGTTAATATCCTTACAATGTGTGGGTGCTTAGTAATCATTAGAATTACCATGAGTATATGTTTTCCATAATAAAGTGCAATTTCAAATTCACTTTTTATTAAATGACCCCTAAATGACCTTTAACCCTTATGAAAACATTCACACCCACATTTTCCATAATTCTCTTACTCCAAGGATTAACTTACACTTGATAAAGATAATTAACAAAAGGTTTTTTTATTATATAATAAATCATATCAATAATTTCTCGAAATAATTAATAAGACAAAAGTTTGAATTATATTTTCTCATCAACAATTCAGACTCATGTAGAAGGTCATAGTCCATATTTCCCAAAGATCTGGGTGCTTAATTATCATTAGAACTACCATAAATACACATTTTCCACATTTAAACACATTTTTTATTTAATTTTTTCGATGACCCCTAGATGACCTTTAACCGTTACGAAAAAATTCACACCCATATTTTTCTAAATCTGTATGTTTCAAAGTTCCTGAAAAAAAGATCTTAATGAATTAACATGGATTTCACAAAATCCTGTGATTCTTACATTTACAGCCTACACTAATTGAATAAATTCAAAGAAAGCTGGATTTCACAGGAATGATAGGTTTACATATGGAGATTAACCTGTCAACGGTCCCCATGTTTCCCGGGCTTAGCTTTTTTCAGATGTGTTTTTGTTTGAGATGTCAAAATAAAATAAAACTAATCAATACCCAAAAAAGACCATAGGTGGGGGCGCGAACAATTAAGCATGGGTGACCAGAAACAAGGCAGAAGCAATGACACCAGCCAATTACTATTGACTATTGAGGACAAGACCCATAAAAAGAGAGGGGACGTTCTTCCTTATTAAACAGAACGGCACAATGCATTAATGTAACATGCCCTTGGTTGGAATAATGCATGAATGCAGTCCTGACGAGTAACGAGCATCATGCTGCCCTGACGGGGTTGAGACATTCCCAAAGGGTCAGCATGGTGCACCAATGTAGCACTGAGGAGCTACTCAGCAGGGCTGCATTGCTGCACCATGCAAATGTCACTTACATGCCATCCTTAAAGACAGACAGACAACCAGATAGAGAGAGACAGACAGAGAGACAGCTAGACAGAGAGAGGGGTTTGTCTAGAAGAAGCCCCCTTGACCTTAACTAAACTCTTGTATAATGGTTAATTTTCAGCATCGTCATTGGTAAATCATGTCCTCTGCTTGTGCTGCCTCCTAACCCTTTAACACAGACGTCACTAAAAGACAACATTTGTTGTCAGGATACACCAATGCAGCCTCAGTGAGTAGCTAATCGGTTTTGGCTATTGACAATTTACAACTCATGCCAAATTAATGACAGCACTGGAGATCCCTTGAGGGAAACCCCTTTATACTATGACGGCTCCGTTGTCCCCAGGGGGTGGGACAATTATGAGTGACCCCGCTGCACAACCCATGGGAATTCCTGATTGAGTCTAATTCAAGTCTTAACAAGTCTTAATCTTAAAAGTCTTAATTATAGGTACCCACCAAATGTAGATGGAATCATATGTTGATATGTGTTGATATCAAGGGGGGCTCTGCCCCCCAACCCCCGTTTTTCTTTTCTTATGTTCATTCTTTAGTAATCCTGAGTACTATTAAGACTTTAAGACTAAGACTTATTAAGACTTTAAGACTAAGACTTATTAAGACTTGATTAAGACCCGCGAGTGGGTCAGGGGTGCTGGAGTAACCCAGGAGGGAGGGGGTGATGAAACCGTGCTCCCTGATTGGTTCCCATGAGCTGTGCAGCCAGCCTTGTGTTATAGTTGGGACACTTAACAAGGAGGTTGCATTAATGCGTCATGCCGTCCTTAAAGGGCTAATGGCGGTCTGAGGGGGCAGGCACCCCCATCACCACACGCAGGGCTCAGTAAGTGGTGACCTGAGAGGGGGATGCAGACCCCACCATAAATAGATTTACCTATTAGCAACATGTCTGCCACTACTACCCAGCTAATCACCCAGTAGTAAGAGGACTGGTAGCGTCTGTGCTGCACTGTTAGAAGTTAGTGTAGCTGCACAATAGGATATACAGGAGATTTACAGTGTGAAATGATGTATTTTTGTTTTCCAGTATTAAACCCAACCCTACGACTTTCAGATTGTTGAAAATAAACTTTTTTTTCTCATCACAGCGCGCATTATGAATGTAGTGATTTGGGGAAAACTCTTTTTTTTCTTATTTTTGATGAAGAATCTGTCAAAAATTGGCAAATATTGGCATATTTTGTATCAAATTAAAGCTTTGACTGTCAGTAAGTAATATGGTAAGCTAGGTATTACTTGCATTATAACTTTTGCGGATCAATATACTCCTCAGTACTAAAATGTGAAAATCGTGCACACAAGTCTAAATTCTTCTATATATTTTAGGCAGTAAAACAAATTGAAATAAAAAATGCTCTCGTCATATTTCTCACTGCTGGGTGATAAGGCCATTCAAAAGAATAGTGGTTTCTCATCACCAAGGTCTAAAAAATATGATGAGGGAGGTTTTTTCTATTTTTTTTACTTGCGGACTAAAATGTATAGGATAATATACATTTTTCACTATCAAAATTCACATTTTAGTAGTTAAGAAATTATTGTTCTTTAAAAGTGGGGAAAATGTAAGTTATTTCTATCCCACTGCATTACTGGCATTATAAGCTTTAATTTGGTATCAAATATGCCAATATTTGTCCATTTTTATCATGTTTTTCATCTAAAATTAACAACAAAAGAACAGTTTTCCTCTAAACTTGATTTCTATGATGCGCGCGGTGATGAGAAACCTTTTATTTTTTTGAGTGGCCAAAGTAACAATTTTTTTTAAAGTGGTCTTAAACTGTGTAGCTACAGTACTTACTTCTAACAGTGAAGGGTTCTCTTATAGTGGGCATGTTTTCTTCTTATGATGACTCAGCAAGGATGTAGGGGTGGGGTAGGATTTCTGCTTGGATGTGCCACGTAGACTAAGGGTCTGTTGTATATTCAATACCGGACAATTTGGCGAAGCGGCCAAAGAGAAACATAATTGATAAAACTGCAGGGGATCATTAGGTTAGTGTTACCCTCCCAAGGGGAGGGGGGACCCCTAACTGTCCTGTGATAAACTTTATCACCTGCAGGGATCACTGTCTGTCAGAAATGACCACTGTAAGCCTGTGATGTCTAAGGGTGTAATTCTCAGAAGAGGGTGAGCTGCTCCTAAATGGGAATCTAAATGGGTTGTTTAAATGGTGTTAGGTGATGGTATCTGATGCTAATGAGCTATGATAATTATAATGGAGGATTGCAACCTCCCAGTAGGCGTTTCGCCAAATTCTCCGGTCTTGACTATAAGTTGGGATTATTGTGTCGGTTAGTCAGCCACTGCACAAAAACCAAGACAAAATGTTGTTGAAAGAAAAGGAGCTCGGTAAAAGTGAGATTTTGCTCGGATGCACGGCAGGTGTTCTCCCCACCACCCCCCATAGGGTCAAAACAAGCTGTTCTCTATCTGTAGTATAGGCTGATACAGAGGTGTAGGAAGCAAATATTCATTAAGGGGCTACTCCAGCCATCTTTAGATATCATTAGATACACGCTATTGTTGCATTGTATGGAAAAGAAGTTTTTGAGCCCCTTAAGTTCTGATTGGGGCCCCAGGTCCCTCTGCCCCACTTTTCTTTATGCATGCAGGAGAGGTAAGGATATAATGTGTATTATATTATTGTCTTTGTCAAAGTTTGGGGGGACCAAACATAGTCAGACCCCCTCCTTAGTGATAGAGGGGGGAGCGGGGGGGGGGGGTCCTACACTAATGTAATAGATATGAAGGTAAAGGTCTACCTGAGGAAGAGATGGTCAGCAAGTCTCCAAACAAGGAAAAAACCCATTATCATAGCCTTGGCTACATTCTCTGTCCTTTTGTCTGTCTCCCTGTCCTATACTCTCATTCTCTTCATCTATCTATCTCTCACACTGGCTATGTGTGCTGTCACTCCCTCTCTCTTTCCATCTGTGTCCTCATCCCCTTATCCTTTTTCTGCTTCTCTGTCTTCTCTGTCTGTCTGTCTTCTACCTCTATATCTCTGTATCTGATATGTCAGACTGAGCAGCCATTACGGAGAGTGCCCAGGTGTGATATGTGAGTATACTGTAGGGACATGCAAGCAGTGAAGAGCCAGGCACATAATTGCCTTAGACCAGTCGTGACGAGATAATATGGTTAGACGAATCATTACTGGGATGCAGCCGAGTCAACAGCTGCTGTCAAGCTGTCAACTCCACTTTTAGGTGAGGTTGGTTGACAGTCATTAGGGCAAAATACGTATTGCTATTCTTTGAGTCTGGTAATGCCTTCCTGTCAAATGACTGTCATTTTTGTTTGGGGATGTATAAAGGTACATAACACAATCTAACTGATTGTAGATTGACCAACAATTTTTCTTGATGACTCTTTAGCTTGGATGGGACATTAGCTTGGTGCTTATGGAACACAAAGAAAATGAAATCCTATGTTACAGGATTTATTTGCCTTTTGTAGGGTTTTCTAATTTGGGTACATTACATATGGGGCTGATCATCATGAGGAATTCATATTTTCCGACATTTTTCTGCACAGAAAACCCCCCCCCCCCCCAAATTAAGTACCTTTAACATTGCCAGGTCTGGACATAGCACAACAACATGTTGATTATGATGAAGTAGGTGCTTTATTAGCAATGCTATCAGATTAGAAGATTGAGGAAGCCAAAAAAAGAAAGTACTTAGCATTAATACGCTTACCCTATCAGAAAAGCATTGCTAAAATAGAAAAACTGTTTAACTGTCACGGGAATTCTCTTCACAAAAATCACAATGCATAAATGGAACCATTCACAATGCGGAAATGGAACCAACCTCTTCGTATGCATAGGAGAACTTTGACAGATGGAAATGGGCGGTGAAAGAAGTCCATGAAAAAGACCGATATGCAACCATATGGATTCACTGGGCTACAATACCATGCTCCACATATATAACATTTTATCCCCTACCATTGATCAAATGGGTGACAGGCCGGCATATTGGGAGCTGTGTGCAGGGGTATTAAACAGAATGCTGTCACGCGGAATGGGTTGCAGCCATGACTAAGGGACTACTCTTCCAGTCGCATGGATTTCCTGTTTAACACTAGAGACTGGGCACGGCAAGTGTATGGAGAGAGGCTGTTGATGAAGGATGGAGGATGGGGGTGGGGCACCTAGCCACAGGCTTTAACTATCCAGCATGCTGGACTGCACTGAAAATCTAACAGGGCCCTCGCAGGTCAAGGAAAGACACACAAACCAAGAATTTCAAAAAGAATTTCAATATAAAGGGCCCACTCAGACAACAAATATCTGTTAGAGTTTATTATGGCATAATTGTAGGTTACATCTTATTCTATTAGATATACTAGATGTCTGGCTGGTCATCTAAGGATATGTTTTTAATGTACTTACTAAAACTGATAATGGATTCTTTTTAAGTGTTTTCATAATCTGCCTCTGGGTGATAATGGGTGTGGACACTTTATAGCATGTGGACAAAACATGACACCAGCCCCAACCAGTCCACCAGCCTGCTTCTCAGTTAAAGCCTGTGCTCAGGCAGGTGAAGCCTATGGGTATCTGTCAGGTCATGCACTACCAGGCAATATTGGAAATGGCACGAGATTCAGCAGTCGGCTATAAGTCTGTAACTGCAGATGGACACATTGTGTAAAGTAAAATAAGCAGAGGAGGTTTTTATTGGAGTAAATGTAGCTGGTTTTTCATCTTTGGCGCTTTTCCTTGGTCATGTGATCCATATGCCCATATTTGGTCAGTTGACCTTGTTCAATGATCTTTGATTGGCTAAGCTGTCGATTCAGGTCAGAGCCACCAGCTTTGGAGTTTACAAACAACAAAACAAAATTTTATAGTTGGATCTTTTTAGGGGTCCAATATTGTATAGTTAATAAGACTTATTGTTTACCAATGCTTAATGAAGTATGGGTGCTAATCTGCAATCTGGGTCAGTAGTAGGGCCTAGTACAGGGGAGCTCTAGAGATTTCACCTTATTCGAAGTTTCATCAGGTAGACATTCGAGAGTATTTTACCACTAATATTCAATATATTACATATATTAATCTGACAGTATATAAATTATTTTATTGTTCACATTAGATGACCTGTGTGAAACTGTCATTATGATAATTGTACCAAGACGTTTGACAAATGACTGACACTGTAGTGTCAATTGGATATTTGCCTAGAATATGGTACATAAAGAGTAAATCTTTTGGTTTTGACTCAGGATCAATTCATGATTAATTTTCTCCCTTACTTTGTGGTAATTAATAGCAGGATATTTAAATAAATGGAGGCAATTTAAGAGCTGGAAAAAAAAAGATGAGGGAGGGGTTTGAGTCCGACTATAGTTGGCCTCCATGATGTATATTTATAAAGGAATGATAGTTTTCAGCTACATTGGAGCTATGACAATTGATTTTCTTTTTTGTCTCTTTTTTTTGTTTTTTTTTCCCGGACCTAAATTGCGTCCATAGATTTACATACCCTGCAATTAACTACCAGAAGGTAAGGGAGAAAATCAATCAGTAATCGTATGCATATGACTTTGTAATATTATATCGCCCCCATAGCTTCTCAGTTAAAGCCTGTGCTTTGTTTTGACATCAATATGGTGAAAACAAATGAAAACATTGTGGAAAGCAAAATGACAAAGGAGCAGGTTTCTATTGGAATGAACAGACTAATACTGATAGTCAAAATGCTCTTGGTCTTAGTCTGTAGTGGCTATCACAGGTTAGTGATAGGGATATTGGTCAGAATAATAAACTGATATCCAGAAAAGACCAAGGAAAACAAGATATGGCCAAGGCCTAGTACTCATAGGAATGGAATGACTATGGTGGGCCTGTCACTACCTGATAGTATTAACTAACCATGGTTGGCCGTAGAGGGAGCCAAAAAATGATGATCTAAGTTTCACACCAGTCTGGCGAGATCATCTGTGTAACTTGGAAAAAGATGGGATCCCATGTTGTAACAGCTAAGCTATTCTTATTGTAGTTTTGTTTTAAACAATGCCTCTTGGGATAATTTAATAGATCTAACCAGATATAAGACATACTGCACTGTATGATGTTATCTTCCCCATGGCCAAACAGTATCATAATACCTGCGAACTTGCTGACGATCCTTGGGCTGTGCTGGTTTTTAATACTATATCATCATCCGAAATGGCTAATGGTTGCCAAATCTAGATATCATAAGAAATATCCAGCTTTCTCCAAACACCTGGGAGGAGCCTCTACACTCCCATCTGCCCACGGGATACATGTAATTTGCTTCATTACACACAATACAATTATTTTTTTGCAATTTGCAAACAAAAGTCGAGGCTTGGCACCAAATCCCAGCTGGAGCTTTTGCTGGTGCTTGCTGCCTAACTTAATTTGGGCAATGTCCCGGCTGTTTGGTGTTTCTAAACACACACTTGTTCAATCTAGCAGCTGCTGTCCACAGAGCTCTAATTGGTCAATCGTTGCATGCAAATCCTATTTAGAAAGTCTCCAGTTTGAGATGTTACTCCCACTAATAAAGTGTCTTCTAATGGCCAGCACCCACTGGAGATGTGCAGCCATTTGAGTCCATACATTTTTATTTCCTATAACAATGGCTGTTTAAGGGAGTATTCCACCAACGGCATTATCCCGTAATTCGGCCATCCGAAGAAAGTCCATAGTGTTAAATTCATGGATGAATCTTGTTTGTCTACAGAATCTCGGCCGATTCCATCAGTTGAATAGGCTTATAGATGCATATTTTCTCAGTCACATAAATCCCTGTTAATGGTGACAAAGAAGAGCACAGGAGGCACCATCATAATTGCATTAATGCCCCATGTCCATTTGACTCTAATCGGGTGAGGAAATACATGCCTCAAAGGACCGTGGATTGCAGACATCAAGGTTCCCACTGCAATGGTTATAATTCTGGTGGCTCAATATGCCCGGCCATATGAGTTCTGTTCTCAGACTTTCCTGTGAGAATTATAGATAGTGACCATCTACCGGCACACCATAGATTGCCAGGAACAAGCTAAGTTACGAGAGTAGAGCCAACATCTCACAAGACTTCTGGTTCTAGTCTATAATATAACATAATAATGCCCACCGTCCATAGGTCTATATAGAGCCGATTTCTGCCTAACTCAGGATATGTATGGCTTAATCAGTCGTCTGTAGAGCCCAGTGAACACTGGCCATTATGGTACACAGCTGTTAATGGTCGAATCTATTCAATCTGGTCAAAAAAATAGAAAGGTGTGTTTCAGGTTATGAAAATCTTGGTAGGGTAGGTTGAATTTAATTTTTTTTTATTTTGGCCTGAAAAGTACCCAAAAATTGACCTGCAGACTTTAGAACTGATTCTTTGACATCAATTTGTGGACTCTCAAATTGTCTCTCAAATAGCTCCAAAATTATTTTGAATATAAATTTTGCTAGGTAGGGTCGGGTAACCTGAAACACACCTTTTTAAAATTTTGGCCTGAGGAAAAGTAGTGCTCCATTGTCGGTATAATGGCACACTGGCCTTTTGTTTCCTTGATCTCTGGCTGCCCGGTATAAGTGCTTGCTCAGCCCCTCCACTTACTTCCTCGTCAAGATGCAGCTAAAACCCTATGGGCAGTGAAAGGTCAGTAGAAGTTGTATGTCAAGGGAGTCTACATCAATGGAGATCCCGAAGGAAAATGATGTGAGAACATCATTGGAAAAAAAAAAGCTACGCCTTTTTTCCCCTTAATTTATATAAGTTTCTTTGCACACATTCATTTCAACATTATGGCAACGTCATGCAATTATAAGGTCGTATATATTATGACATATTATGGTCATTTGCAAATGTCATCTACTGTCCGATGTATTACCTTCACCTTAAGATGCACTTTTTACGTAATTGTGTGCAGACAATAACACTGAACATAGGAAGATTATTATAAGATACAAAATTTTAATGACTGTTTTTTGCTCTAGCATATTGTGTCAATTCTCTAAGTATGCACGTGGCAAAAGATGACGTTATTATCATGATGTACCAATGCAGTCCCGGCAAGTAACTTGCCAGTGCTGCATCATGCCAACCTTTTGGGAGTGTCTCAACACTGTAGGGTTGGCATGATGCATGAATAAATAGCTCTGGTTATTCACCAGTGCTGCATGCATGTATCATGACGACCAAGGGAATGATGCACTAAGGCATGATGCTGTCCTAAAAGGGTCAATCCTCTAAGGATGGCATTTTGCCTTAAAGCAATATTGTTGTGATGCACCAACACAGCACTGGCGGATAACTCGCCATCAAGTCCTCAGTAGTGGCCGATCAAGGATTTAGAAGAGGAGGGCTGTGCCCCCTTATATTGGTAGAAGGAGGCGGCACAGCCCCAATTTCAGGGCTAAATTGGGGTCTAAAAATGACAAATAAACTCTTAACTACAGACCAAAAGGAGGGGGCACGCGCCCAGCACCAGCCTTCTAAATCCACCACTGCTCATTACCTCTTGTAAATCCTGCATTCATACATGATGAAGACCCATACTTCCTTTGTAAAGGGCTAATGCCTGTGCTATTTACAAAAAAAAGTCTTTTATTGTCTCACTTTAGTATTCATGATGATTCGTTCATTGTTATCTTGAATTAAAGTTCACAATAGGTTATAGATTGATGGAAATGCATTCTCAATTGACATTGCACCTGCCTCTATCAGGTTTAATAACATAGGAAGAGGAATGTCCATGCAATCCGAGAGGCCTTAAAGTAAACATTCTGCTACATAATGGAGCATTAACCCTTAAGTGGTAAGGCCCTGGTGAGTCTAATTGTCAGGAATGCATTCATACATCATGCTGACCATTCAGGAATACTATCAACCCCATAGGTTGTCATGATAATTGAAAACAGACATAGTAAGTCTAAAATGATGCATTCGTTCATCAAAACAACAAAAGAAATGTCAGATTAAATAATACATTATACAGGAGCCTTAAAGGGTTAGGGGAAATCTAATATGTTGTGCTGGAAGGGAGATGAAACACTAGTGAATATTGCACACGCAGAATATCTAGTCTGAAGTGGTTATCCCAGGTAAGTCATAGAGACATTGGTCAGGCATGACAAAGCACTATTTCAAAATGACTGAGGCATAACAAGATATGACTACATATATGTAAATATATATATCTATAAATATAAAAAAAAAAATAGAATAAAATAAAAAAAGAAAAAAAAAAAAATATATATATATATATATATATATATATAATGCCTTACTCAAAAGGACTTATTATAAAACTCATTGCAATGGGTAAGACTAAGATGAGTTGGTAATTACTGACCAACCTGAGAATATTAACTAACCTAAATTGGTCATATAGGGAACAAAAAAATGACCAACTTGGTTAGAGTATAGTGACTTAGAGATTGATCGTATAGGGAGCTAATATCAATAACTTAGACCGGTCTGTTTACTTTTTCGGTGTGTCTGTCCCTTTCTCTGTCTCTTTACCTCACTTTTCCTTCCTCCCTTTCCCCCTGTAGCACTGTATCTGAATATGTCACACTGAGCAGCTTTTACGGAGAGTGGCCAGGTGTGACATAATAGATATGGGAGTACTGTGTAGGCACATGCCAGCAGTGAAGAGACAGTCACATAATTGCCTTAGACGCGTCGTGACGAGATGATGTGGTTACCAGACTCGTTACTGGGATGCAATAGAGTCAATAGTTGCTGTCAAGCTGTCAACTCAACTTAGGCCAGTTTGGTCAACAACAATTTGAGCTAAACACTTATAGGTATTCTCTGCGTCTGGTTCCGTTTTCCTGTCACATTTACGCCCTATGTTACCAGATTTATTTGCCTTTTGGAGGCTATTTTCTAATTTGGGTGCAATACTTATGGGGCCTCATGAGTAATTCATATATTTTTTACACTTTTTCTACACAGAAAAAACCCCACCAAATTAGGTATCTTTAACAGGTCCGGACGTAGCACAGAACTATGTTGATTATGCTGAAATAGGCTCCTTTATTAGAAAATGCTATCAGATGAATGGGAAATATCTTGCGTGTGTGCTGCATGGCCATTAAGGAAGGGAAAAACATGGTAATAAAGGTAGGGTCAGCAAATTCAAGTGTGTGGTCATACCTAAAACAGTGCTTTCTGTCCCCCCTGCCCCCAAAAACATTTTTTTAAAAGAGAGAAAAATATCTGGCTGCGGGTTGTATGCAAAGGGCCCTCTACATTGTTAGGCAACTGAGAAAATAGCTCATAATTGATTGTCATATATTTTGCCTGCAGCTACACAGAGAGGATAATCCATGGTGGAAGTGTGCACGGAAAGTCCTTTGTGTTTTTTTTTTTAAAGAACAATTTTTTTAAGAACAATTTGACTTTATTAACCAAGAGTAAATCCATTTTTTACATGTGTGCTTGAAGTCTGTATAACACTGTTATGTTTTTACACATTTTGAGCGGAATCACATGGGTATGTGACATTTGTAGAGTAACAGTTAAATGAATAAAGAATATATATTACTATCACAGGTTGGCTTCAGAGGTACCGTAACATTTACTAAATAAATACGGGTTATAAAGTTTAGGTGATACATCTACAGAGTAGATTATGCTTGTATGCACCTACAAATATTTCACGCTTAGTAATGACTCATGGAAATGAGACTCAGATATTATCACTATTACCGTTAGCTTTACAGGAGAAATGGTAGTATATATTCCGAGTTACTTATTACAGGACAAAACA
Source organism: Harmothoe impar (assembly GCA_947462335.1). Lineage (NCBI taxonomy): Eukaryota > Metazoa > Annelida > Polychaeta > Phyllodocida > Polynoidae > Harmothoe > Harmothoe impar. Next base: position 58,454,246 of record OX381719.1, on the reverse strand, counting down.
AAGTCTTTAAATCAGATATAAATGGTCTATACGCTAGCGGTGGAGTGTGCTGGTCAAGCAAAGGCAAATTAATACATATTTCTTGTGTTAATTGGTATTGATCTATCTAACAAATTTTTCATTTCAGTTTTAAACATGGATATGGGCTCTAGGCTCCTGTTGTCTTTCGAGAGTGCATTCCATGCCCTTGCTACTACTACCTCTAGGCTGCGTTCGTATGAAGCTGTATGTACATTGTCCAATGACTAGAGATTTGGATAGGCCCTTATTGATTTTTAACCCCTGGATTTCAATATTGATATTGCTTTTGTTTAAATTTGAGTAAAATACGGGGGAACAGGATATTGTCTCATGAACATAGGCACATACACCCCCAGCATTTATAGGTCTAGCCCTATCTACCCTATGCAAATTGTACTTTTCGAAAATAAAATCTTCATCTAAATTTAGGTTGGTTAGCCAGGATTCTGAGAATAAAATAATGTCGATATCCTGAGATTCTAATTCTTTTTTTAAAACTGAAAACTTATTTCTTATACTGTGAGCGTTAAGATGGAATATTTTTAGACCTTTCCCTGGTACAAGGGGGACATTATCCATCAGATTCATGGAATGTATATTCTGGACCAGACACACACATCTCAGCATGTACATAGAAACATATTGACAACATATATATACATAAAAACAGCAGGACTCTGCCCTTGTGGCGGCCTGCGTCCATTTGAGGTGATCAAGAGATGAATGGTGGGGGATTTCAAGTGCTCCTTTTAAACAATAACATAAGGTTGCGTTCAGTGAAGTACTTATCTACATTGTAACCAGAAACAGTCGCATGAATTATGCTAATACTTAAGTATTCGGCAAATTTCACAAAACTTTGTCGGGGCAATCTATTTATTTTATAAAGCCATGTTCATTTTTCAAATTTAATTCAATTTTGCTTGTAAAATTATGTTTTAAATCAGCACAACTACCGTATGGGTAAGGAAATTCCAGACTATACATACAAGTAAGTTAAAAACATTTCAAAAATTAAAAATATATTTTTTTGTTCTGTGCAAGGAGCACCACTACAGTGTGATTTTACACAGCGTTCTCATCCAGAATGTCCATTGGTGGTGTGGTACCTCCACCAACGATTCCCGGTGCTGCGCCATGGACTATGTCAAGAAGTTCTTGTACTGCCTCTGTTAAGTCTGTATTTTTGACCAGCTCAATCTGGGGGGGCGTGTCTGTTTTCATGGGTGAGGTGGCGTTTGTCGCATCTATTATCACAGGAGCTGTCGCTGGAATTGTCGCAGGAGGTGTCGCAGGGATTGTCACAGGGGCTGTAACAGGGGCTGCTGCAAGAGCTGCACCAGGGGCTGCGTCAGGGACTGCGTCAGGGGCTGCCACAGTAGGTACATCTTGGGCCTTTTTCTGAGTATCCTTGGTTGGGGAGGGTGCTGCAGGTTGACCCCTTAGTTCTGCTCTCAGCTTTTCTAGCAACAAACCCATCAGGTTTCCACCTTTGCAGGAGTTTTGACTTAGGGTATGTGCGTTCCCAAGGTGCCTGCCAGCTCCGTACACAGGGTGATAAGTGCATTCATAGAAGCGTTTCTCACCGGAATTTAATAGCCACTTTTCCTTTGGGCCTGTAAATTTGATTTTTAACAGGCTGTATAACACACGTGTTGCAGATTTGTTCCATGTTTTTGAGACTTTTATGGCCTTACCAATGTCCATAATTTCGTAGGGATTGTTACTGGAGAGGATCTTTTCCATGGCCTCATTGTCGTCTGCTGCCTTGGCTTTGTGGTACTGGAGACCCTGCTCGACTGAGTTGAAGGTAGTTCCCTCATAGGTTAGCTCCACTGGGTACAGGTTACTATAGACATTGTGCTCGGATTTGAAAGCTAGCCCGTCCACCTACCCTATCAAAAATATATTGCTCAAATAAAAAACTGTCACAAGGAACTCTCCTCACCAAAATCCCATTGTGTTTTAAATTAGAAATGATATCAACCTCTTCATATGCATACACAATCTTTGAAAGATCAAAAAAGGTTGTGAAAGAAGTCCATGAAAAGACCCATATTCAACCATATGGATTCACTGGGGTACAATACCATGCTCCACATATATAACATTTTATCCCCTACCATTGATCAAATGGGTGACGGGCCGGCATATTGGGAGCTGTATGCAGGGGTATTAAACAGAATCCTGTCACCCAGAATGTGTTGCAGCCATGACTAAGGGACTACTTTTCCAGTTGCATGGACTTCCTGTTTAACACTAGAGACTGGGCGAGGCAAGTTTATGGAGAGAGGTTGTTGATGACGGATGGAGGATGGGGGTGGGGTACAATAACACAGGTTTTAACAATGCAGCATGCTGGACTGCAATGAAAATCTAACAGGGCCCTTGCAGGTCAAGAAAAGACACAAAAATATAGAATTTCAAAAACATTTCAATAAACAGGGCCCACTCAGACAAGAAATACCTGTTAGAGTTTATTATGGCATAATTGTAGGTTACATCTTACTCTATTAGATGTACTAAATGGCTGGCATATTCGGTCATCTAAGGATATCTTTTTAATGTACTTACTAAAACTGAAAATGGATTTATCTAAAGTGTTTTCATAATCTGCCTCTGGGTGATAATGGGTGTGGACACTTTATACCATCACTGCGTGTAACTTGACATTTCTGCACTTTTAAGTGCAACAGAGATACGGTATTTCAGGCTTAAATATGATATTTAAGCACATTTAATGGCATTTAAGTCACCTTGTCATGATAAATTAAATGTCCAAGAAACCGTTTTTAATGGCCTTTAAACATACATTTAAAGCTCCAAACCAGACTATTTACGCAGACTTAAAATCGGTAAAATGCCATGAGAATACTGTTTCTACTGCACTTAAATATTGACAAAATGCCATGAGAATATTGTTTCTACTGCACTTAAATGTTGACAAAATGTCATGAGAATACCACTTCTACTGTACTTAAATGTTGACAAAATGTCATGAGAATATAGTTTCTACTGCATTTAAATGTTGACGAAATGTCATGACAATACCGTTTCTACTGTACTTAAATGATGACAAAATGACATGAAAATAATATTTATTTTTTAATGCAGTTAAATGGTCATCTTTTATTGAGGCAGGGGTGGGGGGGGGGGTGGGTCACAGTTCCCATTGTTTCATCAATTTCATCATTTCTGGGAGCACAGGCTGCCCCTTGCCGGCCTGAGATGCAGTGAGGACGGCACCCAGCCCCCAGGCTGCCCCCTGCCGGCCTGGGGGCTGGGAGGATTGTCCAGAATGTCTGTTAATAAATGAAAGCAAATTAAGTAGATTTATTTGATTAGTTTCTAATTTACAACACAACTAGAATTTCATGATGTGATTGAGTACATATGTATACATGTAATTGTGCACAATCTATAAACAAATACTATATAATTATAAGGATAGTGTGGTATACCGATGTTGCAGGTTCCTTAGTAGGGGGCACCATTGCTTGATCTGGTAACCAGCGAGATAAGCACTGATACAACAATCACAATGGTTACAGGCTGTTACATAATGCCCCCTAAGAATTCCGCAGTGAAGGACAGGGAATTTTCTCATTGGTTGATAATGCAACCGGCTAGACGCCTATATGTAAACGCATCCTGCTTTTCATAGGCATGGCTCCTCCTGTGACTCCTTCCTCTGGAAATAGAAAAATACATGTATAGTATGTAATAGGGATATACATGTATAGGTTATTGATATTATCCACAAACTGGAATATCAAAAAGCACAATTTAACAAATACTTTTGAAATATACTTACAATAGTATGCATACATATATGAGTAGTATAGTATGTATCGGAACGGGACTATAGTTAACTACTGTTTATTACTCAATCGACATGCAGCCAATCAGAGGCCTCCATTTGGTCACGTGACCCCCTCATTTGCATAATTACGTAATAGGCCACGCCCCCTCATTTGCATAATTACGTAATAGGCCACGCCCCCTTGATCACCAGCCAATCAGAGGCTTCCATTTGGTCACGTGACCCCCTCATTTGCATAATAGGCCACACCCCCTTGATCACGTGACCCTTTCATTTGCATAATAAGCCACGCCCTCTTGATCACCAGCCAATCAGAGGTCGCCATTTGGTCACGCGACCCCCTCATTTGCATAATAGACCACGCCCCTTTGATCACGTGACCCCTTCATTGACATGATAGACCACAACAACATCACGTGACTATCTTTGTTTGTAAACAACACCACGTGGCTCTCTTTGTTTGTAAACAACACCACGTGGCTCTCTTGTTTGTAAATAAGACCTACTAAGTTTAGGCATAGGTAACAGCAGTGTTTGTAAATAACGCCTACTATGTTTTCAGTCATAGGTGTCTAGAGCAGCAGCAGCAGCAGCATCTTCAGCAGCAGCAGCAGCAGCAGCCGCGTCATAAGGGTCTAGAGCAGTAGCCACGTCATAGATGACTAGTGCAGCAGCAGCAGCAGCATCTTCAGCAGCAGCAGCAGCAGCAGCAGCATCATAGGTGTCTAGAGCAGGAGTAGCAGGAGTGTCATAGGTGTCTAGAGCAGTGGCAGCAGCAGCAGCAGCAGCATCATAGGTGTCTAGAGCAGGAGTAGCAGGAGCGTCATAGGTGTCTAGAGCAGTGGCAGCAGCAGCAGCAGCAGCATCATAGGTGTCTAGAGCAGGAGTAGCAGGAGCGTCATAGGTGTCTAGAGCAGTGGCAGCAGCAGTAGCAGCAGCGGCAGCAGCAGTAGCAGCAGCAGCATCAACAGTATCTTCAGCAAAAGCAGCAGCAGCCGCGTCATAGGTGTCTAGAGCAGTGGCAGCAGCAGTAGCAGCAGCGGCAGCAGCAGTAGCAGCAGCAGCATCAACAGTATCTTCAGCAAAAGCAGCAGCAGCCGCGTCATAGGTGTCTAGAGCAGCGGCAGCAGCATCTTCAGCAGCAGCAGCAGCAGTAGCAGCAGCGGCAGCAGTATCTTCAGCAGCAGCAGCGTCATAGATGTCTAGAGCAGCATCGTCATAGGTGTCTAGAGCATCAGCTGCAGCAGCAGCAGCATCTTCAGCAGCAGCAGCAGCGGCAGCAGCAGCCTCATCAGCAGCAGTAGCAGCAGCAGCAGCAACATCTTGAGCATCAACAGCAGCTTCAGCAAAAGCAAAAGCCCGTAACTTAGCATCATGGGCATCAGCTATAGCCGTAACAGCGACACTGCGACTAGCAGAAGCAAAACAGGCTATTTGTTTAGCAGCTGTACAAGCATTAATAGCATTAGCCCTAGCAGCAGCCGCAACAGCGGCACTTTTAGCAGGCGTTGCAGCATCAGTAGCAGCAGCATCGGTAGCAAGAGCGGAAACAGTAGCAAAAAGCTTAGCAGCACGAGCAGCAGCGGCGAGAGTAACAGCAACGTTGTTAGCAGCATGGGCAACTTCGTATGCTGCATGTGTAGCACGAACAGCGATACGAGCTTCACGTTTTGCACGAGCAGCAGCATTAGCTGCAGAAGTAGCCCTCACACTTTCCAGCCACCCGTACGAATCTTGATAAAAACCAACTTTTGCACGAGCAGCAGCATTAGCTGCAGAAGTAGCCCTCACACTTTCCAGCCACCCGTACGAATCTTGATAAAAACTAACCTCCACCTTGCTACTTGTTGACTCATCAGTAAACATGGACGTCTCCTCATGTGGTGTTGTCGCGGCTCTGTAGTAGTGTTGGGATTGCTCACATTCGGTAGAACGTAGAGTGATTCCTGATGACGCCATGCTGAAGGTGGTTGAAGAAGTGTGTGGGACTCATGTTTCACTCTCGCTTATGTACTAGGCTCCGAGATAAGCTTCTTAACTCAGGAGGAAAACTCTCACTAGGAAGGCGACCGGCTGTCTACCTGTGTAGGCGCGGGTTCGTTACATCTTTAATCCTGTTCGACCCTCCGAGGAAATACATGAAAAAACAAAAGACTCGAATCCGCAGACAGTAGGAAGCTATAAGGAGCTTAACTCGTGTTTGATTTAAGCTGTCTACCACACGCACGCGCTTGTAGTCACAGCTAGAGTGGCAGACTTCTGTCCGCCCGCTGGCGCATGACAATCGACTTTAGACACCCCCTGTAGTTTGTTTTTTTTGCATACACAGTTGACTAGCATCTTAAGCTCTTACTCAGCTATAAGCCCATATACATGTAACGCGCATTACTCTTCTCTATGGTAATTATCAGATCGATTTAAGGGTGGAAAGGGCTTAGGTGATGTAGATCCCTCTCTAGCTGAAAACAGGCTTAGACTATAGCATGTAGGCAGCTGGCCGCGTTAAACACCCCTGTAGTTTTTTTGTATACACTCTCGATCCCCTCTCTAGGTGAAAACAAAAGCTTAGAAGATGAGGTGATCCGGCCACTGGCTGGCGCGTCACACCTGGCGTTAATCACCCCCTGTAGGCTTTGTATACGCTCTCTAAGTGAAAAACAAAAAAGCTCCCTCCACGGGCTGGCGCGTCACACCTGTCGTTAAAACGCCCCCTGGAGTCTTAGTATACACAGGTGCCCCGCCTTATCTATCTATTCACCAGCTATAAGCCCATATACGCGTACATGCGATTTTTGATACCCTCTCTGGAATAGGGTGGGGCTCAAGGTGAAAACAAGATTAGTCCATTCGCTCTCTCAGCTATATAAAGAGCCTCAATTGTTCTTGCAACAGCACTTCACCACCGGTACACTATCAGTCACGAGGCAGATGTTTGCGGCATGGGTCATACAGGTTACCTACTAATAGCGGTTTGGGTGAGTAGATCACTTTTTTTCCCCTAAAAAACAAAAAAAAAAACCCACTTATGACTCAGGTATGTATATGTAGCACTGTTAGTGTAAGTACACAGTAGAATCTACTGTACTATAGACTCGGCCCTCTGAAGACGGCGGAGCGCGTTAATGCGCGGGTCTGTGGCGGCGTCACTTGTTTTTTATTCTAACTAAAAAGTCAGAAGTCGATCTACGACCTATCAAAGACAAATTTGTGATAAGTTCAAACTAAATAAGACAGTTTGAGCGTCTCTTAGTCGCTGTCAAAGATGCGAATAACGAACGCGCTGAGGGCGGGGTTCAGGTCACGTATAGTTCTTTGCTCTTTCGTCAGATGGCGCCACAATAGGGGATTTGTACATTCCTACGATGCTCGCGAACATTTCAACGCATAATGAGCTATATAGGCAACAAAGTGTGCTTCTGAATATATTAAAATATAAAAACAATTCAATATTGTGTATTTCTGATAGAAATGAGGCAGTTTCTTTGAATACCAACTAAACTATAGCGAGATGAAAAATACCACACCATATCTAAAGCTTTATAAAAGATACATAGGCAGAAACTCTCGCCGAGTAGGTAATCTGAAAAACGAACCAACTCGTTGTGCCACAAGGGCCCCCACTCAACGGGGGCCTTTTGAGCTCAGGCATGTTGTTTCTCAACACTGGGTGTAATTAATTACGCCCATGTTGAGTAGCATGTACTAACCAACTGACAGTGTCAGTTGGTTGGCCCCTCTTTAGGGGCCACACAATAAATAAAGAATAGAGACCTAAGGGAACGTTCACAAACGTCTCCCCTGCCTACGGGGTGGGTGGGTCTTTGGGTTTAGTGACAAAACAGCGACATGTCAGTTCTCTTTTTTTTTTCCAAGTCTACATATTATTTATGATTAAAAAAATTTAAAAAAAAAACCACGCTAATAAAGTGCGCTGATCAAAAACTGAATAGAAAAATAACCAAAAATAGGTTGGTAGCTGATCGGTCGTTGTCACACGGTGCAGAAAATTTACTGCATATCGGACCAGGGGATAGTCTGGCAGCGACCCGCCACTCCGTCCACAAGCTGTGTACAGCACCCCGTTTTTCTTTGTCCATATTGGCTAAAAAAAACGGGACATTGTTGACTTGGCTATTTTACCCGTCTGGGTCTTATTATTTAAACACCTCGTGTTGACCCTGTGGGGCAGCGGGTACATGGAATAAACGTGTCCAAGTGCACGCTATCTAACACATAACCGAAGGTTACTGAGTTATGTAATAATAGTTATGTAATAATAACTGACCTATGAGGTCGCCAGTCAGTTTGCCGTGATTATTTTGACACACTCTCAGTTACTCGTAGCACATCTAATACATAATTAGACTCAGCCTCATATAAGACAGTCTCGGCCACGCAGGCTGCATATCGGACCAGGGAGATAGTCTGGCAGTGACCCACCAGCCCGTCCACAACCTGTGTACAGCACCCCATGTCTCTTTGTCCATATTGGCTAAAAAAAAAACACAAAAAAAACAGGTCATTGTTGACTTTGGCTATTTTACCCGTCTGGGTCTTATTATTTAAATCACCTCGTCTTGACCCTGTGGGGCAGTGGGTATATGGAATAACCGTGTCCAAGTGTACTCTATCTAACACATAACCAAAGGTTACTGAGTTATGTAATAATAACCACCCTATGATCCTATGAAGGCGCCAGTCAGTTTGCCGTGATTATTTTGACATACTCTCAGTTACTCGTAGGGTATCTAATACATAGTTAGACTCAGCATCATATAAGACAGGCTCGGCCACGCCGGCTGCATATCGGACCAGGGAGATAGTCTGGCAGTGACCCACCAGCCCGTCCACAACCTGTGTACAGCACCCCGTGTCTCTTTGTCCATATTGGCTAAAAAAAAACACCAAAAAACAGGTCATTGTTGACTTTGGCTATTTTACCCGTCTGGGTCTTATTATTTAAATCACCTCGTCTTGACCCTGTGGGGCAGCGGGTATATGGAATAACCGTGTCCAAGTGTACTCTATCTAACACATAACCAAAGGTTACTGAGTTATGTAATAATAACCACTCTATGATCCTATGAAGACGCCAGTCAGTTTGCCGTGATTATTTTGACATACTCTCAGTTACTCGTAGGGTATCTAATACATAGTTAGACTCAGCATCATATAAGACAGGCTCGGCCGCGCCAGCCGCATATCGTACCAGAGGGATAGTCTGGCAGCAACCCGCCATCCCGTCTACAATCTGTGTACAGCAGTCTGGACCAGACCACCAACTCTGGGTATAGCATTCTGGATGCCTGTAGCAAGACTGGATCTAACCCTTTAATAGTCGCATAGCGCTTTAATGTGCAGTGCCCGTTGTCGTCATAAGTCATGAATGCGGCACTCAGAGTTCCTCACCAGGGCTGCATGCATGCATACACTAGCATATCGACAAAGGGCGTAGCGCATTAAAGCACTATTGCCACCTTTAGCATTAAAGCGCTGAGGGTTTGTTTGTTTTTTTGATAGTGTAGAAACCAATATCTGTCTAATTAAACCCCTTATCAGTGCTGTTTTTTTTTGGGTTTTTTTCACATACAAAAAGAATTAGGTAATGGCGCTGCAGTACTCTGAAAAGCGGTGGCGGTGAATTTCCATTTAGATCCTGAAAAAGGGGGGCGGTCAGATGTCGTCAAGGCTCTGATAAGTAGGGCAGTTAAAATCATATGATTACATTGAGCTAATTTTCTTGCTGAAAGGAATGAATAATTGTATTTGTATAAAATTCACACACACACACACACACACACACACACACATCCCACACACACACACACACACACACACACACACACACACGCACACACACACACACACACACACACACACACACACACACACACACACACACAGGACACCTGATGATCTCCACACGATGACCTGATTGCTCTTCCTAAAAAAAAAATGCCCAACTCGATCTACCTACTCAACAGGGTTTCAGTGTATAGCGTATTAGGGGTTTTTCTGATGCGTATATTATATTGAGATTGATTTTCAACTTTTGTGATCAGTGGTTGGTCCTTAAAAGGACCGTTTGGTAGAGAGAGGGTCGCAGGGACTTTGCTGCTGAAGCGGAGGGTGTGGTCATAACGCGTGGCAGTCCTTCAGCAGCTCCTCCAGCACGGCGGGCGGTAGTCCTTCCTCCATGCAGACTTGCTGCTTGACCTGCTCCACGCACCGGCGGATGAGTTGATCAGCGACGTTCTCGATCAGCTCATCCACCACACCCTCTGCTTCAGCAGCAGTCCGCTGTCTCTCCTCTCTCTGTAGCGAGGCAAAGAACTGCTTCTCCACGGCCGCATCGATCATAGATCGAGAAACGGCCACGAAGTTCTGTCTCTCCGCCTCCTCTCTCTGTTGCACGGCTACGAATTCCTTCTCCACGGCCGCATCGATCATAGATCGAGAAACGGCCACGAAGTTCACTCCGTGAGCCATTTTGTCGAACTGACTTCCTAGCCGCCTGAGAGATGCTGACGTCACACTATTTTCGACGACGCTATGACGCGCACGAGGTAGACAGACGACGTCGTTTCACTTCCTTATTTGGAGTTTGGGATCTTTTGACACCGAAGTCATACCGTACGGTCGCGATAAAGCAACTAGTGTTGAAAAGCGTGCCGGTCTTTTATAAGCGCCGGAGTATAAGAGCCTCCAAATGTTTTTTCTCAAGCACTAAAATCGCGACTTTGAATAAGCGCCAGCGCCTGGCTTGTATATAGCTCCTGAGTAAGAACTTCACCGAATTGAAAAGCCCTCCCTCAGAGCTCTTAATCGCGACAGTACGGTACAAATCTGATGTCAACCCGCGCCAAAAACAAAAAAAAAAGTGTTCCAGTCACACGTACCTACGACGAGCGACCTTCAGCTATCACCACGTGAAGAGTGGGAAATAAATTTTGTACGGCAAGAAAACTGAAAACTGATAACGATTCCATTAGATAAGTATTTGGTTCCAATCTATGGCGAGATATTTCCACCAAAGCGATTGATTTATATGTCTGTAAGGTTCAGCTCTCCAACACTCTCCAATGTCCGCCGGTGCACGACGGTCGCCGCCCATCATTAGTCACAACTAAACTTCTGCTGGAGAGTGAAAGTTACGTTGAGTCTTGAGGTGCGCAGAGATACTATCTGCCGCAGCCTGATTTTAGTTCCACGCTATTTAGATAACCGCCCCATTTAAAATCTCTCTCTCGATCCTAGTAAAGGAAAAAAAAAGGCTAGAGTTTATCATGGACGCGTCTCAGTTTCAGTCAAGCCGTAAAGTGAAGAACCAGAGCTTGTACATATTCCCACGTGGTGAGGGGTGACCCCGCGGGGCGTTCAGTTAGTACTGAGTCTATAGTACTGAGTCTATACTCAAGGTCAAGTTCCACTCTCTAAACAGAGCTTTAGCGACTCCGTCATATAGACTAGACCGCGCGCGCGATTTTTTTTTTGCTGAAGCAGCTAATCGATGGAAGAGTAGAGAACAGGTGCTCGACCAAAAATCTGCTTCAGAGGCTTGTTATCAAGTATTAACAGTTAAATCAAAATATTTCAAAACATCCAGAAAAGCAGAATAACATGTCCTACGGGCTACAGCCGGGCACTGACGAGCAGACGGCGCTGACGTCATTTCAATCAGGTCACAGGGCTCTTTAGACACCTTTTCTGTAAGACCCGTCTCATACCTTAGTATATAATACCGTAAACACCGGTGATTAGTATATGATCACATTGGAGTCGCGGATCCACGAAGAGGCTGAATAAGCCTCGCGCGGACCCGCCACTTGAAAATGTGACATAATCTTACCATGCGCTTTGTTTTGTTTTTGTTTCTATTTACAACAGCAAACATTTCAAACAACCTATTGTTTTTTTAAAATGATGAAAAATCAGCCCAAAAAAAAAAAGTAAACATTTTAGAGCTAAATTTGTGGAGGATAGCCGGACATGCTGATGTCACTAGACCCCTAAATTCGATATGGTGACATGGGCATTTTCTTAAAATTCGATACGACGACACGGGCACGGACATCTAAGTGACATGGGACATGTGGCATTTCTTGAGTCCCACATGTGCCATGGACCATAGTGACATGAGGAAAAAAAAAAAAAAAAAAAATGTTCAAAGAGTGCATCAGAAAAGTGCCATTTCAAGCCTAAACATTTCGCCAAATTTTTTTTTCTCTTGGATGGTACTCGGTTTTGCAGTGTCTGGGTCCTTAAAAATGTACCAGAATGCTCAAATTCGGGTTCTAAATATTTTCAAAAAACGTTTTCTCCCTTAGTGACGTGTGACATGGACATTTCTTAAATTCGACATACGGCTGCATGGGGAGGACCCACCCGTCAAGGGCCCCATGATGACTCATACCCGCCGCGTTCAAACTAGCGTGGTGGTTATAGGTAGACCTTCTTTCAGTATCCGCGTGACCAGATCCATCGCCGTCTCTTGAGCAACAGTAACCGAGGTAACTAGGGTTATTGTTATCCGGTCCGTAAGACGACAGTCTAAGACGGTGTGTAGTCGCGTTTTGCTCTCCCTAATACTCTAATTCAAGTCGAGTTACCGCTAACCCCTACAAAAAGAGGATCATTTGTGTAATTCAAAAGGCGTTCCTTTGTTAGCAATGAGGGGGTCGTTCTATTCATTGATTTTATTTTTTTTTTATTTTTTTTATTTTTTTTTGTTTACAACAACAAGTCAAAGTACAGTCAATCAACCGAGATCCTTTCTACTCCGTGGGGGTGTAGAAGGATCTCCCCCCTGAGGTTACAAAGTCACCTCTTTATTTAAAGAGTTACAGGTCGCAAAGTCGCTTTCGCTTTCGCTTACAAGTCACAAAGTCGCATGAAATATTCAAGTCAAAAAGTCAAATTCATCAACTATCAGCACAGTCGTTTGAAAAGCATCAAGTCACCGAAAAACTCCTCTACAGTCACCTCCGACTCGCCTCCTCCCTACCCCCCTAAAGGGGGGTAGAGAGGAAGCGATTCCCTAGAGATCAGATAATTTTTTTTTTTTTTCTCCCGAGCAGACCCTAAAAGCCCCCCCTCCCCCCCAAGTGCCCGCCCACCCCATAAATAGTGCCCCCCTCCCCCCCTCCCCTCCCCATGCATCTTAAAGTGCCCCCCTCCCCCCCTCCCCTCCTCCCCTCGCCCCTTATAGAAACCTCCCATTAGCTAGTCCAAGTCATGTGACCAAAAGGGAGGCGTAGTCTGTCTATTGTCTATATTATGCAAATGAGGGAGGGGGTCAAGTCACGTGACCAAGGGAGTGTGGCCTATTTTCTAAATAAAGAGCGCTTCCGGTCACGTGACCAAGGAGTGTGGTCCTATTATGCAAATGAAAGAGTCACGTGATCCATGATTATGCAAATGAGGGAGTCACCTGACCAAATGGAAGCCACTGATTGGCTGGTGATCAAAGGGGCGTAGTCTACTATGCAAATGAGGGGGTCACGTGATCAAGGGGGCGTGGTCTATTATGCAAATGAGGGGGTCACGTGGGGGTCACGTGACCAAATGGTGGCCCCTGATTGGCTGGTGATCAAGGGGGTGTGGCCTATTACGTAATTATGCAAATGAGGGGCGTGGCCTATTACGTAATTATGCAAATGAGGAGGTCACGTGACCAAATGGAGGCCTCTGATTGGCTGCATGTCGATTGAGTAATAAACAGTACTTAACTATAGTCCCGTTCCGATACATACTATACTACTTATATGACTATATCATGAGAAAAATAGTGAGGTTAAGATGGATTATAAATACATACCTTCACAGATACACATGATAATATGTACATGTATACATATACCTGTAAGTGTAACACATGTACTACCTGTGGCTACCAGGTGTATGTGTGACTGCTACTAACTGCAGATTGGTCAGTTTGAGTCCCAGGATGTTGGTGTTGGTCACACATGGATGCACCCCCCCTCCCCCACACACACCTTATGGAGACAGGCCTGTCTAGAGCAAGCACTCAGCTAGCCAACCTGGCACCTAAGACAATAGCCCCTACTCCCACTTCTACCCACCTGGCCATCCATGTGTGTCCAACACCAACATCCTGGTACTCCAACTGACCAAGCTGCAATTGGTAGCATTCACACACACATAAGCCAGTGCATGTTGTGCCACACCTATGTACATGTATACATACATGTACATTATTATAATAAGAAAATGTCTTTTAATGCATCCTCCTGGTCCTACCCCGGCCTGCACACCTGTAGGGCCGTTCAGGGCTCTCTCAATGCGTCCTCCTGGTCCTACCCCGTCCTACCCCGGTCTGCACACCTGTAGGGCCGTTCTGGGCTCTAGTGCGTCCTCCTGGTCCTACCTCGGCCTACACACCTGTACTCTAGTACTTATTATAGTAACATCTAGTAAATTTACTATAGTAATTTCACATAGTATGGCAATCACTATAGTATACTATAGTATACAGTACTTACTGATTATAAAGGCAGATGTCTCTGTGTCTCTCTTAACATAAATTACTACTGTGCATAAATTTACTATGGTGTACATGTACTGTTGACTATATATATACTATAGCATACTATAGTAAAACTAAAGCGCTTACTACAATAGGTAGGGACTTGCATAAATGTATGCAGTGCTAGTGCCGACATTGTGATCAGACCAGTACCACTGAATATGTTAATTAAAGTAAATTTGCTATAGTAAATACTACATTATGCTATGTGAAACTATAGTGTATATTGTGGTAACTGTACCATAGCATTTTCATTGGGTTTTAGGGGGCTGGTATCTTATTTTGCAGGCTTGTTCCTAGACTTGCAAATTCGTTTAATAGGGGTTTGACTTCGAGCCTGCTCCTGGAGGCATGGGACCCCCCCCCCCCCCACTGGCAGGGAGGGGGGAGGGGCAGCTGAAGGTTAGGGAAGGCCGGGAGGATGGTACCCCACCCCCCCCCCCCCAGACCAGTAGGGGGAGGCCAGGGGAGTCCGGGGGAAGGCACCCCAATATGTGTGGAATATACCATAGTTTATTATATTTTTCCCTATAGTGTACTTTAGTGTCAATATGTGCCGGAAATACTATAGTAAACTATAGTAACTACAGTAAACTTTAGCGAAAAATATTTTAGCTTACTACAGTGTCAAGGTGTGCCGGAAATACTATAGTAAACTACAGTTTACTATAGTGAACTACAGTAACAAAAGATATAGTATTTACTATAGTATTTTTCGAACTGGAAGGTGTAGGTGTAGGTCGACCAAAATTCTCTCCCCTGGAAACTGCCCCCCGGAATTCTCCCACAATATATGAATGGGGTATTATAGTTAATAGTGCCTGGATAAAATACATCTCCCACAATATTAAAATAGGTCAATGCACTAAAAACAGCAGCTGCTCTGTGCTCTCCCATACCCTGGCCTAGACACCATCTATATTTATGACCATCTTTAATTTACTAAAATGCCATATGACATTTGGTGTACATTTAAGTTACATTTTATGTATGGAAATCCCATATGACATTTTGAGTGAATTTAAAATTACCTTAAATAAAATAAAATGTCATTTGACATTTTGAGTGGATCAAAAGTCCATTAAATGTAATGACAAGGTCGGAATGGCATTGTCATGACATTGACATTGATTTTAATTGATATTTAAGCCACGTAGATGTCAAGATTGATGCAATGCATGTGGACAAAACATGACACAAGCCCCAACCAGTCCACCAGCCTGCTTCTCAGTTAAAGCCTGTGCTTGGGCAGGTGGGGTCTCAGGAGTATCTGTAAATTCTTGCACACTGATATTCTTTGGCTCCCTTTACGACCAATCTCTGAGTCACTACATTGCCTAACCAAGTATGTTTTTCTCGCTCCCTATACAACCAACGTAGGTTAGTTAATATTGTCAGGGTGGTCAGTTCTGACCATCTCACCTTATACTAGTCTTCCATTATAGGCTAAGTCCTTTTGAGTAAGGCATTAGTCATATGTTGTTTTGCCTCAGAGATTCTTGAATAGCACTTGGTCATGCCTGACCAATGTCCCTATGCCAACCTGGGATAGCCACCAGAGATTAAGGGTCGGGGTATTTGACTATCAGTTTGGTACATACAAGCACCAGCACCAACCGGTCGAGCCTGCTTCTCAGTTAAAGCCTGTGCTAGGCAGGTGGGTTCTCGGGGTATCTGTCAGGCCATGCACCACCAGGCATTATTGGAAATGGCACGAGATTCAGCAGTTGGCTATACGTCTGTAACTGCAGATGGACACATTGTGTGAAGTAAAATAAGCAGAGGAGGTTTCTTTTGGAATAAATGTAGCTGGAGAAAGATAAAATTTCATGTAATGATGATGATGATGATGATGATGATGATGATGATTCATTTCAAAACCCAACGTGTTAGGCAGTGGCAGAATGCTGTTTATAGGCTACACCAAAACTATAATAGAATTTATAGTAACTGGGAGGACCCCAGCCGTATGGGGCTAGAGAATGGAAGAGATGAAGACTTCCCAGTAAACAAAAAACGTTATACAACATTTTATAACGTTATTTAACATTATATAACCTTCCTCTAAGGCTCCTTACTATGGCATAACGTTATATAAAGTTTTTAAACGTTATTTTGACGTAAAATAACGTTTTTTTGTTAGCTGGGTTAGGACTATTAATATTGTAGAATTTAGGATAGATTTGTGCCAATAAAAGCAACACTATATGTGTAGGACTCTTATGGAGAGCCCCAATGTAATATGAAAGTCCCATTTTAAGGTGGGGCAATGGTTTGTATGACACAGAATATCATGTGGTACCAGCTGAAATGTATTTTGTGAGACAACGCTAATTGACACAATTGTATTAATTTGACTGTGTAATTTTATATCTACCCAATAGCTAACAACATTTCGGTGCAGGCTGAATACATGTACAAGTTAAATATATGGACAAAAGTAAAGTTCCTCACTGAGGGTTATTTCACTCATCTTCGCCTGATGAAATAATCCTCGGTGGCTAACTCCACAAGTGCTCCTTTGTGTTTATTTCATGTCATTAATGACAATTTTCATCAAATCCCCCTTAATTACTCTGAAAAAGCTAATTTATATTGGTTAAATCAACAATATTGATGTTTGACAGGCCGTGAAATATGTGCGAGAGTTATTTCAGGGGGGGTGTTAAATACGGCTGTCCTTGCATACAGCAATGGGAGTGCCATATTTACCATGAAATGAATTTAATGATAATACCTATCTAGAACTTTAGAAGGCCGTAGGTTATAGAAAATCCCAGCATAGAACCTTTAGAATAACAAACTATAGGAAATATTATGAAGAAAGTGCTGTCTCATCCAAACGGTGGAGCGGGCAAGATGCTCCATGCCATCTGCATACACATAATTTGCTTCATTACATGCAATACAATTACATTTTTGCAATTCACAAACAAAAGTCAAGACTCAGGATTGAATCCCAGGTGGAGACTTTGTTGGCGTTTAGTTCCCTACTTAATTTGGGTAATGTTCAGACTGTTTGGTGTCTCTCAATACATATTTGTTCAATCTAGTTACTAATTGAGGTAATTGTATGAATATGGTGGTGCTACTTTCTCAGGAACTAAAACCAGGTAGGTGGATTTTCACTTTTGGCGCTTTTCCTTGGTCATGTGATCCCTATGCCCATATTTGGTCAGTTTACCTTGTTCAATGATCTTTGATTGGCTAAGCTGTTGATTCAGGTCAGAGCCACCAGCTTTGGGCTTTACAAACAATAAAAGTTTCATCAGGTAGACATTCGAGAGTAATTTTACCACTATTATTCAATATTTTACATATATTAATCTGACAGTATAAAATTATTTTATTGTTCACATTAGGTGACCTATGTGAAACTGTCATTATGATAATTATGCCAAGGTGTTTGCCAAATGACTGACACTATAGTGTCAATTGGATATATGTCTAGCTGGTTCATAAAGAGTATGTTCTTTTGTTTCGAGCCAGGATCAATTCATGATTGATTTTCTCCCTTACTTTCTGGTAATTAATTGCAGGATATTTAAATCCTTGGAGGCAATTTAAGAGCTGGAAAAAAAATGATGAGGTGGGGGTTTGAGTCTTACTTTAGTTGGCCTCCATGATGTTCATTTCTAAAGGAATGATTGTTTTCAGCTACATTGGAGCTTTGACAATTGATTTTCATCTTTGTCTCTTTTTCTTGTCCTTTTTCCCCCACACTGAAATTGTGTCCATAGATTTACATATCCTGCAATTAATTACCAGCAACTAAGGGAGAAAATCAATTAGTAATCTTATGAATATGACTTTGTAATATCATATCTGCCCCATAGCTTCTCAGTTAAAGCCTGTGCTTGGTTACGTGGGGTCTTGGGGGTATCAGTGAAACCTTGTAGTGCCCAGACAGTATTTTGAAACTGCACCAGATTCAGTCGACATCAATATGGTGAAAACAAATGGACACATTGTGGAATACAAAATAAGAATGGAGGAGGTTTCTATCTGAATAAACAGACTTATACTGATAGTCAAAATGCCCTGGGTCTTAGTCTGTAGTCACCATCCCAGATTAGTGGTAGGGATATTGGTCAGAATAATAAACTGATATCCAGAAATAACCATGGAAAACAAGAAATGGCCTAGGCGTAACACTCATAGGAATGGAATGACTAAGGTGGGCTGGTCACTACTAAATAAACCTTAGAGTATTAACTAACCATGGTTGGTTGTATAGAGAGCCAAGAAATTATGATCTAAGTTTGACACTGTTGACAAAGTTCTGGAGTTTAAAGATCATCTGTGTTACTTGGAAAAAGATGGAATCCCATGTTGTAACAGCTAAGCTATTCTTTTAGCAGTATTTTTTTTTAAACAATGCCTCCTGGGATAATTAAATGGATCTAACTGGATATAAGACATACTGCACTGTTTTATGTTATCGTCCCCATGGCCAAACAGTATTATAATATCTGTGAACCTGCTGAAGATCCTTCGGCTGTGCTTGTTTTTAATACTATATCATCATCCGAAATGGATGATGGTTGCCAAATCTAGATATCATAAGAAACATCCAGCTTTCTCCAGACAAGTGGGAGGAGCCTCCACACTCCCATCTGCCCACGGGATACATGTAATTTGCTTCATTACACACAATACAATTATATTTTTGCAATTTGCAAACAAAAGTCAAGGCTTGGAACCAAATCCCAGCTGGAGCCATTGCTGGCGTTTGGTTCCTAATTTAATTTGGGCAATGTTCAGGCTGTTTGGTGTTTCTAAACACACACTCATTCAATCTAGCAGCCAGCATCCTCAGAGCTCTAATTGGTCAATCGTCGAATGCAAATCCTATTTAGAAAGTCTCCAGTTTGAGATGTTACTCCGGCTAAGAAAGTGTTTTTTAATGGCCAGCACTCACTGAGATGTTCGACAGCTTGAGTAAATACACTTCATTTCCTGTAACAACGGCCGTTAACTCATATTGAGCCAATCAGTCATATAGAGCCATGTGAATGGTGACCGGGAAGAGCAATGTTATGCCATATTAATTCTATTGATGCCGAATGCGCACACCTTGGACTGTGGACATTACTGCAATAGGTCTATAGCAATACTTCTTGTGGCTCCATACGTGCAGCCATAATTATTAGTTCTGTTCTCAGATTTTCCTATGAGAATTAGGCAGTGACCATACACCTATACACAATAGATTGTCAAAAAGTTATGTTAAAAGCTATGTCGAGGGTAACCATCATGGCCACCTTCCACTGAAGAGCTTATTTCATCAACATCAGTTGGCTGACATTTTTCCATCCCATAGATGTCTATTATGTCAAACCAATAGATGAATTTTGCCTGACTGACGAAATCACAGCCGATTCCATCAGTGGGATACTCCCTCAAAGGGGCATTCTCATCACTCACACTTAACCACATAGTAGAAAAGAACAATACTAGAATTGTGAGTGGGATTCGCTTGGTGAGAATGCCACTTTAAGCTGTTTACGGTGGAATCTAATTAGGAAAAATTGTGCTCCATTGTTTGTATAATGGCACACTGGCCTTCTGTTTCCTTGATCTCTGGCTGCCCGGTATAAGTGCTTGCTCAGCCCCCACCACTTACTTCCTCGTCGAGATGCAGCTAAAACCCTATGGGAAGTGAAAGGTCAGTTGGAGTTATATGTCAAGGGAGCTGGCATCAATGAAAGAAAACGATGTAGGAAGAGCATTGAAAAAGAACACTACGGCTTGTGCCGAGAGGGTGTACATGATCGGCAAATTGAAACCACTAACATCCCAGTAAACAAAAAACGTTATACAACATTATGTAACATATCTCTATGGCTCCTTATTGTGGCAAAACGTTATATAACATTAAAAACGTTCATTTTAAGTGTATAATAACTGTTTCTTAGTTTGGATCACTCAATTTTATTTCCAACATAATTTCTATGTCACTAATACCTAGCCTTCATTTCAACAATGTGGCAACGTCATGCAATTATAAGGTCATCCATATTATTTTATATTGTGGTCATTTGCAAATGTCATCATGCTTGTTAATGCCATCTGCTGTCCATTGTTCAGAGTATTACCTTCACCTTTAGATGCACTTTTTTACATAATTGTGTGTGGACAGTGACACTGAATATAAGATTATTATGAGATACACAATTTTAATGACTGTTTTTTGCTCATCGTGTTAATCCTCTAGAGATGGACGTTGCTACAAGAGTTGTTGTCATGATGCACCAATGCATCCCGGGCGACTAACTTGCTTGTGCTGCATTGGTGCATCATGCCAACCCCTCAAGAGTTGTTTAATCCTGTCGGGTCTGCATGATGCGTGATTGCAGCACTGGTGAGTGACTCACCAGGGCTGCATTCATGCATCATGATGACCGATAGCATTATGCATTAAGGTATCATGCCGTCCTTAAGGGGTTAATCCTCAAAGGATTGCATTCTGCCTCAAAGCAATATTGTCCTGATGCACCAACACAGCCCTGGCGGATAATCGCCATCACGGCGTCAGTATCTCTTGTTGACCCTGCATTTATGCATCATGACGACAGAGGGCATGTACACTAAATCAATATATATTTAAAGGGTTAATGCTTGTGCTATTTACAAAAAAAATATATTTCATTGTCTCACTCAGTATTTATGATTGTTTATTCATTGTTATCTTGAATTAAAGTTCACAATAGGTTACAGATTGATGGGAATACATTCTCAATTGTCATTGCACCTGCTTCTGCCAGGTTTAATTACATATGAAGAGGAATGTCGATGTCATCCGAGAGGCCTTAAAGTAGAAATGCCGCTACATAATGGAGCATTAACCCTTTATAGCCGCATAGTGCTTTAATATGTCATGTATTTTGTTATCATGATGCAGTAGAGAGGCCATGGTGAGTCTAATTGCCAGGGCTGCATTCATGCATCATGCCGACCCTTCGGATGAATATTATTGGGTTGTCATATTGATTTAAAACAGACAAATGATGCATTCATGCATCGAAATGACAAAAGAAATGTCACATTAATTAATACAGTATACGCAAGCATTAAAGGGCTAGGTGAAATATGATATGTTGTGCTGGGAGGAAAGTGAAACACTGATGAATATTGCACACACGGAAAATCTAGGTGCCCAGGCCCTCAGTCTGTAGTGCCTATCCCAGGTTAGGGATAGGGACATTGGTCAGGCATGACCAAGTGCTATTCAAAAGTGACTAAGGCAGAAGAACATACTCAAAAAGACTTAGCCTAAAACTCATTGAAATGGAAAAGACAAATGTGAGTTGGTTAGTACTGACCAACCTGTTTGTTAGGCTGGTTGTATAGGGAGACAAAAAATGACTAACTTGGTTAGATACCATAGTGACTGAGAGATTACTAGATAAAGGGAGTCAAGGAATATCAGTGCAGAGTTGAGTTCTATTGAGTCTAGCACCAAACGGTTCTATGAAAAGCCAACAAACTGACGTCTCATCAGGCACCCATGACACCTGCCATCATGCATCAACACACAAACACATAAAACCTGCAAATAAATGACAAAACTATCTCTCCCTCTCGACTCATTCCCCAGCACTCGGTTTCTTAGCCTGCATTCGTTCCCTACTTAATTGCCCTGCTGTTGCAGTTCTCCTTTATTACTTCAGAAACTGGGAGTACCAGTGGGAACCGGATATAAATCTGGTGTTGCTCATTTTCAGTGCAAGTAGGGGAAGAGCGATTGCAACCTCTTGCTTGGTGTGAGATACAAAGTGAAAGCTGCTTTGTTATACGCTGCCAGTCCTAATATTAAAGACACCATGAAGTCTATGTGTTGTTTACCTAAACGTCTATTGTGTTTCAAAAAAGTAAGCGGTCATTTTCTTAGAACAAGCGGGGGTGGGGTGGTTGATGACATTTCACATGGGACTGGGAAGATTTTTTTGGTATCCCCTCAGTGCAAAGTTTACATTTTTTGGTCCTGATCCCACAAACTTTTGAAAAAAAAACTACCTCTGGCCAACCCATTTGAGCTATGGTTAGTGGCAGGCTTTTTCTCTAAAAAGCGGTCGTCTCTCAAGAGAGCTCCAAATTATTTTGCCCCTCCCCCGCAAAAGAAAATTCACCATCCCCTTTTGTTAAAAAATGACCATTCCCTAAGCTACATTGAATTGCTTCAAGAAAACCGGAAACAGTCGCAAATACCGGGAAGCGATGACGGCGTCTGTACAGGGAGTGATTGTGACCCCTAGTGAGCTAAGATTAAACTAATTGCAAAGAGGCCAAGCCCAAGAGGCTGCCAGTTGTTGGCAATCAGGCCGGGTGCCGGGAATGTAAACAAGGGAAGCTTACTTAGCGAACACTTTAACCCTTTAAGGGCTGCATAGTGCTTTAATGCATCATACCCTTGGTCGTCATGATGCATGAATGCACCCCTGGCGAGTAAATCCCCAGTGCTGCATTCAAGCATCATACTGATCTTATGAGGTTGATACACTCTCGCAGGGCTGGCATGATACACGATTGCAGCATCGATGAGTTACGTGCCGGGGCTGCATTGGAGCATCATGAGACCAACCCTCGGCAGTCTACTCACCAGGGCTACATTCATAAACAATATTGACCCAATGGAGTCAGTCTTAGGCACTGCCACAGCCTTGCTGAGTTACTCGTTAGGGCTGTGCATATTCATAGATTATGACAGCCACGGATATTTTAAAGGGATTATGTAACCCTCAAAGGGTTAGGAAACGCAACCATAAATACGTTTATCTCAGGGGGAGACACAAGCTAAGTACCATCCGACAAGTTAAGAGATCTCTTGGCTTGGGTTCAAAGGTTGGGCTGCTCTGTGAGCTGCTCAAAGTACCAAGGGGCATCAATCTGAGCGGGTCTGTTTGGAAAATACTTAACCCTTTAAGGACCGCATAATGCCTTAATGCATCATATACTCTTGGTTCTCATGATGCATGAATGCAACCCTGGTTAGTAGCTTGTTAGTGCTGCATTGAAGCATCATGGCGACCCTGTGGGGTATAGACACTCTCGAAGGGTCGGTATGATGCACAAATGCAACACCAGCGAGTTACTCACCAGGGCTGTATTGGTGCATCGTGACGACAAATGTCATCTTTTAGCAATATGTGTCCTTAACTTAAGGGTTAAGCAGAATGGTAGGCAATGGTGACTGTTACACAACCATAGAGCATGAGACAACCAGCGGTTTCTGAAGGTCTACATTGTCAGAATTCGGTCCCTAGATCTCGGCACCTCTTAGGACCAATTAAAATACAGGGTCTAGAAGCATACATAACTGTGACCCAAATTGCTTTCCAATTTAAACTCATAATAAGAGGAGGTATTAAGAAAGGACTGTCCGCCTCGGGGAATCCTCTCTACTTGGATGCCAAAATAAAGTGATTTTTTCTACGACCCTAACCACCCATCTCAAATCATGAGCACAGGGTGCTGTCACAAAACAAAGTTTACACTAACAGCATATTTAGGCTAACACTTAGGTTTTAAAAATAAATCTACGTTAATGTTTAACAATTTATATTAATTCTAGCGAATATTTCAAATTTATGCTGTTGTCTTCAAATTTAGGCTTATTTAGGCTATACCGTAAAACCTCGCGTATAAGCCTAACTCGTGTATAAGCCGCACCCCGACTTTGGCCCGATTCTATAAGCCGCAGAGGCCCTCTGAATAATCCTTGGGAAAAACTCGCGTATTAGCCGCACCCCAAACTTTAGCTTAAATGTATGCACTCCAGGTGGGGTCTGGGTCCTCCTGGGGCTCTGTGCGGCCTCCTGGCGGCCCGTACTGCCTTCCCGTGGCCCGTGGAGCATCCATGAGTTTTGACAGCTTTCTTAACCCCCAGCCCCCGCCACCTCCCCCCCCCCAAGCCTTAAGTAATACAGGCAGTCACACCCCACCTCCCCATTGGCGCATTGTGACTCTTGCGGTGGTCTGCGATGAGGTGCGAAAATATATACACATATATACAAGTAAATTTATGGAAGCAAATATGCAGAGGTCCGCAAATTTGTGGAGGTCCACTAACCACTAACTCCTCCCGTATGGTGATTTCGGAAATTAAATTTTGGAAAAACTCGCGTATAAGCCGTGTGGGGCCCTTATCCCTCAAACGAGCCCTTAACCCTCAAACGAGTAACCGTTTGAGGGATAAGGGCTCACCACGGGCCCTTATCCCTCAAATATGGCGTTAAAGCACAAACGGCGTTATCCCTCAAACGGCGTTATCCCTCAAACGGCGTTATCCCTCAAACGGCGTTATCCCTCAAACGGTGTTATTCCTCAAACGGCGTTATCCCTCAAACGGCTTTATCCCTCAGACGGCCTTAACCCACAAACGGCCTTATCACTCAAACGGCCTTATCCCTCAACTAACCCATCACTATATAGTGTTTGAGGCATAAGGGCAAGTTAATATTTTGGACTAGTTAAGTATAATTATAAGATCACTATATAGCGTTTGAGGGATAAGGGCAAGTTGATATAGTAAGGCAAGTTAGCTATACAGTATCATTACAGGGGGATAAGGGCAAGTTAATATCTTAGGCCAGTTAGGTATATAGGATCACTATATAGTGTTTGAGGGATAAGGGCAAGTTAATATAGTAAGGCAAGTTAGCTATACAGTATCATTACAGGGGGATAAGGGCAAGTTAATATCTTAGGCCAGTTAGGTATATAGGATCATTATATAGGGTTTGAGGGATAAGGGCAAGTTAATATCTTAGGCCAGTTAGGTATATAGGATCACTATATAGTGTTCGAGGGATAAGGGCAAGTTAATATTTTAGCCCAGTTAGGTATATAGGATCACTATATAGCGTTTGAGGGATAAGGGCAAGTTGATATTCTAGGCCAGTTAGGTATATAGGATCATTATATAGGGTTTGAGGGATAAGGGCAAGTTGATTTTTAGGCCAGTTAGGTACATAGGATCATTATATAGCATTTGAGGGATAAGGGCAAGTTGATATATTAGGCCAGTTCGGTGTATGGGATCACTATATAGCGTTTGAGGGATAAGGGGCAAGTTGATATTTTTGGCCAGTAAGGTATATATAGGATCATTATATAGGGTTTGAGGCATAAGGGCAAGTTAATATGTTGGACTATTTAGGAATATTAGATCACTATATATATAGTGTTTGAGGGATAAGGGCAAGTTGATATTTTAGGCCAGTTAGGTATATAGGATGATTATATAGCATTTGAGGGATAAGGGCAAGTTGATATATTAGGCCAGTTAAGTGTAGAGGATCATTATAAAGCGTTTGAGGCATAAGGGCGAGACGATATTTTAGGCCAGTTAAGTGTATAGGATCACTAAATAGTGTTTGAGGGATAAGGGCAAGTTGATATTTCAGGCCAGTTAGGTATAATATAGGATCATTCCATAGCGTTTGAGGCATAAGGGCAAGTTAATATGTTGGACTAGTTAGGAATATTAGATCACTATATATAATGTTTGAGGGATAAGGGCAAGTTGATATTTTAGGCCAGTTAGTTATATAGGATGATTATATAGTGTTTGAGGGATAAGGGCAAGTTGATCAATATTTTTGGCCAGTTAAGTGTATAGGATCATTATATAGCGTTTGAGGCATAAGGGCAAGATGATTTTTTAGGCCAGTTAAGTGTATAGGATCACTAAATAGCGTTTGAGGGATAAGGGCAAGTTGATATATTAGGCCAGTTCAGTGTATGGGATCACTATATAGCGTTTGAGGGATAAGGGGCAAGTTGATATTTTTGGCCAGTTAGGTATATAGGATCATTATATAGCGTTTGAGGCATAAGGGCAAGTTAATATGTTGGACTATTTAGGAATATTAGATCACTATATATATAGTGTTTGAGGGATAAGGGCAAGTTGATATTTAAGGCCAGTTAGGTATATAGGATGATTATATAGCATTTGAGGGATAAGGGCAAGTTGATATATTAGGCCAGTTAAGTGTAGAGGATCATTATATTGCGTTTGAGGCATAAGGGCGAGATGATATTTTAGGCCAGTTAAGTGCATAGGATCACTAAATAGCGTTTGAGGGATAAGGGCAAGTTGATATATCAGGCCTGTTAGGTATAATATAGGATCATTCCATAGCGTTTGAGGGATAAGGGCAAGTTGATATATAAGGCTGGTTCGGTGTATAGGATCACTATATAGCGTTTGAGGGATAAGGGCAAGTTGATACTTTTGGCCAGTAAGGTATATAGGATCATTATATAGCGTTTGAGGCATAAGGGCAAGTTAATATGTTGGACTAGTTAGGAATATTAGATCACTATATATAGTGTTTGAGGGATAAGGGCAAGTTGATATTTTAGGCCAGTTAGGTATATAGGATGATTATATAGCGTTTGAGGGATAAGGGCAAGTTGATATATTAGGCCAGTTTGGTGTATAGGATCACTATGTAGCGTTTGAGGGATAAGGGCAAGTTGATATTTTTGGCCAGTTAGGTATATAGGATCATTATCCTGAACTTGCCCTTATCCCTCAAATATTATATAGTGAACCTACATACCTACCTTACCTGAAATATCAACCTGCCCTTATGCCTCAAACGCTATATAGTGATCCTACATAACTACCTTACCTGAAATATCAACCTGCCCTTATCCCTCAAACACTATATAGTGATCCTACATACCTACCTTACCTGAAATATCAACCTGCCCTTATGCCTCAAACTCTATAGTGATCCTACATAACAGCCTTACCTGACATATCAACCTGCCCTTATCCCTCAAAAGCTATATAGTGATCCTACATACCTACCTTACCTGAAATATCAACCTGCCCTTATCCCTCAAACCCTATATAGTCATCTAAATTACATAACTTGCCTGAAACATCAACTTGCCCTTATCCCTCAAACGCTATACAGTGATCCTACTCACCTTACTTGCCTCAATCCTAAACTTGCGCTTATCTCTCAAACACTATATATAGTGATCTTACATACCTACCTTACCTAAAATATCAACCTGCCCTTATCCCTCAAACACTATAATAGTGATCCTACATACCTACCTTACCTGAAATATCAACCTGCCCT
Source organism: Harmothoe impar (assembly GCA_947462335.1). Taxonomy (NCBI): domain Eukaryota; kingdom Metazoa; phylum Annelida; class Polychaeta; order Phyllodocida; family Polynoidae; genus Harmothoe; species Harmothoe impar. Next base: position 58,426,750 of record OX381719.1, on the reverse strand, counting down.
TATGCCTCAAACGCTAGATAGTGATCCTACATACCTACCTTACCTGAAATATCAACCTGCCCTTATCCCTCAAACCCTATATATAGTGATCCTACATAACTACCTTACCTGAAATATCAACCTGCCCTTATGCCTCAAACGCTATATAGTGATCCTACATACCTACCGTTCCTGAAATATCAACCTGCCCTTATGCCTCAAACGCTTTATAGTGATCCTACCTACCTACCCTACCTGAAATTTCAACCTGCCCTTATGCCTTAAACTCTATATAGTGATCCTACATAACTACCTTACCTGAAATATCAACCTTCCCTTATCCCTCAAACGCTAAACGGTGATCCTACATACCTACCTTACCTGAAATATCAACCTGCCCTTATCCCTCAAACGCTATATAGTGATCCTACATACCTACCTTACCTGAAATATCAACCTGCCCTTATCCCTCAAACGCTATATAGTAAGCCTATACACCTAGTACCACCTGTGTATCAGCATGCCCTTATCCCTCAAACCCTATATAGTCGTCTAATAAACATAACTTGCCTGAAACATCAACTTGCCCTTATCTTTTAAAAGCTATATAGTGATCCTACTTACCTAACTTGCCTTAAACATGAACTCGCCCTTATCCCTCAAACACTATATAGTAAGCTTATACACCTACTACCACCTGTGTATCAGCATGCCCTTATCCCTCAAACGCTATGTAATGATCCTACATACCTAACTGACCTAAAATATCAACTTGCCCTTATCCCTCAAACGCTATATAGTGATCCTACTTACCTAACTTGCCTTAAACATGAACTTGCCCTTATCCCTCAAACGCTATATAGTTTGTGGGTTAAGGCTGTTTGAGGGTTAAGGCTGTTTGAGGGATAAGGCCGTTTGTGGGTTAAGGCTGTTTGAGGGATAACGCCGTTTGAGGGATAACGCCGTTTGAGGGATAACGCCGTTTGAGGGATAACGCCGTTTGTACTTTAACGCCATATTTGAGGGATAAGGGCCCGTGGTGAGCCCTTAACCCTCAAACGGTTACTCGTTTGAGGGTTAAGGGCTCGTTTGAGGGATAAGGGCCCCACAAGCCGCACCCTGACTTTGGGCCGATCCTATAAGCCGCACCGGCGATCTGACTCGCGTACTAGCCACGGCTTCTACGCGAGGTTTTACGGTAGTATAAAAATGCCTCAGGCATTTTTATACACGGCAACAAGCGCAATTCTTGCATTTAAAGGAACATAATATCTACATGGTTGGTATATTTAAAGGGGACCCGTTCAAGACACCAAATAGACAGGGCGGGGGGTAATATAACTTCAAACAACCTACGCTTAACACCAACCACATTGATCCTGAATTAATGACTGCCCAATTTTGCTAGATTGTAGTAAATCTATTTTTACTCAAAATATTTTGCCTTCAAACATAAACGGTACCCTAAACTCTCTTAAATTTAGCCTCAAATGTTCCGTCCTAATACTACTGTCCCATGAATCTATCTTATTTATATCAAGCAGAGAGCGAGAGCAGAATCACCGCCGAGGGATCCACGCTTTATCCTAGTCGGCTTCACTTTTAGAATGTCTGGCTTCCTTTTACATTAGGCCACTCCATAAACTTGTTTCTCATCACCAAGCCATGAAAAATATGACGAGGGCGCCCTTTCTATGTTGTTTTTGATGGGAACCAAATGGATGAATAAACTTGTGTGGATCCTCAGCAATCATGATTCATTTGTCAGTAATCAAAGAATTATGGATCAACAAACGTTACGAATATGTATATTCCATCTGCCTCTTTTCATTCAGAAGACATTCGAAGCTTTGATTTGATACCAAAAGTTCCCATATTTTCGCATTTTAAATCATGCTTACCACTGAAATTTGCAAAAAAGGAAAAGAATGAACATTCCCAAAGGAGGATTTCAGAGATGCAAGTGGTAATGACCCTCTAGACACTCAAGAATGACACAAGCTAGAATCTTGTGTATTTTCCAAGAAAAACACAAGCTCTATACACAAGAGAGATACGGTAAATGCGTGAGAAAAGTGAACGTTCTTGATGACATGTTCAATTGTGATGTGTATTTCCTGAGTTTTACTTCTGCAAATGATGTTCACAGTAAAAAGTTCAATAGTGATGTGAATTTCTTGAGCTTCACTCATTTAAGAAAGTGTCCAGAAAATGTTCCAGAAACGTTCTGAATTTCCCAAGTTTCACTCGTTCAAAAAACAAGAAATTCCAGGTGATATGACACAAGAGAATGTCCCAGAAATGTTCACAATAAGTTTGCAACTTCTCCTAGGGATCATTAGTCGACACAAGTTCCACCAGAGTTTTTGTTTGCAGGGGAGAAGCAAATTTAGTTTTTGGAGTGGCCTTAGTTGAAGGTCCTAATACTGGAACAGACCTGTCCAAAAATTCCTGTGAGGGATATTGCCGGATCAATTTGGCAGAGGGCATCAACTGTCCTTCAATATTGACGTTTTATGAAGGACACCTCTCAGGGCACTTGGGGACAGTTGATAGCTTATTTCTGTTGGACCAACTAAATGTTGTTGGCAACTTAAGTCAACTTTCTTGACCTTTAAATATTTAGACATAACATACTGTAAACGTACATATTTTCGCGCAGCTTAATTTTCGCGCACATGGCATGGAAGGACCTTTTCGCGCAATCTTATTTTTGCGCACCTGTGAGGGGCAAATCCTCAGCTATATGTCAGTTTTCACGGTTTGTAAATCGGACAATAATTAAGGATTATACGGTCCAAAACTAAAAATGTTATTAGAGATGTTTTTTTGCATTCATAAAATAATATACAACCAAAAATAATTATCTCATTTCAAGAAAATAAGATTATTAAACTCGACTGGCAGACAAACCACTTGTTCTAAGAGAAAAAAAAATCTATATGGATGTGATTTCTCCTTCTACAAAAGTGACAATGTCAAGTGCCAGATATCATTGGAAAGCTAATTTTTAGGGTAAAATTTTCGCGCACATCTTATTTTAGCGCACCATAGCAGGTTCGCGAAAATCGCGAAAATTAGTACTGAGCGAAAATTTACACGTTTACAAGTATACCGTAAAACCTCACATATTCAATTCAATTCAAAATTCTTTTATTTATACTGGAAAAATGGTAGATCACAGACCTGTATTCACCTTATTCCAGTTAATGGAACATATATCAGAATATTCACATAGATCTCCATAATGTAAATGTATAAGACAAAAAATAAGTAAAAGGAAAGATAGGCATAGGCTTAGAGCCATGACTTAGTATAATAGAATAGAGGTTAGTCTTGATCCTTATGGTGAAGGCTGATGTTATTGCCTTTTGGACTGATGTTGTAGTCCTGGTTGAATGGTGGTCAGTCATTCAACAGTAATAATAATGGTAGGTCTCTGGAAAAACTATGAAATAAAACACTAGGCATGAACACATCATGCATGTTTGAACATTTAAACATACGTGGCAATTAAGTCTAGGTGGTGCTTTTTGTTCCAGGCTGAAAATTTGGTACTGTCCCTGATGGCTCTATTTTCAACAGTTAAATCATTCCATGCCCCAGCTAATCTATACCTCAGACTTCTAGAATAAGCAGGATTAATAGCTCTTTTTTGAATAAGTAAACGCTGATCCCTGCGTCTTGTAGCTACATTAATAATGTGTAGCTCATCTTCAATGAGCGATTTTTTGAAAGCATGTTCCAAAATATGCATGTGCCAGGACATATATAGGACGTGGCTGGTATGCAAGTCAGATCACCATTGCTGCTTATATGCAATAGAACAGTACAAAAGTCACCATAATTGCCTCGCTGGTGCGGCTTATAGGATCGGCCCAGTGTTGGTTTTTGGTTTATACGCGAGTACCGTACCGTCGCGATTAAGCGCCGGGGGGCTCTTCAATTTGACGGGGCTCTTACCCAGGCGCTTATACAAGACAGGCGCTTATTCAAGGTCACGATTTTAGTGCTTAAGAAGCATTTGGAAGCCTCTACACCCCGGCTCTTATTCAAGACCGGTGTATATGTATATATATATATGTTTATATATATATATATATTTATATACTCCTTAAGTGAGCTTGAAAGAAGCAGAGTGATCTTCTCATGTTGTCCATTAAAGTGAATATCAAGAGAATAGGCTAATGCCACAGATCCCATCAATTTTCAAAGGAGCAGGCCTTTAAATTTCGGCTTAATGAGTACTCATATTACCCCAGGGCGAGGTTGATATCCAGACTTAAAGTTAGCCCTGATGGATCGTATGGAGGATGTGTGGGGCCCTTACGCCAAAAATTTGCCACTAACACTCAAAAAGATATCATTTTGAGGCATAATGGCGAACCACGGGCCACTATACCACAAAAATGGCATTAAAGCACAAATGCCCTTATGCCACAAACGCCCCTAGGCCACAAATGCCCTTAGGCCACAAACACCATAAGGCCATAGTATTGGCACACTATATAGCATTTGAGGCATAAGTGCAAGTGGATATTTGAAGTAGTTAAGTACTTAGTTATGTTTGAGACATAAGGGTGAGTTGATATTCTAGGGCACTTTGCTATATTGTCAACCGATATAGCATTTGAGGCATAAGGGCAAATTGATAATGTAGGGCAATTAAGTGCATTAGCTGACTGTATAGTATTTGAGGCGTAAGGGCACGTTGATATCTTATGGCAGTTTGCACATTAAACCCTCATTTCTACCATACTAGGCCAAAAGAAAAAATAATCTAGTAGGTATCCAGATCGACCCTATTTTTGGGCCTTCCTTATAGGTGTTTAATCTTTCATGATTTTACGGATTTCGGTGGGCTTGTGGGCAGAAGTTTAGGCCGTTTACTCCTGTGTTTAATTTTTTGAAGGCACTTTTGGCATTTTCTACTAAAAAAATGTTTTTTTTGTTTTTTTTTACAAAAAAACTAATTTTGACAGAAAAAAAGAGAAATGGGAGAAATTTTCGCTCTTAATCGTCAAAAGAACTTTTGGTACCCAGCTGTTACCTGAACACGACTATTTTCTTAAGTCTCTTGAGCCTTTATGGGCATGCTTCTAGCTATGGGAATAGTAAAAATCAGGGTGGGGTAAGGATGGACCCTTATATAGCTGTGTTGGGGGTGAAGGAGCTGCGGTATGGTTCTTAACCCTTTAAGGCCCCCCCCCAAAAAAAGGTGTGTTTCAGGTTACCCGACCCTACCTAGCCAAACAGGGCTGACCCTAGAAATTTTTATCCAATTTTGAAAAAAATATGTTTATTAAAATTTTCAAGTTATTTTGGGGCTATTTCAGAGTCAATTTGTGGTCCACGAGTCAACGCCAGTGTTGGCAAGTCAGCGCTGAAGTTTGGGAGTCAACTTTTAGGTACTTTTCATGCCCTGGGATCAATCCGTCTTTATAAAACAATTTTAGGGCTATTGCAGAGTCAATTTGATAGTCCACGAATTAACGCCGTTGTCGACGAGTCAGCCCTGAAGTTTGCGAGTCAGTTTTTGGGTACTTTTCAGGCCAAAGTAAAAAAAAAAATCAAAAAAATCAAAAAAAATCCGACCTACCCTACCTAGATTTTCAGACTAAGTAACCTGAAACACACCTCTTTTTTTTTGGCCTAAGGACAGCATGACACCTCGATGCATTATTCCCGTGGTGGTCATGATGCATGAACTTCCCAGTGCTGTATGCAAGCATCATACTTCCCCTACAGGGTCCAGATACTTCTAAAGGGTCGGCATGATGCACCAATGCAGCATGGTGAGTAACTCACTGGGGCTGCATTGGTGTATCATGCCGATCAACTCTACAGCAGTTTCTAAACCCTGTAGGGTTGACATGATACTCGAATGCAGCACTGGCAAGTTACTGTACAACAGTGCTGCATTCATGCAGCATGACGACCAAGGGCATGACACATTCAGGTATCACGCCGTCCTTAAAGTGGCATGGTCCAATGATTAGGGCTCAAAAATAGATTTTGCTAAAAGTGAACCAGAATGTTCAATATGGTCATACTTCATGTCCTAAATACTTTGTTAAACATTATTCCCCAGAATTAAGCTTAAATTTCAGCTAATAATCAGGTTTTTTTGCTCAATTTAAGACTTTTGGAGTGCACGCTATAATTGCACCCATTGAAACCACACTGTAAAGAGCTTTACCTGTGTCCATGGGACCCTTTAAATTGCCTCTTAGTGCCCATGAATGATATTTTATTGTATCCCAGCCTCCAAATATGATATTGTAATGACATTTTGAACATATTTAGATAGAAATCAAAATATGGAACAATTCGGACGATGCCACTTTAAAGGGTTAAAGGGTTCAGTCATGTGAAATAACGTTACCTTTAGCTGAGGTGGTAACAAGAGTAACCGTGTTCACGGAGTTGGCTCCAGCAGTTTATTGGCAAAGCCCAGAGACTGTAAATTGCCAAATCACATGGTGCTATAGTGGTTGGGGAGTAGAGTGTCAGTGTAAAAAGGTAAAGTATTGACTGTGTGAGGGTGTGAAGTCATGCAAACCCAGCTCAGCAAAATGTATCCATGCTGCCGTGAAGGGAGGCATATATGTACATTGTTAGAAGTAAGGGAGTGGTCATTTTTTAACAACAGGGGGAGGTAGATTTGGGGGGGGAACAAAAAAATATGGACCCCTTGAAGGGGGGGGACCGAAAAAATGTGGACCCCTCCTGAGGGGGGGACCGAAAAAATGACACCCCTTTTTAGCAGAAAAGCCCGCGTGTTACTATAGCTCAAAGGGGTCGCCCGCGCTCAATTTCAACCTGCCTGGAGGGGGGGACTGAAAAAATTGCGACCCCTCTCGCTGGGGGGACCAAAAGATTTCTGACCCCCTTGCACAAAAATCCACCAACCCCCCCCCCCTGTTGTTAAAAAATGACCACTCCCTAAGTGGTGTAGCTGCACAGTATAAAAATGAAGTATTTTCGAGTTTTAGTACCACATACTGTACAGCTAGAATAAGACCTACTGCAAGCCACTTGTGGGTTCAAGTCCCACATAGGCACACTTGGTAGTAATGTTGAGAATGTGCAGAAAATATTTAAATTATACAAAATTGATATTTAAATATTTATTCACTAGCTAACATTTCCATGTCAATGTCTATGGAAATGAGTTTGATACAATTATGATCTAAACACTACATGTTAACATCCTAAACACCTAGTCTTCATACTGTTTAAATACTAAACATCAACACATATTTAACATAACCATTTAGAATAGAAGTGTTTATTACCTAAACACAAGGATTCAAAGACACACCAACCTAGTAAAATGTCTTGACATAAAACATGTTTAGACCTAAACATGTTTGAAATCTAAGCTCATTTTTTGCAGTGCAGATTACAGTGGGTGAGCTAAGCAGTATGTAATGCTGGAAACCAAAAATACATCATTTTATGCTGTAAATCTACCGTATATCTCACTGTGCAGCCACAGTAATTTCTCACTGGGTATGGACAAAAATCCATAGCTTTCTTTAAAAAAGGTATAGCAAGAAATCCATATTCTCTCGTTCCAGCTACATCATTTTCTACTTGACTACTCACTTGGTCGTGATTACCCTACACAGATTTTCCCCTCTTCTGATGCCCCTTTTACTCTATCTTTGCTTTCCTCTCTCATGTTCCACCTGCCCCCTCTCCCCACTATCTGCAGTTATTACCTACCAACGCAGCTCATTCCTAGCTCTCATGATGCCCCCCCCCTTCCTCCTGCTCCTCTTGTTTGTTCAATTGTATTTCGTTTATTTATCCTGGCAAGATGTATGACCTGGAAGAGCGTGTTGTTACAACACCGGCAATCTCCCATGAGCGGAGCTAGTAAAGGAGCAAATAAGCCTCTCATATATTTGTATATGGAAAACACACATCTAGGGGCATGTTATGTGTACCTTACCTGGAATCTTAGGAAAAATTATAACAAGAAAACGTTTGAAATAATCTAATGACCATTTCAGATCGATATTAGGTTTAGTATACAGTAGTTTCTTCATTTGAAGAGGGCAAATGGGATAAAACCCATAGCTCCATATTCCTTGTCCTACTCCTCCTCCCCTCCCCACTTCTCCTCCAATGTTTCTTCCTGTGTAAGACACAGTTACAGTGGTAAAGTGCACGGCCTCATTGGCACACCGTGCATATCTGCTCTGTGTTTAGGTCAGACTCGCTCAACCAGCACCCTTTTCCGCCTTTTCGGCTGCAAATGGGAGAGTATTGGTCCTTGCTTACTGTCCCCAACAAGTGCAATGGGTGCACCCATATCATGCATTCCATCAGGGACGTATTTTATAATTGATCTGGAGGAGTAAGCAGAAGGAAATTAACTCTGACAGCTGTCATCCATTTTCTATAAGTTGAAAGAACGCTGATTAATTTCTTAACTAGGACGGGATGATGCCTTAATGCATATCATGCCCTTGGTCGTCATAGTGCATGAATGTAGCCCTGTTGAGTAACTCGCCAGTGCTGCATTCAAGCATCATGCCGACCCTACAGGGTTAAGCCACCCTGAAGGGCTGGCATAATGCAGCAATGCAGCACAGGTAAGTTACTCGCCGGGGCTGCATTGGTACATTATGATAACAGATGTCATCTTTCAGCGACATGTGTCCTTAAATAGTTAGAAGAGGGTCATAAACAACTACAGGGAAATAGAACTGAACCCCCTGCTGTAAAAGTGATGGCCTAATTGGAGAGCTGACAACTTGTTTACACGGCTCTTGTTATTACCTCTGCAATCTTCATCATGGAGTCCAGGATTATGAGCAAAAGTAGTATCCTCATTATTTTCTTGTACATGTGTGTAGCATCATCCGATACATTTAATATTTATAATTCCCTTAAGGCATAAGATGCTGCCATTAGGGGGAGACAGATCTCAAGCCGGCATCACTCTGAGTACATTAGTTTTCTACATTTCTCTTTCCCTGAAAGCTCACTTCCACCAAAGTCAACTTTGGAATTGCTCCTCATGTTTCCGCTAAGTTAAAATTGGGCTGTGCACATATAACTGCCACAGTGGAATCTTGTTTTTGAAGAACTGATGCCAACTAAAGCAGCTTTTTCGTTGTGTAACTATTTAAGGTAGGACATCGCTAAAAGATGACATTTTTCGTCATGACGCACCAATAAAGCCCCGGTGAGCAACTCGCCATTCAAGCATCATGATGACCTCTATGGGGTTGAGACACTCTCGTAGGGTTGGCATGATGCTTGAATGCAGCTCTGGCTATTTACTTGCCAGGGCTGCATTCATGCATTATGAAGACCAAGGGCATGATGCAGTAATGCATCATGCCACCCTAACAGGGTTAAGGGTTAAGAAACAGTCACTTCTGATGCTTTAAAATAGATTCTAGGGGAGTGTACCTATTTTTATGGTAATTGGCCCATGAATGGGGTTCAAGGAAACATGATAAGCTACTATTTCCATCATTAACTGGTTATAACAATGTAACACACTTAATTACATACTAACTATCAGAGCAATTATGACAATGGTGTTAAGGTTTTGATGGATTAACCCTTTAAGGATGTCATGATGCCTTAAAGCATCATGCTCTTGGTGGTCATGATGCAGTAATGCAGCTCTGGTGAGTAACTCGCCAGTGCTGCATTCAAGCATCATGCCAACCCTATGGGGTTAAGCCACCCTGAAGGGTAGGCATAATGCAGCAATGCAGCACAGGTGAGTTACTCACTGGGGCTGCATTGGTACATCATGACGTCAAATGTCATCTTTTAGCAACATGTGTCCTTAAATAGTTAAAAGAGGGTCATAAACAACCACAGGGAAATAGAACTGGAACCCCTGCTGTACCAGTGATGGACTAATTGGAGTGCTGACAACTTGTTTACAAGGCTCTTGTTATTACCTCTGCAATCTCCATTATGTAGTCCAGGATTATGAGCAAATATAGTGTCCTCATTATTTTCTTGTACATGTGTGTAGTATTATCCCATATATTTAATATTTATAATCCCCATAAAGGCACAAGATGCTGCCATTAGGGGGAGACAGATCTCAAGCCGGCATCACTCCGAGATCATTAGTTTTCTACATTTATCTTTCCTGAAAGCTCACTTCCACTAAAGTCCATTTTTTGAAGTGCTCCTCATGTTTTGGCAAAGTTAAAAGAGGCTGTACACATATAACTGCCACGGTAGAATCTTGTTTTTGAACAACTGATGCCAACTAAAAACTGCTAAAGCAGCTCTTTTGTTGTTCAACTATTTAAGGAAGTATGTCGCTAAAAGATGCGATTTTTCGTCATGACGCACCAATACAGCCCCGGTGAGTAACTCGCCATTTAAGCATCATGATGACCTCTATAGGGTTGAGACACTCTCGAAGGGTTGGCATGATGCTTGAATGCAGCTCTGGCTATTTACTCACCAGGGCTGCATTCATGCATCATGACGACCAACAGGTGTCATCTTTTAGCGACATGTGTCCTTAAATGGTTAAAAGAGGGTCATAAACATCCACAGGGAAATAAAACAGAAACCCCTGCTGTACCAGTGATGGACTAATTGGAGTGCTGACAACTTGTTTACAAGGCTCATGTTATTACCTCTGCAATCTTCATCATGGAGTCCAGGATTATGAGCAAATATAGTGTCCTCATTATTTTCTTGTACATGTGTGTAGTATTATTTTGTATATTAAATATTTATAATTCCCCTGAAGGCATAAGATGCTGTCATTAGGGGGAGACAGATCTCAAGCCGGCATCACTCTGAGTACATTAGTTTTCCACATAATTCTTTTCCTGAAAGCTCACTTCCACCAAAATCAACTTTGGAATTGCTCCTCATGTTCCCGCAAAGTTAAAGTAGGCTATACCCTGCCAGTACTTTCTGGAGGTGCCCTTCTGGAGGTGCACTGCCATAGCGTATTGTTTCCAATGCAAACGCAAAATCTTGGCTTTCAGGGGGCCCTTTTTACTATACATATTGGCCTGCTATGGCAGTGCTAAGGATACACATATAACTGCCACAGTGAAATCTCGTTTTTGAAGAACTGATCCCAACTGAAGCGGCAACTGAAGCAGCTCTTTATAAGGATTTCCCACACCCGGTAAATCCATCTGATGATGACGCCACCAAGGGTCGAAACTACAAAAGTAAGCCTAGCACTAGTGAGGTCACATAGTATAACAGTGACATACATAACTGTATACAAATCCTGTATACTAGCCCCACCCATCCTAGTTGTATTGGCCATATATGCCTATAAAACCCAACATTTCTCATGTGGTACCAACACAGGCAAACACCCAGGCCTTAGACCCTGGACATTGACATTGGACACTGACACCCACTAGGCCCCACCAGAACAGGTGTCTGGTAAACTGCACCTAGACTAGCACAGTGTCAGGATGAATAGGGCAGGGCTTACGCACAGTGTGACCAGCTGACCACATGAGTAACCAATAGGAGCTAGGGAGGGAAATTTGATGCATAATTAAGTCCAGCTGGTGAATGTCAGCAGGTTCTAGGGGACTTTTGTAGTCGTGGTCCCTTGCGACACACAACTATCTTTGTTCTACGTAACTGAAGCAGCTCTTTTATTGTTTAAGAAATGGTCACTTCTGGTGGAAGGTCTGCTATAGAATGGATTCTAGGGCAGTGTGCTGGTTTTTATGCTTATTAGTCTGTAAATGGGGCTCAAGGAAACATGATAGGCTACTAATCCCATCATTAACTGGTTATAACAATGTAACACACTTAGTTACAGACTAATTATCAGAGCAATTATGGCAATGTTCTTATGGTTTCGATGGATTAACCCTTTAAGGATGTCATGATGCCTTAAAGCATCGTGCTCTTGGTGGTCATGATGCATTAATGCAGCTCTGGCGAGTAACTTGACAGTGCTGCATTCAATCATCATGCCGACCATATGGGGTTGAGACAACGTATAGGGTCAGCATGATGAACCAATATAAAATGGATTTTAGGGTAAAATGATTTAAGACAACACAATGATTTTTTGTTAGAAACTTAGGGATGAGCATTTTGTGACTCTCAATGAGGACCAAATCAAAACAAAAAGAACAAAAAAACACACACAAAAACACACATTATTTCACTAAGAAGACAATGGGCATAAAACAATGAAGGCACCCTGCTGTGTCCCCACAAGCAACTCTATATACCGATCACTAGCCCAGCAGATGTTTCCAGTTTCCGTGCCTACGTGACTATTAGATGTCTGTTAATGTCGCCTCCTGCGTCTATTTCTGTCTCAACGAGCCGTTCTCCTGCTTCACACCCTACCAGAGGAGCTTCTCACTGGTTGATCAGCGCTTGTGTTGCCACCCCCTGGACTCTCTGATGTCATGGACAAGTTAATACTGATGTATCCAACTGATGGACACAGAGGCAGTATTGGGATCCCAGCATCACAAATACCAACAAACATTCAGACTTGTCCGCCTTTATGAAGGTGACAATTTTGAATCGCCGATTATTACCGCTCCGATACTCTGGGTGTTTGTTTCATGTACAGGTTTTACCAATGTAATACAGTGTTCAGAAATCTAGTAACCACTACGGTGTTCACATGAGTCGAGTTCACATGAGTCGAGTCGAGTTGAGGGTGCACTATATTGGCACAATATCTTATTCTTCGAACATTCGAAGATTTTTGGCGATATCTTATGCTTCAACCACAGACAGGGACCCCTCTGTATCCCCAGGAGATACTTTGTAAGAAACCATCATGCTTGATCATCACCCAGTCCTCCCGAGATGCTTCATAAGAAAACAACTACACTGGATACCTGCCCAATGGTTGGGTTGGGGGTTAGGTTTAGCTTAGTTCTTTCTGATTACAGTTAAGGTTAGACTTAGGGTTAGCTATCTATCTTGGGGACCAGGGGAGTCCCTGTCTTCACATGAACAATAAGATATAATGAAACCTTCTTCAGGCATAAGATATTGCGCTATATTTATATTTAGCATTCAATATACATATATTTTTCTTTCTTCCACTGAAGCCTAATCTCCTCCATATTATGTTATCAATCTGATCACATGGGGGGTCTGTGAGCAATAACTGCCAATCTTTCTGACCCCATTATTTCTATGTATGATTAAAAAAATTCTTAAACTCACATGCATAATTAGAAACCCAAACGAGATTTCCCAAGCGGCACGTTAAAAGGGATTCATTATTACATTGCTACTGCTGCAAAGCATTGCCTGTTGAATGGTCTCCTGGTTTCTAGTAATTTTATATCAATGCAGTATAGATGCATGGTACCACTTTAAGCAGGATTATGCACCAAGGATTTCAGAAGCAGCTCTTTAGAAGAGAAAAGGTTTTACATCACACTTTTATCTAACTTCAACCCAATGAGATGTTAATATTTTCCAAGACAATCAAACTAAGCTTCACAGGTCAGATAAGCAGCACACCGACCCAGGGGAAGAGATCCACATTTAAGACTCGTAGCTTCTTGGGTCAGTGTCACAAGAGATCATATATCTAGTACCCATTCGAGGAAATAGGGATCGAAACGTGCGGTGGGGGGGGGGTGGGGGAGGGACGGGATGGGGCGGATGATAACGGGAAGAAACAAAAGATAGCAAGTAGGGGTGCAGTAGTCCTAGTGATGTGATTATAACATTGGTGACTTGTTTAATGTGGGTGTAATATGGGAAAAGGTCAGCCCTTGACTCTTGACAGATATTGACAGATCTATATTGATACCCTTTTATATGCCACCCTTATGGAGGGCGTGGGCACTTTTCCAAGATGTGTTCGCATGACTTGACACTCTCACCCAGTCATGCCCCTACTTTTACACACTACTCCTCGACCACTAGCACCATGTGATGTGGCAATTTACGGTCTATGGCCACGCCAATGGATTGTTAGAACCACATAAAAGAACATGCCTAAGATCACTCTTGTTGCTACCTCAGGTGAAACTATAACCATAAAACTTACACCTTTGATTCACATGTAGAAGATACACATTTGACTAGCTGCATAAAACCTTCTGGGAGATAACATATAAATATACCTAATACAGTTAACTCATTTGCATACATAGTTCTCACCTCGGTGGTAAACCCACAAGGGGATATCACTTGGGTAATCCTGCTCCTCTCTGTACCATACTGATCCAGTAACGTGAGACACGGTCTATCTGATAAGACAAGGTGATGTAGCTCAATGGTAGAGCAATCGCGCTTGCTTGGCAAGTGGAAGGCTACGGGTTCGAGTCCCTGTATCTCCGAAAACGTGTCCCTCACATGACCATAAATGACAACAATTAATGAATTACTTGTATGGCTTGCAGTGTAACACAACATAACTTATGAGAATGTAACGTGGATATGAAGAAATAGATTGATAGGCAATCAGAATGAATAGATGTATTATAGTTAGGTTTATCTGGAAGTGCAGCACTCCTGATTGTCTGTCCTGACAGTACTACACGGTGCCGTAATGTCCCATTATGGCAGTTTTTGAATCAAAGAAACCACGAGTGCAATAACCACTGACAAGGTCACTTTTAAGTGATGCTCTGTATCTATATCAGGGTATTTTGATGACAAGTTGACAAAATCTACCCACATTTATATCAAATATTAATTTAACCTATAGGAGGGTCACATGACCATCTGAGGCGTGCAATACGGCCACACCGTGCAATACGGCCTACGACAATCATTTCTACCTGTATTGACATAGAAATGTTACCCAGTGAATATTTAAATATGTGCATTTGCATAATTTTTATGTGTTGTAGATAAACAACAGCACTGCCTTTTGTACCAAGGTAGAACGTAAAGCCATGATCTCCAGATTGTGTATTACAGTAGGTGAGTTTGTTGCTGTACAGTATGTGAGAGCTATATTAGTTACTTCTAGCAGTGCGCAGTACTAGTCATTGGGGAGTAGTGTGTAAAAGTAGGGGCTTAACTGGGTAAGGGTGTGAAGTCATGCGAACCTATCTCAGCAAAGTGCCCATGCCCACCATGGGGGAGACATATAATACCCTAGCTGCTGCCTTCTCCCTCTTTCATGCCTTCCCCTCTCCCTATGCACCTTGGATATGGCTCTGGTCTCATGGGTACTGCATATTTGATCTCTTCTGACACCAATCACGGGTTAAGACCCTCTTGTCTAGTGGGTTCCTATACTGCATATAAAAGAGTTGTTTAATGTCTTATTAGGTTGAAACGACTTGCCTTATTTTTGCAAATTACCCAGAATGTATTTTTGCAAAGTTGGTATACCGCGAGTATACAAGGTTCATCTAATAGGAGGGTAACTACCCTTTCCTGGACATCATTAATACTATTGAAAAGTACAGACACTATTTTACTATAAATAACTAATGCATTGATATCACTCTTGCTGTCCAGCAAAACTTTAATGATACTTTAAAAGTGGTTCTCTCAAAAATCAGATTAAACTCGAATTTGAACTAACGGACCAAAGGATGAGATTGATAACACTTGAATGTGAACCATGTGAATATTAGACTACATTGGTAACACCTGTGAGATATATTAGAATTAACATTAGGGGGACATGAGGGAGTCAAGGCTAGCAAACATATAAGAGCCAATCAACCAACTAGAAGCCTCTCTGGTGGAGCATAAAGCGGGGGAGAGGCTCGTTCAGACCAGAAATAGACCTGGGCATGGGAAATCATTCACAGACATAAGTGGTTCTGTCTCCAAGCAGAACCTCTGATGTGGCTGTTAATGGTCATGTAGGCAGGGGAATTGGTAACATCAGTTAGGAGAGTGCCTAGCATATCCAGTTGCTCGCGGGGACAGAATCGGACAACTTGTTTTATGTCTTACTTCTTAATGGATTAATGTTTCCTTTGTCCCTAACACAATTCTCATTGTATTGTGGTAGGCAAATCAAATAATTAAATTATTACAGTATAAATGCTTTGATAGTAAATTGAATAAGTGAGTCTGTTTTTGTGAATGTTCCTTTTGTAATAGTGAGTTGATAATTAGATTAACATCCTAACTGCGAAGCGGTGTATGCCCTAACCCTTTATGGACGGACATCGCTAAAAGATGGCATTGGTTGTGATGATACACCAATGCGGCCCCAGCAAGTAACTTGCCAGTGCAGCATTGGTGCATTATGCACACCCTTCAGGAGTATCTCAACCACCTAGTGCTTGAATGCAGCACTGGCGAGTTACTCACCAGGACTGCCTTCATGCATCATGACGACCAAGGGCATGATGCATTAAAGCATCGTACCGTCCTTAAAAGGTTAATAAGGTGTACGACATATTACTGTCAACCCTCACTACTTACAAAAATTACTACCTAGAATCCCTCACTTCCTTGAACAGTTGCCTGACACCTATCCATATATATTCCATTATGTTCGGAGTCAAATTCTTCGGACATTTTTCCGTGCATTTTCCAAATTCGAGGAAGTGAATATCCTTCAGGCACCATCAGAGACTGATTAATATAGACCTAGATTAACTTTAGTGGCTCCAAGCATTGCAGAAGAAGTCAGACAGTAAATTAATGTCTATAGGAATAAAGCCTGACAGCTGTCCCTCCCTCCTCACAGGATATCTTGTGCCTTTAGGGATATTATACATTATTTCATGGTGAATACGGAGTGACAAGGTTAAGCCTATGGGAGTGCCGTTCTCTAAGACAGTGTGCAATAACCCTCTGCCGTATTGCACGCTGTGGCCGTATTGCACCCTCCCAAGGGACATGGGGGGTCACTATGGGGTCACTCACTATAGGGTAGTCATGGGGTCGCTGCACTGCCGAGGGTCACGTGACCTAGACGGAATTCAAAATGGCGACACCACAAAAGTAAACAAAAACCGCAGAAGTAAACGAACGTCGCGGAATTAGGCAAACAAGAACTGCACATATAAATTTACATGCAACATAGCCATTCTTTAAAGATCGAAATTCGACATGGGAATCCCCCTTCCAGACCCCCAGTATTCCAATTAGTGCATCATTGATACAGCAAATAAGTCATCTACTTTTCCCTGTGGTCGGAGATGACCCCATTTTTAACCCTTTAAGGATCAAGATGCACCAATGCAGCCCCGGTGAGTAACTTGCCGATGCTGCATTGGTGCATCTTGCAGACCCTTCGCAAGAGTGTCTCAAGCCTGTAGGGTCGGCATGATGCAGCCCTGGCAAGTTGCTCGCGACCAAGGCATGATGCATTGAGATATTATGCCATTCTTAAAGGGTTTAAGGTTATCAGCAGAGAACTCAGCATATAGAAAATAGGTGATCGCTTGTCAGACTCAATTTCCTTCTGCTCTCCCCGTTTTATCCATTTTGAAAGACATCCCTAATGGAATGCATTGAGTGCATGCACAATAAGGGTGCATCTCCTGCTATGGGGACAGTATAAGCAAGGGTAGGTGAGGACACTGGGGGTTTAAGGAGTTGTTGCATGAAGATATGTAGTCAAGTGAGGTAGAGGTCCAACTGACAAAAGCATCATTTGTAGGTCTAACTGTCCGTCTACGTTGTCACAAAAGGTGGACACCGGAGGACCTCATATGTGTATGCATGTAACCTAATTTGTACTGTTATACCATCACAACATCCTTAATGGTATAACAGGATTATATAGTGGGCATTAAAAAAAAATCAAAGTGATAGCTGACCAAAGCTAAAAAGGAAACCTGTCTCCAGACTCTTCTAATTGACTGTCATAAAATAAATGAATTAAAGGTTGTATAACCTATCAGGCTACCATCCCAAAAATAGAATCTGGAGCTGGCAAATGTCAGGTATTGGGCTGGCACATGCCAAGTGGGTCTTCTATCTGACAACCCCAGCTCGAAACGGACTTCCTTGTCACTTAGACGAGTCTGGAGACAGGTTTGTTGGATGGTAATCTGATTGGTTAGACAACCTTTAACTTGTGTATTCTATGGTAGTCACTTAGAAGAGTCTGGAGACAACTTACGGGGTATTGTGGTGAGTGGATGATGGTGTGAAGTGCTGCAAACTAATATCATAGCACAGTACTAACGCCCTCCATAAAGCAGCCATAATTACCGTATTTTATGTGATAAGTGCACAGTGAGCTTCAAAAATATTCTTAAACTAAAAAAACAAAAAGCTTATTTAATCCTAACAAGCGCACATCTCCCAACTATTTCCCCCCAATTATTTTGCTGTTGGAGGACCATAATCAACATAGTAAGCACACAGTGTGTTAAACAATTTATCCAAGATACATTTCTAGTAGCCAGGGAATCTATTTTGGCTCAAAATCTAATATATTTTGGGCGTTTTGCTGTCTAGAATCGGCCCAAAAATGGGTGGTGCGCTTATTGTTGAATATACGCTTATTACGTCAAATACAGTCTGTAGAAAGGAATCCATATGTCATATCAAAAATGAATAGACGGCTTCATTTTTCATATGTTACACCGACATTCAGTCTGAATTTGCATTTCACTGAGTCCAATCACCTAACTAGGCCTATTCCATCCACCCATACCTACCAGACTTCCTTCCTAGAGTCTCCCATCCATGTACCATGCTTCCTATTCCTTCTCCCTCCCACTCCTCTCATCAGTACAGCATTATTAATCTTTTGCGACACTAACCCAAAAGATTAAAAGCCTCAAAAATGGCAGTGCTCTCATAGGTTTCTGTATTGAGAATTGACATTGTCCCTTAAGTGTAGGAGTCTTACACTGAAAAAGTGAACCAGACTCCTCTAAGTGACTGTCATAAAATAAAAAAGTTAAAGGTTCCCATCCCACAAATAGAATCTGGAGCTGGTGAATGTCAGGTTTTGGGCTGGCACATGCCAAGTGGGTCTTCTATCTGACAACTCCAGCTAGAAGACCCGCATCCTTGTCACTTAGACAAGTCTGGAGACAGGTTTGTGGGCTGGTAACCTGATAGGTTAGACAACCTTTAACTTGTTTATTTTATGACAGTCACTTAGAAGAGCCTGGAGACAAGTTTACTTTTTCAGTGTAGAGTCCTAAAGGTGCACTTCTGTGACGTTCACATGGCTGGCACACAGGGCAGCTGCTGGGACAATTGGTCCCCTGACAACGGGTTACTGAGATAATTGGTCACATGTTAAATGGCTCCTATGGTGATTGGACCCCATGGACCCCTTTTTAATAGCCTCCCATGAGGACTTACTTTCAGGTAAAACATTTTCGGTCAAGTTTTTCTTTCTTTGAAGAGGTTTATCAACCATAAATTGATATCAAGGTTTAACACTGTCTTCCAGAATGGTCAGTAAAATATGCGCTTGAATTTTCATTATACCGACTTTAAAGTTTATGTAGAAAGATACATTTGTTCCTTGTGAGGAGTTGATCACTGCTTTCAGTTAATTAATCTATCTTTGTCTTGTACATCAATAGTATCTAATGCATTGCTCTGACTGACAAACCGTAGAGTAAGGGGCCCAGTAGTTGGACAGGACCAATGCCTTGACCCCCTGCCACCAGAATGGGTCATACTAAATTGAAAAACACATATGCCATCAAATTTATGAAGTGAAAATATCAATTTGATAAACAAACAAGTCTGACAGTAATGTCAGTTTCTATTCAAATTGCGGATCTTGACGTCACACGTCGACATCTCATAGTCAGGTAGAGGCAAAGGGATAATCCTAGACATCTGCTGGGAGAGTGTATATCACATTCTGCGAGGTGAGTGTATATCATATTCTGCTGGGAGAGTGTATATCACATTCTGCTGGGAGAGTGTATATCACATTCTGCTGGGAGAGTGTATATCACATTCTGCTGGGAGAGTGTATATCACATTCTGCTAGGAGAGTGTATATCACATTCTGCTGGGAGAGTGTAAACCACATTCTGCTGGGAGACTGTATATCACATTCTGCTGGGAGACTGTATAACGCATTGGCAACATCTGTAAGAACGATCAGCGTTAACCTTTGGGGGACATCAGGGAATACAGTGGTAGGATCACTTGAGCAGCTATATTGGTGAGAAGCTCGTCTGGTAGAGCATAAAGCAGGAGAGCGGCTCGTTTAGGTCAGAAATAGACACGGGGGAAGTCATTCTCAGACATAGCGACAACTGAGTGGTCCTGTCTCCAAGCAGAACCTTGGGATGTGGCTGTTAATGGTCATGTAGGCAGGGAAATTGGCAACATATGCTGGGAGAGTGATCAGCGGATAGAGTTGCCAGTGGAGATAGAGTAGGGGAAGTTGCCTGATGTACATTGTCCTTCTTCTCTATGAGGCAACATCGCCTTTGACTCTAACACATTGTGCCGTGATACACCAATCAACTCTCCTCAACTCTCCTATAATGAATCTGATGAATTGTGTGTGTTCTTCGAGATTAGCACTCTTTTCTGCTTTCTTTAGCCACCTCTAAATCCGAATTAGTATACCACTTTCTGTCATGGTGAATATATAATCATGGCAGCCCCATTGGTTTAACCAAAAAGCTGCATCTTAGAACAATCCTCTCCAGAAACCTGCTGGGAGAGTGTATATCACATTCTGCTGGGAGAGTGTATATCACATTCTGCTGGGAGAGTGTATATCACATTCTGCTGGGAGAGTGTATATCACATTCTGCTGGGAGAGTGTATATCACATTCTGCTGGGAGAGTGTATATCACATTCTGCTGGGAGAGTGTAAACCACATTCTGCTGGGAGAGTGTATATCACATTCTGCTTGGAGAGTGTATATCACATTCTGCTGGGAGAGTGTATATCACATTCTGCTGGGAGAGTGTTTATCACATAAGTAAGTGTGCTCATTTTGATTGGAAAAGTCTATAATCAGAAAGGAGTTTATATGGTTTATGCATACAAAGATAGGCAGTATATATATTAGCCTTTTGGTGATTAATATGCCTTGCTGCTGTAGTCCGAATCAAATCTCTTGCTGTAGAAAGTTTCTTAATTACAGTGAAAACAGCATTGGCAGCCCCCGATTGTGAAGGCCAGGCCAACATGATCCATAATCATCAAACCATTTATTGACATTATCTTTGCACGTGCAAAATTACACAGAAAAGGCTGATCATGATATTTAATTGATGGTTTATATCATGGTCAATTCATGAAGCATGAGCACTGAGCAGCCGTTAAAGTGGATGACGTTAATGCCATTAAAAGAAGAGCTTGTTTCTCACCACCGCACGCATCATGAAAATCATGATCTTGGAAAAACTAATTTTTCTTGAAAAAAGTTGAAAAGAACAAACATATGCATATTTGGTATCAAATTAAAGCTTATATTGCTAGTAACGGAGAGAGCTAGGAAGAACTTGCATTATAACTTCTAAGGATCATTAAACCACAGCGGAGGGCCAAGACAAAGGAATTCACACCTTGGTTATTTCCACTTAGACTCACATAACCTTCTAGCTGTGGTTTAAAATAGTTAGACAATGGTTATGAAAGGGTAGGTAGGATTAACCACAGCTTATAAAGCTGTGGTTAATTCTATTTACCCTTTCATAACCATAGTCTAACTATTACATACACTCTTAACTACTAAAATGTGAAAAATCGTGTGTGAAAATTGTCTCAATTTTTTGTACATATTTTAGCCCCGAGCAAAAGAGAAAAAGAATCAGATAAAAATAAAACGCCCTCATCACATTTCTCACTGCAGGGCGATGAGAAACAACTTTTTTTTGGGGGCGGATGGTGTTGAGCATTGCTTTTATCACAGAGCAATGGGAGATGACTCATATTGATCTGAACAAATATTTAATCTAGAAAAGATAACAGCAATCCCAATGAATTATAAATGCCTTTAGCTTTTGTCAAACAGTGGTGACGAATGACAGAGGAAACAAAAGGGCAGCTATCACTTTGTGAGCCCACACAATTGGTGTCCAATGCTGGTGATATAGGGGGATGGATTTCATCTGGTTCTGGACTTATTTGATGAGACAGAACATGCACACATGAGCAATGCTAAGACAGGGAGATTTATGGAACTTGACAAAGGCTATTGCGAAGTACAATACAGTCACATTTCTTTTAAATCCTTTAAAAATGTGTCACACCCTACCCCAATTTACCTCCGAGTAAATTTTGCAAATTACCTAATGCTCAAGAAAGAGAGATGTGCCTTTACATGGGTCCCCATAATTTTGACCGTGTCGCCGTGTCGAATCAGCAAAAGGGCTGCGTCATGGTGTTGATTTTTAGGTATATAAGAACTTACAGAAAAATCCCTGTGGGTCGATTAATATCCCTAATTTTCCTGTGTCCGTCGATTTTTTTAAAATGGCCTAAAAGCGCCGTGTCGCTGTGTCGCGCATGTCATTTTTTGTCCATGCACTGGCACAGATATCATGAGCCATTTTCTGCATACATGAATATCAAGGTGACACTTTCAAAGTTGAATCAGTGTTGAGATGAGGTTGATCTACGTGGATCGACCAGTTATCAACATTAATTCAAGGTTCTGTACCCACCGAGTAACAATAAGTCCCTTTATTTCATGGTGAAAACGATCTATCAACGTTAAACCTATGGCAGTGTCGTATGTGAGTGAACCGTGCAATAACCCTTGGCCGTATTACACGCTCTGCCTGTATACCACGCTCCCAGTGGTTGCCAGGGGTCGCCATGGGGTCGGCATAGCGTCGCTAGGCCGCCGAGGGTCGCGTGACCTGTGCGGAATTCAAAATGGCGGCATCACGGAAGTAAACAAACACCGCGGAAGTAAACAAACGCCGTGGAAGTTAACAAACATGTTTGTAGACCTCAATGTTGGTTGTCAATGTTGATTCAATGTTGATTAAACATCGATTCAATGTTGAACTGCATTTTGTGCCCACTGGGTAGTGAGGGATGCTTAACCCTTTAAGGATGGCATGATGCATTAATGTATGATACCCTTGATGGTCATAATGCATGAATGCAGGGGTGGCGAGTAACTCACTAGTGCTGCATTCAAGAATTATGCCAACCCTGCAGGATTGAGACACTCCCCATGGGTCATCATGATGCACCGATGCAGCACCAACAAGTTACTCTGCCAGGGCTGCATTGGTGCATCATGTCATCTTTTAGCGACATGCCGTCCTTAAAGGGTTAAGGGTTGGAGGGAAACAGCTGCAAGCTCTGTACACAGACACCTGATGGGTTGCCATAGCTTGTCAACAGTCAAATAAACAGTTTCTACTAATGATGTAACAGGCCCTCTGCTACCAGGGTATACATACTGTGGGGTTGTGGTATATAAACATGGACTGTACACTCTATAAGCCTGGCTCTTCAGCTAATGCCAATGTCCATGCAAATAATATACTGGCCGTTCATCGCAGCACCACTTGTGCTAAGTTGAGAACCTTAAGTACAGGCCCTTGGCTACTAGGTAGAGCAGCTAACCAGGGGTTATGACATCACAGGGCAGGCCACTATTGCTTCTGTCTGTAGTGGTTCCCAGGACTTGGCCCTACAGTGAGTAGGCCTAGGTACTGAGGACCAATGCTATTCACATGGCTTCAGGGTAACGCAGACTGAAACAATCACTATCCTGACTTAGGCCCCATCTTAAGACAACTAAAGGATGCACTGGGGGTTTGACATGGCCGCACCCATGGCCTAACCCCAAGGAGCCCTATAGCAATCTTGTCATTTGTATAAATATATTTTTGAACGCATGAAAATGAGAGAAAAATGGGTGTTTACAAGGAGATACAAAAAATGAAAATTAACAGATAATCTTTGACTACATTAAACAGTCTTAAGGTATTCATCAAAAGTAGAAATTAGTATGCCTTTAAAAATATAAATAAACATTTAGCATCATAAATTCAAAATTCCGATTCTATAAGTCCTTAATCAAAAAAAATGCCTTAGATTTAAAATACAGTATTTTGATAATTGGTATTTCAGATCTTTGCCTTTATTTTGCAATTGTAAAACCATCATAATGTGAAAGTGATCCATATGTAGAAGCAAATTAGTATTTAAAAATATCTCCCAATCACTTTATTTAGGTAGTATACCAAGTACTTGCAGCAGACACGGTCGAAGATTGCATCCCTTGGTCATTTTTGAATATTTTATCATCTGAACTAATGAAGTATGAATACCCATATGATGAACCTGCGATAGACAGGACTGACTTAGCTCTTGAACTTTTGGATTCAGTGCATTCTATAGAATACCTCGGAGTAATATGATAAGGTAGGATCTGGCTTCCTGTAGAACGTCATGGAGGTCTCTAAGGTTGCTCCTGAAACTGATGACAAGTAATTCCAAGAGTGACTTCATGTCACGTTAGACCTACAAGAAGAGGCAGACAGCAGGTTAACCCTTAAAGACGACATAGTGCTTTAATGCATCATGCCCTTGGTCATCATGATGCATGTACGCATGCAGCCCGACTTGCCAGTGCCGCATTCTAAGAATCACGCCAACCCTACCACGTTTAAACACTCCCAAAACATGGGCATGATGCACGGATGCAGCACCAGTGAGTTACTCACACCGGCTACATCTGTGGATCAAGATGACAAATGTCATCTTTTAACGTCATGCCGTCCTGAAAGGGTTAATCATTTTTGTTTCAAAGCTGGATTAAGATCTGTCACTCATGGTATCCTGTGCCCTTAGAAGGATTGAGAGTACCTTACTACATGTTATGTGAATAATACGTAGGGTCTTACCTGGCCAGTAAGCATCCCATCAGGTCACTCCAAATGGGATTGCCACTACCATAAAACCTTGTGTATAAGCCTAACTGGCGTATAAGGCACACAGCTTTGAGCTGATCCTATAAGCTGCACCAGCGATCTAAATAAGATGACTTTTAGCACTGTGGCATAATAGCAAAATCACCCTATAAGCTGCACTCCGACCCTGGGCCGATCCTATAGGCCAATCTGATTTGTGTACTACCCGCAGCTTATACACGAGGTCCTGAAGCACTCCTGGTAAGGCTTATAAAGCTGTAGTCCTTTCTCTTCATGCCCCCCCCCCACATTCCAAATGTGTAACTGCTCAAGGTAGGTTCATTTTTCAGGCTGCCCTACCCCTCTGCCTGTAAGCCCACTGAATACGCATCCCTCTATACCTTATCAATTGACTTAGCTAGGTTCCCTCAACTATATGATAGCTTTCAGTTAAGAATACACATACAAAAAATCCAGTTTTCTCAGCTGTTATACGTAAGATACCAATGTCCCTATGACTAACCTGAGATAGCTACTACAGACTAAGGGCCGGAGCATTAAGATTTTCTGTGTATAGCTGCTCGTCAAATTGCCAATATAGAATCAAAGTTCAATTTGGCTACTATGCAGCCTTGTCTATATTACCCACACTGGCTGCTTCAAACTGTGGTGCCAGGAAATGGGAAGAGTCTGGTGAACCAGACAGTTGTAGGGTAAGGTAACACCTCCATGTCACACCTGACACCTACCCAGGGCAGCACGGGCAGGAACCGACATGACCAAGCACAGTCACTGCATGAATGTACACATTTAAGCAAAGACTGGACTGCCTAAAGTCCCACTTTAAGCATCTTTAAATATAGGTAAATGTCACTTAAAGCTGCTTAAATGTCATTTTGACTTATCCGGGGTATTTACAGGAAAGTTACTGAACTTAAAGCTGCTTCAATAGCGACTTTAAGCAATAAAAACTTTGCCTAAATGCCAATGTTCATGCAGTCAGTCTTGGTAGTGGAATGTGTAATTGGAAGAAAGTTCCATCACTAGAAGTCCCCCATTTCCTTTGAGCATCATATTCTGGTGAGAACGCATGTATCTAAATTTGTTAAGAGGTCACACATTTGTTATTGGGCATAATCAAGAATATCAATGGTATCTAGAATTTGCAAATAGATTTGTAACTAATCTGCCTTGCACCAGGATTGCTGCGGAGCTGACCTACTGACCTACATAGCCACCGCATGGTGGGGGAACAACATAGCACAGGGAGCAGGCAAAGGTCGTCAGTGTAGTTCTTCTGGTGACTGACCCTTCTTCGAATTACCCACTCTACTACCAAGACTATGCTTGGACATGTCGGTTGTTGCCCATCTAGTACTGTTCTAGTCTACTATGTGGTTAAGTGTGAGTGGTGAGAATGCCCCTTTAATGAGTGTTAACAGTAACCTATGTTGGATATGATGTGGACATTATGTAGGAGTGATCAACGTTTCGAGTTATTTATCGCTCTTCTTCAGATAAAACTATTCTAATTATCTGGGAAATTATTTCATTTACATGTGTAGGAGCTGAGGCTGAGGCCTGTTGTTTACACTTTAATACTATTGTATACCATATTGTATTTAGGAACAACAGCTTTCTTAAAGACTATTTGCATTCTACTGTAAAATCTCGTGTATAAGCCTAACTCGCTTATAAGCTGCACCCTGAGTTACGGCCGATCCTATAAGCTGCACTGGCAATCTGAATATGCCGATTTTAAAACCGTATCATAGTGGCAAAAGCTCGAGTATAAGCCGCACCCCGACCCTGGGCCGATCCTATAAGCCGCACTACCGAACTGATTCGCGTACTAGCGGTGGCTTATACGCGAGGTTTTATGGTAGATCTCCCCATTACAGTAATGTTTGGCTAATTGATAATGAATTTGGCTAATGATCGAGATTCACCGAATTGGATAGAAGCACAGTCCTCCTAGTTGAGTCCCACTCATTAGGACTACCATAGATACCATGACTTGTGGCTATGAATGACTTAAGGTGGGTTTTTTTCACTGTGCCAAGTGGATATCATCCACTCTAGCAGGAATTGCAATAACATGTTCTCTCATGAGGAATGCACAAGTCTGCTTTACATCATTTCGTGATGTGATAGTATTGGGAAGAAAAAATCTGCAATCGCAGCTGATAAAGAAATTCCTCATATATATATGTTGTAATACAATTTTTTGGGAAAAAAGTCAGGCCATTTTTGGGCTAGTTTAGGGCCATTTTGGGGCTATTTAAGAATTGATTTGATCCACCATCAGTTAAGGCCGCTATCCACAAGTCAGTGGCCTAATTTGCGAGTCAGTTCCTCTGTAATTTTGAAAAAAAATTGATACTTTTCTTTTTTGAAATCCAACCTACCTTCACTAGTTCTTTTTACAACTTGTAACCTGATACACCTTTAACTTTTTTCCCCCATACCACCGTGATCCTCGTTTCAATAATTCACGCCTCTTTTAATGCGCCCCACACGCTTTTCGCAGCTTCCGCCTCACAGGTCTGGTACCACTTTGGCCTCTGTACCCCATTCATCCCTACTCCCCATGTGTCAATTAGGTTGGAGTCTACACTGATATTCTTTGGCTTCCTCTATGACCAATCTCTCAGTCACTATAGTGCCTAACAAAGTTAGTCCTTTTTGGTTACCTATACGACTAACATACGTTAGTTAATACTGTTAGGTTGGTCAGTACTGACCAGCCCACCTTAATCTTCTCCACTTTAATGACTTTTGGGATAAGTCCTTTTGGGTGAGGCTTTAGTTATATGTGATTTTTGATTAACACTTGGTCATGCCTGGCCAATGACCCTGTGACCAAGCTGGTATAGCCACTATACAGACTAAGGGCCAGGGCATTTAGACTATCTGTGCACAGCACAGACTGCTTGGGCAGATTTTACCTATCTGGTTCTATTGTATTTCCCAACAGTGGATGGCTATATAAAAGTCTAGTCCACTACATCACGGAAGCTTTGTGACTATGTTATGTAAGAGATATGGTACAAGTGACTTGCTGTATTTATAGGTGTCATAAGCCAAAAATGTGGTAATTGTCTAAGGCACCAGCCACAGATAATTACCATTGTCCAAGTCTTATATCACTTTTAATGCAGTAAGTCACGCATATTATATCTGACTTACACTCATAGTAGGGGAGGGTGCTCAATTGACTGCATCCACGTACAACCATGTACCGTAGTGGCTTGAATAAGCGCCCCTGCGCTTATTAATTTTGATGGTACCATTTACCCTGCGCTCATTTCAAGACCTGTGCTTATTCAAGATACAAAAATGGCCTAAATTTTTATTTCAATACCCTCATTTACCCTGCGCTTATTCAAGACCTGCGCTTATTTGAGACCCCTGCGCTTATTCAAGCCACTACGGTATATAAAATAAAGTCAGGCCTTTCTTTTCTTCTCTCAGCCAACTGTGGTGTAAATTGTGTTGTTCTCCATCATTCAGCAATGAGTCAGCAATAATCTTACACACGTTGATCACACATCAGCCGGGTCAGTCCTCAGACGCTGTTTTCATTTCTACTGTTTCTATGGTGGAAGATCTTTACCTCATCAGCAGTGGTTTTCTGCATCATTTCCTTTGGTGTTTTTTTAGTGTTTTTTAGTGTTTTTTTTAGTGTTTTTTTTAGTGTTTTTTAGTCTTTTTTTGTGTTTCTTTGGGGGTCTTTTTCGGGGGGGAGGGGGGGAGTGTTATTTGTGAGGCAGTTTCTCTCTTTTGTTTCAACGTTAGGGAGTGGTCATTCACTGATAATAAAACTTATAGTCAGTACTGACTATACCACCATATTTTGCCCCCCGTAGTAAGATGATTACACATGCTAGTCACATATTAGTCAGAAAGATAGTCAGGAGTGACTATATGTTGATCACACAAATTGATGATGTCACAGGAATGTGTGAACAGGATTCAGTTAGGATTCAAAATTGAAAGCACAACTGACTTCAAGTAGGCACATCCTATTCTATCTAAACCACTCATTGTTCTGTGCATTAGATCTTATGCTAATGTTGAGTATGCTTACTTAGGACATCTTAGGACACATGCATTCTCAACTTTGATTGAAGTATCATGTTGTTTTGTTCAAATTCTGATCATGTAACTGGATCTCTAGTCTTCCAGACTAGAATATACAGAAGTTGACTGTGTGAAGGGTTATGGCTGTGTCTCACGAACTTCGGCCAATGTTTTTGTCTCTGACCGGGTGCCATCTCTGACCAGGTGCTGTCTCTGACCAGGTGCCATATCTGACCGTTTGGCATGATAAGGTCAAAATACCAACAGCAGGAGGATAATTATAATCATACTTGTGATTAAACAACAACCAAGTTAAAGTTTTTACAAATCCTTATATATATGAGTATAATTCTTTTTAAAAAACCTTTTTTCTGACAACTGGTCAGAGACGGTACCTGGTCAGAGACCGCACCTGGTCAGAGACAAAAACATTGGCCAAAGTTCATGAGACACAGTCTATAGTGTGCCAGGCATATGGCCCATGCTTATCTACTTCATCCAATGGTGCTAGGGCAGGTACCCTTGGACATCTACCCCCTAGGACTTTAATCCCCTTGATTCCCTGAACTTTTACCCCCTTAGGACTCTACCCCCTAGGATTCCCACCTCTTGGACACCTACCCCATTTAGCTGCCGGAACATCTACCCCTAGGACTTCTACCCCTGGAGAAATCTACCCCTTCCACATATGACTCAAACATATGGGCATGTCGAGGAGGTCGATGTCCCAAGGGGTAGAAGAACGGGGTTAAAGTCCAAAGGATGGATATCATAGGGGGTAAAAGTCATAAGGGGGTAGAACTCCAGGGAATAGAGGGTAGATGTCCAGGGGGTAGATATCCTGGGGTAGGTATCCAAGGGGGTGGATGTCCTACAGGGTAGAGTCCTAAGGGGGCAAAAGTCCAGGTAAAGGATTTCCAAGGGGATAAAATCCTGGACTGTAGATGTCCAAGGGGGTAGATTCCCAGGGGGTATTGCATTGAATTGAATCTTTTATTGATCGTAGCATCTTTCGACGCTTTCTGCCCGAGCAAATCCTTTTACATGTGCTTCAAATACAATGAGATTCATTGGGATGATGATTCATATTCAATTTTAATGATTTACTTATTATAATTATATGATTATATACACACCAATATACTTTTGGTGCTATTTAATAATATAGTTGTCAAACGATCCTAATTCTTCTGTCTTCTCAGTCCTTAGCAAGATATTCGTAGCAGCATTAATATCCACTACCTAGTTATATTAGTTAATTAGCCGATTAACATACATCATTCAGACAATTACGCCACACGACGCATCACATCATTGAGTCATTGTGTGTTCACGGAAGGACCAATTTACATGAGCTACATTAGTATTAGCAAGTATTCATTACCAGTTTTCACTACATTAGCAGGCTGTCATTGTCATGGTTAGTAGTTGACCGGATATAACATATTCAGCTCCCTGCCAAAGTCTTCCTCTGACTTTAGCCATTGCACTCTTAGGTCTAATTTGTTCCATAGAACTACTCCCCGGTAATAGGGACTTTTCTGGAAGAATGCAGACTTTGGCCTTCTTATTCGAAACTTCAGCTTTCTATCCCCTCTAGTGCGGTCTAGAGCACCTGTGGTGGCCTCTCCCTGTAGGGCTGATTTCCACATCATTTTCATCAGTTGCTTTTTACGTTTGTCCTCCAACTTCAGTACTCCTGTTGTCGTGTGGAGTGTATCTACACTAACTTTCCTGAGTCTACTCTTAGTACAGATCCTCAATGCTCGGTTCTGTAGTCTTTGCAATTTTGTCAATTCTGAATGGCAGGCACTTCCGGTGTAAAAGCTGCAGTAGTCCATTACAGGGGCGATCATACTTTTATATACTGTTAAGCAGCAGTCATTGGGGATCCTCTTGCTAAGCCTTCCTAGCTTGAACACTTTATCTCCCACTGATTTCTTTACTCTGCTTGTGTGTGGGTTAACAGTTAGTGGACCATCCAGTTCAGCTCCTAGATAACTGTAGGTGTCTGTATTTGGCAGTGTGTCATTTCCCATCTTTATTTCCAGAGCTCCACACTGCTCAATACGGTGCTTGCTTCCAAAAAGCATGGTCATACTTTTCTCTGTGTTGACCGTTATGTGGTTGTCGAGGCACCATTGATATAACCTGGTTAGGTCTTCCTGTAGTAGCCGCTTGGCTGTGTCACTATTCTCGTGGCTTACATATACCACTACATCGTCTGCATACATCACGGATTTGGCTACCTGCAGGGAGTCACATAAGTCATTTATAAATAAC
Organism: Harmothoe impar; assembly: GCA_947462335.1. Classification (NCBI taxonomy): domain Eukaryota; kingdom Metazoa; phylum Annelida; class Polychaeta; order Phyllodocida; family Polynoidae; genus Harmothoe; species Harmothoe impar. The sequence continues at coordinate 58,395,678 of OX381719.1, read as the reverse complement.
ACGAAAAGAAGGGGTCCTAAGGTGGAGCCTTGTGGCACGCCAAACTAGATGTCTAGGGGTAGATGTCTGATGTCCCTGGAGAAATCTACCCCCTCTACATGATATGACTCAACCATATGGGTATCTTGGGGGGGGGGGGGGTGATGTCTCCAGGGGTAGAAGTCCTAGAGAGTAAAGGGGGTAGATGTCCAGGGGTAGATACCCAGGGGGAAGATGTCTGGGAGTAGGTTCCAATGCAGGGGATGTCCTAAGGGGCAGAAGTCCTACAGGGGTAAAATTCCAAGGGGTGGATGCCCATAGGGGTAAAAGTCCTAGGGGGTAGACGTCCTTGGTAGGGGTAGTTGGCCTGGGGTAGATGTCCTAGAGGGTAGATAGTAGGCCCTAGGGTAGCTGTCTTGGGGGTAAATGCCAGTAGTTGAGTAGGAAACAGGGGTTCCCATGCACCCGAACGGTATATTTTTTTAACCAACTTTTTTTCAATCCTGAATATGTCTATTTTAATTTTTTTGATGTTCCCAGCGTGAAATATTGTCCCATCACATTTTTCTGGCGGCAATCTTGGATTTCTGATGAAATTTTTGAGATCAAGAGAAAAATCACATTTTCCTCCATAATTTCCAAACAATTGGAGCTACATTCATGATTTTTGCACAGAAGACTAAAAAATGAGGATTCTTTCTACTAAATAAAGGAAAATGACCTTGACCAAGGTCAAGGTCACTAAATTTGACCTTGTATATAAAAAAATCACCAAATTACAGGATATGACTATGTTTCAACTCCTATTAAGAAGCCAAAAAAGGTAATTTTGTGCATATTAGGAGTTGTCATCTTAGAACACATCAGTATCATACAACTTAGTTGATAGGAGGTGAAATTAAAACATCCGTTGCCATGGTAACCAGGTATTTCCAAATTTGACCTGGAATTTTTGAGATCAAGAAAAAATCACATTTTCCTCCATAATTTCCAAACCATTGGAGCTACATTCATGATTTTTGCACAGATAACTAATAAATGAGGCTTCTTTCTAACAAATAAAGGAAAATGACCTTGGCCAAGGTCAAGATCACTAAATTTGACTTTGAATATGAAAAAATCACCAAATTACAGGATATGACTATGTTTTAACTCCTGTTAAGAAGCCAAAAAAGGTAATTTTGTGTATATTAGGAGTTGTCATCTTAGAACACATCAGTATCATACAAATTAGTTGATGGGAGGTGAACTTAAAACATCCGTTGCCATGGTAACCAGGTATTTGCAAATTTGACCTGGAATTTTTGAGATCAAGAAAAAATCACATTTCCCTCCATAATTTCCAACCGTAGGAGCTACATTCATGATTTTCACACAGATAACTAATAAATGAGGCTTCTTTCTACCAAATAAAGGATAATGACCTTGGCCAAGGTCAAGGTCACTAGATTTGACCTTGAATATGAAAAAATCACCAAATTACAGGATATGACTATGTTTCAACTCCTCCTAAGAAGCCAAAAAAGGTAATTTTGTGCATATTAGGAGTTGTGATCTTAGAACACATCAGTATTATACAACTAAGTTGATGGGAGGTGAAATTAGAATTCCCGTTGCCATGGTAACCAAGTATTTCCAAATTTGACCTGATTTTACAAATTAGCCTCAGTGATAAAGCTTTTGGGCCCTGGCATGCTAGCCCTTCATGTTATATGGAACTTTTTAGGCATAGCTGTTCAGATCATTTGTATCCATGAAAACGCCAAATGCATATGACCTTGAGGTCAAGGTCAAGGACACTGATTTGACCTTGAAATTTCAAAAAGTCACCAAATTAAAGCATTTTACCATATTTTCATGCCTCTCAAAAAGCAAAAAAAGGTAATCATGTGCATTTTAAGGGCTTAATACTTAAATCACATCAGTACCATACAACTTAGTACATAGGAGGTAGATGGCCTGCTGCCATGGTAACCATCCAGTTCCTATTTTCATTTATTGTACAAATTAGCCTAAATAGACGCTCATCTAATTAGTATCCATAAAAATGTCATCTGCATATGACCCTGAGATCAAGGTCAAGCTCACTGATTTGACCTTGAGAACTCAAAATGACACCAAATTTCAGCATATGACCCTATTTCGACTCCTTATTCTCATGGTTTATCATGTAAAAGAAGAGATATATATAACTATCTCATCCAAAACTGTGTGACTGGCTGAGGTAAGCGACACCACCAAGGAGAGGCCCTTGTGAATTGAGGTGGCTCTAACCAACGTGCCCTCAGAGACCGTATAAAGGTGAAGACCAGCATTCCACAAGGTCATCCAGAGTAAAATGACTAATGCCAGACCAGATGTTCCACAGTCCAGGATTTCCAAAACTGAAAGACTCTTTCAAATATCCAACTAGTCCTATAGTACACTTATTATTATTTTTTCAACTTACAACATCGTGTGTTGGTATGTTTGTAGGCTAGGACACAATGATAGGGCCATACCAGACCCCCGGGATGGTATGGAAAAAAATACCATGGCTCCGGCATAGAGAGTGGTATTATTTTGGTATTTCTCTGGGGGTTTTTAGCCAATGGGAAGCAATGATTACAAATAGACCCCGCCTACTTTTTGTATTGATCACCATGGCAAATGGTGATTCAAGATAAAAAATTGGCAATTCAAGATCAAATATTGACGATTCAAGATAAAAGTTGGCGATTCAACTTTCTATTTTGTTGTATTGGCAAGTTTTGTTGTCAAATCGGCAAGTTCTGTTGTTAAGGTGTATACCCTAAAGCACTAGGCCGCGTTCGGAAATTTCAATATTGACCACCGTCGACCTGCCATTTGAGACACTTAAAACTCCCACAGTGTTTAGCCACCTATACCAAATTTTAGCTTATGACATGCAGAAAAATATATAACGGGTGTGACCCCAAAAAGTCAGGCTAGATTTTGCATGAATCGCCATGGTAACCGGGTAGTGGTTTTGTACAGTGAGGCCCAGGCAGCGTATAGATACACTATAGGGCCGTTTCACCCCCATAAACCTACACTGTTTATAGGGAGTAGACAAATCCTTCTTTTAGGACTATAAATAAACACTTTCTGATCACCCTAATAACAAATAACCATGTATTTAACCCTTCTTTCCCTCCCCTATAGGCTAAGTTCCACAAAATAACAAAGTTCATAAGGGACTCTTTGGCCAGTAAACCCGGAAGTGACCCGATTTAGGGTGGTGACACCTTAAATCACCAAGTCTGAGAGTTTGTTGTTGTCACATGATCAGGTCAAGATTGAGGTCAACAAAGGTCAAGGTCAAGGCGGTTCATGGTTAATATCGACCAGACGTGGGCAGACACATAAATAAATGGCCTTTTCTTGCTTCCATAAAGCATGTACGCACCCAGGGGGGTGGGCGGGGGTTATGGTAAATGAATACAAAAGCGTACATGAAAACAGGGGTGGGGGGGCTTCCTGAGCCATTTTAGCATACTCTTTATGTATGCATTTTCCCTTTTTTTTGTGAAAGAAATCAGGGCAAGCTAAAAATTTATGTGGATATAATTCTATTATCTGTTCTTATGTCCAATACAGGTAACCTCCTCCCTTCCGTAACCATTTTTTACTAATTGTCAACGACCTCCTCAACCATCCATTTCATTTTTTGATCTATTTTACCAATCAGCCTAAGTGACAAAGTTTATGGGATCTGCATGCTGGCACTTCATGTTATATTGACCTTCTTCAGCAGAGATATTAATCCAATCAGTATCTATGAAAATGCCATAAGCATATGACCTTGAGACCAGGTCAAAGTCAATGTAAACAGATTCAAAAAGTCATTGAATTACAGCAAATCCTACCATAGTCTCCCCATGTCCATTACATGTCACCTTGTCATGTCCACCACCACCACCTCCTCACATCCATTACCACCTCCTCACATCCACTACCATCTCTTCAAGTGCACTACTATATCCTCAGGTCCACCATCTATCATACCTTCAGATGTACAGCAGGGGAGAAAGTGCCTGTTCACAAAAATTCTTACATTAAAGAAATGCAATTTAGAGTCTGCCCCACCTAAGTCCTAAGATGCTGGATGTAGGTTTGGACGTATAACAGGTAGTGACATATGACGTATGACAGGCAAAAACTGACAGGCTGGTGGATGTATTGCAGGCTTGTGGGTGTATGCAGTCTTTGCAAAAACTTTTTGGATGCAAAACGACACAAGTTCCAAAATGCATAAACAGGAACAAATTATTTATAGCCATAGGCTAGGGCAAACTAAAAAAGTTCAAAAATATTATTCAAACTGTCTTCATCACCACCTCACTAGACAATGTGTTTGTGTATAGCTCTTAGTTCCTGCATGTATAATGTTTAAAATGCCATTATCATTTATGGCTCTAAGTAGTTGTTCCCTGTTTTTTATTTTGGCGCTTATGTCGTTTTACATCCAAACTCTTCAGATGTTAATAAAAACCCATATACAGTAAAACTTCATCATTACAAACTGTGTTATAGCAAATTTTGTTTATAACGAACATATTTGCAAGGATCTGATTTCCTCCTGTACATCTCTATAGTAAGAAAACTTCTTTAGAACAAAGAACTGCTGTTATAAATTTGTTTATAATGAAGTATAATTCAGGTTACTGAGGGGACTTCTGCCCTTTGAAGTCTGACTACCGTACTCTCACCTCTGACCACTGGACAGGTGTGTGAGGGCGCCTCTGCCACTCTCACCTCCAACCACTGGACAGATGAGTGAGGGGACCTCTGTCCCTCCCCACTCCGACCACTGGACAGGTGTGTGAGGGGGTCTCTGTTCTTTGAACTCCAACCACTGGACAAGTGAGTGAGGGGACCTCTGTCCCTCCCCACCCCGGCTACTTGGCAGGTGTGTGAGATGACCTCTTTCCCTCCCACCCTGACCACTAGACAGGTGAGTGTGGGGTCTCTGTTCTTTGAACTCTGACCACTGGGCAGGGAAGGGGCCCTTGATGGGGGATGTCCACAATGTCAATAGTTTTACTAAAGGATGTTGATGATTAGGCCCCCCAGCAACAAAACTTTGAAATATTTAGAACTGAAATGGTGCATTCCAATGCATTTTTAAAGCCTGTCTAGGCACTGCCTGCAAAGAACACAAGGGGGCTTAGGGAGCACACTGCAAGAAAATGTTGAATGTCTAGACTTGAAATAGTGCATACTAATACAATAACCAATGATATTTGTCATGCCCCTAAAGGCCATGTCACCATGTTGGCTTCAGAAATGGCCATGTCGTATTAAGGGGTCTATGACAGTAGGTTAGTGAGGGCACTTCTGCCACCCACCTCCGACCACTGTGCAACCTTTCCTGCATCCTCCCAACCCCCATCACCTTACTGTATATACAGGGATAAACAGGTTATTACAAGGACAGTTATAGGAAGCCGGGACTTCCCTCTTAACAAGGGATTTTGTTTGACAATGCGATGATTTCATGATTGACACATTACTTCATTCTTTAACACCCTCCTATGAGGTGTGCCTAGTGTGAGGGCCTCTCTATGAGGTGTGCCTAGTGTGAGGGCCTCCCTATGACCTATTCTTAGTCTGAGGGCATCCCTCTGGAATGTGGAGGCACCTCTCTAGTCTGAGGGCTTCTCTCTCTGTAAGAGCTAGTATCCCCCTATGCCCACCAACAGTACTCTTTCTACATGGGGTTTGCACTTACAGTACTCTTTCTACATGGGGTTTGCATTAATTATCGATACAGTTTCGTGTTAGTTTTATGGAGTAGAATAACATCAATTTCCCTTAAAAATGTGTGGATTTTATTTCTAAATGTAAGATTTACTTTGTTATAACCAATTTCAGACCAACAGTACTTTCTTATAACCAATTTTCTTTACGATAGAAATGAATGGGTAAAAATTGGGAACAAGCAAATCAGTTTGTTGTAACTAAAACTTGTTATAATAGGGAGTTCGCTGTAACCAAGTTTACTGTATCACCCGCACCTAGAATTTGAGGATATTGCATATAACCTGCACTGGAGGTTTTACTCACTTATAAATGCCTAGTTACCATGGCAACGGATATTTTAATTTCACCTCCTATCAACTTAGTTGTATGATACTGATGTGTTCTAAGATGAAAACTCCTAATATGCACAAAAATTACCTTTTTTGGCTTCTTAAGAGGAGTTGAAACATAGTCATATCCTGTAATTTGGTGATTTTTTTCATATTCAAGGTCAAATTTAGTGACCTTGACCTTGGCCAAGGTCATTTTCCTTTATTTAGTAGAAAGAAGCCTCATTTATTAGTTATCTGTGCAAAAATCATGAATGTAGCTCCAATTGTTTGGCAATTATTTACGAAAATGTGATTTTTCTCTTCATCTCAAAAATTCCAGGTCAAATTTGGAAATACCTGGTTACCATGGCAACGGATATTTTAATTTCACCTCCTATCAACTAAGTTGTATGATGCTGATGTGTTCTAAGATGATAACTCCTAATATGCACAAAATTACCTTTTTGGGCTTCTTAATAGGAGTTGAAACATAGTCATATCCTGCAGTTTTGGTGATTTTTTCATATTCGAGGTCAAATTATTGACCTTGACCTTGGTCAAGGTCATTTTCCTTTATTTGGTAGAAAGAATCCTTATTTTTTAGTCTTCTGTGCGAAAATCATGATTGTAGCTCCAATGGTTTGGAAATTATGGAGGAAAATGTGATTTTTTTCTTGTTCTCAAAAATTTCATCAGAAATCCAAGATGGCCGCCAGAAAAGTGTGATGGGACAATATTTCACGCTGGGAACATCAAAAAAATTAAAATAGACATATTCAGGATTGAAAAAAAGTTGGTTAAAAAAATATACCGTTCGGGTGCATGGGAACCCCAGTCTCCTACTAGACTACAGGGGGTACTTGTCCTGACTTATTGTCCTGCCGTCTCATGATGGACTATATCTATTAGTCAGAGTCACTACTTTAGAGCATGAAAGCATTAAATTCATAGTCACTTGACTATATCCCAGTGGGCAAACTTTAGTTGATTCAATGTTGATTCAACGTGTGTAGCGACATGATATCAACAGTTGATAGAGGGTTGTCATTTGGCTGATATTGATGAGGTCATCAACGTTGATTATTCAACAGTGATTCAACATTGATATGGTCATTGTGAATCAACAATAAATAAACATAGTAAATGATGTTTTACATTGATTTAATATTGACTGCTGATGGATAATTTGAGATTAAGAAAAAAGTCATGTTTTCAACCTAAATGCAATATTCTAGCACCATCCAGGGCAGGGGTACATGAATGACCTCTGGTGATCGCACTAAGAGGCATTCATGTCCATTTCAAACTAACGTGGTCAGGACTGAGGCTTTATCTATAATTCTTAGCATCATAAAGGGTGTCTTACTGAAACCACACAATTATTCTTGTCATTTAATTCCAAATGTCAACCAAATGCACACACCATAGTTGTCAATGAAAATGAATGAGATTTTGATCAATTGTATGCATTGATGAGCAAATAAGAGCTTACAATTAGGGAAAATAGATGTAGCATGTAGATAGATTCGCTAAGGAGTAGGTTGTGGAAGCACCTAGTGGGAAAGGCAGGAAACACATGGTTGGTTCAAGGTTGATATCCAAACATTGCATCAATGTTGAAACAGGTGTTGGTTGACAACATTGAAATAGTAACATTGCATCAATGTTGAAAACATGTTGATCTACCCTGTAACCATATATCAACCAGTTGTCAACGTTGAATCAAGGTTTTGTGCCCACTGGGATATCCCAAATCTGCTCTTTTAATGCATGACAATAGGTAGACTATAGGTGACTTACTTGGTATAGTTATTTTTGCTATATTCACATGACTATAGAAATGTAGTCCGTAGTGACTAACGTTTCCAGGGCCATGAAGGATGGCCCAAAAAAATGGCACCCCTCTTTAGCAAAAATGCCTACATGCTACTATAGCTCAAGGGTCAGTGATGCTCAATTTCAACCTGCCTAGGGGGAGGGGACAATTTCAACAATTTCAACAATTTCAAACAATTTCAATCTACCCTCCACGGGGCAAAACATTTTTAACCTACTGGTACTTCTTGAGAGATCCTGCTTTCGATATAAATAAGTTTGATACAAAAGCAATAGATCAGAAGAGATGGCGCCACATTAAAAATACATTATCAGTTAAAACGCCCCAAGATTAAGTTATGAAATAACATTGCAGTTGCTTTCTTTAACCATTTTCCTTGTTTTTGACATCATTCTTTATGGTATCAATGTTCTTCCTATTGCAATTTGCAGGTAGGAAATAGACTGAATGTACTAGTGGTTGTGTACAGGTTTTTGTGTTGTGATTGCAGGCTAAATCCAATGGTTACACAATGCACCCATAACAGGTCTTGATTTCTGCAAGCTGGACAGTTATTTAGTTGTGACAATATATTGTAATTTTATTATGCTAAATGATGAGTAAGAGCCTGCCAGCTTTCCATACCTGCATGCAATTATATGGATCATGTAATCAACCTAAAGTGGGAAAATCACATAAAATTAGCTGATATAGTAACTTTAAGCTACGTCTCCAAGCCTAAAAAGAGGTGTATGCTTCCCCACCTATATATATATATATATATATATATATATATATATATATATATATATATATATATATATATATATATATATATATATATATATTGTGGGGTCCTGGACGACCTTGACCTATGACCTGTATCAAGATCCCACAGCGGTCCAACTATGAAAATATATATAACCTTATGGGGTCTTGAAGAGGACCCCATAAGGGAGTAGATATATAAGTATACAAAACCTTGTGGGGTCATTTTCAGGAGCCCGAAATGCATAAGGAAGTGCCCTGTTTTTTTAAAAACGGGGAGTGGTTGGTTTTGTCATCTTAGCAAAAAAAAGATATCTTAGGGGGGAGGGGGTGAAAATAAGAGAGGCTCCCCAACCATAGATAACAGACTAACTGTGCAGATCTGATACATATGGGAGAAATGTAAATGTACTTAATGTTATGTACACACAAAACCAGTCTACAGGCTATGCATCTAGACAGCCCAATAAATGCTATCCACATTAACATGTGCCTTCCCTGACATTCCCAGTGCATTCCTCGACCTCTCCACAACTTAACAGTAAACACAGTACAGTGATTCAGTCATTTAAATCCAATGTATGTATAACATCTAGCTAGAAGCTAGTATATCCCCTGCCTATATCTGAATGCTACATGAAGACCCAAAAAGTGTCATGTTCACATCACTTCTGGTCCTGGGTTGTGGGGTCATTGATGAGTCCCAAGCCTGGACTGTGGGATCCTGTCCTATACAGAGAAACCTCTTAAGGTTATCTTTACTATATAGATAAGAGATGGTTGATCACAAAGAATAAAAGTATTAAGTTGATTGGACATTGGACTGGGGAGGTTGGGGTATAAACTGTGGTGGTCAGGGTCTGGACTGGGTGGTCAGGATATAGAGTGGGGAGGTTGGGTAATGTAATGGGGAAGTCATGATTATAAGCTGGGGACCTGCACATATCACTATCTGCACATATCTCTACAGTTAAGTTGTACTTAATGTTATGTACACACAAAACCAGTCTACAGGCTATGCATCTGGACAGCCCAATAAATGCTATCCACATTAACATGTGCCTTCCCTGACATTCCCAGTGCATTCCTCGACCTCTCCACAACTTAACAGTAAACACAGTACAGTGATTCAGTCATTTAAATCCAATGCATGTATAACATCTAGCTAGAAGCTAGTATATCCCCTGCCTATATCTGAATGCTACATGAAGACCCAAAGATTATCATGTTCACATCACTTCTGGTCCTGGGTTGTGGGGTCATTGATGAGTCCCAAGCCTGGACTGTGGGATCCTGTCCTATACAGAGAAACCTCTTAAGGTTATCTGTACTATATAGATAAGAGATGGTTGACCACAAAGAATAAAAGTATGAAGTTGATTGAACATTGGACTGGGGAGGTCGGGGTACAGACTGTGGTTGTCAGGGTATGGATTGGGCTGGTCAGGATATAGACCGGGGAGGATAGACTGGGGAAGACTTACATGTCCCTTCCCTGGCTTTGCATGGTTGACTGCTCAGTCAGCAGTGCGTGACAGTAACATTGCTACTGTGAATATATGAAGAGTTTGGATGCAAAACGACATAAGCACCATTTTAAAAATGGGGACAAAAATCTGACAAAGATATAGATTAGGGATAGTGAAATAAAAATCTCAATCTATTTTTCAAAGATTTATTATTTTTCATCTGTTTAGGATCTACTTAGTATACACTTTGTTACCAAAGTACAATAATTTACCTCAGGGTGTCTTTATGAAAAGTACTATTATGCTTCAATTCTGGGATGGAGACATGTCGTTTTGCATCCAAACTCTTCATATCCCGGTTCTTAGCATGCACCAGTCGCTAGTGTGTGACCCAACATTTCTAATATAGTAAAATATACTACAGGTTACTATAGTGACACTGTGTGCGGTATATACTATAGTAAACTATGGTAAAATATACTGCAGTTCAATATAGTGTCAAGAAGTGCAGGAGACTAATCAGTATTGGTCACTAAAGAAATCGTAACATGTTAAAATTGCAAATGCCCTCTAAATATTATTAAATCCCACTGGCCCGGGATAAGTAAATGCTTGTGCATTAAATAAACTGCATTTCTACACTGTCTATAAGTATATCAAAAATGTCATTGGTTATAAACCAGCCCCTGTTGCAGTCTGGTAACCTGGCAAAGACTCTTTCTGATTATATATAAATGTACAAGGAGCACCCAAAACAGTAATTTAGACAACTTCTCTTTTAGAAGTAGTTTAATCCGTAGTGTATGTGCAAATATTTCCTCTGACAATATTGGCAGTATGTGTTATCACCTTCACATGAATTTATAGTCAATAAACCTATTAAAAAAAGCCAGGGTATACAATTCTGCCTATGTTGATTTAGATGCAATAGCCTCCTTTACATAGTCATACTCATAATGTAGCATCACCAGGGGTGGCCAGGGGTGTGGGTACCACTGCCCTGCCCCCTCCCTCCCAGCTAACAAAAAAACGTTTTCCTAACGGTCAGAAAACGTTTGTAGAAGGTTTGCAAATGTTTTGGAAAAATGTTTATAAACGTCATAAAACGTTAAAACGTTGACACAAAAAAATGTTTGCAACCAAAACCGAACCCAGGATCTATAGATAGGTAGTCCCAGGCTCTCCGTCATGAGCTAGGGGGCCATCCATTAATTATATTCCCCCCTAACCTGTGATATGATAATGTAGTGAACACAACGAGGGTGAACTTTTGCCCCTAGCCTCCAGCTCAGGCGGCCTAACATTTTATCCTAAACAACAAAAAAAAAAGAATTTTAGTTGTACACATGTCCGCGGACGATCACACAATGAGGTAATACAGGTACACAGAGCGGTGGGTACGCACCCCCACCTGGTGGGTAGTCTAGTAACTAACAGTCCTTGTGAATATACACCAGTAGTCACTATGAACGACTACCGGTATCATATTCCCCCCTAACCTGTGATATGATAATGTAGTGAACACAAAGAGGGTGAACTTTTGCCCCTAGCCTCCAGCTCAGGCGGCCAAGAGCCCAACCACAACAATACTTTTGCCCCAACCCCCGTACACTCACATAACCCCTGCCAACTTTGAGGCTACCAAACTGTCCTTTGATTTCCTTGTTTTGTAGTCGTCGGCAACATACAAGAGGACTGACCAAGATCTCCAATCCCCATATGTCTTTACGTCATGCATTGGTAAGAATGTTGCTAAGAAAGTGGCTGATCCCCGACGCAGGCTGTGGGAGCTGAAGTTCCCCACCAACCCCGCGGTCTTGCACAATCCTTTAAGTCTATTGTTGAACTGATTGTAGGAGTAGGTGAATAGTGTTGAATCAGGATGCTGATGATTCCTGTGTAGGTAATGTCTGATGTAGCTGCATGGGCATAGCACACTACCGGTAAATGCCACTACCGGTACTATGACCACTCTTTCTTTAAACTGGATTGTCTTGGAGGAACGTATATACACATCCATCCCTGTTGAAGTCAGCACAATATCCCGGACTTTTAAACTATGAGGAGACGCCACCACATGGCTGACCCTTAACAAACAACGGTACATGATACATAAGGCACACCACATTTGCAAATCGTCTGGAACGTTCAAGTTCAATGCAGCCCAGATCAACCTCATCTGGTCCGGTGACAACGGGTCAGCTGGGTTCGACTCACAACCCAGGAGCCTCTTGGCACCTCTCAATGTAGATTTGATAATAAATATTGAGGGGTCAATATGCGGGACCCCCCAATAATCATGCAGCGCCCAAAGTCCACTTATGTAATTGATGATTGTGACATAACAGCATCTTTTCGCCAGGAAGGTAATGTAGAGGCCCACTGTCTCTACATCGGCCGGTAGGGGCACCAGCCCATGCCCCCCACAAAATTTGAAGTAGCGGTCCCACTGGCTCCTGCTGGCACGTTTAGTGTTCTCAGACCAGCACAGCTCCCTGATACCGCCCCACTCCTCCTGCAGCGCCTGCCTCCCTGCAACAGCCAGAAAAACCTGGTAACAAGTTGTCACATATATAAGCAGAGTCAGCATTGTTTAATCTTGACAGGGCATCGGCCAAGACGTTGTCTCTCGACGCAATTCTACAAGCCTTAATATTCAAATTGTAGAATGCCCCCACCCAAAACAGTTCACGAAGCCAAGCCATGGCATGAGGACTTATACTACGCCCCGTGTTCACCCAGCCTTGAACCTGGGTATTGTCCGTCACTATCATGACATCAGAATTACGCCACCTGACCCCCCATCTGTGTATAGCAACCACCACAGGCCACAATTCCGTGATGTTGATGTGGTCCTGATAGCTGTCAATAAGTGGGGGGTTCTCTGAATGTGGGCAACTAAGAGCTTCCTTGCCCCACACACCCCAGAAATAATCATCATCAATGTGTGACCCAAATCCATAATCAGACGAGTCAGTGTAGACCATCATGCAATTGTTCACAGCCCCCAACACCCTGGCTCTCCCATTGAACCAGGTGACGAAGCTGGCCCACCATATCAGATCCTGACGTATTAGCTCATCTAGCATGATGACCGCTCCTTGTTGATCCCTAAGGGTGTTGTAGATTCTGCGGGCGAAGGTGCGCCCACCCTTAACTACCGTGGCGCAATGAGCCAGCAAGCCCGCCGCCTCCTCCAGGGTGTCACGCTTACATGATGATTTGTCTAATAGTAGCAGCACTTCATGCTTCACCCTAGCCAGCTTGTCCTCGTCGATACTGACTGTCATTTTAATAGAGTCTATTAATATGCCCAAATATTTGAAGCACTGGGCTGGAACTGTGATCTTGTCATCTGCCAGTTTGAACCCAAAATTCTGCAGGACCCGATGCAGTGTCTCCTGGGCCTTGATACACTCTTGTAGACTACTCCCCAAGACGGCGAAGTCGTCTAAGTAATTGTAGCACCTGTCAGCTCCTAACTTGCTACAACACTTTACCACAAAGTCTGAATATTGTGTGAATATGAATGGGGCTGATCTCAGGCCAAAGCACAGGCGCATGTCCTCCATGTACACAGCCCCCTCTCCAAAGTCCCAACACACCCCCTGGAAGCATCTCTGAGAAGGTGTCAGGTGGATAGATCTGTAAGCACTGGCTATATCACTCACAGCCCCATAGTCCCGCGTGTACAAGTCACTCACTACCGTATCCACAGTTTTGTATCGGAATTTCCTGCACGTAGTGAGCATATGATTGTTAATGCTAGCTCCCTCCGGTTGGGAACAGTCAGTTATGGGGCGCAATTTACCATTGGTTTTCACACGGCCCCCCAATGAATGCACACATCTCGGTTTATGATTCACAATTCTGACCTTGTCCTCTGAGATTTCTTCTAAGAACTTAACATTCATCTCATCTACAAACTTTTTTCCCGTTATTGAATCATAGTTGATACATTCATATGCACAATCTGTGCCATGGTCGACAATTCTCACACCTCTATACGCTCCTGTGAGCACGAACAAGTCATCCATTGTTACATCATTGCCAAAGCCTAACACGGCGGCACCAAATCTACATGGTCGTATTTGACACTCCGCGCCACACAAAATATACGAGCAGCTACACACGCCCTCAATGCAACTCTGCAAAATGGGGGCCACACAATCCGGCCCTACCTCTACCAGCGCCACCGGTCGCTCAATGTCATACACATACAAATATTCATCAATAGTATCAGTATCCCGGTCTATACTCACAAATTCGCTGAGATTTTCCCAATAATTGAGGTCCTCGCCCTTCACCTCGACACGTAGGCCGCCATCTTGGATCAGGCCCACGTGCGCGATCAGAGAATCTTTTCCGCCCCATTTTATTTTATTAAATAAAATATGCGAAACACTTGATTCCGGGACCCAATCACATGATATATCTCTAGATACAATATCCTCACCACACACTAGGCCCATTAAATCTACGTTACCAGATACTTCATACGGATCAACGATGAAACTTGTAAATGCGTCTATATTTTCACCATCGCGCATCTAGCCCGCCGCAACAACAGGCGACTCGTCAACATCACAATCATAACAAGGGTTATTACCGTCCTCTGCCAAACTGTTGGCCACACCAAGTACCATCGATACACAATTAGACACTTTGTCTTCACTAGTAACACCTTGGATAACACAATTGGACTCAACTTTGGTGAGGGAAGCCGGTTTATCTAGTCAAGCCCTATTATCGCCCGCCTGTCGTTGACAATCCAACATGCCGTGTGCTGTGCTATCACAGTTGACACACTGATGCTTGAACTGGCAATTCCCACAATGGATCCCCTGGCTATATTTGAAACAAATGCCCTTATCTGCCGCAATTTTCCTCCAGCCTGTCAAAACGCGGGGGCCCTGGTCCCACCCAGCACCCCCTCCGCCTCGGCCCTGACCCTGGCCCCGGTAACTGTTACTACTGTTACCCCTGTAACCACCCCGGCCCCTACCAGAGACGTTCCGTCCGCGATAATTGTCCCTGGCGGCCATAGCTTGCTTGGTGCCCGACGCCCCGAGTCTCATATTTGTAAATTTAGTGTCCGCCCCATGGAATACACCTGGTCCCCAATTCCGGGCGAGTTCCAGAAACTCCTCATCGTATGCTACCAAAGCCCGGATGTCATATATGCATGTACGAGCCATTTCAGATACATAATTCATATGGTCTATAAACCCTGACACATCCTCCCCCACATACATCAAGTCTCTGAGCAAACTGTTATGAAAATTCCACAACTCTTCTGTACTGTTAATAACCAACTGTTTCTTTCTCTCGCTGACAGGGAGGTAGCGTCTATAGTCAAACTTACTGAGTTCAATCTCCGTTGACGCCGTCTTGCAACAATTGTGGCATTCTCCCTGCTGGCCCCCTGGTTGTAGAGGGAACCGCTGAGGATTCTGGAATGACGGGCTCTCTCGCTGTTGCTGATGATGCTGATGGTACTGATGCTGCTGATATTGGCCCATAGGTGTTCTGTTGCGGGGGAAGGCGCCCCCCCCCCCCCCCCGTCCTGGTCCCCGCTGCTCACTGCCATCTCCCACGTACAGCCACCCGTTCACCGGCTGGCGGGGGGTGTCACCGCGCTGCTCCGCCACCTCGTCGTCCTCCACCCCGGGAGGGAGACCACCGGCGGCGCCGCCATCTTGTTTGCCCGCCACACATGTCACCAACTTATCCATCTTCTCAATTGTCAAGTCTAGCTTATCCATGAGCTTGGCCATGTTAGACTTGGGCTCTTTGGGCTCCTTGGGCTCCACGACCTTCTTTGGCTTGGAGGCTGCTGCCTCCTCCAGTTTGGTGGCCTCCAGGACCGCCGCGTCGGCGGCCTCCTGCGCCCTCCTAGCCTCCGCCATGGCTGTGGCGGCCATAGCACGGGCTGATTCAAGGCGAGCCGACGCTGTCTTGGCTGCCTCCTTCTTCTCCTTCTTGACTCGCTCAGCTTCCTCCTTTTTGGCCCGGTCTAATTCCTCCCGGGCCTTCTGCCGATCGGCCTCCTCGATACGGGCCTTCTCCTCGGCCACCTGGTCCGCCATGGCGGCCTCCTTCAGTTCACTGAGACTTTTCTCCAAGTCATAGAGCACCTCCTCCACGGCCTCGTCTGCTGCAGCTTCTTCCAGGTCCTTGGACAATATGCACTCCGGGCAGAGTTTTCTTCTCCCCGTATATTCCACTCCACAATGGACACAAATCCTAGTCATGGTCTCAATCTGAGAATTTTAGTTGTACACATGTCCGCGGACGATCACACAATGAGGTAATACAGGTACACAGAGCGGTGGGTACGCACCCCCACCTGGTGGGTAGTCTAGTAACTAACAGTCCTTGTGAATATACACCAGTAGTCACTATGAACGACTACCTGTATCATATACGCATATTTTAGGCCAAATAGACCCCCCCACCCCCCCCCCCTGTTGCACCATGTACGCATTTGGACTACCCCCCCCCCATGCGTACATACGCATTTAACTTTACCCCCCCCCCAACTAATAAAATAACAAGGAATTTACTGAGGAACTTTAGTGTCAATAGGTGCATATGTAGGGAGAGGAACCCGGTCCTTGCACTCTGCTTGATACATGTACACAACTTGCATTCCTTCTGCTAAAAAAAAAACAGGCTGTGTCTCATGAGATCGGGCCATTGTGGACGTCTTTGACCGGGTGCCAGCATTGACCGGCTGCAAGCTTTGACCGTGTATCAATGAAACTTGATTTTTAGGGGTATTAGGGGGATTTTTGGTGTGTTTTTTTGTCTAAATACTTCTATATAATTATATTGTATTAATATGGCTTTTAATATCAGAACTTTATGGTGTATGTAGTAGGTTTTCTTCACTTGCCGCAAACATGTCATTCATTTTCAATGGATTTCAACATATATTGTGCAATAAATAGGGTATACAAGCACAACAATTTGCACTTAAAAAAAAGGTATTGCCTTATTGCATGTTTTTCAATTAATGAATCACTTTATACCCATATTTACATAGGCTTCCCCCCTATTTTTGTGCCCCTACATGGGTGCCCAAAATTATGGCCGTGTCGCCGTGTCCAATTTAAGCAAAAGGGCCTTGTCGCTGTGTCGAATTTTATGTATATAGAGTATACTGGGGCCTTATAAAGGGCCTGTGTCCGTCGATTTTTAAAGGGGCCGTGTCGCACGTGTCGATTTTTAAAGGGGCCGGGTCGCCG
The DNA here is from genome assembly GCA_947462335.1 of Harmothoe impar. Classification (NCBI taxonomy): domain Eukaryota; kingdom Metazoa; phylum Annelida; class Polychaeta; order Phyllodocida; family Polynoidae; genus Harmothoe; species Harmothoe impar. Next base: position 58,378,319 of record OX381719.1, on the reverse strand, counting down.
TGTCGCACATGTCGAATTTTACCCATGTAGAGGCACATTTTTAGCATTTCCTTTCTATCCGGTCAAAGCTGGCACCCGGTCAAAGACGAAAACATTGGCCTGATCTCATGAGACACAGCCCCCATTTCCATGGATATCTAGAATATCCCCACCCCCCTTGTACGCATCTGTGCGCATTTGGCCTGACCCCCCACCCCCCTTCATGCGTATGTAATTAATGGACGGCCCCTAGCGAGACTGATGGTAAAGGGACCATATAAGCCTTACCCAGCATGACGCATTCTGACCCATCTCACAATAGTGGTCATAATGCATTGGGTCAGCATGCTTCACCTACAGTATATTATCACCCAGCATGACTCATTTTGACCCATTTCAAATGTTGTGACCTCTATACCAAGCCCATGTGAGAGTGAGAAGTATAATTGTAAAACATTAAAAGAAATTCTACCTGAGAGTAATGGTAGAAGATGGTACCTTTTGCACCATCTCATAATATGGTGATGATGCACTGGGTATAATTTATTTGTTGTTATGTTAATTATTATCTAGAAAGTATAGTGTAATCAAATTAACCCTTTCATGCCCAGAACTCCAAATATGCACGGTTTTAGTACTAGCCTTACTATACACACCACCCTGGCCACCCTGACCATCAGATCAAGAAGATTCATACAGCAAATGAAGCGTCTACTGAAACCGGCTTCATAATGATACCAGATGTGCTATCCTAATTCGATCATAGGATACATAAATACCCCAGATTTCCCTTTTGAAAAGGGCATTAAAAGCACTAACAATGCGCGGTATGGCCATAGGGTCAGATGTATTAGAGATATTGACAGAAATATTGATAAAAATATTGAAAAAAAAGTGATAAAAAGATGTTTTGATAGTTTTTCCTTAGGATTTCAATCATGATCTCAATATGATTCTATTTTCAATAGGTTTGCAATGATATGGAAGAACAAACGAATGTTTATCCAGCCCAGATATTCTGTTTCCAACTAAAAGAGCCCTCATAATAAGTACATGTACTTACCATATATAGCTACAGCAATGTAAATCAGTAAAAAGAATGTTTCTAGTTGCCATGGTAACCCAAATTAGAATGTTCTCTCAAGTAGTGATGAAAGGCACATAGCAATACCACCAATGAGGGTGTAATTATATGACATTCCTCAAAAAGTTCTGGGCACAAAAGGGATAAGGCATCACTAAGGTTGATACACTTCAGTTATAGGAGATATTTAGCCATCAAAGCGTGGGTGACGCCATCTTGCCTGCAGACAAAACAGGACAATGGAGAGATGGCCTGGAGGGTGGTGAAAGAGTCTACAATGGGTCAAGGACGCCCATAGGTCAGGGAGGCAGCCTAGAGGGTAGGGCGAGTGTACAATGGGAGGAGTATGTCCAGAGACCGGGGAGAAGACTGGAGAGGGGCTGGAGGATGCTACCATGGGAGGAGTATGTCCAGAGACCGGGGAGAAGACTGGAGAGGGGCTGGAGGATGCTACCATGGGAGGAGTATGTCCAGAGGCCAGGGAGAAGACTGGAGAGGGGCTGGAGGATGCTACCATGGGAGGAGTATGTCCAGAGGCCAGGGAGAAGACTGGAGAGGGGCTGGAGGATGCTACCATGGGAGGAGTATGTCCAGAGGCCAGGGAGAAGACTGGAGAGGGGCTGGAGGATGCTACCATGGGAGGAGTATGTCCAGAGGCCAGGGAGAAGACTGGAGAGGGGCTGGAGGATGCTACCATGGGAGGAGTATGTCCAGAGGCCAGGGAGAAGACTGGAGAGGGGCTGGAGGATGCTACCATGGGAGGAGTATGTCCAGAGGCCAGGGAGAAGACTGGAGAGGGGCTGGAGGATGCTACCATGGGAGGAGTATGTCCAGAGGCCAGGGAGAAGACTGGAGAGGGGCTGGAGGATGCTACCACGGGAGGAGGACATGTGCAGGTCGGAGAGGTGATTGGGGAGGTGCTGGACGATTCTACATAATGTAGAATAATTAGTTTGATCTTATGAATAAAAGCTAATGATGAAACAAATGTATCCCTGCCCAACCTTTATTCGCCACATTTTTGTGACCCCTCTATGATGCCCACCCCTCCCCAAATGATGTTATAAAGCAAATAATGATACCACCCCACCCCTTCCCTCCCCCCCAAAAAAAGACAATTATCAAAATTGAAAGGGAAAGAGCTAACCATACAGGATTATGGGGTCATTTGTAACGTGCCTCAACAATTGGAAACATACAGAAAAATATTATGAGTTCTGATACAGTGTTATGGGGTCGTTGTTTTTCTTGTAAAAGATAGTTTGATTCTGGCATTAAAACACAACATAACAGAGTCTCCAGATGCCTTCCACTCATAGAATAATTTATTTTTGGGAAAATATAGTTAATAAGCCTTAAGCTATTTCATAACAAGTCTGCCTATGTCTAATGATTAAACAACATATATCATGGTTGTGTTTTTATACAGGCTTGTGGGATCCTTTTGTCATTTCCCTCAGAGGACCCACTGTTGTCCATGACAGGTTGACCTTTGTGCTCACTCAGGCGTAGCAGCATGGAGCATGTATATATATACATTAGCCTTCCTGTGTGATGGGTAGAGACACCTGGATGCAGGTGATGGAACCAATTATATTTATTATTTATTGAAAAAACGTTGTGGGGTCTTCATAAAAAAATAGCTTTCAACTACAAATCTATCCATATCCGAGTATATGGAGTCATTCTAGCTCAAGTACCTTGTGGGGTCTTTCAGAAGATCCCACAGCGCGAGCCATGACCCCACAACGTGAGTCTGAGAACCATGAAAGACCCCACAACCCAGGTTGCACAAAGGTATATATATATATATATATATATATATATATATATATATCCTCAGCATCAAAAGGTTTGCATTAATCTGAAAGTTAATGAGACATATGTTACCATCATGACTGTCAGTGAAAGCAATCGTTAAAAACTATAACCATCCTAAATAATATACTATGGCATTTCTAATCAGCAGAGTAATCCTTTCTGGTTCCCTTCCGTCGTTCTCCTGTGAAAACAGTCGCTGTTGCTGTAACTATAGAGACGGTGTGATTACATAGAGCGCGATATCAGATTAACCATTTAAGGGCAGCATAGTGCATTAATGCATCACACCCATGGCCGTCATGATGCATGACTGCAGCTGTGGCAAGTAACTCGCCAGTGCTGCATTCAAGTACCATGCAAACCTTTTGAGGTTGACACACTCCCAAAGGCTCGGCATGATGCACCAATCTAGCCCCAGCGAGTTACTCACCGGGGCTGCATTAGTGGATCATGACGACAAATGTAATCTTTTTGCGACACCTGTCCTTAAAAGGGTTAACTTTTTTCCTGGTTTATCTCTATACATTGGTTCCTCATGTTTTATTCAACTGTCTTTCTGAATTCCGGTTTAATCAGAAGATAGCGCTAGATAGTAGATAAATAATATATATATATCAGTTTTCTGTTTTTGGGCTGACTATTCTTAAGTCCTATAGGGGTGGCATGATTGTTTAGTGCATCATGCTAGATTGGTATAATGATACATGAATGCAGCCCTCGGCAGGACAGCATCATATCAGCATTCTTACCATACACAGAGAAATGAAGTAGAATCACTGTGACTCCCGACTTGATCACTGAGGTAACTCTTCCCAGGATTCTGAAGTGACTCCCTAGCATTAGCAGGACTCTATAATAACTCTATGTTGACTCCTACTCTAGGACTCCCTAATGATTGGGAGTCACTTTAGAGTCACGGGAAGAGTTACCTCAGTGATCGAGTCCAGACTCCCATTTGGGAGTCACCGTGATTCAGATCCTTTTCTTTTTGTTTGTAGGTCGATATATACTTCCAAAGAGTCATCAGTATGCATTGATCCAGCCCTAACGAAGTACATAGCGCATTATTCAAGCACTTTGAAAACCCCTACCTGGGCGCATGTTCAGTTGTAAGTATGCATCAATTCATCTATCAATGTTCCTGGGTAGCATGAAGCCTTATGCGTGCATCCATAGCTTGATCTGGTACTGGCGAGACAAACCCTGAAGAGCCATCACAATAGGTACCAGCTGTTACGTAATGCACCCTTAGAGTCCTGCAGTGAATACAGGGGTTATCTGATTGGTTGATAATTCATCTAGCTACAAGCCTATAGATGATGTGCACAGATAATGCCGGATAGAAATGATGGACCCTAATGTTGTAATGCTGCTCTATTCTCCCATGGATTAGAGGCTCATTTCCGCCAATCTTTCCATCATTAGGGAGTCATAACATGGGAGTAATCACATATACCTGATCTTACTGCAGCGGTGTAACAGGGCAATACGCCCACCGTAGGTTTGCTGAAGCTGGTTCCTGTCAAAACGATTGATGATTGCCAATTTAGATCATGATCATCTCATATATGAAGTGATCTAAACCAGCAATCAACAATCGTTTTGCCTATTGTCTCCTCACTCTCTCCCACTGCATAAACGTTTGCATTTAAGTAAATTTAAGAAAGCGTCAGTGACGTTCAGGGACATTTGCTCTAATCAATATACTTAAGCTGTTCCTTCAAGTATATTTAATTTACTTTAAATGCAAGTATTCATACGGTGTATCTGGTGCCCTCGGCCTGCCCGCCAGTCGGTCTGTCTGGCTCACAGAGGCAAATATCAGAGTCACCCAATGTCGCCAATACTACTCTCATACACGGGTCAGGCACTGCTGGACTATAATAGATGGGTCAAGGGCCATTCTAGTGAGGGTCAGGCTAGGCTGGACATTCAATAACAGGCTGGACCTTGGCAAACTTGCTTGAAAGTCTGGCCATGCTGGATCCTCATGCCATAGTCTGGCAATGCTGGACTCTTGGGAGAGTCTCTATCAGCCTGCAAGAGTCCAGCATTGCCAGACTATGGCATGAGGATCCAGCATGGCCAGACTTTCAAGCAAGTTTGCCAAGGTCCAGCCTGTTATTGAATGTCCAGCCTAGCCTGACCCTCACTAGAATGGCCCTTGACCCATCTAGTATAGTCCAGCAGTGCCTGACCCTTGTATGAGAGTAGTATTGGCGACATTGGGTGACTCTGATATTTGCCTCTGTGCTGCTAGTCTTTCTGCATTTTAAAACAAGCTTTCACAATTGTGCTAATCCTCTGATTCCCTGTTGGCAATACATGTGATTTCATCTCCCACATTTCCACACAGTTAAGTAGTATACCACTTTAAGGACGGCATAGCGAATTAATACTCATAAAGGACTAACATGTCCTTTCATGTCCTTGGTCGTCAAGATGCATGAATGCAGCCCTGGTGAGAAACTCACCAGTGCTGCACTTAAGCATCATGCTAACCATATGAGGTTGAGACACTCCTGAAGGGTCAGCATGATGCACAAATGCAGCCCTGGTGAGTCACTCTCTGGGCTGCATTGGTATATTGACGACCCCTGTCATCTGTTAGTGACATACGTCCTTAGAGGGGTACATAGGAATCTGAAATCTGTGATGTTTAATGCAAACACACTGTTTTATTTCCTCCTCCACGATATTTCTATGAATATTCTTATACATTGCTCCTCCAGGATATTCATTGTATGAATATGTTTATCCATAGCTCCTATGATAGATAGCCTGGGATGCTCAACACCTGGTCTAAAACGCCCATCACGAAGCTATTAAAGGGGCGTTTTTGCCTGTATCACCTCCGCTCATCGGAACAGATGCTGGTATATGTACGACCCGGCCAACCAGGCCATTCATACCTGCCAGCGTAAATAAACGATATTAAAATCAAATCAATCGATGAAGAGAATATCTAAAAAGGCAGACTGAGTAAGCTCTCCATCCATTGTTATTGTTGTCGCCTTTCTTGATGTATTGCCCATGGATAATTATACTGTGACCATGATTCTGGTCAATTCACATCTTTCAATAAACACCATCCACAGGGTGTCAGACGGCTGGTTGATGCATACATCTCCTGTTTGAATTCTGTAGGGCCCAAAAAAGGTTGTGCTGAGGTATTCAGACAGACACTATTTTTTTGGGCCTACTCAAATTCGTTTCCTTTTTTTTTTAATTTTCGGAGGCATGTTTGGGATCTTACTACTAAAAGAATAAGAAAGAATTTATAACACTAAATTTACTGAAATAATAAGAAATGGGGGGAATACAATGGTGTACAACAGGAATGTCTCAACCTTTGATTAGGCCGTTTTATTTTGATGACTTGGATTACAGATCCGCCGCCGAGATATTGATATTTATTTATTTTTTTACCTTTCCTCTCCGAGATTTTTGGAGAATTTACCCCCCAAAAAAGAAAAAAGTACATGTTGACCAGCAACAGGTAGAGTGAGGCCTTTCAGATTGGGGGTAATTCTCAATATATCATCATTAGATTGCCCAGAAATGAGATTTTCCATGCGTTTTTTTCTTTTTTTTTGCCTTTGCCCTTCAGGAAACTTTGTGATCTGGAGCCCCCTGTAGGGCAGCTTTTTTTTTTTTTTTTTTGCCTCTGCCCTTCCAAACATTTGAAAGTAAAAGCCCGTAATCCAACTTATCAAAAAAAAAGGTGGCCTTAGTAGAGTGTGTGTCCCAGTCAGTAACACGGCCAAAGAAGTATGAAAGGTGTGTTTCAGCTTACAATCATGCTCTAAGTATTTAGGATAGCTAGGTGACATTCTCTTTTTCACTTAGGCCTCACAGGTACTTTGAATTCAACTAGTGGATCATCAAATCAACTCTATAATAGCCCCAAAATTGCCTTAACAACTATATTTTTCTAAATAGGATTTAGCTAGGCAGGGTCGTACAACCTGAAACATACCTTCATTACGCTTTGCCCCAATGTCTGCGTCCATATATTCTGCTGCAGCAAGATGTATTTGTTGAGTAAATGTATTCATCATCAAATACAAATAAACACAAGGCATCCAGCTGTTTTCTCGTTTGGTATGACGGATGGACTCTCATCAATTTGTTCTCTAACGAGGATGGAATTAAAGTCGCCCTTCCCCTCTGAGGGAATCTGCATAGGAATATCCCCCTTCACATTCATAAACCAGAAAGCAGTTTGCTATCTACCATTTATATCAAGATTTAGATTCAATGTGTCGCTTAGTAATTACTACTTTAAAGGAAACACCAAGACAAATGTCTGAATTCTCCATATTAGAGATTTGATGAAATGAAGGAAATCGGCTCATAGTGGAAATATTTACAATCTCTTGTGACATTCTTCGATGCTCTAACGGTACAATAACATAGCCTCGTCCATGGACCCTTCTAAGTGACAAGGAAGCAGGTCTCCGAGCTGGAGTCAAATAGAAGACCCAATTGGCATTTGCCTGCCCAAAAGCTGCCGTTTGACAGCTCAAGACCCAGCACTGCACCACCCCTAGAATTTCCAAAGGGTCGGTGTGATGTTTGAATGCAGGCTTGGTGAACAGCCTCACCAGGGCTACATTCACACATCCTGCTGACAAATGGGAAAAAGCACTTTAATATAAGTGACATGCAACCCTTTAAGGGTTGTCCTAAATTGTGAATTTAAAGACCCTATTGACTTGTCACTTTGAGTGAGCCACCACCTGGGCTAACATCAGATGAACCTAGCGCCATCTTGTGGCATGGTTACCTGGTAGGTCCTCAGATGGACTACCATTTACTTGTTTATGTTATGACAGTCACTGAGAACACCCTGAAGTCTTCTTATTAGACAACTATTTGACAACCTTAGATGCTTTACTTTTATCAGTGTATGCTGCGGCTGCCAGATTCTGTAGTTTTCATCTATAATAATGGCTCGATTTGAGCCTTATACTTTTGTAGAAAGTTCTACTCTTCATGGATAGCTCAATTCGCCATAGGCCTATTCATTAGTAAATGATGAGGGATACACGTAGCAGACATTATGGTGCATGGGACCGTGAGACACCCAAGGGGAAACTAGAGAGAAGCTCAGAGGATTTATAATGTGGTGATAGCCTTCACTCAGTAAGGATTATCAGTGTAGCCAAGGACGGCATGATACCCTAATGCATCATGCCCTTGGTTGTCATGATGCATGAATGCAGCCCTGGTGACCAACTCGCCAGTGCTGCATTCAAGCATCATGCTGACCCTAATCGGTTGAGACATTCCCAAAGGGTCGGCATGATGCCCCAATGTACCACTGGCGAGTTACTCACCGGGGCTGCATTGGTGCATCATGACGACAAATGTCATATTTTGTGACATAAAGGGGTAATGAAGTGATTATGAAGCGTGTGGTATTTGCATGTGCCAGGAAGCTGTGCAGGGGTACGTTACAAAACATAATTCATGGTATTAGGGAATAATGTTTGACGATTTTTGATAATTTACGTTAAAGTGGCAGAATCACCGAGCGTTTCCCACTCACAATTCTAGTACTGTTCTAGTCTGCTATGTGGTAAGTGCAAGTGGTGAGAACGCCCCTTTAATATTTTACAAGCTAACATCAGCAAATACTCAATAATTTACGCTGATGCTTTCAAATTTAGGCTAATGCCTCGAAATTTGCGCTAATTATAAAGCTAATTTACTTTATTTTTGAACAACACCTTTGACTAAAGAGGGGTTTTTAATATAAAAAAAATAAAACAACATAAAAAAAGAGCTAAATCCATCACGTAAATTTTGTTACACCTCAGAAACACTTACTTACACTATGACGATTATCCCTATGTTTTGTAAGAGAGAAGCGGGAGGATGTACACAAACACACTGATAGTCTTTGGCCCCCCATAGGACCAATCTCAGTCTCTTTAACCTAACAATTATAGTCATAGCGTACTGTAAATATTGTCAGGTTGGTCAGTACTGACCAACTCACCTTTTACACTCCATTTCAATGAGTTTTAGGCTAAGTCCTTTTGAGTAAGGCATTAGTCATATATTGCTATGCCTCGTTCATTTTTGATTAGCATTTGGTCATGCCTGACCAATGTCTGTATGACTAACCTGGGATAGCTACTTCAGTCTATGCGCAAGGACTTTCAGATTTTCGATGTTCACGCAAGGTGTTTTAGGTACCTACGGTGCAGTAATTACCAAATGTGTGGTAGCTGCAATGGGAAGGCAGTGAGTGAGTGAGGGGTGTGAGGAGGAATAGAAACAGCTGTCTGTAATTCTGTACACTCTTAGGGAGTGGTCATTATTTATCAACAGGGATCGGGGGGGGGGGGGGGTTGTGGGTTGGGGGGGGGGGGGGGTCGACCCCTCTAGGGCAAGGGGGGGGCAAAATAATTTCGACCCCTCGGGCTGGGGGGAATTAACCCCTTTTTCAGTGAAAAAGCCTGCACGTTACTTTAGTTCAAATCGGAGGGGGCTGAAATAATGTTGAACAGTCTCAAATCGGGGGGGGGGGGGAAATGTCCTCCAATCCACTAACCCCTCAGTTATTAGTTAATGGCCACTCCCTTAGCCTGATGGGGAGCCAGAGCTGCCGGCCGACATCCTAAATAAACAGTTAGTATTGATGACATAACAGGCCCTATGCTACCACCCACCAAGTGTATTAATTAACGGGCTGTGCTTTATACATAGTGCATATTTACTATCCTGTCTATCCGTTCTCTAAACCACTCAGTAAACAAAAACGTTATATAGCGTTAAATAACGTTTCTCTATTTCGCCCCTTGTTATGACTAACTGCTATATAACGTTAAAACATTACTTTGATGTAAAATAAAGTATTTCTGTCTGTTGGGCATTGTCGTGATGATGAACCATTGTTGTCCCAGTGAGTAACTTGCCAGTGCTGCATTGGTGCATCATGTCGACCCTAAGCGAGTGTCTTAATCACATAGGGTTGACAGGATGCTTGAAATGCAGCCCTGGTGAGTTACTCGCCAGGGCTACATTCATGCATCTAACGTCCTTAGGTTTGATGCATTAAGGCATGATGCCGTCCTTAAAGGGTTGAGGGTTGGTGCATCAGTCATAGACAATCTTAAGGCCATTACCAGAATGTCTTCATTTCCCCCAGTGTCAATATGAAATGATGAAATTCACTATTTACACTTTAAGCAAAGATTATAATAATAGGTAATTGAGGAAACAGTCTAGATTTCCTTTAATCAGAATTTTCCTCGCCACACTAGTCCAGGTCCAGACCCAGCCAGAGCTGGACAGTATGGTAAGGACATCTGGGCAATATACATTATTGTGTTCCTCACCAGTTCACAAGTGATAATATTAGATATAGTATTGTTTGTGCTACATACTAGATGCAGTTTTGATATAAATATGCCCCATACTGCTTCACAAGTAGACATTTCTCTTCTGAGCTGGTGGTTATTTCAAATCCACCGGGAGAGTGGGGCTATAGGTTGAGTTACATGTAGGGTCATTTGGTTAAAATATATATTAATTGCCTGTCGGTTATAGTGAAGTTATTGTTTTTACTATACAATATAATGTTATAAATGTATATATTCATGTGTATCTCATGATACATGTATGGCTATTTATATTTATGTAAATACTGGTTGGTTCAGAGTTACCCTACCCAGTGGTCACAGTCCAGTGGTTTGTTTGGCCACGGCACCTAACATATAAATAATAGTCAAGTATATGGAACTCGACCTATTGCCTCTCACCATAGAGCAGTGTACTGACTTGCAATTTCACTGGATAATCTGAGTAGTATAGTATGTATCGGAACGGGACTATAGTTAAGTACTGTTTATTACTCAATCGACATGCAGCCAATCAGAGGCCTCCATTTGGTCACGTGACCGGAAGTGACCTACTTAGGGGATTAGTGGTGACGTCACGTGACCTAGTTAGCCAATCAGAGGCCTCCATTTGGTCACGTGACCGGAAGTGACCTACTTAGGGGATTAGCGGTGCATTCTGGGTAACCCTGCAGCCAATCAGAGGCCTCCATTGGGTGACCGGAAGTGACCTACTTAGGGGATGGTGCATTCTGGGTAACCTACTGACCTACTTAGGGGACCGGAAGTGACGTCATATGACCTAATTTAGGATCACGTGATCGGAAGTGACCTGATGAGTCACGTGACCGGAAGTGACGTCACACGACTTAATGGCCAACCGGAAGCGACCTGATTGATCACGTGACCGGAAGAAGAAGAAGTTTTTTTTTTGTTTAGGATCCCGTGACTGGAAGCGACGTCGTCACATGAGTGACGCTTTAAGAGACTGCGCGACTTACTAGTAAAAGAAGCCGTATGATAATAAAAACACAACAATATTTTCTTTTAATTTTTTTTTATTTATTTTTTTTTCAATCTTGATAAACACTCTATTTTTGAAAAGATGCACACGCTTATTTTTTTTTTTTTTTTTTTTTTTTTTTCATATCTCTAAAGGACTCGTTGTCACACCGTCAGAATGCACGCGACGCTTATAATACAAGTAGCGCACGCCGTCTTTCTCTATGGTGTAGGTGACCATTTTGTTTCGCACCACTTTGAAATTTCTATTTACAGCAATGAGAGTTTTTCGTTGGCGAAGAACATCCAAGAAGGCGTCTGGTTCCTGGGGGTTTTGTTTCTTCTGTACGCCTTTTGCACTCCATTTTTTGGATTTTCTTTCACCGGTGTCGCTGACTCGATCGTAGCAAATGTAAGTCTTAGGGTTGAGACTTAGGATCCCGTCACCTTCCCACTCCGCTTTCATGAGCCCCGAAGTTCTCAGATCGTGAAGGTACCGTCTCTCACAACATCCGCCGGGCGGCGCACACCATTCTCGCACTCTTTCCGTTTTTGTCTTCACGAAAAGCTCTAAGTGCTCGTCGCACACCGCTGTCGGAAGCCACTTTCGTTTCTCTCTGAAGTACGTCTCTCTCAGGCGAGGTTTCACTAGGTCATCCAACGTGGCACCGCTGAGAGCCATGTAAAGACTGTCGGTGTCCATTTGACAAAGGGCATAATCGCGCCGATCGACGAATCTATCCAAGAAGTCGTATGTGAACTCTAACATTTTCAACTTCGCGTACTGGTATACCATGAACCCTATCTGAATAGGGAGGTTGTTCTTGACCGTTTTCGGTTGTAGTTCGACTTCAAACAGATCGGAAGTCAACTCGGACGCCTTTTTGAAGCGCCACGAATTGGCCAATAGTTCGAACTTCCGACTGTCAGTGTATCTCACCGCCGTGTGTTTTTCTTTGTTGCAGATTGTTTTACCGTACGTAGCGTTTCCCATTAACTTGTAACAGTCTGACAGAATTTTCTCGTTCTCGTTCACGTCGCCACGTCTTCGCGCCGCCGTCACTTCGTCCGCGAAACCGGCAAAGGAGCGTTTAGGTAGGTATTCTACCACCAGCTGCACTTTGGTGACTATCAAACCGTGCTCTAAATACCACTTGAGAAGCGGCGTTCCCAAGAGAATATTTTTTCCGTGGTAACTCCCTATCAGACATCTCTGAGGCGTGCTCAACAGCTTTTCTTCCTGCGCAAAGTCTGACATGTGAGGGCCTATGTCCGATTTTGAAACGGTCGCGTTCTTGAAAACGGGGGTCATTTCTTCGAAGTACTCTCGTAGGTGAGGCGGCGTAGTGATGTCCACTTGAACTAAACCGAACATTTTCTCCTCTTTCACAGCGGAAAGGATGTCGCTCTCGCTCATCGCGTTTCGAGACACTTTCAAAGCGTCAACCTTCCAGCGTTGTTGGGAGGCCTTGACCCGCTCATCTCGACGCTTCATCTCTCGCCATTCGCACTCCCACACGACGACCAGCTTGTAACCTAACGCTTTCAAGTAAGCGCTTACTCTGGTCGTTCTGTCGCGTCTCTCCTCTCTCAGTGAAGCGCACTGATATCGGTGCGATGGTATGCACTCGTGAGCGTGGAACCAACACCCGTGAAACTGGAAAACCGTATTAGAGGCCGCGTGAAATCCGTCCACGCGAATTCTCCGACAGCCTACCGCCATCTCGCCGCCGTTCAGAGCGTGGCGCAGTTTCACGTCGCGGTCGTGCTCTACGAAGCGTAACCACTCCAAAGCGCTGTGAGAGTTTCTTTGCCTGATTTCGGGCTTGAACTCGGTCTCGGGCCGTCTCACCGCGTAATAGCCCGTGCAGTGCGCTTCGCTCATGCAGCGCAAGTACAGTGAGTTAGCGTCTAGTCCTAGGATGTGTTGGCACGGTCTCGCTTCTTCGCCGTACTTGTGCTCCCTTATCCGCGTGGTGCCCTTCTCGTGAAATCTATGGAAGATGATGGAAGGACCGCCGACTAGATTCTCTTTGATCAGAGCGTGGAGGACGGCGTCGAACTGGGGAAACGTTGTGAACGCGTCTTCTAGGTTTTGGAAGAGGAAGCGTAAAGTCAAACCGGCGAGAGAAACTCCGTCTTTCAACATGTCGATGCCGCGATCTTGGAAAAATTTAGCGTGATTTTTCAGAGCTTCTATGAAAGGTTTCACGTCTTTGTTGTTGTAGTGGATCAAGTAGTCTTCCATAGTTTGCATCTTCTCGTCGGACCAAACTTTCTGACATGCGGCGTAGTCGGATTCGGACATTTTGACGCCCGTCAGCTCGCTGTCGAAAGCCGATCTCGGCGGCAGCGTTCTGTTTGCCAGTTTCCTGGTAGACGTCATCCATTCGTAAGGAAAGTGACCTTTCTCTTCGTTCCTGGTGAAAGCTCGCAAATAGGTCGCGTAGTTGTAACCGGGTGCCAAATAGTTGACTACGTCCAAGAAAACCGTGTGCTGTGTGTAAACCGCCAAGTATTGATTGCTTCTCTTTATGACGCTGAATTCTTGGTTTCTTCGGTCTCCGGAGGCGAAGAAAGAGTGAAGGCGTATTTTGATCAGGTTCAAGTCGTAACGCCCCGAGTTGAAGCCCACCACTGGAGCTTGACGGATGTATCTCAGAAGACGCTTCTTCAGTTGAACTAACGGGTGTCTGGTCTGAGCCGCAGCGAAGCCGCCTGGAGAAGGGGTGGTGAACGTCGCCTCCTCCAGCAGGAGAGCTTCACCTATCGCCGCATCTAACTTCGCTAACGTCGGTCGGTAAAGTTCTAGCACAGCTTCCCCGATCGCTTTGGCGTTCTCGTTTATGTGATTTAAAACTCGGTCCAACAAGGGGTCGGAATCTGCGTCGGACGCTCTGACGAAGCAGACGGGCCCCTCCCACCCCGGAAAGTCGGATGCGACGCTAGCCGACAAAGGGACGTGATCCCACAGCAGGGACACGTGCTCCGTCGACGGTTCTTTGCACGGTCTGAAGAAAGCCTCGAAATCGAAGGCGATCTTGTAAGGGTAGATTCCGGAATGTCCGTCGGGGGGAAAAATGGAGAAGTCTGCTAGCGCTTCGAAAATCGTTCTCGAATTTTGGTAGATGCCACCTACGTAGCGCAACTTGACTTGTCGGCAAGAGGAAAGCTGGTTCCTGTGTCTCTTCAGCAAGAACTCGGTGGTGAACGCCGCCTTACACTTGCAACATTTGTATATGCCCGCGTACGCGTTGAAGTCCGTGACGAGAGAGACGTGCAAACCGCCTTTCGCCGTCAGGTGTAGGTTGACTTTACCTCGGGCGGCCACAGTTCTGGAAGGCGGTCTGATCAGAGTAACGCGTCTTCTCAACTTCCGCCCCGGCACTTGACGCGACGCGGTGTAAACCGCTATTTGTACGTCAAACAAGTTCTCTAACGCGGGTAAGTCGCGGATGTTCAGACCCGGAAAGGATTCAGGTGTGGCAGCGGGACAGAACTGACGTAACAAATCTGAAGCGCGCTTGCTGGTGTTGTATAAGTGAAAGGAAATGCAGCGGAAGATGCAGAGGTTGTCCTTGTTGGGAAAATCTAACACGCCGCTTCTCTTTCCAACTCGACCGGCCTGCGTGATCCTACCGCCTATGGGGAATTCCCCCGGTCCCATGTAAACGCAGATGTTCAAATTGGTAGGAAAAAGAACGTGCCACTTGGTGTCAGCGTCGCAAAGTTTCCGTACCTCCTCGCAAGCGACGGTGTTTTGCATCTTTGAGAGGAGCTCTTCCAAAGTTTCTGAATTAGTTACAGTAGGGAGCGGTTGTATGAGAGTTGCGTTGTTCTGGGAGGCGTGGAAGTAGCGCAGTTTGCTCTTGTCTTCTCTGTGTTGTAACAGTAAGCCTACCGAGAAACCCACTTTGTATCTGAATCTTTGTGTCAAGTGAATGCGACGCATAGTATCTACAGCGTCACTCAACTCGCCGGTTGGTAGCCTGAAGTTTGTTACACTCACGCGAGTCCCGTGCATCCTGACGCCCGTTTGTATCGCAGGCCAATTCGCCGTGAACGTTTCCTCCCCGTTCGGTACAGCACATATGCGCGGAGGGACGGTCACCCCGTCCAGAGATTCGCGTCGACAAGCGCTCTTTCGGCAATCCCCTTCGCCGCATAGAGGGCAAAACTTAGCTACTACTCTACAATTTTCTACGTGTCTCTCGTGGTTGTACGCTCTTTTAAACATTTTGAAACACTTTTCGCATACGTACTGTGTCATGTTTTTTTTCACTCGGTTACCAACTACTTAGCCGTCTAACTATCTATCTATCTATCTAGCCATCTATCAATCTGTCGTCTATGTAACTATCTTTCTGTCTGCTGTCTGTGTATCCGTCTGTCTGTCTGTCTGTCTGTCTCATACAGCGTACGTCAAACGCTGTGTGTGTGTGCGCGCGTGAGCGTTGAGCGTCTCTCATTCCGAATCTATGCCGAGATATTTCAGAATGATCTCTGTTTTGTCATCCAACTCTTTGAGCGCTCTGGCGGACAGCGTCACCCCCTGCTGTGTGGGTTTTTTGTCAGGACCTTCGTACTTGCGCACGTGGACGAGGTTCTTACCGCTGTAGTAGCTCACAGCTGCGTACACTTCGCCCGCCTCATCCAGCACTGCGAACCAGGGGGTGTGATTAGGTTTTCCTTGCGCGGCCGCTGTGTCGCGTATGCGCACCACTGCGCGGATATCGGCGATGCGTGCTATGAGCTCGCGCAGCGCGTCGGCCGTGAAGTGCACTCGCTTGCTTCTGGTCAGAGACGCCTCTTTCACCTGGCCGTCTTTTGTGTAGCGCGGCCTCCTAGACAGTCTAGCCACGTCCTCCCAGATCTCCAGCGTCAAAGCTCCGTCTAAGCAGAACTCTAACCCGAGTGTTTTCTCTGCTTCTTCTCGTCCATCTCCTTCTTTTTCTTGTATTTTTCTCTTCTTAGTGGGCCTTGTTGTTCTGGAACTCACCTTAGAACGTTTCACACCCGCAGGATGAGTAACACCATCAGCGTGAGCTGAATCAGCAGCAGAACCGATAGCAGGAGCAGCGTCAGCGCTGGTGGTATCGGAGGTCTCGTTGTTGGAACAGCGCAGCCACACGCCGTCCGTGCTGTGTGTAGCGGTAGAAGATGAAGCGCCGCCGCCGCCCTCGTAAGGTGGCGGTGAGGGCAGTCGCCACGGACCGGACGGGGGGGCGCTAGCAGTGGAGGAAGTGAGGTCGAAAGGTCGAAGAGGGAAGCCGAAAAACGTACCGCTCACCCCTTGCCCTTCGGGTTCTTCGTACGCCTCGTCGTCAGCGTCGTTCTCTGTCTCACCCTGTTGCTGCTCCTCCTCCTCCTCTTCTTCTCGGTTCAGGGGCTGAGTGTCCGAATAGCTGTAACTCTCAGCGCGAGCGGCGTCGAGGGCGTCCGTCGATGTAGTGGTGGAGGAGAGGGGCTGTGCAACGTGCGGCAGGTCATCAAAGTCATCAACAGTAGTGGGGAGGTAAAAACCCGGTTGCCAGTACTGCGCTGTGCCAGGAGCGTTGTCGTCAGTAGTAGTAGCAGTAGCAGCAGGTGCAGCAGAAGCAGCCGCAGCAGGCGCAGCCGCAGCAGACGCAACAGTAGCAGGCGCAGCAGCAGCCTCAGCAGGCGCAGCCGTAGCAAGCGCAGCAGTAGCAGGCGCAGCAGCAGCAGCAGCAGCAGCAGCAGCGGCAGGCGGGACGGCGGTAGCAGCGGCAGCGCGCTTAGCAGCAACGTGTACCGTCGCGAGTGTAACAACGTCGCTAGCACGACGACTGCTACCAGTAGTACTACTAGTACTACTACCACTACTACTACTACTGCTACTACTAGTGCTACTGCTACTACTACTACTACTACTGCCGCGAGCGCTCGCTACAGCAGGAGGGTGATAAGACCAACCGGCTGCGGCGGTAGTCTCATGTTCAGTAGCAAGAGCAGGCACTGACGCTAAACGAACGCTGTTCCGCGTAGTCTTCTTGTTCTTGAACGCCGCTAGCTGTTGTCTTTTGCTCATGGTGGTGACTGTAGAGAGCAGCAAAAAAGAATGAGTGAGTGAATGGAGGTTTCCAAGCCCCTTATATACGCCTTCTCGCTTCTAGAGCTAAGCTACTTACCGACCCTGTTCAGCTGCCGCCGGCTGGCCGGCGGCCATTCACAAAGAGAAACAAAAAGACATAAGGCATGACGTTTTCAGCTGGATCCCTTTCCCCCCCCTCTTTTGAGAGATCGACTGTGATGATGAGCTAAGCCGCTTACCACCCTGTTCAGCAATTCAACGCGCATTAGCTGTATAAAGGGTTAAGCGGTTGCTGCCTGCCGTCGACTGACCGGCGGCGGCCATTCACAAAGACATAAGGTATGACGTTTTCAGCTGGATCCCTTTTTGAGGGATCCACTGTGGTGAGCTAAGCCGCTTACCACCCTGTTCAGCCATTCAGCGCGCGTTAGCTGTATAAAGGATTAACGGTAACGGTGATGAGCTTACAGTGTGTATACAAAAAAAAACTACAGGAGGCGTGTGGCGTGAAGCAGGACCCCCCTAAGACGAACGTGTCTGTCTGTGAGTAGAGGCGTGTGCATGTGGTGAGCGACTTAAGTGTAAGACAAAAATCGCCACCTCCTGCCGTGGTGAGTAGACCGGGCCGGCCAGGCGGGCGGGCGGCCGGCTAGTTCAATAGGGAGGGGTGACAGCTGCCTAAGGCTGTGCATGAAAAAAAATCCGATTTTCACCTGACCTCTGACGTTTGTTACAATGAATGTCAGAGGGAGGGAGACGTCCTCGGGTAGGGGGTAGGAGGTATTAAGGCTATGAGTGAGGAAAAAACACCGTTTTCAGCTGGTCTCCACGGATAGCGATGCCACACCCCCTCGTCATCTAAGCTCTTAAGGAGCGGAGCGGCTGAAAAAGCGTCATGCGGACAGGGCGCTAGACAGCTGGAGCGCTGTTGGAAATGGGATTAAACTCCCTCTGTATAAAAAGCTCTCATTTCTGTTGGAAAAAAAACATATCGCCTCTGACCCCAGTAACGGCTACTACCACCACCACCGCCACCACCACCACCGCCGCCACCGCCGCCGCCGCCGCCGCCGCCGCTGCCGCCGCCGCCAAGAAGAGACGAGATGGCTCAAGCTATTCCACTTTCAAGCTCGCCTTCACCGCCCGGTGCGCCTGAAAAAAAGTTAATGCGGCTTGACGACATGAGACGCGGCGCGAGGCAGCAGACCGATGATGGGGAGACCCGACAGGTAGGACAGCGGCGGTTAGCCTATAGCGACGCCTTGCTTCGTCAACTAGGTAAAGAGTTGAGCGGCTGTTGGAGAGAGTTGGGCAGTAGCTTAAAAGTCAGCGCCGCCCGTATGGATGCTCTAGTAGAGCGCAGTGTCAAGACACCGGAGGAGCTGTGTACGGCGATGTTCCGAGTGTGGTGGGGTGAAACCCCGCATCGTCATAGATGGGGCGAGCTCGGTCGCGTCTTCACCCGCATTAGACGCATGGAACTGTTGGCTCAGTGGATGGCCCTTCT
The DNA here is from genome assembly GCA_947462335.1 of Harmothoe impar. Taxonomy (NCBI): domain Eukaryota; kingdom Metazoa; phylum Annelida; class Polychaeta; order Phyllodocida; family Polynoidae; genus Harmothoe; species Harmothoe impar. Next base: position 58,359,522 of record OX381719.1, on the reverse strand, counting down.
CCACAGACAGGGGTTGGATTTCGAAAACCCCGACTCGCGCGCGATGCATAAGCACTTGGGCACCCTCGGCAGACGTCTGGGTAGCAGGTGGAAAGAGGTGGGGGACCATTTAAAATTGTCGCCTGAGAGGTTAGATAAGATCGCTGAAGAATGCGAATACGGAGGAAGTCCCGCTGAGTGGGCCTTCCGAGTGTTGAAAATGTGGCAAGATGAAGCTGACGGCGCCGGCGGTACGCCTTTTGAACTCCTTCGAGTGTTGACTGAGGACATGGGAAAGTTTGGCCTCGGCATCGCGATATTACTTGACTTTATCAAGCAAGAAACAACGAGAACGACGGACATGTGAATTGTTGTGTTTTATTTTCATACGTCTTCTTTATTAGTAAGTAAAAAAAAAAAAAAAAAAAAAAAAAAAAAATATATATATCATAACAATTAAGACGCGCGATCTCTTAAAGTGTCACTTCCTCCAGTCGCAGCTGATCACCTCATCGCAGCCCGTGATAAACAAAAAAAAACCACGAAGAGACACGCTTCTTCCTCTCGAGAGGAAGAAGCGTGTCTCTCGATTGAAAATCTTTTTCTTTCTTAAAAGAGACAAACGCGCCCCTTAGAGTGCCCCCCCCTAGAGTGCCCCCCTCCCCCCCCCCCCTCCCCCCCCTCCCCCACTCGCCCCATGCATCCTAAAAGCGCCCCCCTCCCCATGCATGTTAAAAGGGCCCCCCTCCCCCCCTCCCCTCCCCTCCTTCCCCTCCTTCCCCCTTATACACTCTAAAGAACGCTTCTAACTAGTTCAATAAGTCACTTCCAGTCGCTCGTAAAACAATAAAAAATGAAAAAAAAACTTATATCGTGGTGTTTTTTATTAGTTTACCAAAAAAAAATAAGAGACTCGCCTCCTCCTCCAAAAAAAAAAGATATCACATTTTAAAGCCCGTGACCCCTTAAAGACGCTCATCTCTTCATTAAGTCGCGTGACGTCACTTCTTCTTCTTCTTCTTCTTCTTCTTCTTCTTCTTCTTCCGGTCACGTGATCAATCAGGTCACTTCCGGTCACGTGATCCTCAATGAGGTCACTTCCGGTTGGCCATTAGGTCATGTGACGTCACTTCCGGTCCCCTAAGTAGGTCAGTAGGTTACCCAGAATGCACCATCCCCTAAGTAGGTCACTTCCGGTCACCCAATGGAGGCCTCTGATTGGCTGCAGGGTTACCCAGAATGCACCGCTAATCCCCTAAGTAGGTCACTTCCGGTCACGTGACCCAATGGCGGCCTCTGATTGGCTAACTAGGTCACGTGACGTCACCACTAATCCCCTAAGTAGGTCACTTCCGGTCACGTGACCAAATGGAGGCCTCTGATTGGCTGCATGTCGATTGAGTAATAAACAGTACTTAACTATAGTCCCGTTCCGATACATACTATACTACTAATCTGGTATGCATGATGGTACACCAACAGTCAATGCTCCCTCAGGGCACTTTACCCTAATTACCTATAATGCACTGGGCCTAGGTAACTTCCACTTCCAGGTAGTTCAGCTATTTTGTAAACACTCCTAGGGTTGCCTGCATACAGGTGGAAAATACACTGTTTGTGGCTAACCAGGGGTACCAAGGTGTTACCTGGATACTCAGTGGGACATAATGTGATCATAGCAGTGTTTGTGACATAGAGGTTATGTGGGCATAATTGGCAGGTAAGCCAATTTCTTGTATTGAATATTCATATGACCCCCAGGACTATAGGGCAATAAGATATCTTAATAGAGGTCTTGGAGCCCGAAAAGTAGGTGTGACATCAAGGTGAAGATTGCCTTCAGCCAATCGATTGTAGCTGCTCTGCCATGGATGTTGATAAGCCTTATCGTATGATGCCACCAGGGATGAATAATGTTGAATAAAGAAACCAAGGATATTGTGGAGGATTAGAGTATAAGGCTAAGTCTCATGAAATTGATACAATTGACTGGGTGATGTCTTTGACCCGGTGACATCTTTGACCGGGTGATCTTTGAGCAGCAAGCATTTTAATCACCGAAATGGGGCCTATATAGAAATAAATGAGTGGAAAAGAGTATATATCACAAATTTTGTTTCGATTTGGTTATAATAAAAAATGTATTTAATAGTTCATTTCTTCATTATATTTTAGTATGCTTATATGTCACAATTATCCCATAAAAGATTTTTTATCCAGCCCCCCCTTCCCCCTGTAAAAAATCAAATCATTGTGCATTGGTCATAGACGTCACCCGGTCAATTGTATTAATTACTGGACATCGATTCTCTGTCTCTTTGTAGCTCTATAGTGATCGATGCCCAGTTTTATACTTCAGACCAGTGGCTCATTTTGGCTGTTTTTCGCCTCACAGATTGCTCCTAGCGCAAAATCCTGACTAGGTGTCAATATATTCTCTATGCCAATGTGTAATATGAGGGTAGAAAACAGTGGAACCTCAGTTAGAAAAAATCCTACTGAACAGTTTTTGAGAAAATTAGGGTTTTGTTGCCCTTTTTTGCTGTTTTTAGTACATTTCCTACATAACCCGTGAACGTCAGCATTTCTCAATTTTCAGGTATTTAGAATTAGAATTTGACATTTTTTTATTCGCAGTAGGATTCCTGAATACCGAGCCATTCTAGAAAAGCTATTCTTTGGAAAAAATACTTAGTATTTCTTGATGATTTTCGTTGCACAAATTTAGGTTGTAATATAAAAACTGCATTGTCATCCAAGCAAAGTGTTTGTGCACTGTTGATGGTCACCCCCTCCCACCCTCTTCACTGTGCATTGAAGGAGAACAGGCAGGGGAGGTACACGTGTCTGTATATAGCTGTTGACCTGGGTGCTGGGTGCATTTTTAATTTATGGGGTGCCAACTGTTCATGAAAGAAAATTCAAATAGATTTTTTTTTTTTAGTATCAGATTAATGCAACTACAAGTCATGATAGCACTTAAAGCATTCTATTTGCATTAATATGAATGGTGGCCACCTTATGGGGTGCCAAATATTCATGAAAGAAAAATTGATAAGAATTTGTTTTTTATTAGCATTAAATTGATGCAACTACAATTCGAGATTGCATTTCAAGCATCGGGGCATTCAATGAATGGTAGTCATCTTAAATATATGGGGTGCCAACTGTTCATAAATAAAAAAAAAGAATAGAATTAGTTTTTTTATTAGTATCAGATTAATGCAACTACAATTTGTGATTGCACTTAAAGCATTGTGGCATGCAATGACTGGTAGTCACCTTGAATGTATGGGGTGCCAACTGTTCATGAAAGAAAAAAAAGAAAGTTTTATTTTTAAGTATCAAATTAATGCAACAGCAACTCAAGATTGCATTTAAACATTATGGCATTCAATGATTGGTGGCCATCTTGAACCTATGGGGTGCCAACTCTTCATGAAAAAAACAACTAAATTGGATGTTTTTAACAGTTTAAAATTAATGCAACTACATTTCAAGATTGCATTTAAAGCATTGTGGCATTCAATGAATGGTGGCCATCCTAAACCTATGGGGTGCCAACTGTGTTTGAAAAAGGTATCAAATAGAAATGTTCTTATATAGATATCAAATTAATGCAACTACAATTCTTCATTGCACTGAAAGCATTGTGGCATTTACTAAATGGTAGCCATCTTGAATGGGTTGAATGAAGGAAAAATCAAATAGGATTTGTTTTTTTGATAGTATCAAATTAATGCAACTACAATTTGTGATTGCACTTAAAGCATTGTGGCATGCAATGACTGGTAGTCACCTTGAATGTATGGGGTGCCAACTGTTCATGAAAGAAAAAAAAGAAAGGTTTTTTTTTAAGAATCAAATTAATGCAACAGCAACTCAAGATTGCATTTAAACATTATGGCATTCAATGATTGGTGGCCATCTTGAACCTATGGGGTGCCAACTCTTCATGAAAAAAACAACTAAATTGGATGTTTTTAACAGTTTAAAATTAATGCAACTACATTTCAAGATTGCATTTAAAGCATTGTGGCTTTCAATGAATGGTGGCCATCCTAAACCTATGGGGTGCCAACTGTGTTTGAAAAAGGTATCAAATAGAAATGTTCTTATATAGATATCAAATTAATGCAACTACAATTCTTCATTGCACTGAAAGCATTGTGGCATTTACTAAATGGTAGCCATCTTGAATGGGTTGAATGAAGGAAAAATCAAATAGGATTTGTTTTTTTGATAGTATCAAATTAATGCAACTACAAGTCAAGATTGCATTTCAAGCATCGGGACATTCAATAAGTGATAGCCATCTTGAATCTATGGGATGCCAACTGTTCATGAAAGAAAAATAGAATAGATTTTTTTTTATTAGTATCAAACTACTGCAACTGCAATTCGAGATTACATTGAAAGCATGGTGGCATTCAATCAATGGTTGCAATCTTGAATTTCGAAATGAACATACACACAGACATATAGGCATGAACATGGTATTCTCCTTCATATAGATATTCATGGATTTCTACTTCTAATAAATATAGCTTTCTGTTACATGGATGTCGATGTCCAGTTTTAGATATATATCCATATAGTGCATTGGAGTGCTATAATGTTGGACTGCTGTATATTTTCATGAGACTTAGCCATAAGATGTGAGAACAGTGGTGGCCACTCTGCTAGATGATGGCAGGTGGCAGAATATACCAGCATCCAATGTCTGATCAAATCCTCACTATTTGATGATTAATTCCATGCTGTCTATAATAGTTTTTATAAGATTTTGTAAGGCTCAATTTTAGTTCTGTACTATGCAGTGCCATCTAGTGGAGCTTTTAGATTATCTGTGTTGCAAAGTCTTGGACATTGCATGCAGCTGTGAATGCCGTGGCAGACTTGTGGTGGAGCTGTGGGAAAAATAGGGTGACAGCTGTCGGCAATTGAGCAACACACTGATCAAATGAACTTTGATCAATTTTAATTTCAATCTTGAAGTGTGTAATCAGTACCACAATGCCCCCCTCAAACTGCCACATAACTCTGAGTGTGGGTCTAACAGTTTAAACGCCCATTAAACCAATGACTATGGAGTATGGTGTGTGTTCTGTCATCTGAATGGCAACGAGGAGAGCCCCTCACGCAAATTGGAGTTAACTTCTTATGAACCGCAGCTCTATTATTCAACTCCTATTTCACACTCCAGCGTGACGATAACACAGTATGTTGTCACTCACAATTCCCTCTATGCATCATGGGTAGGATCCTGAACGTAGTGCTACTCAATTGGAACGGAAAGGAATTAGGGAGGATCGGACAGCAGGCAATGAGGCCTGACATAGTAATAGCCTTGAGTTTCAGAGTGGTACTCAACAGTGATACAGCCCAGTGAACAGGGTGAGGGGCAAGGTACAGTAGAGTGGCTATTCACAACCTGTAAACATGTACCTGGTATTGAGGATAGGTTGGAGGCCTGGTATTGGGGATAGGTTGGAGTTGATTGTTATGGAATCTGGGGAAGGGGGGTTGGCACAAGGATCTATGCATATCATTAACCACTAGCGGTTAGCTACCCACAATGCATTGAGTGAATTGTCAGTGTGAAGAAACCACACAGTTTCTACACACTGATAGGGAGTGTGCTCCTAACTGTCATTTATGTCGGAGTAACCCGGCATAAAATTAATCTTACCGGCATCATGTCACTAATGCGAAAGTTAAGCGATGCAGTGAGTTTGTATAATTGCCTCACTAACTAAAACATGTCGCAGAGGAGTTAAGCTTCCTTTTAAGGGATTAACTTCAATTCCGAAAAGCCTGCCTATTTCCCATGAAAAGAAGTTGTATCTGGGGGATGATTTTAGGGATCAAATGTTTACTTAACATTGAAGAGATTGCAAGAGACCAATAAAACACCCTTTATAATAAAAGAAATTGGATGTTTCATTTATGATACAAAGAGATCTAGCTTATGGTTGAATGTAAAGTAATATGAAATGAGAACTGAACTTTATAGAGGGCGTAGTTGGTCGGGGAACTTTCTATGGGTAAAGCCTGCCTGACTCTGGAATCCTTATTAAATTCTTCAGCTTCATTCTTCCACCATCCCCTATATAGACTGTGATAGGCAGCACAACAGATCCAACAATGGGGTCATATTACCATGGCAACCATGTTATTGTGTGACAGAATGTGAAAGCGAGGAGTCTGAAAGTTACTGACAATGGACTGTGTTGTACTATTGACAAAGCAATATCGCCAATTTTGCTGTAGGAGATTGGCCATAAATCAACAGCTTTGTATTTCCTGAGCTTGAAGATTGAATTAGGAGATGCCGTCTAGTTTGGATGCGATGGTTGGTGATTGATGGTATACCTTTTTGACTTCGTAACCCCAATGCCATTCCAAGTGGTAGCTCTCAAGGGCTATATTTGCAAGGTGGTGGGTATAAAAAACAGCCCCTTACTCCCACCCATCACCGATGCCCTGAAAGACCTCGACCCTAAGTCCCCCTTCCTGGGTCCAGCCCCCTTCGTGTCCCTCTAATGCCACTCCAGGGCCCTGGGCATGAGACCCTTGCAGCAGAGCGATCCTTATTTGAGTAATTCACGCCTACCTTAAAGCTTGACGCTCACCACTCACCCCTCACCGCTCACCCCTCACCCCTCACACTCAACCAGGCGTTCACTAATATTGTTTGGCTCCCTCTATGACTAACCTCTCAGTCAATAGTGCCTAACCAAGTTGGTCCTTTTTTGGCTCACTATATGACCAACCATTTCAGACTAAGTCCTTTAGAGTAAGACATTGGTCACATGTTGTTTCGTCTCAGTCATTATTGAATAGCACTTAATCATGCCTGACCAATGTCCCTATAACCAACCTGGAATAGCTACTACAGACTAACGGACAGGGCTTTCAGATTATCTGTGTAGTAGAGTGTGAGAAGTGCATACGGTGGCAGGGTTGTGGTGAAGTTGCGGCAAATTTGTTATTCTGCCATCTGAATGGCGAGGAGTAGAGCCCAGCACTCGAATTGGAGTAGTTGCCTTTGTCATTGCAACTCCCAAATTTCAATTGTGTGAGAGTAACCCAGCACAATGATGGTGAGATGAGGCACAGAGGATTTGAGGAAGTTGAGTTAGCTGTTAAGAAGCTTGATTTCAATCCTGCCTATTTCTGTGAAAAGAAGTTGTGTCTTGGGTCATGGTTTTAGGGATGAAATGTCTACTTAAAAGGGAAGACGATGCAAGAGACCAATGAACCATCCGTTATGATAATATAAATTGCTTGTTTCATTTATGACACAAAGAGATCTAGTTTTTGATTGAATGCAAAGTAATATGAAATGAGAACTGACCTTTATGTAGGAGTATTTGGTTGGGAACTTTGTATGGATAAAGCTTGCCTTACTTAGGAATCTCTATTAAATTCTCCATTTTCATTCATCTATCATTCCCTACATAGGCTGTGATAGGCAGCACAACAGATCCAAAAAGGGGTCATGTTACCATGGCAACCATATTATTGTGTGTCAGAATGTGGAAGTAAGGAGTCTGAAAGTTGCTCACAATGGATTATGTAGGACTATCAACAGAGCAACATATTGCTGATTTAGTCATGCGAGATTGGGCATGAATCAGCAGCTTGTATTTCCTGAGCTTGAAGATTGAATCAGGAGATGCTGTCTCGTTTGGATTTGATGGTGAGTGAGTGATGGTATACCTTGTTGACTTCTCTCCTACCCATCACCGATACCCTGAAAGACCTGTACCCTAAGTACTCTACCCAGGTCCAGCCCCCTTCGTGTCCCCCTAATGCTACTCCAGGACCCTGGGCATTAGACCCCTGCAGCAGAGGGGTCCTTATTTGAGTAATTCACACCTACCTTAAAGCTTCACGCTCACCCCTCACCCCTCACCCCTCACACTCAACCAGGCGTTCACCAATAGTGTTTGGCTCCCTCTACGACTAAGCTCTCAGTCAATAGTGCCGAACCAAGTTAGTCATCTTTTGGCTCCCTATATTACCAACCTAGGTTAGCTGTTATTGTCAGGTTTGTCAGTGCTGACCAACTCACCTTAGTTTTCCATTTTAGGCTAAGTCCTTTAGAGTAACTACAATAGCCACTACTAGGCTGCGGCATTTCGATTGTCTGTGTCGAATGGTACTAGAAAAAAGGCATATTCATTCTCAATGCCATTCACTACCTCCCTGCTTTTCAGGCTCACAACTCTGGTCCCACTTTGGCCTCTGCATCATTCACCCCACTCCCTATTCGTCAATTAGAAGGCCATAGCAACAGAGACATGAGGATATTCACCTGGAAGTAATACTGTGCTGGTGTCCGGGCAGTCAACAACCTGGCAGGTTTGAAGGATTGTATTGCATTGCACCAGTATCATAGGGGATTAAGTCAAATAACGGTCTATAAAATCATGCTTTAATTTGTGTGTAGGGACATGAATGCATTTGGGGAATTTATATTTTCTAGGAAACTGTAAATCTGTTACATCCTAAACCCAGAACCCATCTTCAAGATAAGCTGCATGTCTGCCACAATCAGCATGATGCCTTTTCTCATTAGAAATTGAATGGGTTTCTGAGACATGGTCTTGATCTCTTGGGTTATTTATCAATAAAACTCTAAATCTAAATGTATTCACGTCCAAGTTCTTGTAAATTACTATTATCATGGGATATATTGCATTTGGAGCTTATCTATCATTTCTACTTTTGCATATTAACTCAAATTCCAGATGCAATTCTAGAAGCGATTCTGACAGATACAATTATCTTTTTGAAGATACTGATTAGCTATTCCCCCTTGGATAGCCCTTTTTTCCTACCTGCTCAGGACTACATTTTCTTTATCATTTCTAACAGTTCTCTGAATCATTTTGCTAATCATTAAATTGTCCTAATCATTTCTAATAATTCTCTAAATTGAAAGGGTTGAATATTTCTCAAATGTATTTAATTAGACCTTAATAGCCTGGAACATTGCTCAAAGTATAATTGGACCTTCTTGATCAAACCTTATACATCTCTTTCAAGGCTAGTGCTGGAGGCTTTTTAAAATTAATGTCATCTTAGATTATACGACCATGGCATATCTTCCTAATGCAATGCAAAAATAGTCTTTGATAATATATGGTTGTGCATCACCATGTGTCAAAAGTAACATGCAACATGATATAATAATGACATGTTTCCTCCCCGGGACACAGGGTCAGAGGATGTCTACCTAAAGATGTACTATAGCATACTTTGGTTAAATCTTTAAAGACCGATGTCACCAAAAGATGAAATTTGTCTCCATGATGCACCAATGTAGCCCCGATGAGTAACTCATCAGTGCTACATTGGTGCATCATGCAGACCTTAAGGGAATGTCTCAACCCTATAGGGTTGGCATGATGATTGAATGCAGCCTGGCAGGGCTGCATTGGTGCATCATGCCGACCAAGGGCTTGTTGCAAAAGGGTATCATGCTGTCCTTAAAGGTTTAAGTAAAATCTAGACTTTTATAAAACGTCATATTCATGGAGATCTCTCATAAATTGGCACTGAGACCTTCAATCCTAAAGCGCTGATTCCACCAACGCGAGGTGACGGATCTGTCCCCTTTTTGACGGATCCGTCCATTTTATGGACAGATCCGTCAAGTGACGGGTTGGTGGAAGCCATTTTCCCTGTCATCAGCAGGCCAAAAGTGTGACGGATCCGTCAGAATGGATTCCACCGGTCCGTCCGTGGACGGACTGGTGGAAGCAGGAAAATATAAATCCGTCCGTCAACGGGTGATGCATCCATCACCATTTTGGCGGATCCGTCAAGTGACGGGAATATTTAAATTTTTTTATATTTCCGTCCCTTGACGGATCCCCTAAAATGTGACGGATCCGTCACCCGTTGACGGACGGATTTCCATTTTCCTGCTTCCACCAGTCCGTCTCAGTGGATCACTTTTTTGGGTCTTTATGACAGCTAATTTGGCTTCCACTAATCCATCCTTCGACGGATCCGTCCATCAACGGATCCGTCCATCGACGGATCCGTCAAAACAAGTAACTGGTAATATGGATGGATCCATTGACGGACGGAATCAGTGGAAGCAGAAACTGGACCGATCCGTCCAAATACGATGGATTTGACCAATCTGTTGACAGACGGAGAGGACAGGGAAGTTGACGGATCCGTCACCTCGTGATGGTGGAATCAGCGCTTAAGGAATCGCTTATTACATTCCCACTTGCCTTCTTGAAATGACTGAGTAGACTGTTCCTCATTTGGTCTGACATGAAATATGTGAATCATTGCCTTTGATAGTCAAGTGTGACTTTGAAAATTGTAATGTCGATTATTATTTTTTGGCCAAGAAAAACAGGATTCACATTTAAGCAACCTGAGTGGAAGTGTCCGTCTACAAGAAATAGCCTTTTAACTGAAATATCCAGCCTTACTTGAAATCCCTAATAAAGTACTTGGGGAATTTGCAAGGTATCCTGGCGAGTAGCTGCACTGTCAGAAGTTAGTATACTGTAGATTTACAGTACATAAAATGACTTATTTCATGGTGAATTCAGACAGTCAAGGTTAAAGCAATGGGTAGGCCGTTCCCAAGGGCAGCGTGCAATAACCCTAGGTCGTATTGCACGCTGTGGTCGTATTGCACGCTCCCGAGGGTCGCCATGGGTCGCCATGGGGTCGCCATGGCGTTTCTAGGCTACCAAAGGTCACGTGACTTGTAAGGAATTCAAAATGGCGGCCGACGGAGGTAAACAAACGCCGCGGAAGTAAAGAAACATTGTTGAAGTAAAGAAACATAGACTACATATCTATTTTACATCAATATACCCTGAAATAAATACAGAGAGTCACTTTAAAGTGCCCTCTTCACTGATTACTGCACTTGTGGTCCTTGGGCTGTATTGCACTAGGCATACGGCCAGCGTGCAATACTGCCCAAGGACCACTCGTGCAGTAACCAGTGACTAAGCCACTTTAGCGTGCAGCTCTGTCTATATATTTTAGGTTTCCAGTATTACATACCCAGCAAACTGGGGTGACTCGTGGCCATCCTGAGTGAGGTCCTCACTCAATGTGCTAGATGAAATAAAACTGAGTGATGTGTTGCCATCAATCACTCAGCATCACTAGGGATGGCCACGCTGGTGATCACTCAGCATCACCAGGGATGGCCATGTTGGTGATCACTCAGCATCACCAGGGATGGCCACGTTGGTGATCACTCAGCATCACCAGGGATGACCACGCTGGTGATCACTCAGCATCACCAGGGATGGCCACGCTGGTGATCACTCAGCATCACCAGGGATGGCACATTGACCAATTAGCACTGAGGCAGGGGAGGGGGGTATTTTATTCATAACATTGACAACATCATTTAAGCTGTTCATCCAGAATCTCTTCTTCTCTTGGCAATGATGAATACTTGAAGTCCATGTGGGAGTGTCTGTTTAAATATAAGCAAACATAATGGATTATTATGGAGGAACACAGTGTACATGGCAAGGTTATAAAACTGTTTAAATGTTACTTTGAAAGTGAAATTCCCCTTTTATCATTAATCAATTATGTTATACATATATAAGAATATAACAATACAAGTAAGGTAAAGAAAGTGCCAAAAACTACCATAGAACTTACCAATAAATGTGTCATCCAGTCAGTGAATATACTTCCTACCTATAGTTATAAAAAGAGCAAAGTAGAATATATTAGAGAAAAATAGAGACATAAAATAGGCAAGAACAGTTACTGTAGAATTCACAATGAGCTGATGGCTAAGATTTCACCATGACTTATATAGGACAACCCACCTCACATCTGTTCTCCTTGCCAGTCTCTGCCTGTCTGTTGTGAATGCTAGAAGTTTCCACTGAGAACAAAGAAAGGGCGGGAAATTTGAAATGGACCAATCAGAACTCAGGAAACCAGGATGTGTGTGACCGTGAGTGATCATGCGCCATCCTGAGTGAGACTCACCACGAGTGGCGCCTAGTCACTCAGTGAGTGAGAACCATGTTGGCGACTGTGAGTGATGATGTGCCATGCTGAGTGAGAGCTGCCATGCTGGTCATACAAAGAAAGTTCCCCTTTTATCACTCAATGCAAGAATGTTTTACCATACTGTTGTTAATCCTTGCTTGTTACTCATGATTATATGATACCATGATGGTCACTGGATATCATACTTTCCTATTCTTGTTAGAGCAAGGCTGATCAATGTCCATATACTATGTAAAATGTAGACAATTTCATTTCAGTGTTAAGTCCCATAGACAAAGGAAAATTGTATTTTCTGTCTTAAATCTTAATCTAAAATCGTATTGTTGGCTATCATGATGTGCACATTTTCATAGTGATTATAATCATGTAAAAATCTGGTCCATATGTGCGATAATATTAATGAAATCAACATCAACTTCTATTCCCCCTCTGCAAAATACAAGCAGTATACCTCCAATGCTAATATCCTGGTGATGCTGAGTGAGCTCACCACAGTTGGGAAATGAGTGAAAAGTCACCATGCTGAGTGAGACCCACCAGGAGTGGCGCGTTGTCACTCAGCGTGTGATCACCACAGTGGCGAGATGAGTGATATCTCGCCATGCTGAGTGAGACTCACCAGGAGTGGCGCATTGTCACTCAGCGTGTGATCACCACAGTGGCGAGATGAGTGATGAGTCGCCATGCTGAGTTAGACTCACCAGCAGTGGCGCACTGTCACTCAGTGTGTGATCACTCAAATAATAGTCACCATGCATCACCAGTCATGGCCAGGGATCACCCCAGTTTGCTGGGTACTATTCAACTACACTCACCTACTGTAAGACCCAAATTCAGGAGGCCTGGGTTCGAATCTCCAGGTTCATTAAATGAACCTATTCAAAAATGTAAAGATTAGTATAACTATGTAAATATAGGTAGCTAAAGGTTTGAAATGAGTTAAAAAGGCAAAAGGAAAAATAATTGTTGCACTGGTGGCCGATCAGGATTCAAACTCTGATTCTTTGGATTGACCTACAGCTACAGTACAATGTGGCTTCACTGACTGGAAACCAAAAATACTTCCTTTGATACTTTGTAGCTACACTTACCCATACCAGAGTATAGTCAATTGTAATATGTAAAGAAATCAATCTCTATGTGGCTTTATAAGCACCTAATGATGCCTCTTGAGCTGGGCTATGCCCACTGGGTTACCACAGCCCCTCTCTACACTGATATTCTTTGCTTCCTATACCACCAATCTCTCAGTCACAATAATGCCTAACCAAGTTAGTCATCTTTTGGCTCCATATACAACCAACCTAGGTGGGTCATTACTGACCAACTTACTCTAGTATTTCCAGTTAAGGCTGAGTCACTTTGAAGAAGGCATTAGTCATTGGTCATAGCACCTTGTCATGCCTGCCCAATGTCCCTTTGACAAACCTGGGATAGCCACTACAGACTAAAGACCAAGCTTTAAGATGATCTCTGTCGCAGAGTCTGAGACATTGCACGCATCTGTTGATGTTTCGGCAGGCTTGCGGAAAAATAGGGTGACAGCTGTAGGTAATCGAGCTTCACACTGATTTAATGGACTTTGATCAATTTTTATTTCAATCTTGAAGTGTGTTAATACTACAATTCCCCCTTCAAACTGCCACATAACTCTGAGTGTGGAGGCTAGCAGTTTAAACGCCCATTAAACCCATGACTATGGTGTGTGTTCTGTCATCTGAATGGCAATGAGAAGAGCTCCTCACTCCAATTGGAGTAGCTGACTTGTTACTAAAACTCCTACATTTCAATTGTGTGAGAGTAACCCAGGACACCATTAATATTACTGACATCACATTACACATAAAGTAGAGTGGTGAGATGAGTTTGGATGATTGCATCACCTACAAAAGCATGTCACAGAGCAGTTGAGGAAGTTGAGTTAGCTGTTAGAGACTTGACTTCAATCCTGCAGAAGTTGTATCTGGGGTCATGGTCTGAAGTATCAATGTCTCCTTAAAAGTGAAGACAATGCAAGAGACCAATAACATATCCTTTATTATACTAGAAATTGGATGTATCATTATGACACAAAGAGATCCAGCTTATGATTGAGTGCAAAGTTATATGAAATGAGAACTGAACTTTATGGAGGCGTATTTGGTCGGGGACCTTTCTATGGATAAAGCCTGCCAGACTCTGGTATCCTTATTAAATTCTTCCGCTTCATTCTTCCACCATTCCCTATATAAACTGTGATAGTCAGCACAACAGATCCAACAATGGGGTCATATTACCATGGCAACCATGTTATTGTGTGACAGAATGTGAAAGAGAGGAGTCTGAAAGTTACTGACAATGGACTGTGTTGTACTATCTACAAAGCAATATATCAGCGATTTAGCTGTAGTAGATTGGCCATAAATCAACAGCTTTGTATTTCCTCAGCTTGAAGATTGAATTAGGAGATGCCGTCTAGTTTGGATGCGATGGTTGGTGATTGATGGTATACCTTTTTGACTTCATAACCCCAATGCCATTCCCAGTGGTAGCTCTCAAGGGCTATATTTGCCGTGTGGTGGGTGTAAAAAACAGCCCCTCACTCCCACCCATCACCGATACGCTGAAAGACCTCTACCCTAAGTCCCCTTCCCGGGTCCAGCCCCCTTCGTGTCCCTCTAATGCCAGTCCAGGGCCCTGGGCATTAGACCCCTGCAGCAGAGGGGTCCTTATTTGAGTAATTCACGCCTACCTTAAAGCTTTACGCTCACCACTCACCCCTCACCGCTCGGCCCTCACACTCAACCAGGCGTTCACTAATATTGTTTGGCTCCCTCTATGACTAACCTCTCAGTCAATAGTGCCTAACCAAGTTGGTCCTTTTTTGGCTCACTATATGACCAACCATTTCAGACTAAGTCCTTTAGAGTAAGACATTGGTCACATGTTGTTTCGTCTCAGTCATTATTGAATAGCACTTAATCATGCCTGACCAATGTCCCTATGACCAACCTGGAATAGCTACTACAGACTAATGGACAGGGCTTTCAGATTATCTGTGTAGTAGAGTGTGAGAAGTGCATACGGTGGCAGGGTTGTGGTGAAGCTGCAGCAAATTTGTTATTCTGCCATCTGAATGGCGAGGAGTAGAGCCCAGCACTCGAATTGGAGTAGTTGCCGTTGTCATTGCAACTCCCAAATTTTAATTGTGTGAGAGTAACCCAGCACAATGATGTTGAGATGAGGCACAGAGGATTTGAGGAAGTTGAGTTAGCTGTTAAGAAGCTTGATTTCAATCCTGCCTATTTCTGTGAAAAGAAGTTGTGTCTTGGGTCATGGTTTTAGGGATGAAATGTCTACTAAAAAGTGAAGACAATGCAAGAGACCAATGAACCATCCGTTATGATAATAGAAATTGCTTGTTTCATTTATGACACAAAGAGATCTAGCTTATGATTGAATGCAAAGTAATATGAAATGAGAACTGAACTTTATGTAGGAGTATTTGGTTGGGAACTTTGTATGGATAAAGCTTGCCTTACTTAGGAATCTCTATTAAATTCTCCATTTTCATTCATCAATCATTTCCTACATAGGCTGTGATAGGCAGCACAACAGATCCAAAATGGGGTCATGTTACCATGACAACCATATTATTGTGTGTCAGAATGTGGAAGTAAGGTGTCAGAAAGTTGCTGACAATGGATTGTGTTGTCGAGAAAGCAATATATCGCCAATTTAGTTGTAGGAGATTTGCCATAAATCACCAGCTTTGTATTTCCTGAGCTTGAAGATTGAATTAGGAGATGCTGTCTAGTTTTGATGGGATGGTGAGTGAGTGATGGTACTCCTTCTTGACTTCACAACCTTAATGCCATTCCCAGTGGTAGCTCTCAGGAGCTATATTTGCTTGGTGGTGGGTGTAAAAAACAGCCCCTCACTCCCACCCCTCACCAATACCCTGAAAGACCTCTACCCTAAGTACCCTGCCTGGGTCCAGCCCCCTTCGTGTCCCCCTAATGCTACTCCAGGACCCTGGGCATTAGACCCTTGCAACAGAGCGATCCTTATTTGAGTAATTCACGCCTACCTTAAAGCTTGACGCTCACCACTCACCCCTCACCGCTCGGCCCTCACACTTAACCAACCATTCACCAATAATGTTTGGCTCCCTCTACGACTAAGCTCTCAGTCGATACTGCCGAACCAAGCTAGTCATCTTTTGCCTCCCTATATGACCAACCTAGGCTAGTTGATAGTGTCAGGTTTGTCAGAGCTGACCAACTCACCTTAGTTTTCCATTTTAGGCTAAGTCCTTTAGAGTAAGACATTAGTCATATGTTGTTTTGCCTCAGTCATTTATATCAGTTGGTCATGCCTGACCAATGTCCTCATGATCAACCTGGAATAGCCACTACAGACTAAAGGCTGCAGCATTCCGATTTTCAGTGTCGAATGGTACAAGAAGAAAGGCATATACATTCTCGATGCCATTCACTACTTCCCTGCTTTTCAGGCTCACAACTCTGGTCCCACTTTGGCCTCTGCATCATTCACCCCACTCCCTATTTGTCAATTAGAAGTCCATAGCAACAGAGACATGAGGATATTCACCTGGAAGTAATACTGTGCTGGTGTCGGGGCAGTCAACAACCTGGCAGGTTTGAAGGATTGTATTGCATTGCACCAGTATTGTAGGGGATTAAATCAAATAACGGTCTATAAAATCATGCTTTAATTTGTGTGTAGGGACATGAATGCATTTGGGGAATTCATATTTTCTAGGAAACTGTAAATCTGTTACATCCTAAACCCAGAACCCATCCTCAAGATAAGCTGTATGTATGCCACAATGATGCCTTTTCTCACTAGAAATTGAATGGGTTTCTGAGACATGGTCTTGATCTCTTGGGTTATTTATCAATAAAACTCTGAATCTAAATGTATTCACGTCCAAGTTCTTGTAAATTACTATTATCATGGGATATATTGCATTTGGAGCGTATCTATCATTTCTACTTTTGCATATTAATTCAAATTCCAGATGCAATTCTAGAAGCGATTCTGACAGATACAATTATCTTTTTGAAGATCCTGTTTAGTTATTCCCCCTTGGATAGCCCTTTTCCCCTACCTGCTCAGGACTTCATTTTCTTAATCATTTCTAATAGTTCTCTGAATCATTTTGCTAATCATTAAATTGTCCTAATCATTTCTAATAATTCTCTAAATTGAAAGGGTTGAATATTTCTCAAATGTATCTGATTGGACCTTAAAAGCCTGGAACATTGCTCAAAGTATAATCGTACCTTTTTGATCAAAGCCTACATCTCTTTCAAGGCTAGCGCTGGAGGCTTTTTAAAATTAATGTTGTCTTAGATTACATGACCATGGCATATCTTCCTAATGCAATGCAATAATAGTCTCTGATTATATATGGTTGTGCATCACCATGTGTCAAAAGTAACATGCAACATGATACCATAAATGAAATGTATCCTCCCGACACACAGCATTAGAGGATGTCCACATTATGATGGACTATAGCATACTTTGATTAAATCTTTAAAGACAGATGTCACTAAAAGATGAAATTTGTCGCCATGATGCACAAATGTAGCCCCGATGAGTAACTCATCAGTGCTACATTGGTACATCATCAAGACCTTAAGGGAGTGTCTCAACCCTATAGGGTTGGCATGATGATTGAATGTAGCCTAGCAGGGCTGCATTGATGCATCATGCTAACCAAGGGCTTGATGCAAAAGGGTATCATGCTGTCCTTAAAGGTTTAAGTAAAATCTAGACTTTTATAAAACGTCATATTCATGGAGATCTCTCATAAATTGGCACTAAGACCTTCCATCCTCAGGAATCCCTCATTACATTCCCACTCGCATTCTTGTAATGAAAGTGTAGACTGATCCTCATTTCGCCTGATATGAAATATGTGAATCATTGCCGTTGAGTGAAGTGACTTTGAAAATTGTAATGTGGATTGTTATGTTTTAGCCACAAAAACAGGATTCACATTTAAGCAACCTGATTGGGAGTGTCCGATTACAAGAAATAGCCCTTTAACTGAAATATCCAACCATCCCTGAAATCCCAGTAAAGTACTTGGGGAATTTGCAAGGTATCCTGGCAATTAGCTGAACTGTCAGAAGTTAGTGTAGCTGCACAGTGAGAAATACTGTAGATTTACAGTACATAAAATGACATATTTTAGGTTTCCAGTATTACATACTATTTAACTACACTCACCTACTGTAAGACCCAAATTCAGGAGGCCTGGGTTCGAATCTCCAGGTTCATTAAATGAACCTATTCAAAAATGTAAAGATTAGTATTACTATGTAAATATAGGTAGCTAAAGGTTTGAAATGAGTTATAAAGGCAAAAGGAAAAAAAGAAAAATAATTGTTGCACTGGTGGCCGATCAGGATTCAAACGCTGATTCTTTGGATTGACCTACAGCTACAGTACAATGTGGCTTCACTGACTGGAAACCAAAAATACTTCCTTTGGTACTTTGTAGTTGCACTTACCCATAACAGAATATAGTCAATTGTAATATGTAAAGAAATCAATCTCTATGTGGTTTTATAAGCACCTAATATTGCCTCTTGAGCTGGCTATGCCCACTGGGTTACCATAGCCCCTTTCTACACTGATATTCTTCGCTTCCTATACCACCAATCTCTCAGTCACAATAATGCCTAACCAAGTTAGTCATCTTTTGGCTACATATACAACCAACCTAGGTGAGTCAATATTGCCAGGTAGGTCATTACTGACCAACTTAGTTTAGTGTTTATAGTTAAGGCTGAGTCCTTTTCAAGAAGGCATTAGTCATATATGGTGTTTTGTATCAGTCATTCTTAAATAGCACTTGGTCATGCCTGACCTATGTCCCTATGACAAACCTGGGATAGTCACTACAGACTAAAGACCAGGCTTTAAGATTATCTGTGTTGCAGAGTCTGAGAAGTTGCACGCTACTCTCGATGTTGCGGCAGGCTTGTGGCGATGCTTCGGGAAAAATAGGGTGACAGCTGTAGGTAATCGAGCTGCACACTGATCAAATGGACTTAATACTACAATGTCCCCTTCAAACTGCCACATAACTCTGAGTGTGGAGGCTAGCAGTTTAAACGCCCATTAAACCCATGACTATGGTGTGTGTTCTGTCATCTAAATGGCAATGAGAAGAGCTCGGCACTCAAAATTGGAGTAGCTGACTTGTTATTAAAACTCCTACATTTCAATTGTGTGAGAGTAAACCAGCATAGCATTAATATATCTGACATCCCATTACAAATTAAGTAGAGTGGTGAGATGAGTTTGGATGATTGCATCACCTACAAAAGCATGTCACAGAGAAGTTGAGGAAGTTGAGTTAGCAGTTAGAGGCTTGACTTTAATCCTGCATAATTCCTGTGGAAAGAAGTTGTATATGGGGTCATGGCTTGAAGTATCAATGTCTCCTTAAAAGTGAAGACAACGCAAGAGACCAATAAAATATCTTTTATTATACTAGAAATTGGATGTTTCATTATGACACAAAGAGATCCAGCTTATGATTGAGTGCAAAGTAATATGAGATGAGAACTGAAGTTTATGGAGGCGTATTTGGTCGGGGAACTTTCTATGGATAAAGCCAGCCTGACTCAGGAATCCCTATTAGATTCTTCCGCTTCATTCTTCAACTAATCTCTACAAAGGCTGTCATACGCTGCACAACAGATCCAAAATGGGGTTATGTTACCATGACAACCATATTATTGTGTGTCAGAATGTGGAAGTAAGGTGTCAGAAAGTTGCTGACAATGGATTGTGTTGTCGAGAAAGCAATATATCGCCAGTTTAGTTGTAGGAGATTTGCCATAAATCACCAGCTTTGTATTTCCTGAGCTTGAAGATTGAATTAGGAGATGCTGTCTAGTTTTGGTGGGATGGTGAGTGAGTGATGGTACTGGCTCACTCTCACCAAATCAGTGCAACTAAAAAAGTGACGTACATGATCGGCGGACGAACATGATCGGCGGACGTACAGGATCGGCAGAGTCCAAAATCCGTCTTTTACCCCCTGCACTACGATGTTTAACTCTCCCAACCATACCTACAGGCTGTAATGTATCTTTGGGGAGTTTATTAGAAAAAAAAACCTCCCAAAAAGGGGCCGGAGGGGGGGGGGCTCAATGTGTAACCGATCATGTACGTCACATGACGTACATGATCGGCTTGGAATGTCATGTAAAATTTCCTATTTACCCACTGCTTGACCTGTCTATGATTACACATATTTAGACCTACATCATATGTACACCTCACTATGATTGATTTATGTTTTAAATATGGTCAGAAAAGGTAATTAAAGCAGTCAATAAATAATGGCCGATCATGTACGTCACATGACGTACATGATCGGTATTGAAATGTCATGTAAAATACTCTTACTAGACTCATCTACACATTTAAACCATTTGAAATACCAAGACAGACATTATATGTACACCTTGGTAAGGTTTATAAATGTTTTATTATGGTCAGAAAGAGTAGGGCAGTCAATAATCACCGATCATGTACGTCACCGATCATGTACGTCACATGACGTACATGATCGGCATTGAAATGTCATGTAAAATACTCTTACTAGAATCATTTACACATTTAAACCATTTTAAATACCAATACAGACATTATATGAACACCTTGGTAAGGTTTACTTATGTTATATGATGATCAGAAAGACTGGGGCAGTCAATAATCACCGATCATGTACGTACGGGTGTAAAAAACAGCCCTTCTCTCCCACCCATCACCCATACCCTGAAAGACCTGTACCCCAAGTACCCTGCCTGGGTCCAGCCCCCTGTGTGTCCCTCTAATGCCTGTCCAGGACCCAATTAGAGGCCCTCCAGCAGGGGGATCCTTTTTTCAGTAATTCACGCCTCCCTTACAGCTTCATCCTCACCTCTCACCCCTCACCCCGCCATTCACCGATATCCCAGCCAAGTTCTCAGTCTATAGTGCCTGACCAAGTTAGTAATTTTATGGCTCCCTATATGAACAGCCTAGGCTAGTTGATGTTGTCAGGTTTGTAGGTACTGACCAACTCATCTTAGTTTTTCCATTTTCAGCTAGGTCTTTTTGAGTAAGACATAAGTCATATGTTGTTTTGCCTCAGCCATTCTTGAATAGCACTTGGCCATGCCTGATCAATGTCCCTATGACCGACCTGAGAAAGCTACTCCAGACTAACGGACAGGGCTTTTAGATAAACCTTGCAGCAAGGCATTAGCATACTAGAATGGAACTAGAAGAATGACATATACATTCTTGATGAGAATGTAGCTAAAAACACAACCTCTATGCTTTTCAGCCTTACAGGTCTGGTCCCTCTTAGCTTCTGCACCATTCATCCAACTCCCCATTTGTCATTTAGAGGTCCACAGCAACAGACAGCCGAGGATTTTCACCTGGAAGTAATACTGTGCTGGTGTCCGGGCAGTCAACACACTGGCGGGTTTGAGGGATTGTATTGCATTGCATCAGTATTGTATGGGCTTAAATCCACTAACCATCTATAAAATGATGCTTTAGTTTGTCTGTAGGGACTCAAATACATTGAGGGCATATTCATTTTCTAAAAAACTGAATATCTCTAACATATAGAGTTGCTATTCATAATCTGTGAACATGTACCTGGAATTGAGGATAGGTTGCAGTTGATTGTTATGGAATTTTGGGAGGGTGTTGGCACATAGGATCTATGCATATCATTAACAGCTAGCGGTTAGCTACCCACAATACACTTAGTGAATTGTCAGTGTGAAGAAACCGCACAGTTTCAACACACTGATACAGAGTGTGCCCCTAGGTTTCAATTATATGGGAGTAGCCAGGATAACATTTATATTACTGACATCATATTACTAATGTGAAAGTAGAATGGGGCCGTGAGTTTGAATAATTGCCTCACCTACAAAACATGTTGCAGAGGTGTTAAACTTCCCATTAAAATCCTTATTTTCAATTCCCAAAATCCTGCCTATTTCCTGTGAAAAGAAGTTGTATCTGGGGTTATGGTTTTAGGGATCAAATGTCTACCTTAAAGTGAAGACACTGAAAAAGACCAATGAAAAACCTTTTATAATATTAGAAATTGGATGTTTCATTCATGACACAAAGATATCTGGCTTGTGATTGAATGCAAAGTAAAATGAAATGAGAACTGAACTTCATGAAGGTGTATTTGGTTGGGGAACTTTCTATGGATAAATCCTGTTTCACTTAGGAATCCATGTTAAATGCTCCAGCCTCATTCTTCTACCATTCCCTACATAGGTTGTCATAGGCAGCACCACAGATCCAACATGGGGTCATGTTACCATGGCAACCATATTATTGTGTGACAGAATGTGCAAGTAAGGAGTCTGAAAGTTGCTCCATTGTCTGCGGCGGCGCCTGGTATTGCTTGACTCAGATAACAGGGAGCTGTCCGACACAGGGAGGCCAGGCACAGGGAGGCCAGGCATCGAGCGGCCAGGCACAGGACAAGACGTTTGAACCCGGTACTCACAGCCGTATTTAGCCCCTGGACAGAGGCTGACAGCTTAGCTATATCCTCTCTCACACTGGTTAACTCCTGTTGTTTGTCCTCCACCAAGTCTTAACCCAGCCACTGAGATGTCATCCTCCTCAGACTCCTGGTACTCCTCACCATCGAGTTCATTGAGACTGAACGGAGAGCCTTACTGGTCTCTGCCCAGGACACCTGCAGACTGTGACACCTTAGCAGTATGCCTAGTAGTGACTCTCCCTGTGGGTGTAGTATAGGCCTCCTCCTGGCTACCACCTGCCTGCTGCCCACCTAGCACAGGCTGCACTTTCTCCAGGCCTAGAGCTGCTAGCTCCTCCTCAGTCATTGCTAACATAGCACAAGATCTGCCAGTAGTTGGTTTGTGTCTATGTTGGCATGTTTTACAAGCCCACACACCTGACTTGGTGGCTGCTCACAGGTAAAACTCACAGAAAAAAACAACACAGGTGTGGATCCTTGTAGTTAGTAATGGTCCAGTGAACAAGGACACTCTTGACCCTGACCTGGGGCATACAGAGCCAGCAGGCCGGGAAGGCTTAGTATAAACTTAAGTTATACATAATAACCAACAGTAACTAATCATACCGGCAGCATTATACTTATATAATAATGGGGTAAGTATATACACAGACAATGGATTGTGATGTAAAAATTTACATCCCTCATCCACCAATCGCCAAGACCTCTACCTAAGTATCCTCAATAAGGCGTCCACAATAACGGAGACTTGAGAATTTTCACATGGAAGTAATAATGTGCTGGTGTCCGGGCAGTCAACACACTGACAGGGTTGAAGGATTGTACTGCATTGCATCAGCATAATAGGGGATTAAGTCCACCAACAGTCTCTAAAATCATGCCTTATTTTGTCTGTGGGAACATGAGTATATTTCGGGAATTTATATCTTCTAGGAAACTGTCCATCAGCTGTAAATCCTGAACCCAGTACCCATCCCGCAAAGATGAACCCTACATATTACATCATCAGCCTTATGGCTTTCTCGCTAGGAATTGAAAGGGTTTCTGAGACCTAACCTAAGAAAACATTATTTATGAATAAAACCATGAATCTTAATGTATTCACATCCATGCAAAAACCAAGTCTTTGTAAATTACTAATATTATCTATGAATTATAGAATTCATTGCATTTAGAGCTTATTTACCATCTGCAGTTTTGCACATCAACTCAAATTCGAGTTACAATTCGAGAAGCGATTCTGAGAGATACAATTACATCTTTAAAAGAGCCTGAGACACAATTGATTACCAATATCCCCTTGGATATTTCTTTTCTCCTACCTGCTCACGACTATCCTTTCCTAATCATTTCTAATAATTCTTCGGATAATTTTCCTAATCATCTCCGAGCCATTTCCAATAATGCTGAACTAAAAGCCCGGAACATTTCTCAAAGTATAATTGGACCTTCTCGATCATACCCTATGTCTCTTTCAAGGCTAATGATGAAAGGTTACTTAATTAATGTCATCTTAGGTTACATGAACATGGCATGTCTTTTTAATAAAATTCTATGATACTCTTTGATAATATATGGTTGTGCATCACCATGTGTCAAAAGTAACATGCAACATGATACCATAAATGAAATGTATCCTCCCGACACAGAGGATCAGAGGATGTCCATATTATGATGGCCTATAACATACTTTGATCAAGTAGAATCTAGACTTTTATAAAATCTCATGGAGATCGGTAAGAAACTGCCACTGAGACCTTCTGTACAACTGCTCAGTGCATCAATCCTGCTAAATGTGATAACTACATTAAACAGTCAACCATCCAATTGCTAACTGTTTAAGAAAAACTCCCATGTGTATCACCGTATGTGTATCAAAAGCGGGCTGTTTCTAACAGCAGAAAGGGAAAATAACCATTTTTTCCTAGCTAAGCGTATCAAAGCTGGTCCGTCTTTCTCTTTCTAGTGCATTTTAGGTTAAATATTTCAAATATGGCACACTCTAAAATGGTCTCCTAGAGAACTTCTATTGATACAGTTAAGAGTGTTGATATACAAACCAGTTGGTAAGGCGGATAGGTAGAAAAGGGGAAGAAGGAACATATTTCTAGGATATTAGACTATATTTGCCTTTTCTATATTTGCCTTCATGATAAAAAAATATAGCAATACGATGTCCCTATAACGGACATCACTGTTTCTAATACAGATAGCATGAGTGAAATACTAAATATTGCAATTAGGTACTTCACACCCTCAGCAATAGTTTGATACAGTTTGCAATTGGATGTTGATGCAAGATCCATAAACTTAGCAGTTGTACATCTTCTAGATTCTCGGACCACTCCCTTACCAGATACAAATAGTCATAAACCCTTTTTTCTCACTTTTTATTGGGCCCAGACAACTTATGAAGCCTGCAAAATCTCTATATGGCTTTAAAAGTTCCTAATTAGGCCTCTTGAGCTGGCTGTGCCCACTGGGTTACCACTGCCCCTCTCTACCCCTTTCACATTCCTGCTCTGTGGGGCTACCCTTTGTTGTAATACAAGGCTCTACTGAGGGCCCAGCTGCTCCTTCATTGCCTTAAGACTCCAACTTCCACACCCCTGACATTAGAGTCCTAGGCCAAGGCCAGAGAAATTGGTGTTTTACAGGTTACAGGGTAGGTAGGTCAGATTCTTTTTTCATCTTTATTGTTTTTTTATTCGTAAAAAAAAAACTTGACTCTCGAACTTGACTCTCGAACTCACAAACCATGGCCTTAAACCCTGGAGCCTCAACTAGACTTGAGAGTAAGCCAAAATCTCAAAAGATATTGTTGATTTTCAAGATTAGAGAAAAGTGTCCCTGATTTACGAGGTAGGGTCGGGTAACCTGAAACAACCCTTTCTTGGCCCCATGCCGCATGATGAACCTTATTTAAGCAATTCACGCCTCTCTTTGCCCTTTTAGGACAGCATACATTGGTTATCATGGTGTACAAGCCCAGTACCGTTGAGTAACTAGTTTGCCAGAGCTGCATAAGTGCATTATGCTAACCCCCCTCCAGGAGTGTATCAAACCCTAGGGGTCGGTATGATGCAGCACTTGTCTACATTCATGCA
This sequence comes from Harmothoe impar, assembly GCA_947462335.1. Lineage (NCBI taxonomy): Eukaryota > Metazoa > Annelida > Polychaeta > Phyllodocida > Polynoidae > Harmothoe > Harmothoe impar. The sequence continues at coordinate 58,333,836 of OX381719.1, read as the reverse complement.
TCTTGTCAAAGGCTAATTAAAGCACAATGCTGGCCATAAAGGGTTAAGCCTTTAAGGAGGCATGCCGTTTAATGTTGACATTTGTTATCATGATACATCAATTCAGCCCCGTCAAGTAACTGGCATTGGTGCATCATGCCGACCCTTTCGGAGTGTCTTCACTCCATAGGATCGGCATGATGCATGAATGCAGCACTGGTGATTCTCTCACCAGGGCTGCATTCATGCATCATGACTACAAAGGGAATGATGCATCAAGGCATCATGCTGCCCATATAGGGTTAAAGCTTCTCACACCCTTTTCATGGCCTCGGCCCACAACTCTGGGGTCACTTTGGCCTCTGCACCATTCATTCACACTCCCCGATAAGGGAGTGCTCATTTTCTTAAACTGGGGTTGGGGGTCGGCGGTTTTTATGGACATGAGATGATTTCCCCAACGAGGGGGTGAAAAGGTTTTTCGTGCCCCTTAGATGGTCCAAAAAAGGTTGCAGCTGAGCTATAGTAACGCCTGGCATTTTAGCTGAAAGGGGTTGATATTTTTTTGGGCACCCCCCCGCCCTTTAAAAGGGTCCAATTTGTTTTGTCCCCCCCCCCTTGCTCTAAATGAGTTAAACAATTTCTTTTCCCCTCAAACCATCCCACTTGATCATTGTTAAAAATGTCCACTCCCTCTTGGGGTCTAGCAAAGGCTGTATTTCACAAGGAACCCATTGACCTGTTGCTCCCAATCTGGGCCCATTGCCAGGGCTGGCTATAAAGTCCCTCCCAGGGGCTTTAGAACCTTCATACCTGGTTGTCCTTACATAGAGGGCTGCTGATGTTAAAGGAACATCTAATTAATATGGGAAGCAACTTTCAGGCACGATCTCTCTCATTTGGATCAAAATTTATATAAACTATGGCTAACGCATCTAGAAAAGTTGGCCTAGGCTTATGCCAGAGGGTAATATCTCCCACTATCTCAGCTGTATATCTCCAAATGTTTGGTGAGCCAAGACTATTCTACCTATCGGTGGTCACAGTTTTGACAAATCCGGAAGTATTTTAATCTGTCCATGCACACAACTTATTATTGATCATTTCATTTCCTGGAATTAATTTTATGATGGGACAAGAACTTGTATTAAGGGCCCATCAGATTCAAACCAGATTTCTTAGAGGGCTGTTGAAAGAGCATTTACAGACAATTAAGAATTACCAAGAAGTTATCGTGCCTTTGATGCTCAGAAAATGCCCTCATGAGTTACTGAAGAACATTCAGATTTTAAGATCCCAATAAGCCTGTGGATTCTTGGGATATGCCCCCAGCCCCAATTCGTAAAATACAACAGAGATGGTATCGATTGGTGCAGTATTTGTTTATTTATGTAATTCAATGATGCCACTGCAAGTGTAGTGTATGCCAAAGTATTAGTCAAACTATTCATTTTCAAATGCAATATGTAGTTTTATTGGACCATTCCATCACCTTTGAGATGCCCTGATTAACTGACCTTCAAATACATAGAGAGGCGAAACAGTGTAAAAAGGGAGACCAGGTGGTCTCCAAAATGACTCCTCTGTTTAGGGGTGTCCAGGTCACCTAAGAGAACCTAGGTGACTCTCTGGCTGACCTAAGGGAGTCACCTGGGTGAGTCATATGACCCAGAGAGCTAGGCTCTGTGAGGCGACCTGGACTGCCCTAGAGAGGGGGCAACCTGAACTCCCTTTTGACGCTGTATCTTTTCTCTGTGTATTCACTGAGACACTATCATGGCATTATGAGCACCACAGTTGCCACAGTCTACCATTGCCGTACAGGTCTGCAAGATGCGAATGCATCAAAAGTGATAATTCTGATAGATGGGTCAACCATCTTCCGATTATACCTTCTGCTTCCTTGATGACCACCATCCACTGGGGTGCAATTAAGCTATTGGTAGGATCCTTTTCATTATAGATGAAATCTAAAAGATATGTCCTTTTTTTCTGTTATTGTTGGACTTTGAGGTTAAACATAACTACAATATTTCATATATATTTTCCTATCTATATTTTACATTGAAAGTACTGATATATATTAAGTGATTTATATAAATCTTTAAGTTATATTCATTTCAACTATTTTACACAAGTAACTAATGAGCAAGTGTCCTACTATTGTTATTTCAACCACAAGGTCCTATTCTTGTCTCACTTTTATATTAGAGTAAATACACATAGAATGTAACTGCTGCAATTCTAGGACGATCTATTGGTGGGAAGTAGAGAGTATCGTACCCCTTTATGGTTCAGGAGCCTTATGAGCACGTGACAGCCCTGCAAACAAGATCTCGGGCAGAACTCGTGCGGTTCTTGAGTCACAACTCGGGATCCCTGCAAAAATTGTGCACGTATCTGGCACAAGAATTTGTGAACAGCTTTTGACTGTGTCATATTTTGTGGAATTCCATGTTACTTATATCAAACAGAACTTGGGAATTGAATGTTCGCAACTGGGTAGAATCCGGGTAGGTCACAAAGACACAAGAAAGGCACGAGATATTCCCAAGAATTGTGAACATGTCCTTATTACAATCAGAACTTGGGAATTGAACGTTCGCAACTGGGTAGAATCTGGGTAGGTCACAATGACACAAGAAAGGCAAGGGAATTGAACGTTTGCAACTAGATAGAATTCTACCCAATTCCCGAGCTCTGTTTGGAGGGAGTGCATCTCGAAACAGAGCTTTTATGGCATTAAAAGCAGCAGCATCCTGCACTGAGTCCCAGGGAGAAGCTTCCTTCCTCCTACAAAGTGCTGCCCTTTGCAAGGGCTGGGAATATCTGGGGCATCCCGGAAAGAAATCCTAGATTCATGAACAGAATCCATTAACCCTTGTGAGTACTGAAGTGCTAAAAGATTACATTTGTTGGCATGATGCACCAATGCAGCCCTAACGAGTAACTTGCCAGTGCTGCATTGGTGCATCATGCAGACCCTACTGAGAAGTCTCAACCCCATAGGGTCGACATGATGCTTGAATGCAGCACTGGTGAGTTACTCGCCAGAGCTGCATTCATGTATCATGAAGAATAAGGGTATGATGCATTAAGACATTGCCATCCTTAAAGGGTTAATACGCCTCACATTTTCCTTAACACAAGAACGCCATAGTAATACATCACAATGGAAATAAAGTTTTATTTGTTAGAGTGTCTGAGTAAATCTACTTTTAATTAATGACACAGATTCCAGACATCAGTTGATGTCTCCCTGGAATGATGAACAGCATAGAGTAACAAAAGTTGGGGCACAGATCCCATGGAATATTCATGATGAAGACAGTAAAAGCAATACAGTAATAGGTATAGAGAGATCATAATGTAAAGACGTCTGGACTTGTATAGAAGTATTGACGTCAGTGAAGCTGCCTGCCTAAGACATTAGCTGTTGAATTGTCCTGTTGTATTCCGGTGTACCTGATATAGGACGGGTCCAAGATGTAATCATATTATGGCTACCATAGAAACTGCTGGTTGTGGCGATAATATGATATACATGGAAATGAAAAGGGAGGACTGGCCAACAATAGATTTCATATTGTCAGATTCTACCAGGCAGATGTTGTAAATCTTGTCTATTGCTGCAATGATATATGTATCATGATCCCTTGCCCACGAAAAGCTTGCTGTATATTTCATGAGCTTTGAGATAATATTGGAAAAACAAGTCTCTGGTCTGGTATGTCGGGGCTTGTCAATATCTGTCAGTCTATACTAAAACCTTAACACCATGCTGGACATTCGGTCCTGCAAATGTTTTTCTTTGCAGGCCTTGCTCAATTTTTGCAGGCCCGGATATTGGAGTACAATCTTGCTTTTTAAAAATGAAATATAAAACAAGTGTTTTTACTGTGAATGATAATAAATAGGGTTTCCCCTAAATGTTACAATCATATCAACTATTTTAGTATGTAAAATACTGAAGAACATTACAGAAAATATTCACACTTTCTGTTTTATGCTGTAGAAACCTTAATAATGGTCCGATTTACAAGCCGTAAAAAATGACATATAGGCAAAAATCTCTAGAATAGAGCCAACCATTCGTGCCTGCAGTAGCCCTCTATCTGCCAGACCGGCAGACTTTTTGCCGGCTATAGCCGGTGTCCGGCAGGTTTTAGTATAGACTGATCTGTCAGTCACTTTCTCTACCTGTCTCTACCCCTCACCCTCTTTACCCCTTTTCTCTTCTATCTGGACCTACACTGAAAAAGTAAACTTCTGTGCAGACTCTTCTAAGTGACAAGGAAGCAAGTCTACTGCTGGGAGTTGTCTGACAAAAAAAATCACTTAGCATTTGCCAGCTTAAGACCCAAAATTTACCAGCTTTAGACCCTGCACTGCACCAGACCTAGTAATAAAGGATCAGCGTGATATTTGAATGCAGGCTTAGCGAAAAGACTCTCCAGGGTTATATTCATACATCATGCTGACAAAAGGTACAAAGCATATTAATAGCGGTATGAGCCATTAGAGTGACAACCAAGATCGTGAATTTGACGCCCTAGACTTGTAACTTGGAGGGGATCACCATCTGGGCTAACATTGTGAGTCAGATAAGCCTAGTATCTTTTTGTGGGATGGTAGCCTGGTAGGTCGCCAGATGGACAACTATTAGCTTGTTTATTTTATAACAATGGCTGAAGATACCCTAAAGCCTTTTCATAAGACGACTATTTGACAACCTTAGATGTTCTTACATTATCAGTGTATATTTGGGCTTCACATTATGGTTGTAGGTCCTCTAGTTCCTTATTGCCCAGCTGCTCCCTGCTTTAGTTATCCAGTCCAATCCCAACCTCATACAGCAGTCCCACACCTTCAGCATTGAGCCCCTGCAGCAAAGTGATCTTTATTTGAGCAATTTCAGCTCCCTTAATGCTCCTCACACCCGTCTAGTGGCCCCGGACTCAGGTATCGGGTCCCTGCACCATTCATCCCTGTGACCCATGTGTCAATTAGGTGGGAGTCCACAGCCAAGGCGGCATGTGTGGGGACTGTACCAAATACTAATGTCCCGGTCAACATTGCTTAGTGGGACCCATATGGGTTTTTTACTTGGGCAAGCCAATTTGCCTGGGTTATGGTCCTTATGTCCAGGGCTATAAGATTCAGAATCAAAGTGCCAAACTTGAGCCCAGATCTATTTCACTGGCTGGTAGTTCATTTTAAACATCACTGTTTCAAAAGAATTGGCATGGCTATTTCGCTTTTATTTTCTGTTTTGAGCATGATTTATTATTAGCTTGAGATATCATTGTTTCCATTATCCACCTGTTCTAAGGCACAAAACTTGAGGTCTGATTAGGGACAATGATTTCGAAAGGTGAAGGAAGATTTATAGTAATATTTGGCTCTACACTAGTGGTCTATGTGTTATGGAATCTGTCTCGTTCCACCATGCAATATCTGTAGCTTTTATAAATGGAACTCATTCGATTTTGATTATCCCTCCAGATCTTAGAATCAGTAGAATGTCCTCTAATCCTGATAGAATTAGGGCTCCCATGTGCCACTACATGTCTATGTAAGAACTATGTGGGGAAAGTTATGGGACACAAATACTGCTCACCGATTGGGATTTAGTGACGAAGGATTCACATCAATTAAAACTGCTTAGCAGGCCATTGGCTGAATATCTAAAAGCATTCAGTAATTACATAAATCATTGGGGAATCGAAGGGCTGACATCGACCCTTTAAAAGACACCATGTCACTAAAAGATGCCATTTGTCATCATAATGCACCAATGCAGCCCTGGCGAGTAACTCACTGGTGCTGCATTGGTGCAACATGCAGACCTGTCAGGAGTGTCTCAACCTCATAAGGTTGGCATGATGCATGAATGCAACACCAGCGAGTCATTCGCCAGGGCAGCATTCATGCATCATGATGACCAAGGGCATGATGTCTCATGCTATATTAAAGGGTAGATTGGTAGGCCGTACCTATTTGGTAAAGACCTTGCAGATTTAAAAACTTCGCCTCTATAATTAAATTCCCTCCTACTGTAATTTACAGCTGTCCTTATCTGATATTAATTGTGTCAAAGCCGGCTGGAATTACAATGTAAATGGATTAGTAATTTCATTTGAAAATAATGTCAATTATCAAAATTCATGAGTTAACCTCACTCACAGGAGGCGCCAAATGCCGGCTTGGGATAGAAATAATCTGAACAATGAAACATATTTGTGGTATGACCCTGAATAGTAAGCGAGTTGACACTATCCTGACTACTACCAGTTTGTTGATGTGCCATGGCATGAACTACTTCATTCAGCTATGCTGCTGCTCAGACTTCACTGATAATCTTAATGCTCCAGGCCTTAGTCTGTAGTGACTATCCTCAGTGAGTGACAGGGTTATTGGTCAGATTGAGGAGCTGATATTCAAAAAGACTAAGACAAAACAAAATATGACCAAGGCCTAATGCCCATAGGAATGGAATGAAAGTGGGTCGGTCAATAATGACTATACCTGATGGTATTAACTAACTATCAACTAACTATGGCTAGGGAGCCAAAAATTGCTTTTTGCTATTGACTAACATGTGGAGTTCAAAGCTTATCAGTGTAGTCTTTTTGCTGCTGCTGTGCCACTTACATGTGGGGCTGATCACTGCCATACACCAGTGTAAGCTCACTGCACTGCTTAACCTTAGATCCATACCCTTGATAATGGCTGAAAATGGCCACATTGTGCCCCTACTTGTGGGGCAATGTTTTACCTTTATCACATCATGTTAGATAAAGAGAGGTTCAGGAGCATTGTTCAGGACTTTCACAGTAGTTACTGCTGCAAAGGGAATTCTCCAAGCTGCACTCCCCACTCTCCAAAGAGAATGTATAGTAATACAATGATACACATAAATCAGATGTGACTGATGCGGATATGTTAAGGTGATTTTCCACAATACACTGCCATATCACTGATAAAAAGAGACCTCTATTTGAAATTTCAAACTCATGAAGAATAGCTAACAACTGTTATCAATTATATCTGAATGCCACACCTTCCAATGGCTGGCCACAAAATGTGAATCCGCAGACCAAAGCAGCTAAAAGGTTGTGTGTTGTGAGATTTTACAGTATGATTGTCTGGATATGCAAACCAATTATGAGTGATTGCACAAAATGTAATATCATTATTATACTTCTCACAGCCAGGTTATCTGTAGGCATTGCCTAAGGATGTATTAGAATTACTACAGTTTTAATTCTTTGAGGATGGTATGTCACTAAAAGATTACATTTGTCATCATGATGCACCAATTTAGCCCTTGCGAGCAGCTCACCTGTGCCGCTTTAGTGGATCATGCTGACCCTCCGGGAAAGTCTCAAACTCATAAAGTTGGCATGATGCATGAATGCAGCACTGGCGAGTGACTCACCAGGGCTGCATCAATGCATCATGACAACCAAGGGCACGATGCCTGAAAGTTTCATGCTGCCCTTAAAAAGGTTAATGAAAGGAATCCTGAATCAAGGTAGATATCTAATCTGCTAGACGAAAAGATCAGACAATTTTAGGATACTCGGGAGTTGCCCATCACATAATACCTCTGTCGTAATGTATCAGTCTGAATGCAAGCTGATTCATAACAGGTAAATGTGATCAGTTTGTCTGGAGGCTGATTCACAAAAATAAATTGCATGTTATGATTTAAACATTATTAAAATTGGAAATTTCTATTTTGAATAGAGTAAAAAAGAGTGGGTATGGGGTTTTATGAGAAATGTCAGTTGTAAATTGGACGTGTTATGGTGTGTAATACCTATGTTTAGAATCCATGTATAATGCAATGTACCTTTGTTTCACAAAGTATTTTAGCATGCAAATGCATGTTCAAAAGTGTCTTTAAAGGTCCAAGAAAAAGGTGTCCAATAAGCTAAATTGTTTGTGATTCTCTGTTCATGAATGCACATAAAAACAACAAAAATGCCTCTTTGACAAAATGTATTTTTCATTTCAGATGATGTCCAGGAGGTAATGTATTGTTGACAAAATTTCCTGAATACTACAATATTTGTCCCATATGGTTTAACTTAGTGAATCAGCCTCCTAGTAATCTTAGCTTTATTGTTGCCTGTAATGCAGTAGGCTAGGAATTACAAACATATTTCAAATCTTTGCTATTCAACAAACTTTTATAGCTACTGAAATGTGAAATTTGTCCGCGAAAAGTGCATATTTTCACAACCATTTTGGCCCCATGGTAAAAAACAGATTTAAATAAAAATGCCCTTGTCATGTTTGTGTCATGAATGATGTGCAATCTCTATCCAGTGACCTCCTGCTGGATATATGAGTCAAGTCCTGTTGCATACACCATCTAAATTATGCATTGTTTTAATGTAGGGAGCTCTCCTAACTTGAAATATGAGGAGACATGGATCAAAGTCCTATCATTATATTCTTTACCACCTCACGCAAAGGCCTTTGGAGCCATTATCATAAAAATATCTCTTCGGCAAGATCTTCTCTCAGGAAACATTTTTATGAAAAGAGCAAGGCTCATAACTTATACAAAACATTTTGCTAATGGAACTTCGGCCAACTAAGCTCATAAATTTCCTATATAACTTCGGCTGATAGAGCCCAGTGGATTGTGGCCATTAGTAGATGTACGACAAGATCTGGCAGTTTGTGATTATCATTAGGGTTAGGTTTCATCAAGTAAGGATGTTTGTTCTTATTTTATGCTGGAGCAGCTACTACCTATTTGTTAACCCTTCAATGTCAACAGCATGCATTAATGTGCCATATCCTGGCACGTATGGGATAGCTCTCCCCGGTGAGAGGACAAAATTTAGAGCATTATCTTAATCAGATAATTAAGATGATCTTACTTGTCTTAACTTTTTAAGATTTACAATCTTAGACTATCTTAAAAGTATTACTATTACTATCCAGTATGTAATGGGGGGCTCTGCCTCCCAACCCCCATTTTTCTTCTTCATTTTCTTCTATTTTAATCCTATCTTATGCTATCTTAATTCTTTTTCATCTATTTCAGTCCTCTCTTAAACTATCTTAATCCCATCTTAAGACTTATCTTAGACTATCTTAAAATTATTACTGCCTGCTTTTAAGATACTGTCCCAAAATAAGACACTGAATTAAGATATTAAGATTGAAGATTAAGATAACGCTCTAAACGTTTGTCCTCTCATCTGGGAGAGCTATCCCATATTTGCCATATCCTGGGTAGCCGTAACAGATAAAAGCAGATTTGGTAATTCTGTATGATCATCATCTTCAATCCTCATGATGCCCTGGTGCATTATGAGGATATAGGGTATAATGCATTAACCCTCATGCATGAATGAAGCCCTGGCAAGTATCTCGCCAGTGCTTCATTCATGCATCATACTGACCTTATGAGGTTGAGACACTGCTGAAGAGTTAGCATGATGCATCAATGCAGCACTTGCGAGATACTTGCCAGGACTGCATTGGTGCATAATGACAACAATTGTCATCTTTAAATGACATGCTGTCATTTAAGAGTTAAATCACTTTGGGGTTAATGATTCTGACTGCCTTTCTATCTGATTGATAGTTACATGGTGTGAGTGCAGTAAAGGCATCTAGCAGCCTCATAATGAGAAACAATGTAATTTCAACAAAGAACCATTGATAGATGGTGGGAAGACTACTTGTGTATTGAACATTAACACACCCCCTAGTGCTACCTTCATAGTTGTTAAAGCCCCACCTGCCCTATATAAAGCCCCTAGTACCCACCCTGGTTCCACTCCAATTATTGCTGAAGGGGAAGGAACAGGTGGGATACGATTGGTATTGAGATTGGTGTTGTTCATTGTTCAGATTAATGATTACAGCCAGTGGACACAAAATTGAGTTCAATGTTAAAGCAACATTGACTCAACATTGAATTTATATAAACAACTATTTATCAATGTTGATTCAATATTCTCTGCCCCCTGGGTCTGTGAAAGTTGTGTATATGTGATGTAGATAGATCAGAGGTGAAATTCATATGATAGTATACTAACCGTTTAAGGATGGCAAGATATGCCTTAATGCATTATGTCCTTTGTCGTCATGATACATGATTTCAGCCCTGGCAAGTAAATCGCAAGGGCTGCACCATGTCAACCTTATGAGATTGAGACATTCCACAAGGGTCGGCATGATGTACCAGTGCCGACAAATGTCATCTTTTAGCAACATCAGTCCTTAAATGGTTAAATACTGAATATCCATTATGAAGAAAATAACATAAAATAATTATACTATTACAAATAGTGTCCTCTTTGAAGGATGTGTTTACACCAACATTGAACTATGCATGCTCTATGATTATGATGAAGAGACATCTGGACTTGTATAGAAGTATTGACGTCACTACAGCGGCCCGTCTTAGACATTAGTTGTTGTATTGTCCTGTTGTATTCCTGTGTACCTGATGTAGGATGCGTCCAAGATGTAATCATATTATGGCTACCATAGAAACTGCTGGTTGTGGCTACAATACGATATACATGGAAATGAAAAGGGAAGATTGGCCGACAATAGATTTTGTATAATATGAAACCGATGTTTTTGATCTTGTCACGTGCGGCAATGATGTATTCAAATTTATACATAAATTTATTTTCTTAATTATAGATCCAAAAGAACTCTCTGTAAACTGGAGGAGCAGAATTAATGCTGTGCTAAGAATTATATTTCTTTTTCCTTATTTTTCAATTCATGGCAGGTCCCTAGATTAAAACAGCCTATTAAGATGATGTAAGAGGGAAACTTTAAAGATTATAGAATCAGCAGCGATTCCAACGCCACCATCAATAGTTGAGAAAAATATTGTGGGAGGTTGTTTTACCTTTCACCTGTTTTGCATGTGTTTCTATTGTGATGGAAGTTTGAATGGCCCAGTTGTGAACTATGAACATAAAAAGTAGAAACAGTATTTTGTCACAGGCGTCTGATATTACAAATCCGATGATATTAAATTTTGAGCAATCAATCATAATTGGCCATGGTATGCATATCTTTGCAATCATTTTGTAGAAGGTCACAGCTCATGAGCTTATTCTCTTTGGTCTGCAGATTCACATAAAGTAGCCATCTATTGGAAGGTGTCACATTCATATAATACTTGCTAACAGTTGTTAGTTATTCCTCATGAGTTTGAAACTTCAAATAGAGTGAGGTGAGGGGAACCACCTTCACATATCCACAATGGTCACATTTTTTTTCATGCGTACCGTTGTATAACGATACATTATTGCTAAGGAGTTGATGTGTGTGTGCAGGGGGTGGCTTGCAGAATTCCTTTCACTGCAGTAACCCCTGCCAAAGCTGTTCCCATTCATGAACAATTCTCTTGAACCTCTGCTATTTAACATAATGTGATGAAAGTGAAAATAACCTCTCATGTATGTGGAAGGGCACAATGTGTCCATTACGCCCATTATCAAAACTATAGATCTAAGATGGTTAAGCAGTGCAGTGAGCTCACACTGGAGTGTAGCAGTGACCAGGGTCACATGATAATAACACAGCAGTATCAAAGCAACAAAGCAACGGAACACGCGGATAATCTTTGAACTCGCGATAGTCAATAGCGGCCAACCTGTATATCTAGTCATTTAATGGCTCCCTATACTGCCCACCATGGTCAGTAGTGACCAACCACCATTAGTCATTCCATTCCTACGAGAATTAGGGATTAGGCACATTTTGTTTTGCGTTAGTTATATTTAAATATCAGTTTTTCATTCTGACCAATATCCCTATAACCAACCTGGGATAGTCACTACTGACTAGAACCCTTAGCAGTTAGATATCAGTGCAGCAGACCTCAGCTGCAGAGCTTAATAAAGTGGCTCATGCCATGGCCAATCGGCAAACTTGTGGTGGTCAAGATAGGTCCAAATGCTTACAATTAAGGACCGTACCTTCAGTGTGTTTCATTGTTCAGATATCATCCAAAGCCCACTTTAGGTGCCTCCTGTGAGTGAGGTTAACTCATGAATTTTGATAATTGACATTATTTTCCAATGAAATTACTAATCCGTTTTCATCGAAATTTGAGCCAGCTTTGACACAATTAACATCCCCACAATGACAGCTGTAAATTAGATTAATGATAAAATAGGAGGAAATTCAATTATAAAACGACCGTCTTTAAATCTATATACTACGTTTAGATATTCAGCCAATGAGCTGCTTAACAGTTTTAATTGATGTGAATCCTTCATCACTAAATCCCAATCAGTGAGCAGTATTTATGTCCCATACCTTTCCCCAAGTAGTTCTTATACAGACCCGTGTTGGCACATGGGAGCCCATATTCTATCAGGATTAGTGCAAATTCTACCAACTCTAAGATCTGGCAGGATAATCAGAACGGAATCGATTCCACTTTGTAAAGCTACAGATATTGCATACTGCATAACACACTTTCATACAGCCAAATGTAACAATTAATCAACTTTTACCTTTTGTGATCTTTGTGCCAAGCTGCCCAACTCAGACCTCAGGCTATTTGCCTTAGAAACAATGATGTCTCAAGCTAATAATTAATTATGTTCAAAAGGGTAAACGGAAATCAAAAAAGCCGTTTATTCTTTTTATTCAGTCAGGTTTAACAATAATAATCGCCATCTAACCGGCCCAGGGAAAATAGCCTGTGGTTACTATTTGGTAACTGCTACCTGGGTAGAGTCAGCCATGTTAAGTACTTATTGAGAGTATTTCTCATAACATGTACACAGAAAATCCACTAGTTTAAGAGGTTAATTAATAGTGGCTATCCCATGTTTGTCATAGGAGTGTACTGGATTAGACAAAATGCAAAAAATGACTGAGAGACCCATAGTCATATTTTGGCTATATTCCAAACCTATGTTGTCAGGTCAGTCAAAATGACTGTCCCACCTTTGTCTTTTCATTTTAAGGCATTTTACAGTTAGTCATTCTGACTAAGGTATCAGTTCTGCCTTTGTCATTTTTGAATATAAGTTTGTCATTTTGACTAATGAAGGACGAAACTGGGATAGCCACTTTTGACTAACCTCTTGATTTCTTGATCAGTGCACATGCCACCTTGGCTGTTGGCTCCAACCTAATTGACACATGGGGACTGGGTTGACTGGTGGAGGGACCCGATACCTGAGTCCGGGGCCACCAGACGTGTGTGAGAAGCATTAACAGAGCTGGAAATTGCTCAAATAAAGATCACTTTGCTGCAGGGGCTCAATGCTGAAGGCCTGAGACTGCTATAGGAGGTTTGGGTGGGACTGGATCCCTAAAGCAGGGAGCAGCTGGGCAATAAGGGACTGTAAGACGTAGAACCATGTATGACACCCCAGTGTAGGTCCAGATGAAAAAGTAAACTAGTCTCCAGACTCTTCTAAGTGACTGTCATAAAATAAACGAGGCAAAGGTTGTCTAACCTACAAGGTTACCATCCCAAGAACCTGTCTCCAAACTGGTCTAAGTGACAAGGAATCTGTGTGACCACTTTTGATCCATCCTGACCATTTTTCAGAAATAGGCCGGCACCATGCACAGTTCAGTTATTACATTACCTGTCATATTTGTATCATGTAGGTCCCTATGGCCCTCCAACATAATCCAAACAACAGGACTGGCCTACCAACACAACCATATATGTGTGCCCATCTACTCAGTGGCCTCTCTCTGACCGGTCAGACAGAGGAACATATTTTCCTCTCTCTGACCAATTTTTACACACATTGATCAGAAGATAGTCCTGAAATACCATGCATCATGGGTAAAGTTTGTTTCTTCCTGAATAGTACATCAATATGGCTTTCGATTGACATTGATAGAAATATGAAAGAATAATACTGGCGGGCACTAGAACCCTATATTAGAATTCCTCTCTCTGACCGGTCAGACAGAGGAACTACTTTCCTCTGTCTGACCGCTTTTTTACACATTGATCAAATGACAATTATGAATAACCATTGATCCCAATAGCATAATGTAGTATACACATGGACAGATGATGCATTTTGGAAAGTATATGCACTGTAATTTGAATGGACATTATGGTCGGCTACTCAGGAGAAATATGTAACATTTGTGAATGTTTCAGACTGCTAGAAAGTGAAAAAACCGAGAAAATCTCATATTTCAAGGTGCCTGGGAAGGAAGAATGAGATGCATCATGTGTAAACTTTGTTTCTTCCCAAATGGTGGAACAATATGTCTTTCAATTGACATTGATAGAAATATGAAAGAATAATACTGGCTGGCACTAATGCCATATATTAGAATTCCTCTCTCTGACCGGTCAGACAGAGGAACTACTTTACTCTGTCTGACCGCTTTTTTACACATTGATCAAATGACAATTATGAAATACCATCAATCCCAATAGCACAATGTAGTGTACACATGGACAGATGAAGGGTTTGGTTAATCTTTTTGACCAGAATTTCCATTGTCATATATGGTATGTTTCTCAGGAAAAACAGGCAAAGTTTGGAAATATCTTAAACTGCTACAGGGGGAAAAAAAGAGAGAAAATCTCATATTTCAAGGTGCCTGGGAAGGAGAAATGAGATGCATTGTGACCAAAGTGTTTTTTTCCTGACTAGTATATCGATATGTGGTCCAGTTGACATTGATAGAAATAGAAAAGAATAATACTAACTGCCAGTAGAGCCTTAAATTAATAATTCCTCTCTCTGACTGGTCAGACAGAGGAATAACTTTCCTCTGTCTGACCGCTTTTTTACACATTAGTCAAATGACAATTATGAAATACCATCAATCCCAATAGCATAATGTAGTTTACAAGTGGGCAGATGAGGGATTTGGGCAATTGTATGGACGAAAATCTCCATATACATATATGACGGGTTACTCAGGAAAAATATGCAAAGTTTGGAAATATTTCAGACTGCTAGAAAGTGAAAAAAATGGAAAAAACTGAGAAAATTTCATATTTCAAGTTGTCCAGGAAGAAAGAATGGGACGCATAAAGGGTAAAGTTTGGGTTTTCCTGAATAGTATATTAATATGTCCTCCAACTAACATTGATAGTAATAGGAAAATATAATATGGGCTGCTAGGAGAGCCTTAAACTAGAATTCCTCTGTCTGACCGGTCAGACAGAGGAACGGTCATCAACATAGTCAACTTGCAATAGTTGACATGGCTGCCATAGACATGTATAACTACAACCAACCATCCAGTAGTGTCCACCCACACCTCTAGTTAACAAATATAGGAGTATTTGACAATATACCAAATTTACTCTGGGCACCCCCGACCACCTGAGTTGCATAACGTTCATGAGAATCAGTACTCAGGCTAGCTGGAGTTGTCAGATAAAAGACCCACTAGGCATATGCTAGCCCAAAACCCGACATTTGCCAGCTCCAGATTCTATTTGGGGGATGATAACCTGATAGGTTAAACAACCTTTAACTAGTTCATTTTGTTACAGTCAGATAGAAGACTCTGGAGAATTTTTCAGTGAACAGAAAAGAGGTCAAGAGGGTGAGGGGTAAAGACAGGTAGAGAAAGTGACTGACAGACAGTGACAAGCCCTGATATAGATACCAAACCGGAGAGTTACTTATCCAATATCATCACAAGAAATATACAGCTTTACGTGGACGAGGGATCATAATGGAATATCATTGCACTAGACAAGACATCTCCTTGGTACAATACAAAATCTATTCTTCCCTTTTCATTTCCAAGTGTATTAATAATACCTTTTTTTACGAAATTTCTTTTAGCATCACAACCCATGTCCAGAAGGTAATGCATTGCTGACGTAGCTGCCTGAATACTAACATATTTGTACCATATGTTTGGACTTTATAAATCAGCGTCCTGGTAATGACATTTTAAGTAAATTAGAGCTATTTTTATTTTTTATATAAAATAGCTAATTTCATCTTTTTTTTTGGTATCCGGTCCTGTGGAAATCTGTCCAGCCCTGTGAAAACTACAAACTGCAGGACCAAATGTCCAGCATGTTGAAAGCAATCCCTGTTGTGCAATACACTCCTGACGTATAGTATTTGTGATGAGTGACGCGGCAGGAGGCAATGAAATGCCTCATGGCCGTTATTATTGAATATCTCCACACAATGCCCCCACCCTGTGGCACCAGGCTGAACTCAATCTTGGACACCCATATCAACACTGCTCCATTCCCTAAGGTGGGTCAATCTCTTGGTGTAAAAGTAGCTAGATCTTTCATCATTCTTTGGCGCAGTAGACGGAAATGACATCAGATTGACCCACCTTATCTTCACTTGCTAATTATTGGTGCCACCAAGCTGATCACAACTCATTCGTTACAATATTCCATAAATCTATTAGTATGCACACAAAATCAGCTCAGGCGTGAATGCAATAGTTTTTACAGTTTTACATTTGGTCAAACCATTACTATTTATGAGAAATCCTGATTGAGAGTTAGTATTTTTTTTAAAGTTCATAAGAGTGTTTATCATCGCTCTGTAATTTTTTACAAATACAAAGAAATCGGCAGTAAGATGATTGACCAAAGTTGTTGGTTATGTCACATGATGTAACCTATAACCCAAGCCTACAACAAAAGGCTACGACCAATCGTGGCTGTCTTGAGTACCATACCCTGGCTGACCATGTCCATTAGGGCCATTTTCCATTGGCCAATTTGGAGCTGATCGGCAGGTGGAGCCATAACAAACTACTGGTATGTGCACCCTGTGTAGTATAATTGTTGTGGCTCTACCTGCCAATTGTCTGCCGATCACCTCCTTATCCGTTAATGTAAAATGGCCCTTAAAAAGCAGTTTGGTGTTAGTTTTGAGAAAATTAATTGGTGATAAATGATTGTATGGACGATGCTCCTATTCTATATATGATAATGCCATCTCTCTGACACTGAGAACAAAGGTTCTTTATGGTATATAAAATATAATGATTGATTAATAAGTGACCTGCTGATGCATCTATAGACCCATAGATGATGATATCTAGACACATGAATTGCACTCTTCACTCAAAATGTTAACTTGTCTCCAGACTCTTCAAAGTGACGATCATAAGATAAAGGAGTCAAAAACATGTCTAAGTGACAAGGAAGTTGGTCTTTTAGCTGGGGATAGAAGACCCACTTGGCATGTGCCAGCCCAAAACCCGACATTTGCCAGCTCCAGATATGATTTGTGGAATGGTAACCTGATAGATTAGACAACTTTTGACTTGTTTATTTTATGACCGTCACTTAGACGAGTCTGGAGAAAAGTTTACTTTTTCAGCATTGGCAGCTGCTTGGCATTGACTGCAGAACCCGCCTATCATTCATATAGATATAGGTCCTTTGGCAGGAATTGGACAGCATTGTCCTCGTCTGGCCAATCTGTAGGAACTCTCACACAGAAAATCTAAAAGCCCCGGCCTTTAGTCTGTATTAGCTACCCAGGGTCGGTCATAGGGGCATTGGTCAGGCTATTCTAGAATGACTGAGGCAAAATAACATATGACTAATGCCTTACACAAAGGCCCAACATTCAATGAAATGGAGAAGACTAAGATAAGTTGGTCAGTACAACCTTACAATATCGACTAACCTTGGTTAGTCGGATAGGGAACCAACGATGCCTGACTTGGCTAGGCACAATAGTGATTGAGGGATTGGTCATATAGGAAGCCAACAATTGTCAGTGCAGGGTGAAGTGAGGACTGTTGTGTTCTGTAATGTCCATAGGATATAAAGTGTCCATATCACACCATGGCATGAACACCACAGCCCTCCATCACAAAGCCTCCACAAAATACCATTTGTCCACATTGAACTTCACAAGATGTCCACAAGATAAATATGTTATGCTTTCACAAAGATATCTGAGAGCCGACACCGCAAGTGACCAAGTGATTTTCCATTTGGACGGATGGCAGTGCCTAGTGATACCTTTGTCCCTAGTGTAACTCTCTGCACATCCCGTTCATCGCCAAACCTCTGCTAATATTGGCCAGGAAAATGGTGCTAATATCACTCAGTAGTCGCTACCCAAGCTGGTCCTGAGGGACATCACTATCTCTCTGGGTATCCCCTTTTCTCACTTTGGTTGTAAAATACCGTTAACACATAGTGCTCAGGGAATTCTAAGAATTTAAGCATCAAAATTAGGATACTACCGTAAATCCCTGTCTACTACCCATGGGTTGTATACGGACCTCACTCAGCTTTCAATTAATACCAAACATGTCTAAATATGGTATTATGAGGGGTTTTATCAGTATAAAACAACACAATTTTCAGATCCAAAAACCGGTTATAGGATTTTCCTGAGTTGAGGGTGTGGGTTATACATGAGATGACTGTAGCATTCGGACATTTACAGTATTTACAATTTTCCTGAGGAATTTGATTTGTATGAAATCAGAGTATTTACCACATATATAGCTTAAAGGCCATTAACCTCAGGGATCAGAACTGGTCGAGGTAGCAGTTTTAGTGTTTACTCTGGGATACGCCGTAATTGCCCGCCTTGCTGGAACAAACATGGGCACATTGTGGGGTGTGGACAACCAGGGGAGATGAACTGCTGCTGATGGGGTACACTGATAATCTTTAAACTCCAGAACGTAGTCAATAGTGAAGGACCTAGTTTGTTATTTTTCTTGGCTCCCAATATGACTAACCATAATTAGGCAATGCTATCAGGTGTAGTCAGTAGTGACCTGACAGTATTAACTAACCTCAGTTGGTCATAAAGGGAGCCAAAAATGACAAACTTGGGTAGGCACTATCCTGACTGATAGATTGGTCGCATAGAGAGCCAAAGCATACCAGTGTAGGATGGTACAGGATATGAGGGGGGTGTGTGGGCTGGGCGGCCTGTCCTGGCATCTAGTCGCATGTCTGCTGTGGACCGCATGCTATTTAGGCCAATTCAATGAGCGGGTTGAATGAAGCTGCCAAGCGTCAATGAGCAAACACCTGGCAGCACCCAACCAAGGCCGATAGCCAATTAGGGCTGTCCTGACCAATGCATTTTGGGAAAAGGACAGAAACGGGCTTCCCCCGGGTGAATCTATTAGGGTTTCACTCCCGGGCAGGCTGGGACAGGGCCTGGACAAGTGCTGTGGTTGTAGTCTAACTAAGGGAGTGATCATTTGTTAACAACAGGGGGGATGTGGCAAAAAAAGATGTATCCCCTTGACTGGGGGGGGGGGGGGTAAACAATTTTTGGGGGAGGGGGTGATTGGGTCAAAATATTTAACCTGTTTTGAGTCAAAAAGCCTGTGCATTATTATGGTTCAGAGGGCTCCCGCGCGCACCCTTGGGCGGTAAAAAATGTTGTCACCTCGTCCGGCTGGGATGTAAGCAATTTCACACGCTCCTCCCAAAAACCCACTACTGCCCATCCCCTGTTGTTAAGGTCTGTCTAGTAGCAGCAATGTCACTCAGTTTATACCACAGCGGGCACGGAGAATGAAGAATTTCACACCTCTTGTATACTGTATACAGATAGTGGCATAAAGTAGTTATAGGACTAGTACCAATCTGTAGGGGTATGCAGTGAGGGAGCCTATACTGTATTTGACATTCAGATTGGTACACGTCCTATAACTACTATGTAATTGCTCTAAAGTAGCCAGTTTTATAAAAGAGACCAGCATTTCCGCTGCCCGCGATAGTAGCCCGTGAAAATTGGCAGTGTTTGTCTACCCCACTTTGCCAACTGTTGTATGTCCTGTGTTTGCCGTGTAGGGAATCATGAAGTATCCCTATCTACATACCAACCTGATATCAATGCAATTGTATCTATATATTGAGGAATTACTAAATATGAACTAGTAATTGTCTGTCTGAGGGTATGTACTGATATAATTGATTATTGCCACGACCCCCATTATGAGTAATATGTACCTAAGTATTCGGGTGAGAAAGGAGCACTGTTGTCGCTTTGTACATAATGACTGATTTGTGAAAGACTCAATTTGTATTGTGTGAAATTCGGTCAATAAACCTTACCAAAACTCATAATACTGCATGGTGGGAATGCCTTAGCCTATCTGGGTAGCAACGTGTTTTATTAGTAGTTGTAAACAGCAATGAGATACCATTAGCTCTGTAGGGGATTCCCTTGGTACAACCTTCAGGACTTGTACTTTGGTGCGTGGTCAGGGCTGGGATAAGGCCAAAAAGAAGAAAGTTTTCAGGTTACCCGACCCTAGAAAATCAGGGCCAACCCTAGGGTTTTTATCCAAGTTTGAAAACCAATTCAAGTTTTAGGTTATTTGGGGCTACTTCAGGGTCAATGTGGTAATCTAAGAGTCAAGGCCATCATCCCAGAGTCGTCACTAAAGTTTGCAAGTCAAAAATCTGACCTACCGACCCTAGATTTTCAGACCATGAAACCTTCAACACACCCTCTTCATTATGGCATAATCAGCATACTACTATTAAGATAGAGAGACTCATTGTTCCTGACATATACACATTAGAACATACTCCCTAGACTTTTAGAGTGTCTGAGGGTCAAATATTATTCATTTGCTACCAACAAGGGGGTGGGACAGCATCTTCCTGGCTACAAGTTGTTCCTTTGTTTCATTTGCAGTGATATTTACACAGATAAAACTGATGGAAAATTGAGAGGACATTTTGCAGGTACCTAATAGGTGTATATATGTGTTTCTATTTTGCATTTCATGAAAAAAATGGTAAATTTAATTTTATTGTGAACATTATAGGAGGCATTATATATGTATCATAATCTTTATTCCAATGTGGCCCGCTTTACTGATTTGATATGCATCATGAATTATGGACGCTCATGTTTCTCCAATGTTTATTGAGGATTCAATCCCTCATTTTGTGTCTGTGCTGTGAGAATCCCATGAAGATCAATGTCAGTCCATCTCCAAGTCTGATTGGAAAATAATTGATGGTTTTTCCATGTTGAAGGACAATGAGCGATGTCCAAATCAATCAATTGGGCCCTGCTGGAGGGTTCTCAGATGCTGAATTCATGACATTCCATTTGTCATATTGGGGTTAGATACATTGCGGGCCCACTTTTTTTACAATATGTGTACAATTAGCTAGTTCATTTAGCGGAATTATTTTCAAAATAAGACCAGATTAACACTCATCCTTTATAAAAATGAGAACTTCATACTCCCAAGGGCACTGATGTTTTGAATTTGTTGTCTGTCAATGGGCATTAGCCTATAATAAAAACAATGGTAAGACCCATTCTTTTCTTTTTATATCTCATAAGCCATTCAGTAAGCTGATCCAGCCTACTTATGGCTAAGATGTACTTGAGAGCTACAATGGGACTAAGCCGCTTCTACCATATATGTAATGCCTTCCAAAAGTGAAACCGTCCTGTATTCATGCATTCATGGGATACCAGATTACTCACACCCATTAAACCACAGTGTAATGTAAAGATAGCAGTGGGAGGGTTCTCTTATAGATGTACAGTGATTACTGTTATCTGAACATACTGACGGCTGTACACGTGGGTATGGATTACTGGTGTTTACTGGGGTGGTGGGTGGTGGGTGGGAGGAGGCTGCTGCCGATACTGTTGGGTACTGCTGGGACAGTTCTGAGAAAGGAATCAGTTTTTTTTTACCCTTTAAGCATGGCATAATACCTTAAAGGCGCAATTCTATGTACCCCTTAAGCGACAGTTGACCAGAAATCAGGACAGGTACTCAGCCCTATAAATAGGGGCTGTGGGGGGTCTAATGCATCATGCACTTGGTCTTACAGAACAAACTTTGTTTTTCTCATCAATTCAAGCTAATACTACAATTATTAATCAGCTGGATTATTTGTCATCCTTTAAGATATGAGCTACGCGATTACCCTATTGGTTTGCATCAGAGGAAGTCGGAATATAACGGATAAAAACATTCTATTAGTTCATCCATGGTAGTAGCTTTTCCGTTGGTCTCATTAACAATGGAATTTAAACATCAAGTATTTTCAGTTAAAAAGTCTGGTCACAGAAAATCTACTCTTTTGGTGAGCAATTGTAACCTGACAAGGTCCCTGTGGGGAACCCCGATAGTTTGGGTACTGTTATCACTGTCATTGCTATTGACTTGAGCCACACAGTGACTTTTTGTGCAAGTCTTATCAGTCCTTCCCCACTGCTCTGGCCAGAGCCTGACCTATGACTGCTTTTGTTACCTCTCACACTTCCCTGCTCAGGGACAGAGAGCCATGGATCAACCCTAGTACAAGATGCCTGTCACTATAATGACTGTATATAACCAACCCAAAATGGTTAGCTATGATCTGTATGTTGTATCTAAGCTCTGATACTTGTACTATCCTGGCAGCATAGTTAGTGTGTGTTCTAAGTACACTGCTATTTCCCCCTCTGTGAGTAAAGTTGAAAGTTGAAATGCAGAACAACCCCCCGTATAATAACATAATACACATCAGAGATGTTGTATTTGCAGGTTTCTTTTTTTATAAAATATAAATGTGTATGAATATATCATATCCAAAGTATACGTTTGTATATATGCAGTGTCAAAGTAGAATCATAGGTCAACAGTGTGCATGTTGCATAGAAAATACACTGAATGAAATCTATAGATTACAAACAGCCCATCCAAATTTACTCTTCAACTATGGAGATTATCTTGTACAGTCAACGATCCTCATCGCAAATAGACTAATATTAATGCACTATGCCACCCTTAAAAGGCTAACCATGGAACCCACCTGACATAAACAGATGATGTGACCGAGAAACCCTTGTCATATAGCATATTCACGAGAGATAAGAATTGGGTTATCAATGATCTAGGAATGTCCCAAACAGGAAAAAAGATTACATCTAGAAATATAGGTAGCCTATAACTAATGGCGATTATGGGAGAACCCAATTTGTGTTCATCCAGCGAAGATGTTATCCATGTCTTATATATTATGGTATCCAAAGGCTGAAACATATTTGTGCATCAAGATCAATGGTTACATTTCATATCAAATACTTGCTATATAAGAAGGGGCTCTGATTATATATGGTCAAAACTGATATGTCCATAAGATTTCAATTCAGTTCATATCTTCATATCTTCATTTCATTTGGGAGAATCACCGAAAATCTGAATTTATATGCGAGTCATTAAGCCTTTTAGGAAACAAAATGTATTATATAATCATACTGATAGCCTTAGTCAAGAGGTTCATAGCACTGTCCAGTTGTAAATAACCTTCTGCTAGAATACGCTGATACACCAAAAGTGAATTGGGATAAGTGCTTTCCCATTTTAATGGACAGCAGCACCTGGTAGCCACTTTGTCACCAGGTTAACACTTAACACATCCCTGTTTACGGCCTATTAAAACAAATATTGCAAAAGAAATTAACCTAATATCACTCAGTTTGGCTGCTACTGAGGGCATCACTAACTCTTGAGGCGCCATATGGTTTATATTTCTTTTTATATGATATTAAGGGGTTTCAGAAGGAGATCAAAGTTGGGTTATGTTAATTTCCATGTCTTTCAATACTTGAAGGATTCCTTGAACAATCCGGTTGATCTTTTTGTGTGCTGCTCTATGTGTTTGTTTTATGCTATAGCATATTTGGTTGTATACATCACATACCTCATCTTTGCTTCATGGTACAAATATCATCTTTATCTAATCATAAATATATGTGGGAATCAATCAAGGTCATTGCTGATTAACTAAAGTTCACCAATTGTCATATTACAACTCTATACTTATGTTGTATTCCAACAGCAAAAACCTTAAACCTTAAAAAATATGTTTAAAATCAGTGTACTTGGTCTAGGAGTAACACAAGATAAGTAAGTAATGGGAAGTATTTAAGGGATCAGGAATGGACTGGGTAGCAGTTTTAGTGTTGACTCAGGGATACGCACTAATTGCCCGTCCCACTGCAACAAACAGGGGTGTATTGTGGGGTGTGTAGAAATAGGGCAAGATGAAACATCTCTGATGGGTGGAGCCGGCACAGGAAATTGGGAGCGAGGTGTGGGCTAGGCTGCCTGCCCTGGCATCTAGTCTCCCACACTATGTAGTCATCCAATCAAATGAGCCGGTTAACCCTTTAAGGGCTACATATTGCTTTAATTTGCTATGATGTAATGATGCACGAATGCAGCCCTGGGAAATAACTCGCCAGGTCTGCATTCAAGCATCATATCCACCCTACGGGGTTGAAACACACCTGAAGGATGTATGACATGCTGACCTTAAATGGTTAAAAGCTGGGCATCAATTAGCAAACAGCTGGCAGCATCCACCCTAGGTAAAATGCAAATAAGGGCCGACAGAGCAATGGAATAACATTACCTCCATTCATAATCCCCTTGTTAAAGGAGCCTTGCCTCGTGTGTACAGGGCTGGACAAATCAGTGTTATCAGGATATGTTGACTGCCCCCTCACACACACACACACACACACACACACACTAAATCAATGTTTCCACATTTTACTGTGACACACAGTCAAATATATGGTATTTGCTGACTTTCGGGAGTTGGGAGGGAGAGCCCCCATCTGTTTTAAAACTTTTTGGTTGTTAAACTTCAGTAAGATTGAGGTAAGACTCACTCAAAACGTTTGTCCATGCACTCACGTGAGCTAGGTCTTACATGCCTGCTGCAGTAATATATGGTTGCAAACAGTGCCTGAAATATAATTAAACATTCTAACAATATTTGACGGATGATATTTAATTCTCTAAAAATGTGACTAAAGGCTATTGATGGCACCGAGATTGGATATCTATCTATAACACTGTACATTGAGAATCTGCTAAAGAAACATACAATGGTGAAGTCTACGCAGCTAAGTACATCTCTTTTATATCTTAAAGCCTTGCAGTGATCTGATAGCATCCTACCTTCTGTATGCTCAGAAGTATTAATAATTAGAGAGTCTTAATGCCATCTAATGCTATCCAAGATGATTACATCACTATATTGGACACATCTTCAGGGAACTGCAAATTAGTCACTTAATAATATAGATAACAGTGATGGTGATAGCTGTTATCTGAAAATACTGACCACTGTCCATGTGGGGGTGGATTACGGGTGTTTACTGGGGTGGTTACTGGCATGGGGGAGGAGGATTCTGGGAAGTCTGGGTGGTTCTTAGAAGGGAACCAGTAGTGACTACAGTGTGTGTGTGTCTATGAGTGTAATGGAAATCATGCAACTATCATTGACAAAATTATATAAAGAGCTTTCAAACATGAATTTTTTGCACATTATTCAAGACTTTGACGTAAATGATAACAAACACAAAAGAAGATGCATCATCCTAGCTTAGGCACATTGCCTTGCTTCCGCAAGTGACCTATCATTCATTTAGATTATCAGAAATGCATATAGATTATGATGTGGCGTTGGAGAAACATAGCATTATATGAACAGCAATTTGTGACAAATATTCCATACATTATATCAGTTATTCAATAATGATAAGATGAGAGGAGGGGGAAGGTAGAGTGGTAAACATTGTTAGGGGTTATCCTTCAAGTTATGTAATGAAATAATTGTACAGAAAAAAAGTGATCATAATCTTTCTTTATCGCTATCTTAAAATCAGCCAGGTTGTCTATGATGGTGTATAGAAAGGTTTCAGCATATTCCTGCGTTGTATGGCTCGATAAAAGCAGCTCCTGAGTACAATGGGTTTCAGGGATCTCACACCCCTAATGCCTTGGTTGTGTCTTGTAGGAAGGTTTCTATTGTCCAAAAGGCGCAATTGTTCTCTCAGTGTAAAAAAGAAGGTGTAAATCCCTTTTTATTTTAAGGAACATACATTCACCTTTTATATGCAGTTGAGCATTGTTGTATGATGGGTTTGCCTCTATTTAACATTTTTACTGTCCTAAGTGCCTTATTTTGTAAAAATTGGAATTCGTTAGATTCACCTACATTTCCTCTATCCGAGATGTAATCCACATAGTTATCCTATAAATCATAAGCTATGTTAAGAATGATACCATTTTATAAGAGAAAATTATAATGGAAACTCCAAAGAAATCATTACTATTCAATAACTTTTCTGATCATCAGTTTTACCATGTAGTATAAATATCAAGTTTTTCAAATTTTAAAGTCTAGGTACGAATGACCTACTCCCTTAGGTGAGCAGCTGTAATCTGACATACTCTCTGCGGGGGAACCCTGAATCATTGGGTGCTCTTATCACCTTTTTGCTATTGGACTTGAGCCACAGTCTTATCAGCGGTCACCGACTCCTCTGGCCAGACCTTGAGCTTCAAATGACCAGTACCGTTACCTCTCACACTTCCCTGCTCAGGGACAGAGAGTCATGGATCAACAAGATGCCTTATCTTTAAGCTCCAACAGTCTCCAATCCAATAGTCTCCCAATGCAGCCCCGGTGAGTTACTCACCGGGGCTGCATTGGTGCATCATGCCGACAAACATATTTTTTTCGTGACATGTGTGTTTAAAGAGTTTAAAAGGCCCCTATCCCTGAAGGACAATTCACCCGTCACCATAAGCATACACACACCCAATCTATACATTGTAGTTTTAGCATAAGCCCACTCAAAAAATAAAAATAATGGTTTCTCATCACTGTGGGCATCATAAGAATCAGGTCTTGAGAAAAAACTAACAATTTACAATTTTTAATGAAATTGTTGGCAATTTAATATATGACAATTTATAAGCAGATACACGCTACCTTTTACCCATTTCTGCACGTTTCATCCAAAATTTGCATTTGCTTTGAGTGAGAGTGACAGCGCTATGAAGATCAATTTCAATTCCATTCAAACTCTGATTAGGAAACACCTACTTAATTTCCCATCTTGCAGTAATAATATGAATGATTGCCAGATCAATTGAGACAAGTGTTGGGTTGAAACTCAGTTTGGGTTAGTTGCTCATCCGTCCCGTGAATACATTATAACACCACCCTATTTCTATTTACGCAACCTGGCTACAGGAAACCGTCCCACTTACAGAACATGTGTCCAAAACAATTAGGCCAAAAAAAAAGGTTTGTTTCAGGTCACCCGACCGAACCTATCAAAATAGTTTTCTTATGCAATTTTGTAGAAATTTCCATATTTTTACCCTATTTTGGTTAATTTTTGGGTCTTCAGAGAGGACGGCCAATACTTTCATGTTTAGAAAAAAAAAGAAAAAAAGAATCCTACCTACCAACCCTACATTTTCTGCCCATGTTACCTGAAACAAACCTTCTTTTTTTAGGCCTTATCAAACTTCCAGTTCTGATGGTCAACTATACTCTGAGTTGTAGCTAACTTACCCTTGAAGTACTTCTGCGAGTTCTCAGCATTCCACTGAGCCTTCTCTGCATGTTTGATCTCATGTGCCAGATTCTTCTGTACAGCATCAACATGAATAGTAGGATAACTTCAGATGCTAACACATCTATTTATCCTGGTGCCTGTGTTCATGGGGAAAGGATTCGTGACAAAGACTTTCTGTTTACTCTGTCCCTTGGGTAAGAATACTCAGAGCTATTTTATTCTGGCAAGCATTGAGGGGTCATGTGAAGTATAACTGCCATTACCGAGCTATGCAATTCAGGAATAAGACAGCATTGTCTTGGTCATACCTGCATGGAATTCCATATATGGAATGATATGATATGTAAATAACAGTAGGAAGGCCGTTACTCCTGGGGGGGGGGTCTACTCAGAATAGGAATGAGTGCCAGGTGTGGTAACAACCTGAAGAGCTGTACACATGTCAAAGCAAGAAAAAGGGAGGCTGTCAATCATATAAAAGTAAAAAATAAGAGCCAGTCAATAACTCGGAAGTACTGAATCAAGGGCCGTCACTTTATATATAGAAATAAAGAACCCTTACATTTCATACTTGACTTCAGTTATCAATATAATTCCAAAATAACCTCATGTTAATTTGAAGAGGCCTCTTAATAATGGGCTGTCATCTGAAAAATCATACATATTTTCAAGGGGCTATGAAATGACCAAATAGGGTAGGGTTCTAGTTTTGCTGTTGGCATCAAAGCGTAACCCCTCCCCCATCCCCCTGGGCCTTTTACCCTCTCCTGGTAACTAACCACTGACTGTTGGAGGGGATTACTGGTGTTTACTGGGGTGGTGGGTGGTGTGTGGGAGGAGGATTCTGGGATACCCCCTGGATACTACTGGCGTTATTCTGATAATAGAATCAGCAGATTCTCAGATTATAGGATGCTAGCTAGGGAATCATTGTGTACCTTTGCATAGCTGGGTTTTGTGTGGGGTACATTGATCTATTTACATACTGAACTGATGTAACATTCCAAGAGGCCACATAGTGGCTTTTATACTAGTTTTATTAGCTGTCTTCAACTACTCTGGCCAGAACCTGACCTTGGATTGATTGCTACTGTTACCTCTTATACTTTCCAGTGCAGAAAAAGAGATATGGATCAGCCTCATTGCAAGATGCCTATCACTTTATAATATGGCCACCCCATAGCAGGCAGCTATGATATCTAGTTTACATTATCAGCAAAATCTCATATTAAAGTTTGAAAGGTTGTAACCCATTCATCATAATATTATATTCTGGTATACATGGAGCATTTCAAAGTAATATTAATGTACATTAATATCATGTTAGAAGTACTTAAGTTGCAAGGACAAGGTCTTGTGACTGTAAAAAGGTCATGTTAGAAATACATTATCTGCTGCAGTATCAAAGTAGAATTATGGGTGAGCAATGTTAGGGTTATTATCTTTGGAAGTTTATGAATAGAAGATAAGACAAAGAACGCAATAATTATACTACATGAATCCTACGCTAATAAACTCTCCCACTTTGTAGATTCTGTGGATTAAACAAACCTCATCAAAAAAGTTGATACTATCAAGGGGTGCAATAATATATCCTTCCACATGAGTGTGTACATGAAGACTCTCCCTTTGTATATTGCCCAAATTCCTGTAAGATAAGGGCCAGAGGGACCTTAACCAATTAAGGACGGATGTTGCTAAAACATTACATTTGTCGTCATGATGCACCAATGCAGCCCGGGTGAGTAACTCGCCAGTGCTGCATCAGTGCATCATGCCAACCCTATGAGATTGCCTCAACCTCATAGTGCCAGCATGATGCTTAGATGCAACATTTGGGAGTTACTCGCCAGGGCTGCATTCATGCATCATGACAACAAAAAGGCATGATGCATAACAGCATCACATACCATCCTTAAAGCGCTAAGTAGCCCAAGCCTCATAGCTAGCCCTAGCCCACCCATGTTTGATGTGGTTGAAACACAATGTCTGTGAGCTACACCTTACTTCTGACCAGATGCCTTGTGATAAATGATTGAGAGATACCTAAATCCCACCTACTCCTGGACTCTGATGTAGAATTCATGAAAGATAAGATTCAATCCATGAATGACCTTCTAATGTCTGGAACAAGAAAAACATGGAGAAATATCACTATATTACCAGTGATGTTTAAATCAAAAACCCAATTTTTCTTCATCCATCAGAAATGTGATATCTTTATATTATATATCTGTGATCTAAAGGTTAAAGAATGCTGAAGAAGAGCCATTAAGCCCCTTGGGATGGTTCTACAAGGTCTGCAACAATCTTTGTTTTTCAAATTGAGTGACATTTTTGGTAAATTCTCATAAATGACCAATCAAGGTACCATATCATGACACTTTAAAAAGAATCTTAAATATACTGACCAGAAGAAAGGTGTTTCCTCCTTTTTAAGGGGCAAACAAGGTTAGGAGATGTGAATATCCCAAAAGTGAACTTGGAAAAGTGCTTTGCCATTTTCATGGATAGCAGTGCCTGGTAGTAGCTTTGTCCCCAGTGTCACTGTCCTTACATCCTCGTTTACCACCCAAGGTGTGCAAATATTAGCAGGAGAAATGGACCCAATATCACTTAGTATGGTTGCTACCCAAGCTGACCCTGAGCGACATCATAAACTCTTACAGCACCATTTTCTTTGTCATGTTTTTAAAGTCTTTGATGCATGGTGGAGTATTATTGTAATACAACAGGAGGAGCTAGAATTTAATTATGTTATTTCCCTGAAGAATATATCATACAATTATATTTGAAATGAGACAACTTACTGCATGGATAGCATAAATGATGTCATTGTATCCTACCACAGACCAGAGCACTGGCCCGGGTAGTGGGTTTCAGTGTTGACTCTGGGATACGCAATAATTGCCCGTCTTGCTGGAACAAACATGGGAGCATTGTGGGGTGTGGACAATCGGGTGAGATAAAATGGTGTTGGTAGGGCAGGGTGAGGCAGGTTAGGGGGTGCTCATCTTTTAGAAACAGGAGTACAGTGAGATTTTGCGCGGAGCGAGCAAACAATTTCGACCCTCCCCCTCTAGAGGGTCCAACATTTTTATATCCCCCCTACCGACCCTTTATTGAGAGAATGGAAAACGTCCCGAGCTTCATGAAGGCTTGACCCCAGAGTGCATTGTATAGTCACAGAGTGTCGAGATGTGAAAAACAAACGGCACATGACTTCTCTCAGACTATAACGCACGGCTAACTGTTTTATAAAGCATAGTAATGCACTGGCCTCTTTTCAAAACATGTGGAACATTTATGACTCTTCCCCAGAGGGGACTTCAATTATCCACACCCCCAGAGTCAAGGGTTCCAAAATGTTTACCATCCCCCTAAATCCATCACACATATCTGTTACATAAAATGAGCACTCCCTTATGGGGAGGCAGGGTGTGGCCTGGTGTGCCTGGCATCTAGTTGCATGTCTCCCATGGACCACACACTATTTATGTCAGGGTGATGAGAGGGTGGAATGCTACTGCCAAACATCAACGAGCAAACACCTGGCAGCACCCCTACAAAGTGTATCAGCCAATCAGGGCAGTCCAAACCAACTACCTATCGACCGATTCATTTTGCCAAAAGGGTGTGATTTGGCCACACCACAGTTTTCATCCATTTAATGGCGCACTGAACCCACAATGTCATATGCGTACAAAACTTGGCAGGGTTAGGTCCTGGGTTGAGTGCGCCTTTAAAGGTTGCCCTTGTTTGGACATGGTTGCCACAATTGCTTTGGTTGTAGTTTCACTAATGGCCAGCTGATAAGAGTGTGGGTCACTGGTTCATTATTCAACTATCAGGCTTCCTACTGGCACAGGGTACACACATGTAGGGCTTAGCTCTATTTTGTACAAACATCACTCAGTTGTAAGACAGAATACCAATGGAATTACTTTACCTCCTGTTGGTATTCGTTTAACTCTTTAAGGACTGCATAATGCCCTAATGTATCATGCCTTGGTTGTCATGATGCAAGAATGCAGCCCTAGCTAATAACTCGCTAGTGCTGAAGTCAAGCATCATGCTGAGCCTGCAGGGTTGAGACACTCCTGAAGAGTCGGCATGATGCACCAATGCAGCACCCATGAGTCACTCACTGGGACTGCATCTGCACATCATGTCGTAAAATGTCATCTTTTAGCGACATGCATCCTTAAAGTGTTTAAAGGGCTCCTTTCTCTCAAGATGGACAATTCACCCATCCCCACCGACATACACACTACCAATCCCTACATTGTATGATCACCTTAAGGCCACTCAAAAACATGGTTTCTAATCACACTACACATCATACAAATCAGGGTTTTGGGAAAACTTATACCTATTTCTGCACATTTAATCTCAAATTTGTATCAGAACTGTGTGAGAGTGACAGTGCTATGGAGATCAATTTCAAATCGATTCCAACTCTGATCACTTATTTTCCCATCTAGTAACAATAATATGAATGATAGCCAGGTCAATCAAGACAAGGGTCAGGCTGTAACTTAGTTTGGGTAACTTACTCATCTCAAGGTCCTCATCTCAGTCCCGAATACATTAAGAGAAAACACCACCATATTTTTACTGTCTAAGTCTGTATGCTGTACCAAAACAACTTTTTAGCCGTTTTGATTAGAAATATGAAATTAAAACTTCATGACATTATGTAGGACAATTCAGTAGGGTTATTTGGTGCTACTTGTCAATGGATATCTACAAACAGTGTCAACAGAGACCTACAATGTGCACGTGGGTGTGGACTGATAGACTGCTATACAGGCACTACTAGGATATATCCGCCCCAATTGTGACGTCACGGCCACAGTAGATAAGCCTGCTGTTCTCCCTACTAATGGCCTAGATGCTTTACTAAATGTGTCAGAATATTGTTAAACAATACGAAATACTAATGATTGAAGCAATTATGAAAATAGAGTGATTCTTTTCCCCTTTTAATTGGTTGCACAACTAGTACTATTTAACTTCTCTGCCTTATGCTGACAAATGAAATAGATTGTGGTCCCAGCATTAACATGAATAATAGGATAACTTCAGATGCTAGCACATCTAGATACGTCCCGTCATGAATGTTTGAGGGGAAAGGATTGGTGACAAGCGCTTTTGTTCACTCCATCCCTTGGGTAATACTCAGAGCTATTTTATGCTAGGAAGCATTGAAAGGTCATGTGAAGTATAACTGCCATTACCAAGCTATGCAATCCAGGAATAGAACCGCATTGTCTTCGTCATACCTCCATGGAATTCCATATATATAGAATAATATGATATGTAAATATCAGTGGGACGGCTCTTACTCTGCCTTTCCCGGAGGGGGTGCTACTCAGTATAGGAATGGGTACCAACCCAAAGAGCTGTACGCCCATCAAAGGAAGGAAAAAGAGAGACTGTCAATTATATAAAAGTAAAACAAGGGCCTGTCAATAGCTGGAAAGTTCTGAATCAGGGGCTGTCACGATTGACATAGAAATATTGAACTTAGCAAGTTGAGTAATCAGTATAATTCCAAATTAACCTCATGTTAAATGGAAGAGGCCTCTCAATAGTGGGATGTCATTAGAAAATAGGGGGCAGCTGTAAAAAAAAAGTACACATTGAGTGGCTGCCAAATGACCAAATGAGGAGGGCTGTAGTTTTGCGGTTGGTACCAAGCAACAAAGAGTCACTACGCCCCCCTCCCCCTAGCTTGGGCCTTTTACCATCCCTTAGTGACTAACCACTGACTGTTGGAGGGGATTACTGGTGTTTACTGGGGTGGTGGGTGGTGTGTGGGAGGAGGATTCTGGGATACCTCCTGGCTGCTACTGGGGTTATTCTGAGAATAGAAGCAGCAGGTTCTTAGAAAGTATCATAGGTAGGGAGTCATTATGTAACTTTGCATAGCTGGGTTTTGTGTGGGGTAGGTAAATCTATTTACATAGAGAAATGAGGTAACGTTCCAAGAGGTGAACTTGTAAACAGGTATCTTCTACACAGAAAATCTAAATGCCAGAGCCCTTAGTCATAGTGACATTGGTCAGGCATATATGCCTTATCCCTAAGACTCATTGAAATGAAGAAGACTTAGGTGAGTTGGTAAGTACTGACTAACCTGACAATATTAACTAACTTAGGTTGGTCATATAGGCAGCCAATAATGACTGACTTGATAGGCTATAGTCACTGAAAGATTGTTTGTATAGGGAGGCAAACAGAATAAAGTGTGGACCAGCGTGTGATCAAACAATTTCAATCGCTCTTTTTATCTTACATTGAAGGCTGAGTATTCAGCAAGCTGGGCTTATATATATACATATACATATATACATGTGTATATATATATATATATATATATATTTATATATATATATATATATATATATATATATATAGGGTACTATTTCGCCGATGGGCTCAAAAATATTTAGACAAATGCCAATGGGTGGAACCTTGGCTGTATATGGGATGTATATATAGCCTGTATCATAGCTGAATAGTGAATGAATCTGTGCTAAATCTGCACTGAATCTGGGCCTGATCTGGGCAAGCCCATATGGGGCAGCCAAGAGTATAATACCTCTGATTAGCATGTAGGAATGCCTCTTGATCAATTGCCCACAGCCACGCAGTGACCATTGATACAGGCCTTATCAGACTTCTCCCACGCCTCTGCCCAGACTCTGACCTTTGACCCCTATTGTTAGCCCTCACACCTCCAGCCTTATATCACCTGGTGTCTATGGAGGGCCAGCCCACAGCAACCAGTATGATCTCATCTCTCTGGCATTGGCTCTCCTATATATAAGCTCAAATAGAGTGGCAACACTGTTACAGGACTGTGCCCGGTCAATATGATAGACAGAGCTGCATGCTAATAAAAGTGTCCAAGGCAATGGTTTCTTTAGGGGGGGGGGGCGGATTTGCTGAGTGCAGTATGACCCTTGGCATACAAGAGTGGTGTTTTGGACACTTTAAGTGGAGCTCTATATTAATTTTATGGCTTTACATTAGATAATAGACGATAAGTCACTGTATCTAAAACTATGAAATAGACTTCTTCAAGAGTCGCATGACAATTAGAAAGTTGTGGTGAACATCTGCATGATGAACTGTTAACAGTTTATTCACATGGCCTCAGGAATGGCTCTGGCCATACGCTAACATAATGACTAAAGTTCTTATACAATGAAATTCAATGTATACTTAGTCATCTTGTACCCCTAAAAATATCAAACATTTCCGCCCCTGGTCAATAACAAAATGAGGAATCTTTGCATTTGAAGGCATTGTCGTAATTCATTCAAAAAGGAAATAAAGCTGCGCTCGTATACAAAGTTAGCTATGGATCAAACTTCTAGTCATGAACACACCTTATTGTTGCATGTTGAAAGAGCAACTTTACAATCATGAATGAATTTAAAAGATTAATACAAACCACTAATTATAACTGGGTTCCTTGATTAACATATAGACATACATGCATAATTGTGCATATATATATATCCACATAGGAAGTATAATCATATTCTGGAAATATGAAGTGTATTCATAGATGAACAGTATTTTCCTTTTCTCATTGCTGCTTTTTGGTAAGGAAAGATTTTTGCACAGCAGAAAAGACACTGCCCGCTGCTGGTAAACAAGCTAGACCAATTATCTGCACATCCTCTGAGAGTTCTGAAGGATTAGGTGTCCAGTACACGAGCCCCAACCTGAATACTAAACAAAGGGGGGGGGGGCTGATATGGGTCAGGATGACTAATATGGCTCTAGACCCCTAGATTTGATATGGCGACATGGGCATTTATTAAAATCAACATGGCACATGAGGCCTAGTGGCATGTGACATGAGGCTTAGAAATATAGTCACATGGGAAATGGACAGTTCTTAAAATCAACATTGGACAGGACCATTATTAAGCAACATAGACATGTAACATGGTCATTTTATTAAAATCGATATGCGACTTGGTGACCCCCCAATCAAGGGCCCCACTAATCTGCTCACCTACTTCCTATGCTTACTGTAGCGACATTCATAGCTCTTCTAATGCACTCCTAAATCCCCAGCTGCCTGTAAGCAGGCCGTTCGAAAGTAATCATGTAAGTAATTAATGCATAAGGGGATGGTCATTTTTTAGCAACAGGGGTTGGTGGATTTGGGGGGCGCAAAAAGATTTGACTCTTGAAACCAAAGACCTACAGTCACCCAGCTTTACTGATATTTTTTGGCTCCCTATACGACCAACCTCTCAGTCACTACAGTGCCTAACCAAAATAGTCATATTTTGTCTCCCAATTTGACCCAATCTCTCAGTCACTATAGTGCCTATCCAAGTTAGTCATTTTTTGGCTCCCTTATGACCAACCTAGGTTAGTTGATATTGTCAGGTTGGTCAGTACTGACCAACTCACATTCTTTCAAATTTAGGCTAAGTCTTTTAGAGTAAGGCATTAGTCATAATGTATCTTTGCCCCGCTCATGGGATATGTAACACCCGGTCACACATCATTTTGATTCATGTTGTATTTTTGAAACATCATTTGATGAATAAATACACACTGCAAAATCAAAAAATCATAATTATACTGACCAGAAGTAGGTGTTTTTTTCCCTTTTTAAGGGGCAGATATAGTTATGTGATGTGAATACTCCAAAAGTTAACTTGGAAGAGTGCTTTGCCATTTTCATGGATAGCAGTGCCTGGTAGTAGCTTTGTCAGCAGTGTCACTGTCTTTACATCCTCGTTTACCACCCAAGGTGTGCAAATATTTACAGGAGAAATGGACCTAATATCACTCAGTACGGGCGCTACCCAAGCTGACCCTGAGCGACATCATTAACTCTTACAGCACCATTTTCTTTGTCATGTTTTTAAAGTCTTTGAGGCATGGTGGAGTATCATTGTAAGACAACAGGAGCGGCTAGAATTTAATTATGTTATTTCCTTGAAGAATATATCATATAATGATTGTTTGAAAAACCATTCATTTGGAGGATAGCATAAATGATGTCATTGATGGTGAGTAGCCTAACACAGACCAGAGCACTGGCCCTGGTGGTGGGTTTTAGTGTTGACTCTGGGATACGCAATAATTGCCCGTCTTGCTGGAACAAACATGGGCGCATTGTGGGTGTGGACAATTGGGTGAGATAAAATGGTGCTGATGGGGCAGGGTAGGGCAGGTTAGGGGGTGCTCATCTTTTAGAAACAGGGGTACGGTGAGATTTTTCGCAGAGCGAGCAAAAATTTCCACCCTCCCCCTCTAGAGGGGTCAACATTTGTATATCCCCCCTACCGACACTTTATTGAGAGAATGGAAAACGTCTGGAGCTTCATGAAGTCTTGACCCCAGAGTGCATGGTATAGTCACAGAGTGTCGAGATGTGAAAAACGAACGGCACATGACTTCTCTCAGGTTATAACGCATGGCTAACTGTTTTATAAAGCATAGTAATGCACAGGCTTTTTTTCAAAACATGTGGAACACTTATGACTCTTCCCCAGAGGGGACTACATTATCTACACCCCCCAGTCAAGGGTTCCAAAAGCTTTACCACCCCCCCCCCCCAAATCCATCACACATTCCTGTTGTAAAAAAATGAGCACTCCCTTATGGGGAGGGAGGGTGTGGGCTGGTGTGCCTGGCATCTAGTTGCATGTCTCCCATGGACCACACACTATTTATGTCAGTGTGGTGAGCGGGTTGAATGCTACTGCCAAACATCAACGAGCAAACACCTGGCAGCACCCACACAAAGTGTATCAGCCAATCAGGGCTGTCCAAACCAACTACCTATTGACCAGGGCATTTTGCGAAAAAGGTGTGATTTGGCCACACCAGTATTTTCATCCATTTAAAGGTTCCAACCA
The DNA here is from genome assembly GCA_947462335.1 of Harmothoe impar. Taxonomy (NCBI): domain Eukaryota; kingdom Metazoa; phylum Annelida; class Polychaeta; order Phyllodocida; family Polynoidae; genus Harmothoe; species Harmothoe impar. Next base: position 58,296,611 of record OX381719.1, on the reverse strand, counting down.
CGGGCAATGGTTGAACATGGTTGCCACAATTGCTTTTTTTGTAGTTTCACTAATAGCCAGCTGATAAGAGTGTGGGTCACTGGTTCATTATTCAACTATCAGGCTTCCTACTGGCACAGGGTACACACATGTAGGGCTTAGCTCTATTTTGTTGGTACAAACATCACTCAGTTGCAAGACAGAATACCAATGGAATTACTTTACCTCCTGTTGGTATTCATTTAACCCTTTAAGGACTGCATAATGCCTTAATGCATCATGCTTCATGATGCAATAATGCAGCCCTAGCTAGTAACTCACTAGTGCTGCAGTCAAGCATCAGGCTGATCCTGCAGGGTTGAGACACTCCTGAAGGGTCGGCATGATGCACCAATGCAGCACCGGTTAGGCACTCACCGGGACTGCATTTGCGCATCATGTTGTAAAATGTCATCTTTTAGCAACATGCATCCTTAAAGTGTTTAAAGGGCTCCTATCTCTCAAGATGGACAATTCACCCATCCCCACCAACATACACACTACCAATCCCTACATTGCATCATTAGCATAAGGCCACTCAAGAACATGGTTTCTAATCACAGTACGCATCATACAAATCAGGTTTTTGGGAAAAACTTTTACCCATTTCTGCATATTTAATCCCACATTTGTATCAGAACTGTGTGAGAGTGACAGTGCTATGGAGATCAATTTCAAATCAAATCCAACTCTGATTACTTATTTTCCCATCTTGTAACAATAATATGAATGATGGCCGGATCAATTAAGATAGGGGTGGGCTGTAACTCAGTTTGGGTAACTTACTCATCCCAAGGTCCTCATGTTAGTCCTGAATACATTAAAAAAACACCACCCTATTTTTATCATGGCTTCAATTGATAGTCTCAGTATCAATTAAGAATGTTCTGACAGATTAGCAGATTGATTGTTATTAGAAAGGAGAGAAGCAGGCTTATCTCCTGCAGCCCATGACAAATACACCCGTTGTTGTACTGTCTAAGTCTGTATGCTGTACCCAAACTATTTTTGTGCCGTTTTGATTAGAAATATGAAATTAAAACTTCATGACATTATGTAGGACAATTCAGTAGGGTTATTTGGTGCTACTTATCAATGGATATCTACAAACAGTGTCAACAGAGACCTACAAGGGGCACACGGGTGTGGACTGATAGCGCTATACAGGCACTACTAGGATATATCTGCCCCAATCGTGACGTCACGGCCAAAGTAGATAAGCCTGTTGTTCTCCCTACTAATAGCCTAGATGCTTTACTTAATGTGTCAGAATATTGTTAAACAATACAAAATACTAATGATTGAAGCAATTATGAAAATAGAGTGATTTTTTCCCCTTTTAATTGGTTGCACAACTAGTACTATTTAACTTCTTTGCCTTCTGCTGACAAATGAAATGGATTGTGGTCCCAGCATTAACATGAATAATAGGATAACTTCAGAAGCTAGCACATCTAGATACATCCCGTCATGAATGTTTTAGAAGAAAGGATTCGTGACAAGGGCTTCTGTTCACTCCATCCCTAGGGTAATACTCTGAGCTATTTTATGCTAGGAAGCATTGAAAGGTCATGTGAAGTATAACTGCCATTACTAAGCTATGCAATCCAGGAATAGAACCGCATTGTCTTCGTCATGCCTCCATGGAGTTCCATATATATAGAATAATATGATATGTAAATATCAGTGGGACGGCTCTTACTCGGCCTTTCCTGGAGGGGGGGGCTACTCAGTATAGGAATGGGTACCAACCTGAAGAGCTGTACGCCCATCAAAGGAAGGAAAAAGAGAGACTGTCAATTATATAAAAGTAAAAAAAAAGGCCTGTCAATAGCTGGAAAGTTCTGAATCAGGGGCTGTCACGATTGACATAGAAATATTGAACTTAACAAGTTGAGTAATCAGTACAATTCTAAATTAACCTCATGTTAAATGGAAGAGGCCTCTCAACAGTGGGATGTCGTTAGAAAATAGGGGGCAGCTGTAAAAAAAAACACATCGAGGGGCTGTCAAATGACCAAATGAGGAGGGCTGTAGTTTTGCAGTTGGTACCAAGCATCAAAGAGTCACTACGCCCCCCCCCCCTCCCCCCTTGGGCCTTTTACCATCTCCTAGTGACTACCCACTGACTGTTGGAGGGGATTACTGGTGTTAACTGGGGTGGTGGGTGGTGTGTGGGAGGAGGATTCTGGGATACCTCTTGCCCGCTACTGGGGTTATTCTGAGAATAGAAGCAGTAGGTTCTTAGAAAGTATCATAGGTAGGGAGTCATTATGTAACTTTGCATAGCTGGGTTTTGTGTGGGGTAGGTAAATCTATTTACATAGAGAAATGAGGTAATGTTCCAAGAGGTGAACTTGTAAACAGGTATCTTCTACACAGAAAATCTAAGTGCCCAAGCCCTTAGTCATAGTGACATTAGTCAGGCATATATGCCGTATCCCTAAGACTCATTGAAATGAAGAAGACTGAGGTGAGTTGGTTAGTACTGACTAACCTGACAATATTAACTAACTAAAAGGGTACTATTTTCGCAGATGGGCTCAAAGATATTTAGACAAATACCAATGGGTGGAATCTTGGCTGAATATGGCCTGTATCAAAGCTGAATAGTGAATGAATCTTGGCTAAATCTGCACTGAATCTGGGCTGGATCTTGGCAAGCCAATATGGGACAGCCAAGAGTATAATACCTCTGATTAGCATGTAGGAAGCCAGAACCATCGGTTCTCTTATTGCCTCTTGATGAATTGCCCACAGCCGTGCAGTGACCATTGATACAGGCCTTATCAGACTTCTCCCACGCCTCTGCCCAGACTCTGACCTTTGACCCCTATTGTTAGCCCTCACACCTCCAGCCCTATATCAGTCCAATCACCTGGTGTCTATGGAGGGCCGGCCCACAGCGACTGGTAGGATCTCATCTATCTAGCATTGGCTCTTCTATATATAAGCTCAAATAGAGTGGCAGCAAACTGTTACAGGACTGTGCCTGGTTAATATGATAGACAGAGCTGCATGCTAATAAAAGTGTCCAAGGCAATGGTTTCTTCACAGGGGGGGGGGGAGATTTGCTGAGTGCAGTACGACCCATGGCCTACAAGAGTGGAGTTGTGGACACTTTAAGTGGAGCTCTATATTAATTTCATGGCTTTACATTAAATAATTGACAATAAGACACTGTATCTAAAGCTATGAAATAGACTTCTTCAAGAGTAGCATGACCATTACAAGGCGGTGCTGAACGTTTCTATGAAGAATGGTTGATAGTTTATTTACAGGGCCTCAGGAATGGCTCTGTCCATATGCTAAAAAAATGACTAATGTTCTCATACAATGAAATTCAATATATACTTAGTCATATTGTAGCCCAAAAAATATCAAACATTTCCACCTCTGGTCAATAACAAAATGAGGAATTGTTGCATTTAAATGCATAGTTGTAATATTACATTGGGAGGTCATTTCTACTGTCCTCATTCATTCAATATGGGAATAAAGCTGCGCTCTTATACAAAGTTAGCTATGGATTAAACTTCTAGTCATAAACACACCTTATTGTTTCATGTTGAAAGAGCAACTTTACAATCATGAATAAATTTAAAAGATTAATACAAACCACTCATTATAACAGGGGTTCTTGATTAACATATAGACATACATGCATAATTGTGCATGTATACACATCCACATAGCAAGTATAATTACATTCTGGAAATGGAAAGTGAATTCATAGATGAACGGTATTTTCCTTTTCTCATTGCTGCTTTTTGGTGAGGAAAGATTTTTGCACAGCAGAAAAGACACTGATGGCTGCAGGAAAACAAGTTAGACCAATTATCTGCACATCCTCTGAGAGCTCTGAAGGATTAGGTGTTCAGTACTCAAGCCCCAACCTGAATACTAAACAAGGGGGTGGGGGCTGAAATGGGTCAGGATGACCAATATGGCTCTAGACCCCTAAATTTGATATGGCGACATGAGCATTTCTTGAAATCGACATGGGACATAAGGCCTAGTGACATGTGACATGAGACTTAAAAATATATATGGGAAATGGACAGTTCTTAAAATCAACATGGGACAGGAGCATTATTAAGAAACATAGACATGTGACATGGTCATTTCTTAAAATCGACATGCAACTTGGGGACCCCCCAATCAAGGGCCCCAGTAATCTGCTCACCTACTTCCTATGCTTATTGTAGCAACATTTAAAGCTCTTCTAATGCACTCCTTAATACCCAGCTCCCTGTAAGCAGGCCGTTTGAAAGTAATCATGTAAGTAATTAATGCATAAGGGAGTGGTCATTTTTTAGCAACAGGGGGGGGGGGGGCTGGTGGATTTAGGGGGGGGGACAAAAAGATTTGACTCTTGAGACCAAAAACCCACAGTCACCCACCTACACTGATATTCTTTGGCTCCCTATATGACCAACCTCTCAGTCACCACAGTGCCTAACCAAAATAGTCATTTTTTGACTCTTTATATGACCAATCTCTCAGTCATTATAGTGCTAACTAAGTTAGTCATTTTTCGGCTCCCTATACGACCAACCTAGGTTAGTTAATTGTCAGGATGGTCAGAACTGACCAACTCACATTCTTTCAACTTTAGGCTAAGTCTTTTAGAGTGAGGCATTAGTCATAATGTTGTTTTGCCTCAGTCATTCTTGAATAGCACTCACCAATGTCCTCATGACCAACCTGGGATATCTACTAAGGGCTGGAATATTTAGATTTTCTTTGCATGTCTCATGAGACCACAACCCAGTTACCCACCTACGCATGACCCGCTAACAGGCTCCTGTGTAAAGGCCACCATATTCAGCGCACACAATAGTGCTAAATACAGCAGTCCCAAAGGTGTTTTTTCCATGTCACTTAGTTCTTTTACCACAATTACTGGTATAGATATATTAGTATTCCCAAAAGTGTTTTTTTAAGTAATTTTATCGCTTCACCACAATTACCGGTATGTGCTTTCCCTGATGCATGGGGTTCAAAGAGAGTATTAATAAACCAAAATATTAAGTGGGTTTAATATATATCCAGTAAATGAATTACTATTTATTAAATTGCCTATTTCCTTATATATATACATATCAATTTGCCAGATTTTGTCATGGATTATTTATTGTATTTCAGTTGAGACTACTTCAAAGTCATCAAGCACATGGAGACTGGGAAATAATGGAACCATCAATCAGAGAAATTGATTCCTGAAACCATTCTGCATCTCCTGGTATGTACATACATTTTGTAAATTTATAGATCTAATCATTTTCATTTAGTTTTTTGTAAATCTAAAGATCTTATCATTTCCATTTGGTGGCATACACAGACTTTATGGATGAAGTCATCTATTTGACTGGGTGTTTCTTGCAAACACTATGGTATATATGACAGGGATTCAAATTAAGTTGTACATTATAGTTTTTCCAATAATGTATTCTGCATCGTCTATACAGTAGTAAGTGTATTGTCAGTGGCCGATTGATGGGTTCACGATCCACATAAGAGATTAACTAAAACATTCATAACATTATATCTGATCAGAAATATAGCTCCTATAACAATTTTATTATAAAGGTATGTTTCAGATTCAAAACCTTGATTATATTGCTTTAGCCAGAAAATGCCCTGAAATTGATTTGCAGACTTTGGTGCAGACTCACTAACCTCTTCCTTTAGTTGCTGAGCCTCAACTTGACTCAAACATAGTCCCAAAATGGCCAGAAAATAAATTATTATTTTCAAAATTGGAGAAAGATTTCTAGGGTAGGTCCTGTATTGCTAGGTAAGGTCAGGTAACCTGAGAAAAAAAAAGAATTTTTTGGCCTTATCTTACATTCATCATCGTATAATATAGAACTATTATTTTGACAAAACAGGTACAGCTTTTTATGAATCAAGAACTTTCAAACCAAATTATCAATCATCAGTTAAGTCAGGTTAGGTACATTATGTCTTTGATGCATTTCTATCACTACTAAAGAATACTACTACTAGTAGAGTCAATGAGGCATGTCCAACTGATCCCACCAACCACAGGGCCAGTGGCACTGTTATATTTCATAAATAAGTGTTTGCAATAATGATTATTAACAAAACTAAAGACATGCATCACGGCGTTGGTAGGGCAATATTTCATTGATTCATGTGGATTCCACTTATGACCAACAAAAACATGGCATAAAAGATGTCACATAATGATTATGAATTGCATCCATTGGCCACTGGGTGATACCACATGGGTATTGTAACTCAAATAATCTGTTCACTGTTTCTTGTATAGCCATATCTCACTCAAGTTTTAATTTAAGTTTTAGTTAAAAAAACATTCTCAATTGATTACATCAATTCATCACACTTACAATACAAAGTTGTAGTCACATCATTCAAACCTACTACCCGACAAGATTATTTTCCGGCCATTGAGATTCTAGGAAAAACCTCTGAATGTACTCCAGCTGTTGATCTCATTACCACCGACTCCTGGATACAATCTCCTATTACATTACAATGCCCATTCATAAGAAGAAAACACCACCCTATTTTAATGATAGCTTCCATATATGGTCTTGTTATCAAATTAAGGCCGCTCAAAAAAAAAGTGGTTTCTCATCACCAAGGTCTGAAAAATGTGACAAGGGAGGCTTTTTTTTTGCCTTTTTTTTCGTTTTTTTACTCGCGGGCAAAAAATCTATGGGATGATATACATTTTTCATGACCAAAATTCACATTTCAGTCTTTAGGAATTTATGGATCCTTAAAAGTAGGGAAAATGAAAAGTATTTCTATCCTACTGCATTACTGGCAGTATTACCTTTAATTTGATACCAAATACCCAAATATTTATCTATTTTCATCTTAATTTTCATCAAAAATAAGCAAAAAATAACAATAAAAATTCCTCAAAAGCAGATTTTTATGATGCGCGCGGTGATAAGAAACCATTTAATTTTTTTGAGTGGCCTAATTAACACTATTCTGGCTCATTTACAGAATGCTTGCATCCTGTACAGCACTGTCAGTTTACACCCTAATGCCCCTTGTAGGTGTGTGTACACAATGCTTGTAGATATCATTTCACATGTTGCACCAATTAGTCCCACTGAGGTGCACTACGTGATATCATGACGTTGTATTTTACATTTCTTATTAAAAAACCACACAATTTGTTTGGTGACAGCCTCTAGGTGTATCAGTAAATAAATCAGAATATTGTCAAGACTATTGATTGAAGTCGCCATAAATGTAGGGTGGTGTTTACTTTTACATTCACATCAAGGACCCCCATGGTCATAGGTAGCCTGAGATGTCTACCGATGCTGAAACAACTTATGCTTTTGCAACCAGTCGCATGGTCTAATTAGGAGTGTTCTACTTGTAGCATAAAACCTCGCATATAAGCGTGTATTAGCCGCACCCCTAATTTTAAGAAATCATATAAGAGATTCTGATAATGGTGACTTTAATAGACTGTAGTTTCTCACCACTTGAAATACAACCTATCCCCAATACCAAATAAATTTCAAATCTTGTGAATAACCACCCCAGGCCACCTCTAGTCTAGATGCTCTTACTATGTAAGGCTTTATGGCCTGTTGACATGAACTGCCCTCCTACTCTTGCAATTAACTCTTTAAAGCCAGCGTACTAATTGTAAGACAAGGTTTGATTTTTGCAGAAGTATGGCAATAATTCTGGAAGATCCACATATATGCCTGTTTATGTTAGTTCTGTCCTTGGTATATCCTGCATCAGTAGCTGGATACCAAAAAAGGATGAAGGAAAGGAGAGAATCCAGAAAGGGAGGCCATCACAACTAGGAATAGCATCAGTCCAACTTAAATTCCAAGGTCATCAATTTGGTGAAATTAGACATTTAATTACATGCCCCATCAGTTTCATGTTGACCCTCATTGAGCCCTGACCTTGTGTGTCAGAGCAGGTCTGAGAATGGAGCAGCTCCCACCACTCCTGTTCATGCTGATTAGGCCTGGCAGTTAAACTGTGTCAGGAACCAGCTCGTAATGAGAGCTCATCACGGTCAATAGAGGACAGGCCTTTCTATTAACAAGTGACCTAGGTTTCTCACAGCAGCAAAACAATATTTTGACCCCTCAGTTTCATGTTGACCTTCAGTGAGCCCTGACCTTGTGGGTCAGAGCGGGTCTGAGAATAGCTCAGCTCACACCTCCCATGTTTACGCTGATCAGGCCTGGCAGTTAGTGCGTGGCAGGAGACATGAGCAGTGCAGGACAGGCCTTTCTAGTAACAACACAAATGGCATGGCCAATAGGTGCTAGATGGGTCCCAGGTCGGGCCCTACATTGGCAGCTCATCAATGGCCGTCTTAGTTTTGGCCGGGGCTATCATGTAAGGTCATCTGTTCAGGACGAGCCATTCTCAAAACATTAACCCTGGGATATCTCCCATCACCAAATCAATACATAAAGACATGGCGTAATCTGAGTCTTTCTTTTATGATAGCAATGTTCTATGTAATGGGATGGAGCACTTTCAATTTTGACTTTCAACAAGCAGCTCAACTCTGACCTTGTGGGTGAGAGCAGGTCTGAGAACAGAGCAGCTCACACCTCCCCTGTCCATGCTGATCAGGCCTGGCAGTTACACTGTGTCAGGGGATCAGCTCATAATGAGAGCTAATCACGGTCAGTAGAGGACAGGCCAGGAAAAATTAGTAAGATTCTCAACCCAAAGCAATTGTGAAACCATTCAACAATGACAAAGATCAATTGTAGCATTGTGACTTGATTTACTTCAAGTAAACATGGCAGTCCAATGTGTGAACCACACTCCCTATCAGTGTGTTGAAGTTGTGTTGTTTCATCACATTGATATTTCATTCTGTGCATTCTGAGTGACTAGTAGTTAATGATATGCATAGATCCTTGTGCCAATCCCCTCCCCAAAATTACAATTCAAACCTATCCCCAATACCGGACCTCCAGCCTATCCTTAATACCAGGTACATGTACTCCACTGTGCCTAACCTTATCATATTCACTGGGCTGTATCACTGCTGAGTACCACTCTAAATCTGAAGCCTGTCACTATGTCAGGCCTCATTGCCTGGTTTCCAAAAATCCTCCCTACATCCTCTCCTTTCCATTGAATATTAACATTCACTTCTTTCAGGATCCTACCAGTGATGCATAGAGTTAATAGTAATGGTCACTTGGGAGTGTGTCTGAGAGCAACTCAAGTTCTCTCCGCCTTCATCATATATCATTGTTTCTGCTAGGTACTGTCATTTCTGGTTCTTATCATGGTCCTTGTATCACTTTGGTAGCCTCTATAATTCAATTTGGAAGTATGCTGCATAGTCTGGTATAATCTAGAGGGACACTGGGATATCGGTGGTCTGTCTTGTAGATTATTCTCTGTTGTAGTCTTGCTGCAATTGTCACTTTTCACAGACGACATTTCAGCACCTTGTTGTGCATTGTGGAACATAATTATGGACTTTCTGGCCTACAGTGAAACGTGTGCATTAAAATGACCTATTGGGAAAAGCAACTGGCTTTCCTTAGACATGTCTACTATCAGGCTTGTCACAAGTCACACATAATATACCTAGTCTGAGAGAACCTGGTGAAGCCAACAAAGGGCTTGGCTAAAGAGTTGTTTATGGGAGTCTTATAGCTGTGGTCAGTGATTAAACTGAGAAGAAAACAACTTCTCACATCATAAGCTCCTTCCTCAAGTGTATCTAATTGAAGTGGTAATGAAACCACCTCTCCCATAGCTAAGTTGTATGGCCTATGATGGTACCACCAAAGGGATGAGGCTGACCTCCTCCTGTAGGTGCTAAATTTACCACTAATAAAGGTCTTAATGCTCTCAAAGTCATTGTGCTAGCCAGGATACACCAGACAAGGTATAGCTGACATATAGGTTCAGTGGGAGAGCTGCTCACATGGCCACACTCAGAGGTCAGCTCCAGTGAGCAGCTCAATCTGTCTCTGTCTATGGTAATTGGATCTAGGCCCTCTGTGAGAAGTAGACTGTTAGTGTGTAATGGCACATGGGTCATGTTAATTGTAACTAATAAAAAGTATGACACCGTTGGAGAGATCATAAAGCTCAATCTCTTTTAAGGTGAAGCTATTGAAAGTATAAAGTGATGCAAATGCATTCATATGTGCCAAAACTGCACAGAGAAAGTGTTTGCATCACCGCCGTCCATCTTAAGCCATGTAGTGGTGGAAGTATATCTGACTTAATCCCTCTATACTTCTAGTATAGGCATTTTAGGTCAGTGGCCAGGCATCTTGTCTACTTGCAATATATATGGTAAATTCAGTTCCCTCTTATTGTGTCATTGCACTAGTTGTCACCATTGTGGGATACCCAATCAGATTTCTCGGTTAATCATGTGTGGAGAAACACATGCTGCAGCACCTGGGCATAATTAGTTGAATTAGAGACCGGTAGTTATTTAGGTTATCAGAATAAAGTGAAAGTTTACAGTCCACCGCCCGCATGCCTTCAGAGGGGCCGCATGAAAAGTTCATTATTGATGTATTTTTTCATTTTTCATATTTCTTCAAAAATTGGCCCAAAATTGTACAATTTTCAAAAAATAATCAGCCCAGAAGACTTAGGAAATTTAGCTTTTTAGGGACATCCTCAATAATGAAAATTGAATAATGAAAAAAGGCCGCATCTATTTTTAAAATGTCTCGGACGGTAAACTCTTACTCTCATTCTGGTGGCCTTAGCTACAGGGAGGTTGGTGGATATACTCCTCAGTAGATAAATAATGACTACTCCCTAATACATGTGACTCAACAATGAAGGTAATTGTTTGGAAATATACATGAGAAACACCAATCATTGTCTTTATGACCTGATTTGAAACCAGGATTAGGTGCAAGCTTGGTTTTGACTTATTTGTTGAGTACTGTAAAACCTCGCGTATAAGCCTAACTCGCGTATTAGCCGCACCCCTAACTTTGGGAAATCCTATAAGCCTAATAGGGTATATGAAAATTGTTAATTTAGTACTGTATTATACTTTTAAAAACTCTCATATAAGCCGCACCCCATAAAGGCATGTTTGGTATCAAAAGAAAGCTGGCTCTGATTCGCGTACAAGTCGCGGCTTCTACGCGAGGTTTTACGGTATACATTTAATTTCCTGATCACATTTTCAGGGACCAATTAAGTATTGGATCATCAGTTTTCAGTCAATTTCAATGAACCCTATTACCCTTTTCCATCAATGATATGTATTGTTAGTGAAGTTACTATCATCCTGACCTTACAGATTCAGAAAAGATGCCCAAGAGGGTGGGAACATTGGTGTACCATGGCCCATGAGACCACCACCACCTACGCAGGACCTGTCTTTGGGTTTCGTTAGAAAGGGCAATTTATTCAGCACACTCAACCCATGGTGTTTGCTGCTAAATATAGTATTCCCAAGGGCGTATTTTCACTTTAACTTGTTCCTTTACTATTATCATATATTTGCTGTTAGGTATGGGGTTTTGAAATAGTACAAAGAAACGAGTAGGGTTTGATTTTTATCCAGCAAATGGGATAATTATGCAAGTACTGTATTTCATTTTTGTAATTATTATCCTCTGGCAGAATTTTGTATCTCAGATGACTTATTAGGGCTTTTGTTGAACAACCGTACCTTACACAAGTTTTAATTCAAGATTTAGCTGAAATAACATTGTCAATTGATTACAACAATTTGTCAAACTTACAAAACAGATTTGTAGTTGCATTACTCAAACCAACTACCCAGCAAACTTACTCCATCAATTAATTATAATATTTTCTTCTAGTAACAATTTCAGAAAGTTCCTCTACCACCGATCTCATGTTTGCTTTCAGAGACACAAAATCTCCTGGCATAGTCTGGCCAAAGACAGAGCACTCTCCCAACAGAGGCATGTGATATTCTGGGCTAACCTTTGCCTGTTTTCAAAAGGTTTTATAGGTTAAGTCACCATGACACTGTAGTACACATATGTAGCCCCCTCACTCTAAAGATGGCGGACTGAAGGCAGAGGCTGCCTTGGGTTCGCCTTCACACGCCTCTGCTTGGAGAGTGAACAAAGCAGGTCAATGTGAAAAGTGTCAGCAAAACCCTGCTTGGAGATAGAGGCAATCAAATATGTAACCCTATAGTTCCCTGTTCGTCTGTACACACCTGCCAGGAGCCAGCGCCAAGGAAGATGTACCCATCTAACAGATAGGAAGATGATATATATTCCTAATAACATCTATACTTAGGACAACCCTAATAACATCGCTGAAGCCAAAGAAAATAATTGTGTTCAGGTATCCCTAGCGACCCAAAATTTTACCATTTTCCCTGATTTCTATTTCCTTTCCCTTCTTTTTGGAAGACATTTTTGTTGTTGTTTTCTACCAAACGAATACTTTTCTCAAAAAGATTTTTATCCACTGAAATTATGCGAAAAATGGAGGAATGTTGTCTCATAATCCTTAAAAAGAAATATAAAAAAATGAGAAAATCGATCTACGTACCCTATTTTCTTTGGGCCATGATACCTGAACACAATCTTCTTGGCCTGACTGTATATCCTCTTATCTTCATTACTCATCTTTTTGATTGTATTGCTTCGTAATAAAAGCCAGGATTGTTCTTAGAGGGAACTGTGTTTGGTACAAATTGCATTCCTTTCCATTATTGTGTACTTGAATAGCCTTTCATTCAACTATATGGAGATATAATCAGGAGATATCACATCATCTCATAGGATCAGGCTATACAGTAGAGTAATAAAGGCTTTCGCACTGGTTATCAGAACAATGGCATTTGGATTTTAAGTGTATGGTTAAGTCACAGTAATTATTGATCAAAGTTCAACAGTTGTAATAAACAGGCAGGGCAACTAATATCACAGACTTGTATAGATTGTATTACATAATACCGGAAAATAACATTCTTTATTTTAGGCCTTATGTACTTTACATTTGAGCCATTAGTAAAGATATCTCAGTATAAACTGGCAATACATACATAGGACAGGTAAATGTAAATAGTCCAAGGTAAATCAGAAGGCACTGAGTACCAATCAGTGTTAATTCTATCTCCCTATTTATCTGCGCACACCTGTCAGGTACCAGTGCCAGCAGGACAACCGCACTATAGACAAATGCAGCAAGAAAAGGTGGTTTTCAGAAAAGTTGTCCAAAATGTTCTTGAACAATTATGAAGCCTGACTAAAAATTACATTTGACATAACTTCAAAATTCTGCATTCTAATATACTTCATTTGAGAGATAAGTGTCCTGTAAATCTCCTGATATGAGATGTTTGCAAACACAGCCTTAACAGACGATGGGTTCCTGCTAAAACCACCATAAACAAAACCTTATTAAGACAAAGTGACCCTTTCTTGAGGCAAGGGTCTATAACAGCAGGGTCTAATTTGTCAGCGCTCAATTTGACACCTCTATAGTTGGCTCTCCTTACCGGACTGTGTATTTCATTAGCAGCTTATTATGCTCAAGATCAAGTGATTCACAAAAATTACCATCTCTTTATCAAATTTAGACTAACCACCGCACTACTGTGAAAAAGGAATGACAAATTCAAATCATCTTTTTGAGCTTGCTCTATGGAACTTTGTTCTTTAGTTGGGCCAAGGTATCTGTTTCTAAATGGCAGGTTGGGGAAATCCTGCCTTTAATTCATTGAAGGGAGAAAATAGGGTGAGGGGGTTTCTTCCCTTGATTCTGGGTTGATATACATTGATTTTAGGTTCAATCAGAAAATCTAATTCCCTGATATCTAACCATTATTTGCTGAAAATGATTGACCTATATATAGTTACACATTATAATTAGCAAGTTCTATGTGAATGGGCTTGTATAACATTCTTGTATTTCTCTAGATATAGTGATTTAAATGTCAAATATAGCCTAAATAAGGTACTTTTATATGTGGAGTCCCCTCCCCCCTCACCCCTCCCTTACCAACACACCTGGATAAGATATTGCACTTGGTGATTGTCCCTCAGAAGGGTAGACTAGTGGCAGCCCTTATCTCTCCCTGCGGCCCTTATCTATGTAGAGATAAGGGCAGGGCGCCGACCAAGGGGCAGGCTTAAGTAAGGGAGGATCTCCCCTTGCTGGGAGAACCTCCCCTGTGGGCTGATATACCTGTAATGGAGAATGTCTGGGATTATCCAGGGCTGAAATGGGGAGATATGACCATGGCACCTCAGGAGATCAGGGAGTTCAGTATGTAATGTCAATAACATCATATCTTTATCTACCGTTCCTATTGAAAATTAGGGTATTTGATTTCTGAAAATGTTTTACAAATTGAATTCTCTACAAGCGAAAATTGGTGAAATATGACCTGTACTCTGAATGCGATAAGGAGAATTGGAGCAAAGGTGAGAATACCAGTACTCTCCATGTTGCCATGGCACCCAGTACCAATCTCCCTTAGTAGCTCAACTGTATGCAGCCAGGTCACAGGATTACCGAATGTCTATCTGCACAAAATGAGCGGCATTGTCAAATTGTGAATTTGTAAACATTTTTGAGCAAGCTGTAAATTCTGACCTTTATGCTTGACTTATGTAAATATTTCTTGAAATCTAAAGATCATCATATAGCATCCTTTTTGCTTCTATGATGTAACTTTTTTTCTTGGTAAAACACACTTCAAAGGGAAGACCCTGATCAAATAATGTAAATATTATACCCTTGTATGATTTGCCTTCTAATGACCTCACCATTCCCTACCGTCTATACAGCTAATCAAGCCATATATTTGCTTTTGGAGTTTGCTGTACATATGGGCCAAAGTCCAGTGAACACTTAACGAGAGATGGGTGATGTAATGTAGTAATATATACTTAAAAAACATACAAGCTGCTGAATATTGTTTAATATCCCATATTCCACAGTATTGCCTTCACGCAGTATGGTCAGAAGTAGAATTGCCATTGAATGACTAGATATATATGGAATTGGAGTAAGTTAGTTACACCATGCAACATGCTGAAAATACCCAGAACATTTTCCTGACTCTTGCAATTCTGCCTCATCATTTTCACCTACTTGAAAGTTGGCCTATAATTGTACGGTATTTCAAGAGGTGCCTGGCCTGTATCAGTCACATTTACCATGATGTAATACTAACTCTTGAAGTCGGAATTGTATGTCATAAGAAAGATTGAGCGGCTCCTTGAAGTTGACCTCTGAGTGTGGCCACCTGAGCAACTCTACAGCTGAACCTATCTGTCAGCCATAATGAGTGCCTCATGACACGCCTAATAGTAGACAAGTCTATGGAAGGCTGCTACGGTGACAGTATCAGCATTGCTTTTCTTTGTGCAGATGTTATGCTGCAGGATAAAAGCCACATGAGTCAATTCTGTAATATAACATTGATATCATACTGCCCTTGGAAAAATGGCAATTGTAGCAAGAAATGGTAGATGAATTACAATGTTATTTCATAATTTAATTTTGGGGCGTTTCATTGATATTGTATCTTTAATGTTTAATGCTGCAGAACCATTTTAAGAAATCAGAGATTATAGTATCTAGCGTAGAATTAATAAGCTATTGGTCAGTCTAATGTATACCCATTCATTGAAAATAAATGGTGAACAAACATCAGATGTCTTCCGTTCCAATTATATAGAACCTGGGTATTATATCGGAAAGACCCAGCTAGATCACACCATGTCTTCATGTATTGTTTTGGTGTTGGGAGATTTCCCAGGGCTATTTCAAAAGTAAGGCCTGTCCTGAACTGATGGCCCCAACATGATAGCCCCTATCAGCACCAAGTGGCCCCAGGTGGGCAGCCCATCTAGGGCCCAATTTAGGACCATCTGGTGCCAGGGGGTTGTTCCTAGAAAGGCCTGTTCTGCACTGACTGTGGTGAGCTCTTATTATGAACTGGTCCCCTGACACAGTTTATCCCTTTAAGGATGGCATAATGCATTAATGTACCATACCCTTTGTCTTTATGATGCATGGATGCAGCCCTGGTGAGTAATTCGCCAGAGCTACATTCAAGCATCATGCTGACCCTATGAGGTTGAGACACTCACAAAGGGTAGCATGATGCACCAATGCAGCAGGGCTAATGGGACATGGTTATCACTTTTCTGTGAGTACATTGGTTAGCAATAATGAAGTAAGTATGAGCTCTGTGAGATGCCTGAAAAGCTTGTGGTTGAAGAGAAATCAGGTCTCCCAGAACAGGAGAAATGTGAAAAAAATAAACAGTTTATCCCTTTAAAATGGCATAATGCATTAATGTATCATACCCTTTGTCTTCATGATGCTTGAATGCAGCCTCAGTAAGTAACTTTAAATTAAAAAAATTGAAAATTTTGAAAATCACTTGGTGAATAAAATACTTTATAAATTCAAAAAAACTTGCCAGAGCTGCATTCAAGCATCATGCCGACCCTATGAGGTTGAGACACTCCCAAAAGGTGGCATGATGCACCAATGCAGAACTGGCGAGTTACGTGCCGGGGGTGCATTGGTGCATCATCATGCCAAATGTCATCAAATGTTTCAGCGTCATCCGTCCTTCAAGGGTTAACTGCCAGGCCTAATCAGCATGGACATGCTCTCACCTACAAGGTCAAGGTGAAGCAGCTTGCTGAAGGTCAGCATTAGACAAATGGGATATGTAATTAAATCTCTGAGATCACCAAATTGATGAGTTTGAAATTGGAGTCAGGCTAATGCTTCTCTTGGTTGCGATGACTTGGCCATATTCCAGGTCATGCTTATTGGTTTGAAACTACTTGAAGTCCAATCCTACATCACATGGGCCTAACTACCTTAAATGCTGCTATTATTTAGTTGTTATATATGCATCATGCTGACCATTTGGGAGTGTATCAGCCCCATAGGGTCACCAGGCTGCTAGAATGCAGCACAGGTGAGTATCCCAGCAAGGCTACATTCATCTATCATGGCAATAAGGGGCATACTGCATTAACAGTTTCATGTAACAGACCCCTTGATGCCACATAGAATGATACCCATAATGACGTTGTAGGATTGCCACCCTCAGTTACACTTGAACATGACAGGGATGGTAATTATGAGAATAAGGCAGCTCCTAGTTTATATAACTATAAATCATTCAGGTATTACCCATTCGGCTATTGTAGCAGATAAGCAGAGGATAACGCAGCTTCTAGTTTTTTATAAAGAAAGTTCTCAAAATGAAGAGGATGGAAATGTGGCATTGACAGAGGGAAGTCCAAACAGGGTAGAACCAGAGCTAATAGGACATGGTAATGACTTTTCTGTGAGTACATTGGTTAGCAATAATAAAGTAAGTATGACCTCTGAGAGATGGCTGAAAAGCCTGTGGTTGAAGGTAAATCAAGTATCCCAGAACAGGAGAAATGTGAAAAAAGTAAATGTGATTCAGAAGATTGTAATAGTCTGAATGAAAATGACCACTCAGGATAATTGAAAGTGAGAGTAATGTATGTCTTGTAATGTGAATCTTTCAGGTGTTACCCCTTCTGCTCTACCATAGTCATTAGTGATGTAAGAAAGCGGTTATGAACAAGAGCACCACATATATATATAGGGACACTGTCATAAGGAGAAAAAAACTATTTTATTCAACAGATTGAAGTAAGCTGATGAAAGATATTATAATGATATTATTTATATCATTATACATGGTCGAGGGAAAGACTATGCGTAGACACAATAACCAAAAGAAATCCAATTTGTATCAAGTCACAGTTTCTTCCTAGAAATGTGCCAGCTCTCCCAATGAACCAATACCATCAAAGAGATGAGTGATGGCATAATAGGATATATCTAACAGTCTTAACCCTTTGATAGTATAGAACTTTAATTAATGTGTTATACCCTTTGTCATCTTGTTACAAGAAATGCAATTTCCGCGAGTCTATTTGCTCTAATTCAGACCATTTTGGGAAGTATCATTCCCATAGGGTCTGTTAAGTGCATGACATGACAAGTACTCAACAGGGTTAATGCATGCATTATCATAATAAAGGGCATCATGTATTTAAGCAATATGCAGCCCTTAAAGAGTCTATTAGCTTGTCATATGTGGAGAGCTGTTGATTACAAAGAGGAACTTTTCTATTCTATGCCGCTTATATCTTATATTTGCATCGGATTATTACAGAAATATCTTTGTATTTAATTATCATATGAGTGTGCACATATTCGGACACCCTCTGTCAAGTTAAAAACTCTTCCAAGCCTAATGTCTACCCCCCTAGAAGGATATTTAAATACTAAGGTTGGCATGCATCAAGTTCCTATCTCTGGAGTTTTTGCAGCTTTTTGAGTGGCATTTCTCATGTGCTGTTGTTGGATCAATCAATGCTGTAGTAACCTGAAAAATATTTTGGACATTATAAAATGCCAATAATGCGCAGTACTATTGAGATATATTCCTCCAACAGTGCGTAAGGTTACGTCCCCAACTGCCCACCTTGGAGATTAGTCACTGGTGTTAGCAACCAGAAGGCCAGTAGCTGTGGACATGGACGCTGTTGAAATTTGTCTTTGTTAACTATGTGATACTATGTGATAACTATGTGAATAAGTATGGCCTCCTGACCGGTGATTGGTATGGGGAGTACTCGACTTGTCATGTCATCTGTTCATAGCTGAGGAATATAACAGTGTTTTCACACTGAAAGTGTCCCAATAGGCTTAACATATAATGAGGACTTATAAAGTCTGAAGTCTGGGTATACTCTTATCTGACCTTTACCTTACCCCAGCACTAGGACCAATCCTAGCTTCTGGACACATCTTAAGAGCTGGTAAAGCACCAACCTGGATGCTTTTGTCCTGGTGGTGTCACATGGTACAGATCAGGTTGAAGAGTTGAATCTCACTCTCGTCTAACAACAGGGTCACCCACCTTTTGCCAGGTCTGCAACTACAGGTTAACAATACCCACCAATATGGTGTCAACCTTCCACCTGTTCATCCATGCTATTCCTTTAGTATTTTATTGTAATTTTTTCAATGACCTGAGAGTAACCTCTCTCCTGTTTAGCACACATTTAGCCATGTGTCAAATACTCTCGTAGGCAACATGTTTATGTATCCGTGTACTCTCTGTCCCTAGCTCTCTCTACCAATTGCTTGCTAATCTCAGTAGATTAGTCTCTCAAACTGGAGTAACTACCCTTAATGGGACCAGCTGATTGCCTGTATATCTTAATCTATGTCATCAGGAAGTCTTATATGATTGTTACCCAAGGTTGTATACATGTGTCGGCCTACCTTCCCGCATGTTCAGCATGATTGCTCCCCAGGATGGAAATGTCTAACATATCTCCCAGTTTGCAAATATTGCAGCCATGGATATATCTACCAAGATAGATAACTAGTTTCACCTGGCCATGTGGACTGGCACAGGACCCCCACTACAACCTAATTAGGTCCCTCTTGGTCTGTCCATCACTGCAGGTATGGAGAGCTTGGTGAGGAAAAAGACATCCAAAAACATTTCCCTTAAGCTGCGGTTCCATTTACTTCCTCCGCCTTTACGCTGTAGTCATCCAATTAGCCTGAGAGGCATCAAAGTGAGGGTCAGGCTATGCTGTACCTTCAATTACAAGTTGTACTCACCCAAAATATCTCAGGAGTCTGGCAATGCTAGACTATGCTTCCCATAGTCTGACAATGCTGGACTCAATTAGACTAAAGGAGAGGCTCCCTAGAGTCCAGCATTGTCAGACTATGATATGAGGGTCCAGTTTGGCCAGACTTCCAAGCTATTTGGGTGAGTACACCAATGCCTGACCCTCACTAAAATGCTTGACTCCTGTCAGGGAATGCTTTTGGCGACATTGCCAGCGTCATATTTTTCTGGGTGCTTCTTGGGGGATTGACCGGACTGACAATAAATCCCAAAATAAATCTTAAAGGCTGGGTTTTACGGTGTTTTCTTTGCTGAGGGGCATTCTATTGCTTTTGATGTTAATAAAGTAGAATTCAGGCTAGATTCACACCAGCTGTTGAGAAGGGGTATAGATCACAGCCTAAATAAGATACCGTAAACTCTTGTGTATAAGCCCAAATTGAGTATTAGCCACACTCTGACATTGGGTCCATCCTATAAGCCACAGTAGGGATCTAATTATGGTGACTTTAGTACTGTGCTATAGTAGCAAAAACTTGCATACTAGCCACATCCTGACTCTGGGCCAATTCTATAACCTCCATCAGCAATCTGACTCTCATACTAGCCGCAGCAGGAATTTAGGGTGTGCAGTATTTGCACCTAAGCAAAAATGTTTGCATTGGAACAGGCATTCATATCTCAGGGGCACAGGGGAGGGGGACAAAATGATTAGCTGTGATAGAACCACTTCAACTATAGGCATTCAATACACCTCCTATAGAAGTTATATACACCTCCTTTGGAAAAGCCAGACACGGCAGCGCCATCTATCAAAACTGTATGTAATGCTGTTGGGGACGCTGCTGTCAAGCTGTCAGAATTTAAATTGAATGCCAAGTGTTCATTCCTTACCCCTGTATTTTGTAAATCTCCCCTGTTAGATAGCTGCCTGTCTACTGCCTTATCTATTACGCAGCTGAAATTACATCTCATGAGTATTGCTTAGCTGTCTAACCCTTTAAGGATGGTCAATTGGGTTGACATGATACTTGAATACAGCAGTGTCAAGTTACTGCACTGATGCATTATGCTTCTATAAATGCCCTGACAACATTATCCCTGAATACAGCCTTTGCGGGTGACTCAGGCTGCTCTCACAAATGCTTTGACCATGGTCTAGTTCGCAACCAATACCAAATGTGGATATCATGACAATTTATATATGTATATATATATATATATATATATATATATATATATATATATATATATATATATATATACACATACATACACTATCCTTAGAGGGTTGATAGTAGCACAAAGCCTGAAGTGTCGTCAATGAGTTGTCCATGTGAGGAGATTGCAGCTTGGGTGGGATCTCCTCTAGAGGCTATTTCCCAGAGGCCCTAAGTGAACGGGATGACAGCTTATCAAGTTACAGCTATCTGATACCTCCAAGTCCCACCTTAGGGCCAAGTCATTTATCACTATAGACCAACGCAGCAAGAAAGGGTGACTTTCTCATAATAAAGTTCTGTTTTTGTTGGTTTTAGGAGAATCCTCATTACATTGGCTATATTGGCTATGTTTTCAAACATTTTATATCAGGAGATTCACAAGCTCACTATCTTTCAAATAGTATATATTGGAATGCAGGATTTTGAGATTATATTTATGTATTTTTTGTTTATTCTTCAGAAATGTTCAAAAACTTTATCAACAACTTTTCTGAAAAGTCACCCTTTCTTGCTGCATTGGTCTGTAGCCATGGGGGGGGGGCTTGGTTGATTTTCCGAAAACGCTTTTTTCTCCCAAACCCTCCCACTGATTAACTGAAAGTAATTTTCACCCCCCTCGCCCCCACTATGTTTGTTTTGGGAAATACCCCCCCTCATAAAAAGGAAGATAAAAAGTTGCATGCGCCTGTGGAATCATGTATGGTTGTGACTATTTAAATGGATTGTATTTAGTTTTGACCCCTGCCTCCAGGCTAGAATCTTTTTAGTTTTGCCCACCCCTCCCCAACTGTTTTTCATTATAATCCCCCCCTCCCCTAGCATGCAATAAATGACTGGGCCCTAAACTCCATCCACATTGTGGCCAAAACATGAGGCAAGAGTAAATAGACATTATATTATCTCAGGCCACCCTGCTTACCCTACCTACATAATTGCTCAGGCTATTTTTCAGAAAAGGTTATTTGTGGAATTAAAATCTTCCCCCACCACCTGAGAAAGAGAAATCTCAGTATGAAGGGTCCTAAAAGGAGGAAAAATACCAGAAAGCTTTATTGCATGAGATAAATCATTAGATATATTGACAGAAAGCATCTTCATAGCCCTATGTCCTTATTAAGCCAGAAAAGATTATAGAGACAGCTCCCATGAGACACAGGCCACTTGTTAAGGAATCCTTAAACCCGGCAGATTCTCTGTAGTACATAATAAACACTAAATAATGCCTGTTAATAACAGAATGGATTTTCCTAATATTCCTTGTTCCAAAAAGGGAACATTTGATGATAGAATAATAATATCTTATTTTTAAATGGTTTGACGAAATATCAAGTCGAGTAGGCCTAAGCATTGAGACTCCTATTGCGCTAAAGGTGAATAACCAGGCCTCGTATTTCCTCAAACCTCCATACTTCGCGAAAACTTCACTTCCTGTTGTGCGTAAGGATCTAAGGTCAGCGTGTCAAAGTCCCCAACTGACCTTTCTATAGCCAGTGTGTCCGAGATGGTCTAGCGGTTAGTGCTCTCGCTTGCCACCGCTGCGGCCCGGGTTCGATTCCCGGACAATGTGCTGACGAATTTGGTCGCTCTCACGTTTTTTTCATTGACTTCGTTTGGGGATTGAAATACATTTTTTTTAATGGAAACGAAGCCTAAGCGCTACAAAACATCCTATGTTTACACGTACAATAGCTGAATTAGGCCCATACCCCCAGAAACGACTCGCACCCTGTCAAAAACAAATCGGGCAAGTCTCTCTCGATGCAATATTGAGGCGATCCATGCAAAAGTTTGCCGGTCCTTCAAGTTTCGAAGGCTCAACCAAATTTTGTGTGGAGCTAGGGCCTAATTCATCTATCGGGAGTCCAAATATAGGATCTTTTCTAGTCATTATGCTTTGTTTCTATGCAAATAAGTCTATTTTAACCCCAGAGGAAGTAAATCAAGAAATTGTTATCGTGTCAATGTCAAAATGTGTCCCCGAGCGATCAACTTGCCACCTGCTCAGTTGTCTTAAACTTAAACTTGACCTAATTTTGACAGGGGTATTATTTTAAAAAGTAAAGAAGTCGTTTTGACTGGATTATAGTTAAATCCTCTTGCCTTTTATCAAATTAACACATTTAAATCGAAAAGTAGGCCTAATTAGACAGTAGGCGATAAGGGGGGGGACTATTTTTCTTGCAAACGAAATAGGCTAGCGCAGGCACACAGACAAGAACTGAGTATCGAGCAAGGTATCATGGCGGCTTCTGGATGTGCTGGAGACGATTCAGGTTAATAAAATGTCTTTTTCTCCTTTAATACTTGACATCTGCCTTATAAAGGGTTTCAACGGAATACGGGGCCTTTCGAGGCCAATCTGTCGGGCAAATACAAAACTTAAACAAATCCTGTATACTTATTGCCAGTTTGAACTATCAATATAACCACTTTATTCTGATATTGACAGTTTTAACTGCGTAGCTGCATTGTTATTCTAGTAAGGTAGCCTCAGTCTGGATAATATGTGGATGATGCCACAGCCACCACTGTAGCAGTATAAGGGCTGAGGGATGGCCTGGGTGGCAGAATAAACATGTCTGATGTGAAGCTCTTCAAACACAGTGTCTGTCATGTATGTGACAGGTGTATATGATCAGATCTGTCATATGTGATAGGAGAGTACATCTAGATTTATAGAGGCCTCTCTAGTGCAGACCCAGGGTAAGCAAGGCTGGGACAGATAATGGTGCTACAAACATGGGGCATTAATCTAGACTAATTAGAAAATGACTTCAGGTTACTAAGAATAGAAAGACATCATAAAGGTTTGGTGAATCAATGTAATATCTCTGTTGAGGTGGGGGGTTGGAGAAATTGTTGTATTCAATGATTGTATCTTAATACTTGTATTACATGTAAGTGTGTTTTATAGCCTATGGACCTTTTATACTACTACTGAGTCTGAATTTTATTTTGAATTAAATTGAAAACAACACCTCCAATGTACTAAACACTGCAAAGGGTACTAAGAATTTGAAGACATTACAGAGGTTTTGTGAATCAACTTGATATCTCTGTTGAGCTGGATAGCTGGAGACCCATATTTGTATTTTGATAGTTGTATCACATGTAAGTGTGTATAATTGAGGCCTTTTACACTACCACTGAGTCTGAAATAAATATACTAATTGAATTGAATTGAAAACAACACCTCCCCCAACTTGACTGCACACCCAAGCATTGCCCATTACACCCATAAACAACACCACACCTCACACCATACATCCCACACCATACACCTGACATCCCACGCCCCGTTTGGTAAAATGAGAAATTTGATTACTCAAATCAATCTCCCAAGTAAACAAAAAAACGTTATACAACATTTTATAATGTTATATAATGTTATATAATGTTTCTCTAAGACCCCTTACTATGGCATAATGTTATATAAAGTTATGAATATAATTATGATGTAAAATAACATGTTTGTTTTTAGTTGGGTCTTATTGGCCTTGTGTTGGCTGCATGTCCTCCTTGACTGAGCTGACCTTGAGGAGTGAGAACAATCTGAGGATGGGGCAGCTCACACATGCTCACTGGGAAGGGCTGACATCTTGTGCGTGCCAGGAGACGACCCTTAATGAGTGCTAAACACAACCAGTGTAGAAAAACAGGATGTAAAGTAAAGGAAAAGGCTCCTTAACAACAAAACAACAACATGCAACAGCAAAACAAGGGAAGATAAATTCACTGAAAATAGCATGAAACCCAGCCTTGAAAGATCAAATGTGAATGGTTTCAAAGAAGTCTTTTCCCATGCTGTTATACAGAGAGCCATGATGAGGGAAGATCCACCCTAGTACATTTATATATATGTAGCTACTGCATGGCTGTCCCTGGTCAGGCGTGTCCCGATACTTTACATGCCTGGATACTCAGGGTGTGTGGAGTATGTATAGTGTAAACACATTGGGTCCTATAAGTACCCGCCTCACCTGGGGTGAGACCAATACCTGGAAAGGTAGTTCCCCAAAAATAGACATGATTACCTTCCAATTCAATGTTAGGTAACCAAATGATATTAAACAGAAAACATAATAACCCTGAATACAATTTTCAGACATCAGACATCTTAATGAGGGTGATAGTGATGTTATTAACCTTAGGCTCTGCTGATAAAATCATTACTCCCTTCATAAAGGGGTCCGATATTAAAGGTTGCATTGGAGGCACCTATGTTAGTGTGTTTTTATCAGGTTAATGAATATAGGCACTGCTTTGTGGGCCAAAGTATGGCTGGAATGTGGCAAATTGTCCATTTGACTACTGTTCTATGTAATACAACATAGTAGGAAACTGCAATATCCTGAACAGTAGGTAGTAAGTGGCTCATGACCTTTGGTCCAGTAACTGGGTGAGTTATTGGGATGCTGTCCCACATGTGGCCTTCTATAGGCTTGTCACTCATTATGGATGATTAATAGCATCAGTAGGAGAGTTACTCACACAGTGTCAGGTCCACTTAAAGGATAGCCTTAGTGACCAGCTCAATCTGTCTTTGTCTATTGGATATAATAATCCAGTAGGAGGTTGCAGAGTAGATTATGATAGTTATGGCCATTGACCTCTATAGTTTTTCTTTTTTTGTGTTTTCAACAAACTCATATGACTTGTTTTCAACTAATGTTTCAAGGTAAGAAGTGTGTGGTAGTTAATAGTCCGGTCATTATCAAGAACACTGGTAATGCAGTAATAAATGGAAATTGATCATTAGTGATAAATTTAGCACACATGTTATGTAATAAGAAGATAGATATACATAAGCTCATGAAACCTTGCAAAAGAATACTATGCAGTTCCTTCATTGAGGAAAATCTGAGATTCAAAGAATAAAATGTCATAGATGCCCCGAGGGAGAGCTCAAATTCTTTATCACCCATTAATTATACAATCTGTTGTGAACCACTACCAAAAAGCATGTAATGGAAACCTGCCGGGGGAAAATGAGTTAGGCACAACATTTGTAGAGCTCAGCTCTGTATTGCTTAGAGGGGCAGGTCAATTCCATTTGCCTGAATCCTCCTGTACTGCAGTCTGAGAAAGGGTGGATGTCTCTTCTTATATGTAATGATGACCTTGCATGGTGCAACCAATCTAGTTATATTGGTGCTCCATAGTCCATTGACAACCAGCCAAATATCTACAGGGTAAAGGTGACACTGTGGAAATAGTGTGCCAAAGACAATATCATTGAACATTAATGCATCCCAAGTGTGTGTTCACATACTGCAACCTCCTTGTGGGAACAATTGAGAGTTAGGGTTATTTGTTTGTTTGTAACAGTTGTTTTATTTGTGACAGGAAGCTAGAAAAGCATTTGACTTCTTTTTTTTTAAATTCAGGATCAATGAACTGATGAAATCAAAAGTAATAGTACAAGATAAGAAAGATGACATTTGTTCTGAAACATTGTCAAAAAAGAGATTTATTAGAGCCCCATTTAATTTAATACCTTTCCTTGCAGTTGTGTAGTAAAACTAGAATATATCATTCATGATGGATGGAGGAAGGAAAAGACCAATGTGGGGGTATGTCTAAATGAATGACATTGACACATATCAAGAGCATAGGAAATGATGTGGAGCTTTGTCTTTCTTTTTGCATTAGGTCATTAGACATAATGGGTTTTGATTAGGCTGGCTTCTTTTATATCCTAAATTTGGGGAAATTGGTTGTCAAGCACAGACCCCCTGCCCTTCTGACCAGGATTTTACATGTCTTAAAGGATTTAGTTGAATGCTTTGCTAATACTTGGTCTATTTGGATAGCATCAATTCATAACTTTGGTCAGGAACCTTAACCTCTCTAATGAGAGTTGTTATCAACAAAAGCGTAATTATGCCCGGTTCTCTCTTGCTGCGGGACTGCTGTTAGTGCGGTCCTCCTGCTGGCACTGGTTCCTGGTGAGTGTGTGCAGACAAATAAGGAGCTAGGATTAACACTGATGGGTACCTGATTGCCCCTGCTCCCAATTAGTCTGTCTGAGTCACGTTCTGATGGCTCTCAGTGCAGGCATCACAGACCTTCCTGCACAAGGTTCCAACCTGTTTTTGGAATTTCTTTAATTTAACCGAAGCAAACCATCTACACTTTACTGCAGGGATATTCTGCACATGTTTGTGGCCCGAGATACAAAACATTACTGGTTTTTCCTCCTCCGAAATGTTTAATAATAAAGATATGTGGCACGATCAGCCCAAAGGGTTGTTATTGTTGGGTGGGTCATTTTCTACTACTGTTCTAACTTACTAATGAGAGTGAGGTGTGAGTGGTGAAAGTGAAGCTTTAAAGTAGCTTCACACTGAGGAGAAAAGGTGTGAAACTCATTGAGGTGGGTGCGAAAGTGTAACAGTTGCCAATGAATCTAAACATAAGATGTCCTATTGGCCTGCAATATGTCCAGTCTATTTACCCTCTAATTCACGCTTATATCCTTCCTAAGCGAAACACTAGGCTAAATATTTCTTACATACAAAACCTAACAATATTATATACTGTAGATTTAGACATTTCACACTGTAAACTTTATTGTTACAGATTTTGCAGATTTCAAAATCTGTCAAAATATGTGTAAAGCGAATATCTATTGTATATAGTCTTACGACTAGTCTTTTCCAAAATCTGTGAATTTAGATACAAGCAAAATTGCACATTTTAGCAAATCCGCGAGAATGTATAAATGTGAAATTATCTACATTTACAGTACCATTTTAAATGCCTTTCACTCCAGCTGATAACACCAGCACTCATACTCACACTAACTCTGTACGGCCATATACAATGACTCATACATGTTACAGGCAGTACAGACATATTTTGTACTTGCCTGAGAGCACAGATCCATCACACCAAATGGAGTCTGATAGAGGCGCTGACCCTGCTATGGAGAAGGTGGGGACCTTGTGTAATGGGAGGTGGGTATTATTGATTCAGGTCGAGGATTTCTTCAAGAGGCAGAGACCTGGAAATTGTAACACACATCCATCAACACTAGGGTGCAGGTGTATTGATGCTGGTTTCACATGGCTCTCCATGGGTCAAGTTGTGCCTGACAGTGTGGGTATCTCACAGTAAAAACAGCCCCTAAGGACTATTTCTGCTATGCTTATTTTTATGTCCAATATGCTGACACACCAATAAAAACACATGACAGACAGTTTCCCTGTTGGCTATGGGTCTATTGGCCAATAGGACATGCAAATTGTCTAATGCTAAATGGTCCTCATGGTCAATTACATTCAGGGAGGGGGGCTGCCGTCAGCTTTTGAGCTATCATATGGCATTACTGCATATGGTCTGCATGTGGTTTCCTCTCTTTCATACCACACACAGACCGTGTGCTAAATGGTCCTCATGGTCAATTACATTCACTTTTTTTCTATATTGTGCTGCCTAAGAAAGGCCAGTTGTCTCTCTGAAATGTAAAGATAACATTGCGTGGTACAACCAATTTACGTATATTGGTGCTCCATAGTCATTGACAACTCTAGCCATGGATCTACAGGAGAATGATGTCCACTCTGGTGATGGTATACTAGACATTTTTATGGAACCAAATAGGTTTATTTTCTGCATAGTCCAAGAGTTTTAGCTCAAAATAGGACCAAAAGTTGAACGGATTCGGAACAAGTTAATTTTCTGACAGGGGATGCCCACAAGGGTACTAAAACCACACACTAAAACTCCTCATACCTCCTCCTTGATCTCCCTCAGGAATTCAAGATGGCAGCCAGCATGGTCAATATATGCCATATTTCCATCATTCTTTATAGGGTAGGTTCACCCTAAGTCAAACTCATACCTTGAGTCAACCACTTTTGACATGAAATTACAAGTTCAGTATGCTTCTGGTGACAATAAACTACCACCGATTTAAGAATTGAAGTGTTTTCCAGATATAAACTGCAGATTGCATCCGCATCATCACTCTTTTTCATACTGTAAAATCAGTCAGAGGTACCCCTGTTTGACCTGTTTTGACAAACAGAGAATGGAAATCTCTCCACTGTTCATACTCTTTGGTAGTTGATTTGAAGTATTTGTCCTTTCCATACACAGTGTCGCTTAGTTTTGTGAGCTGGATGTGTATCTAAAATACACAAATCATGACTTTATTGAGCAAAATTAATTTCCTAAGTTATATTTAGGACTGTTTTCATAAGGTATACCCATTTCACCTTAAGTCAGCCATGAATTCACCCTAAGTCAACCACCTCATACCTTAAGTCAACCATGGGATTTTCTTCTCTGGAATCCCCCCTGGAATTCTCTCACCCTGAATTTTTGTCTAAGAACTCTCCCCCTACCCTTGTGAATACCTCCTCCTCCCAGAATATCCTTTTCTACTAAAGGGTTAAGGATAGCAGGCCTACTTGTGTAGTGTATAGAGGGCAAGGGTGAAACACAAAAAGAGGTGGGAAAAGGGGGTAAGGGGGCAGATCCCCTGATATATTCAATAGAAGTCCATATTGCATGTCTATAATGTTATATTTAGTCCTCATTGCTCATACAATTAATATTTACTTGTATTTATATCTCATAATGCAGTTGTATTTACCTGAGGTGCAATACTGACCTTGTCTTGATTATTCCATATTCAATCAATTGATTTCTTCTCTTTTGTTAGTTGCAACATATTGATATAATTATGATGCATGCATTCAAGTCAGCCAATCCAATCAGGAAATCACTGGTTTATTCCACATATTCTGGTGGTTGTAATATGGCTGACTCAAGGTGCATTTTGGCTGACTTAGGGTGAAAAGGGGCAATTCTGAATACTCTGATAAATCATGGAATTAAATGCTGTAAACTGATATATGGCATTGTAAGACATCATGAATGTTATTCTCCAGAGCAATACCTAAAGTTTGGTTCAATTCTGAAGGACATGCACAAAAAACTATAGGAGCAATTAGACCTGAAAGGTAGCTCATGAAAAAACATAGATCAGACCGGTTGAAAGTGGTGAACCTACCCTAGGACCATTTGAAGTCTGAAGTTATCCCCTCCACCTGTAGGAAGAATGGAGCAGTTCTCTAGAGAAGCAGCATGTGAGCCATAGGCTTGGGTTATCTCTGTATTTTGTTTTATTTGAACTGGGTAAACCCTTTGTGGCAGGAAGCTAACATAGCATAGTCTTATCAGTTTCTTTAACCATCCAGGGAAAGGTGATAACAAGCCACAATTGGGCATTGTTCTCTCTTGCTGCTGGACTGCTACCATCCAGTCCTCGTGTTGGCACTGGTTCCTTACAGGTGTGTGCAGACAAATAAGGAGCTAGGATTAACCCTGATGGGTACCTGATTGCCTCTGCCTCCAAGCAGATTCTGCCAGATTCAGATTACATTAGCTTTTTTATGGCTCTCAGTTCAGGCACCATATCCAACCCTAACGCACAAACCCCCTTGTAGGAGAATCCCCCATTTCTGCCCACTTTGAATTCTGATCATTAGGCATCAGCAATGTTAGTAACCAAACCATCAGTGCTTATCTACAAAATAATGATGGAAATATTTTGTACATGCATGGATGCATACATATCCGATTTTATAGCATAATTATTACCCAATTCTTGGAAATAGAGAAATGCACTGATTAACCATTAAAGGATGAACATTTCGAAAATGTCTCAACCCTGTAGGGACAGCATGATGCTTGAATGCAGCCCTGGTGAATTACTCGCCAGGGCAACATTCATGCAACATGAAAACCAAGGGGTTGATGTACTAAGGCATGATGCCATCCTTAAAGAGTTACAGTAGACCTCACAAAGGGATACGGTGTGAAGGTTACTGAGGCAGGTGTGGGAGGAAGAAAGGGATTACGGACATGCCATATGTCAGGTTAATTACAGCAATTGTCTTCCAGGCCAAAACATGCCACCGTTCAAACAATGGTTTAAGTGAAAACAAATACTTGTCTTCCAGTTAAATGAACCAAGAGTTGCAAGCCGGACCTTGGATAATAAATGAACCATCTTCCATAAGAAAGGAATACAAATGAATGACATTAAAGATTTAACGTCATGCAAAGGAATAAAATAAACTTGCGAGGAAATGATGAAGGTATTTTGTCAAAATTCAAATCAAGTCACTGCCTCAGACATGACACGGAACACTGAAATCTATGTTCCCAGTGTGTTTTGATGACCATGAAAATAGAGAATTGCAAAGTGTAAAGCTTATCAAATTGCACACATATAAAATTATGTTTTGTATTGTCTGTGTATGTCCATATACAACCCATCATACATGTTACAGCAGAACAGACAGATGTGCTTTCACACAGATTCATCACACCATATGGAGTTTGATGGTACTGTTGCCCTGTAGGAATATACCATGGAGAAGGTGGGGACCTTGTGTAATGGGAGGTGGGTATTATTGATTTAGGTCGAGGATTTCTTCAAGAGGCAGACACCTGGGAATTGTAACATCCATCAACAAAGGGGTGCAGGTGTATTGATGCTGGTTTCACATGGGCCTAGGTCAAGTTGTGTCCTACTATCAATGCAAACCAACTGATGGAGCATGGACATCATGGTATTCAGTAATATCAAATAAGTGTGGCATTACGTTGGAGCTATCAAAAGATGAAATCGCCTCAGCCCTGTTACATGTAGTAGGACTTCTGGGGGAATGTGGTTTTAAAGCGGATTCTATTTACTCTTACATAACATTATAAAAATATGATTTCTGTTACTATGTTTAATGATATATCTCAGGCAATCTTACTTACCATTTTGTTTGGCCTTATGTAGGTAGGATGACTTGCATTATGTCTCTTTTGCTTCATGTTTTCAGCACAATGTGAATGGAGTTTAGGCTCGATCATTTCTTGGCACTCCACGGAGGGAGGGTGGGGGTGGGGAAATTAAAAAAGTCTTCATGCTGTAGGGTGGGGGGGAGGGGGTGGGGGGAGAAGGGGGTCTTAGAACTGAATAGGTCCAGTTTAATAGTCACAAACACACTTGATTCAATGCAAATACAATTTAATGTGGGGGGGGGGGACATTTCTCAAAATCCGAATGAATTCGTTGGTGGGGGGTAGGGGTTTGAGAAAATGCACCAAGCCCCCCCCCCCTCAGCTAGTAATAAATGCCTTAGCCATAAGGTGGGAGTGAGGTACCAGATAGCAGCCACTTGATGAGCTGTCATCCTGTTCACTCAGGGCCTCTGGGAAATAGCCTCTAGAGGAGATCCCACCCAAGCTGCCATCTCCTTACATGGACAACTCATTGACGACACTTCGGGCTTTGTGCTACTATCAACCATTTGAGGGAATGATCACTTTTTAGCAACAGGGGAGGGATGGTGGACTTCTGCTCAGAGCACACAGTGTTTTATATACTCCCCTCTCATCAAGGGATCAAAATATTTTACAAAATTTCAGCCCAGGCTCTATGAACCATACTAGTACTTTTGCCTTTTCACTCAAAGCAGATGGGATCCCCGCTTTGCCAAGAGGGGTTATTCTTCCCCCCTTGCCCAGTCAAGAAGTTGCAATGTTTTTGTCCCCCCCCCCCTGTTGTGAAAAAATGATCAATTCCATATTTCATGTGCCATGTTGACGAAGGACGAAGCCCATTGATGAAAGTACTTTGCGGTCACTTTGCAGACAGCTAGGCGATACTCATGAGATGCAAAATAGTGTGAGAGATAAGACAGTGGGCAGACAACCATCTAACAGGGAGGATCTATGAAATACAGGGTTAAAGAATGAACACTTGGCATTCAATTTAAATTCTGACAGTTTGACAGCAGTACCCCCAACATACAGTTGTTCTGCCAGACATGGTGCTGCCATGTCTGGTTTTCCCAAAGGAGGTTTATTAAACTCCTATAGGAGGTGTATTGAACGGCTAAACTTGAAATGGTCATGCTCTATCAAAGCTAACAATTTCAGGCCCCCCCTTCCCCAGACATGTTTGCTCATCCTAATTCTATACATTTTTCGCCCTGCATTGTCTTGGAGAACCTGGGCCTGGCTAATGAGTTCTCTGTGGGAGTCTTATAGCTGTGGTCAATGGCTGAGCTATAGGTTTATAGACAGACCAAAAGCGACCTAATTAGGTTCTAGTGGGGTCTAGTGCCAGTCAACATGGCCAGGTAAATCTACTTATCTATCTTAGCAGATATATATCCATGGCTACAATATTTGCAAACTAGGAGATATATTATATTTCCATCCCAATGGACAGCAATCAGGCTGAACATGGGGTAAGGTCGGCTGACACATGTATATAATCTCGGGCTACAATGAGACTCCCTGATGACATAGATTAAGATATGTCGATTGCATGTATACATGCAATCGGCTAGTCCCATCAAGGATGTTTAGTCCACATTGATAGACTAATCTACTGAGATTAGCAAGCAATTCGTAGAGAGATGTAGAGAGAGAGCTATACATATGTACAAACAGATACAGCAGGACCGAGAGACAGTAAAAATGTCCTGAGGACATAGGGATAGGATGGATGAAAATAGATAAATGATGGACGAACAGATGAAAGGTTAAAACCAAAATTGATGAATATTGTTAACTTGACAGAGGATATCCAAAATGTAGACATATGAAAATAAAATACAGTGATATTTATGTAATAATGCCAATAATGGGAATAAGATGATGAGAGTCACAGAATAGAGAAGTTGTACGTTGGTAATGAATAACTATCAATAGTTCCCGACATAGGACAAATTAATGAACCCTGCATATTCTTTAAATACACAGGGCCCGTTATCATCATGATGTATGTATCCTACCCTGGTGAGTCTACTTGCCATGGCTGCATTTTCTTGCGGACGCTAGGGGGATAACACCTTCCACAAGGGTCTGCATTCTAGCAAATAGACTCGCCAAATGTGTGTTTTATGCATCACAATGACCAGGGACATAACACATTAATTAAAGCACTGTATGATAAAAGGGATAACTTTGATGGGTATAGCCTATTATTCCCATCCCTCATCTCTTTGATGGTATTGGTTCATTGAGGGAGCTGGCACATATCTAGACTGTGACTTAATACAAATTGGATTTCTTTTGGTTATTGTGCCTACGCATAGCCTTTCCCTCGACCATGTATAATGATATAAAATAATATCATTATAATATCTTTCATCAGCTTACTTCAGTCTGTTGGATGAAATAAATTTTTCCTTCCCATGACAGTGTCTCTCAATATATGGGGTGCTCTTGTTAATTACAGCGTTCTTACATCACTATCAACTATGGTAGAGTGTCTTTTGATAGAGCAGCAGAAGGGGTAAAAGCCGAAAGATGTATAGTTATATAAAACTGGGAGCCACCTTATCCTAGTAATTACAACTCCTGTCATGATCAAGTTTAATGTGCATCGGTCCCTGTCACAGTAGACAAACGGAAGGGTTATGGTGTCCTGAGGGTGGCAATCCTAGAATGTCATTATAATCCAAGTGACGTCCGGGGGTCTGCCGCATGATAGCATTAACCATGTAAGGACTGCATAGTGCTTTAATGCAGTATACCCTTTATTGCCATGATAGATAAATGTAGCCCCGCCAAGCAACCCATGTTAGCTGCAATCTATCAGCGTGCTGACTCTATCGGGCTGAGACACTCCCAAGGCTAGGACCCTTTTGCTAAGGGCCTAAAAATGGCAGCATTCATGCATCCACCCTACACCTGTACCTGTAGGCCTTACTTTGCCTACTTCTAACAGTAATGACAGAGGAGAGGCCGCCATACTACACTCCCACATGGACTTGTCTGGGCATTAGAAAGCAACCCATACATGCTGCGTTCTAGCTGCCTGTTGAACCTATGAGGCTGATACACTCCCAAAGAGTCAGCATGATGCAGCATCAGCAAGGGATAGAACCCTTTTGCCTACATATAGCAGTAGTCACAGTTCTAAGAGAGACTGCCATATTATACTCCCATATGGACCTGTCTTAGCAATAGGAAGGTACACCCTGAATCATAGGCCTATCATCTCCCGGGGATATGCCTTGCTTATACAGGATGGTATCGGAACTAAGGGGTAATACTTACACCAGATTCTATTCTCAAGGTAAGAATATTTAAAAAGGAAAACGAGTCACATCTTACTGTTTTTCCCCCGACATTCAAATGTCACATTAGTTTGGTCTGATGTTTATTTTTGAAAACTAGAATTCTAAACGGCTGGTTTCCTATCTTACCTAAAAAAAGGGAAGTGCCAAGTTTTATATGAAAAATATGGCTTGCATTATTGAACTACTGGTATATAATCCATTATATAAATTCAACACAAATGAAGTTTATGTGGCACCCAATAAGCATGACTTGGAATACTTTACATCCAAGTTTCCAAAGGCTTGGTATTTTAACGATCACACGATTATTTACGATATGGGTCAGCAATATTTTTCCTGTCAGTATATATGTTATGGATTTTTCTAAAACTAATATGCCTGTGCCTAAAGCACCCACACTTTGACACCTCTTTTGACACCTCTACATACACCTTGGCAGTTGCAATTGCCAAGTCATCGCAACCAACAGAAGCATTAGTGTCCAATTTCCGACTCATCAATTTGGTGATTTCATAGATTTAATTACATATCCCATCAGTCTAATGTTGACCTTTAGCAAGCAGCTCAAACCTGGCTTTGCTGGTCCGAGCAGGTCTGAGAATAGAGCATTTATTAACCCTTTAGGGATGGTTGCCGTTAAAAGATATAATTTGTGGTTATATTGCATAACTCTGTTGGGTTGGCATGATGTTCGAATACAGACCTGATGACAAAGGGCCTGATACAGTAAAGCACTATGCCATCCGTCGAGGGTTAAAGCTGGGCCGTCAGGGAATAAGTTCAGCAATTTCCATACATGGACTAAAATAACAGTACCACCAGAGGGCAGCAGTGTTTGGACAGGGGATCATGAGCATTGTCCAGCTACAACATATTCACCCTATCTTGTGCCTGTAAGAGCTGAGCTCCCAGCCCTTAAGAGCCCTCTTGTGAATGAAAACTGACCTAAATCCAAAAGCGCTTTTGGCCTCACTTCAACCATGACAGCCCAGCTTTAAGCAGCTCACACCTCCCCTGTCCATGCTGATCAGGCCTGGCAAATTGTGTAGGGAGACCAGCTCATAATGAGAGCTCATCACGGTCAGTGCAGGACAGGCTTTTCTAGGAACAGCCCCCTGGTGGCAGATGGTCCCAGATCAGGTCCTAGATGGGCTGCCCACCTGGGAGCCACTTGGTTTTGATTGGGGCTATCATGTGGGGTCATCAGTTTAGGACAGGCCTTTCTTGTCACAATAGCCCTGGGAAATCTCCCAACACCAAAACAGTACATGAAGATACAGCGTAGTCTAGCTGAGTCTTTTTTTCATAATACCGAGGTTCTATGTATTGAGGCAGAGGACATCAAATTTGTGTATGAAGACTTTGGTTTGTAAAATAGTTTATTGCCTTCCACAATTTAACAGAGTGATTATAGACAATCTTCGTAGATCCTTTGTGAATAAATTCATATCAACCAATATATCAACATGTATTAGTGTCACTATATAGTGCATCACTACTCAGACAATACTTTCATCTAGTTAGTTACATACATACAGTAATAATACAATACAGTATAATATAATGATGAAACATATACAAAATGAAGTTTACAAATGAGCAATTTAACATAATATTTACACACATAATTAAAATAAACATAATAATAATAACAAGTTAAAAACAGTATTTGGTACAATAAGTGGTATTTCCATCAGTAATTTATGTTTCAATAATTTAGTTTTGTATGCATGTTTAAAAGACTGCTGTCCTGTATAAATTTTAAAATTCACATTAATTTAGCAAATGATCAACCCAGGCTTTAATTAAACCTGAGTTATTATAATGTTTTAAAGATAATGATACAATATAACAACCTTCATCAAGCAATAAATAAAACTATGAAATGAGGAAAAGCCACTGATTCTTCACGAAAATTTTTAAAAAAGAAGTCCTCTGCCTTCCTGGAATATTTGGTTTTCCGGGGTGTGTGTAAGACAGCTTCTTCCCCGACCTCTGCCCTCCCAAAATATAAACAGTCACTGCACGAAAAGTTGGATTTACATAAGATTTACTTTCATGTTAACATTTTATTTACATATATGTTTACGCAGATTTACGTGATATTGGTCTGAAAAAGTAAAATGATCTAAGTCACCTCTGTAAGGAAATCCTAGTTGTATATCCTTGTGGGATATCCTAGTTGTATATCATTACCAGATATTGTGGTTGCATATCCTTGCTGGATATCCTGGTTGGATATCCTTGCTGGATATATCTGGTCAAATATACTTGCTGGATATCTGGTCGGATATACTTGCTGGATATCCAGCAAGGATATGCAACCAGGATATCCAGCAAGTATATGCAACCTGGATATTAAGTAAAGATATCCAACCAGGATATCCTGTACAGACATCCTAGTTGAATATCCTTTCGAGATATCCTAGGTGGATATCATCGCCTGATATCCTGGTTGGAAATCCTTGCTGGATATCCTGTTTGGATATCTTTACTTGATATCCTGGTGGGGTGACTTTGCTTGATATCCTGGTTGGGTATCCTTGCTGGATATGTCTGGTCTGATATCCTTGCTGGATATCCAGTGAGGATATGCAACCAGGATATCCAGCAAGGATATCCATCCAGATATATCATGCAAGGTAAATCCAACCAGGATATACAGTATTGATATCCGACCAGGATATCCAACAAGGATATCCAGTGAAGATATCCAACCAGGATATCCAGTAAAGATATCCAACCAAGATATCCAGTAAAGATATCCAGCCAAGATATCCAGTAAGGATATCCAACCAGGATATCCAATAAGGAAATCCAACCAAGATATCCAGTAAAGATATCCAACCAGGAAATCCAGTAAAGATATCCAACCAGGATATCCAATTAAAGTGTCTAAACAGGATTTCGAGCAAGGATATCCAACCAGGATAACTTGGTAACCCCACCCGGATATCCTTACAGGAGATCCTGTTTGGGTAACGTTGCTGAATACCCTGGTTGGATACCTTGCTGGAAATCCTGTTTGGACATTTTAATTGGATATCCTGGTTGGATATCCTTACGGGAGTTCCTCATGGGGTAACTTTGCTGGATATATGTGGTCGGATATCCTTGCTGGATATATCTGGTCGGATTTACCTGCTGGATATCGAGTAAGGCTATGCAACCAGGATATCCAGCAAGGATATCCAACCAGGATATCTAGCCAGGATATCCAACCAGGATATCCAGCCAGGACATCCAACCAGAATATCCAGCAAGGATATCCAGCGAGGATATCCAGCAAAGATATCAAACCAGGATATCCAGTGAGGATATCCAGCGAGGATAACCAATTAGATATATCATGCAAGGATATTCAACCAGATATATCTTACAAGGATAATTCAAGCAGGATATCCAGTAAAGATATCCGACCAGGATATCCAGTAAGGATATCCAGCAAGGATTTCCAGTAAAGATATCCAACCAGAATATCTGGCAAGGATTTCCAACCACAATATCCAGTAAAAATATCCAACCACCGTATCGAGTAAAGATATCCAACCAGGATATTCTGTAAAGATA
Organism: Harmothoe impar; assembly: GCA_947462335.1. Taxonomy (NCBI): domain Eukaryota; kingdom Metazoa; phylum Annelida; class Polychaeta; order Phyllodocida; family Polynoidae; genus Harmothoe; species Harmothoe impar. The sequence continues at coordinate 58,258,026 of OX381719.1, read as the reverse complement.
TCCAACCAGGATATCCAGTAAAAATATCAAACAAGGATATCCAGTAAAGATATCCAACCAGGATATCCAATTAAGATATCCAACCAGTGAGGATAACCAACCAGATATATCATGCAAGGATCATCCAACCAGGATATCCAGTAAAGATATCCAACAAGGATATCCACTTAGGACATCCAATCAGGATATCCAGTAACGATATCCAACCAGGATATCCAGTAAAGATATCCAACCAGGATATCCAGTAAAGATATCCAGCCAGGATATCTAATTAAGATATCCAACCAGAATTTCCAGCAAGGATATCCAACCAGGATATCCAGGAGGATATCCCAGGTAGCAAGAAACATTTGATGAACGTTGATCAATATCTACTTTTGGTTTATTGGACCAAATTTTTTCTACTTGCATTCAAGCAAGGATATCCAACCAGGATATCTTGGTAACCCGACCAGGAAATCATTACAGGAGATCCTGGTGGGATAAGTTTGCCGGATATCCTGGTTGGATATCCTTGCTGGATATATCTGGTCGGATATACCTGCTGGATATAGATTAAGGTTATGCAACAAGGATATCGAACCAGGATATCCAGCCAGGATATCTAGCCAGGATATTGAACTAGGATATCCAGCCAGGACATCCAACCAGAATATCCAGCAAGGATATCCAGCAAAGATATCAAACCAGGATATCCAGCAAGGATATCCAACCAGGATATCCAGCAAGGATATCCAGTGAGGATGTCCAACCAGGATATCCAGTGAGGATATCCAGCAAGGATATCCAGTGAGGATAACCAACCAGATATATCATGCAAGGATATTCAACCAGATATATCATGCAAGGATATTCAACCAGATATATCATGCAAGGATATCCAGTAAAGATATCCAACCAGGATATCTGGCAAGTATAAGCATATACTGGATATCCTTACTGGATATCCTGGTTGGATATTGTAATAGGATATCTTTGCTGTATTTCCTTACAGGATATCCTGGTTGGGTAAATTTGCTGGATATCTTGGTTGGATAACCTTGCTGGATATATCCGGTCACACTTGCTGGATATCTGGTCGGATATACTTGCTGGATATCCAGTAAGGATATGCAACCAGGATATTGAGCAAAGATATCCAACCAGGATATTCTGATTGGATATCTTTGCTGGATACCCTGGTTGGATATCCTTGCTGGAAATCCTGGTTCGATATCCTGGCTGGGTATCCTGGTCCTGGTTGCATAACCTTACTCGATATCCAGCAAGGATATCCCACAAGGATATCCAACCAGGATATCCAGCAAGGATATCCAACTAGGATATCCAGTGAGGATATCCAGCAAGGATATCCAGCAAGGATATCCGGCGAGGATATCCTGTGAGGATATCCGGCAAGGATATCCAGTGAGGATATCCGGCAAGGATATCCAGTGAGGATAACCAACCAGATATATCATGCAAGGATCATCCAACCAGGATATCCAGTAAAGATATCCAACAAGGATATCCACTTAGGACATCCAATCAGGATATCCAGTAAAGATATCCAACCAGGATATCCGGCAAGTATAAACATATACTGGATATCCTTACTAGATATCCTTGCTGGATATCCTCAATGGATATCCTCACTGGATATCCTGGTTGGATATTGTACAGGATATCTTTGCTGTATTTCCTTGCAGGATATCCTGGTTGGGTAAATTTGCTGGATATCCTGGTTGGATATACTTGCTGGATATCCAGTAAGGATATGCAACCAGGATATTGAGCAAAGATATTGAGCAAAGATATCCAAGCAGGATATCCAGCAAGGATCTCCAACCAGGATATCCAGCAAAGATATCCATCCAGGATATCCAACCAGGATATCCAGCAAAGATATCCAACCAGGATATCCAGCAAGGATATCCAACCAGGATATCCAGTGAGGATATCCAGTGAGGATATTCAGCAAGGATATCCAGTGAGGATAACCAACGAGATATATCATGCAAGGATATTCGACCAGATATATCAAGCAACGATCATCCAACCAAGATATCCAGTAACGATATCCAACCAGGATATCCAGTAAAGATATCCGACCTGGATATCCGGCAAGTATAAGCATATACTGGATATCCTTACTGAATATCCTTGCTGGATATCCTCACTGGATATCCTCACTTGATATCCTGGTTGGATGTTGTCACAAGATATCTTTGCTGTATTTCCTTACAGGATATCCTGGTTGGGTAATTTTGCTGGATATCTTGGTTGGATAACCTTGCTGGATATATCTGGTTGGATATACTTGCTGGATATCTGGTCGGATATACTTGCTGGATATCCAGTAAGGAGATGCAACCGGGATATCGAGCAAAGATATCCAACCAGGATATCCAGCAAGGATCTCCAACCAGGAAACCAGCAAAGATATCCAACCAGGGGCCACAGTCTGGGGCCACAGTGTGTTTGCTACCAGGGCAGTAAGGATATGCAACCAGGATATCCAGCAATTATATCCAACAAGGATATCCAACCAGGATATATATCCAGTTAGTATATGCAGTAAGGATATCCAACCAGGATATATAGCAAAGATATCCAACCAGGATATCCAGCAAGGAAATCCAACCAGGATAACCAGTTAAGATATCCAGCCAGGATTATCCAGTAAAGATATCCAGCCAGGATATCCAGTAAAGATATCTAACCAGATATGTCCAGTAAGGATATCCAATCAGGATATCCAGCAAGGATATCCAACCAGCATTTCCAGTAAAGATATCTAACCAGGATATCTAGTAAAGATCTCCAACCAGATATGTCAAGCAAGGATATCCAACCAGGATGTCCAACAAGGTTATCCTTTGGTCATTTCTGTTACTTATAGAGACTACCTGGTTCAATCATTTTAATAGAAGAGAAATGTGAAGTAGTAAGTCTTCATGATGAATTAAATCTGTAGTATTATTCATATAAGGGAGAAGGGCTTAGAGGTGGTATCAATCAAATCTACTAGAAAACATGATTGTACATATGCCAAGTCCGAATGAAATACATTTCAAACTTAAAGTTGAATGCATTGAAATCCATTATCATACATATTTATATAAAAATGCATTAACACTCACCAACAGAAGAAGCTTGATTCTGGTAGAAGAGGTAATGTGTTTTGTATAGGGCACTTGAGAGTGTCTAATACAGAATTAAATATCATGTACCAATATCTTGGTACAGCCATAACTGCTATTGGCCTTGGTTAAGCTTGTGGCTGTGGTGTACCAGCCATGGTGTGATATGGACAATTTGTATCCTGTGGAAAATAGGGGACAATAGGGGACCCATGTAGAGGCACATGTATTTGTAAATAGATGGATACTGAGATAAATATTCATACCTTGAGTTATTTGACAGGTTTTTGGATCTGCCAGTACTCTGAGGGCAGGTCAGAGTTGGCCTCGCTACCCCTGGGCCTTCCTACAAATGGGCCAGACTAGTGCAATGCTCTGAGATGATCTGTTTAGATGAATGATAGTACAGACGTTTGGGCAAAATTGATTTACAAGAAAATACATAAGATAATCCGGGGATCAAATGGAGAAGACTCTGAGAAGTCCATTTTCACAACTCAGAGTAAGCTACATTATCTCTGTAAAGGGCAAGGGCAGTTTGAAGGTGAATTTTATGAGGTTCACACCTTTTCTCCTTTTCTCATTGGGAAGTCTACTTTAAAGCTTCACTTTCACCACCCACACCTCACTTTTAATAAGGTCCCTTTTGGCAGATCATGCCACACATCCTCAAAATTGCACATTTTCAAGGAGAGAAAATGAGTATTATTTTGTGACACAGGCCAGTATAAACATGTACAAAATATCACTGCAGTGAAGTGTAGATAAGCACTGATGGTTTGCTTTGGTTAGTTAGATTAAACAAGCTGCAAAACAGGTGGGAACCTTGTGCAGGAAGGTCTGTGATGCCTTCACTGAGAGCCATCAGAATGTGACTCAGACAGACTGATTGGGAGCAGGGGCAATCAGGTACCCATCAGTGTTAATCCTAGCTCCTTATTTGTCTGCACACAGTCACCAGGAACCAGTGCCAGCAGGAGGACCGCACTAACAGCAGTCCCGCAGTAAGAGAGAACCGGGCATAACTACACCTCTTATTGGATGGTTAAAGATGCTGATGAGTTGAGTTGAGTTGAGTTGAAATTCATTTATTTAGACTCTATAAGGTAGGCCCAGGGCCTGTTTGCTACATAGAGTGTATGCTATATGCCTGTATATATATTACTATAATACATAAATTCTCCTAAGGGGGGTAATTAGATTATTACAGACAGTGTGTCATGTATCATTGGCATCAGCCAGTTGATACATGCAGCACAGTACATTTTTATATGATGTAATATACTGTAATCCAAGTAACCTTCCACTAAGGAAGGGGTTAATGATGAGGGGTTAGTTTTATTGGGGCTTGTGCCCAATTACATTTGTTATTCCAGAAAATAAATCTGGGGTTAATATCAGAAAATAGATGGGACTGATGTTGATGTCCCGACACGATGTTAGTGTGTCATGGCACGATGTCAATGTGCCAATACAATGTGCTAGGATGTTTGTAGCACACTGTATCAATGAGCAAAATTATGAGATGTTCTTCATATGTTACCATTTGTGTTGGGGGGGAGAGAGAGAGAGAGAGAGAGAGAGAGAGAGAGAGAAAACCACTGGACCTAATGTCCTCACGGACCGGGGGGGCTTAAGTACATTTGTCAAGAAAATGTTTGCTATTCCACCCTTGGAATTTACTTTTCAGAACTATTTTCCTAGTTGGAATATCTAGCTCATTCCAAGTAGTGGGCAGTCTATATTCCAAGCTCTTCCTGTAGAAGGGGTCTTTTGGCCATTTAACCAATAAAAGCTTACCATCATGGGCTCTGGTCCTTATCTCCCTATTATCAATGTTCCCTGGAATAATTGAGATATTAAAGGCAGCCGTGTTTAAATGCATTTCTCTCCTGTCTTCCAATAAATTAACCTTTGCCTTTGACATCAGTTTGCCAACATCCCTCCTGTCCTCATCCATATAGAATGCAGTCTTCAGCCCCCTTTCAAAGCAGCTCTGTAGCTGAGTCAATAATGTTTTGTTAGTAATACCATATAAGATGTCACCATAGTCGATGACTGGAAGAATCATGGAAATAAGAACTTTAAGAGCTGACTCATCAGTTTGTTCAGGGCGAGTTCTTCTGAATAAGTAGGTTTTAAAGTTAGCGCTTTTTAGTAGGATTTTGGTGTGCTCCTTAAAGTTAAGGTTATTGTCTAGGGTCATGCCTAAGTACCGGTACGTGTTAGTAGTTGTTAGTTTAATATTATTTATTTTTAGTATTGGTTTCTGTGACTTTTTCAAAATAGCTTGTGAGCCAAAATGCATTACTTTAGTCTGTTTAGTATTTAGAGATAGTTTATTACTTTGACACCAATTATGTACCTGTTGTAAATCAGAGTTAATTTTTTCTTGTAAATCAGGGGTGTCAGAGTTTTGTTCTATGAATAATACTGTGTCGTCGGCATAATGCTGACTAAGCATATTTTTCAGAATTTTATTGAGATCATTTATATATATGATAAAGAGAAGCGGCCCCAGGACAGAGCCCTGGGGAACACCACAGGCAACTGAATGAGGAGGGGAGGCAATGCCATTTGCAAATGTAGATTGCACTCTGTCTGACAGATAGTTTCTTATTAGTCTTGTGAGATCATCATGAAGGCCTATTTTTGCTAATTTTTTGATTAGGATGTTATGGTTAATGCTGTCAAAGGCCTTTCTAAAATCAAGGAAGATGGCTGTGGTTGCTAGGCCCCTATTGGCAGCGTTGCATATTTTGTTAGTAAATTTGGATAAGCTATCAATAGTAGTGATCAAAATTATGATTTGGTACATTGGGAATGGACCAAGCTAGAGCAAAGCTAAATCTTTCGAATAATGATAAAATATTAGTCCTATTGTTTCCACATCTAAAGGAGGTAGCAGCGTGTGAACACACACTTGCGAAGCTTTACCGTTGGATGATATTGTCTTTGGCATACTATTTACGGCTATTTATGGCTAGTTGTCAGTGGACTAGGAGCACCAATATTACTAGATTGGTTGCACCATGCAAGGTCATCATTACGTATAAGAAGAGACATCCACCCTTTCTTGGACTGCAGTACAGGAGGATTCAGGCAAATGGAATTGACCTTCCCCTTTATGCAATATGGACCAGAGTTCTACAAATTGTCTTTTCTGAACAGGTACCCCAAACGTAATTATTGGTCAGAGACAGTGATTCACAACAGATTTTACTTTCACATAATAGGTGATAATGAATTCCAGCTCTCCCTCTGGGTTTCTTTAACATTATTAAATCAGAGGTTTTTCTTCTCATTGAAGAAGGAACTGAATACTACTAATTTGAAAGCTTTTATAAGCTAATGCATATTCATCATGTTATTATATAAGATGTATACTAAATTTGTCCGGAAGGAAAAATTGCCATTCATTAATATATTACCAGTGTTTCTTATAATGACCAGCCTTTTAGTACCCACACACTTCTTACCTGTCATATCACTGGTGCAATGTCATTGATGCTTCATCATTCCATTGCAGAATAACATTGATGAATTTCTGTAAAACCTCGCGTATAAGCCCCACATATTAGTCACACATCTAACTTTAATAAACCTTCTACTCCATAACGTCTTAATGTAGTATTATATCCAATAGATTGCTAACTTTACCTGGTAATGAACATTGTCCCATACTCCTTGTCAACACATCATTGCAAAAGGATATTGATGAATTAGTTGAAAAAGATTTTAGTGAAAACAAAAAAAAGAAAAGCTAGGGAGGTCAAAGCAATTAAGATTATATTGTACTCCATCATGTCTTACTCTATGTATTATATCCGATTGATATGGAAAAAGACAAATTGAGGTTAACCCCTGAGTAGGCCCTGAGCAACTCTCCTACTGAACCTATACATCATCCATAATGAGTGACAGGCTTATTGAATGCCACACGCGTGACAGCTTCACAATAACTCACCCAGATACTGGACTAAAGGCCATGAGTCATTTGTTACCTGCTGTTCACAATATTGCAGTCTCCTACAATGGTGTATTACACAAAGCAGTAGCCAAATGGACAATTTGCCACATTCCAACCATACTATGACCCACATAGCAGTTTGCCTATATTCATTGATATGTTAGTAAAACACATGTGTCTCCAATGCAACTATTATCATGAAGGGAGTTATGATATTATGTACACCTATGCATTCTCCACACAAACAACCTGGGTGTCCAGGCATGTAAAGCACCCTGTGCACCTGCTGAATGCCACCTCTCCGCACCAGTACTAGTGTGATGGCGGCCATAGGTCTACCTGTCATATGTCCGCCTGTAATTACTGCCTAAAGCTTCTAGTAAACACATTAGTTTGTCCAGTATAATGTGTTAGTGTCCTCTCCATTCTTATTTGGTGAGAATTAGCATAGACTACTTTTCTGCCTGTGGACAGGGTAAATACAGGAACAATTATCACTTCAGTATGACAGTCTTTCTTTGTCTTAATATATCAACTTTATAAACTTGCCAAATGATGACAACGGACATTATAACACCAGCTTGCCTGACTATATCCTGAAAAGCAGCAGCCCAATACTCAGATGATATTATCATGAAAACAACAGCAGAATATACCCTGGGCCCTGTTTTGCCTGAAACAAGTGGAAGATGGGTGTGCCTATGCCTGACAGCCATGCAAGAGCTACACATATGTATTAGGTTGAATCTTCCCTCATAGCTCTCATTGGTTTAACATGGAAAAATACACACACATTTATCATGGCTGGTTATTATGCTATATTTTAGCTGAGTTAATCTTGTTTTTTTGTTGTATGTTGTTGTTTTGTTTGGGAGGAGGCGTTTCCTTTACTTTTATAGCCTGTTCTTCTACACTGGTCATGTTTAGCACTCATTAAGGGTCGTCTCCAGGCACGCACAAGCTGTCAGCCCTTCCTGGTGAGTATGTGTGAGCTGTCAGATTGTTCTCACTCCTCAAGGTCAGCTGAGTCAAGGAGGACATGCAGCCAACACAAGGTCAATAAGAGACTGATGTAGCCAGTATTCAAATTTATCGTTTAACTAGCATAATTGCGTTTCTCATTTAACCAATTTGGGTGTGGGATGTGGGGTGTGGGGTGTGGGGCATGATGTGTAGGTGTGATAAATGATATGTAGGTGTGCTGTGAAGTGAGAGCAGGGTGTTGTTTTCAATTCAGTTCAAAATAGAATTCAGACTCAGCTGTAGTATAAAAGGTCCATATGCCATCAAACACACTTGTAATACCACAATCAAAATAGTCTCATTGAATCACAAAACCTTTGCAATGTCTACAAATTTTTAGTGCCCTTTGCAGTGTTTAGTGTAGTCTGAATCCTGAAGTCATTTTCTGATTAGCCTAGATTCATGGCCCATGTTTGTAGCACCATTATCTGTCCCAGCCTTGCTTACCCTGGGTCTGCACTAGAGAAGCCTCTATAAATCTAAATGTACTCTCCTATCACATGTGACAGATCTGATCATATACACCTGTCATATACATGACAGACACTGTGTTTGAAGAGCTTCACATCAGACATGTTTATTCTGCCGCCCCGGCCATCCCTCACCCCTTATACTGCTACAGTAGTGGCTGTGGCATCGTCAACATATTACCCAGTCTGAGGCTACCTTACTAGTATAGCAATGCAGCTACGCAGTTAAAACCGTCAATACCAGAATAAGTTTATTTTATATAGTTTTGATAGTTAAAAATGACAGTAAGAGATTGTTATTCTATCATTAAATGTTCCTTTTTTAGAAATAAGAATATGAAGAGAATCTTGATTTAGATACGGTGTACCAATATCTTGGTTGAGCCAAAGATTTGATACATTGGTATACCAAGATCTTTGTCTGGTCCAGGCACCCTGCTTTCGGCTAGTTCTGGACCTTTTTTTTATTTTTAATAGTCTAGGTATTAATGAGCATCTTGGTCTATATTATGGGCTAATGTGAAGGGAGGCAAAGAGTTATGCTATGTATAACATAACCATTGATAGAAGCACACCTGGTCCGTGCCTGGAGGCTCCTACTGAACTACTTAATGGAATTGTTAACTGTAACGTAAAAGTAACTGATCTCTAGTTCTCAGGAGAAATATATGAGCAGTGTCAAAATAAATCTATATAAAGGGCATGGTAGTTAGGTGTGGTCTTACAGTGCTGTATATCCAAGCACTATATGTCCCCAGTAAACAAAATAATGTTATACAACGTTACATAATGTTTCTCTATGGCTCTATGGCACAACATTATATTGTAATAAAATGTTATTTTAATGTCTAATAACATATTTTTGTAAATTTGGTTGGATATAATTTGGCCAATCGGGATGTCATACAGTGCATGAGAGAAATCTGTTATCCCATCCTCGCATAGCTCGTGATTTAATACGTCAGTTTCATGTATCAACTATCAACTATCATTAATCAACTATCATTAAAAATAGGTTGCTGCTAATGACACATTCTGCCAGGTATCATTCCAGGAACTACTAGCTTATGAAACACAGGAGCATAATCAAGTAAACACTATTGCACTTTTGTAACCATCAATCCAACGCACATTGATATGGCTAAAAGAAGAGGGTGGGATCCCAACCTCAGCAAAATGCCCAGCTTTTTTTCAAATTACTTCAATTAAAACAGTTTTTGGGAAATTCACAACCTTTCAAAATTCTCTAGCTGGCCTAGGTTGTTTCAATGCCCGGTTTCAATAATTGTTTCTGTTGGTTGAACAAATACTTAGTATGATCATGGCTTATATGAAAGATTATGCCAAATGAAGTAACTGAAGACTATCAGACTTATAAAGTATAGAGGCTTGGAAGCTATCCAAAAACATCCCCAGGCACTACTTACAGCTAAAATGAATAAACCGGAGAAACCTGACCGTTTATTGTCTTGTCATGAGCTTGTCTTGGAATAATAGAATGAAACTAGTCAAGTACACAGACAATCTAGAAGCCCAAGTCCTTAGTCTGCAGTGGCTATCCCAGGTTGGTCGAAAGGGCATTGGTCAGGCATGACCAAGTGCTATTTAAGAAGGACTGAGGTGAAACAACATATGACTTATGCTTTATTTAAAGGGACTAAGCCTAAAATGGAGATTAAGGTCAGTTGGTCAGAACTGACCAACCTGACGATATCAATTAACGAGAGCAACACGAGATTCAGTTTCCGGGCACGTCATCATGTGTGTATATAGATCAGAGGTCACATGTTAATATTAATGCTACACTGTTAGGAGTAAGTGCTGTGGCTGCACAGTATAAAAGGAAGTATTTTTGGTTTCCGGTAGTTTATACTGTAGGTTACACTATGTAGGTGATCGTAGCTGAACAGTATATATGTCACGCGCCATATCGGAATTTGCGCAATCTCGGAACTTTTACATGTCTATAAAAGTCTTGTAAAATAACTTAGTATACCACACACACACAGAGGTAGGGTAAGGAAATGTATTTTCAAATAAGTTTTACTGTATTAGTTGGCTCCTTATAGGTAACCCCCATTGTTTTATCATACCAGAGGAATTATTGCCATACCTTAATAATCACACCTACAGTGAGGTGGGAGATGCATATGGACCTTCTAGTGATTATTATCACACCTCTGAGGTGTGGCACAGCATCCTCAAACAACATTGAAAGATATATTTAAATGCTATATGAGTAGCTAGAGTAAGAAAAGTTAGGAATTCTCAAACTGCCCAATCTAAAAAGGAAGCAATTCCGGAATTGCCCTGCGCAGTTCCGGAATTGTGTCAGAGCAATTCCGGAATTGAGCTGGTTCTGATTCTGCGCCTGACATATATAATATGTATACTGGACAGCAAAAATATACTGTAAACCTACTGTATATCTCACTGTGCAGATACACTTTTTCTGACTGTGCAGATTGGAGAATGTCTGGTCCCCCAGGGACCCAACTATACAATACAGATGTCCTCCCTACCTTCCTACCAATTAATGCGACTATAAATGCATGACCCATGTGTAACCTACTGGCCTAAATCCAACTTCCCAAGAGACTTTTAAAACATTGACAGTGGTTGACAATGATGCGAGTCCCCTGGGAGTACCACCCCCTCATTATACGTCACCGCTGACGTCACTGCTGACGTCATGAGGTATCACGTCATTGGGGAGTCCCTATGGGCGAACCATGGGTGAGAGAGGCAAGGGGGCCCGCCCCCCTGCCTGGGATTGGGGGGAGGGGCTCACCCAAAAAAGAAAATTTCCAAGACCCGATAATGATAACTCCCAGTTGTTAACAACTGTGGTTAACCATTGCTAAGCAGATATGTTTATCAGGTAATTATTACCTTACCTTCCAGTGCGTGTGACGTCTTAAATGTATTTATAGTGGTGTACTTACATAGCCTACATGTCTGTGTATAGAGTGGGAGGGTGGGAATCAGTCATGTTAGTACCAATGTCTCTCGCGGGTGGCGCTGCAGGCATCAAACCTCGTTATGGTGCTCTATACCTTGGGCTACAATAGCTCAGGTGTAGAGGGACTATGTCCACAATGACCAGGCTCTACCACAGGTGAGCACATCCTGAGCCACTTAGGAATACCCCTGCAGCGGCCATAGGCTTTAAACAGTGAGTTAGCAATCGTTTCTTTTATATTTTGACTACATTAACCCTTTAAGGATGGCATGTCGCTGGTGCTGCATTGGTGCCAACCCTCTGGGAGTGTCTTGACCGTGTAGAGCTAGCATGAATTCAGGGGTTGCTTGAATGCAGCACTGGTGAGTTACTCACCAGGGCTGCATTCATGCATCATGACGACAAAGGGCATGATATATATAATGCCCTTCCTATGACTTTGTTTCTCATCATGGAAAACATATTGTCAAACTACCTGTCAAACTACCTGTCATGCAGTTTATTGGCACAAAAAGGTGCAAAGAAGCGATCATACAGGTAGAAAGAATGAACACTCCTTTATAAAAGCGTCATTGTCTGGGTTGAATTGAATTGAAATTTTCTTTATTTATACTGAAAAGCAGGCAGGTCAATGACCTGTAATTCACCCCAATCCAGTCGAATGTACAATATGATGTTCCAGGTTTCATATAACGTGACTCATATATAATCAGAAAAGACTAAAAGTAAAGATGGTAGTGTAAGAATGCAATATAAGAGGCAGATGTCAATACCTCATGGACGATGGTATTTCTATATAATAGACTGATGTTATTGTCCAGGTTCGTAGTGGCCATGATAGGTGTCTGGTGTAAAGCTTGAAAGGAATAAGTATATGTTTCAATGAGGTCATGATGGTGTGTGTTCTTCTGGATACCATTGCGACACAAAGGACTTACTACCACCATTGATGAGGCGTAAAAGCAGCCCTGGAGGCTGAAAGGAAGAAGGACAATATTAATCTCTTTAGAAAATGTTGTTTCATAGTTTTATCGACTCTGAATCTGTTAACCCTTCAACCCTTCAAGGACTAAATGTCCCTAAAAGATCACATTTGTCCTCATAATGCACCAATGCAGCCAGAAGAGTAACTCGCAGTTGCCACTTCGGTGCATCATGCCGACCCTTTGGGAATGTCTCAACCACATCAGATTGGCATGATGCTTGAATGCAGCCCTGGCGAGTTACTCACCAGGGTTGCATTCATGCATCATGCCGACCAAAGGCATGATGCATTAGTGCATTATGCCGCCCTTAAAGTGTTAACGTGATTGCCACACCTGTCACTATTATTGGCTCATATTGATTCTAATCCATTTCTCACGACTTGTTCTTGCAGATCGCACTGGCCAAGAAGGAGGACTATATAGGAATCCTGAATAGTCCCATTGCCACTCAGTGAGAGGGGCAGTATTCATGTGGACACAGCCGGATTAGTGAAACATATCTCAATGTACAGAACTGTCCTTGACAAAACAGCCAGATAATTGAGGGTGCAGGATTATTGAAGGCCAGTCCAACAGTTTGGTTTATAAAGCCAAATCCGACCTCGTCCGTTTGAGGAAAAACATGGCCAGATGTTGAATCTGCCGGATTATTCAAGTATATTTGTATGCTTTTGTTCTGACTATCCTTGGTAAAAGCAGCCAGATAATCAAGGGTGTACTATTATACCTCACACCGCTGGATTATTGAAGCATATTTATATGCTTATGTATACATCTGTCCTTGACAAAAAAGCCGGATAACCAAGGGTACCCGAATATTGAAGCTGGATGATCGAGGTCCCACTGTATGCATTCGGGCGGGACATTGATTTAATCAAATCTGACACATTCGTCTTGTGCCTGGACTCTTTGTCTGAGCAATGTCACTGAAAACACTGCACATGTGACACGATCTGCGAGAAAGGCCCTAATGCAACATGCACTAAGGTCCCTTTTCCCAGTACATATCACATATATGTAGAACACCAGATGAAGAAAAGGCTAATTAGTATGTTTTAGTTTCTTCATTCTCAGCTAGTAGGCTTAGTCTGAGGAATCCCTTTTATAGGGCACCTAGGTGATAACGATAGCGCGCCTTGATTTTGGTCAGGTGGCAGAGTGAAAACCTTGATCTTTACATATACACAGAAGAGGGGGTTCCTATTCAGGGGTTCAGTCAGTACTGAGTCTATAGGCGCCCACTAGTGTTACCTGATTGAACTTCTAACCCGCAAACATGGATGTGCCCATGGCCTAACCCAGAGGAACCCTTTACCAAAATTACCAAAGTCACCAAAGTATACAACTGGAGTATGGTAGCATCTGTAATGCCTTTAGAGTTGGCCTCCAATATGGCAGGGGGCAGCTTAAACCTTGATCCTTTTATTGCCACAACAGAAGAAATTCCTGTTGGCACCACATTTAGCAATGATAGCGGTAATGTCACCAACGCTGAACTCGGTCGCAACGAGGACCTTGCGAAAATCGAGATTGCGGTTCAGGGGGTGATCCTCTTCCTGGCCATCTTTGGCAATGGTATTGTCCTGATGGTGCTCCTCACCCGGAAGAAGAAGCTCAGCCGGATGAATCTGATGATCATCCACCTCTCCTGTGCTGACCTCTTTGTGGCCTTCTTCAACGTGCTGCCGCAGATGTCCTGGGACATCACCTACCGCTTCATGGGGGGTGACTTCATGTGTCGCTCGGTGAAGTACCTGCAGGTGGCGGCCATGTATGCGTCATCGTACGTGCTCATCATGACGGCCCTGGACCGGTACCTGGCAGTGTGCCACCCCCTGGTGGTCCACACCTGGACCCGCTCCAGGCTCCATCTGCTCATCCTCCTGGCCTGGATGTTGAGCCTGCTCTTTGCCATCCCCCAACTCTTCATCTTCTCCTACCAGGAGGTGGCCCCGGGGTCCGGGGTCTACGACTGCTGGGGAGACTTTGACCCTCTGTGGACCATGCAGTTGTACCTGACCTGGTTTACATTTGCCATCTACGTCATTCCCTTTGTCATTCTCACCGTGCTCTATGGTCGGATATGTTACGTCGTCTGGAGAAGCTTGCGAGGCCGGGAGGTCTCGGTGTTAAAGAAGAGTGGTTGTAAGACAACGCTAGGCACGTCTTCCAGCAGCTCACCCCTTACAACGACAAAATCCAGTGAGTCCAAGCGAGGTAGCAAAACCAGCAGAAACATTGTATCCTGGACAGCGGTTTCAAGCAGTGAACCGGTTAGGGTTAAAACGGGTTCTGCGGCCTTCAGCAATGGGAACTGTAACCCCCGGGCTCATGTGAAGGGTGTGTCAAGGTCAAAGGTCAAGACGGTGAAGCTGACCCTCACCGTTATCGCCTGTTATTTACTTTGCTGGGGGCCCTTTTTCGTCACCCTGATGTGGTCCGCCTGGGACGCCAATGCTCCATTCACAGGTAAGCTATGAGTACAAGGTAAAAAAATGAAAGGTGTTTGTGTTTCAGGTTACCCAGCCCTCCCTAGCAAAACACGGCCAGACCCTAATGATTTTAAAGGAAAAAACACCGTTTTTGGCTTTTTTAGAGTTGAGTTGAGTTTCCGTGAGTTGAATCTGTCGTCAGTAAGTTGGCACTGGAGATTTTCTTGTTAATTCTAGTTTTTTTCAAAATCTAAATCTTACCTACCCTAGATTTTGAGACCATGTTACCTGAAACACACCCTTTGTTAGACTGACAATACTATACTGAAATAATTACCAGGTAAGCTATGCGTTCAATGTTTGTCTGACAATACTTTAGGACACTCAAAAAAAAGGAAGGTCTCTCATCACAGAGGTTGGAAAAATATGACTAGGGTAACTCGTCAGTGCTGTATTCAATTATCAAGCTAACCTTCCAGGGTTTGGACACCCCAAAGGGTTGGTATAATTCAAATGACGACAAATGTCAGTTAACATAGTCTGTTGGCCCCAGACAGGTGGCACCATCTGAGGTCTTAAGATGATGGTGGACTAGACAGTTTGTATAGTGCAACCTAGACTGCGCTACTGTCTATGGCCAGACACATGGTACAGTAGGGCCATCTAGGGTATAAAGATGATGGGCGTCTAGCTGTGTCAGACCTTGTGCTATATACAGTGATCTACCCCCAGTATAACCAGGCTGATCAGTTTTAGCCTGTGGCCAGAGCTATATTTCTTATTTTGCAGAGAGTGTCGGATCAACACTAATAAGTGGTTGTCAATGATGATTCAATCTTGATTCAAAATTGCTGATCAGTTTAAGGCTGTGGCTCTGGCGGTGCTGTACCACATATTTATTATATTGCAATGCCACTTATTATTGCAGTAAAGCCTTTCCCAGTCAGGATTCTTAATATAAGAACCAAATGTTGTAATGTTGACAGAACCAAAGCAGATGTCCTAACCCATTAAAGGCAGAATAGTGTTTGGATATCAAATGGTCCTTTGCACGTAATTCATGTCACCAGTGCTGTATTCAAGCATCATGCAGACTCTACAGGGTTAATACACTTGATACGCATCATGCATTTCTGCATTCATGATGCAGTCATGATACATTCATGCATTTATGCATCAGGGGGACAATGGGTAAAGCAGTAAGCTGCCCTTGAAGTGTTAGATTTGCCTATGTGTTTTTTCTGCAGATACTACCGCTGCAAACAGCAAGAAACAGATGCCATGTTGACACATGACAAGATGATATACGTGATATACATGCAGACTGTTAGACTATGCTGATTGTTCAATATATGTGCAAATCTCCCTATTGAAAGTGGCTTAACCCTATAAGGACGGCATAATGGATTAATGCATTATGCCCTTGGTCATCATGATGCATGAATACAGCTCTGGTGAGTAACTCACCAGTGCTGTGTTCAAGCATCACACCAACCCTACAGGGTTGAGACACTCCTGAAGGGTTGACATGATGCACCAATGTAGCACCAGCGGGTTACTCACCGGGGCTGCATTGGTGCATCAAGACGACAAATGCCAGCATTTAGCGACATGCGTCCTTAAAGGGTTAACCATAGGCTGTGGAGCCAAGACAGTGTTTTTGTATTTTATTCATTGTCAAATAATGAATAGCTATAGCTGACTGTGTCTGCGACTGTGCCAGATGATATTTCTTTTTATCTATGGACGACCGGTATGCAAATTCAATCTGTATTCGTGAACCGTTCTTTAGCAATGTAAAAACACTTTGAGTATTTGGCAAGGGAAATTCCATTTATTCATTATTAAGGTGGTTGCCTACTTTGCACCAGGAGTAGCTAGATGTATCCTCTATATTCTGTCTTGGTGGATTTCCAGGGTCTGCTATGACAGTGTTCTAACTTCTGGTATACGTAGGGGTAACACCTATACTTACATGTGTTCATTCTTCATTTCTTCATTTCCATAGTGACCCTACATTTAACAACACCTATACTTACATGTGTTTATTCTTCATTTCCATAGTTACACTACATTTAACAACACCTATACATACATGTGTTCATTCTTCATTTCCATACTTACCCTACATTTAACAACACCTATACATACATGTCTTTATTCTTCATTTCCACACTTACCCTACATTTAACAACACCTATACTTACATGTGTTTATTCTTCATTTCCATACTTACCCTACATTTAACAACACCTATATTTACATGTGTTCATTCTTCATTTCCATCCTTACCCTACATTTAACAACACCTATACATACATGTGTTTATTCTTCATTTCCACACTTACCCTACATTTAACAACACCTATACTTACATGTGTTTATTTTTCATTTCCATACCTACCCTACATTTAACAACACCTATACTTACATGTGTTTATTTGTCATTTCCACACTTACACTACATTTAACCTTGGTATGTTTCCAGGGTCTGCTATGACAGTGTTCCCACTGCTGGTATACGTAGGGGTAACACCTATACTTACATGTGTTCATTCTTCATTGCTTCATTTCCATAGTTACCCTACATTTAACAACACGTATACTTACATGTGTTCATTCTTCAATTCTTCATTTCCACACTTACCCTACATTCAACAACATCTATACTTACATGTGTTCATTCCTCATTTCCACACTTACCCTACATTCAACAACATCTATACTTACATGTGTTCATTCTTCATTTCCACACTTACCCTACATTTAACAACACCTATACTTACATGTGTTCATTCTTCATTTCTTCATTTCCATACTTACCCTACATTTAACAACACGTACACTTCAATGTGTTTATTCTTCATTTCCACACTTACCCTACATTTAACCTTGGTGTGTTTCCAGGGTCGGCCATGACGGTGTTCCTGCTGCTGGCCAGCCTCAACAGCTGCTGCAACCCCTGGATCTACTTCATCTTCACAGACAACCTCTGCCACAAAATGAGTAACGTCTTCATGAGGCCCTCCTCCAAGGCCTCCTTCAAGACAATCACCCACTCACAGTCCCAGTCTCCACACCTAGGGGCCTCCTCCCACCATAGGATGTAGAGTCCAGGGTGGTACACAGTACTAGGCTATACAGCCTTGATGACAATACCTGTTCTGCCACCGTCTGTGAAAGCTAAGAACTATATATGGTTGTAGTGGGTTACACTTTGCACCTTTTGTGCTTGGGGAGTTTGGTTTCCTGTACCTTAATGACAATGCAGTTTTCAAGGTCACTCCAGTAAAAACCTTTCAATCTTTACAGGACTTAAATGTTTGCTTGCTAAGTATCCAACATCAAGGAGATTTCATTTTTAAGATTTTGAGATACAATATTTCCGATGCTTAAGTTCTGGAAGCGCTGTATTCAATGCCCCAGATTGAACACGATGTGGGCGTGTTCTATGTGCTAAGAAAAAGGATATAAAGTTAAAGGATGTCAAGACAGTCACAGTCTCAACGCCTAGGAGCCTCCTACCACCATAGGGTGTAATCTCAAAAACGTTATTCTTATTTTTGAAATACAAAATTTACTATGCTACTGGAAGTACTGGAAGGCCCGTATGCAATGCTCCCCATTTAATACACTGTGGGCATATTCAATGGGCTAAGAACATTTATTATTTTCTTCATCAAATGGCTTCAAAACTACATTGATACTTTCTCTGCCGTATTTCATGAGTCGGGGCTGGGGCAATATCCACCAAAGCAGCGTATTCCTAGAAGAGAGTCTTGTGAGCTATGGTAGAGATCTCATTCTAAATTTGAACTTTGAGGATATTTGATATTGTTTATAAAAACTGTTCCTTCTGGACATGGAAATCAAGGACCACTATTTTGTCTCATCACTCGTCACTTTGGGGTGCCTCGTATACAGCCATGTAATTATGTATTAGATGTGGTACAGGTGGCTTGCTGTGTAAGTGTTAAAAGCCAAGGACAGGGTAATTCTCCATGGCACCAGCCTACACTGAAAAAGTAAACTTGTCTCCAGACTCGTCGAAGTGACTGTCATAAAATAAACGAGTCAAAAGTTGTCTAACGTATCAGGTTACCATCCCACAAATAGAATCTGGAGCTGGCAAATGTCGGGTTTTGGGCTGGCACATACCAAGTGGGTCTTCTATCTCCAGCTAGAAGACCCGCTTCCTTGTCACTTAGACAAGTTTTTGACTCGTTTATTTTATGACCGTCACTTTGAAGAGTCTGGAGACAAGTTTATTTTTTGAGTGTAGGATGATTACCCTTATCCACTCATGCAGCTAGTCACACATATCATATCTGACTTACACTCACAGAAGGAGAGTGTGCTCAATGGACGACATCCACATACAGCCATATATGTGAAAATACCATTTCTATTGTTCCCTCAGCCAACTGTGGTGTAAGTAGCTATTCAGTAGTGTATCATTGGGATTGTACATACTGTACATAGAAGAACTGTTCATGTGTGAAAGATTTTGGACATAATGTAACATTGCTCTTGTAGTTCAAATATCCCTCTTTACTATACCACTAAGCCACTGGTGACAGGCCTACACAAAGTACCTATAGTACCAGCCAATGGTGTTTTGGATATTTTGTCATTTTGCTATCAGACAAATAACCTGCTCAAAACTAAGGAATGGTAGATTTGGTTAATGACCTGGTCATTGGCATTTTATCATTGCAAGATATCAATGTGTCAATGAACTAGTTGGGGCTGAATTGCATCCCCACAAATATAATCTCAAGTGGAACTCGTGTGATTCTTGAGCCTTGACTCTTGATCTCCAGTAGAACTTGTGAATGTTTTGTGAACGTTTCTGGGACATTTTCGTCTGTCACATTCCCTGGAATTTCTTGTTTTGTGAACAGTTGAAATTCAAGAATGTATACTAAGTTCTGGCATGATTAGCAGTGCATAGCTAATTGAAACCAATGGACCAATCCTAAGGTAGATTTTGAGGAATAGAGATTGTGCCATGCAAAGCACAGTTGTGCTAGCATATTGGTGATAGATAACTGTATAAATTAAAGTGTGTAGAATAAGCATAATTTCATACTGTTAAAGGTCAAATTTAAAAAAAAAGATGTGTTATAAGTTACCTGATCCTACAGGGCCGACCCTAGAAATTTGTATCCATTTTGATAAACATCTAGGATATTTCGGGGCTATTTCAGAGTCATTTTGGTTATCTACAAGTCAACGCCATCATCAATAGTTCAGCGCTGAAGCTCATGAATCAATTTTTGGGTACTTGTTAGGCCAAAGTGAAAAAAAGTATATTTTAAATCCCACCTACCTAGCCTAGATTTTTAGACAATGTGACCTGAAACACATTTTATTGGCCTAATACTAATACGGCTCTGGTAGTCTGGGATTTTCTTATCACTTTTGCTTGCTTAACTGGAATTTGATGGATACAACTGTGTACTAGGTAATTAAATGATTTATCTTTGTCAGATTTATCGTAATGATGGCAAAGGTACAGTATTATATGCCGGGTGCAACTTTCCCATCTCAAGAGGGGTCCGAAATTTTGGTTGGTCCCCCCAGAATCCACCAAGCCCCCCCCCCCCCCAGTTGTTATGAAATGGCCACTCCCTTACAAAGACATTCTCCTTTGAGGACAATACAGGGACTTTTAATTCTCGCGGAGGTTCACTTTGAGGGTCGATGTCACAGAGTCGACCAAAGTATCACGCATGGACGCTCCCACCCCTTTCAGTTTACAGCATTTTCTGATATATTGATGGTAAACCTCCAGTAAAGTAGTGTGCAAAGGTACAGTATTATATGCAGATACCATATTCTAAAGGCAATACTCTTCACAGCTATCATAATGCCATGTGTCATGCCCCGCCATGGAACTGTCAGGATAATTGTGACCTCGTTGTCCTCTTTGGTGGTTGCTTCTAATAAAATCAAAGAAACCTTGTTCATCTTTATTGTGTTGCTCTTTGATATGTTCTAGCCTTCACTCTAGATAAGTACAGCGTACGGAACTAAGGGAGTGGTCATTTCTTAAGAACAAGGGGGGAGTTACTGGTTTATCTCGCGAGTGGGTCGAAATTATTTTGGTCTCCCTCGCTGGAGGGGTCGGAATTTTTCTGGTCCCCCCTCAGGCATGTTGAAATTGAGCATGGCCGACCGCTTTGAGCTATAGTAACACATGTGTTTTTGTCACTAAAAAGGGGTGCAATTTTCCTGCCTCAAGAGGGGTCCGAAATTTTGGTGGTCCCCCCAAAATCCACCAAGCCCCCCGCCCCTCCCCCAGTTGTTAAGAAATGGCCACTCCCTTACAAAGACATTCTCCTTTGAGGACAATACAGGGACTTTTAATTCTCGCGGAGGTTCACTTTGAGGGTCGATGTCACAGAGTCGACCAAAGTATCACGCATGGACGCTCCCACCCCTTTCAGTTTACAGCATTTTCTGATATATTGATGGTAAACCTCCAGTAAAGTAGTGTGCAAAGGTACAGTATTATATGCAGATACCATATTCTAAAGGCAATACTCTTCACAGCTATCATAATGCTATGTGTCATGCCCCGCCATGGAACTGTCAGGATAATTGTGACCTCGTTGTCCTCTTTGGTGGTTGCTTCTAATAAAATCAAAGAAACCTTGTTCATCTTTATTGTGTTGCTCTTTGATATGTTCTAGCCTTCACTCTAGATAAGTACAGCGTACGGAACTAAGGGAGTGGTCATTTCTTAAGAACAAGGGGGGAGTTACTGGTTTATCTCGCGAGTGGGTCGAAATTATTTTGGTCTCCCTCGCTGGAGGGGTCGGAATTTTTCTGGTCCCCCCTCAGGCATGTTGAAATTGAGCATGGCCGACCGCTTTGAGCTATAGTAACACATGTGTTTTTGTCACTAAAAAGGGGTGCAATTTTCCTGCCTCAAGAGGGGTCCGAAATTTTGGTGGTCCCCCCAAAATCCACCAAGCCCCCCGCCCCTCCCCCAGTTGTTAAGAAATGGTCACTCCCTTACAAAGACATTCTCCTTTGAGGACAATACAGGGACCTTTACTTCTCGGGGAGGTTCACTTTGAGGGTCAATGTCACTGAGTAGACCAACGTATCACACATGGACGCTCCGACCCCTTCTAGTTTATAGCATTTTCTTATATATTGATGGTAAACCTCCAGTAAAGTAGTGTGTAGAATAATCCTCAAAATACATTGTGAAATGCAAAAGAAAATCCAAAAGAAGGAATGATTGAAGAATACATAGGGGGTTGCACCTTTCAGCCTCTTTCTTTAAAGCTTGACCGTCATGGTGAGGCCAAAAACAATTTTGGATATAGATCAGTTTTCATCCACAAGAGGGCTCTTCAGGGCTGGGAGCTCAGCTCTTACAAGCACAACATAGGGTGAATATGTTGTAGATGGACAAGGCTCATGGTCCCCTGTCCAAACACTGCTGTCCTCTGGCGGAACTGTTATTTTAGTCTATGTATAGAAAATGCTGAACTTATTCCCTGACGGCCCAGCTTTAATGTGAATCAAAATTCTTACTTTTTTAATCAATTTTTTTACCTATCACTTTTATATGAAATAGACTGCTGGGCTATAATTCTAAGTCCAAATCTGTCACCATACTATGGCAGCCATAGCGATGCCACAACACTGAAGACGTTGATAGTGTCTGCAGACAGACATCTATGAGGATGTGGTCCCACATCCCAGTAGTGGCAGGGTGGGGCGTCACTAGTTCCCCCTGGTGAAAAAGTGACATACTAATTACACACAAGCCAAATCTCCACCTTATACCCCACCTGGTGGCTCAATCATACAAGGCCTCAGGGGTTACCCCATAACGAAGGGGGGGGGGGGGGAACGCTGCAACAAGGACACCTGGTGGTGGAATCAGGAACTAAAGGGCACAATTATTGGTATCCAGCTCAGCATGCTTCAGGGAATTCTAAATTACTGCAATATTACAGCATGTGGCTATCCATCAATGTTACCTCAACATTAAATATACTCTCCTCTTCGCATCTGATACATTATAGAGGATTGCTGATGCATAAGGCAGTAGGATTGACCCTGTTCAGTTGACATTGTGCTTTTTCTGAAATCTGGATCAGCTAACTTTAAGCAGTTGATGCACAGTGTTGTGTTGAGGTCTATTGAACTTGTCATTATTAATAAATGCACCAGATTCTGATGTATAATCGGATCCTGTAGAGAACATTGGAAACCCTGTGTTTGTGGTTAAAATAGATGTTACACAACTACTAATTTGGAAAAGCAATTAGTCAAAGTCTATACATTGTAGTATAGGTGTTTCCCCTAGTACTCACTCGGGGTCTCCACTGTGCCCTTTTTACCCCATGCTCTAATTGATATTGATGACATTCGCCTGATTCCACCACCAGAGGTCCTTGTTGCAGCGTTTTCCCCCCCTTCCTATTACGTTATGTCATCGCTTCCTATCTGTCTAATTATTTTTCCAAGGATCCCCACTCTCTACACTGTAAAAAATTCATGTTATGAGAACATGAAAGAAGAGAGCATGAACACACTTTTCTCAACACACTTACATACTTTTTTGTCAAATGTTTGTAAGTATTATAAAGGTGTATGATATACACACATTTTTATTGACACCAGATGACACCACAAGCATTGTGTTCAAAATTCCAGTCATACTTCAAGATTGTAATTCCACTTTTGATCATGATTAATTATTTGATATTAAATTTTAAACATGTTATGAAGCCTCAATGAATGCATGGAGTCAGTCATGGTAACGGAGTATCGTAAAGTGGGTATATCCAATTTTTCTTCAAATTCTAAATCTTACTTGAATGTATTCCACACTATAAAAGTATATTATTTATAGAATAGAGGTCCATCAAATGTCATCAATAGGTGTTAATAGGTCACAAACGGATCCAATATCCCTGAACCATGGGCTCTGGGGGGTATAAAAGCCCATGGGGAGACTCATTCCGTTATTATACATTATTTTAAGGCTTCTGGAAGGGCACAACCTGTACTATAAAATGATAAAATAGTTTTTATTGTCACAGAGAAAAAATTAAAATATGTCCATAATGGTAACAATATATAGAACTACCCAGCCAACACATCCAAATTGGCCCCATATGGGCGTATCTCTGGGCACCATGGGCTAGCCCATATCTGGGAATTTACTGGGAATTGTCAGGGCTTCCAGATGGGGCCCATGTGGGCTCAGCCCAGAATATCAACATATCATATTCACACTGCAAATCCTTCAAATACTCATTTCTGAAATTATTCAATTAATTTACATTTTAAATTGATGTTATATGCGTTTTTGTAAAAGTGGGTTTCATCTGGGTTGGAAATGGGCAAACTTGGCAAAGGTGTCCCTGGGTTTCCCAGGGGCTCAGCACTGGCGGCTAGATAGGACCCAGGTGGGCTGAGCCCATATACTGAACTTAGTTTTTAATGGATTTGCAGATACTTTAATTTATCCTCACTTGTCCCTTTTTTCTAGAAAATGCAAATTCAAATTATTTTTCTTATGCTATATTATCTATCTGGATTTCACCTAGGCTAGAGCTGGGCTAGAGCTGGGCTAAGTGGGCTGAGGTCTGCATGGGTTTTCCATGTGGGCCAGCCCACCAACTTCACCTTCTTGGCTAATTCTACCAACACAACTTTCATGACTAAGTTTCAAATACCTTTCTCCGAAAGAGTCAAGTTCACCTGGGCTAGCCCTGGGCTAAATGGGCAAGTATTGTTCCTGAGCTTACCACTAGATGTCATCATTAAGAGTACATAAATATTTGATATCCTATAGACATTTCTTTGTCTATACAATGAGCCATAAATTCACAATTCCTTTAAAACCATTGAAATGAAACAGTTTTCACAGTATGTTTATATTATATGAGATTCTCTACACAAGTTTGCATATGAATAGAGAAACAAGGAGCATTCTGATACTGACACCTTTCCCCAGGATATGACCATAGCACATAATCCCAGGGCTCCTTCAGGTATCACTATCAGACTTACAGGAGCTCTGACTATGTCACCCAATTTGATCAGAGTTGTAGTTAGTCAAAGGATGTATTTTGCTTCTCCTCCTCAAATAAAGGTAAGAGATCACATTAAATGCAGATAAATTAATTGACCCACTGGGATGCTTGTTGTTAATTACTCTTAACATAATCATCAACTACATAACAACTACTGTAAACGTATATATTTTCGCGCAGCTAAATTTTCGCGCACCTACCATAGAAGGACATTTTCGCGCAATTATATTTTTGCGCACCTGTAAGCATCACATAGTCAGCTACATGTCATGTTTTACGGTTTTTAAATCGGACAATTATTAAGGATATTAGAGCCAAAAGGTCACAAAGTTGCCATTTATGCTACAGTCAAACTTTTCGAAAAGTCACTAGGTCGCTTTTATTATTGTACCAGGTCGCCAGGCCGCCTGGAAAACAACCCAGGTCGCCAGGTCATTTTTTAACCCTCTGGAGCCGCCTTATTGAGTCATATATTGTCATTATAGATACAAGTACATTTAAAAACATATAGTGTTACACATCATTGGAAGGCTAATTTCCTGGGCATAATTCTCGCTCACATCATAATTTCGCGCACTTAAGCATGTGTCCGAAAAATGCGAAATTAATACGTTTACAATAATACCCAGGGGGCCTTTTTGGAAATGCATCCCTGTACCAAGATGCTGGGTGAATACACTCTAAAGGAGGTGTGTAAGAGTCAGTGTTCAGATATAGAGAATATAACAAAGTTACACTAAATACAAGACATTGGAATCTAGCTCTATCACAGTTACATAGGCCGCTCAGACATGTCTCCACAGGGCAGATCTAGGCAGAATTCAGACAGGGCCCCAACAAATTTTCTTTTTGTTCTGCCTTAGTTGACAACATATCAACTATGCGTTTATTACTGAACAATTTATCATATTCCTTTCTACAAACAATGTCTGAATATACATTCACAATGTCAGTAAAAGGTTGCTTCACAGCTCCTGAAGTGTAAATCAAGGCAACCTATTGGTATCATCTGGTCCATTGTTATGTGTTTAATCATTGGATTTTGTATCTTGGGTTTGTTGTTATCATATCCACAAAGCTTACAATGTTTACTTTGTTTTTTTCGGGTTTGCTTGCTGCGCCAGCGGCCCGGGAACGTAGTGACCCGTGCTGCCACGTAGTGGCAGCAGGCAAACCCTATTAATGTTTTCGTTTTCCCTGGGCCCCGCATGGGGCACTGTGACGTCACCAGGACAGATTGTGGTCATGAAAATAATAGGCCGAGGCCGCATCTCACCGGCAAAAGCAAAAAGAAATGAAGTTGTAATTCAGATGTTTATCACTGTAGGCATCCCTGGGAACCACCCTATAATTTATTTACAATTGCTTAGGGCCTAGAGTAAGTGTCTCAAACGCAACAACGGTGCAGCATGGTGACGTCACAGGGCCGCTTGTGTTAATGAAAATAAATGAAAGTGGCACTAAAATGACTTTATTCAATCTCGCAAATAGATCTATTGTTAAACAAGATTTAAAATGAATAGGGGCCTACAACAGTCTCTCAAGGGGTCTTTGTAAGGCTACGAAAGCGCCCCTCTCCCAAATAAAGAAGTTGCGACGTCACCTCACTGTGGTAACCAAGCGATGCGTCCTGAATATGGGACTGTGAGACCAAAGGTGCATCAAAGACGTATGAGGATAAGCGTATAGCGTCATTGCTCTCTGGTTGCGTCACGTCATCTGCGCAATGTTGGCAGGCTTCCCGCGCTGTGAGTTGTGGGGTTGATGTAGGCCCTCATCAGCGTAGGCTATATGGCCCTCATTTTACAAGTTACAGTGTAAATGAGGTAACAGTCACGTGAAGGATCCAGGGAGGACGGGCGCAAGTCTGACAGTCGATGGCGTCGGCAGCCCAGGGTCGGCAGTCCCCTACTAGTTTCCCACGCTCCTCAATCATCAATGTGTGTCTGGGTAGGAGGCGGGGGGGGGGGGGGGAGGCTTAAGTCATACATCCTACATGTTAGGCCTACCTAGACCCACACATTTGGTGTAGGCCTATCTGGCATAATAAATAAATCCAGCAAAACAATCATAAATGTACGTCTGATCACCATAAGTTAGGCCCAGGTAGACACACCTAGAACTAGAAGTGCGTAGGCCTATAGGCCTAGTACTACTAGGCCTATTATTATTTATACTATGGTGAGGTAAAAATGTTTCACGGTCCCCCATACAAAATGTCCACTCCCTAACACCCGGGCTAACACCATGGAGTTCTGTTGACATTTAGTAAGTAACTCAAGAAAAATGTTGGTAGGCCTAGTCCTTGAAAGATGCATTGCCTATAGGCCCCTAGGCCCCTGTAGGCCGATAGCGAGAAAATATTGGTAGGGCCTAGGCCTACATAGGTCTTATGAGCCTAATTGTTATATTTGTATTAGGGCCTATGCCTATATTAAATACAGCATTAATACACAATTACGTATCAATCAATCATTCATTATGACCTAAAATACAAACCATGTCAGGACACTGTATTGCGACGTGGCGGATGCAAGAAAAATGTGGCTTTGACCATGGTCGGGTGCGCCAGCAAACCCGACCGTGGTCAAAGCCACATTTTTCTTGTTAAATCTTGTATATATGTGTTTACAATACTCTAGAGTAATATCAGTGACTACACATGGTTTTGTTTTTTTTTAACTGGAAAAAAATAGTAGGAAGGTGTCCCATACTCATATGCCACTTACATAGATATAACCACTAAGGTATAGCTACTGGCTACATATTATGTGTTTGTGGAATATATATAGAGAGTTTCCTAATAAAATAATATATCATTATAATACAGGTATGAATAATGCAGATATGCAGTACACAAAATATTATTTGATATAAGGCTTCACATATAGAATTTGACTGGTGTTGATGCCTTTTATATGGAAGGCCGGAGCGCCATAGTCTTTGCCATTTGCCAATTGCCATTTGCTAATTGCCAATTGCTATTTGACGGCCATGTTTGTTCTCGGACATTAGATTCCCGGACATTTCTCGGACATTAGATGCTCGGACATAGCCTAGGGTGCTCGGACATTTGATGCTCTGTTATAAGATACATTATTTTACAGCATAAATGAGTAGGTCTATCCACTTAATGTCCGAGCACCTAAATGTCCGAGCACCTGAATGTCCGAGCACCTGAATGTCCGAGCACCTGAATGTCCGAGCACCTAAATGTCCAATCATCTAAATGTCCTAGCACATTTACTTAGACTTTGTTTTGGGGATGGGTGGCGGGGGCGATTTTATTTTTTAATTATTCCTAACGTGACAGTGGGGGGGGGGAGGGTAACGTCGTAGGCTCTAACTAGTCTTAGGGGTAATGTCCGAGCATGTCCCAATATAATGTCCGAGGATATTGTTTATAATTATATATGGCTAATAAACAATTCTCGAACATTAAAGTGTCTATTTCCCGCCATTTAGGTACAACAAGATGGCCGCTGATTGGCAAATGACAATTCGCAATTGGCAAATGGCAATTCGCAATTAGCAATTGGCAATGGCGCTCCGGCCTTCCATACTTTTATTAACTTATACATTTTTCCACTAAAGGTAATAAGAAGTAATTACTACTGTGACTTGGTCCTTCAACTCTTTTTTGATTTTATACTTGAAGGAGGAACAGGAGTCAGTATCTCTCAGATCTATACCTGTTTTGAATTCTAGGCATCTTGTATATATGCCTTGCTTTTGCACTGATATTGTTTCAGTGTTGTTGCTTGTCTGATTCGAGTTATTCTGTGAGTGATATCTACATATGGTTCCTTCCTAGCTCTTCTATAGGCCAATAACTTCACATGTGCTTCCCTTCTGTCGGTTAAGTAATTTGTCTTTGTACTCCTGTGCACCTTATCAAGACTAGTCCTTGGGATGCATAATATTCTCAAGTACATCTCCATAATCAATTATAGGTGGTATGTATGAGTTATAAACCATCTTAATTACACATGGTGAGACCAACCTGCTTAGGTCTTATATGCAATAGTATTTGACTGTTTTGACACATGATTTTTAAAAGACACATGTGTCCAATGTCACCCCTAAGAATTTGTAGGTTGGGAGTTTTCCAATTCTTTTTCCCATTAATTTGTAATGCTGTGTCTTTTACCAACTTTTTGTTTGATAAAACCACCATGACCTTTGTCTTATTTACATTGATGGACCATTTGTTCATAACACATTTTTCCAGTTCAGGCTGGAGCACAGTTGTAATTTCATATATATATCATTACCAGACTTTTTTTTAAACAAAGAGCCATGCTCTACTTTATTTCTGAAAGGTTACAAAGTATTGTTCATTACCTGACTTGTATAGTACAGTGCCATCTGTGAATAATTTGATTTCTACATTATGACAGTATTTCTCCATATTATTTACATATACAAGAAACATCGGCGGTCCTATCACTGAGCCTTGTGGGACACCACATTTTACTATTTTCATGCTAGATGAAACACCATTTGCAACGATTTATTGTTTTGCTTTCTGATAAGCCCACATGGGTCTCACATGTTTACTATTATTACCTCAGCATCATATGAGGTCTTAAGTTTATCCCAATAGATAAGCACATCCAATAGCTGTGTACATTTTTGCAATATCATTAGCATTCATATATATACATATGGGCATGTGAAGTTGCAGTGAGCCCTCAGGTTTACCACTACATAGGCAAGCTGTGTCTGGCACATAGAATTTTAATTATGTGCCACCTCAGTCAATTGTGATGCCAGGAAAAGGATATATGAGTATAAGCCGGGGCCCATGTATAAGCTTGACCTGTGTACAAGCCTGGGCAAAAGGCGACTTAGTGGTGTATAAGCCGGGCCCCGAGTATAAGCCCGGGGGTGCAATAGATACTTAATAAAAATCATAGTTCAGGCCATAAGTCCACTTCTACTTGGAGTATTCACATAATTCTTTCGTTTATGTGACCCCTATTTACTCCAGTCATGTTCCTAGCCATTCTGAAGAGAAATAAAACTTAAATAGTTAAGAGTTTTATTGGAAATGTTGCAGTAAATGTGTCGGAAAAGTAGGTAATTCTGGAAATTGTAAGAATGTATCGTGGTGTTTCTACAGCTAAAGGAATATAAGCCTGCCCTGAGTATAAGCCTGCCCCGTGTATAAGCCTGGTCAGTTCACCACTTAGTACTTGTATATGCCCGGGCTAATACACGGGGTTATACGGTATTCTATAATAAAAAAGTCAACGCAGGATTATGCCCCAGATATTGGACTTTTATCCTCTTGGACATCCATCCCCTTGACTTTTATCGCCTTATGACTTCTACCCCGTACGACATCCATCCCCTGGATTTTTATGTCCCAGGGGGTAGATTCCCAGGGGTAGATGTCTGAGGGTAGATGTCTGGGGGTACCTGTCCTAGCACCATTGGATGAAGTGCATGAGCATGGGCCATATGCCTGGCACACTATAACCCTTCACACAGTCAACTTCTGTACATTTTTGTCTGGAAGCCTAGAGGTCCACAGTTACATGATCAGAATTTGAATAAAACCACATGATACTTCAATCAGAATTGAGAAAGCATGTGTTCTATGATGTCTTAGGCAAACATGCTCAACATTAACACAAGATCTTACACACAGGTAAATGTGTAAAGGAGTGGTTTAGATAGAATAAGATATATTCAATTCTGGGTCTGCCCCTGCTGCTAGTTTTTATTATCAGTGTAGCTATTCTATTAAATAATGGAACCCATGTGACCAATTATCCACATGTTTTAGTACCTCTTCCTGGGATCAAGAATAGTTGTGGTCATATTTATATTGTGTCCTGTAAAGAACTGGCATATAAGTAATATGCACTAAAAGGCACTGAATTATATAATATATTGATAAAATAAGTAAATGTCTAGCCTACATATACAATGATATATTCTAACTTGAATTACAGGGCAAGGGTAATTTTTTAAGCTTCCTCCTTCAGTGAGACGGGGGCCACATCCCACTCAGCCTTTGACTTTGTAGGATACTGCCCCCGTCTCACCTTGGGAGGAACAAACCAAAATGACCTTCTTGCCATTGCCCTTTGACTATATATATTTCACAGGCTTATCATGTTGTGTTGACATTTCAGATAGATACACCACCTGGAGGATGGAGGTTGTATATGAACGTTGGAATGGAGCTGGTGACCTCCTGAATGTCATTGATAACAGAGATGGCCGTTACGCTGCATTCTTTGCTGATACGGAGCAAAAGAGACATCTGGTGGAGAAATCCAAAGCTAATGGCCTCATGGAGATACAATCTCCACCAGAGGGCTCTTCCTACAGCTACAAAGTGGTCTTCCATTCAGGTAGGGGGTACCTTATTCAGCCAAATTTGCCACAACAAACTTAAAAGATACTATGAGGAACAAGAATCTGGCATTCGTTTTTGATCTTAAGATGTCTAACCCTCGTATGCCCCCACTGAAGTTAAAAAGTTGTAAAATATTTCATTTATTGAATTGTGATTAATATTTCAGTCTTACAGTACTTTCTTAATACAAAATTGCTTTCAGGAGGGATAAAGAAATGTACCACACCAAATTGAGCCATTTTTAAAGTTTTGAAAAATCCAAGATAGCTGCCAGGGGCCAAAACCCACATTTTTTAAATCTTACACAGAAAGTCCTGATTGATCTCAAATCATAAATTTCAGGCTTGGGGATCTGTGGTACCATACCTGTGTGTGGTAATGGGTCGAGATGCACCGTAGCCTATGCCGCCAAATATGGCATTGTGCCACCTGAAAAGATGTCCCACTTTGAGTTCCTGACTGGGGATGGAGGACACTGGGCGTCTGTCGTCAATGACTCAGCACATCCTGAGAAGTATGACGTCACCATCTCAATGGCCGACATCACGGGAGCCAAAGCCGTGGAGGGAAACCAAGATGAGTGGTACGCCAACTCTGGGTCAGCCCACTTTGTGCAGTTTGTTAAGAAGGGGACTCTGGAAACCCTTGACTTCATGAAGGAAGGCGCACGTCTGGCTGAAGAGAAGAGCTACCTCGGTGAAGGCCTGCTGGTAATCATCAACTTTGTAGAGGAGAGAGATGATGGTCTTCATGCCCGGTGTTATGACACAGGGATGGGTGGGGCAGAGATTCTGGCCTGTGGGACAGCCTCCATGGTGATTGCAGTGGTACATGCAGCCAGGGCTGGAGAGCCTGATGGTAAACGAGGAAAGTCTATCCACTGGAAGAATGATGCTGTCAATGTTGGGTACACAAAACGTGTTACTGGTTTCCATGACAACAGCCTCAGGTCGCTGGTGTTCATGGAGGTGAAGGACACTTTTAAATCAGGCTGAGACTGAATACTCCAATCAGGGGGCAGATCCAGGGGGTCCTTGGGGTCCGTACCCCCCCCCCCTTTTTTTTAAGAATTTAGATTTTTTCGAATGATATTTCAGTACTTGGGTGTATGATAGACCCCTCTTTTGAACTTCCTGGGTCCACTCCTGCTACTCTAGAACTGTAGTTTTGTTTAAGCTCTCAAAGTAGTCTATATCAATAAATACCCGGTGACACTTTGTAATTACTCTGAAATTGCATTAAAATGTAATAAATGCCATACCCGGAAATCCGGTCCTTAATGAATTGAATAATAGAGTTGAGAATCATGGGCAGTTGGCCCTGGGGCCAGCCCAATGTCGACCCCTGCCGAGATTGACGATAGCCACAAATATCTATCTTTCTTGAAGCAACACAGTCAAAATATATGAGATCGATAAGATGTTGGACACAAAAAATGATTATTGCAGAAATACTTCAAAGTCTCATATCTTTATATAGAATTATATTGATAATACAAGTGCCTTCTTATCAATAAAGGAATATTTATAAGTGCGGGGTCGGGAAAACATGTACAAAATGTAAATACTCTGGCCCTTAGTCTCTAGTGGCTATTCCAGGTTAGTCATAGAGACATTGGTCAGATATGACCAAGTACTATTCAGAAATGACTGAAGCAAAACAATACATAACTTTTGCCTTATTCAAAAGGACTTATGTGGCTTGTTTAGAACTTTATGTGTTATTCTCTATTGTACATAGCATGTTTTTAACATTAATTAAGAGTGTGTTCATTATTATATTATGTAACTCTAGAAGTTGATTCAACTGCTTCATAGCTTAAATTTGTAGTTTCACTGACGGGTTTTGTAACCTGAAACTTTACGAAGCGGCTTAAGCTGTTTATCTAATCTCTGTAACTAACCAGTTATAGTATTGTAATGTATAGCATTCGCATACATGCATACGGAGTAATTATGAGGTTAATCCTGACCCAGACTTATTGGTAAGAGTAAATTACTCTATGAAATAATGGATGTAGATAACATTGTCTAAAATCACTCTGTTCATATTGTGGAAGACAATAAAAACCATTTCAAACCAAAAAAAGCCTAAAATGGAAAGACTAACGTGAGTTGGTCAGCACTGACCAACTGGATAACATTAACTAACCTACGTGAGGGTTATTTCACTTGGCTTCACCTTGTGAAATAACTCTGAGTGCGGAACCATACTCATAAACCTTTGTCTATGGATTTTGAGGAAACAATCTGGGTATATGAAGGCCACTTATGTCTTTAACAAGAATTACAGTTGTTGCCGCGGAAAAAAATGCAACTGCAATTCTTGCATTCTGTCATGGTTGGTATATTTGAAGGGTACCAATTCACGACACCAGGGAGGAGGGTTATCAGGGGGAAGGAGAATATTACTTGAAATATAGTAGTTCCTATGAATTCCTTGGGGCCATGTTAGGGGGGGAGTAGATATGATTATAATCAACCTCAGGACCTCAGGAGCATTAGAATACATGTTGCTAGGCAACCAGATGTGCAACAAACTAATAGAACCATTGAATTCCTTGTTGTCCATATTAGGGGGGATTAGGTATGATTATGATCAACCTCAAGATTGAGAAAATGTGTGTTGCTAGACAGATAAACAATAAGATTAGATGTTGCTAGGCATCCAACTGTATTAGCAACAAACTGATAGGACCATTGAATTCCTTGGGTCGAATTAAGGAGGGGTAGATATACTCATAATCAACCTCAGGAGCATGGAGATATGTGTTGCTAGGCAGATAAACAATTAGAATAGCTGTCGCTAGGCAACTAGCTGTCTTAGCAATAAACTAATAGAACCATTGAATTCCTTGGGTCCATGTTAGGGGGTGTAGATATACTCATAATCAACCTCAGGAGCATGGCAATGTGTGTTGCTAGGCAGATAAACAATAGGAATAGCTGTTGCTCGGCAACCAGCTGTTGTAGCAACAAACCAATAGAACCATTGAATTCTTTTGGGTTATGTTAGGGGGGACAGGAGTGATTATAATTGACCTCAGGACTTATTGATATTAATGTTATCACATATGCATGAATTTGTGATGTGACACCTTAAAACAAAACGGCGGAACCAATACTGACTTCTGGTAAGTAAAAAACAGTATAAGGCCACGGCCTTAAAAGATAAATCATTTCATAAATTGTCTTCACCTTTCATAGTAATATGGCTAAGGACAGTATCCTTAGAGTTGTTGTTTATTGTAGCTATGATAGATCTTGATGGATACAGTCCCGGTTCTGCCCCCTTCCTGTGTGGGTCTCACCAGGTGGTGGCACACCCCTATCTTCTCCCTATGCAGCTGTTCTAGCCGTGTCTAGTAGTCGCAGGTCCCGTGGTTGTACGGAGGTTTGCTGCACCCCTGTACTCAGCACCTCCAGCTGCACGTCCCCATGTTCTGTATTAGTACTATCCGATGAATCCCCATGCTTTCGGTTAAATACGGCTTTAAATGTGATCTTCAAACCGGCTAGTAGGCAGGCGCGTGCGTCAGGCAGCAGGGTGAGCCACCATAGGGTGGTAAGTGTGTGGCCTGTGAGGTACATGAGGTAGAACAGGCTGTCTGTGTGTATGACGGGCTCAGCCATGGCCGGCTGTATCAGCACAAACTTGAGCTGGTTCAACATGACCACCCCCAGCACGATCTGCACCCGGCGCAGCATGGCGTTATGCATGGCACCCTCCCGCTGGTTGGACTTCTTGTACAGCGACACACAGTGAAGGATCAATGTGAAGACGATGAACGTGTTTATGATGCATGGTATGAAGGTGTTGATACAGATCATACCTAATTTAAGGAATAAATGAGCTGGAGTCCAGTCGCAGGTGAGGTCAGTTGTGTTGAGCTCGAGGAAGGAGAACGCGAGGAGTGTGGTATTAACAAGTATAGACACAATATGTGGGGACACGGCAAAGGCTACCAACATATGCGGAGTAACCCGCCGCACATCAATATTTTGGTATCGCGTCCAGATAAAGCAGTAAATATTCAGCGCTAACACAGTCCACGGCAAGGCCATGGCGAGGTACTGAATGACCAACCGGCACAGCTTACAGAGGAACACGTTTTGGATGCCGACCAGAATGAAACCATTCAGGAACACAGTCATACTCGACACCATGACCACATTCAGGGACATGAGCGTCGGGCGGCTCAGGCGGCGGCTGTTGAAAAAGGTTACCATGGCAATAAGGATACACCCCCCAGCATTGAACATACAACATGTCAGCCATGTCCTCCAGATGACCTTGTACATATCCATACTGAGGGCTGGGGTATAGCGTCAGACAGTGTCAGATGTATCCATACTGAGTCATTAGATCTATCTAATGTCACAATATATCAGGTATATCCATCCTGAGGTCTGAGGTACAGCATCATTAAACTCTAAAGTCCAGTTGTTAGATCTGTAAAATCATGTCAAAGTATATCACACCTAACCATCCTGCAGTCTTCCACAGGGTGGGATATTGTCTAATACTGTCTCAGTGGTGCGCAGAACTACATCGTTGTAACCCAACGTTAATGTTGTTATCCTCATTGGCATTCTGATATAAGGGAATTCCCCACAGTTAAGTCAGTGATATCTGCCTACATCTGATGTCATGTCGTCCTCAGTGTTTGGTAAAACAGACTCCTGCAGTCTCCATACAAGCAGGCACCTTGCCACACATCCCGGAACCTGCAATACACAAACTATATCAAATATACTGGTGTCTTGACATAACAGTTGCTGACATAATAGAAAACCTTCTATAATCTACTAGTGGAGTGAGAGTGTGATGAAATAATTCCATGATATTTACTCCTTAACTCCCTACCAGGAAGAAGGTCATTCCTGGAACAACCCTGGAAACAAATTCCCGTGATTTCCCCCTGAATAACACGGGTTGAACTGGGGTCAGTCCTGGAAGTAACCCGGGTTCTATTCCCGTGATATCATGGGATTCTGTGAGCAAAATTTCCCGTTATATCACGGGATTTTGTTAAAGAGTGTTGCATGAGTTCGACTCCCATACTAGTAGACCTGAATTGTCCTAGTGAACCTGTCTAGTGTGATTTATCTAAATATTCTTACAAAACCATCCACATACATTCCTTTTGACCACTAACAATCTTACATATGCTTGTCCTGTTCGGGAACTGAACCTGCTACCCTTAGACTCAAAGTCCCATGCTCTAGCGACTGACCTTCTGGGACATGTATTGGGAGATGTACATGATCTGTGACCCGTGGTGACTGTACCATAATATATCATGTATAATTAGAGTTGTTGTTGACAAAGAGAGAAGCAGGATAGACGTGAGGGACCCAACGTAGCCAATTAAACGTAGACATATCCTATACTTTTAACACTGCTACGTCTGCTATAGTAAGCTTAGATGAACATCATGTCAATTTTCCCATTATTTCTTTTATGCGAAAAAAAAAGATCACTAGGGATTCGAACTATCCACCTTCAGATCTACAGTGCCAGGCTCTACACAATGAGCTAACCGGGCTTGCTGAATGGTTGATGCTTAGAGTGATAGAGTTTCATTCTGCACCCTCTCTCTCTGATACAAATAGGGACCTTTAGCAAACCTGCTGTAGCTCTGTAAATGCTGATGAAGCAATGGCAAAATTGTTGGCTACATCTGAGTCTAATGAACTACCTTAGGTTTGCTAAAGGTCCCTATTTTTCCCATCATAGCTCATTAGGGATTCAACCTATCCACCTTCAGATCTAAAGTGCTAGACTCTACAGACTTAGCTAACCAGGCTTGCTGAATCATTGATGTATGGAAAGGTAACAGGGACCTGTAGCAATGTTGACGCAGCCCATTTAGAGATGACATAGCCTATGCCTGTAACACTGCTATATTTGTGTTTGCTAGGGACCTTTAGCAAACCCGACATAGCTCATTTAACCCAAACGTATCCTATACTTTCAGCACTGCCATGTCTGTGTTTAATGAGGTTTCACGTGGTTGCTAAAGGTCCCTAATGAGATGTCAGGTTACTAAAGGTCCCTAATGTTTCATTCTGCACCCTCTCTCTCTCTGATACAAAACAACTGTATGAACGAATCATTCAACATGGGCCATTTTGCACATTTAATACATACACACACTTGTATTCTCCCATTGATTGTGGTGTTAAAGTGACACTTGCAATCCTTCAGGAGATTCATTGTCTTGGCTTTCGATTTCTAATTCTAAAGTAATTAGTAATAGAAACCAAGCTTTCCAACTAAAAATACATTGTCCCGTGCACTAGCATGTGGCCAATTGAGACAGGGAGAGGGTACAGATTAAACACTGCATCAACCATTCATCAAGCTTAGTGAGCTCAGTCTGGAGAGCCTAGCACTGTAGATCTGAAGGTGGAGAGGTTGAATCCCTAGTTATCTTTTTTTTTGTATCCGTCATTTAGAAAACATTTCTTTCACACCAACATGTAGAAAATACATATTTAATGGGTTTTTTTATCATCAATTCATGCTTGAATAAGGTGGAAATACACCTATGCTATGATGTGAACAATTCTACCCCATCGGTTCAATAAGTGAACTGACACAGGGGTTTGAACCCACATCCTGCTGATTTGCTGGGGTAAATCCCGTGATTTTACAAGATTCTACATGTAAAATCACGTCTTTTAATCCCATGATATCACAGGAAATTTTGCTCACAGAATCCCCAAAACTTCCTGGGAATATCTCGTGACTTGATACCAGGGAAGGCCCTTCTGAATAGAGACCCCATTTGAAATAGCTCTACTAGGAAGAAGCCCTTCCAGAAGGAAGTCCCTTCCATGAAGAGACCCCTTCCTGGAAGAAAGCCCTCTAAGAGACTCAGGGTCCTGGACTGCCTACTGACACATACACTGGTTCCCACAGGTTGATATGTTTTAAAGCCCCTCACCATGAGAAGGTGGAGACAGGCACACAACGCCATTTATAGGCTGTGCCAAAGGATAGAAACCTATATCAAAGTTGATACATCCGATGTGTGGGACAAAAGAATAGATTTACCTTAAAATGAGTCAGAATGTTCACAAATGATATATTTGACTTCTTAGCTGTTCCATTCCCCCTAATCCCTTCCAATTTTGATCTAATTCGATTTTATTGACCAATATTTTGGTCACTTTGGACGCTTTTATTCCTCCCATTGGAAATACACTAGAAAAGCCAATGGTTGGAAGACATTGGATCCCTTTGTGACCTATTAACAGATATTGATGACATTTAATTGACCTCTATGCTCTAAATATTATACTTTTACAGTGTTTGGAATATATCTAAGTAGGATTTAGAATTTGAAGAAAAATTGGATATACCCACTTAAACTAACAGGGGATTCTCCAGAACCAGAAAGGAGAGACGTAGGGGACAAGAGGAGGAGAAAATGACAAGGAAGAGAGTCTGCAAACTGTATATTGAAGATTTTGAAGCTGTGCCACCTGAATGACATCACTGTAATGTAGGACTTCCATAACGGGAGCCCAATTGAGTTATGTAGGCTCCATTTCCCTAAAAGGGTGGGGTAATGGTTGGTGGTACACATAACAAGGGACTAAACACATGACAGGACAAACAACAAGTAGGACTAGAAGGTGTCACTTCTCACCAGAGAAGCTGCCGGTTGTCTCTACAGAAGAGGGCAAACAATTTATAACCTTCCTCAGAAGCCCTCCTAGGAAATCTCAACAGCTTGAAGGCGTTCAGATAGGAGGGGGTACTGTTTTGAGATCTCCTAGATGCTCTGTTGCTCTGTAGTTTGCCTCTGGGCAGGAAACAAGAACATGAGCTATAGAAAAAAAGAAGTCTTTCCACAAGCACAAGTGGAGTGGGATGTCTCCCCATAAGCAGGTCTGGGAAATGGAGGAAAACCCTCCACAGGGCCGTTATTTACACCAGTGTTAATTTTCACAACGCAGGTAGGTGTGAAAACACTGCAGGGCTCACTGCCTACTGGGTGAAGTGGAGGAACACAGAGGGAAAGTCTATAGAAAAAGCTTATTTATATGTGGTTTCATGGCAATCCCATGTATGATTCACTATTCCCGTTGTATGATTCCAGAGCATACACTAATCTATCTTATGGGATATATACATTTAACAGCAAATTAATAGAAAATTCAGCAAATGGGTTATAAGAAAACCGTTGCTAATTTTAGCCCTGTAGTGTTTATGCTACAAGCAAAACCATTGCTAATTCTAGCCCTGCAGTGTTTTCACACCTACCTGCATTGTGAAAATTAACACTGGTGTAAATAATGGCTCTGGGGAGGGTTTCCCTTCATTTCCCGGACCTGGTAAGGCATGGGATAGGCTTAGGTAAGTTGACTGATCTCTTCCTCAGCACCACTGCACCCCCTCCCACCAGGGGGCAGGTCACTCATTGGTCAATTACTAACATCCAGTAGATTTACAGTATTCAGTTAACCAATACATTTACAGCATTTACTTCTAACCAATCAGAACACCAGAAGGAATTCTGGCAAACCAGGGAAGACCAGGATATAAGGTCATGTAATCCCAGGTGTCCAGTCAGTAACCTCCAGGTGGTCAACTATTGTACAATACCAATGTACCAATAAAACACCAATACTTCATACCCAAGTCTCCATCTTCATTCCGCTCATATAATGTAGTACTTTTAGTGCTACACCTGACCCTCTTTTATGGTTTTATGGTAGCAATAAAGAATAAACCTTGTATTAGGGACTGAAGCATCCGCTAGGGGAGCCCCTGTGCACAGTGCACACAGCAGTAAAGTTTATTGGTGAAGCTGTGCCTCACAGACACTGTTATAAAACTTCCCTCTTAGGGAGTGACATTTTATCTGTTACTTTTATTGTTAGGTTATCACCCAGAAATGCAGTCAAGAGAAAGACCTATCCAGCCATCCCTATAATAAGTGACTGCAGCTAAGGAAAGATGCCAGTTTTTTGGGAGATGAAATAGATTATATCAAAACCCTATGAATTTATGAATGCTTTTGTTTGCTTTTTTTAGGCAATACATACACTCATCATAATAACCACCAGCAATAAACAATGAAGCTTGTAGCCAGTCACATGGTGGAGAGATACCTTATATGTTACCACAGGCGGCCTGTACGGGACCTGCAGGCTGGGGAAGCAGCTCTGGGAGCAGCTCAGGCTGATTTAACCCTATAAGGCAGCATAACACTCTAATGCACCATCCCTTTTTGTCAGCATGATTGAGTGAATGAGAGACTCAACAATTCTATATCAAAGGGTCATGTCCGACCCACAGTGTAGATACAATGATGGTAGGGCAGAGAGCACATGTCCCTTCCACCTCACCATGTCACCCTATCCCTATCCTAATTATAACTACCTCCATCTTCAACGCATAAAAGTCCTGGCTTGATATTGTAAGGGAGAGATTGGGACCCTGGATGGAAGATCTGAGACCCTGGAGTATGAGATTGTATGAAGGGCTAGAGAACAGGTAAACCCCAGTGAGATGGAATGGAATGACAGAGAATGATGCTCTAGATGAGGAATAATGAAGGCTCAAGGGGAGGTCAGGGTTGCTGGAGAGGTCTCTTATGAAATGAATATGAGATCCTTAGGACTTGGTATCACTTCCCAAGGACTAGAGGTCCCATTCCCTAGACTTTCTCACAATAACATGAAAATCTTTTGCTGAAGTTGAATGATAATGTAGGGCTCTATAGCATGTAGAAGTCACAAGTCCCTGTAAGTTCCAAACAAGATACTATGTTACAGCTCCTGATGCATAAATATCTTGGAACAAGGACTTCCAAGCCAGCATTGCTTAGTGAGACCCATATGTTTTTACTTGGGCAAGCTGATTTGCCCATGATGGGTTTTGGTATTTTTTGTTCAGGGCTATAGATGGGAGCCCAGATGGGCTGATTCAAAGTGTCCAGCTCAAGCTCAGAATTATTCCACTTTAGCACACACTATAAGTATCTATAATGTATTTTCATGAAAATGTTTTCCCAGGCTGTCCCATTTGGGCTCCCACTTTTAGCCCTGGACAAAAAGGACCATAACTCAGATATGGGCTAACCCAGCTGACCCAAGTAAAACACAAATTGGCTCCAGGGACTAATGCTGACTGGGTTGGATCTTGAGGATTTGCCATAAGGTACTAAGGATTTGATTCAGGGGTGGGCCCCTATCAGAATGGAAGTATGTGGGGGGAACAATTGCTTTCCATAAATAGCCACACTAGTGTTTGTTCATTGGCTACTTGTTTGCCTAGCCAACAGCTGGTTAAGTGTTTATCTTGGTAATGGACTAGAATGGACTAGGCTTGCAAATCTCTTTTATTTGAGGTACAACATGACAAGGAATGATGAATAATGCATTTTTGGGGTTTTCTCAAAAAACGGTAGCAGTCAATTTTAATTTTGGCTTTGAGACTCTCAGGAAATGATTTTCCAGCTTGGCAGGTGTCTCAGACAGTCTGGTCTCTAAAATCCCTTCATTTTGATGTATTACATAACCAGGAATGATAAATAACATACCTTTCATAGGTTTTCTAAAAAAATATTGGCAGCCATTTTGCTTTTAAGTTTTCACATTGAAGGATCCATTTTTGAGCTTGGCAAGTGTGATATTCGGATTCAGCACACCCAAATTACCCCAAGAAGTGATCTTGCCTGATATTTGTGAAGATTTTGCCCAGTCTATAATAATCACACAATATACACTTAACAAAGTATTCTATCACTTGTTTCTAACAGTTAAATGATTAGATATATTTTGAGGGTTTCACTGTCTGAAATACGCCCGAAAGGGGAGTGTGCGCTTATTAGGGGATGTGCGCTTATTAGGTCTAATACAGTACTGTCAGAGAGTTACTCGCCAGTCCTGTTTCATGCCAAGAGATGAACTAGGATCCTTAACGCATCATACTATACCAGTCAGTGACTAGGCCCATATGTAAAGTGTCAATACATAGACAAATGCCCACACCAATTGATACCATGTCTGTGGTATTTCATGAGTCTGCCATTTAATGAAAGAAAATACCTTTTTCTTAGCCCATTGAATATGGCCACATTGTATTCAATAGGGGCATTGAATATGGCCTTCCAGTGCTTAAGCATAGGAGATCTTGTATTTCCAAAAATTAAATACCATGTCATACACTCATAGTCAGTGACTAATCCCCATATGTAAGGTGTCAATACATACCATGTCATCCTGTCATGGTAAGTGACTAACCCCATTTGTAAGGTGTCAGTTCCTACCATGTCACACTGTACCAGCCGTCCCTCCTCCCTATACATACAGGGTGTAGGCCTGACTGGTACTGTACTGTATACAGCAGCCTACCGTCCTGCTCCCCATACAGTGGGTACCATGGGCACTCTATGGCTGAGTGACTCAGTGAGCTGCTCCCACTAACTCAGTGGTGGGTCACCCTGGGGTTGTACATGGCTCTAGGTGACTAATGTAGCACAGTGACCAGGTACCTAACATCTTCTGACTGACTGCTTATTGTGTCAGGGGGTCGTCCTCATGTAAACACTGACAGGGTTTGGACACAGGGTAGGGACAGGTGCAGTGGCCATTCCAACTGTAGCATCTGCTGCAGCAGTAGCAGCAGAAACTAAAGCAGCAGCAGCTGAA
The DNA here is from genome assembly GCA_947462335.1 of Harmothoe impar. Taxonomy (NCBI): domain Eukaryota; kingdom Metazoa; phylum Annelida; class Polychaeta; order Phyllodocida; family Polynoidae; genus Harmothoe; species Harmothoe impar. Next base: position 58,214,943 of record OX381719.1, on the reverse strand, counting down.
GTAAAGGCAGCAGCAGCACCGTATATGACACTGCCATCTAGTGAGGAACATTCAAAAAGTCTATACTAGTGACATGCCATCTCTTGGTGATAAAGAGAAGTAGTGCCTCTTGCCCTACTTGCATCCAGTATGGCTGCTTACATGCTTGCCGGTCTGACTCTTCCTCTCCCTATGTCTCCCTCCTTGCCTGATTGATTGCTTTCCTGCCTGCTTTCCTTTACCTCCTTCATGTCTTCCTTTGTTCAGAAATTCTTTCTTTTCGTCCCCGATTCCTCATCCTCCCTTTCTTCCTCCTTTCCTTTCTTCCTCCCTTACTTTCTTCCTCCCTCCCTTTCTTCTTTCCTTCTTTCTTTCCTTTTTTCCTCCCTCCCTCCCTCCCTCCCTTCCTTCCTTCCCTCCTTCCTTCCTTCCTTCCTTCCTCCTTCCTTCCTTCCTTCCTTCGTTCCTTCCTCCCTTCCTTCCTTTCTTCCTTCCTTCCTTCCTTCCTCCTTCCCTCCTTTCCTTTCTTCTTTCCTTCCTTCCTTCCTTTCTCCCTTGCTTTCTTCCTTCCTTCCTTTCTCCTTCCCTCTTTTCCTTCCTTCCTTCCTTCCTCCCGTCCTTCTTTCCTTCTCTCCCTCCCTCGCTCCCTCCCTCCTTCTACTTCCATCTCTGTTGAGGTCAAAACTTGCTTCACAGGGCCTGGTTACATGGACATCATCTGACGTCATTAATTGTGAAGGCATCTGCCTTCAAAATTATTTGCAGTTGAATCCAAGCACGTTATGATTTAGAAGGCATATGCCTTCAATGTCTAACTCAAGTTTGAAGGCAGATGTAGCCATGTTTTGATGTAAGCTGACATCGGCTTGTACACCTTATATAACACCAGGAGGTGAATAAGCGGACCTGATAACCTAGATAGTCACTAAGGGAGTGATCATTTTTTATCAACAGGGGGGGGGTGGTTTGGGGAGGGGGGCCAAAAAATTTGGACCCCTTGACCGGGGGGGGTGTAAAAAATTTGGACCCCTCTTGGGGGGGGGGTTAAAAAAATTTAACCTGTTTTGGGCCAAAAAGCCCGCGCGTTACTATGCTTGAAAGGGCCCGATTTCCGACCCGTAGGGGGGAGGGTAAAAAATTTCGACCCGTTGCCCAGGGGGGGGGGGAAATTCACCCCCCCCTCTTGTTCAAAAATGATCACTCCCTAATCTAGTATGCATGCATATGATGCTGTTACCGCACACAATGTCACGTCCATTTATACCGTTCATTTTGGTGCAATTAGGCCCCTTTACAGAATTCCTCTCCGAGGCACAAAATGAACATCAATATTACCAAATGTTGACTCTCCTCTCCCTCCCTGATTGGTATGTCTGCACTAATAACAGATACCCACCCTCATCATTACGAGTGACATTTTTTTTTGTTATTAATGACATGAGATATGGGCATTTCTGAAAATCGACATGCGATATCCCCCCCCCCCCCCAGTTAGTACCGTTATCTTCCAGATTCATTTGCTTTTTATTATTTCCCTGCTTTTTATTATTTCCCTTCATTGCTGACCAAAACTTTTTCAGTTCACCGACATTGTTTTCTACTACTACATGTACCCTATGTGCCTCTTTGAATTCTGTTCTTGCATTATTTTTGAGCTGGTTGGCAATAAACCAGTCAAGGATAGTATCAGTCCTCCGCGCCTTGGTTAAAGCTAGAAAGATTTCAGCTATATTGACTATTAACTCTGGGGTGAGCCAAGGCTCATCTTTGTTCTTGATGATAAATCTATTTACAGGACAGTCAATATCTAAGGCACTAGATATATTATTATAATAGATGGACCAACAGGTATCAACATCTTCAGAATCATTGAAGACAGTCCAATCACTTGCATTGAATAATTGTTGAAATTTCAGACTTTCATATTTACTGTATGACCTACCAGTAAACTCGTTCTTACATTGAACCCTTTTTATATGTTTTAAACGTATATAAATTGGCAAATGGTCTGAAATATTTATATTCACAACTCCATAAGAATTCACATTGACTAGATATTCGTAAAAGTTAAATCAATACAAGTCTTTGGCTCAGCAATTCTAGTAGGCGTCGATATCAACTGATGTAAAGAATAATCTTCAAATTTATTATTAAGTCTTTCTTTAGCAGCCTACATTTATGTTAAAGTCACCTGTGAGAATTACATCAAAATTTTCAATATCTTCAATCTTAGTAGGGAGGCAGAATCTTGAGATTTTAGCCAAGGTGGTTATGGAATGTTAGAGGCTGGCATCCATGTCAGACTTGATGTATGGACTATACCGATCACTTTTGGGGTAGATGCCACTTGCACAAATCGTTTTTCTTTGAATTAGGGCCCGATAAAGGCAGCCATTAGCGAAATTCACTAATTCTGCTATAAATCAGTGAATAATAATGATAGGCATTCATTTCAAGTGGCTACACCCATGTTTTTAGGGTCAGGGGACATTTTGGTCACATTGTATACTATCTCCCATGCAGATTAGGCCCATATGAGGCTTGGTTGTGGTTTAATCTGACCAAATATTGTACATTTTCTGTATTTTCGTTAAGAAAAATAACCATTAACACCTAAGAAACCAGTATACAGTTTTATTAGACCTCAAGCTTTGTTAAATATAATCACCCATGTACCCTTATTGGTAGGGAACAATGCATAGGCTCCTAGAGGCCTAGCATATGTACTTTTGTACTATGTTGTAGCCTTGAAAAGTCTCCAGGGTATTGTCTACTTTCACTGCTCAGATACATGTATTTCTCAATAGGAATTTGACTTACATCCAGGCCTGCAGAGAGATGTCAGCCTTCACATAGGAACTATATGAAGATGAAATACAAAATACAAAATACACATTACAGCTTGTCTCCCTCAGATTCTTCTCCGGTGTCTACATTTTTTGGATTTCGGCAATCTCTTTTCTGACATTTACATGCTAATGTGCAAGCCAGTTTCTACAACCACATCTCTGGGTTGAACTGTTCTTGCACTTGCAGAAAGTAAGTTTCAGTGCAAGATCTAGTACTGCATCACATGTTATCAACAGAGGCAATATGTCACCTGAGTCTTGGTATCAACCATTGCCAATCAGGGACACATCTTCTGGTTGTGGCTCCATGGCATGGGACCAGATTTGGCATTGATGATTTGCACATTTTATGTGCTGAATCAAGTAGGAGGTAGTCTCTCTGGTTTGCTCCCTTGGAGAAAGAGATGTAACCTCAAGTCATTTACATGACTGTACGGATCTCCTGAATAGAGATGACACACAAACCTTTCCACCTTCTTCAAAATGTTATCAGAGCCAAGGTCACCAATACGAAGTCCATCGAGCAAGCTTGCTTCATTTATGTACACCTGAGGGAAAACAAGCAATCAGCAAAGGTCCACTTAGTGCTAGAAATTGATTACAAAAAGCAGTGCTACATACTTTCTTGCATAGACGAGGTGCAAAGTGGATCAAAAGAATAAGGACATCTGTGTCACGAGCAGCTATAATTATCCTTTCAAACCCATCTCTTGATAGGGCTGCTGCATGTACAATAATGCGTGTTTCACCTTCACGATGGTTACACCTCATGGTGAGTAGTATAGTATGTATCGGAACGGGACTATAGTTAACTACTGTTTATTACTCAATCGACCTGCAGCCAATCAGAGGCCTCCATTTGGTCACGTGACCCCCTCATTTGCATAATTACGTAATAGGCCACACCCCTCATTTGCATAATTACGTAATAGGCCACGCCCCCTTGATCACCAGCCAATCAGTGGCCACCATTTGGTCACGTGACCCCCTCATTTGCATAATAGGCCACGCCCCCTTGATCACGTGACCTCCTCATTTGCATAGTAGACTACGCCCCTTTGATCACCAGCCAATCAGAGGCTTCCATTTGGTCACGTGACTCCCTCATTTGCATAATAATGGATCACGTGACCCCCTCATTTGCATAATAGGACCACACCCCCTTGGTCACGTGACCGGAAGCGCTCTTTATTTGGAAAATAGGCCACACCCCCCTGGTCACGTGACCTGACCCCCTCCCTCATTTGCATAATATAGACAATAGACAGACCACGCCCCCCTTTTGGTCACATGACTTGGACTAGCCAATGGGAGGCTTCTATAAGGGGGAGGGGAGGGGAGGAGGGGGGGGGAGGGGGGCACTTTAAGATGCATGGGGAGGGGAGGGGGGGGAGGGGGGCACTATTTATGGGGTGGGTGGGCACTTGGGGGGGAGGGGGGACCTTTGGAGTCTGCTCGGGAGAAAAAAAAAAAATTATCTGATCTCTAGGGAATCGCTTCCTCTCTACCCCCCTTTAGGGGGGTAGGGAGGAGGCGAGTCGGAGGTGACTGTAGAGGAGTTTTTCGGTGACTTGATGACTTTCAAACGACGGTGCTGATAGTTGATGAATTTGACTTTTTGACTTGAATATTTCTTGCGACTTTGCGAAAGCGACTTTGCGGCCCGTAGCCCCTTAAATAAAGAGGTGACTTTGTAACCTCAGGGGGGAGATCCTTCTACACCACCACAGAAAAGGATCTCGGTTGATTGACTGTACTTTGACTTGTTGTTGGAAACAAAAAAAAAATCAATGAATAGAACGACCCTCTTATTGCTAACAAAGGAACGACTTTTGAATTACACAAATGTGACTACCCTCTTTTTTGTAGGGGTTAGCGGTAACTCGACTTGAATTAGAGTATTAGGGAGAGCAAAACGCGACTACACGCCGTCAAAGACTGGCGTCTTACGGACCGGATAACAATAACCTTAGTTACCTCGGTTACTGTTGATGACGCGTAATGAGCAACGTCGTCAAAATTAAGCTGACGACAGCGGTCGGCTAGCCAGACAGTGTTTTTTTGTCAAAATGACCGGAGCATGTTACGTTGCGGTCGCTCAAGAGACGGCGATGCATCTGGTCACGTGGATACTGAAAGAAGGTCTACCTATAACCACCACGCTAGTTTGAACGCGGCGGGTATGAGTCATCATGGGGCCCTTGACGGGTGGGTCCTCCCCATGCAGCCGTATGTCGAATCTAAGAAATGCCCGTGTCACACGTCACTTAGGGAGAAAACGTTTTTTGAAAATATTTAGAACCCGAATTTGAGCATTCTGGTACATTTTTAAGGACCCAGACACCGCAAAGCCGGGTACCATCCAAGAAAAAAAAAAAAATTTGGCGAAATGCTTAGGTTTGAAATGGTACTTTTTCTGATGCACTCTTCGAACATTTTTTTTTCCTCATGTCACTATGGTCCATGTCACATGTCGGACTCAAGAAATGCCCCATGGCCCATGTCACTTAGATGTCCGTGCCCGTGTCGTCGTATCGATTTTTAAGAAAATGACCATGTCACCATATCGAATTTAGGGGTCTAGTGACATCAGCATGTCCGGCTATCCTCCACAAATTTAGCTCTAAAATGTTTACTTTTTTTTGGGCCGATTTTTCATCATTTTAAAAAAAACAATAGGCTGTTTGAAATGTTTGCTGTTGTAAATAGAAACAAAAACAAAACAAAGCGCATGGTAAGATTATGTCACATTGTAGTCGCGGGTCCGCTCGTTGCTTATCCAGCCTCTTCGCGGATCCGCGACTGCCAATGTGATCATATACTAATCACCGGCGTTTACGGTATTATATACTAAGGTATGAGACGGGTCTTACAGAAAAGGTGTCTAAAAAGCCCTGTGACCTGATTGAAATGACGTCAGCGGCGTCTGCTCGTCAGTGCCCGGCTGTAGCCCGTAGGACATGTTATTCTGCTTTTCTGGATGTTTTGAAATATTTTGATTTAACTGTTAATACCTGATAACAAGCCTCTGAAGCAGTTTTTGATCGAGTACCTCTTCTCTACTTTTCCATCGATTAGCTGCTTCAGCAAAAAAAATTGCGCGCGCGCGGTCTAGTCTAGATGACGGAGTCGCTAAAGCTCTGTTTAGAGAGTGGAACTTGACCTTGACTATAGACTCAGTACTAACTGAACGCCCCGCGAGGTCACCCCTCACGTGGGTATATGTACAAGCTCGGGTTCTTCACTTTACGGCTTGACTAAAACTGAGACGCGTCCATGATAAACTCTAGCCCTTTTTTTTTTTTTTTTTTTTTTCCTTTTCTAGGATCGAGAGAGAGATTTTAAATGGGGCGGTTATCTAAATATTGTGGAACTAAAATCAGGCTGCGGCAGATAGTATCTCTGCGCACCTCAAGACTCAACGTAACTTTCACTCTCCAGCAGAAGTTTAGTTGTCACTAATTATGGGCGGCGACCGTCGTGCACCGGCGGATATTGGAGAGTGTTGGAGAGCTGAACCTTACAGACATATAAATCAATCGCTCTGGTGGAAATATCTCGCCATAGATTGGAACCAAATACTTATCTAATGGAATCGTTATCAGTTTTCAGTTTTCTTGCCGTACAAAATTTATTTCCAACTCTTCACGTGGTGATAGCTGAAGGTCGCTCGTCGTAGGTACGTGTGACCGGAACACCCTTTTTGGTTTTGGCGCGGGTTGACATCAGATTTGTACCGTACTGTCGCGATTAAGGGCTCTGAGGGAGTGCTTTTCAATTCGGTGAAGTTCTTACTCAGGAGCTATATACAAGCCAGGCGCTGGCGCTTATTCAAAGTCGCGATTTTAGTGCTTGAGAAAAAACATTTGGAGGCTCTTATACTCCGGCGCTTATACAAGACCGGCGCGCTTTCAACACTAGTTGCTTTATCGCGACCGTACGGTATGACTTCGGTATCACAAGGTCCCAAACTCCAAATAAGGAAGTGAAACGACGTCGCCTGTCTACCTCGTGCGCGTCATAGCGTCGTCGAAAATAGTGTGACGTCAGCATCTCTCAGGCGGCTAGGAAGTCAGTTCGACAAAATGGCTCACCGAGTTAACTTCGTGGCCGTTTCTCGATCTATGATCGATGCGGCCGTGGAGAAGGAATTCGTAGCCGCGCTACAGAGAGAGGAGGCGGAGAGACAGAACTTCGTGGCCGTTTCTCGATCTATGATCGATGCGGCCGTGGAGAAGGAGTTCGTAGCCGCGCTACAGAGAGAGGAGAGACAGCGGACTGCTGCTGAAGCAGAGGGTGTGGTGGATGAGCTGATCGCGAACGTCACTGATCAACTCATCCGACAGTGCGTGGAACAAGTCAAGCAGCAAGTCTGCATGGAGGAAGGTCTACCGCCCGCCGTGCTGGGGGAGCTGCTGCAGGACTACCACGCGTTATGACCACGCCCTCCGCTTCAGCAGCAAGGTCCCTGCGACCCTCTCTACCAAACGGTCCTTTTAAGGACCAACCACTGATCACAAAAGTTGAAAATCAATCTCAATATAATATACGCATCAGAAAAACCCCTAATAGGCTCTACACTGAAACCCTGTTGAGTAGGTAGATCGGGTTGGTTTTTTTTTTATTTTTTTTTTTAGGAAGGGCAATCAGGTCATCGTGTGGAGGTCATCAGGTGTCCTGTGTGCTGTCTGTCTGTCTGTCTGTCTGTCTGTGTGTGTGTGTGTGTGTGTGTGTGTGTGTGTGTGTGTGTGTGGGTGGGTGGGTGTGTGTGTGTGTGTGTGTGAATTTTATACAAATACAATTATTCATTCCTTTCAGCAAGAAAATTAGCTCAATGTAATCATATGATTTTAACTGCCCTACTTATCAGGGCCTTGACGACATCTGACCGCCCCCCTTTTCAGGATCTAAATGGAAATTCACCGCCACCGCTTTTCAGAGTCGTGCTGCAGTGGTTATCCAATACATGGCGGAGTGCCATTACCTAATTCTTTTGTATGTGAAAAAAAAAAACAGCACTGATAAGGGGTTTAATTAGACAGATATTGGTTCTACACTATCAAAAAATAACCCCTCAGCGCTTTAATGCTAAAGGTAGCATAGTGCTTTAATGCGCTACGCCCTTTGTCGATATGCCAGTGTATGCATGCATGCAGCCCTGGTGAGGAACTCTGAGTGCTGCATTCATGGCTTATGACGACAACGGGCACTGCACATTAAAGCGCTATGCGACTATTAAAGGGTTAGATCCAGTCTTGCTCCAGTCATCCCGAATGCTATACCCAGAGTTGGCGGTCTGGTCCAGACTGCTGTACACAGATTGTGGACGGGATGGCGGGTTGCTGCCAGTCTATCCCCCTGGTACGATATGCGGCTGGCGCGGCCGAGACTGTCTTATATGATGCTGAGTCTAATTATGTATTAGATACCCTACGAGTAACTGAGAGTATGTCAAAATAATCACGGCAAACTGACTGGCGACTTCATAGGATCATAGGGCGGTTATTATTACATAACTCAGTAACCTTTGGTTATGTGTTAGATAGAGTACACTTGGACACGGTTATTCCATATACCCACTGCCCCACAGGGTCAAGACGAGGTGATTTAAATAATAAGACCCAGACGGGTAAAATACCCAAAGTCAACAATGACCTGTTTTTTAGCCAATATGGACAAAGAGACACGGGGTGCTGTACACAGCTTGTGGACGGGCTGGCGGGTCGCTGCCAGACTATCTCCCTGGTCCGATATGCAGCCGGCGTGGCCGAGACTGTCTTATATGATGCTGAGTCCAATTATGTATTAGATTCCCTACGAGTAACTGAGAGTGTGTCAAAATAATCACGGCAAACTGACTGGCGACCTCATAGGTCAGTTATTATTACATAACTCAGTAACCTTCGGTTATGTGTTAGATAGAGTACACTTGGACACGGTTATTCCATATACCCGCTGCCCCACAGGGTCAAGACGAGGTGATTAAATAATAAGACCCAGACGGGTAAAATAGCCAAGTCAACAATGACCTGTTTTTTAGCCAATATGGACAAAGAGAAACGGGGTGCTGTACACAGCTTGTGGACGGGATGGTGGGTCGCTGCCAGACTATCCCCCTGGTCCGATATGCAGCCGGCGTGGCCGAGACTGTCTAATATGATGCTGAGTCTAATTATGTATTAGATGTCCTACGAGTAACTGAGAGTGTGTCAAAATAATCACGGCAAACTGACTGGCGGCCTCATAGGTCAGTTATTATTACATAACTCAGTAACCTTCGGTTATGTGTCAGATAGAGTACACCTGGACACGGTTATTCCATATACCCACTGCCCCACAGGGTCAAGACGAGGTGATTAAGTAATAAGATCCCCAGACGGGGGGGGGGGTAAAATAGCCAAGGCAACAATGTCCTGTTTTTTGCCAATATGGACAAAGAGACACAGGGGGTGCTGGGAGTTGGCGACAAGGGGCAAGACGGGCAAGACTACTTCTCAAAATAGACAATGCCAATGGCCAAGACCTAGTTCTTAAATTCGACAAGGTCCATTGGCATCTCTTATATTCGACAAGTGACACATATGCCCCGTCTGTGGTCCTAATATAGATTTTCTAAAAAGTAAATTTTCTGCACCGTGTGACAACGACCTATCAGCTACATAGCAGAGATTTCCCCAACCTATTTTGGTTATTTTTCTATTCAGTTTTTGATCAGCGCACTATATTATCGTGTTTTTTTTTTAAATTTTTAATCATAAATAATATGTAGACTTGGAAAAAAAAAAGAAAAAAAAAAAAGAGAGCTGACACGCAAACTCCGACTCTCTCCCCCCCCCCCATCCTCCTACTCACATGTCGCTGTTTTGTCACTAAACCCAAAGACCCACCCACCCCGTAGGAAGGGGAGACGCTTGTGAACGTTCCCTTAGGCCTCTATTCTTTATTTATTGTGTGGCCCCTAAAGAGGGGCCAACCAACTGACGCTGTCAGTTGGTTAGATGCTGCTCAACATGGGCGTAATTAATTACGCCTGGTGTTAAGCAACATGGATCACTGTAGTTTGACAGACTGACCTCAAAGGGCCCCCGTTGGATGGGGGCCCTTGTGGCACAACAAGTCAAAACGAGTTGATCCGTTTTTCAGATTACCGACTCGGCGAGAGTTTCTGACTATGTATCTTTTATAAAGCCTTAGATATGGTGTGGTATTTTTCATCTCGCTATAGTTTAGTTGGTATTAAAAGAAACTGCCTCATTTCTATCAGAAATACACAATATTGAATTGTTTTTTATATTTTAATATATTTAGAAGCGCACTTTGTTGCCTATATAGCTCATTATGCGTTGAAATGTTCGCGAACATCGTAGGAATGTACAAAACCCCTATTGTGGCGCCATCTGACGAAAGAGCGGGGAACTATACGTGACCTGAACCCCTCCCTCAGCGCGTTCGTTATTCGCATCTTTGACAGCGACTAAGAGACGCTCAAACTGTCTCTTATTTAGTTTGAACTTATCACAAATTTGTCTTTGATAGGTCGTAGATTGACTTCTGACTTTTTTTTCTTTTTTAGTTAGAATAAAAAACAAGTGACGCCGACACAGACCTGCGCATTAACGCGCTCCACCGTCTTCAGAGGGTTGAGTCTATAGTACAGTAGATTCTACTGTGTACTTACACTAACAGTGCTACATATACATACCTGAGTCATAAGTGGGGGGTTTTTGTTGTTTTTTTTAGGGAAAAAAAGTGATCTACTCACCCAAACCGCTATTAGTAGGTAACCTGTATGACCCATACCGCAAACATCTGCCTCGTGACTGATAGTGTACCGGTGGTGAAGTGCTGTTGCAAGAACAATTGAGGCTCTTTATATAGCTGAGAGAGCGAATGGTCTAATCTTGTTTTCACCTTGAGCCCCACCCTATTCCAGAGAGGGTATCAAAAATCACATGTACACGTATATGGGCTTATAGCTGGTGAATAGATAAGGCGGGGCAACTGTGTATACTAAGACTACAGGGGGCGTTTTAACGACAGGTGTGACGCGCCAGCCCGTGGAGGGAGCTTTTGTTTTCACCTAGAGAGGGGATCGAGAGTGTATACAAAGCCTACAGGGGGTGATTAACGACAGGTGTGACGCGCCAGCCGGTGGCCGGATCACCGCATCTTCTAAGCTTTGTTTTCACCTAGAGAGGGGATCGAGAGTGTATACAAAAAAAAAACCTACAGGGGGTGTTTAACGCGGCCGGCTGCCTACATGCTATGGTCTAAGCCTGTTTTCAGCTAGAGAGGGACCTAAATCACCTAAGCCCTTTCCACCCTTAAATCGATCTGATAATTACCATAAAGAGGAGTAATGTGCGTTACATGTATATGGGCTTATAGCTGGGTAAGAGATTAAGATGCTAGTCAACTGTGTATGCAAAAAAAAAAAAAAAAAAAAACTACAGGGGGTGTCTAAAGTCGATTGTCATGCGCCAGCGGGCGGACGGAAGTCTGCCACTCTAGCTGTGACTACAAGCGCGTGCGTGTGGTAGACAGCTTAAATCAAACACAAGTTAAGCTCCTTATAGCTTCCTACTGACTGCGGATTCGAGTGCTTGAAAGATGGTCTTTTGTTTTTTTCATCTATTTCCTCGGGGGGTCGAACAGGATTAAAGATGTAACGAACCCGCACCTACACAGGTAGACAGCTGGTCGCCTTCCTAGTGAGAGTTTTCCTCTTGAGTTAAGAAGCTTATCTCGGAGCCTAGTACATAAGCGAGAGTGAAACATGGGTCCCACACACTTCTTCTACCACCTTCAGCATGGCGTCATCAGGAATCACTCTACGTTCTACCGAATGTGAGCAATCCCAACACTACTACAGAGCCGCGACAACACCACACGAGGAGACGTCCATGTTTACTGATAAGTTAACAAGTAGCAACGTGGAGGTTGGTTTTTATCAAGATTCGTACGGGTGGCTGGAAAGTGTGAGGGCTACTTCTGCAGCTATTGCTGCTGCTCGTGCAAAACGTGAAGCTCGTATTGCTGTTCGTGCTACACATGCTGCATACGAAGTTGCCAATGCTGCTAACAACGCTGCTGTTACTCTCGCCGCTGCTGCTCGTGCTGCTAATGTTCTTGCTACTGCTTCCGCTCTTGCTACCGATGCTGCTGCTACTGATGCTGCAGCGTCTGCTAAAGGTGTCGCTGTTGCGGCTGCTGCTAGGGCTAATGCTATTAATGCTTGTACAGCTGCTAAAAAAATAGCCTGTTTTGCTTATGCTAGTCGCAGTGTCGCTGTTACGGCTATGGCTGATGCACATGATGCTAAGTTACGGGCTGTTGCTTTTGCTGAAGATGCTGTTGATGCTGAAGATGTTGCTGCTGCTGCTGCTACTGCTGCTGAAGATGCTACTGCTGCTGCCGCTGCTGCTGCTGAAGATGCTGCTGCTGCTGCGGCTGCTGCTCTAGACACCTATGACGCTGCTGCTACTGCGGCTGCTGCTCTAGACACCTATGACGCTGCTGCTGCTGAAGATGCTGCTGCCGCTGCTGCTACTGCTGCTGCTGAAGATGCTGCTGCCGCTGCTCTAGACACCTATGACGCAGCTGCTGCTGCTTTTGCTGAAGATGCTGTTGATGCTGCTACTGCTGCTGAAGATGCTACTGCTGCTGCCGCTGCTGCTGCTGAAGATGCTACTGCTGCTACCGCTGCTGCTGCTGCTGCTGCTGCCGCTGCTCTAGACACCTATGACGCTGCTGCTACTGCGGCTGCTGCTCTAGACACCTATGACGCTGCTGCTGCTGAAGATGCTGCTGCTGCTGCTGCACTAGTCATCTATGACGTGGCTGCTGCTCTAGACACCTATGACGCGGCTGCTGCTGCTGCTGCTGAAGATGCTGCTGCTGCTGCTGCTCTAGACACCTATGACTAAAACTTAGTAGGCGTTATTTACAAACACTACTGCTACCTATGACTAAACTTAGTAGGTGTTATTTACAAACAAGAGAGCCACGTGGTGTTGTTTACAAACAAAGAGAGCCACGTGGTGTTGTTTACAAACAAAGATAGCCACGTGATGTTGTTGTGGCCTATCATGCCAATGAAGGGGTCACGTGATCAAGAGGGCGTGGCTTATTATGCAAATGAGAGGGTCACGTGATCAAGAGGGCGTGGCCTATTATGCAAATGAGGGGTCACGTGACCAAATGGTAGCCTCTGATTGGCTGGTGATCAAGGGGCGTGGCCTATTACGTAATTATGCAAATGAGGGGGCGTGGCCTATTACGTAATTATGCAAATGAGGGGGTCACGTGACCAAATGGAGGCCTCTGATTGGCTGCAGGTCGATTGAGTAATAAACAGTACTTATCTATAGTCCCGTTCCGATACATACAATACTACTATGGTGGTAACATCTGTTCCTTACTTATATTTGTCCTTGAATCCACCTGACACAACAACTTCATGACCTGGTGGCTGTTGCTTTCCTTGGTTGACAAATTCCTTGGTAAGGAAGTCGGCCAGTCATAAGGCAGTGGTACGTCTTGATTTGTAATTTCTTGATGAATAACTTTCTTTCCTCCTGCTCTCATTATTTGAGTGGAATCTTTGATGCTGTTTCGATCATACCTGTCAAAAATAGCATCTACTCTAGAACAGGTATGACAGAGATGGCTCAGAACACATGTAGCAAATGTATCTGCTAAGTCACCGAATGCCTTTGCTCCGGTTGGCTTTCATATTCCCCAAACTAAGGGGATGCTACATCACATGTTGCCAAGCTGACTCTCAATTTCCACATGGAAGACTGCAAACCTGATTAACTGAGCTTTAATCTAGTCTTTTTGGACCCAAGTCCTTACCTGAGGTTTCTGTGTATTCTTCATCAGGCCTGTTTAACCAAAACATAGCTGTGTTTGATTTGATTTGCAAGGTGGCTCCATTCATTGAAGGTTAAACACCACTGATATCGTGCACTGTCTTTTCTAGTTATTCCAATCAGACCATCAGCTACCTTAGCTGTCTTGTTCACATGCTCCAGGGCCTGGTCAGTGGAGATCTGATTGAATTCATTATTTGTTTCCCTGAATGAATTCCTCATCCACCTGGGGATGAGATGTTGGAAGTACCATACAGTCTGCAATGTACACCGCACCCCACCTGTGGTAATTCATAGGGTTGTATATTGCAAACCAGTCAAGCATGGCAGTGAAAGATGCTATGTGCAGGTTCCAATCTCCTGTTCTTTCTGCATGCAAAACCTGCAGCAGAATCATCACTTATTTTACATAAGTGAGCCAATACTGACTGGTTGGTGTCTGGTCATGCTGAAACTAATTCAAAAGTTTAAGGATAGATGGCATCTTCTAGATGGTGGAGATTTGTAGCCCCCATCTCTATTTCATCTGGATTCATTTAGTGAATGTTTCTACCAGGAGTCTCACTGCATCCACAATGTCTATGTCTATACCTCTTGCAATTAGCCATGTCTGAAACTGAGGCCAAAGCATATGCCATAGTTCATCGAATGTCAGTTTATGAGCTCTAAGTGCCCAGTTGTATATGATTTTCCTTGCTGGGCATGTGCTGGGCATAAATGAGAGGAAGATGCCCAACTTCAACTGTCTCCTCCTCATCACTTGAAGTCAGTTGGTTGTAGAATGTTGCAAGGAGCCATGCTAAGTCTTTGACATAAGCTTTGAATGCAAGCTCTCGATTTGGGGTGTACCATTCCTTATCAATCCCATCCACAAACACTGGTGGTGTGCCTTTGCCATATTTTAGAGGTGACTTTAGTTTGTGAAGGTCATCAGGAATATGAAGCGATCTTGAGCAAGCTGTAGAGGGGTGTCATCGTGGAAAGGTTTTCCACGCTGAAAGGTGACCATTTGTGTAGAGTACAGGGTACCGATACCATATAACATTTCCTCCAGGATGTCAATATTATCTGCAGTGAATTGGAAGAACCTTCCTTCATTGATATTTGATGGTATTGGGACTAGAAATGCTATTCCCCCATCTGCTGTGGAAAGACGGAAATTATTTCATTTCTGGTCCTATTAGACCATCATCAAGCCTAAAAAAGGCCTAATATGCATGGGAGATAGTATACAATGTGACCAAAGTGTCCTCTGACCCTGAAAACATGGGTGTAGCCAGTTGAAATGAATGCCTATCATTATTATTCACTGGTTTATGGCAGAATTAGTGAATTTCGCTAATGGCTGCCTTTATCGGGCCCTAATTCAAAGAAAAACGATTTGTGCAAGTGGCATCCACCCCAAAAGTGATCGGTATAGTCCATTCATCAAGTCTGACATGGATGCCAGCCTCTAACATTCCATAACCACCAAAAGTGATTTCTAGAGCCCTTTTGAGATTCTGCCTCCCTACTATCTTGCCTTTCAAGGAATACAGTTCGTCAATACACCTGTTTTTATTCGCTTCTGGAGGCCTGTAAATATTAGCCCAGTAAAATACTCTTGGTCATACCTTTGGAGATTACCAACCATTGAATCTCAATATCTATAACACGTTTAGCTTTATCTATCAAGTCTATATATAAATTATAGCCTGGCAGCTCATAATCAGTGTCTAGGTTAGTTTCAGTTAACAACGACTCTGAAAAGCTTAGGACATCAATACCTTTATTCTATAACTCTCAAATGAGGAAATTTACAGCGGATGCTACTTACATTGAGATGTAATATACTTAGGTCTTTGCCAGGCAGAATATGATTCTCAGCTATTTAAAACATATTGAAATTGTAGAATGTCACTTGAACAAAACCTTGGTACTCGTACACAGTGATTAAACATAATGAACTTTCTTCCAACATATACACTAGTAACATAAACGAGGTGATGGGCCTCGGCTCTCATGTTCACCAACACCTCACTGTTTCTGAGTGGTATGCTGGAATTTTTGGTTTACTGGACTTTTGTGTGGTTGTAAACATGTTGTCCCAAACCAGATGTGTCTATACTCCCTGTCTGGGAGTTTCACATCCTTAGTCAGGTCAAGCACTACCATGGTTCCTACTATTTCTGTAAATAGTAGTGTAGGTACACAGTCGAATCGATTGTAGATGGGTGCACCATATTAGCACAATATCTTATTCTTCAAGCATAAGACTTTTGGCTATATCTTATGCTTCAACCATAGACAGGGACTCCCCTGTATCCCCAGGGGATGCTTTGTAAGAAGCCATCATGCTTGATCATCCCCCATTCCTACAGGGGATGCTTCATTAAGAGACCAACTACACTGGATACCTGCCCAATGGCTAGGGTAGGGGTTAGGATTAGCTTAGTTCTTTCTGATTACAGTTAGGGAAAGGCATAGGGTTAGCTATCTATCTGGGGGACCAGGGGAGTCCCCGTCTTTGCATGAAGAAGATATCCCCTAAAATCTTATTCTTCAAGCATAAGATATTATGTTAATGGGGTATTTTAAAGCAACTCCTGTAGATTTACAGTAGATTCTACTACACCGACCTATACTGTAAACCCACAAAATCACATGCATATCTCTGTTACGGTTCAGCATATCCGCCTACCCTACGGTAAGGGGGATTGAGATCCCCCAAACTTAAACCCCCTTTCTCTAGCAAATATCAATGTCTATTGCACCAGTCTTACCATGACTTACACTAACAAAACATGCAGTGCAAGTCTACCCTCCCCTCAACAATACTATCCATAACAGGAGGTCAAGAATTATTTTTCTCTTTATTTTAAATAGAAAATAAAAAGTTTAAATAGAGAATAGAAAGTTGTTTTGCACCCTTAAAATGCTACTGATGAGTCAATTGACAAAACCAAAAGCTGCAGTTACCTGCAGGTCACCTGTACTCGTTTGCAGATCACCCTACACTGATATTCCTAGGGTCCCTTTACGCCCAATCTCTCAGTCACTAGTACCTAACCTAGTTAGTCATTTTTTGGCTCCCTATACGACCACCATAGGTCAGTTATTATTGTCAGGTTGGTCAGTACTGACCAACCCACCTTAGTCTTTTTATTTCCAGGGGGAGCCACCAAGTGGTCCTGACAGGTGGCCCCAACTAGTGGTATACAAATACAACACACCAATGATGAACCTAGGTTAGCCAATACTGACTGACCCCTCAGTCATTTTTGAATATAACTTTGCCATTATGACTAACACTCATATGACCAACCTAGGATAGTCTGAACTGACTAACCCTTTCAATCTATGAATTTTCAGTGTAGATGGCACACAAATAATCCATCATTTTGTATACATTTATTTGTTCCTGTTCTATTGTTTGCTCCATTTGCCTATGATATGCACTTATGATGCTGACAAAAGGAGTTCCAGTTCATCTCTCTCTCTCTCTCTCTCTCTCTCTCTCTCTCTCTCTCTCTCTCTCTCTCTCTCTCTCTCTCTCTCTCTCTCTCTCTCTCTCTACCCTGACACAACAATGGCCATACAGCATTATATGTGCATATCATACCCAAATGGAGCAAACAATGGAACTAAAGTGACAAAGTAAATGCATTATGATATCTCATAAGTGTGTGGATCATAGTTTATATTGGTACCAGCTAGTACAGTAATATTCTGTCATAACAAAGTGCCTTATGGCAAACAAAAAAGTTTGTTATAAACATATTTCGTAGTATGCAATTTGAGCATTTTTGAGATCTTAATAGTGTCAGAAAATGACTCATGAACCCCCTATTATATAGATTAAAAACATATTATCTACTTTGTCAAATTCGTCAGGGTTCCAAATAAAATGTAACAAAAGGATAAGACCATTGAAAACTTGAAATTGAATTTGGGGGGCTAGGTAAACTTCAAATTGGCCTATGGAAAGTCAAAATAGAAAAAAAAAAGAGGGAAATAGTGCATATTGCCCATCCTGGACGCCATCTTGAATTTCCGAGCGAGCACAAGGAGGATGTCTGAGGACTTTTAGTATGTGGTTCAATACCCTTCTGGGCATCTTCTGTCCAAAAATTGGCTTATTCCGATTTGTTTAACCTTAAAGTCTAAAAATCTTGGACTAACTGTGTTATTGCAGTGACTTGTGGTTATAGCGGTGACTTGTAGTTATTGCGGTGACTTGTAGTTATTGCGGTGACTTGTAGTTATTGCGGTGACATGTACCATAAAACCTCGCGTATAAGCCGCGGCTAGTACGCGAATCAGATCGGCGGTGTGGTGACTTGTAGTTATTGCAGTGACTTGTAGATATTGCAGTGACTTGTAGTTATTGCAGTGACTTGTAGTTATTGCAGTGACTTGTAAACATTGACTACAATTGAAAGACTCAACATGTTGTGTATTTTCAGTCAATAAAAGCGAGTTAATTAACACAAACTCATGAAGACAGTGCAGACATCACCCATGCAGTACCAGCTGCCATGAAGACAGTGCAGACATCACTCATGTAGTACCAGCTACCATGAAGACAGTGCAGACATCACCCATGTAGTACCAGTTACCATGACAACAGTGCAGACATCACCCATGTAGTACCAGCTACCATGAAGACAGTGCAGACATCACCCATGTAGTACCAGTTACCATGACAACAGTGTAGACATCACCCATGTAGTACCAGCTACCATGCAGACAGTGCAGACATCACCCATGTAGTACCAGCTACCATGAAGACAGTGCAGACATCACCCATGTAGTACCAGCTACCATGAAGACAGTGCAGACATCACCCATGTAGTACCAGCTGCCATGAAGACAGTGCAGACATCACCCATGTAGTACCAGCTACCATGAAGACAGTGCAGACATCACCCATGTAGTACCAGCTAACATGAAGACAGTGCAGACATCATTCATGTAGTACCAGCTACCATGAACAGAGGACAGCAAGTATCTGGGATCCAGTTGCTCACTGGATACCTGGCAGCCTTTGGTTCTCTTGCTACCACTTTCCTTTCTAGCTCATGTGTCCAGGCACTACAGGGAGCCGTCCCAGACTTCCAGCTGTCGACAATACGATCAATCACTCAAGGTCTTACCTACCTCATTGGGGGACAGTTAGTCAGAACTGACTTCAAGGTTGGGAAGGATAATGTTCCTGGGTTGATATATTATGGTGCAACATTTCTATTCTACAATGCTTTCTTTTTCGGAGCTACAGCCTACCTTCCCTTAGCAGAATTACAGGGGGTTGTGACTATAGTCAGCATCGTTTTTGCAATACTCCACTCCAGATTCCTGTTCAATGTTGAGATAGCAAAGTTTAATGTAATAGCAGCTGCAGTATGTGTACCGTAAAACCTCGCGTATAAGCCTAACTCGCGTATAAGCCACACCCTGACTTTGTGCCGATCCTATAAGCCGCACCAGCGATCTGAATATGGTGACTTTAGTACTGTACCATAGTAGCAAAACCCCTCGTATAAGCCGCACCCCGACTTTGTGCCGATCCTATAAGCCGCACCAGCGATCTGAATATGGTGACTTTAGTACTGTACCATAGGAGCAAAACCCCTCGTATAAGCCGCACCCCGACTCTGGGCCGATCCTATAAGCCGCACCAGCGATCTGATTCGCGTACAAGCCGCGGCTTATACGCGAGGTTTTACGGTAGTTGGTATTGTACTGATGGCACAACCACCGTGGTTGTTCAAGGAGATACCATCAATGTCTGCTACAGTGATGACCAGGGTGATGAATGTTTCCTTTAGTGTTCAACCTCAGAACAGTTCCACAAACTACAGGTCTGCGGTCCCCAGTAGTGAGGTAGTAGTGGGTTACACATTGGCAACAGTAGCAGGGGCAGCAGTGGGTGTATCCTTTGACATAAACGGTATAATTCTTGGTTGTGTAAAACTAATTCCTAAAGCTACATACACAATGTTGGTGTGTACCGTAGGCTCTGTAGCCTTCATGTTGTATTTTGAAAACCCGTTGTATGTGGATGATGTTGATCAGGTCATGCTAGTTTTAGGGCACTCTCTGCTCTCAGTAGCAAATTCATTTCTTAGAATGTATGCTGGTCATATAATCCCAGGCCCTGTACTATCCATAGTGTTTAGTTTAAATGTGTTGACAATGCTTGCTGCACAATACACCATCATGCATTCCATCAAATCAGGCAACTACAACTTGATTGAGGTTTTTGGATGTATAATTGTTGCTTTTGGAGCAAGCATTCCTGGTGTGATGGACTTATTTTATCATAAGTCCAAGTCCAATGAACTTCCTTGATATTGTTCTTATAACAAATATCATTGATTTGTAAATATAATAGGTGAGGTACTTTACTTCATTGAGAAATTAGTTTTAAGTGATATACATTAGAAATAACATGCAACATGTATGAATGCAATTTCTTGAAGAAGAGAAATTACCCTCCCAAAACTGTTTTGAAATCTTGATTTTTATTTCAAAAACGCTATTGACAGTTCAAACTATCAATAGTGGAAAATATTTCTGTTATTGACGGGATGAAATGGTAAGAGTCCAGCGTATGTTCATGAATTATTGACAAATGCACCATATTCATCTATGGGATAATTTCAGAGAACTGTCTACTAGGACCCGGGAATAGGACGGAACTGAAAATGTCTGTCCTGAGGAGAGGACTGCAGGTCCCTCCATTCCTTTTCTTATTCCATGTTTTTTATCAAAAAAAAACATGGAACAAACAAATTGTGGTTATGATGTCATACGTTAACAAGTAACAGTTTCAAACAATGTTTTATTCATTCCTTATGTATACCAACAGGTTTGTTATATACCACCGTTATAGGTTCAGCTAGGTACCTGGTTATAATATACTGATGTTAAGTAATTATCCTAAACCGGGTTTAGTAAACAGTTAAGGGTTTTATCTGGTATATAGAGGGTAACTACCGTAAAACCTCGCGTATAAGCCTAACTCGCGTATAAGCCGCACCCCGACTTTGGGGCGATCCTATAAGCCGCACAAGGGGTGTGAATATGACGACTTTAGTGCTGTACCATAGTAGCAAAAACTCTCGTATAAGCCGCACCCGGACTCTCGGCCGATCCTATAAGCCGCACCAGCGATCTGACTCGCGTACTAGCCGCGGCTTATACGCGAGGTTTTACGGTACAATGCATGTATGACATACGGCCTTGTCACTAATACAACCAGAAATTAAATGTGTACATGTACATATATATCCTTAGAGTATACGATTCCATCTTATTTTCTTGCCGATATTTATAATTGGGTGAGACCATCCATAAATGTTCAATTGTGGTTCCAAAAGCAAAAATCAAGAAACTTAACATTAATGTATAATACAACTCTATTATATCTAAAGCCTTAGATCTTGGCAATATGAAAACCCCTGGTGGATTGACCAACTCCCAGGGGGTCAGTTTTTATTCATTATCAACCAAAGGCTACTAATATTGTGTAACGGTCCGTCAGATCTATTTTCCTAATATACAAAATATGACTAAAAAATGCCACAGTCATTCCAAATTGCATGGGTAGGTATGCTTGATACATATAAACATCCATGAAAAATTTCAGAACCCAGAGAGGAATAATCTTTTTATAATGTGTTAGCAAATCTTTTGAAATAGTCAAAATTGTGGAACTTTTCATAACATAACTCCAACTTTACACTATTTTCTTTAAGATTACTCTTTTTATCATTAAACTCACTGAGTATTATCCCCATCATGTATACATTCAAAATTATGTATACTTTTGCAACCATATACACATTATTTGCATGGTAAACCTTTATATAAGGTGTTAAATCGCAATAGATCTGACGGATGTTACATGTGTCATATTACTTAGGATAAAGCCTGTTCCATGAGCACCAAATATCATCAAACACTGCTAAGACCTGTTCACCTTGACTCAGACCAGAATAATCTGTTAATGTTACGTCCATCAGTTAAATAAAATGTGCCCTAAATTAATTAACAGTGGGTGAAAATAACATATTGAAGGTTCAGGATATTAGACAAGACACCCCTTTAAGATATTATCCAATGATAACTATAAGCTAGTTGATATTAACATCTCTGGGCTGATATCAATTTTCCAGTGTAACGTCCGTCAGGTCTGTTCCCAAGAACTTTGTAATCAGCTTGAAAGGCAAATTGAATGATGCATGTTTAGCACACCAAATTGATAGTTTGGGGGTATAGGTAGAATATTTACCACAGAAGAATGTACTTTGATGCTTATTTGATATATATCTGATGGATGTTATCTAAATAGATCTGATGGATGTTACATGGGGCAAATTGGAGCTAAATAGGTTGTGCATTCCACAGGAGCAATTTTAGGAGGGAACTATTGGTCAAGATTGATCAATGGGTGGTCAGCCATGGTTGTAGCACACTTAATGTGTACAAGTGCATAAATTTTTGCTGGAGAGAGACTAATGTGTGTGTAACGTCCGAATATCAATTTTGTCCACAATAGGTTATTCGGACCCTGAGCTGAGAAAAATCAATAAATTCTCAATTTTTCTCCCGTCAATATAATACCCATAACAACCCTCTAGGTGGATGATAACATGGCCATTAAACTCACTTTATTAGTCAGCCATTTAGCTGCCTCAAATAGATCTGACGGACGTTACATTTATCTGAAGCTCAGGTTTGACAGACCATAAATCAAAAAATTCTCACCAAACACACCAAAAGTGTTTTTCTAAAAGTCTCAACTATTCCCCGTCACAAAAAAAGGATTTTATAAAATAGATCCAGTATTTCTGGTTCTGTAGCATTTTGCAGGATTATGTACCTGTCAAAATGCCTGAATTGTACATTTATCAGTGTTGCCGAAATGACACCGGCACATCGGCTTTTGCCAATGTAGAATCGTAATGGCCGATGTGAGGCCATCACACACTGGCCACCGTGGCCGGCCATGATCACAGCTTTCCAAAAGTGAAAGAATTTTTCAGATAGTCCTATTAGAAGCAAAGTTATGGCCATGTAACCATTATCAATAAAGTTACACCTTTTCTAAATACATTTTGTCTGTATCCATCAATAAAATTTACTTTTCAATGGCCTTATGGCATCAATGTATCCACAGTGATTTCTCGTGGCCTGTGTAGAAGACAAATGGCCTGTGTACGATCTCGCTGCACAGGCCACATTCGCCTGTGTGGCTAAAAAGTTTTCAGCAACACTGATTTATGGATGGTCTCACCGAATTACTGGTACCGTCAAACCTCGCATATAAGCTGCACCCTGACCGAGGGCCGATCCTATAAGCTGCATTGCCGATCTGACTCGCGCACTGGCCGTGGAGGTTTTACGGTATATAACAAACTTATCTTTTAGATTCATCATGTGGTATATTTAACAAGTTTGTACTTTTATATCAATGAAATCAGAGAAATACAATGCACTTTATTTCCGTAGCTGTTTATTCTGTCGTCAAATACACAAGGGTATATGAAAAACGCGCTCTTTGCATACCATGCGAGGGTTTCCGAATAGATTCACAAGATGGTTTAAATTTGTCTGATCAACTTTACAATCGGTCACTACATGGTAATTATTCGGGCTGTGGCTGATTCCTAATATATTCCTGACCCAATCATGGCAGTTATACAACATATATGTATCGTTCAATTCTACACAGTTGATTTTCTCACTTTAAAAAGTATTACAAAAATTGCTTGATCCGCCGTTTGTATGGCATTATATACACAAATTGTAACAAAATCTAGATTATAATAAATCATAACAAAATCAACATAAATCAAATAAATAATCAGTTAGACATAATCTCTGTTCATTGGATAACAGGAGAAATAAATCATTACTAACTCTTTAAATGCAGTATAGCGCGTTAATGCAGAATGCCCAAGTCACTCGCCAGTGCTGCATCTCTGCATCATGACGACCCTATGGAATTGATACCCCCTCCGAGGGGTCGGCATGATGCATATATGAATATACCAATGGTGAGTAGACTTGCCAGGGCTGCATTCATGCATCATGACGACCAAAGATATAGCACATTAGTTTAGTACTATGCTGTACCTAATTGGCTAAAGCACAGTAATTGTGGGATGTTGCAATGTCAAGATAACCTAGGCCTACTCATTTGGACAAACAATATTAGTTTTCTACATCATTCATTAGACATCGATTTGGCTGTAGATATTTTGAAGAAAATTTGTTTTGGGGATATTTCTTCTAAGTAAATCTTTAATGGTTCGACGGTTTGACGTGTAAATGAACTTCACGTATAAACTCGGGTAATTCTTTTTAATATAAATGTCATGAATTCAAACGAACTGGTATTTATAAGAGTGGAAAGTGGCAAATTCTATTTACCAACCTGATAACCGTTCGTTGTTTTACAACAATGAACGCAACCAGTACTGTAAGTGCCAGGTCACAGTTAAGTGTTAGATAGACTACACCTGGACACGGTTCTTCCATATACCCACTGCCCCACCAGGTCTAGACGAGGTGTCATACACCGAGTCGCTGACCAGTGGGCAGTGGGTATGTGGGAGAAGCCTGGCCAGGTGTAGTCTATCTGATTTAATCCTCGGTTATGTCAGTGTATACAATATACCCAAGGTGCGATTCCTTTGTCTTAGGTGTCACCCGTGGGTTAAATATACCAAATATATATATTCAAGGATGCCACACCCAAAAAGTAGAAATCGAAGATTTCACAAAGATTTTAGCCAACTTTCTGTAGGAATTTAATGCAGAAATCCCAGCAAAAATATAGGAATTCCTGTAAAAGTAGGAAAAGTGACATGCTGGAATGACTAGCAATCGAAGAGAAGCAAATTGACAGATTAAGAAAAGTCATACTACCGTAAATTCCCGCGTACTACCCGCGGGTTGTACGCGAACCAAACTCAGCTTTCATTTGATACCAAACATGCCAGCATTGCCTATATGGGGTGCGGGTTATATGAGGGTTTTTATCATTATAGAACAGTACTAAAATTGAAATTTTCAGATCCAGAAACGGGTTATAGGATTTTCCTGAGTTAGGGGTGCGGGTTATACGCGAGGTGCGGGTTATACACAGGAATTTACCGTAGTAGTTAAAACTGAAAGCTTTTAAACAGAATCTACATGTATTTGGGACAATACAAATCCAAGATAATCTTGGGAGACTTTCATAACTATCATGCTAGACCTTTATATCGGTCTACTTATATATTGTATATCGTAATGATTGGTCAAACGGTCAAGTTCTAAACGAATGTATCAAGTGTAAGGACTCATTGGGGAGGAGTCGGGTTAAATGATTCACTACCCAATGACATTAAAAGGGAAATTAATTCAGAATATTTCTTTTATTCGGTGGATCCCCTTGTTAAATGTTTAGACACTGACAAATAATGATATGAAAGTAGGCCCCTTAATTTTAGACCACACAAAGAATTACTTAATATGACTCAATCTCAATTTTATTCGTCTTTATGCGGCTCACATAACTATCTTAAGCAAACAGGGAAAAGTATTTCCAATTACCAACGATTATCATCCATTGTTTTCATGCCTTTAGAGCAATACTAGCGGTGGTAAATACATATGTGCAGTATTGATGGATACAACCCTATACAAATACATTTTCTTCTAGATTATCTAATTCTTGGTTAGCCTCCACCCTCCCCCCAAAAAAAATGTTGTGTTCGGGTAACATGGCCAAACATAAACAGGGTCGGTACGTCGAAATCTATTCATCTTTAACATTTTTTGGGGGTAAAAAAAGTCAATTTTAGCAGTAAAAACGCCAAAAATGTCTTAAATTTCCTCACAAAACAAGAAGATATATCCCCAAAAAATGTTGGTCGACCCCAAAAACCTAGAATCGGTCGGGATACCGGATCACAACTATTTTTTTAAAGGCTTACTTCAATAGCTTCTGCTGTCTCTCCACTGGGATATAACTCGATTTAGACCAATTTAAAGACAGTATATATACATTGGATTGATTGGAAGAAGTTACATGCTGATTTTGACCATCCTTCACCAGCATGTCTGCATAATGAGGAGTTAGCACTTTAGGCCACACCAAAAAAAAGTTGGTCTATGGATTTTCATTTTGAAAAAATGGTGCGAGTGAGCGAAAAAAAACTTTGTTTTTCCGCGGATTTTAACCCTGAATCAAGTGGAGCGGGGGCAATTTTGCAATTTTTTTTTTTTTTTTGAGGGAAACATTTTTGCAAACTCCCAAATTTGGCTAGCGATCAGAAAAAAAAATTAAATTAAATTAAATTAAATTTCTCAAAAAGTGATACGGGCGCATCCGTACACTTTTTTTTTTTCAAAAAAAAAAAATTTGCATTTTCAAAAATATGGTGCGGGAAATCCGTAGACCAACTTTTTTTTTTGGTGTGGCCTTAGGTTAGGCAGTCTACACCCTCTCTATCATCGCACCGTGGACACATATATCTATCATTGGCCTACCGTAATAGACTACCGTATTCCATGTAATAAGCACCCTGGCCCTGGGCGTTTAAAAAAATATTTTGAGTGGGAAAATCGGCCAAAAATAATTATTTTAAAGAAGTGCACCCTCCCCCCCATGGCTGTATTATACAGACTACTGGTCCACCTCAACAGCCTCTACAAGGGTTCTACTTAGCATTGTGCCTTCACACCTGGTTTGGCCTTAACGCATGCACAGGTGTGAAGTGTTTCAAGTCACACAAGGTGTGAAAACAGTAAGAACATAAGAGGGACATATTTTTAAAATCTGGGAAAATCTGAAGAAAAAAAAAAGGGGGGGGGTGTTTATCAAAGGGGGCGCATATTAGGTTGAATACGGTATAGGTATTATCTCCACTCGTACCATTTATCTTTCTTAAACTAGAAATAACCCAACACTTTCACAATGTTTGACCACATTGTACTACATGTATACTCTCAACTATCGAAACGACCCCTTCATTAGACGCTCCAGGCGTAAGCTGAATACGGTAGGTCCAAATAACCATCAACATCTCACATGAAAGATAGAAAATCTACCGGTCCATGGTAAATGGAAGAGGTGTGCGTATGCATGGGCCTGTATGTATAAGCCACTGTTTAAGGCAGGGGTGGTGGACCGCACAGTGATGACTTCTTCCCTCCGCGCCGCCTGGCGACCAACAATAGAAGCTGGTGAGACATGAATCAAAGAGACAGGTGCGACCATAGAGACAGGGGACCCTTTAAGGACAGCATACTGCTTTAACCCTTTAAGGGCGGCGTAATGCATTAAAGCGTGATGCCCTTGGTCGTCATGATGCATGAATGCACTTGCCAGTGTTCCATTCAAGCATCATGCCTACTCCCAAAGGGTCGGCATAATGCCCAAATGCAGCACTGGTGAGTTAGTCGCTGGGGCTGCATTGGTGCATCATGAGGACAAATGTAATCTTTTATCGACATGCCGTCCTAAAAGTATTAATGCATTATACACTTTGTTGTCGTGATACATAAATGTGAGCATTGCTGCATTCATGCATCATGCTGACTATCTGTGTTTGATACACTCCTAAGGAATCAGCTTGATGCATCATGACGACCAAGGACAAGGCGTATTAAAGCAGTATGCGGCCCTCATATGGTTACCAGCCTTGTTAGACGTATGTGTCACGTGTGCTATACATGTAGTACTACAGATGTACACCTAGAGACCTCCAGCCTCACTTGTTAAACATCTTTTGGTACATCTGCTTTTCCTTCTTTATAAGCTCCTCCACTGCCCTGAGCTGATTCCACACCGCCTTGTTCTCGGGCTCCAGTTTTAGCGCTTTAGTAAGGTCCGCTTTAGCCCGATCGTAATGATGTAGTTTAACGTTGGCCTGGCCACGCCTGAACAGAGCCTTTACGTTCTCACCCCCGCTCTCCATGGCCTTGGTCGAGTTTTCCACCACTTGTTCATATTTCTCTGTTTTAAGGAAACACGCGGCTAAGTTGTTGTAGCACTGACACTTGAGTTCTTTGTATCGCTCCCGCAGCGACTCGGCTAATGAGTCATCGACCGGCTCCATAGCCAGGAGGTTATCCAGGGCACGATTAAAGCGTTTAACACTAAAGTCGGTGCGGTCCTGCTTATACAGGTCTGTGCCCTTCTCCTTGTGGTGATGAGCTCGGTCCAGGAACTCGTCTGGTTCCAGGTCACTCAAATCAGCCGATCGCGATAACGCCTTCAGAGTGACGTTGAATTTCATGGACTTGTTATCGACTCCGATCTCGTTCACTTTGTTGCCTTTGTCGTCCATTTTGGTTTTAATGTAGGATCGTTCACCCTCGGTCATGCTCATGACGACTTTGTCGAGCAGCTCGGAGATGAGGGTATCGCCTTCTCCGATCGTCGTCTCACAGTCCTCAGAGAACTTGTAGCCACCCATCCCTCCTTCGGCAATGTTGTACTCGCCTTGTAAAGATAATCAATGTAATACAAGGATTATGTGTTTTTCAGAAGTAGACTGTTGGTGTGGTCTTGTAAGAAGAATGCAAATTAAATGCAATTTAATTAAAATTTGAACATAAGGTATCACGGAGATTTAAGCTTCCTGATTAATGGGCCCGGGTGGGTTTAATTGTCGAAAAAAACCTGAAGTTTAATTGTCAGTGGAAGTGGAAAGTAGTCAATGCCTAGGTGAGACAAATTAGAGACGTTATACTAGCTATCCATTTAAGGGCCGCAGAGTACATTATGCCATTCATCGTTATAATCATAGATATAAACAATATATATTGTGTATATCTATGTTATAATGCACCAATACAACATGTCGACCCTGTGGGGTTGATACACTCACAAAGGGTCAATATGATGCACAGACTAGCTAGGGTTGCATTCATGTTTCATGATGACAAAGGGCATAGAACACTAACGCGCAATGCTTCCTACTGGGATCAATAAATAGATTATGTATGCCTACCGAGTGGAGTGATGTTAACAGTGACGACAGAGCCCTCGTTGGCCATAACCTCTCCCTCCCCGGACTTCAACCCGTGCTTTGTGAAGCATTTGTCTGGGGGCTCCCACGTCTCTAACGACCCGATCGAGTGAAGGTCGTCCTTGTCGTGTTTGCTGCCGGCTGGGTTTGGTTTCCGCGGAGGGGCGTTTGCCGCTCGCTGTGCTGCCATGGCACCGAGCTGCCCCTTGGCCATGTCGCTCAGAGAAGTCATGGTTACGCTGTAGTCACTAGCAGCCCTGGATTGTAACGGGTAGGGATAAGTAATGCATGTAAACGAGTATAGTAGTATCACATCTAGAACAGCGATGTAAGTCAGGATAGGTGAAAAAACAGGAAATCGGACCAGGCCCTCCCTGCAGTGCTCCCGGCCAGCAGAACACCCCCCATGGCGGCCTCATGTCCCCCATGATGCTCTCCCGGCCTCCCCTGCAGGGCTCCCGGCCAGCAGAGTACCCATAGGCGGTCTCTTTGCCCCTCCTGGAATCTTCCCAGTGACTCACTGGGAGGATTCCAGGAGGGTCAAAGAGACCGCCCTGGGGGGCATCATGGGGGTCATGAGGCCGCCATGGGGGTGTTCTGCTGGCCAGGAGCACTGCAGGGGAGGCGGGGAAGATCTAGCCTATTCTAGGGGTAGGGGAATGGGTGAAAATAGAACTTTTTTGTTAATGGTAGGCCAACAAATAACAGAAATATGGAAAGGTTTCATCAAAGTGAGATTCCAGGAATTCCTGGAATTCCAGGAAGACTTACATCCCTGTCTAGAACTTAGAAGCTAGATCTAGTAGGATAGGATCTGTTAACATCATTATACCGGGTATTGTAGGGCGTTTGGACACCGGTAGGCCTAAGGAAGTGAAGGTCTGCGATCTGGGGGAATTTAATTTAGGGGTTTGAATTGATAATGCAACATCCACAATATTTTGGTCACAAGTATATTATAAATTTGTCCCATGACCATCACATCAGCATTCAAATATACTCTACCTGGTAAATAAATACTTTAGCAAGTGGCGTTTCTCACTCACAAGATGAAGCACATAAAATGCCCAAAATAACCAGCCCCCCCCCCCCCCCCTCGTTAATTTCTAATGTATAAAGCTAGGGCCTAGGTCCAAAGATTGAAACTGAAAGAAGATCATCAAGACAAAAGTCTGACAAAGTGTTGTGCAAGTACCTGGTCACCTGGACTAGACTATAAGTGTCACTCTAGTCGACTCTGGTCGACTCTAGATGATAGATCTAGATCTAGACATCAGAGACCCATGGAGGAAATCATACAAAGTATTCAGAAATACCATTCCTGTTTGGTCCATCGGCCTACTGCATACACCGACTTCAGACATAAACAGGGTAACTGATCGAATTTCGAAGTGCTTCCCTGTTGCTTGTCACGTTTTGACACAATGACTAGACAGTGGGAGGGTAGATCTATTCTTCTTGACTTGAGCGATAATACGTGCAAACATAAACATCACTGGAAATATTGCAAGCGTCACCACATATCCAACAGCATATCACTGAAACCTCTCTTCCAAATAAGGGAGCAACTATTTGTGGATACATATGCTGAATATAAATCGGGAAAGTGATGAATTATAAGATATTTACCAGTGTTTCTAGCAATTTCTTTGAGGCCGGGCGATTCTGCTCAACTTACCCGACATCTAGTGTCAAATTTGGGAACAAGAAACGCAGATAACGCCATCTGGTGCGAAAACGGGATTCACGCACCTGTCGGGACGAGTCCACTTTTAAAGTTAGGGAAAGCGGGTATGTATCAGATCAAATATAAATCCCTATCTACTGCAGACTGCATTTTCCGGACACTATACTGCTATATAATATATTGCTAAAGTTAAACATAAAAGTGCTCTGCAATGTTATAGCGGTTGGAATTAAAAGTTATCGAAGTTCCTAAACCTACCTTCCACCCCTAATCACTGGACCATTTCTGGCCCAACTAACTGACCCAGTTAAAGCTTCTCAGGTGGGCTTTGGAAGTGCTTTGGGAATGTCCTGACATATAGTGCCAAACATGGATAAACTATTGATCTATTCCGCCCTTATTGCTGCTTGGATAGCGGTTGGTGAGTCACTATTTTATACCTCTTGCCCTAGTGAAACAGCTTGTGGTTTGATTTAGTTATTTTGTCTCACCTGTATTGTTGTTCTCACCTGAGAAAGAGAAGGGTGACAGTTTCACGGTTCAAAATGGCGCAGTGTTACCATATATGGGTCATGATACAGGTAGGGGTATTCCCCTGCATAAGTGTACAACCATACTTCGTCTGTTGTCAGAAAACTGTAATTGTCACTAGGAGCTAAAATGGACGTCTATATTAATGTAAATTATGGTATACCAGTATTAACAGGGAATGGTTGCTGGGGGGGGGGGGGGCGGGGGGGGGGGGGGGGGGCTTGATATGGGCAAATCATGGGCCTTAAAGGGGGGCTAGCACCGCTAAGACTGCCAGTCTTAGCAAGTCACGTGACCTCGATAGCGGCGCCCTGATTGGTCAATTAGTGCCGCTGGTTGCTCTGTATTTTGTAAGAACTCAGAGGGCAGGTACCCATCTTTGCTACGGACGGTGCTAGCCGCCCTTTATGCCAAATGTTTCCCCACTCCCCATCACTGATGCTCAGGCTGTAGTATTAAGAGACGAATCATTATCTTTGTGCCTTCAATAAGTTTCGCGCGGAGGAGCGAAATCTTTTTACGCCCCCCCCCCCCCCTCGAGTGTGCGTGGAATGTTCCGCGCCCCCCCCCCCTGGCCAAAGGCGGCGAACATTTTTCGCCTACCCCCCTTTGAACTATAGTGCGGGCTTTTTTGCTAAAAAGGGGCTTAAATGTTTACGCCCCCCCCCCCCTCAGGAGGGGTCGGAAATGTTTACGCCCCCCCCCCCCTGTAAATAATAAATGAACACTCCCTTACACCCCCCCCCCCCGGCCCCGGTCAAGAGGGGGGGGGGGTGTTATTTACCCGAAACAGGTCTTTTTTTTCACGCCCCCTCCTATCATATTAGAGGGGCCCAAATTGTTTACACCCCCTGGTCAAGGGGTCCACATTTGATGGTATAGGTGTGTATTGGTCAATACACGTCCAACTACAGACTAGATCAAAGGAATACCGGCACTTAAAGTACCTGGAGGGGGGGGGGGGCCTGTAATTAACACCTACATCTGAAAGAGGTAACTGAAATATGTGTTTTGGAATAGGATGACGGCATGCTCCCCAGGATGCCCCAAGGCCATCCAACTGGTAGGATACACGCTCTCTGAAGCTGGAGTGGGTGGGGTTAACAATTACTATTACACTGTGTTTACTCACAGTCATCAAGGTAGCACAGCAAAGGACGGTCGACCCAACCTCGTACTCCCGAAATAACATTTACTACCGTAAATTCCCGCGTATTACCCGCATCTCGCGTATAACCCGCACCCCCAACTCAGGAGAATCCTATAACCCGTTTTTTGGATCTGAAAATCTCGATCTATAGAAATAAAAACCCTCGTATAACCCGCACCATATATAGGCATGTTTGGTATCAAATGAAAGCTGGGTTTGATTCGCGTACAACCCGCGGGTAGTACGCGGGAATTTACGGTACATGTATTACGAGGATAATGGCCCACAGACTATCAGCTAATTGGTGGCGGGAGGGGGGGGGATCCAGAAGAATTGCCATTTTGGGAAAACCTGGATGATTCGCCCTACCCCCTGGATGATTCGCCCTACCCCCCGGATGATTCGCCCTACCCCCCGGATGATTCGCCCTACCCCCCGGATGATTCACCCTACCCCCTGGATGATTCGCCCTACCCCCCGGATGATTCGCCCTACCCCCTGGATGATTCGCCCTACCCCCTGGATGATTCGCCCTACCCCCCGGATGATTCACCCTACCCCCTGGATGATTCGTCCTACCCCCTGGATGATTCGCCCTACCCCCCGGAAGATTCGCCCTACCCCCTGGATGATTCGCCCTACCCCCCGGAAGATTCGTCCTACCCCCTGGATGATTCGCCCTACCCCCTGGATGATTCGTCCTACCCCCTGGATGATTCGTCCTACCCCCAGGGCTGCCAAGTAGTACGCTTTTGGCGTATTAGTACGCTTTTTGAACTCATTTTGAGCCAGAATACGCTTTTGCATTTTGAGTACGATTTAGTACGCTTTTGAGGTATGCAGTACGCTTTTTGGCTTTTATTGGCTTTTATTGGCTATTATTTCATATATATTGAGTACACATTTTGGTCCTAGATAATTCTCGCTTATAGGCGTGTAGCCGGTTGAATTATCAGCCAAGGAGATAACTCCCTGCTCTTCACTGTGGAATTCTTAGGGGGCATTATGTAACAGCTTTTATTTCATGCTAGATACGAGCATTACTATGTTTGTGCCTCTACATGGGTACCCACAGAATTGACCGTGTCGCCAGGTCGATTTTTAGCAAAAGGGCCGTGTCACTGTGTCGATTTTTATGTATATAGAACAAACTAGGGCCTTGTAAAGAAGTCTGTGTCCGTCGATTTTTAAAAGGGCCGTGTCGCCCGTGTCGATTTTTAAAAGGGCCGTGTCGCCGTGTCGCCCGTGTCGATTTTTAACCCATATAGAGGCACATGTTTAAGTACTAGAATCCTCGTATCCCATGCCCCCCATGGGATACAATGTCCCTGTATCTCATGGCCTGTGACGTCATCATAGCTTATGGTTTGTTTACATTTCTATGGCCAAATTAAGTGCTTTTTAACATTATTTAACATGTTTCGACATGAAATAAAGGCAAAGGCTCATGGCTAGACAATATTTTGGTATTGTTCCCCCCTGTGGCTTCGTGGGATTATGGCCCCAGCCTCACCTTGGGGGGAACGATAGCAAAATATCTACTAGCCATGGGCCTTTGTCTATGTACCCATTGTGATTGCTGTACAGTGCTTATCTCGCCAGTCACCAGATCAAGCAATGGGGCCCCCTACTAAGGAACCTGCAACCTCGGTATAGAACCCAGTGGTGAAAGGGAATTTTTTTGCCCCCCCCCCCTCAGGCAAGTTGAAATTGAGCACGGCTGACCCCTTTGAGCTATAGTAATACGCTGGCTTTTGGGCTAAAAAGGGGTGCAATTTTTTCGGTCCCCCCCTCAAGACGGGTCCACACTTTCTTGGTTCTACCCCCCCTTCAAGGGGTCCAATTCTTTTGGTCCCCCCCCCCCCAAATCCACCAACGCCCCCCCCCCCCCTTGTTCAAAAATGACGACTCCCTTAGGGCTTTAGCCAGTCCAATCTGTTGCACTTAGGCCCAAAAAAAAGGTTCGTTTCAGGTCACCTGACCGACCCTATCAAAACAGGGCCAACCCTACTTTTTTTAAATGCAAAAAAAGAAATTTCTGTACTTTACCCTTTTTGGGTCAATTTTAGGGTCTTCGGACCGGCCGGCTAGTACTTTGATGTTAAAAAATAATAATAAAAATCCGACATACCGCCCTACATTTTCTGCCCATGTTACCTGAAATAAACCTTTTTTTTTTGGCCTTAGCAAAGGAGTTTGTTTGTCTGTGGATGAAGATTAAATTTTCATGTTTTTATTAATGTTACATTAAAGAGGCCGGGACACCTTCCCCACTGCTCACAAATATCTGTCAGCCAACATAGCTGTGAATAACATGGTACACTCCAAAATGCCGACAGCAACACAGTATAGGAGGTGTTGCAAAACAATGCTCACCACCTGTGAGGTAAGGCCACAGAGGTGCGAACATGGCTGTTTGGGGAAGAAGGAGGAAGTGACGTAAACGGCGGGAGGGGTGCTAAGCATTGTGGGATATGGGTCAAGCAGGTAGTATACATATTATACTTGTGCCTATTGTGGCGGTTTCGGTATTTGCATGTTGAAAAGGGGTGGACGATTTGGATAAAAAATGTTATTAGGGCATGAATCGCACATGAGTGTAGTGGGAGGGGGGGCTGGGTACATTTACATAAAAGACTTTTGAAACGTTTTGGGGAGTAGAGAGGTTGTGTGCTGCCGGGGTGTCCGTGGGGTGTATTGGGACTGGAGGGTGACAGTGGCTTCTCTCCTCGCAGTCCTCTTTAATCCGTGTAAGCCTGTAGTAAAATTCCTTTACAACAAATGATATTATAACGAATTTTCAGAGGGACAGGAGTCGCTCACCTGTGTGGAAGATGTCCCAGTTTAAACCAGAGATATGGCCCTTAAACCAACCCACCCCCACTGCGAAGCAGTATGTCCTGAAATACATCTCTGCCCTACTTAGTCTTAGTTCCTCACCTATGGCCCTAGACCCTTAAATTCGACATGGCGACATGGGCATGTATTAAATAGATCGACTCCTGTGTTCTTCATTTACATAATCGGAGGTTAGGGACACATTTCTTATGACTTCTGACATTACTAACCCTCTTTTAATGTTTCTAAAATCCCCAATTTGGATACATGTACATGTATTATGAAATACGTTTATAATGAAAAAAATGGCTTATCCCTAGGATTTCGTTAGAAAGGGAATTTCACTGTATCAACTTTACTCTTTTGACAATTTGATATGCTTCGATAGTGGTATACTTTATTCTGCGTCAGGAATATGATTATATATATATATATTTCAGTATTTAGCTTAAGTAGCAGTGGGCCACTTAAAATTGATTATCAGCTATGCGGACACCCCGCGCATCCTCTAAAAAGGACCGCATTGGTCCACTTTTTCACCTTTTTAGAAAAAAAGGCAAAAAAAGGGCGCATCTAAAAAAAACATCAGAATACATGTTGCAAAAATATGAATATCTCAGCTGATAATAGGGGTAGAAACAAAGTTTAAAGGGCATTTTAGACCTTATTAAATATGTGCAGACCATCAATTTATGCAGCAAAAGAAAAAAGGCCCTCTCGCACCTCCAAGAAAAAGTATATCAAATTTTAAAAAAAGCCTGCCTCCCTCACCAATTTTTTCCAAAAAGTGTCCGCAAAGCTGATAATCAATTTTAAGTGGCCTATTGTATATTAATTATGTTGGGTGAAGGCTCTTTGAAGATCTAAATGAGGGCAGGGACCATATATGGACTCAAAGTACCGGTATTATCTCTCAGTGGGTGGTTATCTGTAGTATGGGTAGGCCTATAACTCTGTATAGAATACTGCCTGTTATTGTTTGATCATCGGAAATGCTAAATGTTGTAACAGATTTAATATGTCTTAATATATACAGACTAGCCATCCCCCCCCCCCCCCAAATCAAAAGTTGCAGGGGAGGGGGGGAGGGTCGAGAATGCTTCCCACCCCCAGCTTTCCCACCTCTACCCCTCATCTCCCCACCAACCCTTACCGCCGATGACGTAGCAACATGGCGAGGTGTTGGTGGAGGCTTGCTGTGGCTCTGTGGACACCTGCAGTGGTCAGCCTAGCCGTGTATGGCGTGTGTTGGGTTGGCGGACTTTATACAGACACATACAGTGACGTTTGGGTCAGGGGTATACAATTATTAACAAATATGAATAGGCAAAATATCATGTCACGGCCTCTTTAATGCAGGGACCCTAAATCAAAAGTACGCTTTTAGTACGCTTTTGGGGGGGAGGGAGTACGCTAAATACGCTTTTCAGGCAAAAAATTACCCAAAAAATACGATTTTGGAAGATTTGAGGTTGGCAGCTCTGTACCCCCTGGATGATTCGCCCTACCCCCTGGATGATTCGCCCTACCCCCTGGATGATTCGTCCTACCCCCTGGATGATTCGCCCTACCCCCTGGATGATTCGCCCTACCCCCTGGATGATTCGTCCTACCCCCTGGATGATTCGCCCTACCCCCCGGAAGATTCGCCCTACCCCCTGGATGATTCGCCCTACCCCCCGGAAGATTCGTCCTACCCCCTGGATGATTCGCCCTACCCCCTGGATGATTCGCCCTACCCCCTGGATGATTCGTCCTACCCCCTGGATGATTCGCCCTACCCCCTGGATGATTCGTCCTACCCCCTGGATGATTCGTCCTACCCCCTGGATGATTCGCCCTACCCCCTGGATGATTCGCCCTACCCCCTGGATGATTCGCCCTACCCCCTGGATGATTCGCCCTACCCCCTGGATGATTCGCCCTACCCCCTGGATGATTCGCCCTACCCCCTGGATGATTCGCCCTACCCCCTGGATGATTCGTCCTACCCCCTGGATGATTCGCCCTACCCCCCGGAAGATTCGCCCTACCCCCTGGATGATTCGCCCTACCCCCCGGAAGATTCGTCCTACCCCCTGGATGATTCGCCCTACCCCCTGGATGATTCGCCCTACCCCCTGGATGATTCGTCCTACCCCCTGGATGATTCGCCCTACCCCCTGGATGATTCGTCCTACCCCCTGGATGATTCGTCCTACCCCCTGGATGATTCCCCCTACCCCCTGGATGATTCCCCCTACCCCCTGGATGATTCGCCCTACCCCCTGGATGATTCGTCCTACCCCCTGGATGATTCGCCCTACCCCCTGGATGATTCCCCCTACCCCCTGGATGATTCGCCCTACCCCCTGGATGATTCGCCCTACCCCCTGGATGATTCGCCCTACCCCCTGGATGATTCACCCTACCCCCTGGATGATTCGCCCTACCCCCTGGTTGATTCGCCCTACCTCCTGGATGATTCACCCTACCTCCTGGATGATTCACCCTACCTCCTGGATGATTCACCCTACCTCCTGGATGATTCGCCCTACCCCCTGGATGATTCACCCTACCTCCTGGATGATTCCCCCTACCCCCTGGATGATTCGCCCTACCCCCTGGATGATTCGTCCTACCCCCTGGATGATTCGCCCTACCCCCTGGATGATTCGCCCTACCCCCTGGATGATTCGTCCTACCCCCTGGATGATTCCCCCTACCTCCTGGATGATTCACCCTACCTCCTGGATGATTCGCCCTACCCCCTGGATGATTCACCCTACCTCCTGGATGATTCGCCCTACCCCCTGGATGATTCGCCCTACCCCCTGGATGATTCACCCTACCTCCTGGATGATTCGCCCTACCCCCTGGATGATTCGCCCTACCTCTCAGTAGGTGAAGGGGATTGAACAATTCGCCCTACCGCTCCCCGGGGGTGTGAGCGCATAACTCCCGGGGGCTTTGAAACCATAATAATATCCTTCAAGATCCGTTATAACTCGGGAGAAAAAAAAAGCCCTTAGGACAAAGAAATAATCTTGAAAACAAAAATAAAATTTTGGGGGGGAGGGGGTAAAAAGAAGTACCGATGTCTTCTTTTACGGGGTATTTCTCAAAGCGCAGACTTCTTGTAGAACGTGTTTCACCTTTACCGGAATTTATGGTCAATAAACCTATTCACAAAAAATATGGGAGACATGGGGAAGGTTGTGTGATGAAAGCCAATCATGGCCAAAGGGGGGGGGGGGGGTTCTTAAATCAAGCACTTGATTTTTTCAAATGTTCCAAAGAGGGAACTGTCAGACAACGGTTTCATGAAATACATTATAATATATGGTGTACAAAATCCATAGACCATCATGTATTGTTGTGGCCCTATGATGCAGTGTTTTCTAGGACACATACATTATCGCTTGTCTTGCTTTACAGTAACGGGTTTGGAGTGTTACCAGTGCGAGCACGCGGACTGGAACCACGGAGAATGTCTCTCCAAAACCAAAATCTGTGACCAGTTTCAAGACGCATGCACAGCCTACGTCAGATGGGGAGGTAAGGTTTATTTAGCTGTTAGAAACTTGGAAGTAAATACATCGTGGGACCAACTCTTTCCTATGGCTTCTTTTTTTTGTCAATGGATTTTGTTTACCCAACCTCCAAAGAGAACCCTTAACAAAAAAAAGTGGTTTATCTGGGAGAACCAATAGAAGAAAACCGTTTTTAAACAAAAGAATTCTCAATTTTCCCCAAAAATGAGGCGAGCGAAATACATTGACAATTTCTTTTTTTCAAAAAAAAGAGAAAGAAACTCATTTTCGAAAATGAGGTGTGCGAAATCCATTGACCAACTTTTTTGGGGGTCTGGCCATAGAGTCAATACTAATTAACGATTAAATACTATGAACTATAGCATTTTAGGATCAATAATAACTGCTTATTCTAAATCCACACCAGCTAGAGACAAATTTCTTTTGATTTCCTAAAATCTCAAAAAGAAGCGTTTCGTCCCATGTAAGTGACAGTAAGTAGTATACGGAAACTGTACATTTATTGTGGCATAAATAAGCAAAGGTCAGAACTAAAACCGGTCCAATGGTTGTTTCGATACTGCAAAGGATCTATCGTGAATCTAGAAAACTGCTATAACCGAGAAAAGACCCCAGTCTTTGAGATATTACCTTGTCTGATTTTGATGGATTTATTGAAACCATAAAAATGACAAAAACAGAAAAACTCTCGAAATTAAAAATGTATACATTTAATTAAAATTATGAAAATGGGAAAACAGAAATTAGCAAGTATACCCACAGGTGTCCCCCCTATCCCTGCTATACCTGACCCTTGTCTTGCAGTGCCCCCGTACTGGACCCCTAGAGGAGACCGTCGGTACTACATCTCTAAGGATTGTGACACCCGACAGGGCTGTGGGCGGCGCCAGTCGGCGGTCGAGTCACATTGTAAGCGGGACTGGTACAACGACTGGGCCTGCGTAGAGTGCTGCACCGGCGACTTGTGTAACTACTATGTCACGGTAAGACGGGGCTTTTATTTAATGAATGATTTTCTTAATAATGTTTTGGGTAGAGGGATACATTATTAGTTACAAATGAAGGCTGTGTAATTTAACAACAAAAAACTATTATAAAATCAACAAACAACTAGAAAACACATCACATTTTATTGCCCACGTCCACCAGAGGTGGCGGGGGGCTTATTGAGAGGAGACATTCGCATCTAGCTCAGCTACAGCTGCATAGACCAATAGAACAAAGAGACCTCAACTTGTTATGTAAGCAGGAGAAACCTGAAATAGTTTGCACGGTGCGTTCATTATAATACTTAGCCTGTGGTTCGCAGTAGAGTAATATAAACCCATTATACATGGCGCTCTATTGAATACAGAATACCAAAAAAATATATATATATATCCCGGGTGAAACGATATGTTGCACTCGTCCAATTTGCGACCACAAATGTCAATTTCTTGACTTAAGCATCCAAGAGGTTAACCATAGCAACATAGGTGTAGGGGCTAGGGTTATACGGGTTGTTATATGACAAGTTCTGTTGGATGCTGTGTTGCGAGCTCAGTCCGAACCCTTCAGTCCGACGGCAGGTGGCGACACCTGCCTTGGGCTTGGGGTATGGACAGAGGTCGCTATAGGCTTCCGGTCTGCGTGTGCGCGCGCAGGCTGGCTGCCTATATATACCCAGTATCTGATGGGACTCGTCGGTTACTCTGAACCACGCTGGTAAGGAGACCCTGTGATCATTACGGCTGATTCGCCCACTGACCCGTTCCGAACTCTATAGGGAGTTGGCACGCATAGCTACTGCCTGTCTAGGTTCCTGAATAAACCTATTGATTCGCAACCTGTAAACACTTGATCCGAACTGTGTTGACTTTGTTCTTTACTTGATACTCTACCAATATCATAGAGACACAAAGTATCGTTTATTACATAGGCTTAAGCCAATCAGAAGGCAGATCCTCGCTCTGGATGTGAATCATTGACCAATCACTGTCCAGCAGACTGAAGAAAGCTGGGAGAGAATATTTTATGAATGGGTTTAAAAAAAAACTTTTACAAACTTTGTCCACTGGTAAGAAATATTGTGTGTAAGGAACCTAAAACTTGAAAAAAAAGTTTGTTTATTCTTCCGTTTCAGTTGGGTGCCGGGACGACCAAAGCGTGCTTCTTCACCACAATGTGCCTCGTTATCAGCGCATATATCTTCAGGCGGGCGTTATAGACGACCTTCAAAAACAAACTTGAGGGATTCATTCAATCCAGAAGGTGGAAAAAAAACCAGAAAATGCATTCCATTAGTTGAGCAGAAGGACAATCTGAAAATAAACTAAAGCCTACGGGTCACTAAATGGCACCAATTCGGATACAGATTGGAAAGTTTCGAGGATATTTTTGAGGAATATATATAATTTGACACTCACTTGAAAGGTGAATTTCACCTCTGTACTTCACCATCTACAAATGGATTGTTTTTTTCGTGGGGGGTTGGGGGCGGGGGGGGGGGTATGATTTTTGATTGAAAGTTTGTGAATGATTTTCCTATCCACTGCCTATTCATATAGTATGGAGGTCATGAGTTTGCTTCTGTTTAAATAAGTCTTACGATACGCTTGTATCCTGTTATTAAAAAGGATGTCTTCAGTTTTGTTGAGATACACGTCAGAATACAAAATATTTTATAGCAAATTCAAACTGTACATATCATAGAATATTGTGAGTTTATTAGGGCATGTGTCTGATTGAAGTAGAAATTACAATGCAATTTCCATTCATTGGGAATGAGTGTGTATATATATATGATAATAGATTTATCATTGATCCTTATTGATCGATAGGATCAGGAAGGTAGTGAAAAAACCCTCTTACATTGATTGTACATAATTTATACATAAAGATAGGATCGGGGTTCGTAATTGATATATGTGCGACTGATTGTTATAAAATTAATTATTTACCATTTTTACAACGATTGATAGTTAACCAGTAAACCTACCGATTGTTGGTACGCGGTAGTTAAATCGGAAATTATGCCCTTATACCAAGAGATACTATTCCCCTAGTTTTGTTAATTTTACATTTTAATGAACTCATATGATAGAAGTATCAAGAAAACATTCCTGGTTTAATCGTGCAAATGTTAATCATGAGAGAAAATAATTAAGTAGCATCTATTATATTAACATTTGTATGCTGATATTCCCATTACTTTTAAGGTATTTTGGCAAGCACAACTCTCCAAGCATATAGCTGCTACATCGGTTTGTGTTATTGTAAGCCTCACTAAACCTCTGTTAGGAGAAGAGGTTAGAATAGCTGTAAATATCTTCACGAAGGGCAAGGTCAAGGCATATTATCTTCATACATATTTTACTGATTAAGCCAATAATGGAACATTCCAATTTGTAATTTAGCAAATTTTATGCAATTTAAATAAAATTTTGATAAATAATCAATGTTCTTTGTTAGATTTTATTCCTCTGTCTACACCCTAGGTAGATTACTATACCCAGCCGCGTTTATACATTAATCGTAGGCACGACTCATTTCTTGATTAGTTGATAGTCTAGTATAGCTGACATAACAGTCTCATAGTAGAAAGGGATAACAACAACAACAAAAAATGGATGCGGGAGGTCCAAACATGTCTCTTATAATGTATCTTGACCTTAGGCATAGATGACACCAGAACCACCCTAATCATGGCCACCGTTAGTCCATTTAAGGGCCGCTCAGGTCTTTCATGTGTAATTCCACCTCTTCCCTACGTTCAGAGGTGGTCACAGTGTTG
The DNA here is from genome assembly GCA_947462335.1 of Harmothoe impar. Taxonomy (NCBI): domain Eukaryota; kingdom Metazoa; phylum Annelida; class Polychaeta; order Phyllodocida; family Polynoidae; genus Harmothoe; species Harmothoe impar. The sequence goes on along the minus strand of OX381719.1, from coordinate 58,172,719 downwards.
CCGAAAACTTTTTAGGCACACAGGCCAATGTGGCCTATGTAGCGAGATCGTACACAGGCCATTTGTCTTCAACACAGGCCACAAGAAATGACTGTGGATACATTGATGCCATAAGGCCATTGAAAAGTAAATTTTATTGATGGATACAGACAAAACGTATTTAGAAAAGGTGTAAATTTATTGATAATGGTTACATGGCCATAACTTTGCGATGTGTGATGGCCTCACATCGGCCATTACGATTCTACATCGCCAAAAGCCGATGTGCTGGTGTAATTTCGGTAACACTGTGGTTAGCGAGTCTGCCAGTTCAAGTCTACTACTCTGCCAACTTGGCAGAGTAGCTCTTAGCCAATCAGAGGTGATGTTCTATTTGGCCATTCAGTGACATCATATCTGATTGGCTAAGAGTCAAAATGGCAACTATGACAATTTGAAAAGACTTTGGATAGCCCTCAAACGTCATAAAATATTCATGGTTTGAATGACAGTCTATGTTTGACAACGGTATCAATAAATAGAAGAACATCTGAGCTAAGCACAGTATAAAATTGATGTTTCAAAAGTCAAAATATCTTATTCAGAAACTATTATTTCTGACCATAATGCTGTCGTATACAATTGCTCTCAAACTATCCCCAGAGCAGGTAACTCGCTTAGTATTGCTGCATTCCAGAAGCAGCTATGGCTAATAAATCCACAAGGATTGGCATGATACCTAATGCGAGTAGACTCGTCAACGCTGCCTTCATGAATCATGACAAAAAGGGCATAGCACACAAAATTTTCACGGGCGTGGCAACCGGGGGGGGGGGGGACGGGGGGGACATGTCCCCCCCCCCCCCACTTTTGACCAACCCCAAAAAAGGTCAAAGAAAAAGAGGGTCAAAAAGGGTCAAAATACCCCTCAGTCTCCCCTACTCTGAAACTGCTTGCCATATAACAGAAAATGGTCCAAGGCAAGGGACACATCAAGTTGGATTATCCCCTGAAAAAAACCCATCTCAGACACCACAACAAAAACAAGATACAATTGCATGGGCTGAACCCCAAGGGAGCCATACTTCAGAGACAGTGTATATGCATCAGACACCGAACATACCCAGGGGGGACCACACCGCAACTCTGCCTGGTGTCAAATGCATGTGTTACATTGTCCATTCATCTGTTGGCTTTTACCTTGGCATGTCTGATAAAATGCCATAATACTATAATACTGCCCCATGTGAGAAGGACTCTCCCCTTTGAGTCTGATATATATTAGAGCCATGACAATGTAGGATGATAGAGAAATCTATGCTAGTTGACCTGAAATTCGGCTGTCCATAAAACCCAAAATCTGATAACTTTGGACAGTTATTGCATTTAACATTTAAGGGAAGTTCCACTGAACCTACACTCAGAAATAAATAGATTGATATATGATGTATGAAAATGTCAAGTGGAGAATATTGGAGCATCAGTACTTGTGGTTGAAATAAATATTTTAGATTCTGTTTAATGAGCATAAAAAGCATACACTGAAAATCCATAGGTTGAAAGGGTTAGTCAGTACAGACAACCTAGGTTGGTCATATGAGTGTTAGTCATAATGGCAAAGTTATATTCAAAAATGACCAAGGGGTCAGTCAGTAGTGGCTAACCTAGGTCCATCATTGGTGTGTTGTATTTGAATACCACTAGTTGGGGCCACCTGTGATGACCACTCAGTGGCTCCCCCTGGAACTAAAAAGACTAAGGTGGGTTGGTCAGTAGTGACCAACCTGACGATAATAACTGACCTAGGTTGATCGTATAGGGAGCCAAAAAATGACTAACTAGGTTAGGCACTAGTGACTGAGAGGTTGGGCGTATAGGGAGCCTAGGAATATCAGTGTATTAGCTAGTTCCCCTAGCTTCCATAAGTGTCACTACCAGATGGCTCTGTGACCATTGAGCAACTACCGTAAAACCTCGCGTAGAAGCCGCGGCTTGTACACGAGTCAGAGCCAGCTTTCTTTTGATACCAAACATGCCTATATGGGGTGCGGCTTGTACGAGAGTTTTTATAAGTATAGTATAGTACTAAATTAACGATTCTCAGATACCCTATTAGGCTTATAGGATTTACCAAAGTTAGGGGTGCGGCTAATATGCGAGTTAGGCCTATACGCGAGGTTTTACGGTACATGGATCCTGACTCTATATAAAAGAGTCTGGGCAAACTCATTTATAAAAACTTGTTTCACTAACTTGCCCTCAGGAGTTGACCAATTAAATCCTGTACACCAATTCCTGTGCACAGCCTGACAGGAAGTAACAATCTAAATATAGCAGTTCCACCAGTCCCATTCGCAGCCCTTGTGGCGTAAAAAGGTTCTGGTTGAGCGAGTCTGACTTGGATCCTGACCTGGACATTGTTAAGCATGCATTTGACACCAGGTGGAGCCGCAGTGTGCCCCCCCCCCCCCCTGGAACATACCCCAGGAGCTGGCCGCCACACAACTCATTAGGTAATCCTTGCTTTCCACGCCAGACCTCTGCTAGGAGATGCACGAGGAGACACTCTCCAACACAACACGCTGCCTTTGTCGCCCCTGCCAAGTCTTGGTCCGCGGGGTGATTGGGCAGCCTGGCGGCAAGTAGGGGTAATTCATTGATTGCATGCCAGGGGGAGGGAGTGTGTGCTGGGTGGGGGGGGGGGGGCTGGTAAAGGCATGTGGTGGATGGGAGGGGGGAGGGAATGGCCCTAGACCCCTCAATTCGACATGGTGACATGGCCATTTCTTAAAATCGCCATGGGACATGGACGTGTACATAAGTGACGTGGGACATGGGGCATTTCTTAACCATTTAAGGGTGGATATCGCTAAAAGATGACATTTGTTGTCATGATGCACCAATGCAGCCCCGCTGGAGCTGCATTGGTGCATCATGCCAGCCATTCGGGAGTATCTCCATCCTGTAGGGTATGATGCTTGAATTAATTGCTGGCAAGTTACTTTCCATGGCTGCATTCATGCATCATGACAACCAAGGGCATGATGCATTAATACACTATATCGCCCTTAAAGGGTTAAATTCGACATGTGCCATGGGCTTTAGTGATATGAGAAAATATATTGGAGAGTGCATCAGAATGCACCATTTCAAGTCTGGACATCTAGAATGTTCTTAGATGGTTCCTCCAACCCCCTTGTGTTCTTCGCATGCAGTGCCCAGAGCTCAGGCTCTAAAATTGAATCAGAATGACCATTTCGTTTCTCAAGATTTCAACATTAAATTTTTCTTGGTGTGGGCCTAATCAACAATATCCCTGAGTGACACTATAGTGACATTGGGTTTTACATGTGACATAGGCCTTTCTTAAAATTGACATGCGACATAGGACCCGCCCATCAAGGGCCCCTCAAGAGCGAGGGGGGCTGGTAAGGCCAAAAAAAAAGGTTTGTTTCAGGTCACCCGACCGACCCTATCAAAACAGGGCCAACCATACGTTTCTTTATTATGAGGGAAATATTTGTATTTTTGCCTTTTTTTGGTCAAATTTAGCGTCTTCGGAAAGGCGGCCTAGTACTTTCATGTTAAAAAAAAGTTTTAAAAAAATCCGACCTAACGACCCTACATTTTCTTGCCATGTCACCTGAAACAAACCTTCTTTTTTTTTCGCCTAAAGGCATGTGGTGCCGGGTGGACTGGAGGGTGTGTGTGTGGAGGGGGGGGTAATGTACACAGCAAACAACAAGGAACAAAGAGTACAGCTGAGTTTGTCCCCAAAGTGGTAGGGGCAGCTCAGGGTTAGGGCTTGGTGATAGGGGCAGTTCAGTGTGAGGGCTTGGTGATAGGGGCAGCTCAGGGTGAGGGCTTGGTGGTAAGGGCAGCTCAGGGTGAGGGCTTGGTGGTAGGGGCAGCTCAGGGTTGGGGCTTGGTGGTAGGGGCAGCTCAGGGTTGGGGCTTGGTGGTAGGGGCAGTTCAGGGTGAGGGCTTGGTGGTAGGGGCAGCTCAGGGTTGGGGCTTGGTGGTAGGGGCAGCTCAGGGTTAGGGCTTGGTGGTAGGGGCAGCTCAGGGTTAGGGCTTGGTGGTAGGGGCAGCTCAGGGTAAGGGCTTGGTGGTAGGGGCAGCTCAGGGTTAGGGCTTAGTGGTGGGAGCAGCTCAGGCTGAGGGCTTGGTGGTAGGGGCAGCTCAGGGTGAGGGCTTGATGGTAGGGGCAGCTCAGGGTGAGGGCTTGATGGTAGGGGCAGCTCAGGGTTAGGGCTTGGTGGTAGGGGCAGCTCAGGGTTAGGGCTTGGTGGTAGGGGCAGCTCAGGGTTAAGGCGAAAACAAACAGGACGCGTTTTGTACGCGCGGACAGAATTTGCCATGGTGACAAGTGCGTAGAGCGTAAGAAATGCCCTTTAAGGCGTTGTCTACGCGGCTACGCACGGACGTTTACGCGCCCTCTATGTTTCCACCTTTAGGGCTTGGCGGTAGGGGCAGCTCAGGGTGAGGGCTTGGTGGTAGGGGCAGCTCAGGGTTAGGGCTTGGTGATAGGGGCAGCTCAGGGTGAGGGCTTGGTGGTACGAGCAGCTCAGGGTGAGGGCTTGGTGGTAGGGGCAGCTCAGGGTTAGGGCTTTGTGATAGGGCCAGGTCAGGGTGAGGGCTTGGTGGTAGCAGGAGCTCAGGCTTGGGGCTTGGTGGTAGGGGCAGCTCAGGGTTAGGGCATGGTGGTAGGGGCAGCTCAGGGTTAGGGCTTGGTGATAGGGGAAGCTCAGGGTGAGGGCCTGGTGGTAGGGGCAGCTCAGGGTGAGGGCTTGGTGGTAGGGGCAGCTCAGGGTGAGGGCCTGGTGGTAGGGGCAGCTCAGGGTGAGGGCTTGGTGGTAGGGGCAGCTCAGGGTGAGGGCTTGGTGGCAGGGGCATCTCAGGGTTAGGGCTTGGTGGTAGGGGCAGCTCAGGGTTAGGGCTTGGTGGTAGGGGCAGCTCAGGGCTGGGGCTTGGCGGTAGGGGCAGCTCAGGCTGAGGGCTTGGTGGTAGGGGCAGCTCAGGGTGGGGGCTTGGTGGTAGGGGCAGCTCAGGGTGAGGGCTTGGTGGTAGGGGCAGCTCAGGGTGAGGGCTTGGTGGTGGGAGCAGCTCAGTGTGAGGGCTTTGTGGTAGGGGCAGTTCAGGGTTAGGGCTTGGTGGTAGGGGCAGCTCAGGGTGTGGGCTTGGTGGTAGGGGCAGCTCAGGGTGAGGGCTTGGTGGTAGGGGCAGCTCAGGGTGAGGGCTTGGTGGTAGGGGCAGCTCAGGGTGAGGGCTTGGTGGTACGAGCATCTCAGGGTGTGGGCTTGGTGGTAGGGGCAGCTCAGGGTGTGGGCTTGGTGGTAGGGGCAGCTCAGGCTAAGGGCTTGGTGGTAGGGGCAGCTCAGGGTGAGGGCTTGGTGGTAGGGGCAGCTCGGGGTGAGGGCTTGGTGGTAGGGGCAGGCAGCTCAGGGTTAGGGCTTGGTGCTGGGAGCAGCTCAGGGTTGGGGCTTGGTGATAGGGGCAGCTCAGGGTGAGGGCTTGGTGGTAGGGGCAGCTCAGGGTGAGGGCTTGGTGGTAGGGGCAGGCAGCTCAGGGTTGGGGCTTGGTGGTAGGGGCAGCTCAGGGTGTGGGCTTGGTGGTAGGGGCAGCTCAGGGTTAGGGCTTGGTGGTAGGGGCAGCTCAGGGTTAGGGCTTGGTGGTAGGGGCAGCTCAGGGTTAGGGCTTGGTGGTAGGGGCAGGCAGCTCAGGGTTGGGGCTTGGTGGTAGGGGCAGCTCAGGGTGTGGGCTTGGTGGTAGGGGCAGCTCAGGGTTAGGGCTTGGTGGTAGGGGCAGCTCAGGGTTAGGGCTTGCTGGTGGAAGCAGCTCATGGTGAGGGCTTGCTGGTAGGGGCAGCTCAGGGTGAGGGCTTGGTGGTAGGGGCAGCTCAGGGTGTGGGCCTGGTGGTAGGGGCAGCTCAGGGTTGGGGCTTGGTGGTAGGGGCAGCTCAGGGTGAGGGCTTGGTGGTAGGGGCAGCTCAGGGTTGGGGTTTGTTGGAAGGGGCAGCTCAGGGTGAGGGCTTGGTGGTAGGGGCAGCTCAGGGTTAGGGCTTGGTTGGGGAGCAGCTCAGGGTTAGGGCTTGGTGGTAGGGGCAGGGCTTGGTGGTAGGGGCAGCTCAGGGTGTGGGCTTGGTGGTAGGGGCAGCCCAGGGTGAGGGCTTGGTGGTAGGGGCAGCTCAGGGTTAGAGCTTGGTGGTAGGGGCAGCTCAGGGTGAGGGCTTGGTGGTAGGGGCAGCTCAGGGTTAGGGCTTCGTTGGGGAGCAGCTCAGGGTTAGGGCTTGGTGGTAGGGGCAGCTCAGGGTTAGGGCTTGGTGGTAGGGGCAGGTCAGGGTTGGGGCTTGGTGGTAGGGGCAGGGCTTGGTGGTAGGGGCAGCTCAGGGTGTGGGCTTGGTGGTAGGGGCAGCTCAGGGTTGGGGCTTGGTGGTAGGGGCAGGGCTTGGTGGTAGGGGCAGCTCAGGGTGTGGGCTTGGTGGTAGGGGCAGCTCAGGGTTAGGGCTTGGTGGTAGGGGCAGCTCAGGGTTAGGGCTTGGTGGTAGGGGCAGCTCAGGGTTGGGGCTTGGTGGTAGGGGCAGCTCAGGGTTAGGGCTTGGTGGTAGGGGCTTTTTGGAGGCTATAGCTGTAGAGATAACACTCAAGGAGTGGGTTATTATTTTATTTCATGTGGAGAAGGTACTATGCTTAAATATTCGAATAGCCGTTCTCCACACCCCCTGGAGAAACTGATTCTCCATGGGTCTTTCTCCATGATGAAGTTAGGGTTTGGGCTTGGTGGTAGGGGCAGCTCAGGGTTAGGGCTTGGTGGTAGGGGCAGCCCAGGGTGAGGGCTTGGTGGTAGGGGCAGCTCAGGGTTAGAGCTTGGTGGTAGGGGCAGCTCAGGGTGAGGGCTTGGTGGTAGGGGCAGCTCAGGGTTAGGGCTTCGTTGGGGAGCAGCTCAGGGTTAGGGCTTGGTGGTAGGGGCAGCTCAGGGTTAGGGCTTGGTGGTAGGGGCAGGTCAGGGTTGGGGCTTGGTGGTAGGGGCAGGGCTTGGTGGTAGGGGCAGCTCAGGGTGTGGGCTTGGTGGTAGGGGCAGCTCAGGGTGAGGGCTTGGTGGTAGGGGCAGCTCAGGGTTGGGGTTTGTTGGAAGGGGCAGCTCAGGGTGAGGGCTTTGTGGTAGGGGCAGCTCAGGGTGAGGGCTTGGTGCCGGGAGCAGCTCAGGGTGAGGGCTTGGTGGTAGGGGCAGCTCAGGGTTAGGGCTTGGTGGTAGGGGCAGCTCAGGGTTAGGGCTTGGTTGGGGAGCAGCTCCGGGTTAGGGCTTGGTGGTAGGGGCAGCTCAGGGTGAGGGCTTGGTGGTAGGGGCAGCTCAGGGTTAGGGCTTGGTGGTAGGGGCAGCCCAGGGTGAGGGCTTGGTGGTAGGGGCAGCTCAGGGTGAGGGCTTGGTGGTAGGGGCAGCTCAGGGTGAGGGCTTGGTGGTAGGGGCAGCTCAGGGTTAGGGCTTGGTTGGGGAGCAGCTCAGGGTTAGGGCTTGGTGGTAGGGGCAGCTCAGGGTTAGGGCTTGGTGGTAGGGGCAGGTCAGGGTTGGGGCTTGGTGGTAGGGGCAGGGCTTGGTGGTAGGGGCAGCTCAGGGTGTGGGCTTGGTGGTAGGGGCAGCTCAGGGTTAGGGCTTGGTGGTAGGGGCAGCTCAGGGTTAGGGCTTGGTGGTAGGGGCAGCTCAGGGTTGGGGCTTGGTGGTAGGGGCAGCTCAGGGTGAGGGCTTTTTGGAGGCTATAGCTGTAGAGATAACACTCAAGGAGTGGGTTATTATTTTATTTCATGTGGAGAAGGTCAGGGTTCGCGCTAGCCGCTCGCCAGATCGCTATTGGCGAATTAAAACCCAATCTGGCGATCCTAGTCCCTATTGAATTCGCCAGACTGGCGAATTCCTCACCATAATGTCATTCCCATGACTGGAAATACCTAGTGTAATATATCGTTGGAAAGCTAAGATCAAGAGAGGAAGAGCTGTGTTAATCAAACTTTGATATATCAAAAACCTGGAATTTTATACTTTTCTTAAACAAAATAGTTAAAATACCATCATCTTTTATCTCCCATTTATCATTTTTATTCAAGTCCTCTGATCTGACAACGACAGGGGATGTAACAATTATTCTAACTGGCATTCTCCCCTTGTTTCCGTCTACATTCAAAACCATATCCCATTGTTAAATTACCATTTGTGGTACAGTAAAACTTTGTTACTACGATCTCTGTTACAACAAATTTTGTTTATGATGAACATATTTGCAAGGAAGTAAATTCTGCATTTTAGAAGTATAATTCAGATGATTGAGGTCCCCTCAGTCCCTAGGATTCTGTATTGCTGTGAATGGAGAATGTCTTGCCTTCAATATTCAGACCAAAGCAATCAAATGTCGGACAGTTAGTGATAGTGGTGGAAGAGCTTCCTAAGGCTGTGTCAGCTTAACTCTAAATTCTCAAAAATGGAGCTGTGGGTTTCGTTTTTGCTTTCATGTTACTAGGAAAAATACTTGACTGAAAAGATAGTATTATGGTTAGAGGATGGATAAATGTAATGAATATGTGTCCCCGTATGACAAGGTACAACATACTCCATGGTATAATGGCAAATGCATTTGTCTTGTAATCTGAAGATCTTGGGTTCGAATCTCTGCCTGCCCAAAATTTTATGAATTTCGTCATAACATATGCTGACTTGATAAAATTTAATATGACAACATAGAATGATGTTGTCTATGTCAGATTGGTACGTAGTATAACTATGTATGCTTATAAAAAATGTGGTTTATTCAGGATTGGAACCATTAATCTCCTGATATGAAGTCAAGCATGCAACCACTGTGCTACGCAGTCTCTGTTATCAGTTGTCATTTGAAAGTGACACATAGGTAGCCCTTGGTACATTTCTGTTGCTCTTCAAAACCCAATAAAAACGTAAAATAACGTTATACATCTAAACATTTAGATATTAATGATATTAAATTTTATCAAGTCAGCATATGCTATGACGAAATTGATAAAATCTTGGGCAGGCAGGTTATTATAACATTATTTTGAGTCAATGTTTTAACGTCAGATAACGTCATATTTTCGTTATTCTCAAACGTTTGTTAAACCTTCAGAAAACGTTATTATAACGTCAGATAACGTATTTTTGTTAGCTGGGAAGGATACTGCTCCTGAGAATCCAATGATTCTTTCCATAGAAAAAATACCTATAACTGCTGTTTTCCTAATTCAAATCTGGCGAATTCATCTCCAATCTGGCTAATCAATTTTGGCTCAAATTCGCCAGACTGGCTAACCCAAAAAATGTCCTAGCGCTATCCCAGATTTAGGTACTATGCTTAAATATTCGAATAGCCGTTCTCCACACCCCCTGGAGAAACTGATTCTCCATGGGTCTTTCTCCATGATGAAGTCATTTGAACAGCTATGAAATTAATCTTTGAATTTGTTTCATGTTTAATTTATCAATAACCCCATTAAATAAATACACGCAACTCCTGGTTTCTCCATTCATGAGATCTTGGGTCACACTGAGCTCCTTCTGGTGTGATACTAAAAATGTCCCACGAGTGGAGAAACCTATTGTTCATTGTGGATGTCTGTCTATGTCTCTATGATCTGACCCCAAGTGTTGGTCTTCAGGCATAACTATTATGAAATCCATTTTCAGGTCTGAAGTGAAATATCTCAGCCCATGAACAATTATCAGTTCCAACGTGTCCAGGAATGCCGGGTTATCTGTCATGTTCCATTCTGAAGTTAGGGAGTGGTCATTTTTTAACAACAGGGGGGGGGGGGGGGTCGGTGGTTTTTCAGGCGAGCGGGTCGAAATTTTTTTGGTCCCCCCCGCGGAAGGGGTCGAAATTTTTTCGGTCCCCCCCTCAGGCAGGCTGAAATTGAGCGTGGCCGACCCCTTTGAGCTATGGTAAAATGCGGGCTTTTTCGCTAAAAAGGGGTGAAATTTTTTTGGTCCCCCCCTCAAGAGGGGTCCAAATTTTCTTGGTCCCCCCCCTTCAAGGGGTCCAAATTTTTTTGGTCCCCCCCCCCAAATCCACCAACCCCCCCCCCCCTGTTGATAAAAAATGACCACTCCCTTACAAGGTGTCAAAGAATTATGATTCATTGATCAAGTTTCACACCAATGTGTCCAGCAGTCTCAGTCTGTCGTCAGATTTAATTCCAAAGTGTTTTCTATTTCCAGTTTATCTGTGGACATTTGTGTCCATTATTTAGATCAGATATACACAGAAATGGCCGAAAAAGTTAATGCATTATTTAACACATTGTATCATTATTGAAAAAATAAATATATAGATATAGATAAGCTGTTTTCCTTCATGCCGATCATAGATTGCACCCGTTCACAGATTTATCCAGGCATTCTCTGGTCGTACATATAGATTTTATAATCCAATAGACTTCAAGAATCAATTGCTTGAATTAGACTGGAACAACCTTTTCACATGTAATTCAGCGCATGATGCATGGGAAATGTTTATAGCAGCACTGCACTATAAATTAGATATAAATTGTCCCATAAAAGACTTTAATTTTAAGCAAGCCAAGAAACCTTGGATTACAAGGGAAATGATATATCTAATGAAAGATAAGGATGAGGCTTGGAGGTATTATTGCCACACAAAAAATGATGATGATTATGAAATCGCCAGGTTTGGAAGAACTTGAGCCCCTTTTGAGGAAAATTAATGTTTCAAAGTCATCCGGGGTTGATAACATTTCCACTCAGGTTCTCAAAGATGCCCTTACCAGCCTGCCTAACCATGCCCTGCACATATTTAATTTAGTTATTGCTGAGTCTAAATTTCCAGATACATGGAAACTTGCCAAGGTCTCCCCTCTACCTAAGGGAGGAGACATCACAGATGTGAATAACCTCAGGCCCATTTCCATCTTACCCCTACCAGCTAAAATAATGGAAAAACTTTTGCATAAACAAATAATGACCCATATAAATAATAATGAAATTCTCACTGAACATCAGGATGGTTTCAGACCAAAAAGATCTACTCTAGACAGCCTTTCAAAATTTACCAACTCTATCCATTCATCAATCAATAAAGAACTCATCACATCAGCCATCTTTTTGGACTTTAAAAAAGCTTTTGATACAATAAATCACACAATCTTAATTAGTAAACTCTCGGAATTGGGCTTTTCAAATTCTTCAAAAAATTTAATCCAAAATTACCTAACTAATAGATCTCAACAAACAAAAGCTAATAACTATATCTCCCAGCCTGCTCCTATCTCATGTGGTGTTCCCCAAGGAAGTGTCCTAGGCCCCCTGTTGTTTCTCCTATATATAAATGATTTAAATCATACCCTTCAAAATCTTAAATGTCAGCATTATGCAGATGATACTGTAATTTACTTCCCACATAATTCTCTTAGTCTAGACGTCCAAAATATTATAAATAATGATCTTGATAAGGTAAATATTTGGTGTAAAAGTAATAAATTATCCCTAAACACAAAGAAAACTAAAGTAGTTCATTTTGGCACACAATCTCTTCTTAAACATACCCCAAAACCTGTTCTAACCATAGATAATGATATCATTGAATCTGCAGTTACATATAGATACTTAGGTTTAATACTTGATAACCTATTGAGTTATAAACAACAGGTACAAAACCTAACTAGGAACGTCAATTTTAAAAATAGTTTATTCAGGAAAATTAGGCTAAGCCTAACCCAAAAATCAGCAGAGGATGTTCTAAAACTGATGATATTGCCTGCTATAGATTATGGGGATATTATCTATACTTCAGCTATACAAACTGAGTTAGATCACCTTCAAAGTGCATTCGACAGGGGGCTAAGGACTACATACCTTAATGAGGATACTATTAATGCTAAGAAATTAACCAAAACTGCTAAGCTAAGCAGATTGGAGGACAGAAGAAAGTTTCATGTTGAGATTTCAGCTTTTAATTTAACCCAAACAAATTCCCAGCTTGATACAAGGCAAATTTTTACAAGGCTCCATGATGGCAAATTATTGCATACAACATGGCCTAAAAATCCCCATTACAGGAAGAGTTTAAGATTCAGACAGTCAATGACATGGAACTCCTTTGACAAAGATATAAGAAATATCGACGATATAACTAGGTTTGTTTCAAAAAGGAAGGAGTTCTATGCAACCAAACTCATGCTTGACCCAACGACATGACCTCACGGTCATGTCAAGGACATAGAACCTCTCCCTCTATACGAGGGAGTCCCAGCATTATCTCCCTCTCTCAGTGCCACCCACCCAAGACTTTATATTATTATGTAACTAATACTTCTCATTCCATCTCTCTTAACAATCCAATTAATAGCATTTGTAGGCCATAATGGCCATAACCTTTTATTCAAAATTTCAAAATTTTACCACTCTCTCATATGCCATATTCCATCAGGCATGTGTCATAACATCTGACACACCCTTTTTGGACCTTTAATTTAAATGTAACATACTCTGTCCATAAGGACTAATGATGTAATTAATTATACTATGATGAAAATGTATGTTCATGCATGAACACATGAGCTGGAATATTATTAAAACATGCCCTAGGCTAATGTAATATTTCAGGATAAATAAAAGAATTTTCAACTTCAACTTCATAGATAAGATCCATCTGGTGAGAGTAAGCCCTCGGGTGCCTACAGCAGACGCCGATACCATCAGAGACGTTATTTGAGGCCGCCCTATTTTGATTGGATTATGGGCTTCTACAGAAAATATTTTGGAGTGGCAGGGGGGAGTGGGGGTGGGGGCAAACATTTTTTAAATCTCTACAGGGGGAAGCCGAGTCCCAAAATTTCCTAGGGTCAGGGGCAAAAAGTAAAGCACAGAAAATCTCTTTTCTGGGTTATTTAATGAAAAGATATATTGCAAAATATCCCCAATTTGGAAGGCATGATGTTGACTTTTTGCTGGTCAGCATGTACTTTCACCCTTTATTTTAAAGTTCTTAAATATTTTTTATTTGCAAAAATGCCAAAAATCCCATAGGCAGATCCATGATCCAAGTTAAAATAAAACGGCCTAATGCCTCCCCTGCCCCCCAGGTGGCGTCCCTGTGCCCGGCGTCTCCCGTGGAGGAGGACGCAGGAGGAGACGCCGGCCGCCAGGGGGCGTGGGGGTCGCACGTCGCGGCACACGGACGGACGGACGGAAGGCGGGGAGGAGGACTGACCCTCGGCGACATGCGCTATACGCCAATAACATGGGAGACAATCCACCCTCACCGGCCTCTACCCAGCCTTAACACCTCACCTTAATAACCACCATCATACCCTACTGGAGGAGGGGGGCCCTCACAGCAGGAGGCCACCCAGGGTAGAGCCCTTCAGCCGCTACATCAGCCGCTACCATAGTGGTGGGTCTCTGCTGCCGCCTTCTCCGTCATGTAGCTACTGGAGCAGCTACTGCTATACATGTTAAAGCACCCAGGAGAAGCCAGCAGGGGCATCCAGCCAGCCAGCCAGCCACAGGAGGAGGACTACTGCCCAGTAGTATATATACACCCCATCCTGATGCTATATAACAGTAGTGGCTGTAATTATACCACGGCGCGGGAGTCTTAACCCACCCTGGAGGAGGATTCCTGAGGCTTAGACAGCCCTGGAGGAGACGCTGTACAGACGCTGCATGATCGGGAGCTGCTGCCTCCCACCGCCTTGAGACTCCAGGAGCGGCTGGCTGGCCGTCCTCCACGGTCCCTGCTGCCGTCGGCACCCGCCTTTATACACCACCATCAGGAGGAGAAGGGAGGAGGGAGGCCCTTCCCGCCCCACCCTCCTACCCTGTAGCCACAGCAGCATCCTCAATCTAGCTTAGGGTTTACCCTGGAGGAATAGACCATTGGGAGGTGGTTAGAATCCTGCTGCTGGTTAATACACTGTCTGATACTACTGCTCCCACCCCAGCAGCACACACTCCCTGGATGCCCGCCTCCTCCTATAGCCCTGACTGAATATCATTATTATCACCGCCTGCACCCTAACCACCCACACCCTGCAGACTCTGGAGCCAACAGCCCTCCCACCAACAACAGCAGCTCACCACCATGGAGGACAATGCAACCGGGCCCTGCCTGCACAGCATGTAAGGGCAGTTTAATGTAAGGGCAAGGCCTGCTGGCCGGCAGAGGGGAGGAGGGAGCAGCGTTTTAGGGTGTGTTATAACAGCAGTATACACAGGAGGAGAGAGGTGGTGGGCCCTTCCTTCCTCCATGGCATTGCAGGGTCCTCTCCTCCAGCTGCCTCTGAAGGCTGAAGGCTGAGCCTGCTGCTGCTGCTACCACCACCACAGCAGCAGCAGCAGCACTAGCACCAGCAGCAGCAGCAGCAGCAGCAGCACAGGAGGCTAGGATACTACCCAGGAGTAGACAGGAGGCACAGGAGGAGTACTGCCATACACAGTGTTACAAGCCAGCAGCTGCTGGAGGAAAACCAGCAGCAGCAGCAGCAGGCAGCCATCCACGGCAGCAGCAGCAGCAGTGGTGGTGGTGGGGCAGCAGGAGGGGGATTAAGGCTTGCAGCAGGAGCAGGAGGAGGAGGAGGTAGTAGTAGTCACACTGGAGGAAGAAGACTCCCTGAGACACACGACTAGGGAGCTGCCTACTGCTGCAACCATCCCCTGGAGGAGCCCATCCCCTTAGCCATACACTGGAGAGTACCTCCATGGTGCTGCATGCCTGTGGGGCTGGTAGTACACAGGAGGAGAGCCTTAAGGAGACAGACAGACAGACAGGAGACAGGGAGGCGACCACTAGGAGCAGGAGGAGCTACAGTAGGCGTGCATCCAGCAGCATGTTTGGGTCGGGGATGGGCTGTGGAGGGAGACGCTGGTGGAGGCTCATATTGATGTGAGTTGCTCTGCTGTGAGCTGCTCGTCTAGCAGGAGCTTGGAGCAGCAGCAGCCTGCCATACCCCCACCCACCTACCACACTACCCACCCACCCCCTCCCCGCCAAACCAGCCATGCCCCACCGTAGGAGGCATAGTGCTGCGGCCTCCCTTCAGAGCATCACCAGCAATGGTAGAGCTAGCAGCTGCAGCAGCAGCAGCAGCAGCCTCAGTGTGTTCTGCCAGAGACTCACTCCCCAAAGGCACCAACAGCAGCAGCAGCAACATGCACCAAGCACCCAACCCCAGTCCCATGCTATTACCACCACCACCATCCTCCTGTCATGCTGTCCATGCTACTGTGGGCTTCTCACCCCAGGTCTGCTCCCTACCTTGCACCCCTACCACAGCCCAGTGTTCACAGCCAACATAAACAAGAGTAACACTAGCAGCAGCAATAGCAGCAGCTCTCACAGCCCTCCACAACAAGCAATCCCCACCACCACCAGCTCCAACAGCTCCAACAGCAGCAGCAGCAGCAGCAGTGCTTTGACCCTCCCATTCCCCCAGTTAACACAACCTTCATTATAATAATCACGATGTCCGAGCCCTCCCCGCTGCTACCTGAACGTGCAGCTCATGCCCAGCAGTGGCCATTGGGGCCGGTAGCAGTGAGCTGCTCAGTGTAGTAGAGTCTGGTGTGATGGAGGCTAGGAGGTGATCACTCTGCAGTAGCAGCAGCAGGAGCACAAGGCCCCAGTATGTATGTATGTATGATAGGGACCTAGGGGTGGCTGCTGATGAGCAGGTATGAGTTATAGTGGAGGTAAGGAGCTGCTCATATATTAGCACTAACTGTATGCTCCAGGATCTAGCAGCCTACTGTAGATGCCACTACTCTCTGATGATGATATGATATTGATGTTTATTAACATTAAACTCCACCTGGGTGTGTAGCTGCCATGGAAAAGCCAGAGGAGACACACCAGATCTTGAATTACCCCTTGATGTTAAGGAAGGAATCATCTGGTTATTCAATACGCCTACCACTGAGTACCAGCCTCCTGCACTGCTACCCAGTCTAGCAGGGCATCCAAGGTGCAGGATCCACCCAGCTATAATCTCCATGGCAGATTTGTGACCTGATTTCTCCTGGATATCAGACCTGGATATTTGACATAGGCATGTCTTGTACATAGCATCAACCTTATCTGCTATTTTCAATCACTACTGAGAGTGGCTCATTTAAGCCTGTGGTATGTGTGGTCTTTTCTGGGAATATGCATCTGGATGAAATCAAATGGAGTAGAGATCTAACGCGGAGCTTAGCAGAGGTAATTGTGAGTGTGCGGCTTAACTAGACGGTGGTCTGGTTTGTTGAAAGAAGGCTGCGCTGCTGGTTAGACAGGGGTGGTGCTCCAGAGGCACTCCTGTCTATGTAACACAGTATAAACAAGAGGAGCAGCTCACTGAGCAGCTCCCCACCAGACAACAAGGCAGGCCACAGGCCTCCCCACTCACTCCAACCATGGAGATGGGAGCTGCACTGCTAAGGGCCTTACTCTACCTGGTGTCACTGCATCAATTAGCCACTGTCAGCGGCTTGGGCACCTGGAGGACTAGTTACCACCCTGGAGAGGATGCATCCTCCAGTGGTAGAGGTGGGGACCATGGAGGGGGCGGTCGGTGGGGTGGTGTCGGAGGGGGAGATTCAGGGACCTTTGGTGTGAGAGACCGGGATGGTGGTGGTCGAAAAGCGACATCGGCAGGCGAGTTGATAGGAGGAGGAGGGGGACGCGAGCAATTCCATTCTATATCTCTACCTGGAGCATCACAAGCTGCTCCTCCACACCCCGATCATGCACATCCTGTCCGCCATTATACCAAACCTGATTCCTCCAGGCGCTACCAGGGGGCACTCCTCACCAAACGTGACCTTGATACTAGTTCCTCTTCCGGGTCGGCCCCATCCTCATCGCCATTGTCAGGATCCGGGCGCGGTGACCAATCAAAATCACTGCAGGATTTAGCCCAGGCGGACACAGTGTCTGCAGTGCTGCAGCACATGGAGGTTGTCCAGAATCAGAGGAACTGCTCGGGCAACACGCCCTTACTCAAAGACTACGTGCTGCACAACGACTCGTACGAGCGCTTCGTGCAGCAGAAAAACAGCGCCATCAAGCTGGCCAATGTGCTCAACAACCTATTCCGGATTTGGGACACCAGCTCGGCCAGCAAGACCCTCTATAATGAGGACTTCTACTATTCACTAGTGCGCGCCATGGTCGAAAATGATGAAAAAATCTTCGGTTGTGCCATAGCTTTTGATAAAGCGCAATACAAAAGCAGAGACTTCTGTCCTTACATGTACCGGGACAAGGTGTTGGGCAGAGTACGTGTTAAAGACATGGCCACCGCCACCAGGGGGCGCTGTGCAGCCAACGACACTCAGGGGTATGAGTGGTTTGTGAAACTACGCAGCCGAAACTTCTCCAAGATTCTCTGGGACCACCAGAAGTCTTGCAAAGATCTAAAAACCAAGTCCCCGGCTGAACGGGCCAAATCCAGTCTCTTTAAGAGCTCGCCTGAAGAGGGAATGTGGACCAGGCCCTTTTTTGACTGCGCGGGGTCAAAGTCATGGATGATTACCTACTCCGTGCCCTTCTTTGGTTGTAACGCCAACGACAATCTCCAGTTCAAGTAAGTAACAAATGCCTCCCATTTTAAAGAAATGGGTCTGAAGTCGCATATTTTTGAAATGTTGTAATATTGCCATATTCGTGGAGCTTTCATTTGGTATGTGGTTATCTCCAGGTCAAGTAGGTAACAAATGTTAACCAGTTATTTTTAGCAAGAAAGAACAAGCAGGTGATCTTCTACTTGAAGAACTAGACCATGTGGAGGATCCTTGCCATGATCTGCATACCAGGATATATGCAGTTCACCATTTTCTATATGCTCACTATTTACTTATATTAATTATGCTTGCCATAATTGAAGTTAACTAGAGCCTCAGTGGAATGGGAAGTAAAAGAGAGCTTGCCTCAGTCAAGTACTTAGTGAGGTGCTCTGGCGATCAAAGGCCTTAGTGTTCTTGTCCCACAATCAAAGGCCCTCCTCACATATCATTAGGGCTTGTAAAACTCTACCTATCCACATCTCATTAGGGCATGTACAACTCTACCTCCTCACATATCATTAGGACATGTAAAACTCTACCTATCCACATCTCATTAGGGCATGTAAAACTTTACCTATCCACATCTCATTAGGGCATGTAAAACTCTACCTCCCCACATCTCATTAGGGCTTGTAGAACTCTACGTATCCACATCTCATTAGGGCATGTAAAACTCTACCTATCCACATCTCATTAGGGCATGTAAAACGCTACCTATCCACATCTCATTAGGGCATGTAAAACGCTACCTATCCACATCTCATTAGGGCATGTAAAACTCTACCTATCCACATCTCATTAGGGCTTGTAAAACTCTACCTATCCACATCTCATTAGGGCATGTAAAACTCTACCTATCCACATCTCATTAGGGCATGTAAAACGCTACCTATCCACATCTCATTAGGGCATGTAAAACGCTACCTATCCACATCTCATTAGGGCATGTATAACTCAACCTATCCACATCTCATTAGGGCATATAAAACTCTATATATCCACATCTCATTAGGGCTTGTAAAACTCTACCTCCTCATCATTAGGGCATGTAAATATTTATCTCTTCACATCTAATTAGGGCCTGGAAATCTGTTTTTCTTGACAGATCATTAAGCATTATGTCCTGTGAATTTGTATTCTTTACATATCACCAGGGCTTGTGATTTTGTAGCTCATGTCACTCAGTGCAGCAGTGCTGCCATGTTATATGGCAATTATACAACCCATTTCAGCAACCTATGACAGAAATATTGAGTATTTTTGAAGCAATCCAAAATTATTTTCACATGAATAATTATGTCCCCTTGTTAGAAGAGTAAGTTGCGTCTCTGGTATCTTATCTCATTCCTTAGCCTCTAGCCCAGGGAGCACATACCGTAAATTCCCGCGTACTACACGCTGGTAGTACGCGAACCAAATCGCCAGTGCGGGTAATAGGATTCTCCTAACGTCTAGGTGCGGGTAGTACGAGGGTTTTTGATTTTGGTATTTCAGAAATTGCTTTAAAATCGCCCATCCCCTGCCTACCCCAAGTAGTTCCTGACAGAAATGTAGACGGTTTATATAGGGCAGGTAAAGTTATATATGGAGATATAACCACTGTCATTTTTTTAAATTTTATCCCTTACATATCAAAAAAGAGATTTTTTTTTCTTAAATGTTTTCTTTATGATGGCTGGTCAAAGATGGCATCCAGTCAAAGATGGCACCCGGTCAAAGATGGCACCCAGTCAAAGATGGCACCCGGTCAAAGATGGCACCCGGTCAAAGGCGCTCACATTGGCCTGATCTCATGAGACATAGCCTGGTGTTTAGTGGACCCTTGCCCAATTTTAACATTCCTTGGTCCGCCCCTGGACTATTGTATGTGGCCCTGAAAGAGTTAACTGCAGTATTTGCATCTTAATCTGATTATGCATTTAGTTACATACATATATCATGTGCAGTCATCACATGATGAATACCATTCTGACTTAACCCAGACGGATGTCGCTAAAATATGACATTTGTCGTCATGATGAACCAATGCAGCCCAGGCGAGTAACTCGCCAGTACTGCATTCAAGCATCTCGCCAACCCTACAGCGTTGATACTCTCCCTAAGGGTTAGCAAGATGCATCAATGTAGCACCGGCGAACTCGCCGGGGCTGCATTGGTGCATCATGATGACAAATGTCATCTTTTAGCGACATCCGTCCTTACAGGGTTAATAAGTGGTGTATTGGATTGGACTGGACTGCAGAACATATATGATCCTGGACCCATGATACATATCTAGTTAGGGTTGGTATGAAACAACTGTGTGATTTTGCTGGAATTTGAGAATAGTGCCTGCTACTTCGCCCAGCTCAGGAGCTCTGTACGAAACAGAACACAGAAAAAGGAAACAGAGTCAAAGGGGAATCCAGGTTGCCTCTAGAATGACTCCCCTTGTTTATAGTGGATGTATGTGATATTAAGGGCAAAATATTATCCTTTTACATTGATAGTTGGTAATAATTACACTTTTGGAGAGTGAAGTTACATATGGTACGTAGTACATGTGTCTCCATAGGCAACTAGGTAACTCAAGAATAGGTACAACAGAATAGTTGAGAGAATAATGCTATATACTTTCTTGTATCCCATAGGATAGGTGTTCCTATTGGTTTTATCTGATATTGATAAATATTGATCATAATATACACTGCAAATCATGAAGTTTCCCTTTTGGTAATGCTAACCACAGTTTTCTATATTTAAATTTCTCAAATAACATGATTCAATGGTTATTATTCAAGGATTATCTTATGAATGTGTGGTGAAAGTTCATCCTTGAACTTAACTGCCACCTGGTGGAGTATAATTATGTGTTTAGTATCTAAATATCTAAACACATGTTTGTCTAGTGTTTAGGCATTTAGATCAAATATGTTTAAGTCTAGACTGATCCACACTATCATAGTATCATGAGTGACTATCTTGGATATACTGGAGTATATAACATATAATGCAGGTATAATGCCTATCATAGAACACAACTCTGATTTATTTCTTTTGACAGAATTAACTTAATTCGTGCACTCCTTTAATATCCATTAAAGGTCTAAGCACATGATTGATTTGATGTTTATATATATCCTAATCATATATAGTTTCTTAGTGTTTAAATCCTAAACATCTAAACATGTTTAGCCTAGCTGTTTAGGGGCTTAGACGTTTGGTGTTTAGTCTCTAAACAGTTGGTCAAAAATATGATTAGCTTTAGACCTAAACATGTCTAAAACCTAAGCAACTTTTTAACAGTGTAGGGGAGTCACATAGCTCCCTGGCTCACCTATAAGGGAGTCACATAAGGACCAGGACTCCCTGAGCAAGGGAAGTCATTCTGGGGGCAATCTGGTGTCCCTTTTGACACTGTTTCTTTTCTCTGTGAAGAGGTGAATTGACGTGTCAGGAATGTATTCTTTTAAAAAGCACATTTGCACCAAAATACAACATTGGATAGGGGCGCATTATACTGCACATGCAAACGGTCAGTAATTACCTTGATGTCGATCATGAGGTGTTTCTCCTGTAATACATACAGATGTATATAGGAAAATGATATTTAACATACCGTACACTGTAAAAAAACCAAAATATCATCGTCTATACTTCATACAGTCTCCATTTGTGGGGCATAGGGACTCTGATTAATACTATAGAGCCTGGGTAGCTTCAGTTCCCCCTGTACATAGTAAGTGTAGGTACACAGTAGAATATACTGTAAATACACAGTATAATTTACTGTAGAATGGGTTTACAGTAGAATCTAATGTAGATTTACAGTAGATTATACTGTTTACCTACACTAAACTGCATTGTACACCTACAAAAATGGCAACCAACCTTTTACAGTGCGTGCAGGTCTCCAGGTTAAACGTAGAGAAAAGAAACAGCGTCAAAAGGGAGTCCAGGTTGCCTCCAGAATGACTCCCCTCTCCAGGGGAGTCGAGGTCACCTAAGGGAGCCTAGGTGTCTCTCTGGCTGACCTAAGGGAGTCACCTGGGGGAGACATATAGCTTTCTCAGTCATATGACTCCCCCAGGTGACTCCCTAAGGTCAGCCAGAGAGTCACCTAGCCTCCTTTAGCGACCTGGAGTCCCCTAAACAGGGGAGTCATTCTGGAGGCAGCCTGGACTCCCTTTTGACGTTGTTTCTTCTCTCTGTGTACATAAGTATATAGAGTGTCCCATGATGCTCCACACTACCCCAGTTTAACTTGCTGCATGTACAATACATGGGGGATCTATACTGAAAACCACGTTTTATGTCAATTTTATGCAAATGAAATGTTCATCAGAATATCATCATTTATAACATATACAAGTTCCTTGTGTAGGGACGTTATGTCATAATGCATGAATGCAGCCCTACTGAGTAACGCGGCATATCTGCATTCACACATCACACACTGCATCATGCCTTGGTCGTCATGATGCATGAATGCAGCCCTGGAGAGTAACTCACCAGTGCTGCATTCAAGCATCATGCCAACTTTATGAGGTTGAGACAAGCCCGAAGGGTCGACATGATGCACCAATGCAGCACCACTGAGTTACCTTTTGGGACTGTATTCGTGCATCATGACGACAAATGTCATATTTTAGCGCGCTTTAAGAGTTAACACCTGTATATGCCAGGTGAACACGGACAACAAAGTGATGATCATGCCCACCTGTCGCCCAGATACCTTGATAATAAGGTTGTATTGATTACGCCAGGTTCTACATATGCTGCATATATAGCATGGTGTTAGGTACAGACACCTGTTGTCCTTTCAATATTCACCTTGTATACAGATAAGTGTCAGCTATATCACACTCTGACATCCACCCACTCCTCCCATCGTTAATCATTCATAGGAACATCATACAGTGCATGAAATATTTTTCCATACTAACATAGCGCATGATTTACTTACTATGTGAGAATTGTCTTACTTGAGAAAAGACTCACAATGAATCAATAAAGGTATAAAGGTAGCATTGCCTTAATGTTGCTGTGCTCCCAGGGAAATCAATTTTGGAGACAAAAACTCCTGCGCCGGCTGTCTGACTAGCATTTTACATAATTCTTTTTATTTGAAAGATTTGATAAAGGCTTGCTCCAACTTGGTCCATGGAATTTACAACGATTCAATATTTTCCTAAAATGTATCAGTACACCTCACCAAATAGAACTGTGTTTTATAAATGTCTATATATATAGACAGAGTCTGGTCAGTTTCCTCAGACCGTCCCGTGAGAGATGATTAAAAAAAACATAATTGGGCATTGTTCTCTCTTGCTGCCAGACTGCTGTTGTGCCGTCCTCATGTTGGCACTGGTTCCTTACAGGTGTGTGCAGACAAATAGGGAGCTAGGATTAACCCTGATGGGTACCTGATTGCCTCTGCCTCCAAGCAGATTCTGCCAGGTTCAGATTACATTGGTTTTCTTATGGCTCTCAGGGTTGGCATGATGCACCAATGCAGTGGTTATGAGTTACTGGCAGACACTACACCCCCACACTGTAAATAGTTAGTGTAGGTACACAGTAGAATCTACTGTAGATCTACGGTAAAATCTATAGTAGAATGGATTCACAGTAGAATCTACTGTAGATTTACAGTAGATTCTACTGTTTACCTACAATGAACTGTACACCCACAGTAGAATCTACTCTACACCTACAAAAATGGCAGCCGACCTTTTACAGTGCACCACTTATGAACATGGATAAATTTAGAATTGTGGGAGGGGGGGGGGGGTGTAGCATTTCTATTAATCATTGCACAATGGTGTCAGTCGGATGGCATGATACCTTAATGCATCATGCCCCTGGTCGTCATGATGCATGGATGCAGTGCAGGCGAGTAACTCACCGGTGCTGCATTCAAGCATCATGCAGGCCTTACGAGGTCCTGGAGGGTCGGCAAAATGCACCAATATAGCATCGGCCAGTTACTCTGACTAAGGTTTCTAGCATAAAGAATATCTATGTAGGGACTATAGAATCAGAAGTCAGCTGGTGAATAGCACCCCCCCCCCAGCCCACGCAAACCTACCACACCTACGGAGGCCCAGAAGAACCAGAATGCAATCTAAAAGAAAAAGTTCTAAAGTAAACAAGTTCTAAAGTAAAAAAGTAAAAACTGAGAACTCAAAATTGATCTTCATTTTGATTATGGTTGCTGTCTGCCTGACAGCATTTATCATGGAATTTGGAAAAAACAAACCCAACTTGCAAAGTCATTGTACAAAGTGAAAAGTGATTTATCACCTTGGAATATGGGTGCTGTCTGTCTGTCAATGCATGAGAACAGCTTGTGACAGGTATCCTTTACTAGTGTTTTAAGTTAAAGATACAATATCATTAAAACGCCCCAAAATTAGGTTATAAAATAACATTGCAATTGCTTTCAATAACCATTTTCCTTGTGCTTGACATTATTCTCTAAGGTATCAATGTTCTCCTTACTGTGATTTTCAGGTAGGAATAGACTGATCGCATTGGTTGTATACAGGTTGTTGTGCTCTGATTGCAGGCCAAATGCAATGGTGTTATGATGCGCCCCTAATAGGTCTTGATTTTTGTAAGCCGACAGTAGTTCATTTGTAACAATATATTGTATTTTTTATGCTAAATGATGAATGAGAGCCTGCCAACTTTCCATACCTGCATAAATTAGATGGGTCATGTAATCAACCTAAAATGGGGAAATCATCTAAAATAAGCTGACATAGTTGCTTTAGTAGCAGTATTTTCAAAACCTTAATGTGCCCCTTCTGGGCCTCCATACACATGAGCATTGTGTCCTAAGGCCAAATGAAAAAAAAGATTTGTTTCAGGTAACATGGGATGAACATCTAGGGTCGGTAGGTCGGACTTTTTCTCTTTTTTTTACAGCCCTTCTACGATACCAAAAATTGTAAAAATGGGGGGAAAATTTGAAAATTTTTGTAAAACTAAAATTTACCCCCCAAAAAAGTGTAAACATTCGAAAATTTCTTCAAAATTGCATAAAAAAGTAGGGTCGGCCCTGTTTTGATAGGGTCGGTCAGGTGACCTGATACAAACCTTTTTTTGGGGCCTAACTATGATGATTTAGAGCCAGGTTGGGAGGACCAATGATTGAAACAGTCCTTAGGTAATTATAGTGTTCAATAATTCAACTGATCCCTATTTGTATGAGCATGATTAATTGGAGGACTGCCCTACTCTGTCTGGTTAACCCTTTAAGGACGGCATGTCGCTAAAAGATGACATTTGTCGTCATGATGCACCAATGCAGCCCCAATGAGTAACTCGCCCATGCTACATTGGTGCAGCATGCTGGCCCCTTGGGAGTGCCTGAACATTATAGAGTCAGCATGATGCTTGAATGCAGGACTGGCGAGTTACTCAACAGGGCTGCATTCATGCATCATGACGACCAAGGGCATGAAGCATGATGCCGTCCTTAAAGGGTTAAGTAGCTGAGTGGCGGTAATGACTAGTGGAGCACCATTTGTGGCGCCCTAATGGTAGCCACTAATGGTAAAACTCAATATTGAGACATCTGCCCCCCTACCTGAACTAGCGCTATGCTGAGCACACAGGCAGGTAGGGGGTCCCATGCAGGGCGCTGTGGAGAACCTTTCCTGCCTGGCTGTGGACTATATTGATTAGTCCCTCCAACCCAGTATCGGACTCCCAGCCCACTACTTTAGTATGGGCTGGGAGCAGGGCTACTTTTCACGTTTTGCGCCAGTTTGGTGGCGCAAAAAATTGTATCTGGGGAATACATTCCCAACTATGGGCAGATTCCTATTTAATTTAAAGGGGTAATTAATTTAGATGGGGGCTACTGTGTGATTGACACCTATACTTGAAAGGGGTAATCAAAATATGTGTATTTGGGTTAGGTAGTAGCCTGCTCCCAGGCTATCCAAACAGGATAGACGATGGCCGAGGCTGCCTCCACCCAGACTACTCACTCATACAGTCTAGAGTCCAGGAGTCCATAAAATGGAGCTGATGGTATTTTATCAATTTCCATTTGTTTATGCAACTCTTCTTTTTGTGTTTTGATTTAATGTTTGGCTAGGGAATTATTTATGGATAGTGGATGTTGAAAATGCGTATGTAGTGTAAATATTTGGAATTGGCCGTAACCACTGAAGTAGGGATCGATAACATGCAGCCCCGATTGGTGATTGATAACTACAAAAGTAGTATAACATTTACAAAAGGTTTCAGGCATTACCATGGTGGGAATATACCATGAGGGAACATGCATACAATATATGACAAAGCCACCATAAACTGGAACCACACTCTAAGAACAGTGTGTTGCGGGAACATGCATAAGGACCCAGCTAGCACCTTACATAAAATTAACCCACGGTGGACGCCTGAGACAAAGGATTCACACCTTGGGTATATATTGAATACCGAAGGTTAAGTCAGATAGACAATGGTTATGAAAAGGTATAGGATTAACCACAGCTTTCTGGTAGGGCGACTTGGGCTTCGCCCTCGTCTGGCCCCACCAGCAAGCTGTGGTTAATTCTATATACCTTTTCATAACCATAGTCTATCTGTTACATAACTAGTAAGTGTTTGCTTCCTATGCAGAGTGCCTATGGACATGTCATACATTGACATGAAATAGACATAACTGTATGATGTCTACAATCTCTCTCAGAGGTATTCTAAATATCCTATCTGATTTATAATCACTACTAGGAGGGGGGTATACTCAAAACTGGTATGAATGTCATCCCTGCAACATGTCATGTACATATCTCCATATCACATCTTTTTGACATGTCTAAATTTATACGTTTCAGACATGTTTCACAGCTGGTCATATATACATCATTATTATTAAGTTCAAACGTATCATTGATATGTTTTTTTAAAAATGTAAATATACTTATGTATAATACCCATGCAAAGGGACACGTAAAAACTTCTTGCATATGTGACATCTTGGGAACGACAATTGACATCATCCCATGATGTGACCACCAATCAGAAAATGATGTAAAAATGATGTAATTTACATGAGTTTTGCTAGCTGGGGAGTTACACACACATATTCGCAACACACCTTTGGCAAAGCGTCTGGAGTGTGTTACACCAAAAATGTGTGTTAGAAGTGGCTGCAGAAAAGTGTGTTGATAAGTGTGTAAACGTAACACACTGTTCTTAGAGTGTAAAGGCCCGTAAATGGTGGGGGGGGGGGGGGTCGTCTGTTCAAACAATCTCCCAGGTGGGCCAAAATAGTTCCACCCTAGCTGGCCTAAAAATGAGGATCATTAGCTCCATGCCAGTCTCTACGGCTTGTAAATCGGACAATTATTGAAGTGTTCAGAGCACAGGCTTAAACTGAGCAGCCTGCCTTTACAGAGAGTAGATGACTGTATATACCACATGGTATGACACAGCTAGACGCCCATCATCTTTATACACTAGATGGCCCTTCTGTACCATGTATTTTACCATAGACAGGTGGCACCATCTGAAGTCTAAAGATGATGGTGGACTAAGCAGTTTATATATTAGTAGCTAGATGGCGATACCCTGTATGGCCAAACCCATGGTACAGTAGGGCCATCTATAGAGTATAAAGATGATGGGTGTCTAGCCGTGTCATACCTTGTCCTATATACAGTCATCTACTTCAAGCATAAGGGTGCTATTCAGTTTAAGCCTGTGGTTTAGAGGGCAAACAATGAAAGCATGATCCCTTGTGTAATATGGCCCATTAGAATTATAGTTTTATGAACAACAATTTGTATATTTTTCAATAACAATCCACTGAGTTCCACCATTAGTCTAACTAGTTCTAACTCTCTAATACCATAATAAAGTGATACGAGTCCATGGGACTGTATACAACAGCAAGTAATTTATTAGAAGGAAATACTCTAATCGGCTGGAGTTATAATATTATAGGAAATGTGTGGGCTTAATCGGCCGAAGTTCCCCACTGGACGGTGGCCATTATATATCCAGACAAAACAAGCCTATAGATAGACATACTGCTAATTCCCATATCAGTACATACAGAAACTAAATATATTTGCATTGGAGTTTGACTCAAGTATATATATATAGGCATTGGCAATTTACTTGGTTAGAATGTGCCAATGATAACGTATGATGACTATGTGGGGGTTATTGTTCATGGCATGTGTAGCATATTGAGCCCACGTATAGAAATGTGTTGACAGTATTGACAGGTGTAACAGGTGCCGCCCTCTATCTAGATTATATCATATTCAATGTATTAAGGGAGTGATCATTTTTTAACAAAAAGGGGGGGGGCGGTGGGTTTCAGTGCAGAGCGTGCGAAATTTTTTACACCCCCCGGGTCAAGTGGTCAAAAATTCTTCCCCCCCCCCCCTCCCCCCCAGGTCGAAAATCGGCCCGCGCATAGTAACGCGCCGGCTTTTTGGCTTTTCAGCTCAAAACAGGTTAAATAGTTTTGCCCCTCCCCCTATTGTTAAAAAATGATCACTCCCTAAACCCTCTAACGCCCCAAGGTCCTTTCACATTTATTATCATTTTATATGTGGTCATGCAGCACTGTAAAGCCGGCGAGTAATTCTTAAATAGTGGGGGTGCAGAGGGGTCCCCCCCTTAGGTCGGAAAGTCGCCTACATTAAGGGCCCCAGCCCCGGGGGCCCCAGGTCAGAAAGTCGCTTTTATGGACCATTTTTGCCATTGTCAAACCTTTCCAAAAGTCTCCAGGTCGCTTTCATTATCGCACCAGGTCGCCTGCAAAACAGGCCAGGTCGCCAGGTCGCCAGGTCGCCAGGTCGCCTTTGACCCATCTGGAGCCACAAGACTGGCTTGGTGCATCATGCCGACCCTTCCAGACTGTACCAACTCCGTAGGGTGGTCATGATGCCCTGAGGCGTTATTCTGGCTTCAAAGGGTTAAATATGAACCATACTGGTGTATTCATAAAGGCCTTACCTATACTCAAGTGCATGAACTGGGTCAATACACTCTCACCCCTGAGGTTCCCTTTAGTAAGGTACAGTGTGGGACACTCTGCATGTCGGCCATTTTTTTTGCACTGACCCCTGTGACCACATAGGAGGTGGTAGACAAACCCAAAAGTGCTTAAATCTCAATTATAAATCAATCCCTGTTTCCTGCATCCTTAGGGTATTGAATATAACTAGGGGTTGCACCGTTTGTGACATCTAATTCCGCTCAGATTGCCTATATTACCTGAATTACCCCCCTTCACAGGAGGTGGTAGACAAATAGTTTACTACACTGTTAGTAATATATCAGAACATCAGGCAGGCGATTGTAATGACCCAGTTCAGGCACATGCCTATACCCGCACGCCGGACACTTCTCTAAACTTACGGACATTACATTAGAATGTTACTTTCATTTTTAACATGCGGGCTGCTTTTAGAATAGTGCATGAGAATAAATGCACGTTTAGTTTAATCGTTATAATTGTTGAATTTTTTTTTTTTAAGTGACTGGTCTATGACATGAAATAAGTCACATTTAGTTGAACATATAGACAAAGCTCCACGAAGATCTGTCTGAATGGCAGGAGTCTCCATGAGTGGAACCTTGGGTTGTATCACACGAGGCAGAGCCGAGTGTGATGCGACCCGATGCAGATATGGCTCCCACAAAACAACCAGGAATATCTTAACTTATGATATCTTATAACAAAGATCTCGAAACAAGCTTCAGACATCACTTCCCCCTGAGATGTGACTTGTCACCTCCATACTAGAAATATACCATAAAACCACACGTGGAAGGCATGGCTGGTACGCGAGCCGGTGCGGCTTATAGGATCACCCCAAGGTCCAGGTGCGGCTAATACACCAGTTAGACTTATATGCAAGGTTTTACGCTATATATCAATGCAAGGTTCTACGGTATATATCAATGCAAGGTTTTACGGTATATATCAATGCAGGGTTTTACGGTATATATCAATGCAAGGTTTTACGCTATATATCAATGCAAGGTTTTACGATATATATCAATGCCTCTCATTCCTATTCTGCCATCCCCCATGTCGCTAGGCCATTGTGCTGACATCATTGTAATTAGACTGATCCCCTCACACTGTTATAGCAGGTTGCATAATCCAAGAGGACTGGTCCTAATCATTTCCATAGATAAATAGTCCTGGAATAAATTACATATTTCCTGTGCGTTATTTGGTTACATGATTCATTAGAGTACAGCTAGAGCTATGACACCACACACAGAACTAAAATATTCAAAATATTTACCCTTTTAAAGCAAAACCTCTGTAGTTAAAATCTAGAAAAGTTCACCATTAGAGCTTCATATAGACTCTTCAATGTCTGGGCACTTCTTCATTATGTTCAGATAAAAGTGCACCATTGTGTTGATTAGGCCTCAAAAATGTGTGATTTAGGCAACAATGGTCAACCACAGTTGGCAAGATGGCGGCACAGGGCTAGACGTGTGGAGAGCGCCGGGGGACATTTTTCAACTTTCATGAAGTATTAAAGGAAGCCAGTACTTACTGTTCGCGACAAATGTGAGCATAAACATCTTATACTACTACTGACGCAGAATTACAGACGAAATACTACAAGATGGCGAGTGGAAAGCGAAAAGAGGAGCTAGTACCTGCTGGCTCGGACATTGACGATGTCATACGGGCTGTAAACGCGTTGGGAAAGCGTATGACAGTACAAGAAAAAGCGTCAAAAGGAATGCTACAGACCATCGAAACCATACAAGGTACGTTGGGGACGATTCAGCAAGGTGCCACAGAAGCCACAACCGCCATGACGGCATTAAGAACATCGTTACAGAGCAACACCGATGATATTGCGGGTCTGTCAAAGGCAGCGGACGCAAATGTGACAGCACTTGACAGAATGGCAGAGACGGCTGTGGCGCAAACTCGCATGTTGACGAAACATTGTGAGAGATTTGAAAGGCAAGACCGTGATACGCAGAGGAGAACTTTAATCATTGAAGGGTTAAAGGAAATGGTTCCAGACGACCTACATGTGGCCATAGGTAATCTGTTTCGGGACATTTGTGTTAACTTTGGGACTGAGAAGGTACATAGTGTGGAGAGAGTCGGCCCCATACAAAGACAGCGGCAACCTCGCCCGCCGGGGAACAGGCAGAGAGGAGGCGGTGTCAACAACAACAACAATGGCCGCCCCCAGCAGAAGCTGAGACCCCGGTCAGTCAAGTTGGTACTGATTGACGACTCAACCAAGCCTGAGATCATGAAATCCCTCAAACATCTCAAGCCCCTGGATGAATGGTTTAATGTGTCGATCGGTGACGAGCTGTCAGAACAAGAACGCCGAGAGTATCAAGATCTTCGCTCAATGTTTTTTCTGGCCAGAGACAACAACCTAAATGCTCAACTCAGGCAGAGGGCAGTAATCGTTGAAAAGGTCTCATACAGTCACTCACAATTGGGTAACATGCCTCAGCCTTATTTAACCATGGAAAATGCCACCACCGCCCATACCCCAGATGGCATCATGTTTAAATCATGTCACAATCGTTTGTCGAACCTGTTTCCGGTAGACATACATGTAGGAGACAAGACATTCAGCTCAGTAGAGCAAGCATTTCAATATGAAAGAGCGCGTGAATGTGGTCACTTCAAGGTAGCAACCACCATACTCAGTCTGGAAGACCCTTACCAAATCATGGAACAAGGCAAGAAGGTCAAAGACACACCAAAATGGGCGAAAATGGCTGAATCTACCCTTCTGAAATTCAACAGGATCAAGTTTGGCCAACAAAACCTGATGAGAGATCACCTCAAGTATACGGAAGGCAACTTGTACGAGGCTTCTTTCCATCCAGTCTGGGGGTGCCAGATGCACCTTGGTGAGGCTAAGTTCTGCAGACAGGGTCAGACCCCGGGTGCCAATCTCTTTGGAAAAATGCTCGAAAAACTCTGTGAAGACATCAAAAGAGAAGACGACTCAAGTGATGATGATGATGACGATAAAAGTGGCGATGATGGTGATGATGGTGATGATGATGACGAAGGTGATAACAAGAGTGAGGCATCATCCAACAAAGATGAGATCCCAACAGCTCCAGAAGTGATCAGCGAGCCTGAAGATGGCCTACATGGCGAAAAAGACTTGCCATTGCCCGCACCACCTCCAGCACAAGCAGCAGCAGCAACTCCACTACCCAAACGTGCCCTTAAAAAGCGACCAACCACCAACCCGGTAGAAGAACAAGACCCCCGTGTCCTCAGGGACAGAACGCAGAGATCACCAGTAACGTCTGTGTAATACATGCCAATATATATTACCTGAAACTACCTACTTTATAATTATGAGCGATCATTAATATAAAAATCCATACACCTTTATTAAATAGTTTACTCTAAAAAAATGTACAAGAACTTTACCTGAAACCACCCTACCTCATGATAACTTGTATACCTTTAAATCTGTTGATTACAAATAATTGTTTTTCTAACAAGGCAGTATGTAAACATCCTAGAATTTACCCATACGTGTGGTTTGATTTTTCATGAAATTACCCAAGTGCTGCTGGTGTGTGTAATCTAGAATTGTGAGTTCTGACATGGTTTGATTGTATCAACTGAATTAATGTTCTACATGATTGAGTCTACAATGTATAATAACTACCGGTACCAGAAGCCAAGGTAGCATTAACTCCCTCAGGAATTTATTCTCAGGTATTACATTAACTTAAAACTGTTCAACTTACCGGTATTATGGGGCATGTATGCAAACAGACTCACCTCTTAGGTTTGGGATGTTCAGGCTACCGGTAGTATGAAATATTACATTACATGGAATACTAGTCTACATGTGACCTTAGGTATTGTTGATTTTTTTGATATTTGTGGATATTTTTGGAACTTACCTAATGATATACCGACATGGTTGTATATGTTAAATCAATATGTATGATTAACTGGTTGTGTACTACCGGGTAGCGTCATTTATTTTATAGTTTATAAATTGTAAATGTACCAAATGAGCTGATAATGGCCGTGCAGTTGTCGATTCTGACTACACCGATATGGTTCTTATATACCAAACCAATGTGTATGATTAACCGATTATGTACTACCGGGTAGCATAATAATAGATGTAATGTATGTAAGTCTGGTGTTATCATATGTGATTAATGTCCCTTGTAATACTTTTCGCAAGTCAAAGCCCAGAACCAAGAAAGCATGGGAAGCCACAAGTGCAGTAATCCTATGCTGGGGGGGGGAGGGTATTTTTTGCATTTTATGCATTCTTGCATTTTCTTGCATTTTTTTGAAATTTTTGAAATTTTCTTGTTTCATTGTCGAGCGTATAATATATACTGTTTGTTTGACTCGAATGTTACACCCTGGTGACAGGCGCGGCACCTAATTTTAAGAAAGGGTTTTCGCTCGTGCACTTAAATGCTAGGAGCATACGCAATAAGACTACTAATATTAGAGTCAAATTGATGCAAAATGACATTGATATTGTTTTGTTTTCCGAAACTTGGTTAAATGATAGCGATCTAGACAGCCTGTATACTTATCCAAGATATAATTTACACAGGTATGATAGAGTGAGTCTTTATAGAGGAGGTGGCCTTTGTGCATATGTCGATGAAAATATAGCCTGTTCTGTGGATAAATATAGTCATTTAAATCGATCTAATGATGACATTGAAATTCAATGGTTGTCTTCTGTTAAAGGTAAAGCAAAGAAGGCTTTAATATGTAATGTGTATAGACCACCGAGTGGATCTATAATCAATTTCTGTGACACCGTAAAAGCATTACTATTACAAGTTGATGAGCTGGATTCACATGATGTGTTTGTGATAGGAGACTTTAATGTAAATGCCCTGGTTAATAGCAACGAAAAAAATCTTTTGTTTGAGACTATGTCACTTTTTAATTTCACACAGTTAATACATGACATAACTACCACATCTGGTACTAATACATGCATAGATTTACTGTTTACAAATTGTGATGAAATTTCCTCGTCGGGTCCGCTTAATATTCATCTGAGTGACCACCTCCCCATACATATCATCAGAAAGCATGAGCATGTTAAGAATGGCACCAGGTCATTTACAGGTCGCTCTTACAGAAATTTTGATAAAGCACTTTTTCATGAAAGTTTAGAGAATTGTGATTGGACATACTTTAATACATGTGTCACCCCTGACGAAGCTTGGGATGTGTATGAGAATATGCTCAAGAGAATGCTAGACGTACAATGTCCTGTTAAAACATTTAAGGTAAAAGATAAGGCTGATCCATGGATAACCCATTATCTCATCGAGCGCATCACTGATAAAAATAATCTTCTCTCTGATGCAAGGAATTTGTCTTCCATTTTAGATTGGCATATAGCACGTGACCTAAAAAATGTTGTAAATCAAGAGATAGAGGACGCACGTGATAAATATTTTAATGATTTAAGTTCTGAACATTTAAATGACTCTATAAAAATTTTGGTCTATTCTAAAGGAAATTTTACCTTCAGCCAAAAATGGTTCAAAGTCTATTAATCTATTTGATGACACGGACAACACTGTCCCTTTGAGTGACACAGCCTCTTTTATAAATGAATTCTTTGCCGGTATTGGCACGAAACTTGCTGAAAAGCATAATTCCGAGTGGAAATTTCAGGGTACTGTTTGTGAGAATACTTTGCAAGATTTCGATTTTACCGATGATGAGATAATCAATTGTGTGAAAAGCCTGGATGTTACCAAATCTTCTGCCATACCTTATCTCTCTACTGTTATCTTTAGAGATGCTGTGCTAGCTAATCCTGTAAGATTTATTAAGATTATTAGGATGTGTGTGACTTCTAGCAAGATACCCAATACGTGGAAAGTGGCCTCTGTAACACCCCTTCCAAAAGGTGGCGATCGTACCAAGGTCACTAATTATAGGCCCATAAGCCAATTGCCTGTGCCTGGCAAGCTGCTAGAGAGACTAATTCATAATAAATTGTCTGTTCATATATCTGCGAATGATATTTTAAGCCCGAGGCAAGGTGGTTATCAAAAACACAAATCGACTTTAGATTCTGTTAGTACTTTTGTAGATGACATTTTAATTAATAGAAATAAGGGAAACTTTTCAATAGCTGCCCTTATTGATATCAAAAAGGCTTTTGATTCTGTAAATCACGTAATTCTCTTAAAAAAACTAGAAAAATATGGAATTAGAAGCAAAAATTTGGACTTAATAAAAAATTACCTAACTAATCGATTTCAGTGTACCACAGCTAACAACCTTACCTCTAGCAAAGCAGCGCTTACTTGTGGAGTTCCACAGGGCTCGATTTTGGGGCCATTGTTTTTCTTATTGTTCATAAATGATTGTATATTACCTGGGGATGTGCATAAAACACTCTTATACGCTGATGATTCAGTTCTATATGCCTCTGGCAAAGACATGGGACAGATCTCAAACACAATTTCTACTGCTCTGGAAAAATTTAGCTCTTGGTCTTCTTCTAATAAATTAACCATAAACGAGGCTAAAACAAAAATAATGACTATAGCATCGGGTAGAAAGCTCAAGAAGCTTCAAAAACCCATTATATGGTTGGGACAAACACAATTAATGAATGTTAATTCGTATAAGTGTTTGGGTGTCCTTTTAGATGAGGAATTAAATTTTAAGATTCATTTAAAAAACCTGATTAAAAATACCCGGTTCAAGTCCTTATTATTACACAAAGTGAAGAAGCGTATGTCACAGAAGTCGCGTTTAAGAGTGTACAAATCACATGTTGTCCCAGTCATTGACTATGCGGATATTTTGTATGAGAATGCCAATGTAGATTTATTGGCTGAGCTCCAGAGGGTTCAAAATAAATGCCTCAAATCCTGTCTAGATATGCACATATTAACGGCTACTGACAAAGCCCATGCATATGCTGAAGCACCTATGTTAAAGGATAGGAGAAAATTTCATGCGGAGACATATGGTTTTAAGAGAGCTCAAAATGTTAAATACAGAACCACAGTAAGACGTGTTACTAGATCAGCTGAAGCACCTTTATTGTATTATTCAACAGTCAAATGCTCTGCATATGAAGGCTCACCCCAGGTTATTTGTGCTCGAGCGTGGAATGCCCTTAAAAACTCTGTACGGGCTATAGAGGATGCGTCTGTCTTTAAAGCAAAGGCTAAGCAACGAATGTTAGATACTATTCCAAAAAAAACCAGATTCGAGACATAAAACTAAGTATTTTTTTCATTAAATCATAATCTGTATTAAAATTTATTGAATTGTGTGAGCCATATTGCCTAAACAGAAATGTTATTTCAGTACAATTGATCGACGGTTAATACATGGTAGAGATATAACAACAGCTTGCTGATGTCTCTACCATTCCTTATTCACTCATACTTATTGATAATGGCTACTGTATTATAGAATGACATCTTGAAGTATACATATCATACAAGCCGAGACGAATTGTAAATCGACGTGAAACCTTGAGTGAATAAAGATAATTTGTTCTAAAAAAAACAACAAAGTAGGTAGGTCTTTTGTTTTAATTTCAAAACTAGTTAAACAGGATAAACTTGTTAATCACAACAGCGTGTTGCAATGACTTACAGATTGTGACATTATAGATATGGGTACCACTGATATCAAGAAATGGTAGGATATCTTCATGAAAAAACGTACACCCTGAAGTGTTAATAATTATTTAGGCCAGTAAGGTCAGTTAGAGATATTTTGAGGAATCTTCTTTACTCATTACATTTCGATCCGCAGTATATTTTTGAAAATTAAAATTCCCGGGACCACCCTCCCCAGTGGGCACACCCTAGTCTGCATCAGCTACTAGCCGTTGCTTTGGTGGCTAATTGCAGTGCGGCAATAAACAGCCATTCGGGCAACTGCTACTAGCCAGTCAAAGTTCATGAAGAAAATGAGTTAAGTTATGGTTGCATAGTCAGTGATTAATAAGCTCCTATACAGGGCAGAAAATGCAGGGCTTAACAGAACTTGTATTGTAAGAGCCTAAAAGCTGTTGCATGACACAGGTTAATAAGGGCTGCATGCACAGTGCCTACACTGATATTCCTAGGCTCCCTATACGCCCAACCTCTCGGTCACTAGTGCCTAACCTAGTTAGTCATTTTTTGGCTCCCTATACGCCCAACCTAGATTAGTTATTATTGTCAGGTTGGTCACTACTGACCAACCCACCTTAGTCTTTTTAGTTCCAGGGGGAGCCACTGAGTGGTCATCACAGGTGGCCCCAACTAGTGGTAAACAAATACAACACACCAATGATGGACCTAGGTTAGCCACTACTGACTGACCCCTTGGTCATTTTTGAATATAACTTTGTCATTATGACTAACACTCATATGACCAACCTGGGTCAGTCTGTACTGACTAACCCTTTCAACCTATGGATTTTCAGTGTAGTTGCAGGTGCATAGCAGCTCTTATTAGTAATTGCAAATGCAGGGCTGCAGATGCACTGATGATTAAGGGATGCTAATGCAGGGCTTCCTAGTATCTGCATTTTATATTAAGGGATTACTAGTTGTTCCATAACAGAGCTTTATAAGGGCTGCATTTGCAGTGTCTAGTAAACAGTGCATAGCAGCTCCTATTAGTAGTTGGACATTTAGAGTTGCAGATGCACTGACTATTAAGGGATGCTAATGCAGGGCTTTCTAGTATCTGCATTTTATATTAAGGGATTACTAGTTGTTCCATAACAGAGCTTTATAAGGGCTGCATTTGCAGTGTCTAGTAAACGGTGCATAGCAGCTCCTATTAGTAGTTGGACATTTAGAATTGCAGATGCACCGACTATTAAGGGATGCTAATGCAGGGCTTTCTAGTATCCGCATTCCAGGGATTACTAGTTGTTGCCTGACACAGCTAAATAAGGGCTTAATTTGCAGTCCATAGTAGCAGGTGTATAACAACTCTTATTAGTAGCTGCGGATGCAGGGCTGCTGAAGCACTGACTATTAAGGACTGCAACTGCAGGGCTTACTAACAGCTGCATAAGAAAGGCTTACCGTACCATCCCGATTAAGCGCCGGGGCACTTTTCAATTTGGCGGGGCTCTTACCCAGGCGCTTATACAAGACAGGTGCTTATTCAAGGTCGTGAGTTTAGTGCTTAAGAAACATTTGGGGGCCCCTTTACCCCCGGTGCTTATTCAAGACCGGCGCTCGTTCAAGACCAGGCGCTTTATCGCGACGGTAAGGTATTAACTGGTAGAGCCAACACTTATGCAGATTTCAAGATGGTAGATAGAAATGTTAGAAGATACGCCATGTATACATTATACATGGGCGTGGCTATAACTAATTCACAACAGATAAATAAAATAAATACTTTATAGCATATACCTGGACATGTATGTCCTAATCTTTAGACTGGGAATATTTTTGTCTTGTCTACACTAATATTCTTTAGCTCCCTATACTCACAGTCAGTATAGTGCCTTACCAAGTTAGTCATCGTTTGGCTCCTTACATGACTAACCTAGGTTAGATAATATTGTCAGGTTGGTCAGCACCATGTCACCTTAGTCTTTCCATTTTAGGATTAGTCCTTTTGAGTAAGGCATTAGTCATATGTTGTTTTGCCTTAGTCATTCTTAAATAGCACTTGGTCATGCCTGACCGATGTCCCTATGACAAACCTGTGATAGCCACTACAGAATAAGGGCCGGAGTATTTAGATTATCAGTGTAGGCATCATACCACTGATATCTAGATGGTGTTATGTAGTAGTTATACTACACCCAGAGCCCTGTACTCAGGATAATGACGACAGTCAAGGCTGATCACGAGTCGCAGACGAGTGTACTCAGCCAAGACTAAGTCATTATCCTGAGTAAAGGGCTCTGGGTGTTGTATAATTAACGTATACCACACTAGTGGTAAGTGTTTTTCTCACCTTTTGTACGTCATATACAGTCGGAGCATTAGTTTTGTTCTGCCGGCCAAGTGTAGTATAATAAGCAATGTTGACCTCTACCAGTTCAGTAATGCCATACCATTCTCCTGTGCAGCGGGTAATCACAACAAACACTAACACATGATTACTCTCTGCCCCAGACACCAGATTACGACCAAATTCGTCCATATTCATACTCATGTTTACCCTTATTAATGTTTCCTTTTAATAATTCCTTTCCACCTTATCCCATGTATTTCCATCTACTATTATAAAATGTGATGTCAGAGACGGGTATTTTTGCAGTACAAAGTTTCTAAGGGTGTATTTGCCCAAGAAAATAGTCCAACGTAACCCTAGATAATCACTGCACCACTCATGTTGTTGGCTTTCTTACCAGAGGTCAATAAGTGTGACTGCTGAACTACTTCGGTGACGTACCTGGCCTGTGGCAGAGGTATTCCTTTTGAGGGTTTGTTTTGATTACCTCTGCACAGGAGATTGATGTCATACTACACACAGAGTTATAGTCGCACCTTCCTAATGCCACCAGGACGTCTATGACAAGCCATATGTCCTCACCAAACGCCGCAGAGTCTAGACCCAGACAGAATTGGCCCCTGGGGCCCATGTGTGTTTCACTTGGGCCAGCTGGGCTTGCCCATATCTGAGTTATGGTCGTTTTTGTCCAGGGCTAGGTGGGAGCCCAGATGGGCCAGCCAAGACAACTTTTCTTTTCATAGATACATTGTAAATATTTCAAAACATGCTGACATCTGATTTTCCTCCCGAAATCACCATATATTGTACATTCCCATGGTTTTTGCTAAAGGAGAATAACTCTGGGCTTAAGCTGGGCACTTTGAATCTGAACTGATGCATTTGGTCTCCCACCGATAGCCCTGGACAAAAAGGACCAAAACCCAGATATGGGTGAATCAGCTTGCCCAATTAAAAACTCATGTTTGGGTCCCACTGAGCAATGTTGGCTGGGTAATTGATTATCAACAATTGATAATGGGTGTCTAGAATTGATATCAGTCCCAGTAATTCCAATATGAAATATTGGTTGATTATTTATTAACTAAACCATGCCTGATTGTAGGAACTCCGATATGAAACATGGAAAATCTGCTCTTGAAATGTCATAAATCCACTGTCAAACATGGAAACTCCGATGTTACATATTAAATCTCCCATTATCATCGTTTGGAAATGTTGATATCAAGGTTTCAATCTTTGATATCAATTTAACATTTTGGTGCCAAAGGTTCAAAGTAGGATAACTTAGCTTCAAGCTTTAACTGTTCCGCATAAAAACACAGGCTATACGCCTATGTACTGCATGGACAGTATAAACTAGCAATTTCACGCACAAGTTTGATATATCAAAGTTTCAATACTCCGAGATCGAGCATGGACTGCTCCCCATAGGTTAGGAGTCAATGGTTCCCAGGTAAAAAAATACCATGGTATTTACCATGGTAAACCATTGTCAATTTACCCTGGTTATTTGGCCAAACCATGGTACTATTACTATGATATACTATAATATTTACTATGGTATATGATGATATCAACTATGATGAAATGTAATATTTTACTATAATCTATCACTGTTTATCATCATATATCATGGTTGATATCATAGTATATCACAATAATTCTACCAGGGTTTGGCCAAATAACCAGGGTATATTAACCATAGTTTACTATGGTAAATACTACAATAAACTATATTCTATTCTATGATATGTTACAATGGTAACTATTGTAATGTACCCTGATAAATACCATGGTAAACTATTATCCACAATACTATGGTTTGACCAAATAACCAGGGTATATTAACCATAGTTTAATATGATAAATACGACAATAAACTATATTTTATGATAGTTTACAATGGTAACTATTGTAGTGTGCCATATTAAATACCATGGTAAACTGTGGTCCAAATACTATGGTTCGACCAAAAAACTATGGTAAATTAACAATGGTTTACTTTGGTGAATACTAGCTTCCTGTAATTTTATCAGTGGCAGGTTATAAATCATCAGTTGGGGGATTTTTCTGGGGGTGTAGGGCAAGGGCCGGGTACTGGAGGCCAGGGCCGGATACTGGAGGCCAGGGCCGGATACTGGAGGCCAGGGCCAGGTAATGGAGATGTGTTAAATCCTGTAAGCTGGGCAGTCAGGTAGGCAGCTGGGCAGTCAATCCGGTAGGCAGGAGGTAGGTTTCAGCAGCAGGTTTGTTTAGTACCTCAGGCAGTGGTGAGGTGAGGAGCACCCCCAGCAGCACCCCCATTATAAAGGGGTGCTGTCACGGTCACGTGACCGCCGCGAGACCTCCCTCTGATTGGCTAGGGGGGTCATGTGACCTCTAAAGTGCACTGAAGCGGATCAGTGTTGCAGTGACCGTCATTGGGTAAACAAGCTCCATGGACAAGCCTTTACTATAATTTTCTATTATAACTATAGTATTTCCCGCACATCTGGACACTTTAGTAAACTGTGGCATGTTTTAATATAGCATGAATCTAAATACATTTAGATTCATGACTATAGTTTGCTTTAATATTTCCTGCACATCTGGACACTATAGTAAACTGTAGGATGTTTTACTATAATTTACTATAGTATTTCCCGCACATCTTGACACTATAGTAAACTGTAGCATGTTTTACTATAGTTTGATATATATATTTCTCGCACATCTTGACACTATAGTAAACTGTAGCATGTTTTACTATAGTTTGCCATAGTATTTCCCGCACATCTTGACACTATAGTAAATTGTAGCATGTTTTACTATAATTTACTATAGTATATCCCGCACATCTTGAAACTATAGTAAACTGTAGCATATTTTACTATAATTTACTATAGTATTTCCCACACATCTTTACACTATAGTAAACCAAAGTAAAGTCCCCACCTGTGTATGTGTGAGTGCTCGGAGCCTGACACCTATACATGTAACTCACCCCTGCACCCCCAGGGACCCCACAGGCCGCATAC
The DNA here is from genome assembly GCA_947462335.1 of Harmothoe impar. NCBI lineage: Eukaryota > Metazoa > Annelida > Polychaeta > Phyllodocida > Polynoidae > Harmothoe > Harmothoe impar. Next base: position 58,131,211 of record OX381719.1, on the reverse strand, counting down.
ACCTCTGTAGCTGTGAGTGCTCGCTGAATGACACGTATAACTCGCCACCTACACCCCCAGGTACCTCTCAGGCCGCCCACACCTCTGTAGCTGTGAGTGCTCGGAGAATGAAGCCTATAGCTCACTACCTTCACTGCAGGTAGCTCTCAGGCCGCAAACACCTCTGTAGGTGTGAGTGTTCGGTGTATGACACTTATAACTGACCAACTACATCCCCAGGTACCTCTCAGGCCGCCCACACCTCTATAAGAGTGAGTGTTCGGTGTATGACACTTATAACTCACCACCTACATCCCCAGGTACCTCTCAGGCCGCAAACACCTCTATAAGAGTGAGTGTTCGGTGTGTGACACTTATAACTCACCACCTACATCCCCAGGTACCTCTCAGGCCGCAAACACCTCTATAAGAGTGAGTGTTCGGTGTGTGACACTTATAACTCACCACCTACATCCCCAGGTACCTCTCAGGCCGCAAACACCTCTATAAGAGTGAGTGTTCGGTGTGTGACACTTATAACTCACCACCTACATCCCCAGGTACCTCTCAGGCCGCACACACCTCTGTACTCACTGCCTGCACCCCCCAAGTACCTCTCAGGCCGCCCACACTACATGTATAAAGTATATTCTATTCTATGATAGTTTACAATGGTAACTATTGTAATATACCATAGAAAATACCATGGTAAACTATTGTCATAATACTATGGTTTGGCCAAATAACCAGGGTAAATTAACCATAGTTTACTATGATATATACTACAATAAACTATGTTCTATGATAGTTTACAATGGTAACTATTATTATATACTTATAATATGAACCATAGTAGATACCATGATAAACTCCATAGCTAGTGTGAGTGCTCGGTGTATGATGCCTATGACAAATTAAACAATGTTACACAAACAGAGTTTACCATGAGTAAAGAAATACAATATTACAATAGTATACCATAGTTATATATGTATATACACACATACATTATGTTAGGTGTAACTACTCTAGTATGACCAACTAAACTATGGTAAACTATATTATCAAAACTATAGTTCTCTATCATCCAAACACATGGTGGTATTCCATACACACAGAAAAGAAGTAGAATCACTATAACTCCCGACGTGGTCACTGAGGTAACTCTCCCTAGGACTCTAATGTGACTCCTTAACATTAGCAGGACTCTAAAATAACTCTAAAATAACTCTAAAATAACTCTAAAATAACTCTATAATGACTCTGTTCTAAGACTCCCTAATGATTGGGAGTCACTTTAGAGTTGTGGGGAGAGTTACCTCAGTGATCTGGGCTGGACTCCCATTTGAGAGTTACAGTGATCCTATTTCTTCTCTCTGTGTAGTAAAAAGAATACTATAGTATATTATAGTTGCATATATTAAGAGTAACCACTCTAGTAAACCTGAGTTAACCATGATATACTATGATATATAAACCACGGTTTATCATGATAGTGATGTACCATGGTAAATCATAGTGATGACAATCATTATATACCATGATAAAATGTATTACCATGATATAACATAATAAACCATGGTTAACAATTATCCAATCATCATGGTAAATTACAAGTTTCATCCTTGCAGAATAGTTTGTGGTAAACTATGGTATTCAGTGATGCTGTTTTAACCATCTAACTATTGTTTACAATAGTACTAAATGCAATTATAGTTTACCATGGTGTATAGCGGTAAATTAGAGTGACACATACACTGGTTTACAATAATATACTATAGTACATTCTGGTAAACCATGGTATACTATGGTGTTGAATTGTAAACCATGGTAATGACCATGGTATTTTTTTACCTGGGTTTCTCCGTGATATAATATACATCTGTATCCACTGGGAACTAGCAAATGTCAAATGAGTAGGTCAGACTCCCTAGATACAGGTTTATATCATGCTCTGTAGACCATATCTTCTTCCCTATCGATAACTGTATAATCATGTTTCAAATATATTGCAAATATTATCTCAGGGTATAGATGGGGGGAGGGGGGGGGGTCCCATGTCGCATGTCGCATGTCGAAATGGCGATGTTGCATGTATATGTCGCTTTATAATACTCATGTCCCATGTCGAGTTATGGGAAATTCTGTATAAAACTAAAAAGCAGCATTGGTATCGTAAAGCCTTGATAGAAGGGAGGGGAACTGACAATTCTCGATTGCTACCTCGTTTTAATATACAACCATGCTGAATACCATGAGATATCCACCTTAATTTTGTAGTTATTTATGTATGGCATTGTCTTTATTTGTCCTTTGCTCGAAAGAGTATCACTTAAAGTGTACTATGATACACAAAGCAGGGCTTATCATGCATGAATGACTACAAAATTAAGGTGGACATCTCATGGTACGTGGTTATCTTTAGGTCAGTCTACCCTTGTGTGGTTCAAGCATTCCGACTGGCACCAAATCCTGGCTCCACTCGATCCTAAAGCTTGTGGAGGAAAAAAACCGGTTGATGGCCAAATCCAATTGAAAAGCCCAACCGTTGCGGACTCCGTACGTTCACGAATACCGGTCATGGCGTCATTAACGCCCTTGTGACGTCATTAATCATCTGATGACGTCACAAACAGCCTCGTGACGTCACGAGGTGGCTTGGTAACGCAGAGAGCTGCGCGTCTGTCAGACACAGAGGCCCGGATGTAGAGCAGACGACACACAACCGTAGATAACCGGGTTTACCCTTTAAGAACGGCATGGTGCATTAATGGGTTATGAAAAGCCAGTCAGTTTCCTGTGTATTAGAGTTTTTCACACGTCTAAACCAGGACTCACTCACTGTGTGTGGTGTGAATCAAGGACCAGTTCCTAAGCTCTTTAAACCTTTAATGACGACCTCATGCCTTAATGCATCATGCCCTTGGTCGTCATGATGCATGAAAGCAGCCCGTCGGAGTAACTCACCAGTGCTGTATTCACGCATCATACCGACCCTATCGGGTTGAGACACTCTTGAAGGGCTGGAATGATGCACAAATTTGGCCCGGCGAGGTACCCCCCGGGGCTGGATTGGTGCACGATGGCGGCAAATGTCATTTTTTTAGGGACATGCCATCCATAAAGGGTTAAGTCACATATTGCTATAACCCTTTAAGGACAGCATGATGCCTTAATGCATCATGCCCTTGGTCGTCATGATGCGTGAATGCAGCCCTGGTGAGTAACTCGCCAGGGCTGCATTCAAGCATCATGCTGACCCTATGGGGTCCAGACACTCCCGAAGGGTCGGCGTGATGCACCAATGTAGCACCGGCGAGTTACTCGCCGGAGCTGCATTGGTGCATCATGCCGACAAATGTCATCTTTTAGCGACATCTGTCCTCAAAGGGTTAATTAATTAATGCATCAAGATGTGTGAAATACCGCCCTGCACAGTAACTCACCAGGGCTGCATTCATGCATCATGCCGACCTGTTGGGAGTGTATCAACCCTGATTAGCCCCACATGGTCGGCATGATGCATGGATGCAGAGCAGCACACAGAAAAGTAAAGGAGTCGCCACGACTCTGACAGCCAGAGTCGCAGTTTATCTCCCATGTGAAACCTGTAGAGGAGAGTCGAATGAGTTTGACTCTCCGTTCCTGAGAGTCAACAGTCCTGAGACCCATGAAAAGAGGGGAGTCAAAATAAAATTCATGAGTGCATGCAGGTCAGGTGGATTGTGTATTTATGCCTGGGTAGAGTGGAGGCAACAGGTGTATATAATTAGCGGGCAGGCCAGGTGAGGCCTGTGAGAGAAGTGAGTACCGTAAAACCTCGGCTATAAGCTGAATTTTATTTGGCGTTTTTATTTGTTATAAGCCGAATTTTAAGCCCCAAACTCCCATTCGGCTTATAGGCGAGGTTTTAATATTGTAGAAACATAGTTTCAAGCACTTTTGTTATAAGCCGAATTTTTAGTCCCAAACTCACATTCAGCTTATAGCCAAGGTCGGCTTATAGCCAAGGTTTTACGGTAGGTGAGATTGAGGTTATTGCCCAATACAGGTCAATAACAAGACATGTTTTAATGTCCACCACTTCCCTCTGTGGGAAAGGGCTAAGTTACATCTGTCTCACACTATATTCTATAGACCATTGACCATACACATATTTGATGCCAATATCAGATCTATGTGAAGTAGTAAGCAGTGCCACACATTATATCTCACACAGTCAGTGCCCAGCCTTATGTTTATTTCCTATACCCACAAATATGGTGACTAAGCTCTTTACTGTTGATGATCATGGAATGTATTGTATAGTTTGTCATCACATTTGATTCAGGTAAGTTAACTGGAAAGCTTATCCCTTGACATCTCTTAACCACACTATTTCCCAGGTAACATATGTACGTCGGGCCATGATTGGGCCAATATACCACTTAAAAATGGGCCAATATTGGAATTTGATATTGGCCCACCGCTGGTCTGACCGCTGGCCCAGTAATGGCCCATGCTCAGAGAAAGAGATATTGATTTCATGTTGGCCCAATGGTGGGCCAACATTACAACGTTTTTACATTATTCCAAGGTTAGAAATTAAACATCAGGGCAACCTTGAAATAATATGTCACCCCAACATATAATTTTCAATATAGGGCCACTGCAACAATTACCAATATTGAACAATACTATTTTTATGTGCATAATTGAATGTGCAAGTATACTTAAGACATGACTGTCAAGTATCATCAGTTTAGAAAAAAACATTTCTGTCTTTTTAATCCATCTTGATCTCTATCCCAAATTGGTTAGACGCAATACAAACTGTATTACAGTCAACTCTCACTCTCTGGCCTCTTTCCCTCTTCACTCCGACCACTGGGCAGGTGTTTGAGGTGGCCGCTCCCCCTCTTCACTCCGACCACTGGGCAGGTGTTTGAGGTGGCCGCTCCCCCTCTTCACTCCGACCACTGGGCAGGTGTTTGAGGTGGCCTCTTTCCCTCTTCACTCCGACCACTGGGCAGGTGTTTGAGGTGGCCGCTCCCCCTCTTCACTCCGACCACTGGGCAGGTGTTTGAGGTGGCCTCTTTCCCTCTTCACTCCGACCACTGGGCAGGTGTTTGAGGTGGCCGCTCCCCCTCTTCACTCCGACCACTGGGCAGGTGTTTGAGGTGGCCGCTCCCCCTCTTCACTCCGACCACTGGGCAGGTGTTTGAGGTGGCCTCTTTCCCTCTTCACTCCGACCACTGGGCAGGTGTTTGAGGTGGCCGCTCCCCCTCTTCACTCCGACCACTGGGCAGGTGTTTGAGGTGGCCGCTCCCCCTCTTCACTCCGACCACTGGGCAGGTGTTTGAGGTGGCCTCTTTCCCTCTTCACTCCGACCACTGGGCAGGTGTTTGAGGTGGCCGCTCCCCCTCTTCACTCCGACCACTGGGCAGGTGTTTGAGGTGGCCTCTTTCCCTCTTCACTCCGACCACTGGGCAGGTGTTTGAGGTGGCCTCTTTCCCTCTTCACTCCGACCACTGGGCAGGTGTTTGAGGTGGCCTCTTTCCCTCTTCACTCCGACCACTGGGCAGGTGTTTGAGGTGGCCTCTTTCCCTCTTCACTCCGACCACTGGGCAGGTGTTTGAGGTGGCCTCTTTCCCTCTTCACTCCGACCACTGGGCAGGTGTTTGAGGTGGCCTCTTTCCCTCTTCACTCCGACCACTGGGCAGGTGTTTGAGGTGGCCGCTCCCCCTCTTCACTCCGACCACTGGGCAGGTGTTTGAGGTGGCCTCTTTCCCTCTTCACTCCGACCACTGGGCAGGTGTTTGAGGTGGCCGCTCCCCCTCTTCACTCCGACCACTGGGCAGGTGTTTGAGGTGGCCTCTTTCCCTCTTCACACCGACCACTGGGCAGGTGTTTGAGGTGGCCTCGCTCCCTTTCCCCCCTGACCAGTGAACAGGTGAGGCGGGGGGCGGGGCTGTCGCTCTTCAGGCCAGACACGGGACACGTCGGGGGGGGGGGGGACTCTTGTCATCATGATGCAGCCTTGGGGATCTGGGGAGAAAGGCGCATGTCCTGCATATATATGCATGGCAGCATTGGCGGATCCAGGGGGTGGCCCCACGGGCCTCCCCCCCCCCCCCCCCCACAAAAAAAGGGGGGGGATAGGAAGAAGAGAAAAGAGAAGAGAAAAAAAGAGGGGAAAGGGAGAGAGATGGATACAATATTATATAACATAACCTGGAAGGGGGAAGGGGTCTCAGTCTTAAAATATTGCATCCTAAGATACATGAGAATGCATCATTTCACATCCAGACCATCAAAATTGTCTAGGGGACATGCCCTCAAAGCCCCCCAATATAGCCGCTGCACTTCGCTTGCATGTCAGTCCAGGTTGGCCAGGTTTGCGCCCCCCCCCTAGACAATCCTGGATCCTCCACTGTGCATGTATCATGCCATGGAGTGTATCAACCCCATAGGGTCTGCATGATGCGTGAATACATTACTGACGAGTTACTGTCAGTCACATGGTTAATAATGGTCTTTAGTATACTGTGTAATAATGGCATTTTATTATATTTGGGAAACAATAATAAAAAAGAATAACTCCGTATATATCTGTGCATAACCTTGACTCCCCCCAGTGCGACCACCTCACTATTACGACCACTTTTGGATAGTCCCAAGGGTGGTCGCAATAGAGGGAGTTGACTGTACTATCATTTAGGACTTATCTAACTATATTACCCACACATGAGGTGTCTTCAAGTTACCTTTGACAAATTCCCACTGATGTCATGCAGTAAATGGCACTTTTAAATATCAAATTTCATCCATGAACTTCCTCTGACCTTAAAACATGTAAAGCACATTGGGGATCACATTTATAACCCAATATGATGGCCAAGTAGGAGCCATCCTGTAAGATATTCTTCAGGCAACATTAAATCCCCCTGGTTTAGATCACAGCCAATATTGGACAAGTGTAGTTAGAATTTATGTTGGTCCAACATCAGAAATAATATGATGGCCCTGAAATGTTACAACACTGGGCCAACACTGGGTCAATATCAGCCATATCAAGCATGGACCAGCTCTGGGCCAGCGGTCAACCCAGCAATGGCCAATTATCGGAATTGCCAAGGGTGGGCCATCATTGTAATTTGTATGTTGAACCAATGTGCGCATTACCTACAAAGGGCCATGGTTGGTATAACGATTGCTATGGAGTCAATCATTACCAACATTGGCCCAATATACCCTTGCTACCTGGGATGCTGACCCTTTGGGAGTGTATCAACCCTGTAGCGTTGGCATGATGCGTGAATGCAGCTCTGGCGAGTATTTCGCCAGGGCTGCATTCATGCATCATGACGACCTAGGGCATGGTGCATTATTGCATCATGCCGTCCTTAAAGTGTTAAAAGGCTAGTCTCCAGTGCTACATTCAAGCACCATAATTGCCAACGGCATCGTGCATTAATGCATTATGCCATAATGCATTAATGCATCATGCCGTCCTTAATAGGTTATTAAAGTGTTAGTAGTGCTGTCTGTGCACCTCCATGCCTGGTTTACACGTGTTATTACACGCAAGGGCTGCATTCATGCATCATGACGACCAAGGGCATAGTGCATTAATGCATCAAACCATAATGCATCAATGCATCAATGCATCATGCCGTCCTTAAAGAGTCAGTAGTACCTGCGTGCCTGGTTTACACGTGTTACTACACTATTTTCTAAGAAATTAAATGACAGCCCACTGTTCAGAGGCCTCTTCCATTTAATGTTAGCTTACTTTGGAATTTTATAAATTACTCAAGTCAAGTATGAGATCTGAGGTTTCATTATTTTTATTTCAATTGTGACAGCCCCTGATTTTGTATTATCCAGTCATTGACAACCCCTAATTTTTTACTTTTATATAAATAACAGCCCCCCTTTTTTCTTACTCCGACGCGTGCACAGTGACAGCTCTTCGGGGCCGTTACCGCAGTTGGTACCCATTCCTATACTGAGTACCCCCCCCCACCCACCAGCAGCAGCAGCTCTCCCGGGGGTCGTTCTGCACCTAGACATGCCACCTCCACACCAACCACCTCTCTGTACGAGTACAGCCATCTATAGGAATCTATAGATGTTCCCACCATATATGGGACTCAACAATTGAGGTGTATTCAGGAAAGGAAATTATGAGTTTCAATGTGTTTTTGCCAGTCATTTTATTTTTGATCATACAGTAGAAGCCCTACACAGCATTTTTAAGTATAACCAATGGAAAATGAGGACAATTTCTGAAATTTACAACTAAGTGGGTGAGTGAAATAGTCTAAAATAGGGGTTGCTTTGACCTACACAGGCCTATATGCTGTTGGATTTTCAACTTTCTGAAGCATCATATGTGTCTGAGACAGAATATCAAGACCATTAGCATCAAACACAGAGTTTGCAATTTTAATTCCTTGGGAGGCAGACTGCCATGGCTTTCCAAAACTGTTTTAAGTTGAGAAAATGGGCTAATATTGCTTGAGTAATGAGGCAGAATGTAATAATTTGTCACCTATCTTTTAGCACTTTTTGCAAGAAAGGGCCACTTAGTTTACTCTGGAAAGCCTGTTTGGTAGAGATAATGGTGAGATTCCCTATATAGAACACAGTGGGATGACTATAACTTTATTTTGGCAGCCAATATTACGCCCCTAGCATCTCAACTAGTCCCCCCCTCCACCCTTTAGGATTGTAGCTCTAACTACTAGCTTTGATTTGCATTGACTTTCGAGTCTCAGAGCATAACGGTTCAAGAGTTTCTAGCATATTTTTTCCAATGGCAGGCATAAAGCCTGTTTGCCTCATTCTGAGAATCTCTCTAGAGGCTCATATTTTTCAAAGTAAGGGTGCTAGAGTTATCAAAATAGGTTCAAAAGAAGCGGAATTTAGTTTTACCCATTCTGTGGACTTCCCATGTCCATACTATGAATAGTTTTTGTGAAATGGCTGTCAAAGTGGTGACAGATAGCTAAAAATCCCAGATTTCATTTAAAAATTGTAATGGTTTCCATGGCAACCGGTCACATGATTTTCAAAATATGGGAGTGACAACGCCACAATCATTTAGCCTTTTATTTTAGCTTTAACCTGATATTTGGATCACTATTGTATGTTCAGGGGTTGCGAAATTATCAATGACTCTTCAAAACATACAGGGGTAACTTTAAGTTTTGAGTCCCATATATGGTGGGAAGATCTATAGAGCTATACCCTGTGGGTCCGCCATTTTATATTTCACTGGTTACGGTTAAACCCACTGATAAGACATCCCACTATGGGTACAAGTAGGGGACAAACAGGGGACAGGCTAGTAACAGTCTTATCAGCTCTTATCAATGCTGCCCGCCGCAACCAGCTCCAGTCCCGACTAGGCCATATACACATCCACCAAATATGGCCATTTATAAATACAGATAGATCTAAGTCTAGGAATCTGCTGGGAGATTGATACCTCTGCTGGAGAATAGAGCCGCACAGAGAGTCCTTCTCCTGCCTCTGCTGCAGAATGTCCAGGGCTGCGAGCGGAGAGTGGAGGTCAATATTCGGCCATTACTGGTTGTAATGGGATCGATGTGCCACCTACAAAGACCTATTGGCACTGCTAAATAAGGCAGGGGCCAGGCGGAAAGGATACTCCCTGTACCCCCGCGTGGGGTACCCTTTCTGTGCGGCCACTCAAATAAATGGCTCTAGACCCCTAAATTCGATATGGCGACATGGGCATTTCTTAAAATCGACATGCGACATGAGGCCTAGTGAATGCGACATGAGGCTTAGTGACAGGGGACATGGACATTTCTTGAATTGACATGGGATATGAGCATTTTAAGCGACATAGACATGCGACATGGTCATTTCTTAAATCCGACATGCGACATGGGGACCCCCCATCAAGGGCCCCAAATAAGTGGATTGAGGTAGATGTATGGCATAGCTAAGGGGGGCCCTGGGGTCTGGTTCAGAACAACCCACGTTTTTGGTCTGAAAAAAAAGAACTCATCAAAAATGGTGACGAGTAGGAATTTTCATCTTGCTGAGAGCACTTGGCAGCGGCAATAAGGCCACTCAAAAAAAAATTGTTTCTCACCACCCAGCAGCTAGAAATGTGACGTGGGCGTTTTTAATTTTAAGTTCGTTTTTTCTTTACTGGGGGCTGAAATATGTAGGGAAATTAAGACTTTCCGCGCACAATTTTCACATTTTAGTAGTTAAGAGTTTGTGTAACCGAAAAAGTTCTTATAATGCAAGTTATTCCTAGCCCTCTGTATTTCTAACAGCATAAGCTTTAATTTAATACCAAATATGCCAATATTTGTCGACTTTTTGACCGATTTTTCATGAAAAATCTTTTTTTTTTAAAGAAAAAGTATTCCCCGAATGACGATTTTTATAATACGCGCGGTGATGAGAAACAACTTTTTTTTGAGAGGCCTTAGCGCCACCTATACAAATGAAGGGATATCCACTGGGGGTCAGACTGCATTGTGTGGGTATTGCACAAGGTGTACACTATTCCTAGAAACAACCTGGTTTTTGTACATCATTAGATGTACTCACCTGAGGCTATTATCAGCTAAGCTGAAAAGTTATTACTTCTGGCGATTACCGTATTCGACGTAATAAGCGCACAGTGCCCTAAATTTTTTTAATTATTTACACCTTTTAGTAGTTTGGGAGTGTATCACTGTGCAACAATTTATACCAGAATATGGATGAAGGGTTTTGGTGTGACAGTGGTGCTGAAATGACACCGGCACATCGGCTTTTGCCGATGTACAATCGTAATGGCCGATGTGAGGCCATCACACACTGGCCACCGTGGCCGGCCATGATCACAGCTTTCCAAAAGTGAAAGAATTTTTCAGATAGTCCTATTAGAAGCAAAGTTATGGCCATGTAACCATTATCAATAAATTTACACCTTTTCTAAATACATTTTGTCTGTATCCATCAATAAAATTTACTTTTCAATGGCCTTATGGCATCAATGTATCCACAGTCATTTCTTGTGAGAAATCAGGGCAATCCAAACATAATTTTTTTGTGGATAAAACTGACTTGAATTTTTTGTGTACTGTGATGCAATATTTCACTTATAGTCTTTTAACATTCTTCATGGCCAAAACATTGTATAGCTACTGCAGTTGCATTAGATGTATGATTATAAAAAAACTGTTAGTTTTCTTTTGTCAAAACACCTGGAGGGTTTACATGGAAGGGTGTGATACTAATATTACAGAGCTGTCAAACAGATGTGGTTGTCCTATATGAGTCATTTAGGGAGTGATCTTTTTTTAACAACAAGAAATGTCAACCTCTTGAGCAAGGGTGTGAATAACTTTGACCCCTCCTGAAGGGTCAAAAGAATTTCACCTGCGTGTTACTACTGTAAAGCCTCGCGTATAAGATGCAGCTTGTATGAGAATCAGATCGGCAGTGTGGCTTATTATGTGAGTTTTCCCACTATGGTACAGTACTAAAATTGGCATCTTCAGATCACCAGTGTGGCTAATAGGATCGGCTTTAACTCGAGTTAGGGTTGTAAACATCTTAGGTTTGATGGTATGCTTGAAAGGGCCCGCGTTTGGTAATTTTTGATCCATAGGGGGGGTAAAATAATTTGACCCTGTAGGCAAGGGGTACACTAGGGATCTTCAGTTAAAAAAGGGAGGGGGGGGGGTCAGTTTCTCAAATGAGTATGTACTTCAGGGGGGGGGGGGGTCACCCTAAAGCGTACATAATGCAACATGGGGGGTGGGGGGGTCTATTTTCTGGAAAAAAATGCGTACATACTTTATGGAAGGCCCCTAGGGGTGGAACGACTCAGGCACTGCTTGTTGGAAAACAGGAGTTTAATTGGGGTCAAAAATTGAGAAACTTTTGGTTATTTCTAGTATAAAAATCGGCCCAAAACGGCGGGTGTGCGCTTATTAAGGGGTGTGCGCTTATTACGTCGAATACGTACGGTATGTGTGTTTTGAAAGAATTTGAATAATTGACTAAATTGTGATCGTCAAACCCGAAATAACTCGTCACTTTTTCACTGACGAATATGGCAGTCATTCTGAAACACACCCCAGGGGGCTGTTGGACAGCAAAATTATAACGATATTGTCAAAAAAGAATTGTAAAATTGAAGATCATAATGCTATCTTTAAAAGCAATCGTTATAAAAGTATTCCCTAGGATAGTGAGAAATACACTTGTAACGATTACCAAAAGGAGATCGTCATCGTAGCATTTCTAAAGGTTAACGAAATCATTGTTTGCTGTGAACCCCCAACCCCCACCCCCCATGGGTGTTGGGAGCGGTGAGCAACTTTATGTACACGAGTGCTCTCCTCTACTTGAAAATTCCTACTCGTCACCATTTTGGACGATTTTTTTCTGACCGATGCAGCAGTAGCTCTAAATGAGACCCCAGTGAGTCTTTGCACAGCTATAATCGTAAAACCTCGCGTATAAGCCTAACTCGCGTATAAGCCGCACCCCGACTTTGGGCCGATCCTATAAGCCGCACCAGCGATCTGAATAGGGTGGCTTTAGTACTGTACTATAGGAGCAAAAACTCGCGTATAAGCCGCACCTGGACTCTGTGACGATCCTATAAGCCGCACCAGCGATCTGATTTGCGTACTAGCCGCGGCTTATACGCGAGGTTTTACGGAAATAACTATTTCTCGATTTAGAAATGCTATGATAACAATCTCCTCTTGGTGATTGTTCCAAGTATATTTCTCACTAAATAACATATGCTATCCTAGGGAATGCTCTGATAACGATTGATTTTAAGATGTAATGATGATCTTCAAATTTGAAATCCTTAGATTTTGCAGATATCGTTATTTTCTATGCAACACCTCACAGTGGTGTTTTCACAGCAATTAACGATATAGTTAGCCTTTGGAAATGCTATGATGACGATCTTCTTTTGATAATCGGGCCAAGTGTATTTCCCACTAAATGGCGTATCTATGCTAGGGTATACTTCAATAATGATTGATTTTAAATATTGCATTATAATATTTAATATCGTTATAATTTTTCTATGCAACACCCCCCAGAGTGTGGGAGCAGGGGGTTGGGAGTGGGAGGACAGGTTGCAGCATTCATGGGTGTACAGGGGCTGAAAGGCTGGCCGCTGCCGCCTGCTGACTGTGATGTTTTGCTAGGGCTGCTTTGTATGTATTGGTATTGGGGGTGATTGGGATAATTGATAGGTGCTTCTGAGGCTGAGAGCTATGGGGGAGGTGTGTGTGTATGTGTGTGTGTGAGTGGTGTGTGTGTGTGTGTGTGTGTGTATAGGGCTGTGGGGTGGGAGTATAGGAATGCTGCCTATACACTGGAAAAGTAAACTTGTCTCCAGACTCTTCCAAGTGACTGTCATAAAATAAACTAGTTCAAAACTTGTCTAAGTGACAAGGATGTGGGTTTTCTAGCTGGAGATAGAAGACCCGCTTGGCATGTGCCAGCCCAAAACCCGACATTTGCCAGCTCCAGATTCTATTTGTGGGATGGTAACCTGATAGGTAAGACAACGTTTGACTCATTTATTTTCTGACAGTCACTTAGACGAGTCTGGAGACAAGTTTACTTTTTCAGTGTACTTTATTGCTATTTGGACTCTTTGCCGAGTGTTGTTTGATTCAGTTGGGGTTCTATTTCATTCAATGGCTTCTCATCCTGGCAAAGTCTTCAAGTCGTTGAGCGTGAAACGTGGGATTGTCATAATAACTCGGCAGGGCTGCATTCATGCATCATGCTGTCACTTTGGTAGTGTATCAGCATGATGCATCAGTTAACCGTCAGGGCTCAATTCATTGACCATGCCAATCAAACACATTGAATTATTCTGACTACCGTAAAACCTCACGTATAAGCTGCAGTCCAGAGTTGGTGTGCGGTTATACAAGGGTTTTTGCTGCTATGGTACAGTACTAAGGGAGTGAGATTTCGCGCGCAGGGGTGAACAATTTTTACGCCCTCCCCCCTCGAGAGCGCGTGGAACGTTTCGCGCCCCCCCTTTTTTTGCTAAAAAAGGGCTTAGATTTTTACCCCCCCTCAAGAGGGGTCAGAATTTTTTACGCCCCCCCCCCTCAGGAGGGGTCGGAAATGTTTACCCCCCCCCCCAAACCCACCACCCCCCTCTTTAAATAATAAATGAACACTCCCTTAAGTCGGCATAATCAGACCCCTGGTGTGGCTTATAGGATCAGCCCAAAGTCAAGGTGCGGCTTGTACGTGACTTAGGCTTATATGCGAGATTTTACAGTATTTCAAAATCGCATATAAACCCCTTGAGACTTCTTACAGGTCATTTAAACATATAATCAATGCTCAACCCAAATATGGAAGTGATTGACCAAGCCATATTGATACTGCGGCCTTCCACAGAATCTCTACATTGAAAATGACAGAGTTCTGTCCTAATGACATGACATTTGTTAAGAATGGTCTATGGACTCCTCACAAGAGTTAGTCATAGGTTGGGGACATACTGTCATATATCAAAATATCAATGTGGGTTATCGTTATAATTTCTATGATAAATTAGGAAATGAATAGCCAACATATCATCCAAATGGAACATTCCAAACTATAGTCATGAACCATTGACTATCTCATCAATAGACCATATTGACACTTGCCTGGTTAGCTCAGTCAATAGGCTGCCTGCCTCTAAATTCGAGGGTGGAGGGTCGGAGGCTCTCCCAGGGAAACGTATTAAGATGTTTTCAAAAAAGAGCCCTGAACCAACACACACCAGGGGGAGTCTCTGAATTTCTAAAGATTCGGAGAACGTCCACCAGGTGGGGTTAGTGAGTTTCTAAAGGTTCTCCACATCTCCACAGGGTCCTGCCACCAGTTTCTCAGCATTAGCCTTAAAGGATTAATTAGAGATATGGCCAAATAAAAAAAATGGTTTGTTTCAGGTTACCCGACCCTACCTAGCAAAACAGGGCCGACCCTAGAAATTTTTATGCAATTTAGAAAAAATATTTATAATTTGGGTCATTTTGGGGCTATTTAAGGGTCGATCTGATAGTTCACGAGTCAAGGCGGTCGCCGGTGAGTCGGCATTGTAGTTCGTGAGTCGATTTCTGGGTACTTTTCAGGCTAAAGTAAAAAAAATTAAAATTAAAAAAAAAATAAAAAAATCAGACCATGTAACCTGAAACACACCTCTTTTTTTTTTTGGCCTATATATATATAGATTTCCAGCTCCGTCCTTGCACACAAAGCAGACATATGTAAGGCCACTCAAAAAAAAAAGTTGTTTCTCATCACCGCGCGCATCATAAAAATCATGATTTGGGGACATTTTTTTTTTTTTTTTTTTTTACATCTTTGATGAAAAATATGCTAAAATTGCCAAAATATTGGCAAATTTGGTATCAAATTAAAGCTTACGCTGTCAGCAATGCAGCCAGCTAGGTTTAACTTGCATTATAACAACCTTTGCTGATCATTTAACCCCAAATTACTAAAATGTGAAAATTGATCCAAATTTCCCTATGTATTTAATCCCTGAGTAAAAAAAAAAAATATATATATAAAAAACGCCCTCGTCATATTTTTCATTGCTTGGTGATGAGAAACAATTTTTTTTTTGAGTGGCCTAAAGAAGAAATGCATATTAATTAATTCCCAGGGACGCTGAACTGAACCCTGGGAATGGACAAATGGTCAGCATTGAAAACAAGACTCCGTCTGATATAATGGTGTGTACAACTGTCTCCAAACAGATCTATGCACTACCAAAACAAAGCCACCACTCTAAGCCTGTGTTTGGAGAACGATTGAAGTGGATCCAGGTGTTTGAGCACTGTAAACAGATAATCTAAATGCTCCTGCCCTTAGTCTGTAGGGGCTCTCCCAGGTTAGGGGGCTTCCATCAAGTATCTACGCACCAATCGTGGGGGGGGGGGGGGTGGTGGGTGGTGGGGTCAGGGCAAATGCATACAAAAGCTTACATGAAAACAGGGGTGGGGCGTGTGTGTGGGGGGGGGGGGGGGGTCTAGAGCCATTTTAGCATACTCTTTATGTACGCATTTTCATGATTTTGGAGGAAAACACTCAACTGACGTTTTAGTAGTTGGATTGTTGAGTTGTCACATTAAAACGGCAATGCAGATGACCTGCACCCGGTCAAAAGCATTATATAACATCCTAAATAATTCTGCTTGATACTTAGCCTTCATGGTGGGTCGGGGGCGGGGTATGCCAGTAATCTTCAGAGAAAGGGCATGCAGGGAGGGGTGGGGGGGGGGGGGTCAGGTCAGAAAATGAGTACGTACCTAGTAAAGGGGGGTGGGGGTCACTCTAATACGTACATAATGCAACATGGGGGGGGGGTATATTTTCTGAAAAAAAAAGCATACATACTTTATGGAAGCCCCCGTAGTCATAGGGGCATGGGTTAGGCATGGCCAAGGCAAAACAACATATGACTAATGCCTTACTCAAAAGGACTAATCCTGATACTCATTGAGATGGAGAAGACTAAAGTCAGTTGGTCAGCACTGACCACCCAGACAGTATTAACTAGGGCCAAATAAAAAAAAAGGTGTGTTTCAGGTTACCCGACCCTACCTAGCAAAATAGGGCCGACCCTAGACATTTTTATGCAATTTTGAAAAAATATTTTTATTTTGGGTCATTTTGGGGCTATTTAAGGGTGGATCTGATAGTTCGTGAGTCGAGGCGGTCGTCGGCCAGTCGGCATTGTAGAAACTACCAGGTTGGCTAAATAAGGAACCAGAAAATGACTAAATAGATTCAGTACTTGTGACTGATTTTTTAGCCTCAGATTATCAGTGTGGTGGATTTCCATGAGTGGGTAGGACTGGTTGAGTATTGCACGAGTGTGGAGCATCAAGTAAACTAACAAGGTATAGCTGAGTGAACTTGCACTACATAAATGAAGACAGCTAAACAATAGCCCACTTTGCTATTTCAGTGGGGAATAAAATGAATTTTAGTCGAGAGGAGAAGCTCCCATATCTTGATATTCCTAATCAATGGAGAAATTATTGAGTCATTCTGGTGAGTCGTGAGTCGATATGTAAATCCCTTGTACACCACTAGTCATGCTAGCACATAACTGATTAAACTTGGCACAATTAGATTCATATCAATTTGGTATTTTCTAAATCCTAGTATCATACAGAGGATCATTAAATCTCGCACAACTTGACGTAATTCATCATTATAGGAATTTCTAAATCCTAAAATGATATAGGTAAATAGGCTAATTTGGCATTGGAGCAGTGTCTCATAACTACTTATTCTGCCAATGCTTCCCAGTGTTATGCTATTAAAAGCACAGTCCTTAAAGAACCCCAGGGTAGGCACCCTTTTCCTTAATTCAATGCAAATGTGCTGTACCTTTAAACTATGGTTAGGGTCCCAGACAGGTAAAATGGACAAATCGACATGGCCCTAGTGACAAGGGACAAGCCCTATTCCTTAGAATTGACAAATGACATAGGCGTTCCTTAAAATCGACAACTGAGATGAGGGCTAGTGACATTTTTTACAGTGTCAGTGACAAGGAACATGACCCTTTATTAAAATCGACAAGGGACATTGGCATTTCTTAAAAATCGACAAGTGACACAGCACCCCCTGCCAAGGGCGGTATGGTTGATTCAGAGTTTTACATAGCTACGTAACGATCTTTGGAGGACCCTTTTCACTTGGCTAGTCACATACATAAATGCAATTAAATTCGTCCTGCACACCTTTAGCATTGGTTGCGGGATTGGTTGTTTCAGGGTTTTGCAGCCCCCCCCCCTGGTGTGAGGCCTGCCCCGGTGGGTGTTGGGTAACGCATTGATCCCTGGGTAGGGGCCGGGTGACTAGTGGCGCCCCCATGTGGTGTGGCAGGGAATGTGTGTTTATATCGACGTGAGCGATAATAGAGATTACTGCTGATTGCCGCAGTGCTGTTAGTCTAACGAAGTGAGCAATTTAGTCACCTTCATCGGTCAGTCTCCGAGGTCTCCCAAGGAGTGGGAGTAGAACGGCAGCAGAAATGGTAGCACTTAACCCATTCTGCTCAACTACTATCAGGCCCGGGGGGGGGGGGGTACTTGATTTGTTTTCTGATAAGAGTGTGCGGCTGAAACAATGATAACCCTCACCCCTGCTAGGGAGCTTTTGCTTTAAAAACCTACCCTTGCTAGGGCGCTTTTGGACGAAAAGTCCTTGTTTTGAACAGGAAAAACATAAAATGTACAATGGATGAGTAATTTCACTGAGAAATTTTACCTGTGTCTGCAACATTTTGGCGAAAAATGGGACACTTTGGTGAAAAACGGGCCGTTTTGGTGAAAAAGTGACCTTTGCTAGGGCGATTTTCTTGAAACTAGACTCTTGCTAGGGACATTTTTTCTCTTGCTAGGGAGATTTTGTTGAGGAAAAAGTACCCCTTGTAAGGCCCCTATTTCCCAAACGACCCCTTACTCACAAAGTTTTGTGAGATTGGGGCCGTTTGTAACTTAGGGACCACCTGAAGCCCCCATCTTGCAAAGGGCCCCTATCTCACAAATCTTTGTCAGATAGGGGCCACTCTCAAATAGCCCCTATCTTGCATATATTTGTAAGATAGGGACACTTTGTAAGATAGGGCAAGGCCAGGCCCCTATGTCACAAAAAGTCCCTATCTCACAAAATCCCTGTCTTGCAAATGATAGCCTAGCACTATATCAAGATCAAAATCATGTATGTGAACTAGAATACAGTAAGCTCTCATGATCAGTTTTTCTTCAGTACATCAGTAAAATGTTTTTTGACATCAAACTTGAAGTAGTACAGTCTATATGAAAACTTTTTCATCATGCAGGACATTCGGTCCTGCAGACATTTTTCCTTGGAGGCCCGGCTCAATTTTTGCTGGCCCGGATATCAGAGTATAATCTTGCTGTTGACATATAAAGCAAGTGTTTGTACTCACAGTGATCATGAATAGGGTTTCCCTATATGTTACAATTACATTAACCATTTTACTAAGTAAATTACAAAATAACATTACAGAAAATATTTAAGCATTCTATTTTATGCTGTAGAAACCTTAATAATGGTCCGATTTACAAGCCGTAAAAAATGGCATGGATCATGGCAAGAATCTATAGAACACAGCCAGCCATTTGGGCCGGCAGTAGCCCTTTTCTGCCGGACCCGCAGACATTTTGCCGGCTATAGCCGGTGTCTGGCAGGTTTTCGTATAGACTGCACCACACACTGCTAACAACAGTGTGGTATGACAGCTATTGTTCCAGATCTGCATGCCATGGACCTGCTAAAACACAGCCACACTAGCGCTGCTGCAGCTGCTACTGCTGTGTGATATTTGCAGGCTGCAGCCTCGGACGCTGGCCTCTGCCTGCGGTCAGCAGCGTAGGATGGCCTAAGGCGTCTACCAAGCATGTCCAGCACAATACGCTTGTTGCAGCATGTCATTAGCTATGCACTGATAAAATCAAAGCATCTAAGGTTGTCAAATATTTGTCTTATGAGAAGACTTTAGAGTGTTCTTAGTGACTGTCATAATGTAGATTAGTTCAAGGTTGTCTATCTGTGGACCCACCAGCTTACCATCCTACAAGACAGCACTAGGCGCATCTGACTGGCAAGGTTAGCCCAGGCGGTGGCCCACTCCAAGTGATAAGTCTAGGGTTGTCAAATTCACAACCCTGGATAACCCTTTAACAGCCCCATACCACTAGAAGTGTGCTTTATACCTTTTGTCAGCATGATGTATAAATGTAGCCCTGGTGAGTCTATCTGCTAAGCCTGCATTCATACATCATGCTGACCCTTTGGAAATTCTAGGGCGGGTGCAGTGCCAAACCTAGAGCTGGCAAACATCGGGTTTTGGGCTGGCAAATGCCAAGTGGATCTTCTATCAGACAACTCCAGCTAGAAGACCTGTATCATTGTCACCTAGAAGAGTCTGCAGACTTGTTTACTTTTTCCAGTGCACAAGTAGCCATCAACAACCTTCATGGTATTGGAAAATGCTGCATATGTATGTGAAAATAATACTGCCTGTAAACAATATGCTCATGGATTGATTCTGGTATTGTTGCACAAGGTGGCGGTCTAGGTGGCTGTTTGTTGTTAGGTAACACCTTACCAAGCAGCAAGATAGTGCAACGCTAGCATTGTGAGTGCATGCCTTGTTCACCGGGTCCTGATGTCATGGTCCCCGATGGCAATTAGATTAACAGCTGCTTAATTATGTCGCGGGAGGCTAAACGCAGGTCTTACGTCAGGCGAGTCGCTGCCCACTGGATTAATGAGGGTGGTTGCCACTAGGAGTGCTGATGACCAGTGCAGTGACGTAACCCGAGCCTGTTCTAACAGGTACACACATCTAGTGTCTGTCGCAGCCACCAGGGGGCCCCAGGCACGCCGCAGGTTGTATTATGTATGGTCCTGCTGGGAGGTATGCCTGTATGCTGCCCTCTGATCAATGTCTGCACTTCCTAGAAATGCCTTAACCCTTTAAGGATGGATGTCGCTAAAAGATGACATTTGTCGTCGTGATGCACCAATGGAGCCCCGCCGAGTAACTCACCGGTGCTGCATTGGTGCACAATGCCCTTGGCAGTGTCTCAACCCCGTAGGGTCGGTATGATGCTTGAATGCAGCACTGGCGAGTTACTCGCCAGGGCTGCATTCATGCATCATACCGACCAAGGGCATGATGCATCAAGGTATCATGCCGTCCTTAAAGGGTTAATTAATCAGCTGGCCTGTAACAGTCCAACGCCAGCATCTCTGGTCAAGTCTCACCAAATCCATACAAGTTGAAAGTCTATGACCGGCTGCAATCTACACTGTAAAAAGTTGGTTGCCATTTCTATAGGTGTACAGTAGATTCTGCAGTAAGTATACAGTTCATTGTAGGTAAACAGCAGAATCTACTGTAAATGTACAGTAAATTCTGCTGTAAATCCATTCTATAATAGATTCTACTGTAAACCTACAGTAGATTCTACTGTGTACCTACACTAACTATTTACAGTGTATAGCTGGCTGCAATCTAGGACCAGCTGCAATCTATGACTGGCTGCAATCTATGACCAGCTGCAAGCTATGACTGGCTGCAATCTATGACCAGCTGCAATTTATGACTGGCTGCAATCTATGACCAGCTGCAATCTATGACTGGCTGCAATCTATGACCAGCTGCAATTTTTGACTGGCTGCAATCTATGACCAACAAGCTACCTGGGTGTCTATATATCATAAAATGATAAAAATAAAATTAATACCATAAAGTCTTGAAACATCCATTAGTTTCTAGTCCTTTCTATGTACATGTGCCCGAAATTGCCGTTTTCTTTCATGCCAGTCAGAGATTGCACCAGTCAGAGATTGCACCTTGTTATAACATTTCAACTTGTATCGATTTGGTGAGACACAGCCCTCTGTGCTGGTAGCAGTGGCAACGGAAGGGGAAAAGGTAACTAAGGGAGTAGTCATATTTAACAGCGGAGGGGATCGGTGGATTTTTTGCTCCAGATTTCATCCCCCCATTCATAAAGGCACTGCAAATTGTTTTCCCCACATCATGAAAAGTTGGTTGCCATTATTATAGGTGTATACTAGATTTTACTCTAGGCTGGTATAGTTTATTGTAGGTAAACAGTAGAATCTACTGGGAATCGACAGTAGATTCCACTGTAAATCCATTCTACAGTAGATTCTACTGTAGATCTATAGTATATTCTACTGTGTACCTACACTAACTATTTACAGTGGACTGCTTTTAAGCTATTGCAACATGCTGGCTTTTTTGCTGAATCCCCTCACCCTCAAATATAAAAAGAAAATAGAGAAATGAAGTTATGACTGACTGGCTGACTAGTACTTACCTCAGGGTTGGGCAGGGTGGGGTAGGGCAGGGCAGGGTAGGGCAGGGCAGAGTAGGGCAGGGTAGGGTGGGGTAGGGTAGGGTAGGGCAGGGCAGGGTAGGGCGGGGCAGGGTAGGGTAGGGCAGGGTAGGGCAGGGCAGGGTAGGGCAGGGCAGGGTAGGGCAGGGTAGGGCAGGGCAGGGTAGGGTAGGATAGGGTAAGGTAGGGTAGGGCAGGGTAGGGTAGGGCAGGGCAGGGTAGGGCAGGGCAGGGTAGGGCAGGGTAGGGTAGGGCAGGGTAGGGTAGGGCGGGGCAGGGTAGGGTAGGATAGGGTAAGGTAGGGTAGGGCAGGGTAGGGTAGGATAGGGTAAGGTAGGGTAGGGCAGGGTAGGATAGGGTAATGTAGGGTAGGGCAGGGCAGGGTAGGGCAGGGTAGGGTAGGGCAGGGTAGGGCAGGGCAGGGTAGGGTAGGGTAGGGTAGGGTAGGTCAGGGTAGGTCAGGGTAGGGCAGGGTAGGGCAGGGTAGGGCAGGGTAGGGCAGGGTAGGGCAGGGTAGGGCAGGGTAGGGCAGGGTAGGACAGGGTAGGGCAGGGTAGGGCAGGGTAGGGCAGGGTAGGGCAGGGTAGGGCAGGGTAGGGTAGGGCAGGGTAGGGTAGGTCAGGGTAGGGTAGGGCAGGGCAGGGTAGGGTAGGGTAGGGTACGGTAGGGCAGGGTAGGGCAGGGTAGGGCAGGGTAGGGCAGGGTAGGGCAGGGTAGGGCAGGGTAGGACAGGGTAGGGCAGGGTAGGGCAGGGTAGGGCAGGGTAGGGCAGGGTAGGGCAGGGTAGGGCAGGGTAGGGCAGGGCAGGGTAGGGTAGGGTCCCAGCTAACAAAGAAACATTATTTTAAGTAAAAAAACACGTTCTAAAACTGTATATAATGTTATACCATAGTGAGAAGCCTTAGAGAAACGCTATATAACATTAAATAACGTTACAAAATGTTGTATAATGTTTTTGTTTACTGGGGTAGGGTAGGGCAGGGCAGGGTAGGGTAGGACAGGTCAGGACAGGACAGGACAGGGCAGGACAGGGTAGGTAGGGTAGGGTAGGGGAGGGGAGAGTCGGGTAGGGTAGGGTCGGGTAGGGTAGGGTAGGGCAGGGCAGGGTAGTGCATTGTAGGGCAGTGCAGGGCAGGGTAGGGTAGGGCAGGGCAGGGTAGGGCAGGGCAGGGTAGGTAGGGTAGGGTAGGGAACGGTAGGGTAAGGTAGGGTAGGGTAGGGTAGGGTACGGCAGGGTGGGACAGGGCAGGGTAGGTAGGGTAGGGTAGGGTAGGGTAAAGTAGAGTATACTGTTGGTTCACAGATAGAAGGAGATTGTTTTGGAGAGCTACACTATTGCTGGGTTATAACTGTGCTTTGTTGGCCTTTGTTTGAGAGCTGTACTGCAACATATAAGGTATGGTCAGGGTTGGAGAGCTATGATATATATATATATTCATTTAGAACATAGCCCTGTGTATAAGCCTAACTCGCGTATAAGCCCCACTCCTGACTTTGGCAGATCATATAAGCCGCAGAGGGTGTCTGTTAATTTGGTACTGCACTATACTTAAACAACTCTTGTATTTATAAGTTTCACCCTATATGGGCATGTTTAGTATCAAGGAATGATCAGTCTGACTCACGTACAAGCCATGGCTTATACATGAGGCCTTACAGTAGTCAGAATTGGAGACACCATGTAGCAAAACTGAAAATTCTTAACATTAGACCACTCAAAAAAAAAGTGGTTTCTCATCACCAAGGTCTGAAAAATGTGACGAGGGAGGCTTTTTTTTTTTTTTCTTTTTTTTACTCGCGGGCTTAAATATATGGGATGATATATGCATTTCATGACCAAAATTCACATTTTAGTAGTCAAGGATTTATGGATGTTTAAAAGTAAGGGAAATGTAATTTATTTCTATCCAACTGCATCACTGGCAGTATTAGCTATAATTCAATACCAAATAACCCAATATTTTTCCATTTTTATCATATTTTTCATCAAAAATTAGCAAAAAAAAAAAAAGTTTTCCTCAAAAGCTGATTTTTATGATGCGCGCGGTGATGAGAAACCATTTCATTTTTTGAGTGGCCTTAAGATGCTTAATAGCCCGCTGTTCATGCACATTTACCAGCAGATTGATATATGAGATACACTAAGATTTATTAAACACCTGTTCAGGAATAATGACCAATCATATCTAATATGATTGATAGCAAGCGGCTTATAGGATCGGCCCAGGGTCAGGGTGTGGCTTATACGGGAGTTTTTGCCACTATAGTACAGTACTAAAATTACCATATTCAGATTGGCACTGCGGCTTATAGGATCGGCCCAAAGTCTGGGTGTGACTTGTACGTGAGTTAGGCTTGTACACAAGCTTTTACAGTATACATGATATATGATGAATGAAGCTTGCAGAGCTATTATCCATGATATGAGTCAGGATTGGAGAGCTATTCCATGTAGTATGGGTAAGGATGGGAGGGCTATCATCATTTACATATAATATGGGTTAGGATTGGTGAAAGGTATACTACATAATATGAGTCAGGATAGGTATTATACATGATATACTATCGGTGAGGCTTGTAGAGCTATTATACATGATATATGGTGAATGGTCAATCCCTAATTTAGGTCAGGATTGGAGAGCTATTATCCATAATATGGGGCAGGATTGGAGAGCTATTATCCATAATTATGGGGCAGGATTGGAGAGCTATTATCAATAATTATGGGGCAGGATTGGAGAGCTATTTTGTGTGATATGGGGCAGGACTGGAGGGCTATTATATAAAAGTAATATGGGTTAGCATTCGGGGGAAAATATACTACATAATATAGTTCAGGACAGGTATTATACATGATATATGTTGAACGAAGCTTGCTATCAATCCCTAATTTGGGTCAGGATTGGAGAGCTATCATTCATGATATGAGTCAGGATTGGAGAGCTATTCCATGTAATATGGGTAAGGACTACCCAGTGGGCAAAAAATTCAGTGCAACATTGAATCAATGTTGAATCGACATTGAATCAACATTGACAACCATCTATCAATGTTGATTCAATGTTATGTGCCGACTGGGTAGAGGACTATTATGAATAATATGAGTTAGAATTGGGGAAAAAAATACTACACAATATGGGTCAGCATCGGAGAGCTTTTCCATATAATATGGGTAAGGATTGTAGAGCACGCGATTATAAATAATATGGGTTAGGACCGGAAAAATTACTACATAATAGGGGTCATGATTGGAGAGCTATTCCATATGATATGGGCTAGGATTGGAAAAAAAAAGCTCCATTATATGGTTCAGGATTGGAGAGATGGTGGTGAGAGTGAAGAGTTCCACTACATGACATGGGGAGGGACTGGGAGTATGACTACATATTAGCTGATGGGAGACAAGGACTGGCAGCTGCTGCAGGAGCTGTGTGCAGGCTGGTGAGCAGCAGATGGTGGAGGCAGGAGGCAGCAGATGGAGACTGCAGCAGATGGAGACTGCAGCAGATGGAGACTGCAGCAGATGGAGACTGCAGCAGATGGAGACAGACTGCTGCAGCAGCTGGTGTTGGGGCTGTCTGTGAGGCACTCACCAGCACAGGGAGGCCACTACACACGGGGGGCAAAGGTAGCTGCATCTGGAACAGCTGGTACTGGTAAGGTGGGGGGGGGGGAGGGGGAGGGGGGAGAGGGGGAGGGATGGGAGGGAGGGAGGGAGGGAGGGGAGGGGAGGGAGGGAGGGAGGGAGGGAGGGGGGAGGGGGGAGGGAGGGAGGGAGGGAGGGGGAGGGAGGGGAGGGAGGGAGGGAGGGGGGAGGGAGGGAGGGAGGGAGGGGAGGGGGAAGGGGGAGGTGGGGAGGGGGAGGGGAGGGGGGAGGGAGAGGAAGGGAGGGAGGGGGAGGGGGAGGGGGGAGGGAGGGGAGGGAGGGAAGGGAGGGAGGGAGGGGAGGGAAGGGAGGGGAGGAGGGGAGGGAGGGGAGGGAAGGGAGGGAAGGGAGGGAGGGAGGGAGGGGAGGGGGGAGGGGGGAGGGAGGGGAGGGAGGGAGGGAGGGAGGGGGGAGGGAGGGGAGGGAGGGAGGGGAGGGAGGGGAGGGGGGAGGGGAGGGGGAGAAAGGGAGGGAGGGGAGGGGGGAGGGAAGGGAGGGAGGGAGGGAGGGAGGGAGGGGAGGGAGGGGAGGGAGGGAGGGGAGGGGGAGGGGGGAGGGAGGAAGAGCAAGGGAGGGGAGGAAGGAAGCAGCAGAGAATGGCTAAGACAGGCAGAGCATGGCAGGGCAAGGTAGAGCATGGTGGGGCAGGGTAGGACAGGGTAGGGCAGAGGAAGGGTAGGGGTAGGGCAGGGGTAAGCCAGGGGTAGGGCAGGGTAGGGTAGGGTAGGGTAGGGTAGGGCAGGGCAGGGTAGGGCAGGGTAGGGTAGGGTAGGACAAGAGTAGGACAGGTGTGAGGCAGGAGTAGGGCAGGGTAGGGCAGGGTAGGGTAGGGCAGGTCAGGGTAGGGCAGGGTAGGGCAGGGGAAGGGCAGGGCAGGGTAGGGCAGGGTAGGGCAGGGTAGGGGTAGGGTAGGGGCAGGAGTAGGGCAGGGATAGGGCAGGGCAGGGTAGGACAGGGTAGGGCAGAGGAAGGGTAGGGGTAGGGCAGGGGTAAGCCAGGGGTAGGGCAGGGTAGGGTAGGGTAGGGTAGGGTAGGGTAGGGTAGGGCAGGGCAGGGCAGGGCAGGGTAGGGCAGGGCAGGGTAGGGCAGGGTAGGGTAGGGTAGGGTAGGACAAGAGTAGGACAGGTGTAGGGCAGGGTATGGCAGGGGTATGACAGGGTAGGACAGGGCAGGAGTAGGGCAGGGTAGGGTAGGGTAGGGTAGGGAAGGGCAGGGTAGGGTAGGGCAGGGCAGGGCAGGGCAGGGCAGGGCAGGGCAAGGTAGGGCAGGGTAGGGCAGGGTAGGGTAGGGTAGGGCAGGGTAGGGTAGGGCGATCAGGGCAGGGCAGGGCAGGGAAGGGCAGGGTAGGGTAGGGCAGGGCAGGGCAGGGCAGGGCAGGGCAAGGTAAGCCAGGGGTAGGGCAGAGTAGGGCAGGGTAGGGTAGGGTAGGGTAGGGTTGGGTAGGGTAGGGTAGGGCAGGGTAGGGTAGGGTAGGGTAGGGTAGGGTAGGGTAGGGTAGGGTAGGGTAGGGTAGGGTAGGGCAGGGCAGGGCAGGGTAGGGGTAGGGCAGAGGAAGGGTAGGGGTAGGGCAGGGTAGGGTAGGGTTGGGTAGGGTAGGGCAGGGCAGGGCAGGGTAGGGCAGGGCAGGGCAGGGTAGGGTAGGGCAGGGTAAGGCAAGGTAGGGCAGGGTAGGGTAGGACAGGGTAGGACAGGAGTAGGGCAGGGTAGGGCAGGGTAGGGCAGGGTAGGACAGGGCAGGGCAGGGTAGGGCAGGGCAGGGCAGGGTAGGGCAGGGTAGGGCAGGGGTAGGGCAGAGTAGGGTAGGGCAGGGTAGGGTAGGGCAGGGTAGGGTAGGGCAGGGGTAGGGCAGGGGTAGGGCAGGGTAGGGTAGGGCAGGGTAGGGTAGGGCAGGGGTAGGGCAGGGTAGGGTAGGGCAGGGTACGGTAGGGCAAGGTAGGGCAGGGTAGGACAGGGTAGGGCGGAGGAAGGGCGGAGGAAGGGTAGGGGTAGGGCAGGGGTAAGCCAGGGGTAGGGCAGGGCAGGGTAGGGTAGGGCAGGGTAGGGTAGGGCAGGGTAGGGGTAGGGCAGAGGAAGGGTAGGGGTTGGGCAGGGGTAGGATAGGGTAGGGCAGAGGAAGGGTAGGGGTAGGGCAGAGGAAGGGTAGGGGTAAGCCAGGGGTAGGGCAGGGTAGGGTAGGGTAGGGTAGGGTAGGGCAGGGTATGGGAGGGGTATGACAGGGCAGGAGTAGGGCAGGGATAGGGCAGGGCAGGGTAGGGCAGGGCAGGGCAGGGTAGGGTAGGGCAGGGTAGGGGTAGGGTAGGGGCAGGAGTAGGGCAGGGATAGGGCAGGGCAGGGTAGGGCAGGGTAGGGTAGGGCAGGGCAGGGCAGGGCAGGGTAGGGTAGGGCAGGGTAGGGTAGGGTAGGGGCAGGAGTAGGGGCAGGAGTAGGGTAGGGTAGGACAAGAGTAGGACAGGTGTAGGGCAGGGTATGGCAGGGGTATGACAGGGTAGGACAGGGCAGGAGTAGGGCAGGGTAGGGTAGGGCAGGTCAGGGTAGGGCAGGGCAGGGTAGGGTATGGCAGGGTATGGCAGGGTAGGGCAGGGTATGGCAGGGTAGGGCAGGACAGGGTAGGGTAGGGTAGGACAGGGCAGGAGTAGGGCAGGGTAGGGTAGGGGTAGAGCAGGGTAGGGTAGGGTAGGGTAGGAGTAGAGCAGGGTAGGTCTCGTTCAAGCAGCTCCCAAAGAAACAAAAAACGTTATACATCGTTATATAACGTTTGTCTATGGCTCCTTAGTGTGGCAAAACGTTATATAACGCTAAAAACGTTATTTTGACGTAAAATAACGTATTTTTGTTAGCTGGGAAGCTTGCATTGTTCAGTCTAGCATTACCACATGGTAGAGTCAACATTTCTGGAATCTCTCACAAGGGGAGTCCAAAGGTGCCTGACTGGAGAGAATGTTGACATGGAGGCAGGGGCTGTGGAGTCAGGCTGACTCGCACCCTTTTCTCTGTGATCAGTTATCATCAGTTTCCGAGTAGTGTAATCAAGATTCTGGTAATGCGAGCACGGGCACCCCTTTTTGGGTAGCGATAGGCATAGGGACTTAATTAAGTTCTAAATGATATGCTCTGAGTTTGTATCACTTCACTTCGTCCTGCTAAACCCTTTAAGGATAGCATGATGCCTTAATGCATCATGCCATTGGTCGCCATGGTGCATGAATGCAGCCCTGGCGAGTAACTCACCAGGGCTGCATTCAAGCATCTTGCCGACCTTATTAGGTTGTGACACTCCCGACGGGTCACCTTAATACACCAATGCAGCCTCGGTGCGGTACTCCCTGGGGCTGCATTGGTGCATTTTGAAGACAAATGTCATCTTTTAGTGACATGGGTCCTTATATATATATTTTTTTTTTAAATTGTTTATTCATAACATCAGTGTTGATTTTCAGTTACAAATTTCGTTATGTGGCGTACAGTCGATCATATCTGCTTCAGAATTATCACTCAGTGAAACCTTAGGCATCCATAATGCTAAGTACAACTTTGTACAGATTATATACACATGATATCATTACAGTATGGTTATCACAGTTGAAGTACTGAAAAGAAAGTGAAATGTTGTACATTAATTTGAATATTTACATAGCTGTAGCAGTACAGTATGGGTTATGACCATTGCTATCCATATCTCTTGTAGCCTATATTTAATTATGTGTTGGCTATTGCCTCGTATTGTTTGCATACAACATGTCTAATGTCACAGCATTTTCCAACCCTTAAAAAAGCATAATCACCGAGCATGTCCCAATCATATTTCTCTTCAAGTCTACTATGTGGTGAAGTGTGGTTGGTGATATTGCCCCTTTAACATGACAGCATGGAATGACAGCAAATAATGATGAATGTTGTCAATGCAGTGGCCAGTAATATAATTGCTCACCAATGCAAAACTAGCTTTTCAGAATCCCTCCACACATTGTCCCAATCGGCCTGGCCAGACCAGCAAATGTAGTTGAGCAGAATCTACTTTACACGGTACAAAGTTGGTTGCCATTTTTGAAGGTGTACAGTAGATTCTACTCTAGGTGTGCAGTTTATTGTAGGTAAACAGTAGAGGCTACTGTAAATCTACAGTAGATTCTACTGTAAATCCATACTACAGTCGATTCTACTGTAGATCTAAAGTAGACTCTACTGCGTGCCTGCACAAACTATTTAAGGTGTAGTTTTACAGTACATATACTACAGTATTAGTGTGCATGGGCAGTATAATCTACTGTAGTTTTACAGTACATTTACTGCGGTATAAGTGTACATGGGAAGTAAAATCTACTGTAGTTGTACAGTACATATACTGCGGTATAAGTGTACATGGGCAGTAGAATCTACTGTAGTTTTACAGTACATATACTAAGGTATTAATGTACATGGGCAGTAGAATCTACTGTAGTTTTACAGTACATATACTAAGGTATTAGTGTACATGGGCAGTAGAATCTACTGTAGTTTTACAGTACATATACTACGGTATTAGTGCACATGGGCAGTAGAATCTACTGTAGTTTTACAGTATACACTACGGTATTAGTTTACATGGGCAGTAGAATCTACTGTAGTTTTACAGTACATATACTAAGGTATTAGTGCACATGGGCAGTAGAATCTACTGTAGTTTTACAGTACATATACTAAGGTATTAGTGCACATGGGCAGTAGAATCTACTGTAGTTTTACAATATACAGGGTAGGCTGATACAATATTGGACCATGGCTCCTTGCTGTCTGTCTGTCTGTCTGTCTGTCTGTCTGTCTGTCTTTCTGTCTGTCTGGCCGGCTGGCTGTCTGGCTGGCTGGCTGTCTGTCGGTCTGTCGTTCTGTCTGTCTGGCCGGCTGTCTGGCTGGCTGTCTGTCGGTCTGTCGTTCTGTCTGTCTGGCTGGCTGGCTGGCTGGCTGTCTGTCGGTCTGTCGTTCTGTCTGTCTGGCTGGATGGCTGTCTGGCTGGCTGGCTGGATGGCTGTCTGGCCGGCTGTCTGGCTGGCTGGCTGGCTGGCTGGCTGGCTGGCTGGCTGGCTGGCTGGCTGTCTGGCTGGCTGTCTGGCTGGCTGGCTGGCTGGCTGGCTGTCTGGCTGGCTGGCTGGATGGCTGGCTGGCTGGCTGTCTGTCTGGCTGGCTGGCTGGCTGTCTGGCTGTCTGGCTGGCTGGCTGGCTGGCTGGCTGGCTGGCTGGCTGTCTGGCTGGCTGGCTGGCTGTCTGGCTGGCTGGATGGCTGGCTGGCTGGATGGCTGGCTGGCTGGCTGTCTGGCTGGCTGGCCGGCTGTCTGGCCGGCTGTCTGGCCGGCTGTCTGGCTGGCTGGCTGGCTGGATGGCTGGATGGCTGGATGGCTGGATGGCCGGATGGCTGGATGGCTGGATGGCTGGATGGCTGGATGGCTGGCTGGCTGGATGGCTGGATGGCTGGCCGGCTGTCTGGCCGGCTGTCTGGCCGGCTGTCTGGCTGGCTGTCTGGCCGGCTGTCTGGCTGGCTGGCTGGCTGGATGGCTGGATGGCTGGATGGCTGGATGGCTGGATGGCTGGCTGGCTGGCTGGCTGGCTGGCTGTCTGTCTGGCTGGCTGGCTGGCTGGCTGGATGGCTGGCTGGCTGGCTGGCTGGCTGGCTGGCTGGATGGCTGGATGGATGGCTGGATGGCTGGATGGCTGGATGGCTGGATGGCCGGATGGCTGGATGGCTGGATGGCTGGATGGCTGGATGGCTGGCTGGCTGGATGGCTGGATGGCTGGCCGGCTGTCTGGCCGGCTGTCTGGCCGGCTGTCTGGCTGGCTGGCTGGCTGGATGGCTGGATGGCTGGATGGCTGGATGGCTGGCTGGCTGGCTGGCTGGCTGGATGGCTGGATGGCTGGCTGGCTGGCTGGCTGGCTGGCTGGCTGGATGGCTGGATGGATGGCTGGATGGCTGGCTGGATGGCTGGCTGTCTGTCGGTCTGTCGTTCTGTCTGTCTGGCCGGCTGGCTGGCTGGCTGGCTGGCTGGCTGGCTGGCTGGCTGGCTGGCTGGCTGGCTGGCTGGATGGCTGGATGGATGGCTGGATGGCTGGCTGTCTGTCGGTCTGTCGTTCTGTCTGTCTGGCCGGCTGGCTGGCTGGCTGGCTGGCTGGCTGGCTGGCTGGATGGCTGGATGGATGGCTGGATGGCTGGCTGTCTGTTGGTCTGTCGTTCTGTCTGTCTGGCCGGCTGGCTGGCTGGCTGGCTGGCTGGCCGGCTGGCTGGCTGTAGGTAGATGCAGCTAAATAGTGCTGTAGGTGCAGGACTGTCATGCATGTTCGTAGATCTAGTCTGTAGACAGGACTGTATAAGGCTCAGTCTCATGAGTTTGTAACAGTTGAAACGTCTTTGACCGGGTGTCGTCTTTGACCGGTGTTAATAGCCAATTTTAACCAAGGCATTAGTTTTGCCTTAGTCATTTCTAAATCTAAGTTCGTCATTTCGACTAATGAAGCATGAAACCCCCATGACGAACCCGGGATAGCCAGTACTGTCTAACCTCTTAAACACATGGATTTTCAGTGTAGAAAGTGGGGTTCAGAAGGAGAGTTTAGGACATGTGAGACATATGCAGAGCGCCTCAGACAGGCTCTAGGATAGGACCCCAGACGGGTAAATTCGACATGGCGACAAGACCCTGTTCAACCCTTACGAACATGGGACAAGGGCATGCTGGGGGTTGGTGACAAGGGACAAAAATACTTCTTTAAATTGACAAAGGACAAGACCCATTTCTTAGGATCGACAAGGGACACAGCTACCCTTCCGTCTAGGGCCTTGAGGCCGAGCCTTCAGTGTAGAAGGCTTTATACTGAGTGATTCAGGCTGAGGATTTAGAGCTACACGCTTCAGACTGGGTCAGTGGTTTAGGCTTAGGCCAAGAAAAAAAGAAGGTTTGTTTCAAGTCACCCGACCGACCCTATCAAAAGAGGGCCAACCCTACATTTTTTTATGCAATTTTGAAGAAATTTTCATGTTTTTACCCTTTTTTGGTTAATTTTGGGGGGTTCAAAAATGTTGGGTAGTACATTCATGTTAAAAAAAAAATTCAAAAAAAAAAAAATCCGACATACCGACCCTACATTTTCCTCTAATGTTACCTGAAACAAACCTCTTTTTTTTGGCCCTAGGCTGAACGAGGGGTCTGCAGCCTTAGATAAAGACGTTAGACTAAAGGCCCTGTTTCAGATTTTTATACTTGTGATTTTGGCTCGAGGTGTTGGCCTGGGGATGGTACAATGAGGGCCTCAGGCTTTCGGCCGAAATCTTAATACTGCAAGGTATAGAGTAGGTGCGTTTAGTAGGCATCAAATCTATTGGTTTGGAACAGGCTTCAGTAAAATTTAACTTAATTGTTACTGGCAGAACCTAGGGTCTAATGCAGGGGACCGGCATCTATAAGCAGACAATACATTCCTGATACCGAACACACCAACTGAGCACTGCTACTTCAGACAAAGGGTTCAGGGCTTTGTGCTGAGGGCCTTGTGCTGAGGGCTTTGTGCTGAGGGCTTTATGCTGAGGGCTTTGTGCTGAGGGCTTTGTGCTGAGGGCTTTGTGCTGAGGGCTTTATGCTGAGGGCTTTGTGCTGAGGGCTTTATGCTGAGGGCTTTGTGCTGAGGGCTTTGTGCTGAGGGCTTTGTGCTGAGGGCTTTATGCTGAGACATTTAGGCTTGAGACTAAGGGCGTTGCACTGAAGGTTTCTACCTGCATAAGGGCCTTTACCTAGACTGCATGAGTCAGTAAGGCTAGGTAGAGGCAGCAGCTGCAGCAGCAGCTGTGTCAGGGCATGCCGAGGGCGTTGTACTAAGGGCTTCTGTCCTCATGTCATTGACCCTCAGCAGGGACAGCAGCAGCAGTCTTTGTCTCATGTAACAATTGAAACGTCTTTGACCGGGTGTAGTCGTTGACCGGGTGTAGTCTTTGACCAGGTGTAGTCGTTGACTGGGTGTAGTCTTTGACCAGGTGTAGTCTTTGACCAGGCAGCTTTAAAATGGATTTTTAAAATTCTTGATTTCTTTTTATTTTTGATATTTAATGTATCTCTATAATGTAAAATAGTTTGTGCAGCTGTTTAAACTCAAAGTTATATCTAAAGTGACGTCTTGGACCGGGCAGAGGGAAATAATAATATTATGCTCTCCTATCCATAGTATATATGCTCATCATATGAATATAACAAAATTGACTTTTGTTTGCTATAAACGTATCAACATATATTTCCCCGATTTTCTCACTACATAGGCCTCATTTCTGCTATTATTATGCTGCCTGGTTGACGAATACACCCAGTCAAAGACTACACCCGGTCAAAGACGTTTCAATTGTTACAATCTTATGAGACACAGCCATCAGCAGAAACAGAAAGCCGAGGGCTTCAAGTTAAGACCACTCAAAAAAAAAAAAGTTTTCTCTTCACCGCATGCATAGTAGAAATCCGGTTTTGAGGGAAACGTTTCTTTTTGTTTTGCTAATTCTTCTAATGAAAAACTTGATAAAACCGGACAAATACAGGCATATCTGGTATCAAATTGAAGCTAGTACTGTCAGTCCTTGGTGACGACAAACCACTTGTTTTTTTGAGTGGCCCATGATAAAGTTGTTTCAGGCTGAAGGGCAGCAACTGCTGTTATATCATTCACCCCGAGCCGAGACATCAGCAACATCAGTGATAGGCTGAGGGCTTTAAATCTGCCAAGGTGCTTAGGGCTTCAGGCTGAGGGCTTTGAATCAGCCAAGGAATAATTAATTGCTGAGGGCGTTAGGCTGAGGGCTTTAGGCTGAGGGCTTTAGGCTGAGGCCTGGGGGCTGAGGATGGAGGGCTCTAGGCTTTAGGCTTTCTGCTGAGGGCTTCAAATCGGCCAAGGTATAAGTGATTCAGGTTAAGGGTGTTGTGCTAAGGGCTTTAGGATGGGGGCAGCCACTGAACTTATTCAACCCACAGGACGTTGTGCTGAGGGCTTTAGGCTTTAGGCTAAAGGCGGTGGACTGGGGGCTTTAGGTTTTAGGCTGAGGGTGGAGGGCTGAAGGCTGAAAACTGGGGGCTGGGGGCTGGGGGCTGGGGCTTGGGGCTGGGGGCTGGGGGGTGTGGCTGGGGGCTGGGGGCTGTGGGCTGGGGGCTGTGGGCTGTGGGCTGGGGGCTGGGGGGTGGGGCTGGGGGCTGGGGGCTGGGGGCTGGGGGCTGAGGAAGCATGAGGCTTCAGGCCTCAGGATTCAGGTTGAGGTGGTTGTGTTAAGGGCTTTAGGCTTCAGACTTTAGGCTTTAGGTGTCAGGCCTTAGGCCTCAGGCTTGAGGCTTTTAGCTTGAGGCTTCATGCTTTTAGCTTAAGGCTTGATGCTTTTAGCTTAAGGCTTTAGGCTTCATGCTTTAGGCCTGAGGCTTGAGGCTTGAGGCTTTAGGTTGAGGGCAGCAACTGACTAAGGTCGAGGGCTTTGGGCTTCATGCTTCAGGGCTTCATGCTTCAGGGCTTCATGCTTCATGCATAAGGCTACATGTTTTAGGCTTGACGCTTTAGGCTTGAGGCTGAGGGCATTAGGCTGAGGGCAGCCACTACTGTCATATCCCCTACCCCCAGCAGAGACAGCAGCAGCAGCAGCAGAGGCTGACGAGACCATTGTGCACGGGTCGGCCGCCAAGGGGCGCTCTGCTCACTGCCTCCGCCGTCGACGTTCTCACAACCCGGATTCTGGTTGCCTAGCAACAACTGGAAAGTAGTGCATACCACGGGGGGTTGTAGCTAGCTGCTGCTGCTGCTGTAAGTGACTATGGCTGGTAGTGCCTGAGCTGGTGCACACTGCTGCTGCTGCTGCTGCTAGTGATGGCACTTCCTCAAACCAGCAGATGGACGTAGGCCTGCATGGCAGCTGTCGGTCTGCGTGGCAGCTGTCTGCCTGTGTATCAGCTGTCGGTCTGCGTGGCAGCTGTCGGCCTGCATGGCAGCTGTCGGCCTGCATGGCAGCTGTCGGCCTGTGTATCAGCTGTCGGCCTGCGTGGCAGCTGTCGGCCTGCATGGCAGCTGTCGGCCTGTGTATCAGCTGTCGGCCTGCATGGCAGCTGTCGGCCTGCATGGCAGCTGTCGGCCTGCATGGCAGCTGTCGGCCTGTGTATCAGCTGATCGCCTGCATGGCAGCTGTCTGCCTTGACTCTCGGCCTCGATCCCCATGCGTTGGGAGACTTGAGTCAGTTGATGGTAGGTGGCTGGGATGGATGGGTAGGTGGGTGGAGTGTGCCAAGATGTACGTTACATGGTCTACATGGCTAGCTACAGGCAGCTGGCGGGAAGCATGGAAACTGAGTCCCTATGTGTGTGTCTACCTGACCCCCTATCAGACCACAGGGGTAGGCAGACAGGTTGGCAATGTGGACAGGGTACACTGATATTCTTTGGCAACCTATACGGCCAATCTCTGTCACTGTAGTGCCTCCCTATGACCAAGTGCTATTCAAAGATGACTGAGGCATAACAACATATGACCAATGCCTTAATGCCTCACTCAGTAGGACGGAACTGAGTTGGTCAGTACTGACCAACCTGACAATATTAACTAACCTAGGTTGGTCGTATGAGTAGCCAGAAAATATCAGTGTAGGGTTTCAAAGTAGGTACAATTAAGTCTGGGACCTACTTTATCAGACATCACTGGATAGTATCCGTTAAAGACATCCCAATAACAAAAAACGTTACATGTTACAGAACGTTTCTCTATGGATCCCTATTAAGGCTTAACGTTTTAGATTTTTATTATTGGCTCAGTCTCATGAGTTTGTAACAGTTGAAACGTCTTTGACCGGGTGTCGTCTTTGACTGGTGTCGTTTTTGACCGGTGTAGTCTTTGAAAAAAGTAGTATATAGTAAAGAAATTTAAGCTTCAACTTCTTCATGTAATAAACAGTCTATGGTTGTTTTACCCAATTAAAAAAAATAAATTTAATGCACATATTAAGGGTCCCTTTTGGGCTTTTTTTCTTCAGCCGGTCAAAGACGTCACTTGGTATTTTACTTAAACTTTAAACAGCTTATTATTATTATTGCATAATACTTTAAACAGCTGCACTGTCCAAAGTATTATGCAATAAGAAGTGCCACCAAGTACATTACATCATATACATATATAATATTTTTTAAAAATGGAAAAAAGAACTTTTCTATATACCCGGTCAAAGACGACGCCGGTCAAAGATGACGCCGGTCAAAGATGACGCCGGTCAAAGACGTTTCAACTGTTACAAACTCATGAGACTGAGCCTATTGCGTTCAGCATTAGGAAATTTCAGGTCTTGTGGAAAATCAGATTAGGCTGTGTCTCACCAGATCGGGCCAATGTTAGTGACTATGGGTGCCATCTTTGACCAGGTGCCATCTTTGCCCGCCTGACATAAAGTGGTTTATTTAGGGAAGGTGATAATATAAATGGAGATATAACCACCACCATTTTCTTTATTCTATCCTTACATATCAAAGAAGACATTTAAAAAAAAAAAAGAATTTTTGTAACGGTGGCCAGTCAACGATGGCACCCAGTCCAAGACGTTCACATTGGCCTGACTTGGTGAGACACAGCCATGAAGGACTTTCCTTGTGTAACAGTCTCAAGCCTCGTGCGGCGCTGCATAGCCTGTTACTTTAACCTTTGCAGAAAGACCAATAGTTGACCTAGATTCTGGAGACATGCTTGTAACATGGCACCGGCTCAATAGGCAACCTTTCTTCATGAAGGTCAGTTAAGGTGAGCTGGTATGTACACAAACATGTGTGGAGGCATTATATTCACCACAAGTATAGGTCGAGTTACATATACAGGTCTGATACTTCATAGTGTGGGCAAACAAAGGCAACACATGCTTAGGTAACCTCACCATGATAGCCACACACCAGGGTCTACAAATCTGGAATGAACTACCTATTGAGACACAAAGGTCTGAGAGTATTTACCAGTTCAAAATCAATATGAATAAGTTGACACTGTAGAGTGATTAGCATACATGGAGTATTAACTGTGATGACCCCTTTCTCTCTGAGATGGAAAATAATATCTCACTACACTGTCTTAACTGATCAACTTGTGACTTTTCCCATCTACTCATCCTCCTTAGTAATATCTGTTTTCATATTTGACTTGAACTACTCCTGGTTCTCTTGTACCAAAACTACATGATGATGGCTGCTCAATTTAACTGAATTTAATATATTTACATGTACAAGCCTTATTCGCTGTGTGTTAATATTTTGAATTAACTTGTGCGAAAACCTGAAGGACCTACTATGAACACTGACTTTTCACAGTGGTGGATATTACCAACTGTGTGGAACTTATTAAGTCGTATACGACAACCAGCAACCAACTGTCGTCTTTTCTATATATTTCTGTACATTTGTTGTTCCCTTGTGTTGACTATAATGACCAAACCGGAGGAGCGTGATCATTTTCATGAGTTTTGGTCAATCAAACTATTTAATAACATTAAAATCTATTTTTTATTATCCCGAGGTTATAGTGATACATATCTTTCACCATACATTATGATATTTTAAATGTATGTATTTATGTGTATCTCATGATACATATATGGGCATTATATTTATACATAACTTATTGATTCAGAATCATCCTACATAGTGGTCACAGTCCAGTGGTCTGTCAGTCTCAGCCCCGACCCTATAATAATAGAGTCTGGGCAAACTCTTATAAAAAAACTTGTTTTACTAACTTCTTTTCATGGGTCCACCAATCCTCTGCACCAAATCCTCTGCACAGCCTGGCAGGAAGTAACAATCTTAAAATAGCAGTCCCACCAGTCCCATTTGGAGCCCTTGTGGTGGAAAAGGATACTGGTTGAGCGAGTCTGGTGGTCTGTTTGCCCACCATACCTCCGATATACATAGAATAGTCAAGTATATAACTCAACGTATACTCACGGTCGGTTTAAAGTGGCATCATCACCGAGCGTATCCGACTCACAATTCTAGTACTGTTCTAGTCTGCTATGTGGTTAAGTGTGAGTGGTGAGATTGCCCCTTTAATGCTGATAGAGTAGCCCATGCCCCGGTTATGACACGACTATGTCTGCCTACAACATACCCTTATATAACAGCGTTATTATCATATACATAACCCCCAGAGACATTCAGCAGGCATGCCATTTGTGAATTATTTTTACATCACCATGAGTAATGGGTCGTATAACGCATGCATACTTAAGTGTGCATTATGTAACTTTATGCTGGCGGCCTTAAAATGTACCTCGCGCCCTGGAGTTTTGAATGGTATATTTTCTAGTACAGGTGAATGCCGTGTATAATCGATTTCTTTAAGGTTGAGTTGTTGTTTCCTTTGACACAATAACATCGTTACTGGACTAATTGACATTTAGTCCCCTTTTCTTTGTATATATTTTGCTGTTTATTTTGGTTGGGGTTTTATCCCAACCCCTATTACCTTAATTGCATTAAGCATTCATCACAGAGACAACCGTGGTACTAACCCAATTTACTGGGTTGACTTTTTAATCATAGAGCCACGTGGGAGACACAGTTGACACCCTTACTTTTCTGTGTGTATAGATTGGCCCCCATGTGCCTGTGCATCCCCTGCACCCCTCTCTAACATACAGATACATGTTATTCTCCATTAAGGACAATGATAATAACGATGATGGCCATTACACCTGGCATCCTTATCTACAATACTGTATGTAGCAAACAGGCCCTAGGCCTACTTTATGCAGTCTAAATAAAGGGAACTTCAATTCAATTCCTTAGACATGGCTGTATTATCATAAAGATAATGGAGGGGTTTATCTTTATTGGGTTTATTTTATTTCAATGTAATTGCGAATTACAGCGTTGATGTTAATTCTACTTGTTAATCAATGGAAGGCTCTGAATTAGGGGCTGTCACAATTGATATAGAAGTAATGAACCCTTATCCCAATGGGCACAAAATCCAGCTCACTGTTGAATCAACGTTGAATCAACATTGAATCAACATTGACAATCATTTATCAATGTTGATTCAATGTTCTGTGCCCACTGGGATATTTCATAGATGACTTGAGTAATCTATATAATTCCAAAATAACATCATGTTAAATGGAAGAGGCCTCCTAACAGTGGGCTGTCATCTGACTTCTTAGAAAATAGGGGGCTGTGAAAATAATATCCATTTTCAAGGGGCTGTCAAATGGCAAAATAGTAGGGGCTGTAGTTTTGCGGTTCGTACCTATACTCAAACAGCCAGTGACCCTCCCCCCCCCCCCCCCCCCCCCAGGGACCCGACTTAACTATCTATATCTGAAACTGAAGACTATGACATAATGCCTACTACCATGCCAGCATTCCTAGCCTGATGCCAAAACCCCTCCCTCCTCTCCTGTCTAATCAGCTGAACAATTCAAGGCACTACTTTCCAGTGGTTATCTATGGTATCTTTGAGTACATTACCAGTGACACATGAGGGAGAACATCCATTGTGTGACAGTATGTAGTCAGCCTCCCCGCGTCATTGTGACACTGTTGTTTGCCCCATGTTAGTAGTATAGGGAGAGAGGGCCTGGACCCGGGTACCTCAGGGATTGTTGTCTATAGGGCACCTGGCCGTCCATCGCAGCACCACTTGTGCTAAGCTGAGAACATTCAGTACAGGCCCTTGGCCACTAGGTGGAGCAGCTAACTAAGGGTTATGACATCACAGGACAGGCCACCATTGCTTCTGTCTATAGTGGTTCCCAGGACTTGGCCCTACAGTGAGTAGGCCTAGGTACTGAGGGCCAATGCTATTTGCATGTTTTCAGGGTAACACTGACTGAAGCAATTACTACCCCGACTTAGGCCCCATCTAGAGACAACTTAAGGAGGCACTGGGGGTTAGACATGGCCGCACCCATGGCCTAACACCTAGGAGCGCTATAGGCGTAGTGTCAATAATCCATCTCTAGTCTAATGCAGCTGATTCCCTTTGAGTCCCCAGTCTGTATGGAAGCACACACTGTTAGAAGTAAATGTAGCTGAGTTGTAGAATCTAATGTAGTTTTACAGTATACACTATGCTATTAGTGTACACGGGCGGTAGAATCTAATGTAGTTTTACAGTATACACTACAGTATTAGTGTACATGGGCGGTAGAATATACTGTAGTTTTACAGTATACACTACGGTATTAGTGCACATGGGCAGTAGAATCTACTGTAGTTTTACAGTATACACTACGGTATTAGAGTACATGGGCGGTAGAATCTAATGTAGTTTTACAGTATACACTATGCTATTAGTGTACATGGGCAGTAGAATCTACTGTAGTTTTACAGTGTATACTACGGTATTAGTGTACATGGGCAGTAGAATCTACTGTAGTTTTACAGTATACACTACGGTATTAGAGTACATGGGCAGTAGAATCTACTGTAGTTTTACAGTATACACTATGCTATTAGTGTACATGGGCAGTAGAATCTACTGTAGTTTTACAGTATACACTACGGTATTAGTGTACATGGGCAGTAGAATCTACTGTAGTTTTACAGTACATATACTTAATCAATTTTGATTTTAATTTCAACCTGCCTGGAGGGGGGGGGAACCAAAAAATTGTCGACCCCTCTCGCGGGGGGAACAGAAAAATTCTGATCCGCTCGCGCGAAAATCCACCGACCCCCCCTCCCCCCCTTGTTAAAAATGTCGTGTAGTGGACACACACCGATTATTGCTATGCAGCACCATGTCGACCCTTGTTTGACACCCACAGACAGTTTACGTTTACAGATCTAGAAAATGGGATGTAAAGATGTGTTTGATTGTCACAATCTCTATAACATGACATAAAACAATGTTGAAATGATACAGGCAATTTCACAATGATGTAATGATTGGGCAATTTCACAATGTTGTGATAGTCGGGTAATTTCACAATGTTGTAACGATCGGGCGATTTCACAATGTTGTGATAATCGGGCAATTTCACAATGTTGTAACGATCGGGCAATTTCACAATGTTATGATTCTAAAACTCGGCCAAAGTGGTATATTATTTTTCATGAAATACAGCAGTCCCATTGACTTAACCAAAGAATGCTGTATTGCATACCCCCCCGTGAAATAACCCATGGCCGTATTTCACGGCTCCCCCCCTACCATAATTTCGGTATTTTGAATCGAAAAAGATTAAAAAAATAAACACAAAGGTACACTCATTTCAGTCTGTTGACTGGGTTATTTCACTTGTTGACCCTTGTAATACGGCCCAAGGTCAAGGGAAACTGCATATATATTCTAAAGGTTCTTACCACTATGGTAATATCAGGTATAATGCCACAGTAAATGAACCGTTATTGTATAGCACTTGTTACTAATACTTACTGAGTTATGTAACGCAGCCCAGAGTGTATGACCCACAGGCTTAAACTGAATAGCACGCTTATGCTTGGAGTAGATTACTGTATATAGGACAAGGTATGACACGGCTAGACACCCATCATCTCTCAACCCTAGATAGCCCTACTGTGTCATGTATTTTGCCATTGAGGGTGGCGCCATCTAGTTTGGAATAATCATCTAAACTGCTTAGTCCACCATTATCTTTAGACTTCAGATGGTGCCACATGTCTATGGCCAAACACAAGGTAAGAAGTGCCATCTAGGGTTAAAACATGATGGGTGTCTAGCTGTGTCATACCTTGTGATATATAGTCATCTACTCCAAGCATAAGCGTGCTACTCAGTTTACGCCTGTGGCATGACCAGTCGGTGGGAGAACAATGTGTGTATGTTGGGAGGAGGTCGTGGGGGGGGGGGGGGGGGGGGAGGATCTCAGTACGGTCTCTGCCCTGGGGATTCTAGGAAATGAACATGTCCAAGATGTCAGTCAAGTAACTATGCACCCATTACTGGACAATATTCCTGTTTCTTAACATTTCAATGTTGAGGGTATAAATATACCAAACCAAAGAAGCAATTCATATTACATTCTTCGATTTCGGCATTAATACTTTTACAAGTGCCAGGCTCACTTGCTGGTATTTA
This sequence comes from Harmothoe impar, assembly GCA_947462335.1. Lineage (NCBI taxonomy): Eukaryota > Metazoa > Annelida > Polychaeta > Phyllodocida > Polynoidae > Harmothoe > Harmothoe impar. Next base: position 58,088,616 of record OX381719.1, on the reverse strand, counting down.
AAGAAACTTTCTAATGCCTAGTTAGTGTGCAGAAATACACAGTATCATAAAAGTCAACACATTTTATCAGACAAGATTATGGCTGGTGTATCATCAGTAGAGACAATCACTATAACGTGACATAAAACATTGTTGTGACCATCGGGAAATTTCACAATGTTGTAACAATCTAGAAATTTCACAATGTTGTAACAATTGGGAAATTTCACAATGTTGTGATAATCGGGCAATTTGATAATGTTGTGACGATCAGGAAATTTCACAATGTAATCAAAATAAAAACTGAAATCTAAAACTGGGCCAAAATGGTAATAATTCTAAAGGTTCTTACTACAATGGTAATATCAGGTACAATGCCACATTAAAGGAACTGTAATTTTATAGCACTAGTTACGAACACTCGTGGCAATCGGTATCCCAGGGGAGGAGGGCAAGTGACATCTATAGACCCATTACTGGGCAATTCCTGTTTCCTAACATGGGTAGACACTAACGCTGGGCCGGTAGCCAATGGCCCATAGTTTTGGGTCCGAGCTCCATCATAGTTTTCTCTGGAATTACTATTTTATGGGCCCGGATGGAAAGAATTCTAGGACAAAAATATTGATATCAATATAATAATCTGATATGTCGTTGGAAAGAGAAAATCATGAGGAATGATGTCGTTCGATGGTTAGGCCCAAAATAATAGGTGTGTTTCAGGTTACATGGTCTGGTAGCGTAGGTCTGATTCTTTTTTTGGATTTTTAAATTTACTTTGACCTGAATAGTACCTAAAATCGACCTGCAAACTTTAGTGTCCACTTGCCAACAACAGTGTCAACTCGTGGCCTATCCAATCGACTCTGAAATAACCCAAAAATTACTTTAGATATAAATATTTTTTCAAAATTGGAAAAAGATTTCTATATAGGGTCGGCCCTGTTTTGCTAGGTAGGGTCGGGCAACCTGAAACACACCTTTTTTTAAAATTTGGCCTCAGGTCTTGATATAGCTTGATGTGATACCTGTGCATTTCCCATTAAGAAGAGTAATGTAGCTATTCTGGGCCCACAGTTGTAGGTGTGGGCCCTTAGACCTCTGGACCCACAGGTCAGGGTGGCCCATGGCTGAAAAAGTTATACCAGTCAGACCAACAAAGCAATTGATGTTACATACTTAGATTTCGGCATTCATACTTTTCCAATGGCCAGACTCGCTTACCGGTATTTAAATCCTGGATAACGGCCCCATATTGCTATAAATGTGCTTTATGCCTATTGTCAGCATGATGTATGTGACTTTACATGTGCCCGTATATTTGACTGTGTCGCCGTGTCGAATTTAAGGAAAGTGCTGTGTTGCCGTAGTGGCCTATTTGTCCATGTCCGTCGATTTTTAAACCCTCCGTGTCGCCCGTGTTGATTTTAAGAAGCCCCCGTGTCGCCATGTTGCACGTGTCGATTTTTACCCATGTACTGTACCGTAGCTTTTAAGCGCCAGGTATTGAATAAGCACCGGTCTTGTATAAGCGCCGGGGGTATGAGGGTCTTGAAATTACTCCTAAGCACTAAAACTTGATCTTGAATAAGGGCCTGTCTTGTATAAGCGCCGGGGGTAGACACCCCTCCCAAGTTATAAGCGCTGGGGTGCTTAAACACAATTTAACGGTACGGTATTGTCATATGTATGAATGTAGTCCTTGCATATCTATGCACCAAGCCTGCATTAATACATCATACTTATAAAGACATTTAAACATTAAAGGTTGGAGCAATGCGAAGTCTAGGGCTGACAAACATCAGGTTTTGGGCTGGCACATGCCAAGTAGGTCTTCTATTGGACAGCTCCGGCTAGAAGACACGCTTCCTTGTCACTTAGAAGAGCTTGCAGATGAGTTTACATTTTCAGTGTTTCCTAGATAGTACAAAGGAACAAAACAATCAGTGATGGTACTGTTAGGAGGCAGGCCAAAACAGACAATAAAATCAATATTAGTTGGTAAAAATATCGGCACTTACTTATCAAGAACATGTTTCAATTGCTCAGTTTAGTTTAGGTGCAGATAAAGACCTTTAGAAAAAGTGGTGCGAAATGCTGTTCTGACACGTCAGTGTAGTTGGGTACCATAGGCGCAATGCTTAAGCAGTGGAAGTTGGGTCACGTGACCTAACAAGATGGCGGCCCCCATTGCCTAAATCCAAGATGGCGTCATTGTTGCTATCTGCATTTAAAACTGCTCTAATTGTAATGCAGGCATGTTTGGTTGTCAGAATAATAGCAAAGACCAATTGGATGTTTAGTTTAAAATGGATGGGGTTATTTTCTCATTTTAAATTAGGTAGTGAGTCATAAGTAGATTCTAGTCCAGGCCCAAGGGCCAAGAACCATGATAATGGCGACTACTGGGATGGGATGCATATCATGAGAGGCGGGATATAAGATAAAGGCCCGAGCAACGTTCAAGAACTCATTGATTATGCTCACCATAATCATACAGTATACTCCCCAGAAAATCGTGGTCACACTTTGCCAGCCTGGCAAATTTTGGCTTATGAGTTGCCAAATTTGGCCACAACAAAACCTCACAGAAGTTGCTGAATTTGGTCATGGCCAAACTTCACCAAAGTTGCCAAATTTGGTCTTGAACCTAACCAAAGTTGGTCAAACAGGGGGTCGTAGGATTGATCCTCAGTCTAGCCACCTCTCATCAGGGACCTTTAGCAACAATGACATAGCTCATTTAACGCAGATGAGCTTATGCCTTTAGTATTGCTACGTCTGTGTTTAATAAACTACGTTGGGTTAGCTAAAGGTCCTCATTGTATTTCCTATTAAAGTATTTAACCAGATCTTAGCCAAATCAGTTGAGAAGTAGCCTAGTGGTACTTCCCCATATAGCTATCAGTAACACTGGCTCTGTGGTGCAATGGATCAGGGCTTGCGTCCAACACTGCAGGTCATGAGTTCAATCCTTGTTCCAGCTACCCCCTTTACCTACAGCTACCTACAACATATGTTTTCCCCTCACATGGATGATTGGAAATAGGAACCTTTAGCGAACCCTATGAAGCTCATAATTTGTAGATGTAACATAAGTTTCTACTATTGCCACCAATGAATGTATAAGGGCCTACAGCTACATTTAATGAGCTATGTCCCCCTGTGTTAGTGGGGACCTTCATGATGGGGGCATGAAGGAGTAGAATAACTTCATCGGGAGCCTTCCATATTACCAATGGGCATACCGGATTCGTAAAAGGCGACAAAACTTGAGGGGTCTCGTGCCTTACTGCGGTGATCAGTCATGTAAGCTGCCCATATGCGCGGGCCCGGGCCTTCTTGCTGGTGGTCTGGCATAGGATCCCTCCTCAGTGAACCACGTCTGAGATATCAAAGGCCGTGGTTTGTCTGGCCCTGCCTACTATGGTACTAGCCCAGGTAGCTAGGTCCAGGCAAATAAAAGAACACTTGCTATCCTTCGAAAAGAGTAGGGGACGTGCCCCGGTAGCGGTTTTCTCCCTCACCTCATAGATGCGGTCATTCATTTCATAGATTCGATCATCCATAGATGCGGTCACTGCTGTATTGGACAAGCAGCATATAAATACCTGTCCTACTACTGCAAGGCAGACTACCACTATTTGTGGATGACTCCTTGCCAACTTGAGATGTCCCGTGAGGTACTTGATGTACGTCTGGACGTTAAACAAATCAATCAATCAATCTAATGAGCTATGTTGGGTTTGCGTTTAGGTCCCTTATATAACCAACACTGAGAGGCAAACCCCAGATCTTCAAAAAGTATAATCAATCAGTTCAGAGGTAGCCTAGAGGTATATCCCAATGTGACTATAACACAGGCTCTGTGGTGCAAGGGATCAGGGCCCGTCTCCAAAACGGCAGATTGTGAGTTTGATCTGTGTTCAAGCCTCCTCTTTTTGTTTTATCTACAGCCACCTACAAAATACATTTTCCTCTTACATTGATGATTAAAAATATCAACAGCACTCAGAGGCGAACCCCAGATATTTTAAAATTATAATTTGGCAATCATGGGTACATGTGACCACGATTAGCTGGGTCAGTATATCACACAGACATCGCCAATACAATTATATTCAATTTGTTAGGGAGGTACTCATACATAATACTCACCATCTGATTACTCGCCATACTCAAATATTTTACTCACGGCCCTACCGAGGTAATCTTTGATTATAAACACCCTACTCACGGAGTATGTACTCATTGTCTTACAGGGGTGGGCCTAATCATAAATAATAATGATCATAGGTATGCGGTATAATCATGTTTTACACAGGTAGTCATGGTCCTACATTAAAGCCACCATACTCACACATTATACTGAGTCTCTTACTGAGGTTCTCATACAGCTTTCTCACCATACTCACACAGTATTCTCATTCTCTTACAGAGGTACTCATATATTATACTCTACATACTTCCACAGTCACTGTATACTAATGTTCTTATAGAGGTACCTTTAAATGATAATGACCATACACACACGCTAAAATCATCTTTTACAGAGGTAATCATACATTAAATTCACTATACTCACACAGTTTACCTATTCTCTTACAGAGGTACTCATATGATAGTTCATACTTACACAGTATTCTCATTCTCTGACAGAGGTATCCATACATTATACTCTCCATACTTACACAGTTTAATCATTTTCTTACAGAGGTACTCATATATGATAATTCATACTCACATAGTATACTCATTCTCTTACAAAGGTACTCATACATTAAATTCACTATACTCACACAGTTTACCCATTCTCTTACCGATATACTCACAGAGTATTCTCATCATTTTACTGAGGTACTCATATAATATTATTATGCTCACCATACTCATATGGTATACCCTTCTCTTACAGAGGTGCGGTGGCGGTGGACATAGACCTGGCTCGTGTGGATATCAACCAGTGTGCCACCGACAAGTCCTTCTTCTCCAATACTCACAGGTGCCGGCCGACCACCGAGGTAAGGCTGCTTTTGTTTAGGGAGTGATCATTTTTATCAACAGGGGGGGGGGGTTGGTTTGGGGGGGGGCCAAAAAAATTTGGATCCCTTGACCGGTGGGGTGTAAAAAATTTGGACCCCTCTTGGGGGGGGGGTCAAAAAAATTTAACCTCTTTGGGGCCAAAAAGCCCGCGCGTTACTTTGCTTCAAAGGGCCCGCGCGCGTGCCGATTTCCGACCCGTAGGGGGGGGGAAAAAATTTCGACCCATTGACCTGGAGGGTGAAAATTTTTTCGCGCGCTCCACGCGGAAAACCACCCCCCCTGTTGTTAAAAAATGATCACTCCCTTATTTCATGCTACCGTAAAACCTCGCGTATGAGCCGCGGCTAATACGCGAGTCAGATCAGCGGTGCGGCTTATAGGATCAAGCCAAAGTTGGGGTGCGGCTTATACACGAGTTAGGCTTATACGCGGGGTTTTACGGTAGATACAAACATTACGATGCTTAATTACTAGAAATCCCATGCCCCTGATGGGATACAGTGTTCCCATATCACATGGCCTGTGACCAGGTGACATCATCATTTGTTTCAATTTCTATGGCCAGTTAAATGCAATGTAACATATTTTTACTTAAGCATAGTAAATCTTGTATTTCAAAAAAATAAACCTGAACCCTTTCCTTTACCCTACTACTGTAGATCTACAGCTATATAATAACCATATATAATAACCATATATAAGCGATATCATAGGCTAGAACATTGATAAATAACGTTATAGATTAAGCAAGTCCTTGACTATGAACTCTTGAGCTAAAGTCGCTCAATTTATTCTCCATGGCATTAGTTAAAAAACGCCCTATGTATGTGAATTATCATGCCAAATAAAATAATCAACTACAACTACAACTAACCATGAATCCTTTCCTTCACTGCAGTGCAAAAATGTGAGTGACCAGGGTTTCCGGCGTGGGAGTTACAAGTGCGTGTGTGCCAAAGGTTACTTCTTCCCGCCGTACGAGCGGACTAAGAACCACGCGGGGTACTACAACGGCACCGACGTAGAACGCAGCTTCCTCAACCAGCTACAGAACCTGTCCTCCGACTATGGTGACCGGTATGTAAACTCTTTTATTACATGGTGAATATGGCACTCCCATTGAATTAACCAAGGAAGGCCGTATTTAACACCCCCGTGAAATAACCCTCGTCCGTATTTCACGGCCTTTAAAATCATTAAAATTGATTATTCAAACGCTATAAAATTGCTTTTTCAGACCAAATAAGTGGAATTTTGACAAGTATAGTTAAATGAGACATGAAATAAACACAAAGGAGCACTCGTATAGTTCCCCACTGAGGGTTATTTCACTCGGCTTTGCCTCGTAAAATAACCCTCAGTGGGGAACTATACTCCTGAACCTTTGTCTATTTATTACATACATGGTGGTACGGCCTTCTCTATGCTTAGCCTCCAGACTCCATGCCTCCATGGAGTACGGTGTAGCCATATGACAGTAGGGCCATGTAATAAACACAAAACCCCACTTATGAACATAATGCACATCATACATCACTCGTTGACGCTGGGTCATATCACACTCAGCCTTCAGCATCGTGTGATATGACGCAGCTTCAACTCGTGAAGTATGAAGTGCATGTATGTCAATGGCCTGGAGTTTTGTCTATTTATTTTTCATGGAATACGACAGGGACATTGCTTAAACCAAGGACTCCCGTATTTCATACCCCAGTGAAATAACCCATGGCCGTATTTCACGGCCTGTGATGTCATCAAAAATGGCGGTTTGTTTACATTTGAACGGCATAGGATAAAGCTGTTTTAGGCTCCACCTATCATAATTCAACGGTTTTGGGGCCGACCCTAACTTCTTTTAAACGTTTTTTTTTTAACTTTTCAGAAAGTTTATGACATTTTTGGTGTTTTGGCTACAAAAATGACTCTTTTTACATTCAAATATGCGCATGTCCTGTAGAAACGCAGGGCAAATAATGGGAGGGTGAAATATCTAAGCGCAGGTGCGCTAAAACTGGCGGATACGATACATGTATCTCCCTCCCGATTTGCAGGTATACCTGCTTACCGTGCTCCGAAGGATGTTCGGAGTGTTCGAGCGCTGAGCCGTGCTTCGTGCAGTATGACGTGTTGATACGAGGCGTGCCGCTCGGCATCCAAACCTTCTCCATGACCATCACGCTGGTGTTAGGACTCGTCATCATGAAGATACGCAAGTCCAAGGTACGCAACCAGGCACGTGTGTTTGACTTTACTTCACACCCTGCTCCCTCACACTGAGAATCTACATGCTCCTGGACTTAGTCTGTAGTGAACTGTTAAAAGTTTTTTGTAGGTGTACAGTAGATTCTACTGTAGGTAACTGTTCTTGTTTCTTGAAAATTTTAAAATAAGTTTCTGACCCTTCTGGGCTTCTGTACCAAGGTTAGTCAGATGGATCAGAATGACGAACTGATATTCAAAAATGACTAAGGTAAAACAAAAGGCCTTACTCAAAAAGGTTTAGCCTTATACTCATAGGAATGACTAAGGTGCCGTGGGTTGGTCACTACTGACTATACTTGATAGTATTAACTAACCATGGTTGGTCGTATCATAGAGATATATATTAAAATACATCTTTGGTCGCATAGAGAGCTAAAAAGACTAACTAGGTTCGTCGCTATTGACTAAGTTCTGGAGTTCAAAGATTATCTGTGCAACCCCTTCACTATTAAGGTATTTCCCAGTGGGCAGAGAATATTAGATCAACATTGATAACTGCATGGTTGTCAATGTTGATTCAATGTTGGTTCAACATTGGTTCAATGTTTAACTGCATTTTTGCCCACTGGGTTTGATCCAGAGTCAACCAGTACATTTAGACATCTGAATAGCCCAATTTTGTAGTCATTCATTTAAGTCATGGAAACCCTCTTAATGTATAAGGCCAAATTTTAAAAAAGGTGTGTTTCAGGTTACCCGCCCCTAAGGGCGCCGCTATAGGTCCGCTAGTTCCCCAGAGTTTTGCTCTGCTGCTATGATGCAGGTACCCGTCTTTGCTACGCTCCGTGCTAGCTCCCATGCAGGGTTGGCATGATGCATTAATGCGACATTGGCGAGTCACTCGCCATTGGCATGCATCATAACGACACATGACATAGTGCACAACAACGCACAATGCCACCCTTAAATGGTTGAACTACCATACGCAATGATGGATAGATAGTAAAGTGGCATAATCACCGAGCCTATCTCACTCACAAATCCAGTATTGTTCTAGTCTACTATGTGGTTAAGTGCGAGTGGTGGGAATGCCCCTTTCAGTTTAATACCTAAATTCCCTTGCCTATAATCATAATGGGTTAATGTAACGTACATAACTGTAATATATAGATTACGTCCCGAATCCTATTACGAAACTAAATATAATTCACTACATGAATACCCACACCCCCTGAGCTGCTGGTTTTACCTCTAGAAAGAATGTTTTGCCATATTTTACTTTAGTTGACATACACTCTATCATACACACCCTACAGGGTTCTTGATGTAATTAAGATATTTCTCAGTTTTGAAACTAAGGTGGCTTATAGTTCTGTCCTAGCCAAAATATCACCCGCCTCCATTTCCAAAGGAAACGTCATCTAGTCTTGCCTTTCTTGGCATAGTATAAGTTCTGCCTATAGAATGTTACGTTATAAAACCCTATAGGTTCATTGATAGGATCGCTCGTCAAAAGCAAATAAATATCAAAGTATTGCCTTTGAAATACTCGCATCAATCGGTATTATTGGTTTCGTAAAGCCATTACTCTACAGAGATATATAGGCATCACATGGAGATAAACATATACAGGTATTGCACTACTCTCGTTCCCAAATCCTTCCGAAGGAAGGCTCTGGTAACTGCCAAATGTTGGAATTTTGCTGGGTCTGGGCAACCCCTGCTGGTAGCTTGGAACCAGCGAACAGGAACAGGAAATGGAACCAGAAAGGCTGATGGTAAATCTACCTAAAACTACCATCATACATTCTGGTTCCATTTCCTGTTCCTGTTCGCTGGTTCCAGCCTACCAGCAGGGGTTGCTCAGAGCCAGCAAAATCTAAAGTTCAATGTCATTTGGCTGTTACCAGAGCCTTCCTTCGGAAGGATTTGGGAACGAGAGTAGTATTGCACCTGCATGGCGGGTGAACCCAGGCATATCTGGGGGTCATTTCTCAAGGACCAACAAACAGCACTATATCTGTATACTGTGCCAGATAGGGTTCATGGTTTACCCAGGGGGCCAAGGAGGGGTGGGGGGGGGGAGGGGGTCAGGGGTGTTGGCTCTGCGGTGAGGCGTTGGTATTTTTGACAAATAAGACCTATGTGGAGTTGATTTCACCGAGTTGATTTCACCTAATCAACCTTTTTGGAAATCCAAATCGGGCATACAGCAGCCATTTTGAATATCTAGGTGAAAATGGTCTATAATAAAGTATCTTCTATATAATGTTGGAACACACATTTTAATCTGACATGAATACTTTTGATGTCAAAAATTAAAAGTACTTCCCAAGTAGATCAGTGGCAGCCATTTTGAATTATCAATGAGGTTTACAATGTTCAAAATATGCCTCAAATTATTAAGAATTTAACAACTACAAGGAGTCACTACTTTATGTTCGGAAAGACAGTAGTGACTGTGACTGTCACATTTGGAGGATGGGGCACAATAAAATATCATTGATGGACTATAAGAGGGAAGTAAGAGGGTCCCATGAAAACAGTATAGTCGTTTACAGGGTGGACTAATAGCATGTCTCCAAAAGTCTTAAATTGAGCAAAATTATGATAATTAGCTGAAATCTATAAGCTGAATTCCGGGGAATAATGTTTAATAAAGTAGGTAGAACATGAAGTATGGTCATATTGAACATTCTAGTTTATTTCTTGAGTTGACTTTTTTGGTCAGTGTCAACTCAAATTGACTCTGTACTATCCGAGTTGACCCTGCATTTAAGCAGAGTCAACAGATGTTTGACTCTCCATTTTACCAAAGGCACGTGGGAGACACAGTTGACACCTTTACTTTTCTGTGTGATCGCTCCAAAGTTTTTTTTAGAATGCTTTAGACTGATTTTACCCTCATGGAGGAGGGAGGGATGTCCTACATTCATAGACTACAGCAATTTCCTTTATCTCATCTATATCTCCAATTGTCTCCGACAATCTAGACTACTTGATTGACACTATTCTGCTCTTCTTGATTATTTTCCCTCTTGTTTTTATCTTTAAAGGTTTCAAAAGTGGATAGCTTGGAAATAGTCAAGGTAGTCCCACCCATGTTGGGTAGTTCTTCAGTTCTGTTATTCCCTAACACTTGTCAGGCACTGTGACACATGTGAAGGTATCGAAAGTGGAAAGTTTGGGAATATAGTCAAGGTAGAAATTCCATTTTTGACAACACTTGTCAGGCACTGTGAAACATTTGAGGGAGCTTTTACACTAGAAGCAATGCTTAGAAGAAGAAAGGCTGTAAGTGATCATTTATGAGACCCTTGAGCAATTCTTTGTCATTGCCACACAGAGGCAAATATCAGCGTCACCCAATGTCGCCAATACTACTCTCATACAAGGGTCAGGCACTGCTGGACTATAATAGATGGGTCAAGGGCCCAGCCTAGCCTGACCCTCACTAGAATGGCCCTTGACCCATCTATTATAGTCCAGCAGTGCCTGGCCCTTGTGTGAGAGTAGTATTGGCGACATTGGGTGACGCTGATATTTGCCTCTGTGCAGCTTCTTCCTAAGCAGGGGCTGATCTGAAGAAGTCATATTCATTGGATCCTTAAAGATGGGGTAGGAGCTAATTTTGGATCAATTTTAATTTTCCAGTTACACAGCGTCTTCAAACCGTGTTCAGAATGGCAATACAAATATGTGTGGAGCTTTTGAAACCATTCTGATATCTATAACTTCATAAAATGTAGAGAAAATCGCGGTCAGAATAGGTATGGAGACCCAAATCTATTAGAGAAAGGGCTCCCCTGACCTGGTTTTCTCTATATTTTATGCATTTACAAGTAACAGAATGCTGTCAAAAAGCTACCCACATATTCATAAGTACATTATGAACACAAATAGTTTGAAAAACTGAAAGATGAAAATTGACCCTAAATTACCTCCTAACCCACAGATTGTGTAGCAAATAGCTTAGTTTGCACCTGGTGCTGTTTTTCTCGTGCTGTCCGTGACATTGTATGTTACTCCATCTGTATCATAATGCTGTGTCTCATGAGATCGGGCCATAATTGTCGTCTTTGACCGGGTGCCATCTTTGACCGGGTGCCATCTTCGACCAGGTATCAGAAAAAGTGTAATTTTTATTTTTTAAATTTTATTCTGTGATATATTCGGGGGCCAAAAAAGAAAATGGTTGTCCTTATATAATTGGCATAACGTTTGTCCACTCTATATTTGCCTGACCTTGCTAGCCGGTCAAAGATTGCACCTGGTCAAATATTGCACCCAGTCAAAGATTGCACCCGCTCATAGACGAAACATTGGCCCATGTTCGTGAGACACATGTACAGCCATAATTATGTTAGTCCCAGCCAAGTGCATAAACTGGGTCAATACACTCGCACAACGGAGGTTACTTATAGTAAGGTACAGTGTGGGACACTCTGAATGTCAGCCATGTTGTTTTGCACTGCCCCCTGTTAGATAACATAGGAGGTGGTAGACAAGCACAAAAATGCTTAAAATCTCAAATATAAAGTACTTCTTAGGTCCTGGAATAGCAGGGCGTAACTGAATCAGCATATAAGTAAGGTCTGCACCATTTGGGGCATCTAATTTCACTCAGATTGTCCCTAGTGCGCCCTACACAGCAGGTGGTAGTCAAATGGTTTCCCACGCTGTTAGTAATATATCAGAACATCTGTCTGGAGATTGGAATGACCTAGTTAATGCACGTGGTCCCAGCAGTGCGTTATGTACTGGGACATCGTGCTTCAGTTAGTGTGCCTGGCTCTGAAGTCTCTATGTTGAACAAAACTTTCACTAAAGGCCACTAAAATATAAAATAGTTTCTCATCACCACACACATCATAGAAATCAAGTTTTGAGAAAAAGAATATTAGTTGATATTTTTCTGAAAAAAACAACGTGATAGAAATGATCAAATAGTGGCATATTTGTTATCAAATTAAAGCTAATAGTGCCAGGAGTGCAGTGGGATAGAGATAACTTACATGTTCCCACTTTGAAACATCAATAAACTCATAACTACTAAAATGTGAATTTTGGTTATGAAAAGTATATATATATATAAATATAATTATGTATATATATAATTTACCTTGCGTTGCGAGTAAAAAGAAAAGAAGAAAAAAAGCCTACCTCGTCACATTTTTATTCATTGGGGATGAGAAACCACTTTTTTTCAGCGGCCAATTGTTATCTAAAAGATTATTTATTTATATCTCATTATTCAAAATGGCTGCTCCTTGAGAAACTACTCCCCAACCTCATCCTGGTTGTAGATTAGTGTTTCTATATCAAAGAGAAGCATTCGGTCCTGCAGAAATATCTTTTGGCAGGCCCGGCTTCATTTTTGCAAGTCCAGGTATTGGTGTACGATCTTGGTATTTAAGAATCATTTATAAAGCAAGTGTTTGTACTGGTAGTGGTAAATGAATAGGGTTCTTCTGTATGTTACAAAAACATTCATCATTTTAATAATTAAAATACTGAAGAACATTACAGAAAATAGTTAAGCTTTCTGTTTTATACTGTAGAAACCTTAATAATTGTCCGATTTACAAGCCGTAAAAAAGTACATGTAGGCAAGGATCTCTAGATTATACAGCCGGCCATTTGGGCCGGCAGTAGCAGCCTTTCCGCCGGCCCGGCAGACATTTTGCCGGCTATAGCCGGTGTCCGGCAGGATTTCGTATAGACTGCTGGTAGGGTACCTTAAATTAACAGTACATAGGATGTATGATTTACCAGCTTAATGAATTTCCAAATAGTGAGCAGGCATGGAGATGAGAATAATGTGTATCTGATGCTGTAAATACTTTAATGTTAAGAATAGACAAATCGATATCACCAAGGGCACCACTATATATGCTTGTACACTGATAACCTTAATGCTCCAGTTTAGTGTGTATAGTGGCTATCCCAGATTAGTCAGAGGGATATTGGTCAGGATTATGGACTGATATTCAAAACAGGCAAATACCAATACTTTACTGATGAAGACTTAGCCGATTACTCATAGAAATGGAAAGACTAAGGTGGGTTGGTCACTGCTGACTCTACCTGATACTATCAACTAATGGTGGTTGGTCAGATAGGGAGCCATAACATGACTAAGTAGGTTAGTCACTAGTGACTGAGTAAGACGGTACTGACTAAGGTGAGAATATCAGTGTAGTATGGGCGTCACCAGACAGCAGAACTTAGGGCAAATATAACAGAAGCTGAGTTTCAGGTCTCCCGACCCTACCTAGCAAAACAGGATCGACCCTAGAAATCTTTATCCAATTTTGAAAGAAATATTTATATTTTAGGTCATTTGCTATTTCAAAGGCAATTTGATAGTCCATGAGTCAGGGCCGTAATCTGTGAGTCAGCGCTGATATTTTGGAGTCAAATCCGACCTACCTACCCTAGATTTTGTAACCAAGTAACCTGAAACACACCTGTTATTATTTAGCCTTATAGAAAATGCTTTGTATAGTGAAGGCATAGTTAAAAATGTGGCAACACTTAGCTCTGATCCTATCTCTTTTTATCGGAACCCGCTGAAGAGGTTCTATTTTTTTGGAAAAACAGGAAAGTTGCTATCCCCATGCAATTAACGCTGATCAAGACTCCAGCAAAATGTTGATTGATTTCAATACAATGTGTTAATTATTAATAGTCTGATCACCATCTGTAGTAAACAAGTTTAAGATGACATTTATTGTCATGATGCACCAATGAAGCCCTGGTGAGTAACTCGCCAGAGCTCACTTGGTGCATCATGCCGACCCTTCGAGAGTGTCTCAACCCTGTAGGGTCACCATGATGCTTGAATGCAGCACTGGCGAGTTACTCACCAGGGCTGCATTCATGCATCATGATGACCAAGGGCATGATTCATAAAGGTATCATGCCACCCTTTAAGGGTTAACAAGGGGAGCTGGATAATGATGAATATTTAAACCTGAAGGAATCACTCTGGATCTACAAATCAGCCACAACGACTTACTATAGACAGCATTACAGTGCACCTGTATGGGCATTAACCCTTAAAGACAGCATAATACCTTTATGCATCATGCCCTTGGTCGTCATCATGCATGAATGCAGCCCTCGCGAGTAACATGCCAGTGCTGCATTCAAGCATCATGCCAACCCTACGGGGTTGAGACAATCCTGAAGGGTCAGCATGATGCACCATGAAGACAAATGTCATTTTTTAGTGACATACGTCTTTAAAGGGTTATCCCTTTAAAGACAGTCATTTTATGCACAATGCCCTTTTGTCGTGTTCATGTGGTCCTGTCGAGTAACTCGCCAATTCTGCATCTATGCATCATGCCAATGTGGATTGATGCACTCACGGAGAGCCCACATCATGCACTAATAAAGAACACCGGCGAGTTTTTCACAGCATTGATCGATGTATCTTTCTGACATATAATGATCATGCGGCCTTGAGGCATTATGCTGTCAGTAAAGGGTTATACAAAATATGAATATTCTTAGCATAGGCACCAGCACAGGGCATATTCCCTCTGGTCTGACCTTGCCTACCACGGCAGAGGTACAGCCGCCTGGCGCCTACTGAGAGGTAAATATAGCGCCGGGTATATATATATATGGGCGAGGTTTGGGGAGGGTATAGATCTAGCCCTTTAAGGACGGCATGATACCTTAATGCATCATGCCCTAAGAAGACAAGCCCTAATGCAGCTTTGGCGAGTTACTCACCAGTGCTGCATTCATGCATCATGCTGATCCTACGGGGTTTAGACACCACTGAAGGGTCGGCATGATGCACCAATGTAGCACCGGTGAGTTACTTGCCACGGCTGCATTGGTACATATAGGTGACAAATGTTATCTTTTAAGGACATGCCGTCCTTAAAGGGCTAGGACACTGCAAAGAAGGGATGGGTGAACGTGGTGGTGGCAGTGGTGGCGGTAGGGGAGGGAGATAAAAGGACCAAGGGGGGAGTGGATGTAGATAGAAGGTGGCAAAATATAGAAAGTCGATTGGGTTTGGGAGGGGGAGGGAAGAGCTCAGTAGAGGAAAAGGACAGGAACAGACCAGGGAAGGGGGGGACTAGGGAAGGGGAGAGACTAGGGAAGGGGAGAGACTAGGGAAGGGGAGAGACTTATGCTGAGAGACTGGGGAAGGGGAGACTAGGGAAGGGAGAGACACTAGGGAAGGGGGCGACTCATGCTTAGAGACTAGGGAAGGGGGAGACTCATGCTTAGAGACTAGGGAAGGGGAGAAACTCAAGCTGAGAGACTAGGAAAGGGGGAGACTCATGCGGAGAGACTAGGGAAAGGGAGAGACTAGGGAAAGGGAGAGACTAGGGAAAGGGAGAGACTCATGCTGATTGACTAGGGAAGGGGGAGACTCATGCGGAGAGACTAGGGAAAGGGAGAGACTAGGGAAAGGGAGAGACTCATGCGGAGAGACTAGGGAAGGAGAGAGACGAGAAAGGGACAGAAAAGGGGAAGGGGAGAGACAAGGGAAAGGAGACAGTCTATGGAGGGAAACAGGCCAGGGAGGAAATTAGATGGAGGGACATTAGAGCAAGGGAGAAGGGGGAGGGATACATATATATATACATCCAAGAAAACGGGTCCTCCAAGGAAACATTCCATATTGTATTAGATGGATCTCGAAGGAGTAGAACGGGTGAAGGTGACGAATAAGAGAAGGACATTAGAGGAGGAAAGAGGAAAGCATAGCAGGAAGGAAAGTGAGATATTAAAGGAGGAAAAGGAGAACAGATCATGGTAGGGGAGGAGAGTCTGGTATGTTGAGGAGAGAAGTCACATAGAGCAATGCCAACCAATCTCTTACCGCCACCCGCCAAATATAAACGTCTTCGTGCATTTTTCATGAGGAATCAATTATATCCATCAAGACGAAGTCACAGAGACAATGCCCTGCCCGAAATAGCAACTCAGGATCAATGATAACAATAAGGTTTTTTTTAACATCCTCTAGACATAGAGCATAGAGACAAATACCATAGGGGTATCAAACCTTTAAAGTGCTTCCCTTTAAAGTGCATAATTATTAACCCTTTAAGGACGGCATGATGCCTTACTGCATTAAGCCCTTGGTCTTCATGATGCATGAATGCAGCCCTGGTGAGTAACTCGCCAGGCCTGCATTCAAGCATCAGGCCGACCCTGTGGGGTTGAGACACTCCAGTAGGGTAGGCATGATGGACCAATGCAGCACTACTCGCCGGGGCTGCTTTGTTGCATCATGATGACAAATGTCATATTTTAGCGACATGCATACTTAAAGGTTAAGTAAACCTCGTTTTTATTATTATACATTAGTATATCCTTTTAGGATGATATTCTGAGTTGGGATCGTTGATGTGTAGAGTAGTCTCTGATCATGTTTCTCCCCTCATGCAAGGATTATATTAAACCTTTAAGAATGACATAATGCATTAATACATCATTCCCTTGTCGGCATGATGTATGAATGCAGCCCTGGTGAGTAACTCGCCAGTGAAGCATTCAAGCATCATGAAGAGGCTACCGGGTTGAGACACCTCCGAAGGGTTGGCATGATGCACCAATGAAGCACCGGCAACTTAATCGCCGGGGCTGCATTGCTACATCAAGACGACAAATGTCATCTTTGGGCGACATGCATCGTTAAAGGTTTTTTTTAAAAGTGTTTTATTGGGTAAAAGATAACAAATACAAAAGTAGATGCATCATCCTAGCTTAGGCGCATTGCCTTGCTTCCGCTAGGTCCCCTATCTTCAGACTAGAATTACAATAGTAACATGATATATATTCTGTTATGGCGTAACAAATTGTGGAAACATTCATAAATGGGAAACTGACTAAAACATTCATTTATCATAAATTTTAGAAGGTAAAAGTGATGAGATGAGATGAGATGAGGAGTGGGGTGCATAGTAAACATTGAAAGGGGGCATTCTCTATAACAGTACATAGATAGTATAATTTATATCACATAGAGCAATTGTTATAATCCTTTTTTATGGCGATTTTAAAATCAGCCTGGCTCTCTATCACAGTGTACATAGGTTTTAACATATTCCATCTTTTTATGGCTCTGTAGAAACAGCTCCTTAGTACAATAGGTTTTAGGGACCTTGGAACCTTCAACCTTAGTCCTTGATTGTTCCTGGTCGGGAGGTTCCTCGTGTCAATTAGTTTTTCTTGACTTTTAAGGGTAAAAGCATAAAATAGTAAGTGAATATCTCTTCTTTTTTCTAACATCATACAACCACTTTTTTCATGAAGTTGTATGGTGTTGTACAGGGGGTTGGCCTCAAGTTTAACCTTATATACCGTTCTGAGTGCCTTATTTTGTAAAAATTGTAATTCATTAGATTCTCCTATGTTTTCTCTGTCCCATGCATAGTCCATATAATCAAAGGAGGGTAGCATCATAGTTTTATACATTGTTAACGAGGTGGGAATATCCACGAAGACTCTGGCCCTGCATGATTGGATAACCTTGTTTCGTATGTTTCTGACTGTGTTTGCTCGGTGCTGTACAAATTTCAGTTCAGGATCAAGGGTAAGTCCTAAATAAGTGAAGTTGTATACTCTTTCTAAAATCGTACCATTCAGGGTAAAAACAGGGTTGATGCGCTGAAAATTATTATAAAACATCAAAGGTTAAAGAAGACCATTCATGGGCTGGAGGGAACAGGCATATATCTGATGGAAAATCAGAGAGATAATATTTACGTTACTAGTTAAGAGATCAATATGGAAACAGTTTGCGGGGTTACCCTATTAACAGAGTGATATAAATTAGCATGACCCTCCGTATTAGACTGGAGCTTCGGTACCCATGGGCACATAATGAAACTGTCAGAGGCATAGGAAGCAAATCTTCACTAGGGGGGCTCCAAAAAGTTTAAATGTCAGAATTTATGCATGATGGCGCATATACACGCTTCTGTTGGACGGGTATATAAAAGTAGTCTTTGAGGCCGCTTTAATTCTGATTAGCGGCCCAGTCTCCTGTGGCCCACTTTTTCCTATATGGGGGAAATGGTATTTGGTAATTGTATGTCTATAGTGTAGGCCCTTGACAAATTTTGGGGTCCCAAATATATTCAGGGCCCCCTCCTCTGTGATTTGGGGGGGGGGGGGGGCAGGGCAATTAGATTCCCATAAAACTCCATAGTGTAACCATAAGTACATGTACTACATACATGTACAATTATATCCCCATAGAACTCCATAGTGTAACCATAAGATGTACATGTACAATCACATCCCCATAGAACTCCATCGTGTAACCATAAGTACTATATACATGTACAAATCCCCATAGAACCCCATAGTGTAGAGGTAGGTAGGTATAACACCCAGCCTCTGTATAGGGGTGATATAGCCGTCGTAAACAGGCAGGCTACTACCCACAAGTGGGGAACCTCTGAATTAGCAATGTCCAAATGGCAGCCTGCGAGGTAATTGGGCAGCGAAATGCCAAGGTGGAGTGGGAATCAGACAATTAGTATTTTACCACTCAGCCCTTGCCTTTAAACTTATCTAGTATAAAACATTGGGGAAATTAGCCCGTCCCGTCCCTCAAGGCCACTGACTACCTCTTTATGATATCATGATTAACCCTTTAAGGTCCGCATAATGCTTTACTGCATTAAAGCTGCTATACCACCTCAGGTATGTAGATGGTTCACTTCCTGCATGTTTATACAGGGTCTCCTAAGGGCGTGTTCATTTATTAATTACAGGGGGGGTGGTGGGTTTGGGGGGGGCGTCAAAATTTTCGACCCCTCCTGAGGGGGGGGGTGTAAAAAATTCTGACCCCTCTTGAGGGGGGGGCGTAAAAATTTAAGCCCCTTTTTAGCAAAAAAGCCTGCCCGTTACTATAGTTCAAAGGGGGGGGGCAAAAATTTTCGCGCCTTCGGCAAGGGGGACCGCAAAACGTTCCACACGCTCTCGAGGGGGGGGGTGTAAAAAATTTTCACTCCTCCCTGCGAAGTCTCACCACCCACCCCCTGTAATTAATAAATGAACACTCCCTAAGTGCAGTGTACTGCTAAGATCCCAATCTGATTTGTGACTTTTAACTACGATAAATTCAAAGCTATATAGATCAGGAAAAATGAAATGCTTCCAACATTCTGTATAGCACTTGATTACATCAACAAGGTAGTGCCATCTACAGGGATACACCAGATACCAGTAGACCTGGTGAGTTTAACAATGGAAAACTAAATCTTCCAGGTTCCTCTTCGCTCAGTACTACCAGATACTTTTGTCACTAACACTAAATAACCATAGCCCACAAAAATATAAATGATAGTTGGAATTGGAGTCTTGTATTGCACAAATTAAGAACCTCTTGCCCTGAATGTCGCCCTGAATGTCCCCAGGAACAGGGCGACATTCAGGGCGAAACAGAGCGAAATAGGGCGATCTATTTGAGAACAAAGGATCTAAAAGAACGCCCTGTTTCGCAGGTAGCTGTGTCGCCCTAGTGGAGTCCGAGCTTTAGACTTGAACGGTACTTTGCTATTACTTAATTGCATATTAATCAACGTCTTGACTGATTTTTGAACATTAAAAAAATTAAACCATAAAGTCACCAAGATTTGTCAAAATTATTCAAAAAGGAAATGTGACGTGATTGACAAAGAGGGACCTTATTGCAGGAGCCCTTAACTCACGTTAAAATAATTCTTTGGTCAGGAGGAACAAGTTCCCACTAACTTCACAGGCGAGTAACTCGCCGGTGCTGCATTGGTGCATCATGCTGACCCAACGCAAGTGTCTCAACCCTGTAGGGTTGGCATGATGCACCAATGCAGCACTGGCGAGTTACTCGCCATCACTGCATTCATGCATCATGACGACCTAGGCCTTAAAGGACTAGTTTTACAGACCCCAGGACACCAACACGCCCGCCGTACACTCTACCACCCCCCTCCACCACCCCCCATGCCTCCAGTGACCTAAACAGTGGGATCAGCTAAACCCTTTAAGGATGGCATGATGCCTTAATGCATCATGCCCTTGGTCATGATGATGCATGAATGCAGCCTTGGTGAGTAAATCGCCGGTGCTGCATTGGTGCATCACGCCAACCCTTCAGGAGTGTCTCAACCCCATAGGGTTGGCATGATGCTTGAATGCAGCCCTGGTGAGTTACTCACCATGGCTGCATTCAATCATCATGACGACCTAGGCATGATGCATTAAGGCATCATGCCATCCTTAAAGGACTACACTTCAGGACACCAGTGCAGCCATCGAACACTCTACCACCCCCCCTCCACCACCTCCCATGCCTTAAACAATAGGTTATTTCTTACTCACAGATAGGTCACACAATCTCCAGTGCAGAGGTAATCAAAACAAACCCTTAAACGGAATACCTCTGCCACAGGCCAGGTACGTCACAGAAGCAGTTTAGTCACACTTGACGACCTCTGGTACTAGGAAAGCCAACGACATGAGTGGTGCAGTGAATATCTAGGGTCAAGCTGGACTATTTTTTCGGGCAGACACACCCTTAAAAACGTTGTGCTGCAAAAATACCTGTCTCTGACATCACATTTTATAATAGTAGATGAAAATACATGGGATACCGTGAAAAATAATTATTAGAAGGAGACATTAATAAAGGTAAACATGAGTATGAATATGGACGAATTTGGTCGTAATCTGGTGCCTGGGGCAGAGAGAAATCATGTGTTAGTGTTTGTTGTGATTACCCGCTGCTCAAGGAGAATGATATAGGTCACACTCACTGTAATTGTCTGATAGCTAAATACCAGCGGCCCACTTGACTTGTACTCAGTCACCTTTAGAGGTAAATGTCGTCTGCGCCAGAAGCAGACAACACCCAGCTGGTGAACGCAGGCGGAAATCACTGACATGTCTGAGATGTCACAAGGAATTTTTAATTTTTTTTTTTGTTAATCCTTTAATTAAGGGCAGTAATATACTGCATCTCTATACCCTTTGTATTTATGATACATGTATTCCTGGTCGCCAGGGGTGCATTCATACGCAGAGACAAGAGACAGCGTCAAAAGGGAGTCCAGGTTGCCTCCAGAATGACTCCCCTCTGTAGGGGAGTCCAGGTCACCTAAGGGAGGCTAGGTGAATCTCTGGCTGACCTAAGGGAGTCATGGGGGGGGGGAGTGATATAGCTCTCATGGTCATATGACTCCCCAGGTGACTCCCTTTGATCGATCAGGGAGTCACCTAGTCTCCCTTAGCGACCTGGACTCCCCTGAAGACGGGAGTTATTCTGGAGGCAACCTGGACTCCCTTTTGACGCTGTTTCCTCTCTCTCTGTATGCATTTGTACCACGGACTATGCCGACCCTTTGCGCCAGTGGGAACATACCATTGAATCAACATTGATTTTGATTAGATGTTGATTCAATGTTGATCCAACATTGAACTGGATTCTGTGCCCACAAGGGGGGGGGGTATCCGCCCTGAAAAATACCATTCACAAATGCACTGTTAATAGTTAGTGTAGATACACAGTAGAATCTACTGTAGAGCTACAGTAGAATCTACTGTAGAAGGGATTAACAGTAGAATCTACTGTAGATTTACAGTAGATTCTACTGTTTACCTACAATAAACTGTAACAACTGCAGCAGAATCTACTGTACACCTACAAAAATGGCAACCAACTTTTTACAATGTGGTATTATTGATTTGTGGCATTTTAAAGTGGCATTCTCACTGAGCGTTTCCCACTCACAATTCTAGTACTGTTCTAGTCTTCTATGTGGTAAGTGCGAGTGGTGAGAATGCCCCTTTAAATACTCCCCACCCCTGCTAGAATTTTAGGGCGTCTTCATGATATAGCCCTTGCTCCCACCCCCGACCCCAAACCCTCGTCATTAATACCATTGGTTTTACTCAGTGTGTTCTCCCTTTCTATTTTCAGCACCACATGGGGCGAGAGGTACGTAGACACTAAGGCCACTCTAAAAATAAAATGGTTTCTCATCACCACGCGCATCATAAAAATCAGCTTTTGAGTAAACTTCTGGTTTTTTTTGGTATTTTTTTAATGAAAAATATGATAAAAATGGACAAATATTGGGATATTTGGTATCAAATTAAAGCTAATACTGCCAGTAGTGAAGTAGGATAGAAATAAATTAGATTTTCCCTACTTTTAAAGATCCATAAATTTTTAACTACTGAAATGTAACTTTTGGTCATGAAAAACGTATATCATCCCATAGTATCCCATACATTTTAGGCCGCGAGTAAAATAATAAAAATAGATAAATAAAATGCCTCCCTCGTCACATTTTTCAGACCTTGTTGATGAGAAACCACTTTTTTTTAGTGGCCTAACCATACTATGTAATAGAATCTTAATAGAATCATGTACAGTCTTTGCCAAAAATCGTTTATGCCACAGGACATTGGGTCCTATACATTTTCAATGTTGCAGGACCGGCTACATTTGTGAAGAACCAGATAGCAAAATATCTGACAATTTATGCATTTTAAGTATAATCAAAAATACATTTTATTAGTAATTAGTAATCATTTATGACCAAATGACGATAGATATATGGTTTTACACAGCGCATAGACAAAGATAGTTCAGCTTTAGAAGAACAACTGAATTCTTCTAGTTCAAAAAAGCCCAACATGTGACATCCGGTCCTGCTACACTTTGTTAATCTGCTGGACCGGTGGCATTTTAGGCTGACAGTGCCAATGTCCTGCATGTTTTTGCAAAGACTACATGGATACTACTGTGTGCAATAAAATGCATTTATATTATATTTAAAAAAAACTGAATACATTTATGTATTAGAAAAGAACAAAATAGATACAATGCATCCCAATTAAAGTACATTTGTAATGCTTCAAAATCGGGTGAAAAGATTTGTCCAAACAATGTCAACCGGCTTTAGGGAGTGATTTTTTAACAACAGGGGGGGGGGGCAAAAAAATTTGGACCCCTTGACCAGGCGGGGGGTCAAAATAATTTAACCTGTTTTGAGCCAAAAAGCCCATGCGTTACTATGCTTCAAAGGGCCCGCGCGCGAGCCGATTTTCGACTGTGAGGGGGGGGGTAAAAAATGTTGACCCCTTGACCGGGGGGGTGTAAAAAATTTCACGCGCTCCGCCCGGAAACCCACCACCCCCCCTGTTGTTAAAAAATGATCACTCCCTTAGCATGTCGCAATGTGTAATGACATGATCAGCCAAAGGGGACCTTAACCCTTTTAAGATGACATTTGTCGTCATGCTGCATTTGTGCATCATGCCGACACTTTGGGCGTGTCTCAAACCCATAGGGTTAGCATGATGCTTGAATGCAGCACTGGCGACTGTTACTCACCAGGGCTGCATTCATGCATCATGACGACCAAGGGTATGATGCATTAATGCATTATGCAGCCCTTAAAAGGTTAAGGGGTTAACGGTAACATGGAAACTGGAATTGTAATTGGATGTTTCTGCATATCAAATAGTAATAAGGCCAAAAAAAAAGGTTTGTTTCAGGTAACATGGTCAGAAAAATGTAGGGTCGGTAGGTCGGATTTTCTTCTTTTTTTTAACTTTTCTTTTTTAACATGAAATTACCAGCCGGTCGGTCCGAAAACCCTTGTATTGACCAAAAAAGGGTAACCCAGTGAACAAAAAACGTTTATTAACGTTTTGAAACGTTTGTATATACAACGTTATTTTACGTTATATGTAAAACGTTATTTTACGTTTTTCATGGTTGAAATTCCTAACGTTTTATCTTGAACGTTATTTAACGTTATATAACGTCCATATAAGGTCATCATGGATAGAGTGGAGTATAGGAAATATGGAGTTATTTTTCGGTACGAATTTTGTCAATTATGTGTAACAGAACATCACATAATCTTATTAGAGTGCATTGTATGTTTTCTTGACTTTTAAATAGAAACGATGACAGCAGAGTCAAAAAAGAAACTATTTACAAAAGTTCCCACCAGGAGTCGAACCTGCACTGGTGTTGGCTTTGAAGGCAGACACCTAACCTATGTGGCCATGAAGCCGATATATGAGGATAGGGCAATAGAAGGGATTTCTTAGCCAAGGGCTATGTAAGCTCAATAAACGCAGAGAAATAACTTTTGTGTGAGTAATGGTAGTAACAGTTTTGACGTTTGTTTTGATATTCTTTTGAAAACATAAACACAATTTTGACAAAAAAAAATCTTTGTATAATTTAGATACTGTTACTTAGATACTATAATTTACCCCAGGGTGTCTTTACAAAGAAACCTCTATATGCTTCAATTCTGGGATGAATTCATACCGTTCTGCATCAGGTAAATTATAGGTACATTGATGCAACCCCCTCCCCCCCAAAGAGAAAAAGCAAGAGACTCTTGTAGGACTCGAATACATGTGGGTAGGACTCATGTGCCAGCGCCTAGACCATGCAGCCACGGTGCCTGTACATAGTGAGGGACCTGGAGAACACCTACTGAAGTTGCAATATTATGTACAGTAGGGGAAAGCTAGCGCATAAACCTATAGTCACAATGACCTTGCATCGTTCACAAAAGGGACATATTTTATCATTTTACATTCGTTTCACATTCGTTTCTCTTATGATTAAATTAAAAAGTAAACCAAGTTATACCTCCCAGCCAAAACGGTTTTCATGTGATTCGAACATATGTAGCTCACATTTCTCACCCACCATGCTAGCCATTGAGCCACGGGGACCACATAGATTGATAAGTCTAGCATTAGTCTATATAATCTCAAAGTGACAATTCCTATTGCAGGTTCGAATCCCAACCTGACCCGTTTACGTTTTACACTTATTTATTTTGCAAAATCTACCAATTTTTCCTAGGAAATTAGCACAAATTATTTAGGTGATGGAGTATAACCTAGAAAACCTCCTTGGAGGTGTAGTATTTGCTGTAAAACCTCGGAGGTTTCACAGCAAATACGACACCTCCAAGGAGGTTTTCCATCACGAAGACCACATGTACTATGAACTTGAGTTTTAGATCTTTTCAAACCCCCAAAAACGTTAAATAACGTTGTCATAACGTAACACATTCAAACGTTTTTGTATAACGTTATTATAACGTTATTTTGAGTCAACGTTTTAACGTCAGATAACGTCATATTTCCGTCATTCTATAACGTTTACCAAACCTTTAGAAAACGTTATTGTAACGTCAGATAACGTTTTTTTGTTAGCTGGGAAAAATACAGAAATTTCTTCAAAATTGCACAAAAAAAGTAGGGTCGGCCCTGTTTTGAGAGGGTCAGTCGGGTTACCTGAAACAAACCTTTTTTTATTTGGCTTAAGTCATAAGACAACCCGTCTCTTGTCTTGTCGCACGTCATTTATTTAATATAATACACTACTGATGCTCAGTGGTGAGATACATGTAGATTTAATAGAAACCATTCACGGCATGCATGCCTGCATATCATATGCCTGCTTTAGTAATCATTGGGCACTGCCCACATACATGTATAATATTGATAAACCATTTAATCGTCACGCCTTAATACATCCTAGCCTTTATCGTCATAAAGCACGAATGCAGCCCTTGCCAGGGCCGCATTCAAGCATCATGCCGACCATACGGGTCGAAGGGTCGGTATGATGCCCTTAAAGGGTTACTACCCGGTTGTCTCTGTATGTACATCTTTGATTGTTGTTGTATTTAGGGAGTGGTAATTTTTTAACAACACGGGGGGGGGGGGTGGGTGGATTTGGGGGGGGCAAAATAATTCGGACCCCTTGAAGGGGGGGACCAAAAAAATTGCACTCCTTTTTAGTGAAAAAGCCCGCGCATTACCATACCTCAAAGGGGTCGGCCGCGCTCAATATCAACTTTGCTGAGGGGGGGACCAAAAATATTTCGACCCCTCCCGTGGGGGGAACAGAAAGATTTTGACCCGCTCGCGCGAAAATCCACCAACCCCCCCCCCCCCCCTGTTGTTAAAAAATGACCACTCCCTTAGAAAATCATTTGATGACAGAAAATTTAAAAAAAATGCTGTTTGTTGTTTCAGGTGATGAAGGCGAGTATGTGGGTGATGCTCGAGACGGTGCTACTTGGGGCCCTCATGTCCTACGCTACAGTAAGTTCAACCCCAGTAATCAAAAAACATTATATAACATAAAAAAAAACTGTTATTTTGACGTAAAATTTAGTACGTTATTGGACGTCGAAATAACGTTTTTTAACGGTGCCATTTGGGGCCCTCATGTCCTACGCTACAGTAAGTACAACAAACGTTATACAACGTTAAATAACATTTTTTTATTACTCCTTATTAAGGCAAAACAGTATATAATGTTAAAAAAACGTTACTTTGACATAAAATTTAGTACGTTATTTTAAGTCAAAATAACGTTTCTCAACGGTGCTACTTGGGGCCCTCATGTCCTACGCTACAGTAACTATGACACGTGACCTAATTAAAAAATACGTTATTTTATGTCAAAATAACGTTTTTAACGCTATACAGCATCTGGTCATAGTTAGATGCCATAGAGAAACGTTCTAAAACGTTGTATAACGTTATATCTATATTTCCAGTAAGTAAAACACGTTACCTAGCTAACAAAAATACGTTATTTTACATCAAAATAACGTTTTTTAACGTTATACAGCCTTTGGCCATGGTAAGGTGCCATAGAAAAACGTTCTAAAACGTTGTATAACGTTATATCTATATTTCCAATAAACACAACACGATACCCAGCTAACAAAAAAACGTTATTTTACGTCAAAATAACGGGTTTTTTTTACATTATACAGCGTTTTGCCATTGTGTGTATCATCTAAATATGGCATAGTGCGTGTACATTGATATTAACCCCCGTCCACAGGGTATGGTATTGATATGGATAATCTCCGAATAGCACAGACCTACCGACACCCCCCCCCCCCCACCTCTATTACCCAGACTCATGGCTGTGTCTCATGAGATCGGGCCATTGTCGTCGTCTATGACCGGGTGCAATCTATGACTGGGTGCAATCTATGACCAGGTGCAATCTATGACCAGGTGCAATCTATGACTGGGTGCAATATAAAAGTCACCACCCGGTCATAGACGGCCACACTGGCCCATGTTCGTGAGACATAGCCTCGTACCGCTCACCACGTGATTCAACAAATAACTAGACCTTCGTTGACTGCCACACTATTCTGACCTACCAGATGCTTATGGCCTTCATTTCCCTTAAATTTCTTCAAAGTAGATGTATTTTTCTACTATACCCATCAGGTATACATCATTTATCCATGCTTTAAAACGTATCACCTACACTGAAAATCCATAGGTTGAAAGGGTTAGTCAGTACAGACTAACCTAGGTTGGTCATATGAGTGTTAGTCATAATGGCAAAGTTATGTTCAAAAATGACCAAGGGGTCAGTCAGTAGTGGCTAACCTAGGTCCATCATTGGTGTGTTGTATTTGAATACCACTAGTTGGGGTCACCTGTGATGACCACTCAGTGGCTCCCCCTGGAACTAAAAAGACTAAGGTGGGTTGGTCAGTAGTGACCAACCTGACGATAATAACTAATCTAGGTTGGTCGTATAGGGAGCCAAAAAATGACTAACTAGGTTAGGCACTAGTGACTGAGAGGTTGGGCGTATCGGGAGCCTAGGAATATCAGTGTAGTGCCATACAGCTTAGTAATCAGGAATCTAAAAGAAATAGAAATACACACAATCTTCAATATATAAAACGGCTGCTGAGTGACCACGCAGTAGCCTTAGCAACGGTTAATACAGGGTTATATAGTTAGGGGCAACGGGCGAAAATAAAACTGAAAAAGAAACTGAAAATCTTAATCTATTTACAGACAACCGAACCAAACAAAGACAATATTAACCCTCAAACCACCGCACAGGCCCTTAATCGCTATGCCCTTTGTTGTTATGATACACACGCATAAAGGGTCGGTATGATGCATTTTTACATCATGACAAAGGGTCATAAAATCACTACTCAGCGGGTTGAGCATGGGTTCTCCCAGAGCAGAATATACCCAGCAAACTGGGGTGATCCCTGGCCATGACTGGTGATGCATGGTGACTATTATATGAGTGATCACACACTGAGTGACAATGCGCCACTGCTGGTGAGTCTCACTCAGCATGGCGACTCATCTCTCATCTCGCCACTGTGGTGATCACACGCTGAGTGACAATGCGCCACTCCTGGTGAGTCTCACTCAGCATGGCGAGATATCACTCATCTCGCCACTGTGGTGATCACACGCTGAGTGACAACGCGCCACTCCTGGTGAGTCTCACTCAGCATGGCGACTCATCACTCATCTCGCCACTGTGGTGATCACACGCTGAGTGACAATGCGCCACTCCTGGTGGGTCTCACTCAGCATGGTGACTTTTCACTCATTTCCCAACTGTGGTGAGCTCACTCAGCATCACCAGGATATTAGCATTGGAGGTATACTGCTTGTATTTTGCAGAGGGGGAATAGAAGTTGATGTTGATTTCATTAATATTATCGCACATATGGACCAGATTTTTACATGATTATAATCATTATGAAAATGTGCACATCATGATAGCCAACAATATGATTTTAGATTAAGATTTAAGACAGAAAATACAATTTTCCTTTGTCTATGGGACTTAACACTGAAATGAAATTGTCTACATTTTACATAGTATATAGACATTGATCAGCCTTGCTCTAACAAGAATAGGAAAGTATGATATCCAGTGACCATCATGGTATCATATAATCATGAGTAACAAGTAAGGATTTACACCAGTATGGTAAAACATTCCTGCATTGAGTGATAAAAGGGGAACTTTCTTTGTCTGACCAGCATGGCAGCTCTCACTCAGCATGGCACATCATCACTCACAGTCGCCAACATGGTTCTCACTCACTGAGTGACTAGGGGCCACTCGTGGTGAGTCTCACTCAGGATGGCGCATGATCACTCACGGTCACACACATCCTGGTTTCCTGAGTTCTGATTGGTCCATTTCAAATTTCCCGCCCTTTCTTTGTTCTCAGTGGAAACTTCTAGCATTCACAACAGACAGGCAGAGACTGGCAAGGAGAACAGATGTGAGGTGGGTTGTCCTATATAAGTCATGGTGAAATCTCAGCCATCAGCTGATTGTGAATTCTACAGTAACTGTTCTTACCTATTTTATGTCTCTATTTTTCTCTGATATATTCTACTTTGCTCTTTTTATAATTATAGGTAGGAAGTATATTCACTGACTGGAATGACACATTTATTGGTAAGTTCTATTGTAGTTTTTGGCACTTTCTTTACCTTACTTGTATTGTTATATTTTTATATATGTATAACATAATTGATTAATGATAAAAGGGGAATTTCACTTTCAAAGTAACTTGTAAACAGTTTTATAACCTTGCTATGTACACTGTGTTCCTCCATAATAATCCATTATGTTGCTTATATTTAAACAGACACTCCCACAAGGACTTCAAGTATTCATCATTGCCAAGAGAAGAAGAGATTCTGGATGAACAGCTTAAATGATGTTGTCAATGTTATGAATAAAATACCCCCCCCCCTGCCTCAGTGCTAATTGGTCAATGTGCCATCCCTAGTGATGCTGAGTGATCACCAGCGTGGCCATCCCTGGTGATGCTGAGTGATCACCAGCCTGGTCATCCCTGGTGATGCTGAGTGATCACCAACGTGGCCATCCCTGGTGATGCTGAGTGATCACCAACATGGCCATCCCTGGTGATGCTGAGTGATCACCAGCGTGGCCATCCCTAGTGATGCTGAGTGATTGATGGCGACACATCACTCAGTTTTATTTCATCTAGCACATTGAGTGAGGACCTCACTCAGGATGGCCACGAGTCACCCCAGTTTGCTGGGTAAGTGGGGGTACAGGTGGGGGTGAGTGGCACTGAACAGACTGGAACCCCCATGCGTACACAAATAATCTAAATACTCTGGCCCTTAGTCTGTAGTGACTATCCCAGGTTAGTCATAGGGACATTGGTCATGCATGACCAAGTTTTATTTGGAAATGACTGAGGCATAACAGCACATATATGACTAAAGCCTAACTCAAAAGACCTTAGCCTAAACCTAATTGAAATAGAGAAATCCAAGGTCAATACGGACCAAACTGAGAAAATTGACTAACCTAGGTTGGTCGAATAGGGAGCCAAGAATGACTGACTTGGCTAAGCTATAGTGACTGAGAGATTGATTGTGTAGGGGCTAGGGTTATACGGGTATGTTATATGACGAGTGCTGTTGGATGCTGTGTTGCGAGCTCAGTCCGAACCCTTCAGTCCGACGGTAGGTGGCAGCACCTACCCCGGGCTTGGGGTATGGACAGAGGTCGCTATAGGCTTCCGGTCTGCGTGTGCGCGCGCAGGCTGGCTGCCTATATATACCCAGCATCTGACGGTACTCGTCGGTTACTCTGAGCCACGCTGGTGAAGAGACCCCGTGATCATTACGGCTGATTAGCCTACTGACCCGTTCCGAACTCTATAGGGAGTTCGCACACATAGATACTGCTTGTCTAGGTTTTCTGAATAAACCCGATTTGCAACCTGTAACACTTGATCCGAACTGTGTCGACTTTGTTCTTTAATTGATACTCTACCAATATCATAAAGAGACAAAGTATCGTTTATTACAATTGTATAGGGAGCCAAAGAATATCAGTGTACACTGAAAATCCATAGATTGAAAGGGTTAGTCAGTACAGACTATCCTAGGTTGGTCATATGAGTGTTAGTCACAATGGCAAAGTTATATTCAAAAATAACCAAGGGGTCAGTCAGTAGTGGCTAACCTAGGTTCATCATTGGTGTGTTTTATTTGTATACCACTAGTTGGGGCCACCTGTCATGACCACTCAGTGGCTCCCCCTGGAAATAAAAAGACTAAGGTGGGTTGGTCAGTACTGACCAACCTGACAATAATAACTGACCTAGGTTGGTCGTACAGGGAGCCAAAAAATGACTAACTAGGCTAGGCACTAGTGACTGAGAGGCTGGGCGTATAGGGAGCCTAGGAATATCAGTGTAGGCTAAGTAGGAGAGGCAGACAGCATGGCGGTGCACCGCTCCCCGTGGAGGAAGCCTGTGTGTGTGTGTGGGGGGGGGGGGGGGGGGTGGATGTCTGGTGCCTTAATGCATCATGCCCTTGGTCGTCATGATCCATGAATGCAGCCCTGGCGAGTAACTCACCAGTGCTGCATACAAGCATCACGTCGATGCTACAGAGTTAAGACACTCCCGAAGGGTCGGCATGATGCACCAATGCAGCACTGGCGAGTTACACGCCAGGGCTGCATTCATGCATTATGACGACAAATGCCATATATTAACGATACACTGTCCTTTAAAGGACGGTGTATGACTAAGGAGGAAAGGCCGTTTTGGGAAAATAACCAAGCCCCCCTCCCTACCCCCCTAGTAATAAATGACAGTTTCCCCGCCAGAGGTGGGGGACTGTGTGTGTGTGTGTGTGTGTGTGTGTGTGTGTGGTGTGTGTGTTGGGTGTGTGTGTGTTGGGGGTGCTGGAGGAGTCTGGCTGTGTGTGTGTGTGGTGGGGTGCTGGAGGAGTGTGTGTGTGTGTGTGTGTGTGTGTGTGTGTGTGTGTGTGTGGTGGGGTGCTGGAGGAGTCTGGCTGTCTGGGGTCTCCATGACAACACCCTGTGTGGTAACCATGGCGGCACACCAGAGACATCTGGTGTCAGGTGGACGAACTGTCCCCAACACAGGGTCGACTCAAGCACCCACTCTACACTGTCATGGGGTTCAACCCCTAAAATCGACACGGTGACATGGGCATTTATTAAAATCGACATGTGACATGGCAACCTAAGCGACATGTGACATGGCCATTTCTTAAAATCGACATGAAGCTTATAGATGACATTAAGGCCAGGGACACAGAAATATTTTTCTGAGGCTGACTCCTGAGGCTTAGCTATATACAGAAGTGCCAGGGAAGAAACCCTGTGGGGATTTTGACCCCCTTCTAATAAGAAATGATTACTCCTTTAGTGACACTAGTGACATGGAATCTTCCTTAGTGACATGTGACATGGCCATTTCTTAAAATCGACATGCGACATGGGACCCCCACCCCATCTATACCCCTACTGTAACTAGTAAGTGTAGGTACACAGTAAAATCTACTCTAGTTTTACAGTATTACTGTAGACTTAGAGTAGAATCTACTGTTTACCAACAATAAACTGTACACCTACAGTAGATCATACTCTACACCTAAAAAATGGCCATTGACTGTTTATAGTGTATATGATTAGAGTCTGGGCAAACTCATTTAAAAAGCTTGCTTGACAGACGTGTCTTCAGGAGTTGACCAATCAAATCCTGTAGACCAGTCCCTGTGCACAGCCTGGCAGGAAGTCACGATCTAAATATAGTAGTTCCACCAGTCCCATTTACAGCCCTTGTGGGGCGGATCTGCATGGGTGGACATACTCTCGTTCCCAAATCCTTCCAAAGGAAGGCTCTGGTAACAGCCAAATGACCTTGAACTTTGGATTTTGCTGGTTCTGGGCAACCTCTGCTGGTAGGCTGGAACCAGTGGGCAGGAACCAGAATGTATGATGGTAGTTTTAGGTAGTTTTACCATCAGCCTTTCTGGTTCCATTTCCTGTTCCTGTTGGCTGGTTCTAAGCTACCAGCAGGGGTTGCCCAGACCCAGCAAAATCCCAACATTTGGCAGTTGTCAGAGCCTTCCTTCGGAAGGATTTGGGAACGAGAGTAGAGTGGACACAGAATAGGGTAGAGTCACCTGGAGTTGGACACTTACCTTCAGACAAACACCTACTATTGTGGTTATTCATTGTAAGCTCTTTTTTGTGAAGAGTGGTTAAAGCCCCAGCGCTCCTATATATAGGGCTGAGTACCTGTCCCGACTCCACTCCGACTGCCACTGGAGGGGTACCGAGATCTGCGCCTTTAAGTTTGAAGTCAGCTCCAGCCGTAGGTCTCACAAGGTAGAATCACTGCCCCCCGCTAGTGCCGAATATCGCCATACCCTTATTCTACTCTGTCTATACTACTTACATCGTAAAATCACCACACAGGGGGGGAATAAGTGCCGCAGCGCCATCTGCATTGAGTGGCTAGAGTGGAAACTACACACAGTCATTTTTAACCATATTTTAAACAGTTATTACACAAAAGCTATTCAAGTTTAAATTTGTTGTATTTTTTCCTGTAGAGATTTACCCTTTTGCAAGTTATATTTCAATGTAGCATTATAAAGCTTCTGTTTTTATATCAATATAAGGGTTTCATTCATGCTCTCTAAATACAATACAAATGTACTGTGGGTGGGCTATATGACCATGGCCCTCCTACAGTACAGTGCTGCCGCCTTATACCAATCATGTACACTAAAGACCCTGTCCCCACACTGGACTGTACAGTGTGACCTCCTCCCTGCCCTGTTTGAGACTGGCACTTACAGGCTGGTGCAGCTGCATATATGCTCTGCGGTATAGAGGGCGCCACAGCACTTGACTCCCCCCCTTATCACCACACAATGGCGGGCTGAGCCCGGTTGGTTCACTGCATGGCTCTTTGAGTGTAGGTACCAACCACACAACTACAGCCCATGCTTTTTTGTCATTTTAAAGCCCCTTGAAATGCAAACGGTCATACTTGTGATGCTATTAAACACACGTTATTCAACGAGAGCCAACCACAAACAAATTTAAAACAACACTGGTTCAAAGTCTGATGATAAAATATTCCCGTTTACTCTAGCTAATCCCTCCTCTCAACTTAAAGCTTGACCGTCATGGTTGAAGTGAGGCCAAAAGCACTTTTGGATATAGTTCAGTTTTCATTCACAAGAAGGCTCTTAAGGGCTAGGAACTCAGCTCTTACAGGCACAAGATAGGGTGAATATGTTGTAGCTGGACAATGCTCATGGTCCCCTGTCCAAACACTGCTGCCCTCTGGTAGAACTGTTATTTTAGTCCATGGATGGGAAATGCTGAACTTATTCCCTGACGGCCCAGCTTTAACCCTCACTTTAATACTATTTTCGATGCTAGTTAGGGTATTGCAAATTGGTTGGTCGTTTTCCATTTTACTACATTTGCATGATATAAATGTTAAACTGCTATAAATTAATTGATTTCCTCTTGTCTATTTGCAGGTGATTATTCAGTATTTTGAACCTTCCACCTTGACGTGTCTCCTAATGCCGTGGTTCAGGGAGGTCGGCTTTGCCGTTATATACGGCGCCCTAATACTCAAGGTGTACAGGTACGTCAACATTAACCCTTTAGGGACTACATTGTGATTTAATTAAAGTGACATGGTCCGATTATAAGGGCTCAAAAATCAATTTTGTTAAAACTGAACAAGAATTCCAATATGGCCATACTACATGTCCTACCTATTTTATTTAACAATATTCCCCATAATTCAGCTTCTGTCAATTTTCTGTTTGATGCCCAATTTAAGACTTTTGGAGTGCACGCTATAATTCCCCCATTGAAAATACACTGTAAAATACTGTACCTGGGCCACATTTGGCCCTCTAAATGGGATCCCATTGCCCATAGATGATATTGTTTTGTTCCTTATCCTCCTAATATGACATTGTGCTAACATTTGGAACACATTTAAGTAGAATTTAAAATTTGGAAAAAATCGGACCATGTCACTTTAACCCTTCAACGACAGCATAATGCCTGAATTAATCATACCTTGGTCAGCACTATTGGATAGTCATTGGGAGAACCTAGGGTATATTTGGGTGTTGGACATGGCACATGCCCTGTCGCGTGCTGCCGCCCAGGGGAAATGGATTGAAGTAAATTTTCTGTCATGAGATATAAACTGGTGACAGGGAGCAAAGTAGTCTCTATACCTTCAAGGCCATCATTCTCACCCATACACAACTTATTTACAATGTAGTCCCTAGTTTACAGGTTGGTGAACACACATTAAAGTGGCATGGTCCGATTTTTTCTATATTTTAAATTCTGCTTAAATCTGTTTAAAATGTCATTACAATATCATACTTGGCAGATGCGACACAATAACATATCATTGATGGGCAATAAGAGGCAAAAAATAGGGTCCCGTGAACACAGGTATAGTCTTTTACAGTGTATTTTCAATGGATGGAATTATAGCGTGCACTCCAAAAGGTGAATTCTGAGGAATAGTGTTTTATAAAGTAGGTAGGACATAAAGTATGGCCATATTGAACATTTTGATTCATTTTAAGCGAAATTTATTTTTGAGCCCCAATCATCGGACTATGCCACATTAACCCTTTAAGGACGACATAGTGATTTAATTGAATCTTCAAGGACAGCATAATACCTTAATTCATCATACCCTTGGTCGTAATTCATGAAAGCAGCCCTGGCGAGTAACTCGCCAGTTCTGCATTCAAGCATCATGCTGCCCCTATGAGGTCAGTTAACTCGCCAGGGTTGCATCCATGCATGAAAATTCCCAGAGCACAGTAAAGCATCATGCACCCTTAAATGATTAAACTAAGAACCTAAAAAAAGACACACACTGAATTAATCCTTTCGGCCTTTTCCCCACCCGAATTTTAGTCACATAAAGGCATTATGTTGCCCCTAAAGGTTTAAAAAACATTAACAAAACAAAAAAAAAATAAAAAAATCAACCCTTTTTCTCCCACAGAGTGTTGCCTGACTTTCAGTTGCGTAAAACGACATGCTGCCTTTAAGGGGTTAAACCAACTTCAAAACCACTAAATAACCCTTTCATCCTTTTCCCCATCACAGAGTTCTGGGAAAAGGCTGGGTTTAAAGCTTGACCGTCATGGTTGAAGTGAGGCCAAAAACCATTTTGGACATAGTTCAGTTTTCATTCACAAGAGGGCTCTAAAGGGCTGGGAGCTCAGTTCTTATAGGCACAAGATAGGGTGAATATGTTGTTGTTGGACAATGATCCCCTGTCCAAACACTGCTGCCCTCTGGTGGAACTGTCATTTTAGTCCATGTATAGAAAGTGCTGAACTTATTCCCTGACGGCCCAGCTTTAAGTCACGTAAAGTGACATGTTGCCCTTAAAGGGTTAAACCAACGTTGACAAAAAAAGGATAAATAAACCCTTTTCCCCTTTTTTTCCCACACTCTAGAAAAATAAAAATACCCCCCCCCCCCAATAAATTAACCCTTTTAACCGTTTTTCCCACACAGGGTGTTGGCTGAGTTTCAGTCACGTAAAACATGATGTTAGGCCACTTAAAAAATAAAATGGTTTCTCATCACCGCGCACATCATGAAAATCAGGGTTTAAGGAAAAGTACTTGTTTTGCTAATTTTTGTTGAAGAATATGATAAAAATGGTCAAATATTGGCATATTTGGTATCAAATTAAAGCTAAATAATTTCCCCCCACTTTAAAAAAGCCATAAATTCCTAGCTAGTAAAATGTGAAATATTGCCCATAAAAAACATATATCAACCCGTACATTTTAGCCCGCTACTAAAAAAATAAAAAATAAAAAGGCCCCCCTCGTTATATTTTT
This sequence comes from Harmothoe impar, assembly GCA_947462335.1. NCBI lineage: Eukaryota > Metazoa > Annelida > Polychaeta > Phyllodocida > Polynoidae > Harmothoe > Harmothoe impar. The sequence continues at coordinate 58,051,824 of OX381719.1, read as the reverse complement.
TAGTCCTTGGTGATGAGAGACCATTTTGACACTCTTTTTTTTAAAGAAAAAAATAGCTTTAAAAAACCAATGAATTCACCCCAGGGGGGGAATCAAGTGCTGTGGCGCCCTCTATACCACAGAGCATATATGCAGCTGCACCAGCCTAGTAGCGGCAATCTCAAACAGGGCAGGGAGCAGGCAACACTGTACAGTTCAGTGTGGTCCAAACCTGTTGGAAGGTCTTTAGTATACATGATTGGCATGAGATGGCACTACTGGGCTGTGGGATGGCCATGGTCATATAGCCTACCCCCAGTACATTTGCATTGCATTAAGAGAGCATGAATGAAACCCTCATATTGAGATAATGACAGAAGCTTTATAATGCTACATTGAAATATAAGTTGGAAAAGGGTAAATCTTCCCAGGAAAAAATACAACAGAATTCAAACTTGAATGGCTTTTGTGTAATAACTGCTTAAAACATGGTTAAAAATGACTGTGTGTAGTTTCCACTCTAGCCACTCAATGCGGATGGCGCTGCGGCACTTGATTCCCCCCCTTAATTCACCCTTTAACCTTTTTTCAGAGTGCTGGCTGAGTTTCAGTCGCGGAAAGCGCACCGCGTGCACGTGCGTGACCGAGACCTGCTCAAGTACCTGCTGGGGATCGTGCTGGTGGTGGTCGGCTACATGTCGGCATGGACCGCCGTCAACATGGACCATGTCCACGACGGCGACACCATGATAGCCATCGGCAACGCCAGCGTCGGCAAGAATGCCTATCTCCAGTACCATATATGTAAATCCTTCTGGTGGGATTATGTGATAGAAGTTGGTAAGTGCAGTACATGGTATATCGCGAACATTTATTTATGTTTGGTGCTTTTTTTATTTTAAAGAGGTTTATTGGCCATAAACTCGTGTTAATGGAGAACACGTTCTTACAGAATGGCCAGGGTGTCGTATTTACAGGTGTACAAATTATACAAACAAGGAAAATACATTAGAATGTTAATGGATATGAAGTTTACCACCATGTTCCTTTTTGAATTTCTCAGTGTGGATCACTTGTGCAATGCATAAAATGGCATAAAATCAGTAGTATGAATAACAAATCAATGAAGTAGTTTTTCTCTTTTTTTGGGGGGGGGGTGAGGGGATGAAATCGATTATGAAATATTATTAAATATTGGATTATGCAACATTTATCTTGGGTCTGTAAAATCAATTATGTTATAAATGTTGGGGAATGTAAAACATATACAATAGAGAAATAACTTTACTATGATACCAATATTATTATCAAATACATAGACAGAGGTCCACAATGATCTGTCTGAATGACAGGTTTCTCCACGAGGTATGCACTGGATCGTATCACATCAGGTGGAGCCGAGTGTGATATGATCCAAGTTACCACGAGTGGAGAAACCAGAAGCAGAAGTTCAGACCGATTAGAGTGGATCTCTGTGTTTATTTCATGTAATTATTGATAAATTAATTTTAAAAACGACATTAAAGATTGGTTTCATAAATCTGTTAGTGACATCATCATGGAGAAACACCCCCATGGAAAATAAGCATCAGTTTCTCCATGAGGGTGTGGAGAACGGCCATTCTAGTACTTAAAGGGAAATGCTACTTGTCGAGATAATACTGAAATTCTATTGCTATTTGCATGTAACTCAAGATTATATTAGCTTAATTTATTATCAAATAGAAAATGAAAAGAAATTGACTTGTCACCGAACTAATTTTCATGATACAGCCATTTGAGCAAATGATTACCTTAATTATAGAAATGAATGGGAAAACAGTATTTTCCCACATTATCGGTCATGGATTATCCCCCTCTATTGCTCTATCAACCAAAACTTGGGATTGTTTCATAGGCACCTATAGGAACATTTCATATGTAAAATACCAAGGGGTCACCGATTAAATAAGAAAGTTATGAATTTTTCAAAAATACTTATTTTGCCTTAACTATGGATGCTATGGGTGTCCCAGTGACTAATAAATGCCATACACACAGGTATAATCTCTGGATGGCAAATACAATGGCTGATTAGGGGAAGTACCATACATTGGAATACAAATTTAGCCAAAAGAAGAATTTTCATCAGTATTGATTTTTGCCACCAGGTGGCCTATGTTTCCCTTTAAACATAGCTTTGTTTCTCCACCTGAAATGGTTGTATTTTGTATGTTGCAGGAGAGTTCTTGTTTTTATGCTTTGGTGTGTACCTTTGCTACTGTGTGCGCGCGGCGCCCTCAGACTATTCCGAAACACGGTATATATCATGGGCCATCTACAATGAGACGGTGATATCTGCCCTGCTTCATATCATAAGGTAAGCTCTATGTTATCATACATGTGATAATTAATGGAATATGGCTCAGTCTCACGACTTTGTAACAATTGGATAGTCTTTGACCGGGTGGCATCTTTGACCGGGTGACGTCTTCGACCGGGTGACGTCTTTGACTGGTAAGATTAAAACAGCTGAAATGGGGGGCTATGTACATGGAAATGCCGGGAAATTTGTACACTGAAAATTTCGGGAATTAGTCAATGCTAATATATCTTAGTCAAAACCACTAACTTATCAGCATTATTAAATCGAACTAAGATTTTGCTAAACTATCACTAACTTTTTACTAACCAGCTACCAACAGGAACTCCACACCAGGTGACAGCACAAGCAAATCATGAGATAGTTATCTATATGATAAGATTGCAAGTGCACTTGTTATCATGCTTAGAGGTAACCTTTTCTAATATTGAATATGATATGGGGTGTAACTTAATGCATGTGTGTATCTACTTGGCCAAACTTTTTTTTAAAACAGATCAACCTATTCCAATGAGGTATTCTGAATGGGACACCTTTTTTTGTGTTTTTGATAAATGCATATATCAAAGACAGACTCAAGTCTCTATATGGCCATTTCTACAGGACAATAATTGTTATGTAGACAAACTGGCTGGAATGGATGGAGTTACCATTGCACAGGTAACTCATGCTGTGGTTGTTGCATATTAACCAGGGCCATGCCACTGACTGGTAATAGATGTACTAATCACTAATGAATAGCTTCTGTAAATTCCTGTGTATAGCCTGTGGGTTATGCTAGAACCAAACTTCTAGTGTAGGTTATACAATATTCTCAGGTCTAGTGGCAGGTAATACGAGGGTTTTTGAAAGTATAGTACAGTACTAAAATCATAATTTTCAAGCACTAGGTAGAGGATATAGGATTCTCTCAAAGTCGGGGTGTGGGTTATAAGTGAGATGCGGGTATACACAGGAATTTATGGTAGCCTCATAAGTTCAGGTGACCAGGGCAATGCTAACTTTTAGCTAAGGGTTAGCAGCAAAACGCTAAGATAGGATAGGAACTTTGGGCACGTAATTTTCGCTAATGATTGTACAAAAGTTAGTAAAACCTTAGTAAAACTGACTAACTTTGGACTAACATTTGAGATTCATTATTTTCAGTGTAATATATAGTATTACAATAGGCCTATATATTAACTTTTCCCGCATTTCATTCTAAATAGGCCCCTTTTCAACTGTTTTAATCTTTCTGGTCAAAGACGTCACCCGGTCAAAGACGTCACCCGGTCAAAGACGTCACCCGGTCAAAAACTATCCAATTGTTACAAAGTCGTGAGACTGAGCCTTATCTGGTGTGGTAGGGGTGCAAAATCAACCCCGATTTATGCACACACTTTCAAAATACTAGATTACTACTCTGGTTTTAATAGCCTTTATGTCTAACGCCAATCTGTGTTTTTTGGGATTTTACTACTAAAATAATTTTTTTTACCAAAAACATTTTTTGACTGAAAAGGTGAGAAATGGGAGAAATCTTCTGTCCTAATCCTTGAAAGAGAAAATGTTAAAAAGAATAAAAATCGACCTACTCACTCTATTTACATTGCATGAACATTGGCATTTAAGCAAACCATTAATTGCTTAAAGTCACCATTTAAGCAGCTTTAAGTTCAGTAAATTCCATGTAAATGTCCAGGAAAAGTCACAATGACATTTAAGCGGCTTTAAGTGGCATTTACTGAAATTGAATATGCTTAAAGTGGACACCAGGAGACACTAAAGTCAATATAGCAAAATATCCATATTCCTATAGATTGAGATGTTATCTATCACTTCCGTGTTCCATTCTTCTTCATTGCCTAAGCATATATGGTATATTAACGTGTTTTCTGTGCATTCCCCCAACCGACACATGCCAATTTTACAGAGCTGTTTACTTCTATACTTTGACACTTGGTGGCGTGGGTGTTGCACACCTAGCAACGAGATGGTCATGGTTGGCTGCACACCTCAATCTCCATTAGCTTCCCGGCATAGTATTAGTGACTAAGGCCAGCTTGGACATGCTTGGTTTCAGACACGGTGCATCAATACAAATACCCTTTAGGCCTACAATGATCACATCTATCTCTTTATTTGGTCCAGTAATCTCCATAATGCGCGCCCATTGGGGCATCTATGTCCTTATGAGTTACTGGGGGAATATATCAATTTACCATTTCCATACAGGAAGTTCAAAAATATTGTACCATTCTCATTGTTGTATTGATGTACCATGTTGTTTCAACGAGAGAACCGTTTTAATTTTGTCTCTAGCACATCTAGAACCAACAGGTCGTCGATTCACAATCTATTAAAGGAATATTGAAGGGCAAGTCCCATCTATAGATATGGCCACTTCCATAGAAATTGATGATTGGTTAAAATGAATAGCAGCAATGGAATCTACAGTGATTTTAGAATCTAGTTATGTGTAGCTTGCATTGATTTGAGCCATGCAACTCCTGGGGCCGGTCCCCGCACCCTAGAAGCTCTCAGGGTCCGGGGCCGGGGTGCAGGCCCGTCCTTTATATATATATATACCTGCATACCGGACATCCATATGTGGCTTCATGCAGAGTATGAGTCACACCTCTACAGGTGTGGATACAGAGTGGAGCAGTTCAGGACAGTTTACTTTCACACCTGTGCATGAGGATACAACTATAATCTACTGTAGGTTATGTAGGCTACATATCACATTCAGTCTGCTCTCTACACACCAAGATTGTCATATACTTTTTTAATCAAATAGTCATCCTTTAAAGGCGCACTGAGTTGAGCACCTAGCCCTGCCGAGTTTTGTACGCAAATGACGTCGTGGGTTCAGTGCGCCTTTAAATGGGGTGCTTTAAATAGTGTTGGGAATCTCAGCATAGGTAATACTATGTGGCTGTGGCTTGGGGGGTGGGGTGCAAAAACTTTGCCTTCTTTTCATGCCGGTTTTCATGGCAAACTGTGCCTTCCTTTCAAGGCAAACTTTGCATTCTTTTTACGAAAACTGTGCCTTCCTTTCAAGGCAAACTGCGCCTTCTTTTCAAGGCAAAATGCATCTTTCTTTCACGGTAAATTGTACCTTCTTTTCACAGCAAATTCCACTTTCCTTTCATGGCAAACTGTACCTTCTTTTCACGGCAAACTGTACCTTCTTTTCACGACAAATTGTACCTTCTTTTCATGGCAAACTGTCAAGAACTATCAGTGTGAGTATCAAGACACTGTAATATGTATAGCAGGGCTGGCGTTCTATGCGTTGCCACGCCGTGTGACGTCACACGGCCCAGGAGAGCTGTAGTTCACACCATTGCCGTCATGGGGCAGCACCTACACCAGCTAAATTTCTCTGGGGGGTCCTGCTCCATAAAACCCTTATAAAATCGTAAATAATTGGTATTTTGATTCGTATTAAAAAACATCAATTATTCCAAGACCACATGGATCGTTTGTGGATCTAAGAAATGACGGGTATGGTGTCCTTTAAAGTGTGACTTTAAGCAGTCAGGTTTTTGCTTAAATGCCAACATTCATGCAGTGAATTATTTTTGGGCTATGTTACCTGAACACGACTGTTTTCTATTAGGCCTCATGTGAGTGTTCATGTTTCTTGCAGACATTTTATATGGACGTCGGTACATCCAGACTACATCTTCTTAATGTACTTCTTGCGTTGCCAACTAACAGTTACTATGACGTTAATCCTAGTATTAGGACCCAAGGTAAGGACGTTTTTTTGTTTTTTTTTAAAAGAAGGTTTGTTGACCATAATTTCATGTAAAGGGTGAATGAGTTCTGGCAACTCGGTCAGTGAAAGTATGTACAAACAACAATATTATACAATTAGATACACAAGAATAAAATATCTAGCTCATGAAGTTGTCCTTGTTCGTTAAGTTCATTAGACTATATGCGCCACGGCTCTCGGGTGTGACACATTAGCTCGGAATCCACTCGGGCGAAACAGCTACCGGTGAAACGGAGCGATCCTTTTATTGTTTTGTTCTCGGACATTTCGCTACATTTCGCGGCAATGTCACCCTAGTTATCACCAGGAGCCGGGCTACATTCAGCGCGGCACTGCCGCAAAATGAAGCGAAATCAAGTGAAATGAAGCGAAATCAGGCGAAATGAAGCAAAATATGCAAATCAAAATATAAGAAAAGATCGCTTGGTTTCGCAGATGCCTGTGCGGCCCTAGTGGAGCCCGGGCTATAAGATCCTACCTCGTAGTGCATTGTTTTCTATTGATATCCCTAACAGGGTTATAGGCACATTTTTTTAATCTTTTGACTCTGTAAGACCACATAAAAAATATATTAGCTTTTTTAGACACCACCCGCATCAAGTAAAATGGGACGAATAAGTGATTTTTATTCCATTGTTTTCCATAACAAATGAGGCCAAAATTCCGCATGTATGTATGAGAAGGGTAACAAATGTTACTGACCGTATCTCAATCAGTTATTTATGTAGTAACAAGATTAAAAACGCATTTTACTCCTTATTCTAGTCTCAATGTATTTATGTATTTAGACTATTGTTAAGAAAACTTATTCTGGTTATATTGAGGATTAAATATCAATAAGCATGTCAAAATTCTATTAAACCTAAATGAAGATTAAATTGGCAGCCCTCATGGCATAACATAGGAATACCAACTAAAAAAAACAACACGCTTTACCTTATATATCATAAATTAAGAAAACAAAAACCACATACTATCCATGTACAGTTATTAGGGTTATTTGGAAATAGGGTTTTATACAGAAAATCCCCCACCATCAAACATAGTGGCACATTCTATCTTAAATATCATTTGAATTAAAACACCCCTCTTCCATCCATGAAACCATTATTGTTCACCCTGTACTCTTTGTCAGAGGCCTGTATATGACATCCATGATTTTGAGTTTATAACGTTTCTTTATTCCACAAAGTGATATTCTAAAGTAAACAATACAATCAAATGGGCTCTCAGGGCCCAATATGTCTAGTATATACACCAGCCAATTTACAAACTGTAATCAATTATATTTATTCAGATATCATGCATTTAAGATGACACATTCATAAAACCATCGTACATAGACCCAGTAAAATCCATTTCCGGATTTTCTGTTTAATTTGCTAATAAAAATAAACATAATTATAGGGTATTAGCACAGACACTGATCCTCCTCTCTACGTTTTGGTTTTCCCTCCTAATTGAATGGTAAGGTCACAAATGGATAAAATCATGAGAAAATGTGGGGGTTTCTCCCCCACCCATGTCCCCCATGTTTGTGTAGCTAAGACCCATTGTTCTATGGGTGTCAGTTGCCTAGCACAGTTAGCTGTTCATGGTCTAATGGTCACACAAAACGTACCAAGTAAATGGTACGCCCCAGAACCATGCACTGTACTAGTATAATGGTACAGTCTGATTGAATGGACTGTACCAAGGTAGTAGTGCGTACTAACAACCCTATCCCGTCCCCTACCTGGTAGTACTTCCAAGCTAACAAAAAACGTTTCTAGAACATTATAAAACTTTTGTACTTGGTTTCGAAACAAACTTTTGTGTTAGAATGTTTTAATACGTTTTTATATGGTTCGGAAACAAATGTTTCAGATCTTGCTATGTTTATAAGGCCTTCAACTCTATGTGTGGTGGTCTACAAATACACCATTTGACTATCCTTTCCATGTCACCTCTCTCATTGTCATGTTGCCTCTCTCATTGTCACGTCGTCTCTATCATCGTCCCATAACTCATTATCACAAAAACTATGCTCTTCCAGGATTTTGTCATTTTGCATATACTGTGACGATATTGACAAAAGTCCAACTTTGGCAAGGTAGAGGCTAGAACCCCAGGCCTTTAAATCCGAAGGCAAATGCCCTAACCATCATACTATGGAACATGTTGTAGCTAAACAAGTAGAATTGTATAATTATCCTGCCTGCCACTGTTCTTACCATGGCCATTATCTTAGCCACTACGTAAAAGCTCATGAAATGCAGACGTAGGAGTGCTGAAAACATAGGATACGTCTGGATTAAATGAGCTACGTCGGGTTTGCTAAAGGTCCCTATTAACTCTCCTCATCGTGTGTCTCTCCTTATCAGTTTGCATAGCTTAAACAGCTATCTAACAAAGCATTCTACCAAATCCTCAATGGAGTAGGGGTAACTAGTTAGTCTCCAATGCAGAAGATCCCGGGTTCAAACCCAAAATAGGTCTGCCTCAGGAACTTTTTGACCATGAACATAAAATATCAACTTTTGGGGATAATTTTAACTATCCTGTCTTGTCTCTACTGCCCGCATTCCTTGACACAGACAAAAAAAAAGAAGAAAGAAAAAAGATCACTCCATAAGCTTTCTAGATATATGGTATTGGTTTCTATCATTTGCGTGATGAAACACAGTCATATAAAAACGTTAAATAACGTTGTATAACGTTGTGAATACAAACGTTTTTGGTAAACCATATGGCTGTGTTAAATAACGTTCTACATGAAACGTAAAATAACGTTATACTTTGTAACGTTTTAGAACGTTAAAAAACGTTCTTTGTTCACTGGGTTTGGGTTTATAAACGTGCAGTTTTTTAACCAGTAATTAAGAAAGAAAGTGTTTCACAATTGTAAAGGGGCTGAGTAATAGTGCACACAGATATGTAAGGCATGATGACATTTACTGTATTGACTGATTGTATTATTAAAAGCATCACTTGCTATGACTTTATTGTCTATTTATAACTTTTCAAACTTACAGTTATGGTATGCGCATCGGCCGCCGGAAGACGACCACTTTCGGAACCGCGCGTACTCATCCTCAGACGTACACGATACTATCCTGCCCGAGTCCATGAAGCTGCACGTGGGCGTCTCCTCCAACGGGGACGTAGACGTGGGCGAGATCAACCTAGCAGAGATGGACCCCGAGGATATTCGGGTAGGTCGAGTGGTTTTGTAGTAGATATGGTACAAGTGACTTGCTGTATAAGTGTTATAGGATGGACCCCGAGGATATTCGGGTAGGTCGAGTGGTTATGTAGTAGATATGGTACAAGTAACTGGCTGTATAAGTGTTATATGATGGACCCCGAGGATATTCGGGTAGGTTGAGTGGTTAGGCCACTCTTTTTTTGTTCTTTGGGTTACGGGCCCGCCGCACTACCATGAAAACCCCCGCTCTAAAAATACAATTGTAATCTCCAATGAAATTGTTATATGTCAGTTTTTACGGTGTGTAAATCGGACCATTATTAAAGATTTTAGGTAGTAAAACGCGGAAGACAAATTTTTTATTTTATTTTTATTTTTTAAATTTCGTCCTCCGTACCTGAGAAAATTTTCATGGTGTCCGTAACCCAAAGAATAAAAAAAGTGTGGCCTTATGTAGTAGATATGGTACAAGTAACTTGCTGTATAAGTGTTATAAAATGGACCCCGAGGATATTCGGGTAGGTTGAGTGGTTTTGTAGTAGATATGGTACAAGTGACTAGCTGTATAAGTGTTATAAGATGGACCCTGAGGATATTCGGGTAGGTTGAGTGGTTATTAAGGTCACTCAAAAATTTATTTATTTTTACTTGCAGGCTAAAATGCATAGGATAATGTCTGTTTTTGTAGTTTAAATTTTATTGATCTTTAAAAGTGGGGAAAATGTAAGTTCAAATCTAAGGTAAACTCACCAGGGCGGAACTCGTGCAACAAGACGACAAAGGGCAACTCACGTTTATGGAAGCACTATGTGGCCTTTAACACTTTTTATCTGTATGGTTTGTTTTGAGTTAGCTGCTGGGTCGATTATACCATTAGCCTGGTAGGGGTACAAGGAGCACAGGTGTGGCAGACGCTTTAGTCTTTCTTATCTCCAGAGGGTGTCATATTTAGAGTATTTATCTATAAAGGTCTTGATGTGGTGAATCTGTGATGTCTTTTACATCACATACCAAGTCAAATATCAATAGCACCCTTGGCATCTTAACTGTTAGGCTTAAGGGAGTGGTCATTTCTTAACAACAGGGGGGGTTAGTGGATTTGGGGGGGACCAAAAGAATTTGAGTCCCTTGAAGAGGGGGACCAAAAAAATGTGGACCCCTCTTGAGGGGGGGGGCTAAAAAAATTGCACCCCTTTTTAGTGAAAAAGCCTGTGCGTTACTATAGCTCAAAGGGGTCGGCCGCGCTCAATTTCAGCCAGCCTGAGGGGTGGACCAAAAAATTCCGACCCCTCCCCTGGGGGGGACCAAAATAATTTCAACCCGAATCTACCATCCTCTGCCTGTTGTTAAAAAATAGCAGGCTGGGGCTCAGGCTTTCACACCTTCTCCAAGCAGTGGCAGCTGTTATACCTGCTCTTATGATTGCTTCACCAGATTAAATACCAATTTAAACAAGTAATTACTCAGAAATGCAGTGGACCAGCCACATAATGCATCCATAAGTTTGAAGGTGATATACTTATCTACATCCGCCATATATGAGTTTATTCTTAGCAAATATAACATAAAATTTGCAAACATGATTATATGAATGCTACGGTCAAAGGATATTGCTGTAACAAAACAGCCCTGAATTCTAGGCTCAGTGACCTGTATTTATAAACAGGCTGGGTGGGTTTCACAGTGTGTATTGTAAATCCGTGCAGTCTTCCACCTGCTAATGTCACTCCAAATAATATCCGTGTTTCTCATCACCGCGCGCGTCTACAAAAAAGTCCTTCAGGGATTTTTTTTTTTTTTTTTTTTTTGCAATTTTCAGTGGAAAACATGATTACAAAGGGGATAATATGGGCATATTTGGTATTGAATGAAAGCTTACAGTGTTGTGGATCCAATGAACTAGGGAAGATATGAATAGCACATTTACAACGTTTGCTAATCCATGATAATATTGATTACTGAAATGTTAATTTAGTTTGCCAAAGATCCATATTTACCCACCCATTTGGTCACCAGCAAAAAAAAACAAAAAACGCCCTCGTCATTTTTGTCAGGGCTTAGTGATGAGAGACAAGGATATAATTTGGAGTGGCCTAATGTGTTGTTGTTGTCATTGCAGGCGGAGTTGAAGCGGCTGTATACACAGCTACAGATCTACAAGACAAAGACAATGCGGAAGGATAATCCCCATATCCCCAAGCGGCGCGGGGGGCGTAAACAGACCCACCGGCGTTTCTCCCTACAAGCGTTCCACTACAAGCATCGGCATCACCATGATCACGACCACGACCACGAGCTGTCCAAGACACCCGAAGAGTCGACCAACTCAGCCGAGGGCGTCGCCATCCAGATGGAACCGTCCTCATGTGGCGGTGAAGAGCGAACACCAACGGTGACCTTCAAGCCGGGCCATAAGTCCTTCAGCTGACTTATGACCCCTACGCGCTCCTCGGGGTCCTCTTCCTCCTCCCATCACAAGGACAAACAGCAAGTCAGCGTCAGCGTCTGAGAGACATGGCCGCTAAGGATGTCATCCATCGTCGATGTCCACTGAGGATATGATGAGACCACCGCCATTGTTGTTGTCGTTGTTGTCATTGTTGTTGTTGTCATAAGCATCATCATCATCAGGGATGTTTAGCAACAATAAGATGAGCAGAAGTAGCAGCAGCAGCAGCAGCAATGTCATTCAGTTCTGCAGCAGTTAAGGGTGCTAGAAATGACAAACGCTGGCCACCTACCGTACCAAGCAGCCCGCTGTTGACATACACGACAAATGCCGCCATTTTGTGGCGTAACGCGTCATGGAGGGAGTGAGTGCCAACAGCCACTTTGAGGCTGAGTCGATGACAGGCAGCACCCTCCATGTCAAACACCAGTGCCTACCTACCTGGGGGTGGGGTCTGTGATGGAACTAATCTCAATGCGGCAGTTTGTGCTGCCATCCACACAACGGCTACACAACGGCCACCAGGCTGCTGCCAGGATGACATGGGACATGTCCGGATGACATGAGGGACATGAGGGAGGAGACATGCTAACATCACCACTGCTGTGCAGCTCGCTTATTCCAGCGACAGGTCAAGAGGATGAGCACCCAGGGAACGAGACTATCCGACGGAGCGCGTCGACACCAAAATGACGTCAATATAAAGACCATGGTGACGTCATTGAAGGCCATGGTGACGTCATTGAAGGCCATCATTGTCAGCTAGGCACGCCAGATCACCATGTGGATGCTGCAAAGTATGAAAAAGAAAATGGTGATTTCTAATGTGTTCATTTTTTAGAGAAAAAAAAAGACACTTCTGCACAAACCTCTGAGATTTTAGCATCTGCAAGGTGTGCGGCGACCTATAGTAAGTAGGTCGGTCCAATGTTGCCATGGCAACCTTGGCCAGCTGTGTTCTTTTATCTGGTGCCACCACTGTTACAGATGGTTGTCACAACAGGTCGAGAGCTTGATGACGTCACTTGATGACGTCATTATGACGTCATTGATCGATGTGTTTGTTGAGGGAATGCCTATAAGGAGTAAAAGATGTTGTCCTGTGCATTTCTTTACCTTGATGAGAACAAGAATTGCCTCTGGCTCCTACATTGCGCCATTCAGGTGTACATAATACTATTATACGAGCGCTTAAATTGGGTTGGGGTCTTATCATATGTTTACACCGGGGCAATGACAACAGTACTGTGCATTTTAAACCACGTGATATATTTGATCCAATGAAGAGTCTTTGTAGAATACACCTACGACAGGAGTGCGTTGTTTCTGGGGACGCCTGAGCACTCATCTTGTCATTATGCAGAGGTTTGTGAGGCGGTGGGCTGTAGACCTACTTACTCAGACTCAATTCCAGATTGGTGTGGCTTCGGCCCTGTCTCCTTACATACCAGGATCAACAGGAACAACATTCTTGAAGGATTGGTGGTGCCCATCAATTAAGGTCTGACAAGATCGAGGTCAAGTTTTAAAATGGCGGAAGTCGACTAGGGAGACGCAGTGTTGGTACGCATGCGTATTGAACACAAGGGATCTGCGACCTCCTTATTGCGACTAAAGCGACCTCTCACAGTGCGCACGGACACTGAAGGCATCATTGTCACACCAAGGTTAATGCTTATGATTTATGAGATTGAGAATTGATACATTCAGATGGGGACTGTTATAGGGGGGTAGGGAGACAAAGACACTTTGTAATATTCTTTCTGTGGCTGTGGCAGTAACCTAAGACCGTTATGGTCTGAATTATTATCTAGTCTGTATAACACTGTTTACTATGAATATAAAGATAATGGTCATACATCAGATATTAGAAATGATTATGAGTGTTCAATCGGTGTGAAACAGTTTACATCGGCAAAGACTTCTTGTGTTGAATCTACGCATGTGCATAGGGAGACAGGACTTCATTTGAACGCGGAGTGCCAGTGCGAAGGTGCGAGAGTCGCTTTTTTGGTCATTTTAAACAGCGGTGGACAGAAATTTGGAAAGCCAAACAGGATCCAATTTGAAAACTCTACCCTGGATCCCAAACCATGCTGTATGACACGTATATATGATCATGAAGAAGAGTTCTTTTGCAATTTCAAGTAATAATGAACTTGATTATTGATAATAACTGATAAACACGGGTCCCCCCATGTAGCTGCGGTGTTCACCCTACGAGTACTAGAACTGTGTGTTAACTACTTGAGGTGGTGCGATAAGACTTAGCTGTTCGTATGTGTCCAACAATGATAATATAATGACTCCTTTGCCTGACATGATGAGGACATTGCCTAGTAAGTGCTTGACTCAGGCCTTAAAAAAAGTTGTGTTCAGGTAACATAGCCCAAGAAAAATTAGGGTCGGTAGGTCAAATTCATTTATTTACCACTTTTTAATGAATAAGAGACATTTTTTCCTATATCTCATCTTTTCAGTAAAAAATTTTTTTTTTAGTAAAACAAATATTTTTAGCAGTTAAATCCCAAAAATTCCTGCAAAATTAAAAAGATAAATTAGGATAGGCCCCAAAAAATAGGGTCAATTAGGATACCTGAACACAACTATTATTTTGGCCTGGTTGCCTGGCAGGTTTTTCGATAACTTGTCTGGAGAGTGATTGCCGAAGTTGCTGAGGTTGCACCCTGATGTGATTGGCCTGGTGCATACAGCTTTAATCAGCCTCACAATAAGTCTAACATTTGGATAAATCATGTGTATTTTCCCTCCTGGTTGTATAGCACATACTGAGACTGAGGGAAAGGAGCGACACCAAGAATGTGGTATATATTTGTGCCAGGAAACAATAGACACCGTTTTGATGCTTAGTGCAGGTGAGGTGTATCTAGAGACCCAAGCATCAAGAAAGGGTGACCCTTCATGATAAAGTGGTGTTTATGTTGGTTTTAGCAGAATCCTCATAACATTGTCTGTAATGGCAATGTTTGTGAAGATCTGATATCAGAAGATTCACAGGAAAATCATCTTTCGAAAAGCGTGTATTAGAGGTGTACAAAAACTTTATAAAAAACTTTCCTGAAAAGTCACCCTTTCTTGCTGCATTGGTTAATAGAAAGGAAACAGGGCTTCTTTTAACTTGTGACACATGCATGTCGGTGGTGCCAAAAGTACCATATAGCATGGGTGGCATGCTTAAAGTGACATGGTCCAATGATTGGGGCTCAAAAATCAATTTGGTTAAAAATGAACCAGAATGTTCCTTATGGTCATACTTCATGTGCTACCTACTTTACCAAATCTCATTCCCAAGGTTTTAGCTTACAATTAGACTTATTCAGGTTATGGCTCAATTTACTAATTGTGGAGTGCACACTATAGGTCCCCCATTGAAAATTCACTCTAAAATGCTATACTTGGGCCACATTTGAACCTCTAATTGGGCTCTTATTGTACATAGATAACAGTGTATTGCGACCTATCCTTCAGATATGATATTGTACTTTGGAATGCATTTAAGCAGGATTTAAAATATGGAAAAAATCGGACCATGTCCCTCTAAGGAAAGAAGCTTGTTTCCCCCCTAGTTACACCTTAGGTGGCACTAACAATGACAGTAGTATTGCTACACATGTGACAGGTATTGACAGTAGGATATAATGACAAAGTATATAGTATATCCTGAAATAACATAATCACAACTCTAAGAACAGGGATGTATCAATTTATGACATGTGGAATGTGACAAGAAGACTGTTGTAACAAATTCAACTAAACTGATACACCACGTGCTACCCGAGGGAAGATTCTGAATATATATTTTCATTATATTTTATATACATATTTTATGGATTGACAATAGCACCCAAATACAGTTAAATATTTTCTTAGACGCCTGTCACGTGTGTAACTCCACTACAAATGTCATCAAACTGAAAATGTTACAAAAAGGGCATTAAAGATGGTACATTATCCTACGCCGCAAACTCTTATTCCCATTAAACATCAATTATTAGATAAAGCTAGCATTCAAACATAAAGCCACTCAAAAAAATAAAATGGTTTCTCATCACCGCACATATTTTGCCAAATCCTGTTGAAAAACCTGATGAAAATGGACATAAATCGTCAAATTGAAGCTAATAATGCCAGCAATGCAGTGGTATAGTGGTATAGAAATAACTTATATTTTCCCCACTTTTAAAGGTCAATTAATTCTTAACCAATAAAATGTAAATTTTGGTAACAAAAAACGTTAATCATCCTATACATTTTAGCCTGCAAGTAAAAAGAAATTAAAAAAGAAAGCCTCCCTCATCAGATTTCTCAGACCTTGGTTATGAGAAACCACCTTTTATTTTAAGTCGCCTAATGATGACAATTTTCTGGAAAGGACTGCTATTGATATATGGTCGGTGCTGCCGAGAACCATGACAGACCTGTGTAATATGTGAGGTGTAGCAGGGGGATTGTCACACTGTAAGAAGTCGTGAATAATGTGACCTTTGTACCGTTGATATCTCAAAAAACACATGTAGCAACCATGGTGATGCTAGATATTGATTACTGAAGTGAGACGTTTCTAGTGGTCTTACTTTCCTTTTTTATCTGTAATGTTTTCTTACTGTGAAAATACTATAAGGATGATGAGTGAAATCTAACTATTAAACTAACAGAAGGAAGCATTGTTCAGAGATGCCCATTGCCTTTAGTTTGATATCTGTATGTTTCAGGCCAAACATTGAGTGCTATCAAACCAGCAGCGTTATACCATGCCTGGCACACTGTGCCTGTGTGTCCTAGGCTTAACACAGAGTGTCTGTGTGTCTTAGGCTTGGTACACAGTGCCTGCGTGTCTTAGGCCTGGTATAGAGGAGAGACCCAGCCAACATTGCTAGGTGTGACCCATATATCAATTTTTTCTTGGCCAAGCTGATTTGCCCGTATCTGGGTTATGGTACATTTTGTCCAGGGCTATAGGTGGGAGCCTAGATGGGTCAGCACTGATCCAAAGTGCCCAGCTCGAGCCCAGATTTATTTTACTTAAGCACTAACTACAAAAATCAGATGTCAACATGTTTTGGAATATTTACTATTTATTCATGAAAAAAAGGTTTTCCATGGCTGGCTCATCTGGTCTCCCACTTATAGCTATGCACAAAAAGGACCATAACCCAGATATGGGTAAGCCCAGCTGGCCCAAGTAAATCACGTATGGGCCCAAGGGACCAATGCCGTCTGGGGATTGGTTTGGCAAACAACAGTGGGCTGCCCAGTGCTCATTACTGGGAGCAGTTCTAGTCCATGTCAAATAGAGTACCATCATACTTGTATGTTTGTCCCAGACTCTCGGTCTAAGCTTTGAGTGTTGTGATCCACTATTCAAGTCTATCCTTTTCTACTGACCACAAAACGATGAGCACCTTACTGGTAGGTGTGTGCGACGCTCTAAAGTGTTCACTTAGGTTCAGTTTGACTTCTCCTTTAATGTTTGAGGGAAGTTCAATTCTCAATTTATCAAGTTCCTTTCTACAAAAAGTATGCTATGTCAGAGAACTACTACAAGCTCCGTAAAAGGAGACTCTTAGGGGCCATGGTATTGATAAAAAGAAAAGCTCTCCTGGATATGCATGCTTATTAATTTGTCATTAAAGGGCGAAGTGAATTTTGCTTTGACAAAACAGGTGACAATGGCTAATGCATTGCATTTATCATTTAGTGCATTTCTACTGACCAAACTGTGCTATAAGGAAATCGGACACAATTGAAACTCAGAGATATCGTACGACTATCTTCTGACTATCAGATATTCAGGAACTAAAGCTTTTAGTTGTCAGTATTCGCAAAAACAGTATTTCCCTGAAATGATCGAATCAAGTATGTTATTGTCTTTGAGTAAGTTGTTTGTTCACTTGTTAGAACCTTTCACAATTTTGATATTTCCAGGGTGTCCGTATATTGGCGACACTGACAACAGGGATAAAGATCAGACCTATTTCTTCCTTCTTTAGTATTATTCTGAAGTATTTTCTAACTAGACTTAACCAAATTGGTTCATTGACTATTGACTAGGATGTGACAATGAAGTGAAATGAGCTTATCAAACAATGGAATGCCAATAACTATAAAGGAAATAACTTCAGTCATTTTGCTGCAGATTAGCGCTTCCATCGTTTTGCTGTTGCTTTTAAAATATGTCCCTGTCATACTGGAGAGATTTATCTAGGGAGGAAGAGAAGTACATGTCTTTGTTAGTATTGGATCACATAGGCATCGTTAAACCCCAGTTTCAGTCACTACAGGGTCCTTGTTGACCTTATTTGTCATGACACAATTGAGCAGACGACATTTCCTCACTCAACACACATGTGGCGCCCCCTGGTGTTTTGTGTCCTAAGCTCAAAACTCTTTTGCGCCTGCGCACCGGCAGGTGCAGTGACTCAGCGTTGTGTTAATCTTGTCCATACCTCTCTGTACAATTTCAAGGAGAATAAAATGTACACGTATTTATTAAAACAGCCCCGCGCTTGAGTCATTTTATAAAATGTACACGAATTTATTAAAATAGCCTTGTGTTTGAGTCTGGTTATTAGGATATAGCGCACTGGGATCTTGCGAAGATACCGCAAAATTCCCCAAATACGTATTGACATAATTTTTTTTACCAGCTCCAACTACAAATACCTACATGTAGGGTAACCTAATTAGGCCCCAGAACTGAGATTTTAAATCCCAACTATTAGTATTAGTGGAGATATTATGTAGAACAAGAATTTCGGCAATCCTTCAAGCTTGCGAGTGAAAATGGGGGAATCCGTGAAAAAAAAGTCCAGCGTGTTCTCATGACCTACTCAGATGCCCTATGGACAGAGGTCCACAATGATCTGTCTGAACGACAGGTTTCTCCACGAGTGGTACATATCACACTCGGCTCTGTCTTGTGTGATATAATCGAAGGTACCACAAGTGGAGAAACCTGGATTTCGGACTGATTAGAGTGAATCTCTGTTTATTTCCTGTAATTTTTGATAAATCAATTTTAAAAACAAGTTTAAAGCTTGGTTTCACAGCTATTTTAGTGACGGCATCATAGAGAGAAGGCCCATGCAGAATGTTCGGCAGTTTCTCCATGGGGGTGTCAAGAACGGCCATTCTAGTACTTAAGCAAAGTAATTTTGTTTCTCCACATGAAATAAATTGGCCTATTCAGAACGCCTGTAAACATATGAATATTTCCCTCCAATCCCTTTTCAAATTCTTGGGATTCTTTTCTTGTACACTAAAACTGCAGAATTGATATGAAATGTTTCAATATGTTTTACTATAAGGTTAAACACAAACATCAGCTAATATACATGTGTTGATATTGTTTTTTTTACAAACATATTTTTATAAAGGGTAGATCCTTGTTTTTGTTAGACTCACCTATGTAATCCCCACCATATACGACATTCGTATTTGGAGGTCAATGCTTTTTTGGATATGCTTTAAACCATTATCCACACTGTAAAAAATAGATGTGCTTTTTACAGATTCACTCTGTAAAATTTAACGCTGATTCACCGTTATCTGGAATGCAATAAAGCATCGCAAATATCAGCCATTTCACAGTGGATCCTTGTTAAATGCTAACCTGATTTGGAATACAATGATTCAACGTAAATTCATCTTCTAATGTCAAATCCCAGAGGGAGCCACATATAGTGGATCCTGCCATAGATAGGTGGCCTGGTTTGTAAGAAGATTTTTCTGGAGAGTGTGAGCCCTTGAAGTGGAGTATATATGTTGAAATAATGGTAATTTTCAATTAATCTATATGATTGTAATAGCACTGGCCATAATGCTGATTCTCTGTATAATTGAATACTCTCAATCTAATAATGGTGATTTTACACAAAATTAACGGTGATTCAACGTAAAATCAATGGTGATTCTACGTAAAATGAACAGTGATTCTACTTAAATTCTACGGTCACCGTCAAAAAAACGGTGAAAGTTATGTCCCAAAAGTTGCCGGTGATTCACCGTTATTTTGACGACTTTTGTTTTTACAGTGCAGGTAGCAAGGGTACATCGGGCCAATGTCGGCAATGGTTGACTCCATTGCAATCATTATACCAACCATGGCCCATTGTAAGTAATGCATATGTTGATTCAACATACAAATTACAATGATGGCCCACCTATAAATTTGACCCCTAGTGCGCTCTGCATGTCAGATTAAATTCATGGATGAAATTCAACATCAAAAAGTGCCATTCACTGCATGACACAACTGAGAATTTGTCAAAAGTAACTTGAAGACACCTCATGAGTGGCTCATGAAGTTGGGTACTGTAAATGTATTTTATTTCGCGCTGTACATATTTTCGCGGATTTCGCGGATTTTAAAATCCGCGAAAATATGTACAGAGCGAAAATTTATCCAATATAGCTCTGTACCTGTAATATTTCAATATTAGCGAATTTAAATCCCAGCGAAATTGTATTTTGAAGCAAATCCGCGAAAATTTGTACCAGCGAAAATATGTACGTTTACAGTAAGTCCTAAATGATAGTACAACAGTTTGTATGATTTCTAACCGCTTTGGGAATGAGATTAAGATAGTTTGATAAGACAGAAATGGCTTTTTCTAAGCTGATCATACTTGACAGTCATGTCTTAAGCATGTTTGCACGTTCAATTATACAAATAAAAATAGTGTTGCTCAATATTATTGATTGTTACAGTGGTCCTATATTGAAAATTATATGTTGGGGCGACATGTTTTACAACGTTGCCCTGGTGTTTAATTTCTAACCTTGGAACAATGTTAAAGTATTAAAATGTTGGCCCAGCACTGAGCCAACCTGACATCAATATCCCTTTCTGCAAGCATGGGTCATTATACTGAGTCAGTGGTCAAACCAGTGGTGGGCCAATATTCACATCTTGGCCCACCACATTTTAGACATAATATTATATTGGTCCAATCATGGCCCAATGTATCTATGTTACCTGGTAGGATTTATCAGTAATGCATATATTGCACTGTTTAGGCCCATAAGCATTATGTATAGTCTCTGAGTTGGAGACAACTATGTCCCTCTTTCTCTTTCTATTTAAAGCCTTTAAAGCAGCAAATTGACCTCCTCAGACCCCCTCCAACTTTAGCATGAAGTTATCAATTATGGGACAATCATTTGTTTTTCTTTAAGGCAGAGCAAAATAACATAGCATATCGGGCCTCTCTATAGCATACTGGATATGATAAAAATACAGATATTGATCCTTCTGTGTCGGGAAGGATAGCAATGTGCAGGGTCCAATGCCGATATGACCTCCTGTGTTAGAAGATGGAACTAAAATATCTTAGTCTTGTGTGGCTACTACACTTTGGAGCTTAGAACGATTGGTGCACACTTATGGTGGAGATCTATGTACTACCAATAAATAGGAAAGTATATAATTTAGGATTTGCCTGAATACACATGAAAACCCTTATAGTTTTGGGTGGGGCGCTTCCATTATGCATATGAATAGGAGCATAGTGAGAGGTAGTTCCCCCTGCAGCCTAATAGGAGGCAGTATTAAGTAGGTAATCTGCAGATCGTTCTGTTATCCGGTTTACAGTTGGTTGACTTTATTCTCATAGGAGGTATTGAGCTTATTTTCATATAGAAAGAAGAACTTATTCAAGAATTAACCTATCCATATTTAAGTCTGTAAAGATTCCTGCCATGTAAAAATCGAAAATTGACTGCTCTCAGCTAAGGTTGGAGCTTTAACTGCCTCCAGGTGGGCAGATCGATGAGACACCTGGTGTAAATCAGAGGAGTCAGGGTTATCTCTGATTTGGGATGTTACAGTTGGTATAGATTCTCTGGTGTGGTGGTCAATCTGTTTTCGGTGCATTGATAAGCCTACTAGTGTTAGACTTGGGATGGCAAGATATATATATATATATATAGATAGATAGATAGATAGATAGATAGATAGATAGATAGATATAGATATAGATATAGATATAGATATAGATATATAGATATTTACACCACAATTGGGTGAGAGAACAAAAGAAATGGCCTCACTATATTTTATGTACATGGCTGTATGCTGATGCTGTCCACTGAGCACACTCTCCTGTCAGTCAGATATAATACGTGTGACTAGCTGTATAAGTGCTACAAAACTTGGACACTGGTAATTATCCTTGGCATATAACAATTATACAACAAGTCGCTTGTATCATATCTACCACACACACACACACACACACATATAATATAGACAGAACTGCACGCTAAAGTGACTGAGTGACTGCTTGCTGCAGGAGTGGGAGTAGGCCCGTATCGAACGCTGGCCGCAGGCCCAGTGTAATACGGGCCTACTCCCACGAGTGCAATAACCAGTCAAGAGGTCACTTTTATGTGACACTCTGTATTTATTTCAGGGTTTTATCAATCTAAAATAGATATTTAGTCCATACCTTATTCGACATATTAAGCGCCCTTCCCCTAATAAACGCCCCCCTCCCGTTTTTGGGGCATTTTCAGACTGGAGCAAAGGCTCAAATTTCACGATTTTGGAGACAGTTAAACTCTCAAGTTCTAAAACTACCATAATAATAATTTTATAAGCGCTCGGGGTTATTATTACGCGAATACGGTATTTGTTTACTTCCACAGCATTTGTTTACTTCCGCGGCATTTGTTTACTTCCACGGTGCCGCCATTTTGAATTCCGCGCAGGTCACGTGACCCTAAGTAGCTTAGAAACTCCATGGCTACTCTATGATTACCCCTGGGAGCGTGAAATACGGGCAGAGTGTGAAATATGCCCAAGGGTTATTTTTCACGCTTCACTCGCGTACGGCACTCCCATAGGTTTAACCTTGATAGATCGTATTTACCATGAAATAAATATATATATTCCCTGGTTATGAACAGATGACGAGATGAGTCGAGTACTCTTGCCCCTACCAATCGCCGGTCAGGAGGCCATATTCATTCACATAGTTAAGACCGACCTCCCCCAGGCGGGCAGGTGGGGAACTAAACGTATGGGCTGTACTCCACCTGGAGGAATATACCCCAACAATACTGGGCATTATTGGCGCCATATTTATGATCTTAAATTACTCCATTCATAGAAACAGACTGTAAAGCTGTGGTCTCAGTGTACAGACTCTTTGCTAAGTAAGAAATCAATATCAAGCTGAGCATATATAGCTTTACTTACGGGAGCCAACACCCACCCCCCCCCCCCCCCAAAAAAAAAAAAAACACTTCAAAAATCTTTTTAAACATTTTTTTAAAATCAAATTTCTCAAAATGAATTTGTTGCTGTTGTTGTCAACATCGAAAATCAGTGCTGTCATTGTCAACTGTTGCTGTTGATGGCTATGTTTTTGATAAAGTTGACAGTTGACAGCACCAATTTTCGATGTTGACAGCATCTTTTTGGAGACCCTTGTCGACTTCCGTGTATACTAACCTAGCTGACAGTTGTGATAACCTTCAGAGTAGATTTACGGACCATACAGAATTGAATTTTAGTGATACTTGCTAAAACTGTAAACATGTCTCTCTGGTAGATGCAGTACACACCTCCTATTACAATGATACCTAAATAATTCTACGTAAGGAATCTAGCCACAACAATATCTGCAGCTTTACCAGAGAGAACCCAGCCTGGTCAGCCACATGATATGTACTTCCATCTGTTGTATAAAGATCTAAACATAGGTTTCTGGGGCCATGAAAGTATGGGATTGTAATTGACTCTGTAGACACAGCACACAGGTGCCACCTAGTGTGTTATAACAGAATGAGACATGATCGGTAAACAACATTAATTTCTAATGCTAAGGAGATATTCAGTGAACCCACTGAATGCATATTTCTACATTGAAATATTTGCTCTCAGATATTTGATTCTTTGCCATATGGTTTAGAACATCACCTTGCTCCTCACAAGACTCAAAACCCAAATTTGACACTGCAGCAGATGGAATACGAACTTGAAAAGTTCCCGAGGAGGATCATCAGCCAATATTTACAATTAAAGATAGACATGTCAGCACTTCACATCTTGATAGTATAAGTCAGATTCAAAAATTGTGCAGCAGTAGACAAAAAATAATAATTAATCTGCAGCAGAGACCGTAACCGATAACTAAAAGAGAATATGACTTGTTTGCAAAGTCTGTACATTGAGCAAGTACTAGAATGTGAATTGGGTGATGGGATCAGACAGAGAGTCACACTTTGAATAAGTCACATGACCTCCCACTCTCCCACAGATCTTTAGAGGTTCCTAAATGGTAGAAATCTGCTGTATTAGTGACGTTACTAATTGCTGGTTCTTGCTGGTTACTTAATAAATCAATGGGAACCAGCGTAAGTAACACAACAATAACAATGTCTGACTTGTCATAGAAACTAGGCCCATTTGACAGAAAGAAGACAATCATTGTAATTATAAAAGAGTTTTATGCGTAATTTTGATTTAAAAAAAAAACATGGAGTAAGAAAAGGAAGGGAGGGACCTGCGGTCCTCTCCTCGGGATGGACATTTTCAGTTCCGTCCTAGTAGATAGTTCTCTGATATTATCCCATACATGAATATGGTGTGTTTATAATTCATGAACATACAGCCTCTAACCATTTAAGCAAGAATGACCGTACTTTTTACATTTGACCTTTGACACCCTGACCTAATTTATTTTAAATTTCATCCCATGAATGAATATATTATTACTCCAAAGTTCAGTTACAGAATACTACATTATACAGGAAAACTTGATTATTTCATTGGTATTAAATTAATCGAATAACTTTTCTCGTTAGAACCATCTCACCTAAAAATAATGATTCTTTTTACACAAACCATATCTGTAATCCTGACATTGTAAGTGCTTTTATCTGGTATACCGTAGTGGCTTGAATAAGCGCACCTGTGCTTATTAATTTCGATGGTACCATTTACCCTGCGCTTATACAAGACCTGCGCTTATTCGAGATACAAAAATGGCCTAAATTTTCATTTCAGTACCCTCATTTACCCTGCGCTTATTCAAGACCTGCGCTTATTTGAGACCCCTGCGCTTATTCAAGCCACTACGGTACACCATGTCTTGGTAGTTTGTGCTGCTGTGTACTACTTGGAAACAGCTCCTAGCTGGGTCCCCCAAGCTGCAAGAGTATTTTAATCTATTTTTTGCACCATGCCAAAGGGTGCTAAAGTTGTGAGGATGTGAAAATAAAAATCAATATTTCAAAAAAGGTTTGGGAGGGTAATTTCTCTTCTTCAAGAAATTGCATTCATACAATATTATTTCTAATGTATATCACTTAAAACTAATTTCTCAATAAAGTAAAGTACCTCACCTATTATATTTACAAATCAATGATATTTGTTGTAGAAGCCGCGGCTTGTACGCGAGTCAGACTCAGCTTTCTTTTGATACCTAACATGCCTATATAGGGTGCGGCTTATACGAGAGTTTTTGTTAGTATACTACAGTACCAAAATCGCAATATTCAGACCCCCTCTGTGGCTTATATAATTTGTCAAAGTTAGGGGTGCGGCTTATACGCGAGTTAGGCTTATACGCGAGAATTTACGGTAAGAACAATATCAAGGAAGTTCATTGGACTTGGACTTATGATCAAATAAGTCCATCACACCAGGAATGCTTGCTCCAAAAGCAACAATTGTGCATCCAAAAACCTCAATCCAGTTGTAGTTGCCAGATTTGATGGAATGCATGATGGTGTATTGAGCAGCGAGCATTGTCAACACATTTAAACTAAACACTATGGATAGTGCAGGGCCTGGGATTATATGACCAGCATACATTCTAAGAAATGAATTTGCTACTGAGAGCAGAGAGTGCCCTAAAACTAGCATGAACTGATCAACATCATTCACATACACTGGGTTTTCAAAATACAACATGAAGCCTACAGAGCCTATGGTAGACACCAACATTGTGTATGTAGCTTTAGGAATTAGTTTTACACGACCAAGAATTATACCATTTATGTCAAAGGATACACCCACTGATGCCCCTGCAACTGTTGCAAATGTGTAACCCAGTGCTACCTCACTACTGGGAACTGCAGACCTGTAGTTTGTGGAACTGTTCTGAGGTTGAACACCAAAGGAAACATTCATCAACCCAGTTATCACCGTACCAGACATTGATGGTATCTCATTGAACAACCAAGGTGGTTGAGCCATCAGTACAATACCGACTACACATACTACAGCCGCTATTACATTAAACTTTGCTATCTCAACATTGAACAAGAATCTGGAGTGGAGTATTGCAAAAACGATGCTGACTATAGTCACAACCCCCTGTAACTCCGCTAAGGGAAGGTAGGCTGTAGCTCCGAAAAAGAAAGCATTGTAGAATAGAAATGTTGCACCATAATATATCAACCCAGGAACATTGTCTCTCCCAACCTTAAAGTCTGTTCCAACTAACAGTCCCCCAATGAGGTAGGTAAGACCTTGAGTGATTGATCGTATTGTCGACAGCTGGAAGTCTGGGACGGCTCCCTGTAGTGCCTGGACACATGAGCTAGAAAGGAAAGTGGTAGCAAGAGAACCAAAGGCTGCCAGGTATCCAGTGAGCAACTGGATCCCAGATACTTGCTGTCCTCTGTTCATGGTAGCTGGTACTATATGGGTAATGTCTGCACTGTTCATGTGGTAGCTGGTACTACATGGATGATGTTTGCACTGTTGCCATGGTAACTGGTAAGGTGCTGCATGGGTGATGTCTGCACTGTCTTCATGGTAGCTGGTACTACATGAATGATGTCTGCACTGTCTTAATGATGGCTGGTACTACATGGGTGATGTTTGCACGCCTGAGTTTGAGTTATTTAACTCACTTTTATTGACTGAAAATACACAACATGTTAAGTCTTTCAATTGTAGTCAATGTTCAGCAAATGAATGTTTACAAGCCATTGCAATAACCACAAGTCACCACAATAACACCCAGGTAGCAAGGGTATATATTGGGTCAATGTTGGCAATGATCGACTCCATCGCCCTGGTTATACCAACCATGGCCCATTGTAAGTTATGCATACATTGGTTTAACATACAAAAAACAATGATCGCCCACCCTTGGCAATTCTGATAATGGGCCATTGCTGGGTTGACCGCTGGGCCAGAGCTGGTCCATGCTTGATATTAGAACACTTCAGGGCCATCATATTATTTCTGATGTTGGACCAACATGAATTTTAACTACACTGGTCTAATACTGGCTGCAATCTCCACCAGAGGGATTCAATATTGCCTGAAGAGTTTCTGACAGGTTGGCTGCTACCTTGCCATCATATTGGGTTATAAATGTGATCCCCACTGTGCTCTACATGTTTAAAGGTCAGAAGAAGTTTGTGGATGAAATTTAATATCTAAAAGTGCCATTTACTGCATGACACCACTGAGAATTTGTCAAAAGACACCTGATGTGTGTGCAATGAAGTTAGACAAGTCCTCAATGATAGTAATATAGTTTGTATCATTTCTAACTATTTTGAGACGGAGATTAAGATGGATTGAAAAGACAGAAATGGCTTTTTCTAAACTGATGATACTTGACAGTCATGTCTTAAGTATGCTTGCACATTCAATTATACACATAAAAATAGTATTGCTCAATATTAGTGATTGATGCAGTAGTCCTATATTGAAGATTATATGTTGGGCCGACATATGTATTACAAGGTTGGCCCGATGTTTAATTTCTTACCTTGGAATAATGTTAAAACATTGAAATGTTGGCCCACCATTGGGCCAACATAAAATCAATATCCCTTTCTCCAAGCAGGGGCCATTACTGGGCAAGCGTTCAAACTAGCAGTGGGCCAATATCAAAATGGCAATATTGGCCCATTCTTTAGTGGTATATTGGCCCAATCATGGCCCAATGTACTTATGTTACCTTGGCATAATCTCTGCACTGTAACTGAAGGTGATTAACTCTGAAAATGTAATTCTGAATTCAGGAAAGTAAGCAAGCCATCTTCAATGAGAGAAGAAGTGTATTTAAGCATTTTTGAAATATACATTTACTTCTCTTTCCATCAACCTATAGTTTCGGAGAAATGTTGGTCACTCCACCTGAGGCTATAACTGTAAAACAAGACTTGACTCAAAGAGGAAATTCTATTTCAAGAAAACTAGTATTACCGTAAATTCTCGCGTAGAAGCCGCGGCTAGTACGCGAGTCAGACTCAGCTTTCTTTTGATACCAAACATGCCTGTATAGGGTGCGGCTTATACAAGAGTTTTTATTAGTATACTACAGTACCAAAATTCCAATTTTCAGACTCTGCGGCTTATATAATTTGGCAAAGTTAGGGGTGCGGCTTATACGCGAGTTAAGCTTATACGTGAGAATTTACGGTACTTACCTAAGAACGTGCCAGCCTAAAAGTGTTACTTTATTATGCTGAAGATCTATATAATTACTGGAATACTGAATAAAGGAATTCAATCCCTATTGCATATCCCTATTGCAACTTGTGAAAATTATGAAAAAGTCTTACTGTCCAACTGTAGAGATGACTTTATGTTGAACTTATGATGACAAGAAGCTAGTATGAAGTCTCCACTAGATCAACACCATGTGCACAGCTGTATACTAACTGTGACCCGTTTTAACGAAATGGGTCAGAAGTCGCACGTATAAAATGTTCTGATATTGCCATATTCGTGTAAAGCTCATCAAGAGCTTTTATTTCGTATATGACAAGAAGTATATTGGACAATATTTGCCTGTTGGCGATACCTTTTTGTTGATTTAAATGGAAATTAATTAATATAAGATAATTAACATTTAAATTAGATATTAACCATATCACACAATAGAATTACATATCTCATGGCCATCATTTTGTGAAACATTGGGAATGATTTTTGGTTTGTGACTTAGTTTGCCAGAAGATAACTATTCACACGTTAGAAAAATGTCAAAAACTCATTTTTCAAAAATAATATTTTTTCCACCCTATGGTACTTTAAGAGCCCATATCTAGGCTCAAAAGTGTGACTTCCGACCCATTTTGTTAATACGGTTCACACAATATGAACTATATAATCAACGCACTTATGAGATATCATAATGCATTTACATTGTCACTTCAGTTCCATTGTTTGCTCCATTTGTGTATGATATGCACTCATAATGCTGTATGGCCATTGTGGTGTCACCTAGTTCAGAGACACTGTATAGTCAGCAAAAACATGCAGGACAGTGGCAATGTCCGCCTAAAATGCCACTGGTCCAGCAGATTGACAAGTGTAGCAGGACCGAATGTCCAGTCACATGTTGGGCTTTTCTAAACTAGAAGAATTTAGTGGGGCTTTTAAAGCTGAAATATGTTTGTCAATATACTGTGTAAAACTATGATTCCATCCTGATTTGGCCATAAATAGTTTCAAATAAAATATATTTTTAATGGGCAAAACCTTTTAATACTTAAAATGTATAAATTATCAGATACATGGCTGTCTGGTCCTTCAAAAGTACAGCCGGTCCTGCAACATTGGAAATTTGCTGCACTACTCTGTAAGCAGATCTAATGTATAGTACATGCACTGAATGAACTGGAACTCCCTCTGTCAGCATCATAAGGGCATATCGTAGGCAAATGGAGCAAACCCTGGAACAGGAACAACTAAATGTGTATATATATATATATATATATATATATATATATATATATATATATATATATATATATGGCTCACTCTCACCAAATCAGTGCAACTAAAATGTGGCCGTGCATGATCGGCGGCCGTACATGATCGGCGGCCGTACATTATCGGCGACGTACATGATCAGGGATTATTCTGCCCTACCCTTTTTGACCGTGAAAAAAACATAGATAAACCTTACCAAGGTGTACATATAATGTCTGTTTTGGTATTCAAAATGGTTTACATGTGTAGTTGAGTTTAGTAAGAGTATTTAACATGACATTTCAATAACGATCATGTATGTCATGTGACGTACATGATCAGTGAGGTACATGATTGGTGCCTTAAGTACCCTTTCTGACCATGTTTAAAACATAAATCAATCATAGCAAGGTGTACATATGATGTAGGTCTAAATATGTATAATCAAAGACATGTGAAGCAGTGGGTAATGAAAATTATTTTACATGATATTCCAAACCGATCATGTACGTCATGTGACGTACATGATCGGTTGTACATTGAGCCCCCCCCCCCTTTGGCCCCTATAAATATTTTGGGAGTTGTTTTTTTCTAATAAACTCCCCAAAGATACATTACAGCCAGAAGGTATGGTTAGATAAGTTAAATAGCAGAGTACATAGGGCCTTAGGGGGGTTTTGTTGTTTTCCGATCATGTACGGCTGCCGATCATGTACGGCCACCGATCATGTACTGCCAAATAATAGTTGCATCGATCTGGTGAGAGTGAGCCATATATGTGTGTGTGTGTAGTAGTTATAGGACATGTACCAATCTGTACGCGAAATACAGCTCCTTCACTGAATACCCCTACAGATTGGTACTAGGCCTATAACTATTTTATACCACTAGTTGTATGCAGTATACAAGAGGCAATGGGCAATTCCTATTCACCCCAGTGGAGATACTAATATTATTAACTTTATCAGGTGCTGGCAACTCCTTGAAATGACTATGCCAGTGACTTTGAATCCGTAGTCATTTTCCACCCTGGCTTCCCTCCCTGCCTCTTCCCTAGAGGGCTGAGTTATGAAGCCATTGTGGAAAATGACCCTTCTCTTTAAATCATAGAAAATGCAATTTTGTAATGGATATTTTAGACATTTACCTTTACTTTTCAATTGTGAAACCATCATAAATGGAAGGGAACAATATATATTAGCAATTCAGTATTTCAAAATATCTCCCAATTACTTTTTTTTTAGGTATTTAGCCATATTTACGTGTTTTCATAATCTGTACATTGCATCTGGATCCGTCGCAACAATCTGAAACAACTCATACCCAAGCCTGACTGAAATATGTAGATGTAGGAAGCACCCTTTTTTAGTGATACCCATGAAGCCATTATCATCATGATTTCACCACCAGGTGTCTCATCTGCTTTGGGTCAGCAGGGTTATGTCTAATGGTAATATCAGAGAGGATGTAACATTAGGCCTAAAAAACAAAGTTGTGTCCCGGTAACATGGCCCAAAAAAAAGAGGGTCGGTAGGTCGATTTTTATTTTTTTTTACTTTTTTTTTTGTAAAAAAGCGTTAATTTTAGTGGTAAAAACACAAAAAATGTCCTAAAAATAACAAAAAAAAATCAAAAATGTCTAAAAAAAGTTAGGGTCAGCCCCCAAAACGGAGGGTCGGTCGGGATACCGGAACACAATTTTCTTTTTTAGGCCTTATCCATTCATCTGTTGGCACTTCAACTCAGCATGTCAGCATGCCACAGTACTATAATACTACCGCATATGACAAATAGTCAATGCTACATACACACCAAAAAGACTCTCCCCTTTGAGTCTGATACATGTTAAAGGCATGATAAGGTAGGATTATAGAGAAATCTATGCTTGTTGACATACATTGGGCTGTCTATGAAACTCAAAATCCGTAAACTTTGGATGGTTACTGCAAAGCAACTGTCTATACGAAATCCTGCTGGACACCGGCTATAGCTGGCAAAAAGCCTGCCGGGCTGGCAGAAACATGGCTACTGCCAGCCCGAATGACTGGCTGTCATCTGTAGGTCTTTGCCTACATGCCAGTTTTTACGGCTTGTTAAGGTTTCTACAGCATAAAATAGAAAGCATGTATATTTTTTGTAATTTTCTTCACTGATTTACATATTCAATTGATTTGTAACATACAGGGTAGCACTATTCATAATCACTATTAGTGTGATAAGTTGCCTTTCATTTGATTTTTAAATAATAAGATTGTACTCCGATATCTGGGCCTGCAAAAAATAAGCTGGGCCTGCAAAATTAAATATCTGCAGGACCGAATGTCCTGCATGGTGAAAATGTTTTTGTATAGACTGAAGCATTGGTAGTTCCACTGAACCTACACTCTGAAATAAATATAGTGATATATATGATGTATGAAAATGACAATTAGAGCATATTTGAGCATCAATGCTTGTGGTTGAAATGAATATTTCAGGTTGTGTCTAATGAGCACAACATGCCACTATGAGGCGTCCCTGCAAACAAGATCTCGGGCAGAACTCGTGCTGTTCTTGAGTCACAACTCGGGATCCCTGGGAGAATTGTGCACGTATCTGGCAGGAGAATATGTGAGCAGCTTTTGACTGTGTCATATTCTGTGGAATTTAACGTTATTTATATCAAACAGAACTGATTGTAATAAGGATATGTTCACAATTCTTGGGAATATCTTGTGCCTTTTTTGTGTCCTTGTGACCTACCCGGATTCTACCCAGTTGCGAACGTTCAATTCCCGTACCTTTCTTGTGGCATTGTGATCTACTCGGATTCTACCCAGTTGCGAACGTTCAATTCCCAAGTTCTGTTTGGAGGGGTAGTAACTAGTTCCTCTAACTGCCACTGGTGTCACTACCTGATGGCTCTCTGACCACCAACTTGGATCCTGGACTGGACATTATTATACATGTATTTGACACCAGGCGGAGCTGTGGCATCCCCCCCCCACCTGGGTAATCTGGTGAAATAGATGTGTTGGCGAACATTACTGTGACAGTTTAGAACCAGAATTGCACCCAGATTGTACCCAAGATTGTACCCAGCTAACAAAAATCGTTTCCAAACGTTTGCAAATGTTTTGGAGGAAAACCTTTTTCCCTACAAACCTACAAAAAGAAGTTTGCATCCGAACGTTTTAAGGACGTTTGGAAAATGTTTTTTGTTAGCTGGGCTATCTGATTATAACCAAGAGACAACAGCCATAAGAAGCAAGTACAATGTAATTGACAGCGACTTTATTAACCTTTGTTGACACACAGCAACATGGTACCCAAGGGATACCGGAGAGGTAATGCACAATCAGATACCATCAGTAACTTACTAGTATATTTATCAACACTTTTAACCAGGAACAGCCTCTCTTATGTACCATGAGAGAGCAACCACATGGCTATCACCACTAGCGTCATATATTGGTCGGTAATTATGTAACTACCATAAAAAAAACTCGTGTATAAGGCGCACCCCTGAGTTTGGGGCGATGATATAAGCCGCACCAGATATCTGAGTATGGTGGTTTTTAGTACTGTGCCATATTAGCAAAAACGCAAGTATAAGCCGCACCCTGACCCTGTGCCAATCCTATAAGCCACACCGCTGATCTCACTCGCGTACAAGCCGCGACTTCTACGCAAGGTTTTACGGTAGATAAAACCCTTTACTAAAACCGGTATAGGATAATGACTTAACGTCAGTATATTATAACCTGGTACCTACCTGAACCTTTAACTGTGGTATATAACGAACCTGTTGGTATACATAAGGAATGAATAGAACATTGTTTAAAACTGTATTACTTGTTAACGTGTGACATCATAACCACAAAAAAGATGTACAACATATAACAGTATTACAACGACCTGTTACAATATTATCTATATAATTCTATAGTAATTTGAGACTGTGAAGTATTTCTGCAATAATCATTTCTTGTCTTTAACATGTTATCGATCTCATGTATTTTGTCTGTTTTGCTTCAAGAAAGATATCTTTCTGTGTCTCTCATTAATCTCGGCAGGGGTCGCCACTAAAGCTGGGCCTAGGGCCAACTGTCCATGATTCTGAATTTTCAGTTCATTGGGGACCAAATTTTCTGACATGACACAGACCCAGGAAGTGGAAAAGGGTTCCCTCATACACCAAACACCAAAAATGCCATATCCCAGTGGGCATAAAATGCAGTCCAACGTTTAATCAACATTGAATCAACATTGAATCAACATTGACAACCATTTATCAATGTTGATTCAATGTTCTGTGCCCACTGGGATCATTCGAAAAGATTTGAATTCTTGGACCCCCCTAGATCTGCCCCAACTGGAGTTTTTAGCCTCAGCCTGATTTAAAAGTGTCCTTCACCTCCATGAACACCAGAGACCTGAGGCTGTTGTCATGAAAACCAGTACCACGTTTAGTGTACCCAACGTTGACTGCATCATTCTTCCAGTGGATAGACTTTGCTCGTTTACCATCAGGCTCTCCAGCCCTGGCTGCGTGTACCACTGCAATCACCATGGAGGCTGTCCCACAGGCCAGAATCTCTGCCCCACCCATCCCTGTGTCATAACAACGGGCATGGAGCCCATCATCTCTCTCCTCTACAAAGTTGATGATTACCAGCAGGCCTTCACCGAGGTAGCTCTTCTCTTCAGCCAAACGAGCACCTTCCTTCATGAAGTCAAGGGTTTCCAGAGTCCCCTTCTTCACAAACTGCACAAAGTGGGCTGAACCAGAGTTGGCATACCACTCATCTTGGTTTCCTTCCACAGCTTTGGCTCCCGTAATGTCGGCCATTGAGATGGTGATGTCATACTTCCCGGGATGTGCTGAGTCATTGACGATGGATGCCCAGTGTCCTCCATCCCCAGTCAGGAACTCAAAGTGGGACAACTTTTCAGGTGGCACAATGCCATATTTGGCGGCATAGGCTACGGTGCATCTCGACCCATTACCACAAACAGGTACGGTACCACAGATCCCCAAGCCTGAAATTCAGATCAATTATGATTTTCTGTGCACAAAAAGTTGAAAAATCTGTTTTTAGCCCCTGGCAGCCATCTTGTATTTTTCAAGAAATTTGGTGTGGTATATTTTTTTATCCCTCCTGATATCGATTTTGAATCAAGAAAGCACTGTATGATTGAAATGTTAATCAAAATTGAATAAATTAAATATTTTCCAACTTTTTAACTTCTGAGGGGGTGTACGGGAGGTTAGGCATCTCAGAAGCAAAAACGAATGCCAGATTATTGTTTCTCATAATCGATAGTATCTTTCAAGTTGGTTGTGGGTAGTGTGTGGCCAATTTGGCTGAATAAGTCCCCCCTACCTGATTCAGTGGACCTTACAGTACTAACTCCTAGACTCAGAGCAGAATATAACCCTCGTAGGTGTACAAGTCACCCCCACCTGTATGGAAGACCACCTCGTAGCTGTAGGAAGAGCCCTCTGGTGGAGATTGTATCTCCATGAGGCCATTAGCTCGGGACTTCTCCACCAGATGTCTCTTCTGCTCCGTATCAGCAAAGAATGTAGCGTAACGGCCATCTCTGTTATCGATGATATTCAGGAGGTCTCCAGCTCCATTCCAACGTTCATACACAACCTCCATCCTCCAGGTGGTGTATCTATCTGAAATGCAAACACAACAAGAGATATAACTAATATGCAAAAGGGAACTAAGTGAGTGGTCATTATTTAACAACAGGGAGGGGGGTTGTTGGATCATCCCGGCCCATTTTTCCACCCCCTCGGGACGCGTTACAACTTTTCTGCCCATTCATCTCGAGAAGGGTCAGAATTTTTCCAGCCTGCCTCTATGAACTATGGTAACGCGTGGGTTTTTTCGCCAAAAAGGGGTTGACATTTTTTTGGTCCCCGTCCAACCCACCAACCCCCTATGGATACATGTAGATGACCACTCCCTAACTGAAAATAGGGCCCTGACAAGCACATGTAGCAAAAAGCAAATGTAGCAGTGGATCAGTGAAACACATATGTCATCTAGTAGTAGTATACGATCACCCAATGACGATTTCACCACCATTATCTCATTCTCATACCATCTCACTCATCAAAAAAATGTATGACAGGTATCATGTCTTTAGTGGATGTAATGGCAGTTGATTTTGAGAATATGGGTCCCATACAAGGACTCAAGGTTGTATGCCATAATGTTAGAAGTCTAAATGATGAGACATTTACAGAGTGGAAAAAGGTACTAATGAAGTTTGATATTGGTATTGTCATTGAATCTTGGTTGACACCTGACATAGACTCAATATTGTCACGAGACATAGATGGTTATAATCATGTGAGGCTTGATAGAAAACCCTTTGTCGATAAAATTGGTGGTGGGCTAATGATATATGCGCGTAATAATTTGGGGTTAATCTTAGACGCAGATAATTCCATTATTTGTATTGATTTTGAAATATTCTGTGTTGATATATTGCTTCATAAGAAGAAATACAAGGTTATTGCCTTCTATAATCCCAAGGGCAAGCCTAAGCCTATTACGGATCATATTAATACTGTACTAACCAATGCGATGGGCAACAATGTATTTGTTATTGCGGGAGACATGAATATAGATTTACTAGATGGTAAGCGCTGTACTGAAATAACAAATATGTGTAATGACAATAATTTACAACAAGTAATTGATTATCCAACTCGTGAGGTGGGGAAGTCCTCCAAGCTAATAGATCATATATATACCAATAATGAAATTATCAGCAAATTTGGCACGATTAATCTAAATTACAGTGATCATTATCCCATTTTTATCACCTTTAAACATAAATCTGTCAAAATTGAAAAGAAAAAAATACGCGCTAGATCTTATAAGAAATTTAATAAGGATGATTTTGTTTTCAAATATAAAAATGCTGACTGGACAGGTTTTAATAATTCACTCCATCCAGATAAACTTTGGTTACTGATGTTAAAACATATTCATAATGCCTTGGAGAGCTCTGCCCCCCTACGAAATATGACGATTCCAGTACACACTGAAGAATGGCTAACGCCTAATGTGCTTGATTTAATGAGACAGAGGGATAAAATGTTCAATAGATTTCATAGGACTAAACTAACCATACATGAGGATATGGCTAAAGCCAAACGCAATGAAGTCGAAACTGCCTCCTTTCTTAGTAAAAAACGGGTTATTAGTAAGTTAATTGATAAAAAACACAAAGATCCCAAAGCCTTTTGGGCTGCTATTGAAAAATTGTTGCCCAAAAAAGGGAAATCTGTCCTAATTAAGCTAATTGATAATGATACCCACCAGGATATCGATACTGATGGGGTTGCTAATTATATTAATAATTATTTTTCACAAATAGGGGAGAAGCTTGCGCTGCAACACCCCCCAGTTGTGATACCTCATATGGAGGATGATAAGCCAGATGATGTTGAACTGTTAGATGTTTCCTTTAGTGATAATGAAATTTTGAAATTTGTGAAAAAAATTGATTGCTCCAAATCATCTAATGTTAAGGATGTGAAAGCCTTTGTTTTTAAGATGGCATTCACCTGTGCCCCTAAGAAGCTAACGTTCATCCTTAATGAATGCAGGAGGAGAAATTGTTTTCCAAATCTATCGAAAATTGCGATGTTATGCCTATTCCAAAAAAAGGCAATTGCAAATTAGTTACTAACCTCAGGCCTATAAGTTTATTGCCATTGCCTGGGAAATTATTTGAAAAAGTAATGGCAAATAGATTAAGAACCTTCCTGCAGGATAAACACATGATGCATACTGCACAACATGGATTTAGGCCAGGTCATTCTACTCTGACAGGAATTTCTACATTCTTAAATGATATCTATGAAGATATAGATAATAATTTAGAAGTATACAGCCTTTTTTTGGATTATTCCAAGGCTTTTGATACAGTCTCACACCCCCTACTAATTAATAAGCTAAAAAATATTGGTCTCACACAACATACCTGTGATTGGTTCCTAAGCTATCTTTCTAGCAGAACACAAAGGGTATTAGCTAATGATGTTTTTTCACAAGTCAAACCAGTTAAATACGGAGTCCCACAAGGATCCATATTAGGACCCATTTTGTTTACTTTATGTATAAATAATCTTCCAAATTGTTCTGATATATGTAAGACTGTGCTCTATGCCGATGATGCTGCTATGTCGGTAAACAGGATTGAGGATTTGCAAACTCTTGTACCTGTTGTCAATAACTGGTGTAAAAGTAACCTACTAACAATTAACAAGG
The DNA here is from genome assembly GCA_947462335.1 of Harmothoe impar. Taxonomy (NCBI): domain Eukaryota; kingdom Metazoa; phylum Annelida; class Polychaeta; order Phyllodocida; family Polynoidae; genus Harmothoe; species Harmothoe impar. The sequence goes on along the minus strand of OX381719.1, from coordinate 58,014,104 downwards.
ACAAGACCAAATGGATGAAATTTGGACAAAAACCCCCCTTACCAAATTTACAGGACAATATCATAAGTTTAGATGGGCAATCGCTAGAAAAAGTCAATGAATTTAATTATCTGGGTATAGCAATAGACGATAAGTTAACCTTCGAAAAACAGAGAAAAAATACCAAAAATAATGCAAATTTTAGGGTAATACAGATGTCTAGAATTAGAAAATATTTAGATATCCATGGGGCATTGAAATTATTTAAGAGTAAGGTCATTCCAATCTTTGATTATGGTGATATAATATGGGACAATCGTAAGGGCACTTTTGAAAGGGAAATACAAAATATTCAAAATAAAGCAATGAGGATAATTTACAAGGTCAAATTGGAAGAAAATCCACTGTATTCTACTGTACAAATGCAGAATATGAGTGGCTGTATCCCACTAACCCACAGGAGAGATATACACTTGTTGACATATGCCTTTAATATAAGACATTCACCATTGTATATGGATGTTAGGCCAAGACATACCAGATTGGCAGAGGGCTTAAGATACATACAAAAAGTATCAAAAATTCTGACTGTTCATCATTGCTTCCATAGAGAGGCAATCAGGAGGTGGAATAAGCTAAAAACTAATTATACATTGTTGGAGAAGAAGGATGTCTTCAAAGAAAAAAATAAAAGGGACTACCCCCATTGTTATGTAAATGACCAATATATGGTCATGGTCTAGCTGATACCTACCCTCCATTTATATTTCTCTCCTATTACCTTTTTCTCTTTTTTCTCCTATTCTCATTATTATTATGACTAGCACTATTAGTTGCACTGCTATTATTATTATCGTTACTCATTCTCCAAGAGTCCCTTGTTTCCCTCTTGTATTATGAACGCCTTCTACCATGTGCAACTCATGATATTTGTTTACAAACACTTCAAGACATGACAAATTCTATATTGTTCATATGTTCATACCTGTATATTGAATTGGAAAATATGTAACTCATCCTCATCTCATCCCTCATCAAAAGACAACAAAGATACTACTTCTTTGGGTTTTTTACTTGTCGAAATGAAAGTTAATAAGACACCATTACACAAATAGTCAGTCAGTAAAGTATAATCATAAGAAGGCCTGGACAGCATAACGGCATTGCCGAGTCCAGAGGCAGATTATGTATTTACATAATAACTGTATACCTTAATAAAAACACTTTAAAAAAAAATCAGTTGCCAGGGCACCTACTAGCAATTGGAAACTGGAAAAAGTACAGGGTCGGCAGACCCAGCACTGTCTCATCAACTTGACAAGGATAGGGGCTGGCAAACAAATATGTTCAGTTAGAAGACCCACCTGGCACATACCAGCCTGGCACATACCAGCCCTAAACCTGTCTACAACCTGTTCATCTTTTTGCTTGTAAATATCAGAAAGTGTACACACTTTTCATTGATAATGCTTAGAAATTATTGACAGGTCTTCAACTGTATGATCAAAACCGAAAAGTCTGGCAAAAACATATTCAATCTCACAATTTCCTTCAGTGAATACACCTTTAATAATTGTTGAGTCCAATATATATCATGGGAAAATCTATAAGGGGGAGAGCCTATGCTGGCACCAGGAGGCTCAGGAAGTCGTGTGTCAAGCCTCCATTTTGCCTTTTTGTGTAGTTCACTTTGGAGGGTTCTCTCTCATTTACTATCTTCTTTATGAATTAGATGCTTGAATTTTCCATGAAATGGCCCTTGATTTAATAAGCTTAAAGAATGGGGAATATTTCTCAGAGAAATAGAGCATTAACACCTCTGTGGCTGACTACATGTCAGTCAGTCAGAGTGTGTTCAGTGCATTATCCTAAATCAGGCTAAGACCCTCACCTCACACCTGAGACAATGAGGAGGTGATTAAGGTTATCAAGATAAGGGTGGGATGCCACCTATCAGCCTTATCAGTCTTACCTGTAGCCATTGTTCACAGGTGTGAACAGTGGCTCATTTAGAACAGAAGAAACCATCACCTCGAGACTAATAATTGATTGGCCAAAAACCAGTATGTTGTTGTTACATTTAGGATCCAAACTATTGTAGGTTTGGACAGGCATACAATGGTATTTAGAGCCTGCGCCAAAATAAAAATTATTTGACTAATAAATGAGGGATTCTCCGAGAGCCGACAAGGAGAGACATAGGGGACGAGAGAAGGAGAGGACAATGAGGAAAAGCCCGGTGATTGACTATTGACAATCTAGAACTCACGCCAAATAAGTGACAGCACTGAAGGAGTAGGAATCCCTTAAGGGGAGCCCCTTTGTAATATGATGGCTTCGTTCGCCCGAGGGGGTGGGGCAATTATAGTTGGAACACTTAAGAAGAACTCAACACATGACAATATAATACTACATAAAACACATAACCAGTATGGTTTCTGAAATACCCGAGGCACGAATGATGCAGTTAATGACATATGTTTAGCAAGAGACAGATGTAGGATCTACTACTGGGCACTCTCACCTCTCTCCCCTGTACTTCTATACCAGATATAAAGCAATCCTTCCCCTCATAAAAATGCTACAGCCTGGTCTTGTGGTGCCAAAGATGGACCGGGTAACGCTCGCTGATAACAAATATGGATACCAGCAAACGGGGACTCTATTTCCAGAATTTGGATCCAAGAAAGGTGTTTACTTCATTCCCTTATAAATACACCTCCCTACACCTTCCTACAAATGCAGGATACTTAACCTGGTTTAATATATAATTGGGTTTACAAGTACAATCTGATCTGCCTGGGTGAGCACCCTAATATCTGAACGGTAGGCTGAGGACACTGACCTATTTACCTCAAATATAGAGCCGTTAACCCAACACTGACTAATATAACCCTCAATGGTCTATTTTTGGGTTCAGTCCCCTATATCCAGACTCCAGGTGAAGCTAAATATATCCTGTAAAAATTGGATTACCCCACACCACTCTGGCCACCAGGTGTTGCCATCTGGTGCATATTCCCAGTCCGCAAAGATACGTTGGGCCAACGTTGGCATGACGTCAGCCAATGTTGGCATGACGTTGTACATTATCGTTGTCCCAAGTGCTTTTTGGCCGTCAATTTATACTTAATGCCAACGTCGCCAACGTCGGCGTTGGCAAAACAGTGGGCCAACGTTGGGTCAACATTATGCCAATGTCGAATTTTGACATTGCAACAACGTTTACCCAACCACTCCCGGGTCTAAAATCTGACTTTTGATTATGACGTCAATCCAACGTTGGATATCAATTGTCAACCAACATTTAAATAATGATGCTTTCCTCAACATAGAATTATTTCCTCATTAGGCTACATTGGTAGTACATACCAACTTATAATGGCACGGCTGTGACGTCTCATCATTTCAATGACAGCCATTTCTTATTTGCATTTCACTTCAATCTCAGCTTTAAGGGCTAAGAGGTGATACAAGGGCCTTCCATTGATTACAACTTATGTACTAACAATTACCAACAAAAGGGTGTCCTCTTTGCATTATGACCAGCATTTTATTAAATCTTAATAATTCTGGTTATTATCCACATATAAATGGAATTTACCTGCATTGAAAATCCAATTATAACCCACATGGGGCCTAGTTTAATAGCCAATTATGAGGAAAGATGAAGGATTTGCCATTTAAAATCTTTTCCTACAGGCTTCAATGACCTCTAGTGGTGGTTGTATATACAGTGTTGGGCCAACGTTGGCATGACATGAACTATCTGATGTTGTATCAACGTTGGCAGACCACTAGGAGTTGGTACAACATGAATTTACCAATGTTGTACCAACATTGGCAGACCAACGTTGGCACAACGTTATAATATTGCTTGCGACCTGCAGACGTTGTACAATGTTGGCCCAATGTATCCTTGCATGCTGGGTAATTTTGTCTAATAACCCTTTCCTTGCGGCTAACCCTTCCTGCTTAATGCAACTCGACTGAACATGGTCAGTTGAAGGAAAATACTGATGGGGGTGGACCCCTGAAATCAACAGGGCGACATGGCCTTTTCTTAAAATCGACAGGCGACATGGGGCTTAGTGACAAATGACAGAAGAAATTAAAAGATATTGACAAGGGACATGGCCTTTTCTTAAAATTGACAGGCGACATGGAGCCTATTTACAAATGACAGGTGAATTACAAAGATACTGACAAATGACATGAGCATTTCTTAAAATCAACAGGCGACATGGGGACCCCCAATCTAGACGCCCACACTGATGCTGCCTTGTCTCGCCTGTGTGCCACGCACAGGCTTCTCATTCGGATCCCTTCTGTGATCCCTTCTGTGATTCATTCAATTTCTTTCCAGCTGGTGTTTGCTCACTGGCAGGACTGCCTGCTGCTGTGTTCCTGTAAAGGTTTTCTTCCTTGTCTGTCCTTTTGTCTACCAGATTGGCTACTGGTTCTGTCCTTGCTTCCGGCTCGATTGGCTGGAAGCTGTCCACTGGCATATCACCCATGTCCAGGCCAACTCCTTCTTCTGATATCTCTCTGTTCTCTCTCATATCCATATTCCCTTGTTAATCAACCTTGATCCAGGACAAAGTTACAAGGTACACAATATCGCCTTCGTGCAATGCCTTATTGCATATTGCGTGGACCTTGTTGTAATACTCGGCCATCTACTACACAGTCCATTGTAGGATAGGCTAATCGTCTAGTATGTAATGTGGGGGCTCTGCCCCCCCCCCAACTCCTGTTTCTTTTGTGTGTTTTTTTCTTTCTGCCTTAGATTAAGACATTTTAAGATGTAAGATTAAGATTGCACTGTTAACATTTGTCCGCACACCCACTGGGAGAGCTATCCCGTACTTGCATGCAATGAGGCCGTATGCTGGGCAGAATTTCTGGTAGTGTCCTGACAGCCCCAGAAACCTGGGAACCTGTCGGACTGTGATATTTTGAAGACTTAACCGCTATTAATACACATGTATAGTTGGGTATAACACATACAACACTCATTTATTGTTTATGATTATCATCTATTACAATGCATGTATAGACTTGTAGGCTAGTACCTACTGTCACCACTGGTGGCGCTCCACTACTGTTTGTGTATATAGTGAGCCCACACTGCAGGCACTGACCACTCTGGGTCAGGCTGCAGCAGTAGTAACATCTACACTGTTTGCATGTACAAATAAACCCAACTTACACACATATTGCTACTACCTTTGTCACTTAGCTCATGCTTATTATTGGTGCAGATCTCTAGTATATAAATGCTAATCGACGATGGCCCGATATGACAGGACAGTGGTCAGCTTTGGTAGCTCCCGCAACTGCAACTTCTGGATGTTCTCAGGCATTGGATAGATTCCAATGAAATGCTGACTATTTTTATACATCAACCACTAGTGTTAATATCAAGGTTTTATGCACAGATTTTTCAGAAATGATTTAAAATGGGATTTAATTAAACAATTAGAAACTTTTTATCTTCGAAGGGGGCGTACACGGGGGGGGGGGTCAGGAATCTCAAATTGAAAAACGAAGGCCAGATGTATGTTTCTCATGATGGATAGCATCTTTTAAGTTGGTTGTGGCAAGATTTTGGTCTAAGCTCTCTCCCCCCCCCCCCCCACAATTCCCTTGGAGTCCAAGATATGGCCAAGAAATTTGTCTAGTGCCTTGGCCAATCTGGCATTTAGATGGCTTCATCATCAGTCCAGTTGAGATGATCCAATCCAGCACGTCCATCAGATTTTCCATGTGTTCCTTGGAGGTGTGGCTCCACATAATTATGTCATCCATATACCCAAGAACAGAACGCCATCTTATTCCCGAAAATATGAGGTCTATTAGGTTCTGCATTCTTGAAGGACTTGAACAAAGCCCCATTGGTAACCGCATGTACTGATATATACCTATGTCTGTGGGAAAGGTTGTGTATGGTCTACTCCCCTTCTCGAGGCCGATCGGAAAGAACCCCCATTGTAAATCTAATGGGGTGAAGTAGGTGGGTGTATTCTCCCCCATCTGCTCTATCCTCAGGACAAAAATGGAGGTTGGTATTGTCATCGAATTTAACTTCCGAAAATCAACCACAAGACTTCTTTCCGTCAAGCGCCTTCTTCTCCACAAAAAAGGCCGGGGAGGTAAAAACAGTTTCCCCTGTTGTTTCTATGATTACCCTGTCTAACTGTTGGTGGAAAAGAGAGTTTGTATAATGAGCTTGTTTTCATTCCTCGTTCTGCATCTTACATTTATAGGTCTGGACTTTTTTGTTTTACTGTATATTAGGGACATCAGAAGTTCTTTTCTCCTCGGGGCTAAGAGAGCAATTTCGCAGAGGTCATGAAGATCAGCTACCAAGTCCTCCCAGACCCTAACATTCTTTATGCATCTCAGCATTCTATTCTGAATAACTTGGAGTTTATTTGTATTCGTTACTGTACATGAATTTGTCATGAAGGAACAATTATCAAAGTGGGGTAGTATCGCCTGCTGGAATAATACTTTAGCATCAGCCATTGATAGCAAGTACCATAAGTAGTCTTACAAACTTAATGATAGGAAGTTAGCATTCCCTTTTGTCTTGTTAACAAACAGTATCATACTTAGGGTGTGATCTAGGGTGGCTCCAAGGTATGTAAAGGTCACTGTATTCTGGATCCTGATGTCGCTGACAAACAAATGCCTGTTCGCACAATGAATATACTTGTGTTCTGCACAGAACCACATCATCTTAGTCTTGTTATGATTTATGGTTCGGGCAAGATCATCACATTTCTTACTTAACATTAATTCCCATGAATTTACGGTAGTACACTTACTTCTGTTTGTAAGTTTCTAAGGCCGTTTTATTTTGATAACTTGGATTACAGACCCGCCGCCGAGATTTTAGGCATTTTGCAAAAAAAAAAAAAGTTTTTTGTTTTTTTTAAGCCTTTCCCCTCCGAGATTTTTTAAAGAATTTTTCTTTAAAAAAAAAAAAGACATGTTGATTAGCAAAAGGTAGAATGGGACCTTTCAGATTGGGGATATTTCTCAACATATCTTCTTTAGATTACCCAATAACAGAGAATATACAGCTTTTCCATCACTTTTTTTTTTTTTTTTTTTTGCCTCTACCCTTCGAAATATTTGGTGGTCCGGCTCCCCCCGTAGGGCAGCTTTTTTTCTTTTTTTTTTTCCTCCGCCCTTCCAAAAAGTTGGAGCCAAAGGCCCGTAATCCAAGTTATCAAAATAAGGTGGCCTAAGGGCGACAGCAGGATAAGCTGAGGTGGTATAAATAACTACATCATCAGCGTGGAGTTTGGCTTTAGCACTTCCTGTGTTCAGAAGAATGGAGTTTATGAAGAGAATGAATAATGTAGGACCCAGCATGGAGCCTTGTGGTACTCCAAAGCGTACTTCTCTGGGTGAAGATGTTATTCCATCTACTTTAGTTGACTGGGTTCTACCTTTCAGGTATGTGTGCAGCCATAATAGTATGGTATGATTTATACCAGCACTTTTAATTGGCGGAGTAATATATCATGGTTCACGTAGTCAAATGCCTTTCTCATGTCTATAAAAACAGAGGCCATGTATTGGTGGCTGTCACGGGCATTACATAGATCTGCTAGAAAATCGTACACCGCTTCTGCCTTTTCTGAAGCTATACTGGTGTTTTGATAAGGCCCTTGACTTTCCAGGTATTGAGAGAGGTGAATGTGTGTCAACTTCTCCATAATCTCACTAGGGGTGGGTAAAATTGATATCGGTTTTCAGTTTGAGACCTCTTTCAGGATTCCGGTCTTGGGGAGGGGGGTTATGGTGGCATTCTTCCATTCCTTGGGCAGCGTGGCAGAAAACAAAGAGTACTCCATCATGTATGCAAATTCTTTCGGGCAGAGTTGAATAGCATCCCTTATTACTTTGGCACTAATATGAAGTATTCCAGATGGCTTTGTGATGTCCGTGTCCTCTCTTTCCTAACCAGACCCGAACTGAGTAGTATAGGATAACGTAGTATGTATATGGTTCCCCATAATTACGGGCTGTAACTCTCAGTAGGGCGCTGGGGGCTGTCTGAGAGTTAGAGAGAGCCATTTTTCTACTGGTTCTGCCTATCCCTACCTATCATGTACATTTCTATACCCAATCAGGATAGGCCATGAGTGGCTGTTTATGCTATTGAGAGGCTTGATTGGATGAGGTGAAATGTACAACTTGGTAATTATAGGCATGTCTAGACCAATTGAGGGGTGGTTGCTACAACGGAGAAGAGGTTATTAAAACCACCCTCCTCCTCCCCCCCTCCTCCTCCTCCCCCCCCCCCCTCCCCACCCTACCCCCACATCCCTTCCCATCCACTACTCACTACAGATGACTAATCCACTAATACTCCTCATTCTCTCTTCTCCTCAGTTAGGGGGGCCTACCACTAAAAATATTACCACTACCGACTCTCACTGTATATATTCTTGTAAATACTATCATCTTGTAAGTTCACATTTGTATATTTGTAAATACTACTTTTTCTTCCCGTTGACAGTCTGTCCCGTTGACAGCCAAAGGTACTCATCTGTTCCCATCTAGATGTAAATTTGGTATACTAATAGATCAACTATCATTAACTAAGCAATTCATATACAGGTGAGCCAGAAAATTAGTTAGGAAGATCATGTTGTTTGATGTGAGTAACTAAATAAAAAAAAATAAAAAATTACTGCTGTAAAGAGTTCATGCCTGTACAGACTACCCTCTATAAAGTACTAAAATGTGTAGAGATGGGTAATAAATTGCAAATTCTAAAAAGGTAGGAGGGTAGGGGACATATATAAAAAGCCCCATATGCAATTTCAGCCCAGACCGTTTATTAAGCCAAGGGGAGTGCGAATCAAACCAACCTCGCATTTGGGATAAATTTCCGGAGATTTTCAGACCCTAAACGTTTATATCCACAGCAGTGAGCTGCGGCCGTGGGTATTGCGGGCTATACTAGGTTCCCCGTCATAGTAAATGTCTACACTAGTATAAGATAAGATAAAATCTTATAATTTCAGGATATATTCGTACATTTGTACATATTTTATTTCTGGTTGTATTAGTGGCAAGGCCGTACATCATACATGAATTGTAGTGACCCTCTAAATGTACCTCTATTTATTTTATTTCAATCATGAACAGTTCAATTATATCTACATAATTATATGTACATGCACACAAATGTATCAACCTATCCTTAACTTTTATGAATCTTACATGTCCATTTCCATTGCAAAGATCTATATTCAGAGATGCCACATTTCCTACTTGTGTAGGAATTCCTACTTTTTTTCTGCAATTTCTGCATTAAATTATGTTCATTTCCTACAGAAAATTGACTACGATCTTAAGAATTCTTACTTTTTGTCGATTAAGGAGTAGCATCTCTGTACATTAGACCCCGTGCCCATGTGTTATGTATATATGTTTTTTACCTTCACAAATCACTTCTAAATCAAATGCTATATATAGACCTGGGTCCATAGTTTTATAACTGCAGGGATGAAAGTGACCAATCTCTAATAATAAGTCTTTTATGAATCTTACATGTCCATTTCCATTGCAAAGATCTATATAAATCATATATAATATTAGACCTCATGTCCAGGTGTTGTGTATATATCTTTAACCTTTACAAAGCACATCCAAATGCTATAGACCTGAATCCATATTATTAAGAGCAGGGATAAAAGTGACCAATCTCAAAAAACACTTGAAATGTTCCAATTGAGCCCCTGAAGATAGACTGTAGGTCCTTTATAGTTAAGTACAGGTCTTGGTGGCATTAAAAAGCTTGAAATCAGGGGAAAACTTGAGGACTTTCAACCCTCTACTAGTTACACCAGTCTCTACTTGGGTATCACTAGGAGGTGATCATTATTTAACAACCGGGGCCCTCGACGAGTTAAAGCAAGCGGTAAAATGCAATCAATTTCCGTACATCCCCCATCCCTAACTTCGAAACCTGTTACATGGTTATTTGATAATTTAATGCGAAATAATCTATCCTAGCACCATTTTCTAGCAGGAAATAAGATTCTGGTATAACCGTATTTTCGTTATTGTATATTTACATTGTGTCTTTTAACTACGATCTGCTAAGACTACATTTGGCCTCAGCTGTTTTTTAAATTATACATAACATGATAATACAGTATGTGGTTTTCTTGTTGACAATACATATTGATAAGCAACGAATGGGGATTTGTACTGTAAAACCTCGCATATAAGCCGCGGCTAGTACGCGAATCAGACTCAGCTTTCTTTTGATACCAAACATGCCTAGATAGGGTGCGGCTTATAAGAGAGTTTTTATAAGTATACTACAGTACCAAATTAACGATTTTGAGACCCCCTCTGCGGCTTATATAATCCGTCAAAGTTAGGGGTGCGGCTTATACGCGAGTTAGGCTTATACGCGAGGTTTTACGGTAGTTATGTTAAATAATCGTCTATTGCCATTTACATGTTTATTTACACAACCACTCTCGTACATGCTCCCTATACATGACTATAAAGACTACGTTCATGCTATAAGCCTAGTACATGAGTGGCTTAACGTGTAGCATATGACAAGGTTGAGGGTCCTTAAAACACTATGCTGTCCTTTAACAGCAGCACCGTGCCTTAATGCATTGTGTCCTATGCATCGTGCAAACTCTCCTTTTGCACCAATGCAGTGCTGGTGAGTTACCGTGAATTCCTACGGGTTATACGCAAAACAAACCGCCAGTGCGTATTATACAATATTCTCAAAGTCTAGGTGCGGGTAATATGAGGGTTTCTGGAAGTATAGTACAACTAAAAAGTCAATTTTTAAACCCAAGGTGTGGTTATATGATTTTCTGAAAGTCTGGGTACGGGTTATACGCAAGTTATATGCCAGAATGTACGGTACTAGCCAGCACTGCTGCGGTGCATCACGCTGATCCTTTTGGAGTGTGTCAACACTTAAGAATCGGCATAATGCATGATTATTCACACTACCAACTCGCCAGAGCTGCATTCATGCAGCATGAGGACAAAAGGTGTAGCACATTAAAGCACTACCGTAAAACCTCGCGTATAAGCCATGGCTATTACACGAGTCAGATCGGATCAGCCCAATGTCCCGGTGGGGCTTATACCCAAGCTACGCTTATACGTGAGGTTTTACAGTATGCCCTCCTTAATGGGTTTTGGATATAGGCCACTATCGCTGATACTATTCAACATGTTGAGGCCACTATCTTGTCCCCCGGAGCGACATTATCAGTTCTTACAAATCATATAGACTTGGAATACAAAATAATCTATGCATTATTCCTTTGTTCTACACTTAGTACATCGAGTATCTTTAAAAAGAGGTAAACCTCAAGTTCATTGTGTATTATCATCAACTAGTTTACCATGCTTGTCACATTAATTTGTAGTATCACTTATTTACCTTTTTCATTTCTCACATAATAGAAATCTATAAATAACTTCAAGAGGTACAAGAAAGATACACAGCGAGTACTCAGTATTTGTGGAAACACATTTAGCTATTAAAGCACTTCCAGCCCAGCGATCACAGGGTAGGAGAATCCATTTTCACTTTGACGGAAGCATGCGATTTTAGGAATGAGTATATGATCAAATCACCGGCAGTTAACATTGAGTTCTCTAGATTACAAGCAATGTATTACACCACAAAGCTGTGGTTAAATTGAAGGGGTCAAAGCCATAACAAATATAAAGTATAACTCACTGGAAATTGAAGCAAACTCTACCTGTACATGTTTTTTTTGTACTACCTTGAACAAGTTAATACCGTGGATGCTCCAATATTTCTGTACCACACACAATATACAATGTGTAACATAACGAAATGTCATTTTGAGTGACCCTCCATAACCCTTAACGACGGCATGATGCCTTAATGCATCATGCCCTTGGTAGGTATGATGCATGAATGCAGCCCTAGCGAGTAACTCGCCAGTGCTGCATTCAAGCATCATGCCGACCACATGGGGTGCAGACACTCCCAAAGAGTCGGCATGATGCACCAATGCAGCACCGGCAAGTTACTCGCCGGGGCTGCATTGGTGCATCATGACAACAAATTCATCTTCTAGTGACAGGTGTTCTTAAAGGGTTAAAAACGTGTTGCCATAACTTAAATGTGGAAATATGAAACATCACCTGGTTATTTACAAAATACATGAAAATGACTGTGCCAAGAAAAAGACGAGATGGATAATACATCAAAAAGATCTGAAAATAAAGAGAAAACCAAAACCTTTTTTCAGTATGCACTATTGGAATGTGGTATCAGTGCTAAAGGCGCCGGCTAATCGGAAATCATCTTTAACAACGACCCCAAAGAGTCGCTGCGGAGACGGTCGGGACCAAGGGGCAGGGCGAGGCACCGTTGTTCGTAGAATGTATTCTTTGGCCGCGGGAACTGGGAAATCCCCGGCTGTTGTATTAAGTCCTTCCACCATCTCTTCATCCTCTAGCATGAAGTTTGCCGCTGCCTGTTACATGAGAGAAAAATAAGGGGTAATGTTTAACTTAATGCACGGTGAATACAGTGTCTCAATGCTAAACCAATAGGAGAGCCGTTCCTGAGGAGAGCGTGAAATACCGTATTCGACGTAATAAGCGCCCTCCTCCTAATAAGCGCCCCCCCCTTTTTTCAGATTTTTCCCCTGATCTTTTAATGTGTTTCTGCGATTATGTCACTGATTTTCTCACCTGTGTGTAACATGGAGCACTTCACACCTGTGCAGGTGTTAAGGCCAAGCCAAGTGTGAAGTAATAAGGGTGTAAGAAGCCTTCTAGATGCCACTGAGGTCTGTATATGACAGCCATGGGGGGCGCTTATTAGAATGAATATTGGAGGCTGATTTTTTTACTTAAAATAATATTTTAAGCGCCCAGGGCGCTTATTACGTCGAATACGGTAACCATAGTCGGTTCTGCACGCTCCAGCCGTTCTGCATGCCCGGAGGGTGGTAAATTCAAAACAACATGCGAACTACACAATTGGGTGTCATTATTCATCGAACTAACACCCCTATACAGTAATAATAAAAATGCCCTACCATTGTGCTAAGGAACCAAATCAGTATACTACCGTAAAACCTCGCGTATAAGCCTAACTCGCGTATAAGCCGCACCCCGAGTTTGGTGCGATCCTACAAGCCGCAGAGGCCATCTGAGAATTGTTAATTTGGTACTGTAGTATACTTATAGAAACTCTCGTATAAGCCGCACCCTATATTGGCATGTTTGGTATCAAAAGAAAGCTGAGTTTGGTATCAAAAGAAAGCTGAGTCTGAGGTTTTACGGTATACATTTTTAAAAAGAGAAAAAAGAGAAGGACATAAATTAACACCAGTAAATCGGATTCCTTGCACTCACCTTCTGTGCTGAGGCGAATAATGCGTGTACGACCGACCCGACCGGTCCGCGTGACGCACCGAGGATGTTGACCTAAATAAATATTGATGAGTATTAATATCTCTTATAGCGACTCAATAACACCGGTGATTAAGGTGGCCGACGTAAAGTAAGGCCAAATAAACCCGACCAACCTTGGCAAAATAGGGCCGACCCTACGTTTTTTGTACAATTTTGAACAAGATTTCATATTTTTACACTTTTTGGGTCATTTTTAAGGGTTATACCGAGGATGGCTTGTGCTTTCATGTTAAAAATTTAAAATAAAATAAATATCCAACCTACTGACCCTATAGTCTTTCTTCCCATGTTACCTGAAACATACCTTTCTTTTTGGCCTAATGACTAGTAGAGGGTCAAATTAAAATGTATATAAAGAACGCATGTAAAGGATGACTACTGAATGACTGTATATTTCTATTGATTAGGCCAGACAAAAAAAAGTTGGTCAATGGATTTCGCGCACCTTATTTTCGGAAATAGATTTTTTTTTTTTTTTAAATCAATGGATTTTGCTCGCCTTATTTATTTCAAAATTGAGATTTTTTTTTTTAATTTTTCTTCCTGTAATTCCCCCAGATCAACCAATAGATATTTATGTTAGGGGTCCACTAAGAACTTTTGTCAGAGGCTGGGTGAAAAATTTTGCTCGCTTGCACCATTTTTGGAAAAGTCAAATCCATTGACCAACTTTTTTTTCTGGTGTGGCCTTATAAGCAAATTTAAATAAAATATTTTAATCAATTTTAAAAATTGAAATTGAATTGAAATTACCTCCGGCTGCTCGAGGAGCTCAGCCACAAACTGGGTCACCTCTGTACTCAGCGCCCATTTGTCGCTCTCCCCCGACTTTATCGTTGTTCGTGACGACGACATGGACCCCTCGTTGAGACGTCGCTCCTCCTCTGCCAGCTTGGTTTTGAGCGACTGGGCCCGAGTGAGTAAAACTTCCGCTAGATTGACCAGCCGTATCAGCTCCTGGTATCGGAAAAGAGATTGGAATATGTATTTTTTTCATCTCTATAGTCTTCGTGATTTAAGTTTTAATGATCATCAAGAAAATATAAGGGAGTGATAATTTTTTAACAACAGGGGGTTGCTGGGTTGGGGGGGGGGGATTTCTACCCCTTGACCGAATGGGGGGGGGGGGGGTGGTTGTAAATAATTTCGAGTTTTTTTACCTTTGCTCTGCGGAAAAATCCCCCACGCCCCCCTCTCATTGTTAAAAAATGATCACTCCCTAACCCCTCAATTTTCTAATTCCAAGACAGTACTGCTGGAATTGCATTAATTCTTGATATTGACATTTATTACCGTAAAACCTTGCGTATAAACCTAACTCGTGTATAAGCCGCACCCCGACTTTGGGGCGATCCTATAAGCCGCACCAGCGATCTGATTATGGTGACTTTTATACTGTACTATAGGAGCAAAAACTGGCGATCTGATTCGCGTACAAGCTGCGGCTTATACGCGAGGTTTTACGGTAATTACTGATTTTTGATAAAAACACTGACCTCAAACCTGCGTGCCTCTAGTCGTGGGGCGCGCATCACTTTGGCGGCTTTGGACATGATGATGTCCAGATTCTGTTTGATGGTGGGCACCGAGCTCTCCTCTGTAAATAAATCATCAAATAAAAGTAAATATAAAAACATATAAAGTTTGAAAGGCACTATTTGGTAAGGTCTGTGATCATGCCTGCAGATCAGGGTATATATTAAGTACCATCAAAGCCTGAGAAACCATATACTGAAACTACAATCGACCTGCCATCCCTTTACGATGGGTAAGGTTTGTAAGTCATTAACTGTGGTCCTATCTGAGTTGAGTTTTCAATGTTTTTATTAGTCACAAAAGAAGTTATTCACCAATATCGTAAATTTATGTAAACCTACACAGTAAATTTCGTGGAACAAGTAGTCGTCTGTGCTTTTACCAATCTAGTTCAGAAATAATTAGAATTCTATTCCAGATTAAAAGAATTATTCAAAATGATATTTCAATCAATTTTGAACAAAAGATAATGTCCTATCAATACCGTATTTGACGTAATAAGCGCACACCCCCTAATAAGCACCCACCCACCGTTTTTGGCCGAAATTTAGACTACAAATAACTAAAAATATCTCAATTTTTGACCCAAATTAAACTCTTAACTACTAAAAGGTATCCATAATCTTTTTTTAAGCGCACTGTGCGCTTATTACGTCGAATACGATATTATATTTCTATCTAGTTGAATCAAAAGTTTCCAAGGAGAGTGTCCCCCTTACCTTGCTCTAGTAGTTTGACGATGGCGGCGTGTATCAACATGGGCATGAGCCGCATGGCCACGTCAGCCGGCTTCAGCGACGACAGGAAGTGAAGCACCTGGAATGTAAATCAAAATCAATTGTTTACCTTTTTAAATACAAGCTTTACTATGATTAAGTACTGAAACAGTCGTATTCAATGCCCCCCATTGAAAATGATGTGGCCGAATTCAATGGGCTAAGAAAAAGTTGACTTTCCTTCATTAAATGGCTTCAAACAAAAAATAAATACAAATGCCAACTACACAAATGTTCATTGATACCTTCTCTGACGTATTTAATACACGAGTGGCGGCTGAGGACATATCCCACTCAGCTGCATGGTATGGCCTCAGCCCCCACTTGTGTAGTTGACATTTTAAATATATCCTCTGATGAAAATGGTGACAACACGACACAAAGTAACCTCTTGGTATTTTTGAACTGTTCATTGTAGTTTAATGCTGTTTAAATGACCCGGAATTCGGCTGATAAAATTCTCTCAAACTTGGAGATTGGCTTAGGCCACTTAAAAAGATTATCAGCTTTACGGATTCTTTCTTGAAAAAAGAGGTGCGGGAGGGCGGCTTTTTATTTTTATTCTTATTTGCCTTCTGGCCAATGAGGGAGGGCCCTTTTTTTTTTTTGCTCAATAAATTTGAAAGACATTATTTCTATCAATTTTCACTTATACATCCATTATTACCATGTCGTGAGTAATATGTTAAGGCTGTAGATATAAGAATAGCCAGTAATATGCTATTTTAATAGATTTGTTTTTATACAGAATAACAGTTTTGGGGGGATTATTTCTTTCAGTGGGGGCGGACATATTTTGAAGGAAATATTGAATAAAAAGCACTGATGCGGCCCCTTGTAACTGATGCGGGCGGTGTCTGCAAAGCTGATAAATTTTTCTAAGTGGCCTTATACAAGAGGTTTTCCGGTGTTACCTTCTCGGCCTCCTTGGTGTCGTCAAAGAGCCGCTTCTGTCGTCGTACGGGGATGGGCTTGGCGCTGTGCCAAACCTCAGCCCACATGTTACCCGGGATCTGCATCCGCTGACTCAGGTTACCTGAAACACCAATATCGGTTTATTAGGCCACACAAAAAAGAAAAGTTGGTCAATGGATTTCTCCTTTTTTTTTCTTTCTTTTTTTTTTTTTTTTTTTTTTTTTTTGAAGAGTTTGGCTTTAAGTGAAGTGAGCGACTTTAAACATATTTATTTTACCGAGTCTGACAAAATGTTTTATAAAGTGAACCAATGGCAAAGATATCTAATTGGTTGATCTACGGGAATCAAAATCATTATTGCCCATAGATAACATTGTATTGTGCCCTATCCTCCAAATATGAAACATTTCTAACATATTTAAGTAAGATTTTTGATATGGAAAAAATCGGACCATGTCACATGTTACATAGTATATGTAAAGACATTGTCTCGCTGTACTCCAAGTATCGTAAATTTTCGTGTATAAGCCACGGCTTATACACGAGTCAGATCGTCAGTGCGGCTTATATGATCGGCCCAGGGTCAGGTTATGGCTTATAAGCGAGTTTTTGCTACTATGGTACAGTACTAAAGTCACAATAATCAGAATGCCATTGCGGCTTATAGGATCATCCCAAACTCTACGTCCTGCTTATAGGCGAGTTAGGCTTATACGCGAGTTAGGCTTATACGCGAGTTAGGCTTATACGCGAGTTAGGCTTATAGGCGAGTTAGGCTTATAGGCGAGTTAGGCTTATAGGCGAGTTAGGCTTATACGCGAGTTAGGCTTATACGCGAGTTAGGCTTATACGCGAGTTAGGCTTATACACGAGTTAGGCTTATATGCGAGTTAGGCTTATACACGAGTTAGGCTTATATGCGAGGTTTTACAGTATGGTACCGTAAAACCTCTCGGATAGGCCGACCTCATAAGCCGAACTTGAACCAATTTAAACATGGTTAAATTATAATTTACTTGATAAAAAACCTCCCTTATAACCCAACCCCCCTCTTTGAGACAATGCTATAAGCCGAATCAGGCCTAAAATCCCCAAAAAAGGTTGGCTTATACGCGAGAATTTACGGTAGTGTTACCTTTGATGGTGGTGTTGCCGTGCTCGTCCGTCTCCTCCTCCTCCACCCAGTCACGGGGGGAGTACCAGCGGACAAAGTCCCCCAGCGTGCAGCCAGGGTTAGCCGCCTACAATGTACACGTCAAATAGTGGTAAATCTTTAAGGATGGCAGGATACATAAATGCAGCCCTGGCGTCCATCCAGTAACGTAGGGAGTACCAGCGGACAAAGCCCGGGTTAGCCGCCTACAGGATTAACGTACAAGTCAAACTTTTTTTGAAATATTATTTATTTATCCTGGTATATGATAGGCTAGCCCGAGGGCTTTGCCTGTATAAGGAAAGATCAGCCTTATTACTCGTATATATACCGTAAAACCTCCTTGATAAGCCAACCTTTTCTTTGGATTTTAGGCTTGATTCGGCTTATAGCATTGTCTCAAAGAGGGGGTGGGCTTTTTTATCAAGTGTTTTATAGTCTAACCATGTTTAAATGGACCCAAATTCGGCAGATAATGTTCTCCCAAGACGGGGGGTTGGATTATAGGGGAGGTCGGCTTATCAAAGGGGTTTTACGGTAATCAAATTATGAACTTATTACATGTATTCATAGCAGCACCACAGTACCACCCTTAATGTATATTAAATTTCAGAATATTGTTGTACCAGCGGACAAAGTCTCCCAGTGTGCAGCTGGGGTTAGCCGCCTACAGGATAAACGTACAAGTCAAACTCTTTTTGAAATATTATTTATTTATCCTGGTATGTGATAGGCTAGCCCGAGGGTTTTGCCTGTATCAAGAACACCAGCCTTAATGCTCGTATATGTATTATCAAATTATCAAATATATATATCAAATTATTACATGTATTCATAGCAGCACCACAATACCACCCTTAATGTATATTAAATTTTAAAATATTGTTGTACCAGCGGACAAAGTCTCCCAGCGTACAGCCGGGGTTAGCCGCCTACAATGTACAGGTCAAATAGTGGTAAATCTTTAAGGACAGCATATTAAAGTGCTTTAACCTTTTATGGACGGCATGTCGCTAAAGACTAATATTTATAAGCCATTTGAAAGATATTTATCCTGTGAAACCTCTGATCAATATGGGATGTTCACAAATGTAGCCCTTATAGACAATGTTATGAGGATTCTGCTGAAAGCGACGCAAACACAACATTAGTATGAAAATGTCACTCTTTCTTGCTGCATTGGTCATTGGACACTTGTCGTCATAATGCACCAACGCAGAATCGGTGCGAGTAACTCGCCGGGGCTGCATTGGTGTATCATGACGACAAATGTCATCTTTTAGCGACATGCCTCCTTAAAAGAAAGGCATGAATTTTAAATTAAAAAAGAAAAAAAAGGGGAAAAAAGGATAACTGAGGATTCATACCCCAACCCTGGATCCCCCCTGGATGGTGCTCACCTTAAAAGCCTCCATGTCGGAGAGGAGGCAGGCGCTCTGCATGCGTGCCCGTAGGTGTGCGCCCTCCGGGGATGTACCCAGTCTGAAACACAAAGTAACACGCAACATTGTGCAATATATTTATAGTCTTTTATTTAATATCTATCACCATGCAAGGGAAATTTTTTCATTAGATGATTTTTAAAATCTTTTTAATTCAATTTTATTTTTTTAATGTTGTAAGTTCCATAGCAGAGTTGCCTTGGTGTACCCATAGTGGAATCTTTTCGAATAAAAAAAAAAGAAAAATCCCTTGTCACCCAGAAAACAAATTTAGAGAAAAAAAAGCCTCCCTCCATGGGTAAAGATCGACACGTGTGACACAGCGACACGCCCCTTTTAGGCCCTTTTAAAAATCGACAGACACAGAAAAAGTTGGGATAAAAATCGACCAACAGAGATTTTTCTATGAGTTCCTATATTGCTAAAAATCGACTCGGCGACACAGTTCTTCTGCTAAATATCAACGAAGCGACATGGTCAAAAATGTGGGTACCCATG
This sequence comes from Harmothoe impar, assembly GCA_947462335.1. Taxonomy (NCBI): domain Eukaryota; kingdom Metazoa; phylum Annelida; class Polychaeta; order Phyllodocida; family Polynoidae; genus Harmothoe; species Harmothoe impar. Next base: position 57,994,326 of record OX381719.1, on the reverse strand, counting down.
TAGAGGCACAACACTCCTTTTTCAGGAAAGTATCGGTAAAGCTGCTAAGTTTGTACCTGGCGAGCACGTCCGCGTGTTCCTCCAGCAGGTCCTCTGTCATGGAACCCCATTACTAACAGGTTAATAATGGATGCATTATTGAAAAGTCATAGAAGTATTATCTCTCAAAAAATTTTGAATAAAAAAAAAAATCAAAAAAAAAAAAAAAAAAATCCCTGGTCATCCAGAAAACAAATTAGCCTCCCTCCAACACCCCTTTTTTTCAGGAACATATCCGTAAAACTGATCAGATTCTTTAAGTGGACTAAGAGGAATTCATTCCAAAGCAGGAAAAAGGAAGAACAGGGTGGGTATTGATTATAATTATTCAATAAAAAAAAAAAATAAAAAAATGAACAAAAAAAATAATTAATGAATAAATAAATAAATAAACAACAAAAAAAGCCATGTAGTGTACCTTGCGAGCACCTCGGCGTGTTCCTCCAGGAGGTCCTCTGTCATGGGGGCGGGTTGCTGGGTGACGGGGATGTAGAGTTTGTTCTCCCCCGTCAGTAGCATCATGTTCTCAAACGGACGCAGACGGCCCTCCGCCTGGTGCGTCCACGAGTCCTGAAAACGACAATGATTTTACCGTTATCTTATAAAGTGGCGTGAGGGTGATGGAATCTATGAGCTGAGGTAAAGGTTGAAATCCTACCCCATCATTTTTATTGAGGCAAGGGTTCTTCTATTTCGCACACCTTCTAGCAAGTCATTTCATGACATACTTGGAATATACTAATATATCAGAGTCATTATGAATGGCTTAGTACATAGGTCATATTTTTTTTTTGAAAAGGTTTATTGACCGAAACTCATGTAGAGGGTAAACACGTTCTACCGCAACAGTCATGGAAAGTATGTCAGCACTCGCCAGTGCTGCATTCAAGCATCATGCCGACACTATGGGGTTGAGACACTCCAGAAGGATCTGCATGATGCACCAATGCAGCACCAGCGAGTTACTCACACGGGCTGCATTGGTGCATCATGACATGAACGTCCATATACGCAGTGTTGCCGAAATGACACCGGCACATTGGCTTTTGCCGATGTAGAATCGCAATGGCCGATGTGAGACCATCACACATTGGCCACAATGGCCGGCCATGATCTCAGCTTTCCAAAAGTGAAAGAGTTTTTCAGATAGTCCTATTAGAAGCAAAGTTATGGCCATGTAACCATTATCAATACATTTACACCTTTTCTAAATACATTTTGTCTGTATCCATCAATAAAATTTACATTTCAATGGCCTTATGGCATCAATGTATCCACAGTCATTTCTTGTGGCCTGTGTAGAAGACAAATGGCCTGTGTACAATCTTGCTACATAGGCCACATTGGCCTGTGTGCCTAAAAAGTTTTCGGCAACACTGATATACATTATTTAGATTCATGATCATGACGACAAATGTCATCTTCTAGCGACATCCGTCTCTCAAAGGGTTAACAGGTTAACACTGTACCTCACCTTAAACGCTTGCTCCACTTCCGCCTCGGTGGAATTTGACGACGGTGCGTCTACCTCGTCCCCTTTACTCTCCTCCTTTTCCCCGTCGTTCTTCTCTTCTTCAGCTTTCTTTATATTTGCCTCATCCTTTGCTGCCTTCTTGCTGTCTTTCCGTTTGACCGGGTTCCGTCTCGACTCTGACTTTTCACTAACCTCCTCTGCGTCTTCGTCGACGTCGAAGAATTCCTCGTCGCTAGAGCTCAACATGTCGGAGCTGGCGGTGGCGCCGTCTGGGGAGTCGGGTCGCGAGGTGGCGCCATCGGTGAGCGCCTGGCGACTTATCTTGTGGTTTATACAGCAGTTCAACATCTAAAAAAACAAACAAAATTTTTAATATTATCATGAACAATGTACTGTCAACGTAGATATTTTCGCTAGCCTAGTATAAATTTTCGCATATTTTCTGAAAACGTACAATGTCGCACAGGTTTAAGTTTGCAGATTTTCGAAATTTAGCACTTTGATTCAATACTGTGTAGAGGTCGCCGAAAAACTTAGTCATTGGATCGGCCGGGAATCGAACCACAGACCTCTCGCACCGGTGACAAGCGTGCTAACCGTTACACTACCAACCCGTTCTCCACTCCCTGCGTTACTGGATCAGTATGGTACAGAGGGGGAGGATTACCCAGGTGTTTCACCCCACTTTCCACTAGGGTATGAGGAATCCGACAACTACAACTGTATATATATTTGCAATGTACAGGCACATAGCATATTAAAGCGCTATGCCGTCCTTAGGCCAGACCAAAAAAAAAAGTTGGGCAATGGATTTCGCGCACCTTATTTTCGGAAATGGAATTTTTTTTTTTTTTTTGAAAAAAAAATTGTCAATGGATTTCGCTCGCTTCATTTTTTTATGCTAGGGGTCCACTAAGAACTTTTGTCGGAGGCTGGTTAAAAAAAAAAATTGTTGCTCGCTCCAGTTTTCCACCAACAAAATCCATTGACAAAAAAAAAATCTTAAAAAAAAAAATTATAATTTGCTCGCTCGCACCATTATTTGAAAAGTGAAATCCATTGACCAACTTTTTTTTTGGTGTGACCTTAAAGGGTTCTGTGCTCACCTGTAGCTTCTGGTGGAGTAGACTGCAGCCCATGTTGGGGGAGCCAGCTTCCAGACTGAAACAAACCACATTCATGCCATTAGCTTTTTAATCAAAAATAAAATACTACCTGTAATCGCTTTTTTCTGTGTACTGATACTGTGTTTTGAAAGCACTAATGCTTGAATCCAGCCCTGGCGAGTAACTCGCCAGTGCTGCATTCAAGCATCATGCCGACCCTATGGGGTTGAGACACTCCCGTAGGGTCGGCATGATGCACCAATGGCGAATTACTTGCTGGGGTTGCATTGGTGCATCATGACGACAAATGGCATCTCTTAGCGACATCCGTCCTTAAAGGGTTAAATAAGCCTATCATTATCTAGAGTCTCATGCTTACTCGGGGATTTCGTAGGTGTTTTCCCAGCGATAACGCATCTCCAGTACAAACTCCTGCCAGAGGTGCGCGACGGCTCGCAGCCCGCCGTAGCTGTGGTTCACGATACAGAGACAGACGGCCAGTCGGGTGGTGAGGCTCGACATGGGCGCCGACTTCAGCTGACGGAACATCTCCTGCAATAACATGGGAAATGGGGTCTTGAGAAGTTTTGAACCCACGGGAAAAAATATTTACTTGGTTGATCTACTGGAATCAAGAGAAAAAGAAGTTTAAAAGAAAAAATCTTGATCCACGCACTCCATGCGACATCTCACTCACCTCACGATATCATCACAATAACAATTGTCTATGATTTACAATCGGAATACATAAGGCCAAAAACAAAAAAGTTGTCTTCAGGTATCCTGACCTACCCTATAGATGTTTTGGGAGGCCTTTTCTCTCCCAAAAAAGATACTTTTTTTCCTGAAATCTATTTTTTCTCACCGAAATTATGCGAGAAAGGGAGGAATTTCGTCCCATAATCCTGAAAAGAATTTGGTAAAAAAAAAATCAGAAAAAAAATCAACCTACCTACACTATTTTTATTGGGCGATGTTACCTAAACACAACTTTTGGCCTAATACTGACCTTGTACTGGTTGCCGATGTTGGTGGAGGTGGTAGAAGTAGTGGAGGTTTCCATCCTGGGCAGCGACTCAGAGCTCGGGGTGGCTACCGGGGTGGCCGCTGTCGACGCGGGGTTAGAACCCTCCTTCTCCTCCTTGTCATTCCGTGCATCAGGGAACAGGAACTGTGGGAAAACCCCAGTGCAATGTTTTATTTAAGTGTTGGGATTGAAATGATGACATTTTTAATTTTCAAAACATCAAAAAAATATAATAATCAAATTTAAGACACTGCAGGACCATATATTAGGCCACCTAATCTTCAGAAATGGAATGTTTTTCTTTTGAAAAAAAAATTGTCAATGGATTTAAATATTGAATTGTGCATTCTGTAAATTTTGGTCAAAATATTTTTTTAATTGACTTTTAACTGTCATCAAAAATGTGGAAAAAATGACAAAATATGATACCCTATTAGACATACCGGTAATAAGCGCACACCCCCTACAAATAACCAAAGATATCTCAATTTTTGACCCCAATTAAACTCTTAACTACTAAAAGGTGTCCATACCGTAAAACCTCGCTTATAGGTCGATTTTTTTTTGGTATTTATTTTTGCTATAGGTCGATTTTCCCCCCAAAAAGTCCAAATCGACCTATAAGCGGGGTTTTGCTGAAAAGTAAACAGTGATTAGGCCCTAAAAAAATATTTAAAGGATAGAATATAGCAGAAACATCTTGGGAGCCATCTAGGGAGGTAGTCATCAGGATTATCTTTTAGATAATTAGCCATACTGCGTCATCAAAGGAGCCCGCCAACTTGGGCCATCAATCATAAATATGACCAACTTTTGACCCAGGAAAGGGTTGCTTATGGGGCATCTGTGGGGGGGGGGGGGGGGGGCTGCCCCCCAAAAAATCTCAAAGTCCAATTCGACCTATAACCGGGGTTTTGGCAAATTTCAAAGTATTTTGCTATAGGTCGAATTTTTAACCCAAAAGTCCAACTCGACCTATAAACGGGGTCGACCTATAAGCGAGGTTTTACGGTAATCATTTTTTAAGCGCACTGTGGGCTTATTACGTCGAATACAGTAATTCTTTTTTAACTGACTTTTAAAGAAAATAAAAGAAAACAGACTTTTATCTGTCGGGTGGGAACCCTGATGAGTACCTACCAGTAGTATTTCATTGAGCAGGTCTGACGCTATTGGTGCCTCCTCCGGGCGTATCTGGAGTTTGCTGGTTGCCCTGGTGACGACCGTGCCGAGTGACGGCAGATTGTAGGACACGGGCTCCGTCAGGCGGTGTAACGCATGACTGATGTCACCCTCTGTAAGGCCACACCAAAAAAAAAGTTGGTCAATGGATTTCACTTTTTTTTGGATTTTTTTTTTAGAGAATTTTTTTTTGTCAATGGATTTTTGTTGGTGGAAAAGTGGAGCGAGAGACAAATTTTTTTTTTTTACCCAGCCTCTGACGAAAGTCCCCTAACGTAAAATTTATTGGTTGATCTGGGGGAATTACTGGAGGAAAATTTTGAAAAAAGAAAAAAAAATTCTCAATTTTGAAAAAAATGAGGCGAGCGAAATCCATTGACAATTTTTTTTTCAAAAAATAATAAATTTCCATTTCCGAAAATAAGGTGCGCGAAATCCATTGACCAACTTTTTTTTTTCGTCTGGCCTAATGTCAAATTTATTTTTCTTCATTTTTTTTTGATTTGAGAAATAAAAGACGTTCAGCACAATATTTTGGGAAACTTTAGTGGGAAGGGTATCTAGCCTGACTCATCGATTTATTCTATCTATTAGGTTTTAAAGCAATATACGGCCTTTAAAGAGTTCATTCTGGCTACTAATACATTTACTTTAAGGATGGCATCATGCCATTGGTCCTCATAATGCATGAATGCAGCCGGGTGAGTAACTCTCCATTCATGCATCACGACGACCCTACAGGGTTGAGGCACTCCCGAAGAGTCGGCATGATGCACTAATGCAGCACAGGCGAGGTACTAGCTGGGCTTGCATAAGTGCATACTATTATAGTCATTTAAAGGGTCAAACCAAGATACATGTGTATACTTTATATGCCTACCTGCATCACTCGCGTGTCACTCATCGAGTTTTACTCTCAAGCCGATAGGGTCGGCATGATGCTTGAATGCGGCACCGGCGAGTCACTCGCCAGGGCTGCATTCATGCATCATGATGACCATGGGCATGATGTATTTATGCATTAGGCCAGCCTTAAAGGGTTTAACTATGCCACTCAAAAAAAAAATTGTTTCTCATCACCAAGCAGTGAAAAATATGACGAGGGCGTTTTTTATTTTAATTTAATTTTCTTTTTTTTACTCGGGGCTTAAATACATGGGGAAATTTGAACTTTTCGCGATCAATTTTCCCAGTACTAGTATTTCGGAGTTTATTGATCAGTAAGAGTTGTTATAATGGAAGTTATTCATAGCTGACTGCATTAGCTTTAATTTGATACCAAAATTGCCAATATTTTATGCAATTTTAACATATTTTTCATCAAAAATGTAAAAAAAAAAAAATGTAAAAAAAGTTTTCCCAAATCATGAATTTTATGATGCGCGCGGTGATGAGTGGCCTAAGATACATGTATATACTTTATATGCCTACCTGTGTCGCTCGCACGTCGCTCGTCGAGTATGACTCCCCCCAGGAGTTGGTCTGTCGACTCATGACGTCTACAAAGCTGAACGAACTCCTCCAGATAATCTCCTGACACCACAGGGGCAAAAAGATTAAAACCGTCATTCAATTTTTCAATTTAATTGTTTATCATAATGAGTAGAACATTCCAGAAATTAACGCAGATATCAACGGTCTCCTCAGTCGGAATACAAGAAGATAAAAATCATTCCTTAAGAGTAACATTAATTTCATTTACAGCCACATCTCCTTTTTGCTTTGTGATTCATAAAAAATAATTAAATAATTCTTGGATGATATGATTAATAGCAGGCTCGCTGGGTATGAATTTACAGCCCTCCAGATTTATCCCAAATTTTATATGCATAATGCAGGGGTAGACACTAATTTTATTAGCTGTGGGCCACCTGGGGCCGTAGCTCCAAAAATCTATGGGCCCGGATTTTCAGCTGTGGGCCAGAGGCCACATTTTACTTTTTTTCAAAGAGAAAACCATATATATTTCTGATTTATCTATGTTAAAATGAGACCAAATTGCCTCAATTGCTCACATTTTTCTCTCTCCAACGACGTGTACATAACTATACTCATCAAGTATATTCCTTCCAAATATTTTGCAAAATTTCCTGTGGGCCACCCGGGCCCATGAGAAGGTTATTCTGAAGAAAACTGCTGGCCCGGACTCAAAATTACAGGCCATTGGCTCCCGGGCCAGCGTTAGTGTGTACCCCTGTGCATAGGAAGTATAGAAGCATAGGCAATCTTACCAAGTAAACACTGGATGTTTTCTGTCATCCTCACCCGGACATTCCAAATGGGGGCTTGGAGTGGGTCAAGGTCCCTGCAAGGTCATGGTAAAGAGGGTGATATGGAGAAAGGCTACATTTTATTTCAACATTTCATCTACCTATCCTTGAAGATCCAGACAAAGTAAAAATGTGATAAGTCCAATCAAAAAAGCCACTCCACACAAAATCAGAAATATTTTATAATTATTTTCATGAACTTAATAATCTTAATAATTTATCACAGAAAACTAGGAAAATGGCATCTCTGGGCTCTGGCCTACCTATCAACCTTTTAAGGACAGCATAATACCTAAATGCATCATCTCCTTGGTCGTCATGATGCATGAACGCGGCCCTGGTGAGTAACTCGCCAGTGCTGCATTCAAGCATCATGCCGACCCTACGGGTTTGAGACACTCCCTAAGGGCATGATGCATTAATGCATGTACTCACGAGTAGACGTCGGTGTCTACGATCATCTCCTCAGACAGACTCGGCCACGTCGTGGACAGATGAAGCTCGCTACAAAAGGGACAGAAATTACACCAATTTATAAATGAAGAACGTCTCCCTTGCAAGGTGTTAAATATTGATTTTTTTTTTGATAAAAAAAAAAAAATTAATTAAAAAAAATGTTAAAAAACATTTTGTAAACTTTAAAAAAAAAAATAGAATTCAAAAATCAACAAGTAGCAAATGGGTTCATACCAAGTAAAAATCCCTGGAATTTTCACCATTTTTAAAGTATTTTAAACAAGCCAATCTTGATAGCTGTTATCACGGTAATTTTCCGCATATAACCCGCGTTTAGAGCGGGTTTTTTAGAAGCAAAGCAAAGTACTAAAATTTAATTAATAGCAATTTTCAGACCCAAGTGGCGGTTTATAATGTATAGTGGGGCGGGTACTGCGTGAGATTAACGCTATACACAGGAATCTACAGTAACAGTACCTGGTAGTGCTTATCTCGCAAAATTCAATGGCTGCATAGATTAAAAAGGGACCGGCAAAACATCGGGATACTGTCAGTCGTATGACTCAGTATTATACAAGTCCTGATGAAGTCCTGATGAAGGTTCAAACATTGGCTCATTAATACAACTTGCCGCCTCATCTTGTCCGTGGATAGACAGTAAAACCCGAGGAGGGTTTTGGGAATATTTTTACATCATACAAACATTATAAAAGTCACTCACCTGACGGGGTCCTCGCACGCTCCAAACGGTAGCTCTCCAAACTCGGTACACCCAACCTCTGCGCCCATTACCGAATCTATATCTGCAAAGAAGGTGACAGACAATGTTAGTTCCCGATTTAAATACCTGGTCGTTTTTTTTGTCCTTTCTTTTATATATTACAGTAATTGGGATGCTACCTTCATGCCTTATTGCTCAAAATAGACTACATTATACAAATCTAATCTGTGTAAAGTCTGATCAGTAGCTCAGAAAGTTTTTTTGCGATCCCATACAGTTTAGTTGTGACCTGGAAATTGACACGGTCTTAACCGATTAACTCGATTAAGGGCCGCATAGAAAGTACCATGCGGCCCAGAAAGGTTTAACTCCCTATCTTTTCTATAGTCACTACGGTATGTGTGAACATCACCCCAAATTTGGTACCCTTTTCAAGGGGTAACATTTTCAAAAATCATACCCTTTTCAAGGAAACGTTAGCGAAAAAACAGACCCTTATCACGAGTGACCCTACAAAATATATGATAATCACAGGTCATTCTGAACAAATACCCCAATATCAAGGGTAGCCAAGAAATATCACACGGAAATTAAGTAAATATTGACCTTTTAAAAGCCATTAAGGTCTCAAAATGTGTCCCTTTCTCCCCAAATTTGCTCAAAAAGTACCCCAAAACGGACCCTTTCCCTTGGAATCGTGTTCACACGTGGTATTCAAATCTGAGGGAGTGCCCCCTCCCCCCCCCCCGGGGGGGTAACATCTTCATCCTGACTCACCGGGAGGTGCCTGGGACCAGTTGTAGGCGTTCCAGTCCTGGAGTACGTACGTGAACCGAACCGACACCGAGACGGGCGGCAGGGGGGTCGCTGGAGAACTCTGAAAAACAATGCCCATTTACAGAAACCTGCCAATGTGTCGCCCTAAATTACTTCTTTAAATCACACATATTCGCTTCTATAGTTTGCACTATGTCCTTAAATACGTTATTTGAAGATATTAATCAACTCACAGGGATGAAAGTGACCAATCTCAAAAGAACTTGAAATGTGCAAATAATGCTCCCCTGAATAAATGCCCTCTATAGTTGGGTACAGGTATTTGCGAAATACTGTGAAAGTACTTATATTCACGGGTGTAAATTTTCGCTGAAGTGGCAAAAATGACTAATTCGCGGGTATTTATTCCATACTGTAGCATATAATAATTTCGCGGATTTTTCATTTCCGTGAATATAGCGAAAATATATACCCAGCGAAATAAATTACGACCACAGTAAGAAAAATTAAAATCAGGGAAAAACTTGAAGGCTTTCATCCCTGAACTCACCAGTTTAGCCTTAAAGACGTCCAGCAGGCCGGCCAGGTGGCTGTACTGAGGCGGCCCGTTCTTCAGGTGCACCATCTCAAAGGTGGTGCGGAACCCGGTGGTCTCACACTGCCCCACGTAGAACCGCCGCCACTTCTGGTGTGCCTGGACGAACACCGGCACCTGACTGCCGACCAACAACACCACACCGGTTAAACCACACCAGGGAACCCTTTATGGATGCATGTCATTATAAGATGACATTGGTCGGCATGATGCATCAATGCATCCCCGGCTAGTAACTCGCCGGTGCTGCAATGGTGCATCATGCCGACCCTTCGCGGGTGTCTCAACCCCATAGGGTCGGCATGATGCTTGAATGCAGCACTGGTGAGTTACTCGCCAGGGCTGCTTTCATGCATCATGCCGACCAAGGTTATGATGCCTGGATAAACACCAACACCTGACTGTCGACCAGCAACACCAAAAATTTAGTCAATGGATTTCACTTTTCAAAAAATGGTGGGAGCGAGAATTTTCTTTTGTCAATGGATTTTGTCATTGGAAAAGTGGAGCGAGCGACAATTTTTAATTTTTTTTTACCCAGCCTCCGACAAAAGTTCTCAGTGGACCCCTTAAATAAAAATTTATTGGTTGATCTGGGGGAATTACTGGAAGAAAAATTCAAAAAAAAAAAATTCTCAATTTTGAAAAAAATGAGGCAAGCGAAACCCATTGACAATTTCTTTTTTTTTCAAAAAAAATAGATTTTCATTTCCGAAAATAAGGTGCGCGACATCCATTAACCAACTTTTTCTTTTTGGTCTGGCCTTATATTTAATATAAAGTATGATTGCTCATTGTAGGTTTAAAAGAGGAACATGACGAATAACAACTGCGGACCAACACCACCACACGGGTTAAACCACACCAGGTAACCCTTTAAAGATGCATGTCATTATAAGATGACATTGGTCGGCATGATGCATCAATGCATCCCCGGCTAGTAACTCGCCGGTGCTGCAATGGTGCATCATGCCGACCCTTCGCGGGTGTCTTAACCCCATAGGGTCAGCATGATGTATGAATGAAGCACTGGTGAGCTACTCGCCAGGGCTGCTTTCATGCATCATGACGACCAAGGTTATGATGTCTGGGTAAACACCGACACCTGACTGTCGACCAACAACACCACATGGGTTAAACACTGCATGTTATATTATAAAGTATTACTGCTTATTGTAGGTTTTAAAGAGGAACATGTTTATTTTTTAAAGTGGTTTATTCGGGAAAATAATACAGTACAATGATAATAAAGTGAATGCATTATTTAAAAAAAAAAGTATTCATTTATTCACTTAATTAATTAATCTAATATATATTCTTATTAATTCATTTTTACATTGCCCAAGTATTTACATAATAATTAATTAATTAAATATATATTTCTGTCAGTTCATTTTTACATTCCCCTAGCATTTGGCTCACTCTCACGAAATCAATGCAACTAATATGTGGCCGTACATGATCGGTGGCCGTACATGATCGGAAAACTATAAAATCCCCCAAATAGCCCATGCACTCCGCTATTTAACTTATCTAACCATACCTATGGGCTGTAATGTATTTATGGGGAGTCACCGATCATGTACGGCCACTTTTGAGTTGCACTGGTTTGGTGAGAGTGAGCCATTTACATATTTATAAGAAAGATAATAAAGTAAATTTTCAAAGTCAAATTTCATTATCTAAATATTAAAGAAATAAATCCCCAACGCACCAGCCGATGTTGTTGAGGCAGATGGAGATGGAGGACAGCAGGATGTTGATGCGGCTCTCAGTGTTGATGCTGTCGGTGCTCACGGCAGGCGAGACGATGACAAACTGCCGCAGGGCGTACCAGCGCACCAGACAGTGGGCGCGCGACGGGAAGTCATTCTCCACAGACATCATGTCCAGCCAGCACAGCGGCACCGCACCTGGGGAGGAAGAGGGGGGATATGTATACATTTGTATTAACAAATGAACAGTAAAACCTCGCTTATAAGTCGACCTCACCTTGTGAGGAACATTGGGAATGTATATATTAACCCTTTAAGGACGGCATGTCGCTGAAAAATTACATTTGTCGTCATGATACACCAATGCAGCCCCGGCGAGTAACTCGCCAGGCCTGCATTCATGTTCATGCATCATGACGACCATGACGGCATGATGCATTAAGGCATCATACCTTCGTTAAAGGCTTAGCACACGTAAAGATAAAAATACACTCAAGGCTTGGTGGGATGAGACTATTCAAAGCACGCCCAGCTACTCTCTTGAGATGCCAGGTAGACAAGAGTAGTGTACAACAATTGGGAAATCTTACTATTTTGGTAAAAACATCTAAAGGAAATCATGATATATAATTTTATACCCAAGACTCGATGGTAACATTACTACCTTCGTCGTGGTCGGGCTGTGAGGTGGCGTCGCGGTGCAGCGCTCCGTCCTCCATGGCGGCTTTCTTGCCGACATCTTCCTTCTCTCCCCCGCCGGCCGCCGGCTCCGGAGACGGGTCCTTCTGTTTGAGGCGGTGATGCGTGACGTGGAACTTGAAGTCTGCAAACTGCAAAACCTCCGTCTGTTCTTCCCACGTCCCGGTCGTCAACTCACCCTGAATAGTAAAAATTATATTTTTTACTACATTTTCTACGGTGCCAGACGTAGTCTCCAGAGCAAACGACTGCAAATCTATCCACGTCGCTATGTTATGTTACTAGGAGCAGTGTCTGCCGCTTACCGTTGTCACGTAGGCCGCCATTGGTGACTGTGGGACGTACGAGCGCTGCCATTGGTCAGTGCCCCCCACACGTATAAAATCGTACTTGTGGGAATTTACTGTGCGGCAGATGCTGGCTCCCCGTAGTAACGGGAAGCAGCACGTAGGGATTTGCTGGCGTTTGCTCTGGAGACTAGTGCCAGACGCTCAATTTGTGCATGTTTATCTTTTTTTCTCTTGAATACCATAAGACCTTGCGTATAAGCCTACATCGCGTATTAGCCGCACCTAGACTATTGGCCGGTCCTATAAGCCACATTGGCGATCTGATTATGGTAACTTTAGTATTGTACTGTAGGAGCAAAAGTTCGTTTACAAGCTGTGCCCTGACTATGGGCCGATTCTAAATAAAGCTGCACTGCCAATCTGACTCGCGTACTAGCTGCGTTTTCCATGCAAGGTTTTACGGTATGAACTTTCATGCCCTTATGCCATTTTACATAGATCAACGCACGTTTAAGTCAATTCAAGGTGTCATTATGTTCGGGTAAGCAGCATAACCTCTGAAAATAGTTGTATTTAAAAAAAATTGAAATGATCACATAGAAATACATGATGATTTAAAAGAAATATTTTCAAATTCCCAACAAACATTATCAAAGACAGGGAAGATTGGAAAGCATACCTTTGCTAGGGGAGTGTTTGATAGCACTGAAGTTAGTTTCCATTCGTGGAACACTTCTTCCAGTCTCGCTATGAACCTGTTTAAAGAAATCGTTATATCATTTATCAATGCATCTTCAAACTAACATCAACAGGTATTGACCAAGATAGGGAAGTGCTCATTTTTTAACAACAGGGGGGGATGAGATTTCGCGCGGAGCGTGCGAAATTTTTTCACCCCCCCCCGCTAAAGGGGTCGAAATTTTTTCATCCCCCCCCCCGGCAGGCCGAAAATTGCGCGCATTCGCGCCCCTTTGTGGTGTAGGGGCTAGGGTTATACGGGGTTATTATATGACGAGTGCTGTTGGATGCTGTGTTGCGAGCTCAGTCCGAACCCTTCAGTCCGACGGTAGGTGGCGACACCTACTCCGGGCTTGGGGTATGGACAGAGGTCGCTATAGGCTTCCGGTCTGCGGGTGCGCGCGCAGGCTGGCTGCCTATATATACCCGGCATCTGACGGTACTCGTCGGTTACTCTGAGCCACGCTGGTGAAGAGACCCCGTGATCATATCGGCTGCTTAGCCTACTGACCCGTTCCGAACTCTATAGGGAGTTCGCACACTTAGTGACTGCTTGTTTAGGTTTACCTGAATAAACCTGATATTGCAACCTGTAACACTTGATCCGAACTGTGTCGACTTTGTTCTTTAATTGATACTCTACCAATATCATAAAGATACGAAAGATCGTTTATTACACTGGTGCCGTGACCAGTTCTGAGTGAAACGCAGGTTAGCCTGTGCAGTAGCACAGACCTCGGGCTCTGGACGGAGCAGCGAGGTCCCCGGATGAGGCAGCAGCCTTGTCACCGGAAGGGTTAGATGCCAGTTATGAGGCAGATACCCACAGCAGGGCGAATGTTCCATCCGGAACAGACGCAGCACGAGGACCCAGGGGTCCTACCATAATGAGCCGCTCATTAGAAGAAGTGAACTTGTCCTTGTTCAATGTGGGTGGGTCAAGCTCAGCCGCGCCGACTCCGAGGAGGTATACCCTCTTGCAGGAGCGTCGTTTTGACGACATGAGAGAGGCCCGAGTACAGGAACGTGTACAGATGGCTCAAATGGAATTGTTAACCATTCAGAAGCAATCCAATGAATGGAAAAGCAGTCTGATTGCATTGGAGGGTGCAGTCACACACCGAGCTTCCAAAATCAAGGAAAAGGACGCAAGGCTGTCTACCTTGTTGGAGGAGAATGAGAAATTGGTACAATCTCTCAGCAGAGTCCGGTCGGAATACGATCAGAAAGAGGCGGACCTACGAGTGATCCAGTCCGAGTTTGTCCAGGCAAACACGGAGCTGAACCATATTTGCAAAGCCCGAGATGCTGTAATGCATGAGGCAGAAGGGGCCCGATCAGCCATTGTTCGGGACACAGAGGACTTACAGGAGGTCCGCCGAAGTCTATTGACAGAGTGTGACATTCTGAAAACGAAAAGAACTGCTTTGCAGCAGTTTTTATCAGAAACACGAGAGAGTATAAAGGACAACAGTACCTCTTTCGCATCTGCGAACAATGGTAGTCCGGAAGGCCTCCATTACATGAGTTTTACCGACACTCCCAATCAGCCTATGGGACGTGGGGTAACCATGGAACCTGCCTTGTCAACCTCAACACCAGGACGACCCTTCGGACGACCCCTCGGAGTGGGACGATCCAGGGGCAGAGGCAGGGCGAGTGATTACTCACCGAGGGTGGGGATCGGTGGTATCCGTCCGATACCAAAACAGGTATTCGCAGCCCCGACCGGTCTAGCCTTAGTCGGTAGGGGAAGACGATTGTCCGAGTTGGTTCTGAGTCCACGATCACAGTTGAAAGTGGACGAGCAAGAACTCGACGCGGAACGCTTGAAGAAAGCGGCCGAGCAGGATAAGGCGGCGAAAACCGATCTGACTCCTTCAAGTTTGTTGCAATGGCGAGAGTGCCAAGCAACCATATTGTTCCAGGAACAGAAAAACTTGGAAATAGAAAGGCGAGACGTGTATCGCAAACAGCAGGCTGCCTTGGAGCAGCAGCAGAAACGAATGAAGGAGAACGCGGCCCTCGCAGAGGAGTTAGCGGAGCAGGAAGCGGCGGTTCTGAGGGCTCGAAAGGAAGGGCTCCGAGCCGCCGGAGAAGCTGCTAAAGCTAAATTGGAGAAAGCTCAGCAAGAGGAGGAGGTTGAGAAGCAGGCCAAGGAATTGGCAAAGGAGAAGTCAGAGCATCAACGATCGCTTGCTCTGGCCCAGCAGTGTCAGTACATGACTGATCAGGAGAAGAACTGGTGGTTCGGACAAGGCGTGGACCCCACTACGGACTTAGTGTCGTATGGGACCTACCAGGCTTTTCTGGACAGACAGAGTAGCATACCAGCTATGGGCGCTACTCCAGGGGCGACTCCTGGTACGAAGAGCCCGAAGAAGGCTCCGAGACGAACAATGCTGAGTACAGAATTGCAAGAATTGTACGATACGAATCCCGCCATAGCGGGGATCGGATTGCACAATGTCGGTGCGGAAAAGGACGCGACAGCATCCATTTCTAAATGTCTGGCGATAACCTCTAAAATTAGAGGTTCGTCCAACGCTGCTAGACGCATAGCCAGCGAGCCATTTCCCTACTGGCAGAAGAATTCGTGGGAAGATTGGTTGGGAGCCACCGTTGAGGATATAAACCTCAGTGGGTGGGACCAACAGGATGCAATCCCGTACGTGTGTAAGGGATTACGCATGGGAGATGGTCTCATGGCCGTTGAGCAGTGGAAGGAGGATTGCGGACCTCGCGGTACTTTCAAACAGCTCGTAGAAATCGGAACCATCCTGTACGGAGATTCCGCTCGGATTGATCCGATGGTCGCTTTTAAGAAGCGCGTGCAAGGCAAGAACGAAGCTCCGAGGGTCTTCGGACTTGCATTGATGAGACTCCTGAAGAAGGTACACCCTGCTTCAGGAATCCACGATGCCTTATTTTCTAAGGAATTGTTCTCTCAGTTCGTTGCCGGACTGAGAGATCCTGACATACAACAAACGGTGTATGACACGTGGAGAGCAGATACGTCACTAGATGACCTTTTTAAGGCCATCGACATACATGCTCTCAAAAAGTCACTGTTAGGGGACCGGATGCCTACCCGGGCCTCGGCCATTATAGAATGTTCTCCGGAACAGTCTGATGGTTCGGGCAGTGATGAGGAGGGGGCTATAGCTTCAGCGGCTCAGTTCAAGAGGAATGGGAATTCCTCTAAACCGCCGTGGAAGAATAAGAAGCCGGAAGGGGGTGGGAACCCCCCTCCAAAAAGGGAGTCATCGGATCCGAAGGTTCCGATGATGGACGCAGCGTTTTTCACATCGCTGTTTGAGAAGATGACGACTTCCATTCAGGGGGCTACCCAGCCTAACAGAAGGAAGATCAATCGGAGGACCGCTAAGTGCTATAGGTGCTTAGAGATCGGTCACTTTGCTGCGGAGTGTACAGCTCCGAGTCCGAAAGTTCCCGGAAAGGAGGGAAACTAGAGGGGGTAGTCCGAAAAGGCGAGCGGACAACCCCTGCAGATGAAGTACGCCAACATACCGGAGAGGTAGAGCCTAGTGAAATTCAGAAGACAGGAAGGGAATCAGGGGTGGCTTCGAGCTTTAGGAGCTCGGATGCCGGCCTGATTAACATTCCAGTCCATCAGTTGCCCGGCAATGAGGCAGGGAGGCCCATTACGGATAGGAACGAGGAAGTTGCGGCTGTCACAGACACCGTGTGGGTAGGGAGTACCCAGCTTTCCCCGGATCATCCATGTTTCGACCATTTGAAGAAACATGGCCTTGATCTGGCTGCTCCGAAGGATTTCAAACGCTTCACTGTAAACCCGTCTCCGCTGGGGGGGAGGCGGTGGTATGTGTCTGTTACTGTGGCCGGTAGGGCGGGCGAATTTTTAGTAGATACGGGAGCTAGCCACTCCTTTATCTCCTCCAAATTCTATGCTCTTATGCCGGACAGTCGTGATAACTTCAAAACGAGGGTAAACGCCTGTTCGGCCGACGGGTCGAGTATGCAGACGTATGGGCGCGCGTTCATACCTGTCCGAATTGGAGGGAAGGAGTATGTGGCTTCTCCCACCATTGCGGATATTGCAGACGACGGTATACTGGGGTTGGATTTTTCGGCGTTGTATGACGCGGTCCTGAATCCTGGTACAGGGGTACTCCGAATAGAGCACCCGTACCGTGCGGTGGAGCAATGTGTGCTCCGACAAGTATCGACAGTGGCAACGGTGGTCCAAACTGTTAAGATTCCTCCCGGACAGACGTGTGACGTGCTGGTCCGAAGCAAGGGGCTTAGGAGAGAGGAAGAAGCAGTTGTGGAACCGGATGTGGCCATGTTGGGAAGCATCGGTTTGACAGGCATGGATACCCTCGTGGGGGATGGTGCTTGGACCGTGGTGCCGGTTTCTAACCCCGGGTTGGAACCGCAGTATCTTAGGAAAGATACAGTGTTGGGGAAGGTGTTCACCAGTGAGGCCGTAGTGTCCGCTGGACAGGTGAGCATGAAGGGTGACCCTTCTCCGACCCCTTTGAGTGAGGGACTCGAGAAAATGATATCCGAAACGGATCTGACGGATCGGATGGATCTCGACTCTCTAAGGAGGCTGGTAGTGAAGTATCAGGATGCATGGCAGGTGGAGGGGGAGCCGTTAGGCCGAACCGACAAAGTGTTGCATTCTATCAATACTGGAGATGCACAGCCTTTCAAAATGCCTTACCGACGTTTGCCGTTGGGTAAGAAAGCTGTTGTTGAAGAACAAGTGAAAACCATGCTGGAACAGAAGGTGATAGTGCCTAGCACTAGTCCCTGGTCCAGTCCGGTTCAGATGGTTACTAAAAAGGATGGGTCTATCCGATTTTGTATCGATTATAGACGCCTGAATGGAGTAACCAAGAAAAATGCATATCCTCTCCCCCGAATTGATGAGACTCTGGACTCGCTGGGTGGGAACCAATGGTTCTGCACCCTTGATCTGCAGTCCGGGTATTGGCAGATCGGGATGAAGGAGGAGGATAAAGAGAAGACGGCTTTTACGAGTCACATTGGGCTGTATCAGTTTGAACTGATGCCTTTCGGGTTATGCAACGCCCCGGCCACATTTGAGGCTATGATGGAAACTCTGTTGAGTGATCTATTGTGGCGCAAGTGCTTGGTATACTTGGATGATGTCATTGTCTTCGGCAAGACGTTTGAGGAGTGTGCGTTGAACCTCGGAGAGGTGTTGGAACGAATTCGGTCCAATGGCTTGACATTAAAGCCAAAGAAGTGTGAACTTTTTCGGAAGTCCATGGTCTATTTGGGCCGGATCATCTCCACCGAGGGTGTGCAGGCTGATCCGGCTAAACTGGAGACTGTGGAGACTTGGGAAGTTCCAAAAGGACCAAAGGATATCAGATCCTTTTTAGGGTTCTGTTCCTATTACAGGGACTTCATCCCCGGGTTCTCGAGGGTGTCTCAGCCGCTTCAGCGGTTGAGCCATTGGACTCCGGGGAGGAAAAAAGAACCCTTCCCATGGGGGATGGAACAGAATGCAGCCTTCAAAGAGATTAAGGCGTTATTCCGGACCACCCCGGTGCTGAGATACCCTACGGAGAAGGGGCATTTCATCCTTGACACTGATGCGAGCAATGAGAGCATCGGGGCCGCATTGTCCCAAATCCAGGACGGAGTAGAGGTCCCGTTGGCGTTCGCTAGTAACAGTATGAACAAGGCACAGAGAAATTACTGTACTACCAAGCGAGAGTTGCTCGCGGTGGTGGTATACACGAAGAAGTTTCGGCACTTCTTATATGGAGGGAATTTCACACTTCGTACCGATCATTCGGCCCTCAGGTGGCTCCTTAATTTTAAGGATGCGGAGGGAATGATTGGTCGATGGTTGAATCACCTCAGCGAGTTCGGACTGGAGAACTCTCATATCCAGCACCGAGCGGGCACGAAGCATATTAATGCTGACTGCCTAAGTAGACGTCCGGTACGCCGTTGTGTGCGTCCGGAATGTGGGGATTGTGGTGCTCACAATGCTGTGGTAGCGAGTGTGCGTTTGCCTTATGATGGGTTGTTGCAAAACCTGTTGGATTGGTCCACCGACACTATAAGGACGTACCAGATGGCCGATCCTACCATAGCACGACTGAGGGAGCTTGTCCCTACTGGGGTCTGTCCAGTGAGACCCGAAATATCGCTGGAAAACCGTGAAATGCGACGTTTCTTGGCACAGTTCCATGAACTGGAGGTCCGAGACTCGTTGTTGTGCAGGTGGAAGACTTGTCCCGGAAAGCGGAGGGTATTACAAATGGTAATCCCTGCTGCCATGAGGAAAGACATCCTGTACTACTGCCACGGCCATTCCACTAGTGGGCATTTCGGAAAGAAACGCTCTTTGGAACGGCTGAGTCGAAGATATTACTGGCCCGGAATGTCTGGCGACCTTTTGAGGTGGATAGAGACATGTCCGGCATGTTGTTTAGGCAAGCCTGGTCCTGGACTAGGGAAATTGCCACTGCAGCAGGAGCTATTCGGGGTGAGATTTGCTCGAATAGCCGTGGATATTATCAGCGGAGTGAAACCCACTCCGAAGGGTAATACGTGTATGATGGTAGTCTCGGACTACCAAATACACCCGAGTGTACCCACTAGAGGATCACACTGCTGCTACTTGTGCGGAAGCACTGGTGAAGGGGTGGATCCTCCATCTGGGGGCTCCCTTGATGTTACATAGCGATCAAGGGAGAGAATTTGAGTCCAAACTTTGGGCAGCTATGTGTCATCAGTTGGCTATATGCAAAACTCGGACCAATCCGTACCGACCACAGTCCGACGGGCAGGTGGAGCGGTTCAATCGGACCTTGATCCAGGTTTTGAAGCCATTAGTGAACTCCCATATGGATGATTGGGATGATCAGTGCGAATTTGTGGTACATGCGTATAACAATACGGTCCACACTTCGACTAATTGCACACCAAACCTCTTGGTGTTCGGAGAGGACTTGATCATGCCGGCGGATTTAGTATTCGGGGTGGTAGGGATCAGTCCAGAGGCACCATGTACGGTGCTATTTGTAGAATCTCTACGAGAGAGGTTCAAATTTGCCTACGAAACAGTTAGGGCTCATTTGCTCAAAGCTGCGAATTGGCAGAAGGTAGGTTATGACACCGGATTGAAGTTGCGACGTTTCGTGGTGGGGGATAGAGTAATCCGCCTACACGAACCGCTCTGCAACGTCAAGCTGGCGAATAACTGGGATGGACCACACACAGTGGTTAAATGTATCAGTCAGACGACTGTGTTGATTCAGTCCGAAGCAGGGCGCATCCGGACGAGCCATGTGGCTCGGTTGCGTGCTTGGGCTGGAAGGGAGCTCACCCCGGAAACGGAGGTGGAAGAGGGAACTTCGGAGGCGAAATTTGTACCTTTGGAAGGGGTGTCAGCGGATACCCCTAAGAGAGTGGTACGAAAGAAACCTCAGAAGACCGTGAAAAAGAAAGTCTCGGCAGGCGAAGGAAGAAGGGCCCGGAAAACTAAAATCAAGGCTGGAATTTTAGTTAAGAACGAGAGTCCTTCGGCCAGGTTACGAGAGGTGAACGGGAAACCCGTTCGGCGAAGCCCAAGGCTGGTGGCCAGAGGGGCGGTAACCTAGCTTGTTTACACAACGAGTGTGGTGTCCTGTGGTGTTTTATATGTTATATGTGTGCTACCAACAGGGGCGCTCAGAGTTGAATAGAAAAGAATATTGGAGTGCTCCCCGAGGGTGGTGGACGGATAATCCGGTGGGGTAATCTTCGATTTCCCATATTAATCCACTAATACTCCTGATGAACTCTTTATTCGAAGTATATTTTGACTTTTGCGAGCCGCCTACGTGGCAGTGTGATCCCCCGAGCCCGAGTTGCGGGCGGGAAAGGTCGTGACCTGATTAATCGATAATTGGGTCACACCGGGTAACGGGATCGCGTCCAATCACGCGAGACGCTGCGCATGCGCTTTGTTTTAAAAACAAAAGCGAGGGAACGCCATATTGATTTTGGGGCTCACCCGGATCAATCGTGCGTGCGGCAGCAGCGGAGAAGTCGGCGTTTTTGGGCAACTAGAAGAGTAGAAGAGTGATAAAAAGAGTAGGAACTGTGAGTACTCTTTCCTGGTCCGTCTAAGACAAAGAGGGAGACGGGGAACTAAGTGTTTCCCCGTCAAACTCCCGTCGTAAGACACTTGACAGAAGTGAGGATGGCCGAGCAGCAGCTCCGCCAGTCCGAACTCTCCGGTCACTCCGAGGTGGCATCCGCCACCGAGGAGCACATGGACGCTCAGAGCCTCAGTGGTGATGAGCTCAGTCAGACTCTGTCGGAACTACGAGTGGATCCGGCCGTGTCACCGATTCGGAAGTCTCCGTCACCCGATGGTAGCGAGGACTCCGGAATGTTGCGAGGGATCGCCTACAGTGCAGTAGAATCGAACCCCTCCGAGTCGACTGGACATCTCTCTCGGATGTGCAGTCTAAGTATTTCGCCGAGCCTCAAGAAGACAGTTACTAGGAAACTGTCTATGGGAGGCGACAGCGACTCCGACACTGCACGTCCGAGGACGCGCGGTGGCAAGGGTGCTACCCGAGATCGGTCCCGGTCGGCCGATGGCAAGGTTAGTACCAAGGCTCTCAAACACGCAGGTGTTGGAAAGAAGCCTCTGGGGAAGGACGAGCCTAAGAAGCCCGATCCGAAGAAGTCTAGTACCCAGGGTACTAAGAAAGCGGATCCGAAGGTTGCCACTGCCACGGTAACCAAAGATTCGAAGACGGTCACTCCCAAGGCTCCGACTCCAAAGGTGCCAAAGGAACAAAAGAAAGCTGATCCGAAGCAATCAGCTAAAGATATGAAGAAGAAGGGACAGACGTCCGGCAGCAGTCAGGCTGTCAAGACTCCGGTCCCTCCTAAGTCAAACATCCCGATCCCTAGCAAGGAGAAGGATGCTGGGAAAGCAGTTGGAACGTCAGCTGCTCCGACTTCAGCCGTGGATGTGTTGTCCTTCTCGCGAGGGCTGGATAACAGCTCTGCAGTGGCCGCTACGGCCGCAGCCATGGCTGGTACGTCCGGGCACGGGGGAGCTCGTCCGAAAACGACAACTCACCCATCCGACACTAGGACTGAGGAAGCTATGGATGCATCATCCGCAGCTGAAACGGTCCGAGTTGTGCAGGAGGTGCTGTCCGGCATCACCTTCCAGCTACCTGCTCCAGTGGGGCAAAGAAAAGAAGTCCCCGTTCGGGTGGAGACGCCTCCTCAAGGAGCAGCCCCCGTCCGAGTGGAGACTCCTCAACAGCAAACCGAGCCCCGTCTGGAGCCATCCACTATGGATACTTCTGATGAGGTCGGCAAGCTGGACCAAGCCGCAGGCGGTGGTCCGGGTGGATCGGGGGTACCAGTAATCCCCCCAGTCCAACATGAAGTATGGGATAAGGAGGACGCCGACGTCCCATCCCTGCTACGAGGAGCCATCATCGCACAGATGAGCAAGGATGAGATCAGGTCATTTGACTTGGTCCAGATGAGAACCTTCCGGGGGCTGGACATTCTGTCCGACCGGTTCCCGACCTGGTTCCCGGCCCACGTAACGGCTGCAATGGAAGGCTTCAAAGACCAAGCTGCTAACGCTCGCTTGGTTGCTGAGACTGAAGGGCGCCCCGAACTACTCGCGGCCCTTGAATACGACCTGCGAACCGCAGAAGAATTCAAGGTCGTGCATAGTCGGAAGGAGAAAAGGCGACATCTGACGCCAGCCATGAGGCTGGCCCGGAATATGGAGAAAAAGACTAACGAGTCTATTCTCAATGATACTCTGGAGGATGAGATTGTCCAACAGAGCACAGCTGCTACTAGAACTGCTGACACTAGTAAGATGGAGAAGGCCAGTCGTAGGCATCAATACCTACGAGAGACCATTCGGTTAACATCTCTGAACGCGGGTCAGTCCCCGGAAGAGGTGGATGTAGTTCTGAAGGGATTGGACAAAAACACAATCGCCGACAACGAACTGCAGCTATTGGTCCGGAATGCCCTCCGAGCCAATGCCGTTAGTGGGTTTCATTTCTTTAAACCCATGTGTATAAATGACTGTATTAAAGATAAGCGGTCATCCAAGCTTCCGGAGGAGGTGGGGCCCGACGGTCTCTCCGACGACGAAGAATGGATCAAAACTGATCCTTTAGGCAAGTCGGTACAGCTGTACCACTTCGAATTGCTGGAGAAGGTCCGGACTGGTAGCACCAAATACCATTCGCTCCTTCAGAAGGCAAAATTGGCATGGGCAATGTCTAGATGGCATTCATTTAGTAAGTGCCCATTCAAAGCTTGTCAGGACATCGACGAGACCCTGGAGAAACCCCGAACTTGGCCTACCAAGGTTCGGTATGCCAGACATCTTACCCGCTTTCATGTACGTCATCTCATGCGATATGACTGCCTGAGTGTGGGTTCGAAGGGCAGCAAGGGTTGTCCGAATGGGGGTCTGTTCTACACCAGAGCAGATATCATTCGACACCTTGCCAAGTTCCATGGCTTGGCTATGGAGACCGCAGCGGAACGAATTCAGGCCGCTCACGCAGAAGTCTACTCCCATTTCGGGACCACAGTAGACAAGAATGACAACCTCGAGGTGGATTTTGGCACCAACGAGAAAGGGAAGGTGCGGGTATTCTACAAGGTAAACCCGGACCGCACGTATCTCCATGTACCGGAGGGCGAACTCTACGATGAATTCGAAGAGTATCAGCAGCGTACCAGTACGCGGAAGCGGCGAGCTCCGAGAAAATCCGACGGATCCTCGGAGCCCACCGACCCGAAGAAACAGAAAACGGACGAAAGGCAGTCCGTTATGGAGAAGGCAGATCCGGGGTACCAAGGACCGGCATTTACCTCTCGCAAGACTGACTGGAAGTCGGGCCCCCAGGGCAAGCCACCTCGGCCAAGCCCGGAGGATCCGAACTCCAGTACGGGAGGGGCGTTCGTTGACGAATTCCCCAATATAGATTTGGTTCCGGGAGCAGAGTCACAGACTCTCACCCAGACGGGGAAGACCAAGGCTTCGGTGAAGCAAAAGCCGAAGCCCACACAGACTCCGGATCCCCCTCAGGAGGCTCCGGAGGGGCACCATGTCTTACGACTACGGGGCCCGCCCTCGTTTCCTCCCGCCGACTTCAAGTCCTACGAAGCCGGACAGGAGGCCATGAATCGGTGGCAGGATAACTTCCACCGATTGCTTACTGGCTTAAGTCAGGAGGTGGCGATGTTGTCGCTGGACACAGTGCATCATCTCCACCGGAGTGAAGTCGCTACTCAGAAAGCAGCGGCCACGGAGTCGGTTCAGGAGGAGCGTGAGAATGCTCGGACTGAGCGAGTTGCTGCTAAATCCGAAAGGAAAAAGCAGAAGCTGGCAGTCAAGAACGCCGAGGAAAAACTGGACCACGAACGTCGGAGGTTCAGAGACTGTTTCGCGCACGAGATGCACGAATGGGATGGGACTCGTGCTCAAATCGAGCTCTGGCTCCAGGAGCTGACTCTGGCGGAAGCTGAGTCAGACTCTGATGAGGAGGAGGCTGCGGCCCAGTCGAGTCCTAAAGACGACTCGGAGTCCGGATAGGATTATCCTATCTTAGGACCCGATCAAGAAGAAGGGGGGGTATTTTAAATATACCAACCCTACATGTGAAAAAACACTCTATTATAGGGTGTTCAAGGATCCGGACGAGAAGAAGCGGCAGGCTGGCTACGCAAGGAGTCAGTCTGCCAGGCAGAACGGACGGAGGAGGACGAGGAGATCCGGAGAGAAACCCAAAGCTCGGGACAGGAGTACACTACCACCAGGGATCTGATACGAGATGTTTTTTTTTATAAACTATATATATCAGGACCGAGTGCTCCTAATTATAAGTCCGAAGATCGCCTGGAGGCAGGACTTGGAATTTTTTTTTATATACTACTATAAGCTCCCGAGCATGAGCTATGAACTTTCTCGTTCCGGTTAGTAGGAGCTGAATGAAGTAGGTTCTGAAAGCCGGGCGGAATGCATCATCAACAACAGAGGATCCGGATCATCGCTATAAAATCACGTATGATATCTTTTGTAATAATACTTTAATATGTTTCTAAAAACCTTAAGAGAAGTGATAGTGTTTATCACTTATAAAGTATTATTCATTACGAGTGTAATTAGCTCGGGGTCTGGAAGGGACGAAATTTTTTTACTGTGATATTGTACTTTTTCAAGTGTTGTGTATACTATATGTATAGATTAACTCCATCTATCCTAGGGAATGGGGCGTAATTTTTAATTACGAGCTATATGTGTAGATATGTGTGTAATTAATACCTTTTTGTGTTCAACAGTAACGTCATATTGTTTGTAAGGTATAACTTTAATAAACCCCTAAGGTGGTATTTATAAGATAATGCCAGTCCGAAGTGTTTTCGGACTATAACCTTAATTATTTACCTCCCGGTTATTATCTGGTAGGGGGTAGTGTAGGGGCTAGGGTTATACGGGGTTATTATATGACGAGTGCTGTTGGATGCTGTGTTGCGAGCTCAGTCCGAACCCTTCAGTCCGACGGTAGGTGGCGACACCTACTCCGGGCTTGGGGTATGGACAGAGGTCGCTATAGGCTTCCGGTCTGCGGGTGCGCGCGCAGGCTGGCTGCCTATATATACCCGGCATCTGACGGTACTCGTCGGTTACTCTGAGCCACGCTGGTGAAGAGACCCCGTGATCATATCGGCTGCTTAGCCTACTGACCCGTTCCGAACTCTATAGGGAGTTCGCACACTTAGTGACTGCTTGTTTAGGTTTACCTGAATAAACCTGATATTGCAACCTGTAACACTTGATCCGAACTGTGTCGACTTTGTTCTTTAATTGATACTCTACCAATATCATAAAGATACGAAAGATCGTTTATTACAGTGGTATAGTAACGCGCTGGCTTTTTTCCTCAAAACAGGTTTTTTTGACCCCCCCCAAGAGGGGTCTAAATTTTTTACCCCCCCCCGGTCAAGGGGTCCAAATTTTTTATCCCCCCTCCCCAAATCCACCCCCCCCCCTGTTGTTAAAAAATGAGCACTCCCTAGGTTACATTAACCCAATAACTGGGTTCCTGTTCAGTGGAAAGAGTTTTCGTGACAGGGCAAATTTTCAAAAGTCATTTATTGTAGATATTTGACAAACTTATGTTAGAGGACGCCTCAATTACACAGCATGGGGAAAGGATTGTAACTCTTATGATTTCGTTTTCATGGCCTTAACCCTTTAAGAACAGCGGTATGATGCCTTAATGCATCATGCTCTTGGTCGTCATAATGCATGAATGCAGCCCTGGCAAGTAACTCGCCAGTGCTGCATTCAGGCATCATGCTTACCCTACGGGCTTGATATATATACTCCCGAAGGGTTGGCATGATGCACTAATGTAGCACCAGTGAGTTACTCACCGGAGCTGCATTGGTGCATCATGATGACAAATGGCATCTTTTAGCGACATACATCTTTAAAGAGTTAATAAATGTCAAACAGTTGACTTAAAAGTTTAATCATGTATATTACCTTTCCCACTCGGATGCAGTTGTGAAGTCTGTAATCTCAAACACCTCTGAATCCTGAAGAAGGAAAAGGATACATGAAAAGAATGTAATAGCGGTCAAACCCAAAACCCATATCCACTGCTTCCCCAGCCCATCAAATCGCTTGCTCATGATCACATCGTACTCACTCATAACACACTGCTATCACCAAATCACATCGTACCCTTTGGCACACAAGAATGCTGTGAGCCCTGGCAAGCTCTCAGTCCATGAACCTTAGAAGCATTTAAGCCAGGACACTTCTAAATAGGCTGTGTAAATCAGCCCATATTATAAAATATTTATATCTCATATTATCTTTAATTATTGTAATGGCCAATGGAGTTCAATTGTTGCAGCGGTGAGAATTTATCGAATATCATGAAAATGAATAAATTCTTTTCAAAAAAAAGAAAAAGAAAAAAGTAAGGGGTTGTGACTTTTGTGTTATCCTATAGGGCTATAACGTGCAGGTACATGTATTGGTTCCCAAATTGGACTTAATAGTGGTGTGCCTCTACATGGGTACCCGCAATTTTGACCGCGTCCCGGGTCGAATTTTAGCAGGAGGGCAGTGGCATCGCGTTGATTTTTAGCTATATAAGAACATAGAGCAAAGCCCCTGTGGGTTTTTACTATGATTTTACTATGTCCATCGATTTTTAAAAGGGCCTAAAAAGCCTGTGTCGCCTGTGTCGAATTTTACCCATGTAGAGGCGCAGTGGTGGAAGGGGTTATGGACGATTCGCACTACTGTCAGTTCGCCCTAGATAATTCGCACTACACATCCTGGATGATTCGCACTACTTGCTAGACCATTCGCAATACCCCAGGGCAAGAGTATGGGGTTGGATGATTCGCCCTACTACTCCCCAGGGGTGTGGGCCTCTACTCCCCGGGGGTGTGCAAGTTGTGGGCCTCTATTTGGGCGCCCACAGAACCTAAACATTAACATTTCTTGGTTTCTGATTATCACATCGACGAAAGCATTATAAAAAAATCGAGACCAAAATCTTGTAAAAATTGAAATCGAAGTAAATTTGATGTCAATGATATGTCTACAAGATGCATATTATAGAGATCTTGATACATTGTACCTCTATCAACTTGGTATAGCTTCGCCAATTGGTGGTATGTATCAGTTTGAACTTGGATGCGTGCTCCTAAAAAAAACACGTTTTTTTTTCTCTTCTTTTCCTATCTAACTCATTGGAACCTGAATCATCCAAAAAGTGGTGCGAATCGACTAGGGCAAATCATCTAGTAGTGCGAATAGACAGTAGTGCGAACAGATAGTAGTGTGAATCGTCCATTTCCCAGTGGGAATGGCCCATGGGCAATCTCTTCCAGCTGTATGTACCTCCAATTCGTTACATAGATTTAGTACATCTCATTTCCAAAGCATGTTTTGAATATTTTTCAGATTTTGCATTGCCTTTTGTTGAATTTGTTGTAGGAAAACTGGATCTCTTGTGATCAGGATTTTACCCAATTTCCCAATAAGATACCGGTACTGTATACTACTGGAGAATGACATTATGATATTGTTGATTGTAAACTGTTTCTGTTGGGAGCCTGGACTGATGTCATGGACAATAACAATCACTGAGTCACTGAGACTGACACTGTGACTGTGAGTGACAGCTGGCCAGAGACCATATTCAATGATATTCGTGTTTTGGAATAGATTTGACTCTGAAAACCACAAAAACCGCGAGGAATTCACAAACAATGCTTTTATGAGTATAGTATATGAACATATTAAAGTATTAAGTGCACATAAATAGTATATAAACTGAATAAAGGTGACGTTTACCTCTTCTGTCGTCTTCATTTTGCTCAAACCGGAAGTGACTGGTCTTAGTCTCCAGAGCAAACGATGGCAAATCTTTCCACGTCGCTACGCTATGTTTCTAGGAGCCGTTGTCACGTAGGCCGCTATTGGAGGCTGTGGGACGTACGAGCGCTGCCATTGGTCAGTGCCCCCCACACGTATAAAATCGTACTTGTGGGAATTTACTATGCGGCAGACTCTGGCTCCCAGCAGTAGGTGAGTTCGGGGAGGGCCAAAATAATCACTTTGGTGATTACCAGAACCAGCGTGCCCGTACCTTCCGGTAGACTTCTGCAAAGACCCAGCTTCAGCAGCTGAAGCTGGGTATTTGTGAGGGTCTACCGGAAGGTACGGGCACGCTGGTTCTGGTAATCACCAAAGTGATTATTTTGGCCCTCCCCGAACTCACCTAATGACGAGTAGCATAACGTATGGATTTGCCTGTGTTTGCTCCGGAGACTATGACTGTAGTCTCCAGAGCAAACTATGACTGGTCTGAGAAATGACAACAAACGTCTCGGCTGAAACTTGTTGACTTGTTTTTCCTTCTATTTTCAGGCTATGTTAAGAGTAATCAACTTGAATACATTAATCCGATCATGACACTTACGGTCAAAACGTATTCCGCATTTATTTACGGCCTTATATCCATGCATTTGTCCGAGAAACTAGAAAATTGCCAGTTGTAACGTTGTAACGCGTTGGCTGCAACATTTGCATCGCATTCGTGTTTTGCCCATTTTCCAATACACGTCCGGCCTCCTAAACGTGTCCTATCTAACAGCTGTATTTTTGCGTTTTATCGCATATTCCCATCAACTGTCACCCTGTACAGTTTGGACAAGCGTAATGGACAAAGAGGGGGCGCCGGGGACGGCAAGATTTGGAAATTTCATCAATTATTACAGCTTTAATCCGCCAGAGAAGAGACTCGATCTGCTTCCTCCGACTCCGGCCCTGCTGCAGTCTCTGGGGCTGGGTGGTTGCTCTGCCGCCGACCCCGACCCGTTATTCGTGCTGGACATCGGCTGTAATGCTGGTGTGAGTTTGTGAGATTTATTGGCTATACCGTAGTGGCTTGGATAATCGCAGGGGTCTCAAATATGAGCAGGTATTGTATAAGCGCAGGGTAAATGAGGGCATTCAAATACAGGCTATTAAATATTTTTGTATCTTGACCTGTGCTAATTATAATTATTGCCTTATATGAGCTGTGCTTACAATTCAAGTCCCGTGACAGGTATAGTATAAGCGCAAGGTGAATATATTAAAGGCTATTTAAAGACTTCTCAAACCAAATCGTTAAATTCTTTGCCAGGGTCGTTGAGTTTATATATAACAGTTAAATTTAGAATCGCCCAAGCACAATCCCTGAGATCCAGGCATGTCCTAGCCCTGAAGGATCATTTCCCCTAGCAAAGTACCCCAAAAATAATGGCTCAGGCAACCAAGAAATAGGATGCTGGTTGTTCCCTTCCAGCAATTCACTGCTCTACATAAGTTACACTGGTGTGACCAGCAGTTAGACTATGCCAGTGGTAGTATACAATACTATTGATACCCACCAGTGTACTGACTGTCTAGACTACCACTTGTGTATCCACAGAAAACAGTATACTACTCCTTGAATTAGGCTCTAACACCGCCTCTAACACGTTATGGGGTGCTGCCACCTAGTGGCACACAGCAAATCTAAATGATAGGACAACCTTCTACTGGGCCTCTTTGTATAGTCTACTTTGGCCACTTCTGAAGGGGTATGTTTTATCAATTAATTTATAGTAAATGCATACATTGAATCTGCATATCATATTCTATGTATCTATCAACTCAGAATTTTTAATTTATTATGATTAAATTGAAATAAATAAGAATTAAATAATTAAATTCTGCTTGAAGAGTGACAAAACATCTGTGTGGAGAGTGAGGCCATGCAGGTAGGACAGAGCCAGTGAGTCTAGGCCTATTGCGTGTAGTACACTGTGTGGGTGCTGTCACTACAGCCAGGGTGGGCCATATCAGCTCAGGGGCACCCCTAAAACAATAGGCAGCCCATTAACACTTAGGCCCACAGGTGTGTACAGTGGTCAGCTGTTGGT
This sequence comes from Harmothoe impar, assembly GCA_947462335.1. NCBI lineage: Eukaryota > Metazoa > Annelida > Polychaeta > Phyllodocida > Polynoidae > Harmothoe > Harmothoe impar. The sequence continues at coordinate 57,963,708 of OX381719.1, read as the reverse complement.
AGGTATGAGAGTTTTACACCCCATCCATCACCTCTCCCCTCCCCACCCAGTGGACAAAAACTGTGAAATCTTGCCAAATGAGCGAGAAATCACGCCAAAGGAGCGAGAGTTTGTGTCGTACAGGATGGCAGCTCCCTCTCACACCCTCCACTGGGCCATCGTGGTAGAGCCTAATAGACCACATCCCATGGATTCGGTTAAAAATAAACACTTAAATACACAAGGATTCCTTTCTGCATTGTGTATCCCTAGAAGCATAGTTCAATGATTAATTTAAGGAGGTTATGATAGCTTTATCCTGGTTTTATAGAATGTTTCATACCAAGTCAAGCCTGATTCATGGTCCCCCTACCAATATCGCCTGACCAGGCCGAGTCAACTGGTTCAAGGTAATAGAGTTCTCCAGTTGTGCTATTTATGGCTGATTGGAGATCAAACGCAGTGCCCTGTGCTGGGTGCAGTCAGTAGGGTTAGGAACTCTCCTCCAGTCTCAGAGGTCAGCCCCTTTACACATCGAAATTTGTAAGGGGGCTATAAAACAATCTTTACAACCCTCCCCCACCCCCATGCCACAAAACCTGAAGGCTGGAGCATCAGCCAACAGCCCCCCTCCCCCTCCGCCCCATAATGTAAGAACTCAGAGAGGCCCACAGTATGACACATCATGCTTATGGCATAACGCTAATAGAATGTAACAGCAGGTAGTGTCTAGTGACATGACAGGTACTAATGAATGATAAATAATTAAGCGGATGGATAATTCCTGCGGCAGATGTCTCATGTACCTAGACAACCATTGACATGGTATGATCATTTTATCTGTATGAATTGGTGAATTATGCGCTATACTATCTGGGCCCCTCTCCTTAGTATTAGTAGAAACACACACCCAGGTCAGGCATACCATAAAGGTAACCTTAATTCACAGTCCAATCTAAGGGAGTGATCATTTTTTATCAGGGGGGGGGGGGGTGGTTTTACACGGGGAGCGCGCACATTTTTTTTCACCCCCCCAGTCAACGGGTCGAAATTTTTTACCCCTCCCCGAAAATCGGCGCGCGCACGGGCCCTTTGAAGCATAGTAACGCACAGGCTTTTTGACCCAAAACAGGTTAAATTTTTTTGACCCCCCCTCTCCCAAGAGGGGTCCAAACTTTTTACCCCCCCCCCCCCCCCCAGGTCAAGGGGTCCGAATTTTTTTGCGCGCTCCCCGTGTAAAACCAGCCCCCCCCCCCTGTTGTTAAAAAATGATCACTCCCTAATAATGTGTTGTGTTATCTTATTTTCAGGATCTTAGTGTGGCTGCTTATGAACGTCTTTCTGGGACGGACACAGCAAACAAGGACACTCAGTTAACAACGGACACCAGTCAAGTCACACCGGCTGCAGATCACAAACCAGTAGTACACATGTTGGGAGTGGACTTAGACGCGAGACTCATAGAGCGGTGTACTACTACCAATCCCTATCCACAGTGTATTAACTTCAAAGTAGCTGACCTGCTCAAGGACTCAGACCGAGCCAATGTCATCGACGCCTATCTAGAGGAAAGCAAAACAGATTGCTTTGACCTTGTGATGTGTTTTAGCGTAACTTTATGGATACACTTGAATCATGGCGATGCTGGACTACAAAGTTTCCTGGCGTACATCGCGACTCGTTCGCGGTACCTGCTCATCGAGCCTCAGCCGTGGAAGTGTTACCGGACTGCAGTCAGACGCATGAAGAGGTCAAAGTGTGAACCGTTCAAACATTACGACTCGCTGTCGTGGAGGGAGAACGTGGATGAGGAGATTTTGAGTTATCTGAAATGGGAGTGTGGGATGGAGCAAGTGGAACAATACGGACGGACTGACTGGGACCGTAAAGTGTGTCTCCTTAAGAATACAAAGATGGCATGATAGCCAGTGTCTTCTACATGTACAATATTTTGATATCAAGCTTACATGTATTTTATAATGATATTTTGTTATTGTCAACGTGAATTCACACGCTGGCATTATTACATACAGTGGAAGAAAAATATGATATTTTATAACATGGAATAAAATTCAATACCAAACATGCTTGCACAAAAGTTTATTCATATAATCCAATATAAAATCATTAAATGAAGCATATAATTCATGTATATAATTCCCTTTCACTCGAAAATTGTACATGCATGTATGATTTGATAAAATTCCAATGACTCTTGGCAGTGCAATATGTATGTCAACATAACATCCGGATCAATGGATAAAAGAAATATTTGATAGATTCATAATTTCGATGCCACTATACGTTTCCACATGCACTGCAACTTCAATGCAACATTATAAAACATATCGGCACTTCATCTCATTAATTGCTGATGAAGTTCATGGGTATAAAATAAAATATACATCTTACTTCGCCCCAACAGAAACCCAACATGAGAAATGATATAAATTGCAGTCAGAGATCTTAATTTAATTGTACATGATATCCTATGACAGGGGTGCCGGAAGCAACTTGACTTGGGGGGGGGGGCACGGCCGAACCAAATGAAGTTCAGAAGGGTGCGCGATTCTGAGCATTAAAAGTGACGCACTGAAAAATTCATGGGGTCTGGGAGCATGGCCCCCAAGGAGAATTTTGAAAAAATTGACATGATTTGGTGCATCTTTGTCAATTTGTGGGTATTTCTTTATATAACTAGAGTAATGAATATAATTCATTATCATTTCCAAAATGTGGAGAGGGCAAAAGATACTCTTGTCCCCCCATGTCTAGGATTAGGGGGGGGGGCATGGCCCCGCTGGCTCCCCGTGGCTCCCCTGGTCCGACACCCCTGATATACCAGGTAAAAAAATTATAGTTTATAAATTCATAATAATATATATTGATCAGACCACATTGTCCATGTTCTCTGTGGTGGTAAAGACCTCGTAGTCACGCACGTTAAAGTTGAAGTCACCCATGAGTACGGCGGGCGAGGCGGCCGGGCCGGAGTAGGAGTGCGGCATGTTGGAGTAACACTGCATGCCCGCCTCACAGCCGTTAGCCACACACAGGTCCGCACCCGCCCCAAACATGGGGCCGTACCTGCAATATGTACAAAATTATATTTTTAGCGTTTTTAAACAACAACAGGGAAATCGGGATCGTACCCAAGAATGCATTTCGTCTGCTCACTCTCCACCCTACTCTCTGTGTTCAACTGTAGAAAACAAGAGACCAAAGATCTGCTAGGAGAATGATTTCTCACGACACTACAGAGCCTATTTAAGATAGGCTGAGGCATTCCCACAGTGCAGTGTACTAGGTCAGACGAACGCTGTCTGCACGAATTTCCCGCGCCACTATCGCCGGCAGCGGAGCTGCTGGTTAACATTAAAATTACACAATTAAACAATTCTTTTAGGCTTTAAATCCGGTACCCGAACATGGGGCCGTACCTGCAACAGGGGGACAATTGTATTGAATTTGTAAATCTAAAATAATAGTTTTTCATTTCAAGCCTTTCAATAGAAAACGCTAAATGTAATGTTGGGCCAGACCAAAAAAAAGGTTGGGTCAATGGATTTTGCACACATTATTTTTGGAATTTATTTTGAAAAAAAAAAGTCAATGCATTCCACTCGCCTCATTTTTTCAAAATTGCGATTTTTTTTTTGATTTTATTTTCTGCTAGTAGTTCGCCCAGACCAAACAATAAAGTTTCTGTTAGGGGTCCACAGAGAAATTTTGTTGGAGGCTGGGTAAAAAAAAAAGAGATTGTCGCTAGCTCCACTTTTCCACGTTCAAAATTCATTGACAAAAAATAAAAAAAGAAGTTTTGCTCTCTCACACCATTTAAAAAAAAAAGTGAAATCCATTGACCAACTTTTTTTTGGTGTGGCCTTGAGATGTTTAGTAATATCCATAGTTCAAACATTACCACTACTGTGATCAACTTAAGGGATGAATACAAATTTTACAATAGACTAAGGTCACCAAATCTATGAGATAACTGAGGAAGGTAAAGGATGTCAGAAGCTGAATCTAGCTATGCCAATTTCTGCATACCAACGCCAAGTAAATTCTTTATGATAATGGCAATGCTGCTACATCGTATTGGCTTTCATGATTCATCATCTAAATGTAATAAGGCCAAAAAAAGATGGTTTGTTTCAGGTAAAATGGTCAGGAAATGTAGGGTCAGTAGGTCGGATTTTTTTTTTTTTTTAAACTTTTTTTTAAACTTAAAAGTACTGGCCGGCCTGTCCGAAGACCCTAAAATTTACCAAAAAAGGGTAAAATTCAGGAAATTTCTTCAAAATTGCATAAGAAACATAGGGTCGGCCCTGTTTTGATAGGGTCGGTCGGGTGACCTGAAACAAACCTTTTTTTTTGGCCTCAGTAAATAAAACCTACCGTGGGTGGTGGAGGGTGGCGAACTTGGGGCTTGTGACCTCATACTTTGTAGGGGGCACCCCCTGCTGGTTACATAAGGTGAACAGAAAAGCCCTGAAAATAGAGAAAAAGTTGACAACTTATAAAAGAAATACAGCAGTACATCATTGACTCAGGGTTTAATTAACCCTGAGTATTATACACCTACCAATTTTGCCTTTTAAGACAATTTTGTTACATAGGAGAATTGTTATATTTCGGTTATCATTCGACATAGAGACATGTGGAAAATTCTATGACATAGGCAAGATCGGGGGACAGCATTTTCCTCAAAAAAAATTCTAAAAAACTCAATTTGTCTTCAAGATATTGAACTGCGATCTTCGCGAATTTATTTCTCTCTTTGGCTATTATGGAAATGTACTAAACCAAATCTATCACCCGCTTCGGACACCCATAGACTTCAAGGCTTAAGCGTTTTCAACAGAAGATAGAAATGACATTTTCAGTGAATTTGCCCGTATTTCTCTCTTTCTACCCCCAAACTGGGCAAAAACTGGGCACATTCTACCACCAGTCTAAAACATACAACAGAAAAAGTGGGACATGCAAAATGTGAGATGCAGAGAATCAATATAACTATGATAGCACAAACAAGGGCATCACAGATCACTTCCAAATTTTACAATAACACAGTCCAAACACAGTATAAGGGAAAATATCAACCCCCCACACCCCCCTCCCCCCTCCCCCTATTTTTTAAATTACTTAAATGAACTTCATATAATACCCTGTGCATACCAAACACAAGGATCACTTTTAGTTCCTGTACCACCCGTCTTCTACATGGTGGCGCCATAGTCGTTTCTCGCGTACCTCAAGAACTCAGCAAGAAAACACAAGAGTTGCCAGCGACAACGTCAGGATAAAAGGAGTGCAGAGCGAAATTGTGCCACCCGTATCTCCTTTTTGATAGGGACAAAAGGCGGTACATGCCCGCAGCCTGCAACTGTCGCCCACACCCACCTGCACACCCACACCCACCTGCTCTCCCACATCCACCTGCACACCCACACCCACCTGCTGGCCTAAATTGGAATAACATACATGTATGACACATGACTTGAGGGTACTTTTTAACAAGGAATTCATTTCTGATGCCAGAATTGAACAATGAATGATTATAAGGGAGTACTGTATCTAAGTACATGATAAGCTCCAGCTCCAGCTTACCCTGAGTCATCTGTGAGGCCACTCACACGCTCAATCTTTATAGTAGTCCACGTGTACCAATCAGATGTGGAATGAAAATGAAGTCCCCAATACAAACATTTTGATTTGACACATGTATTCAAGTATGAAATGAGCAGGTGAAAATGCAAACCAGGCCACTCCTTCAAAAGTATTCGCATAAATAAATAGACAAATGCCAGCGCCCATTGATACCATCTCTATCATATTTCACAAGTGGGTGCTGGGGCAGTATCCCACAAAGCCGCAGGCTAAGTGGGATACTGCCCCAGCCCCCATGAGTGAAATACATCAATGTAGTTGGCATTTGCATTTATTTTATTTTATTTGAAGCCACTTTATGATGGAAAGACAACTTTTACTTAGCCCATTGAATACGGTCTAAAGCTTAGGCCAAAAAAAAAGAAGGTTTGTTTCAGGTCACCCGACCGACCCTACATTTTTTTATGCAATTTTTAAGACATTTTTATATTTTTGTACTTTTTTGGGGTCGATTTTAGGTTTACAAAATTTTGGAAAAAAATCTCCGCATTTTTACACTTTTATGGGTCAATTCTAGAGGGGAAGTAAAAAAAGAAAAAGTTAAAAGTAGTATAGTATGTATCGGAACGGGACTATGGTTAACTACTGTTTATTACTCAATCGACATGCAGCCAATCAGAGGCCTCCCTTTTGGTGGGAAATTCAAAAGCAGCCAATGAGAGGCCTCCCTTTTGGCGGGAAATTCAAATAGGTCACGTGACCGGAAGTGACCTACTTCCGGTCACGTGACCTTTGGGCGGGAAATTCAAATAGGTCACGTGACCGGAAGTGACCTACTTAAGAGGGTCACGTGACCACCATGTTGGCGGGAAATTCAAATAGGTCACGTGACTGGAAGTGACCTACTTAAGGGGGTCAAGTGACTACTAGGTTGGCGCGAATTTCAAATAAGTCACTTGAGATTTTTATGGATAAATAAATTTTAAAAAGAAAAAGCAAGCTGAAAGCTTGCTAAAAAATATTTTTAAAATGTGGCTCTTTTTTTTTAGGGTAGGGGGGAGGGGCACTCTGGGGGGCACTCTTTAAGATGCATGGGGGGGGAGGGGGGGAGGGGGGGGAGGGGGGGAAGTGTTTTTAAGAGTAAGACTCGCTCTCTGCCCTCTCTTTTAGAGGGCAGAGAGGCGAGTCTACTGGTTCGTCTACTTACAATGAAGATTGAAATGTATCATGATGCGTTTATGATGATGTGCATCATGATGTGACTATCTTACAACCCTATAAGAAATAAGCAAGGTCTCTCTCCTATACATAGGCGTACTTACACTGGCTATTTGTAAACTAATTTCTCTTGAATCAATTAACAGCTTACATTTTTTCTTAGATGTCATCTGACAGCTTCTTGCTAGGCTAAGATATTGTTAAATAAACAACTTGGAAAGCTAATTACAGTTTTCTGGGCTTGAAATATAGTCTTTCAACAGCTCCTGTTTTACAGCCATTCGGTCAGCGACAGCCCCCTTTTCTTATCTTACACAGAGGCAAATATCAGAGGCACCCAATGGCGCCTAAACCGCTCTCAGACAAGAGTCGGGCACTGCTGGACTATAATAGATGGGTCAAGGACCGTTCTACTGAGGGTCAGGCTAGGCCGGACATTCAATAACAGGCCGGACTTTGGCAAACTTGCTTGAAAGTCTGACCATGCGGGATCCTTATGCCCCAGTCTGTCAATGCTGGCCAGACTTTCAAGCAAGTTTGCCAAAGACCAGCCTGTCATTGAATGTCCGACTTAGCCTGCCTGACCCTCAGTAGAACGGTCCTTGACCCATCTATTATAGTCCAGCAGCGCCCGACCCTTGTATGAGAGTGGTATTGGCGCCATTGGCTGACTCTGATATTCGCCTGTGTGCACGGGGGGAGGAGAGGGTTCACAGCTACAGCTCTCTTAAGGCAAAGCTTGCGCTTATAGAGCACTACTAGTGGAGGTCTGGATGAGGAGGCTATGGCATATGACGTTTGTCTTAAAAAATAGCCATGGCGCATGTCAATGTCGCTTAATTATGCTCATATCTCATGTCGATTTTAAGAATTGCTCATGTCACCTACCTCTCTTAAGGCAAAGCTTGCGCTTATAGAGCACTACTAGTGGAGGTCTGGATGAGGAGGCTATGGCATATGACGTTTGTCTTAAAAAATAGCCATGGCGCATGTCGATGTCGCTTAATTATGCTCATATCTCATGTCGATTTTAAGAATTGCTCATGTCACCTGTCACTATGTTTTTCAAGCTTCATGTCAAATGTCACTAGGCCTCATCTCGAATTTAGTGGTCCACATCGCCGCTGCTGCTGCTGTCGGTGCTGCTGCTGCTGTCAGTGCTGCTGCTGCTGTCGGTGCTGCTGCTTGTGCTGCTCGTGCAGCTGCTGCAGCTGCAGCAGCAGCAGCTGCTGCAGTTGCTGACGATGTCACGGATGCTGTTGACAGATTCTGCTGCTGCTGCTGCTGCTGCTGCTGCTGCTGCTGACGATGTCACGGATGCTGCTGACAGATGCTACTGCTTGTGCTGCTCGTGCAGCTGCTGCAGCAGCTGCTGGCTGCTTGTGCTGCTGACGATGTCATGGATGCTGCTGCTGCTGCTGCTGCTGCTGCTGCTGCTGCTGACGATGTCACGGATGCTGCTGACAGATGCTACTGCTTGAACAATGAAAACGGCTGAAAAGACTCTCTCAGCACAGAGTCTCTACTCAATGTAAGAGATCTGTTAAGTAAGTTTTCACATGCCACCTGACTACTGCGGGAGGGTTTAGACTTAAGCAGCTTAGTGCACACACGTGTCTGTTAGAAAAGCTACTTGCACACCTGCCTTCCTTTTTCACTAGTATTTACCCCCTGCCGACTTATAAGGCGCCTATACACGTGTCAGCCTCCTTATATACGCCTTCTTGCTTCTAGAGCTAAGCTGACTGGCAGCTATTTTAAAAGAGAATACCCGTTACCTGTATAACGGATAAGGGGGTTATGAGATTAGCGTGTGTATACAAAAAAAAGCTACAGGGGGCGCGTGTCTGTCTGTGAGGTAGAGACCATGTGGTAAGCGACTCAAGTGTAAAACAAAAGCACCTCCTCTTGCCGCAGTGAGTGGCGCGGACGTCGGCTGGCTAGTTGAATAAGCGTCAGCTTAAAAGATAATCCGTCCACGGGCTGGTGCGTCACACCTGTCGTTAATCACCCCCTGTAGTCTTTGTATACACAGGTGACCCGGCTTTATCTCTTCACCAGCTATAATCCCATATACATGTAGCGCACGTTACACTCGTTATCTCTCTTTTCATGCTGATGGATTAGGGGTGGAAGGGTTCAGGTGAAAAGCGATTTGATTCCTCTCTGGAAGAGGGTGGGGCTCTAGGTGAAAACAAGCTTAGAACATCCAGATTAGCCGCTCTCTCGGCTATATAAAGAGCCTCAATTTTTTTTATCTCTGCCCACTTCGTCTTGTTGTACACTATCAGTCACGAGGCAGACGCTCGAAGTAGCAGATGTTTGCAGTATGGTTTATACAGAGGTTACCTGCTAATAGGATTTTGTCAGAATAGGATGAGTTGCTCTTAAAATGAACATTTTAAATGGGTTGTTAATATGGTATCTGATGTTAATGAGCTAACACCTAACATTGAGGATTATGACCTCCAGAGGGGCGTCTCGCCAAATTCTCCGGTCTTGACTATAGTCTTAACTGTCTAAAGACTGTGGAGCACGTTAATGGGGGGTCTCCTTACTAATTTCACTTGACCAGGCCGGCAGGGTCAACTAGTCTAGGTAATTACAACCACAAGGGCGGCTACTCAACATCCAAGTAGACCTACTACTACGAGATTGTCTTTTGACCACTCTGCTGCCGCCTGCTGGTCTGGCGATTACATGCTCTAGTATAGTTCTCCGCTCTTTTCGTCAGATGACGCCACAATAGGGTTTTTGTACATTTCCACGATACTCGCGAACATTTAAACGCATAATGACCTATAATAAGCAACAAAGCACACTTCTAATATATTGAATATAAGAAACATGTCAACGTTGTGTATTTCTGATAGAATGAGGCAGATTCTTTGAAATATCAACTAAACTATAGCGAGATTGAAAATACTACACCATATCTAAAGCGATATAAAAGCTATATAAAGTCAGAACCTCTCCCGGATCGGTATTCTGCAACGGATCACTCAACCATTCGTCCTACAAAGCAACACAGGGCTCCTGTCCATCAGGACTTTGAGCCTTGACGCTTTTGAGGGAGGTTTGATCTTATGCTGATTAACATGTGGTGTAATTAATCAACACCGCGGCCCCTCTTTAGGGGCCACACAATAAACAAAGAATAAAAAAGGGTAGGTCTTAGGTTTAAAGTGAATCTCCCAGGATTTTGGCGAGGCTGACAAAGGGGGAGATAACAGATTAAACTGCAGGAGACTATACGCAAACCTTGATACTCTCAGAGGGGAGCCCCATATTGCGGGCCTGTGGTCAGATCTATCACCTCCAGGGTGCAGTCTGCATGTCATAAATGACCACCACAGACATTGGGATATAATGTTAATCCTACTCCAGGGTCTCCATAATTAGCGGGGGCTCGCCTTGAGATGGGAAATTCGCTACAGCACTATCTGTCGTTGAAAATGGTGCTCGTGTAGAGTCGGGATGATGTACCAAAAGAGCATTTTATACACAATGATACCCTTGTACAAATGCGTATACCTAGTAGGCAGTGTCTTATCATCAAATCTAAGAGGGTGCTATAGTTTTATTATACTTTTATAGACCATTTTAAAATCCGAGCTTAGCTTAGTTCATAGTCTCCTTACCAATTTTCACTTGACCAGGCTGGCAGAGCCAACTAGTCTAGGTAATTATAACCACAAGGGCGGCTACTCAAGATCCAAGTAGACCTACTACTACGAGATTGTCTTTTTGTCCCCTCTGCCGCCTAGTTATTACATCCTCCAGTCTAGCTCGCCACACCCTTTGAGCAGCTCCATTGCCTCGGTAAAAGTGTAGGGGTGTGCTTTCCACCTTCAGTCATCCATAGATTCGATCACCATCACCCCCCTTGAAATGACCTCAGCTGTTAATTAGGGCGTAAAGCAGCCCAACAACCAACCAAGTCCCTGTCAAAGATGTGAATAACGAACGCGCTAGTATAGTTCCCCGCTCTTTCGTCAGATGGCGCCACAATAGGGGTTTTGTACATTCCTACGATGCTCGCGAACATTTCAACGCATAATGAGCTATATAGGCAACAAAGCGCGCTTCTAATATATTAAAATATAAAAAACAATTCAATATTGTGTATTTCTGATAGAAATGAGGCGGTTTCCTTAAATACCAACTAAACTATAGCGAGATGAAAAATACCACACCATATCTAAGGCTTTATAAAAAGCTATAGAAAGTCAGAACCTCACACGGATCGGTATTCTGTCTGCAACGGATCACCCCTGACCCACTGGTCCTCGCATGCCACACACGGCTCTGCCGTGTTTGAGCTTTGAGGTATCACCCATCAAGTGATCCATGCTGCCCAACATGAGGCGTAATTAATTACGCTGATGTTGCATAGCACAGCGGCAGCATCTAACTAACTCTAAGGAGTTAGTCGGCCCCTCTTTAGGGGCCACACAATAAACAAAGAATACCCTGAATCTGGGACCTGCGGGCGAGGGCCCCAACTGTGAAGTCATTATTGGCCACATTGGTAATATCAATTAAAACTTTAGACAACACCCACCTTAAGTATCATTAACGGACAATATCAATAAACTTAGCATCCTCCTGGTTACCACATTTAGCACCAATTTTACAACTCACAGGGGCCACCCTTGAAAATAACACCAGCCTCACCACGCTTTTATTGCTCTGCTGATTTCTCCAATCCAAAACATTGGGTATCTAGTCCAGCTGTGAGCTCATTAGGTCAGCCCTTTGTCGGCCTCGCCGGCAAGTCCCGGATTCAGTATAGAAAGACTAAGGGGGCGGGGGGTAGGTCTTTAGGTTTAGTGCTATCTGTGTCATTAGACCATTCTTAAAAATCGACATGTGACATGAATAAAAAATTCTCAATTACTGTATAAGTAGGCGCCTCAACTCTTCCTTCAAATTCCAGCCTTGCGGGTGGTCAAATTTAAAAAAAAAATTCCTAGGGTCTATGGTCCCAAGAGTCCGATTGTATCAATTACGGTGCCCCTACATTTTCCCCCTTAGTGACACTAGTGACAACGCCTTTTTCACTTAGTGTCATGTGACATGGTCATTTCTTAAAAATCGACATGCGACATGGGACACGTTCATCTCAAACCCTTAGCCTCTAGGGAGTTCAAAATAGCGCTGCCGCTGTAGTCTACCCGTTTCTGTGATCCAATATGCACCCTTCCTAATAGCACCCCCACTGGTGCATTGCATAAAAATAGCCCCCCTGACCTCATTTCTTGAGCTATAAAAAACACAAACCCCTCATTTTAATCACAATATCATGGCAGTCAACATGAATGGAGCCATTAGTGGAGAAAGATAAGAGTCTCTGTTTTCTGTAGCCTACAATATTATGGTGACATTCTTCATGTCAAAATGTAATAAATAAATATGAGTTGTTAAAACTTGTTACCATGGGGATGTTGGTAATTGTGTTCTTGAAGACGTATGTGAAATCCAGATGTATGTGCCTCTGCCCAATGATGTCCCTAGCCATTTTAAGTAAACCTGTTCTGTCTGAGTTAGAAGGGTGCCTAGGGCCAGAGCTACAGAACCCCTAACTGCTGTGAAGGTGCCCCTCTCCTGCCTAGATCACAGAAATGGGAAATATGTTCAGATGCATTCACCATGATATTTCTGGATCTAGGCATGATAGAAACCCCTGATCTTTACAGATCTGAAAAGCTCTCATAGGGATCTATACTAATGGAACCAATATGTATTTTTTAACTCATTTTTCAAAAATTTATCAAACTCCCTACCTTAGCGCCCCTATAAATAGGGTTAAGTACCTGTCCGACTCCCCTACCACTGCTGCTGGAAGAGTACCGAGAACTACCCCCTTTTTAGAAAACTAAGTAAAAATATCCTTCTTCATGTCCAGTTACATACAGTGTCGATCAATTTGACACTGTAGCAGCGTGTCTCCATATCTGTATGCTGCATAAATGCACAATACACGGTTCTGCACGCACTTAAACCAAGGCTAACATGGGTGACCTATATAGATGTGATACTCTCGTTTTCGGGGCTAGTAGAAATTAGGCGCTAATATGGACGTTCCGGGTTCGAACCCTCACTAAGTTTTAGTCAAGACGTCTAGCCACGTCGCCTAAGGCGACGAAAGCGCGTCAAGGTGTTTACAGGGTTCGAACCCGTGAGCTGCTCCTTGGGGCCACAAAAAACGCTTCAACCTTGAAATCCCATAGGAAAGAAATTTTGGGTTTTTGGACTTTAGGCCTTAATTTAGGGGTGATCCCGGGCTGATAGAAAAATAATTCTTGGACGAGCGGATAGCTCTGGATCTCTTTTTATCTAAAACAGCGAAAAATTGATTATGGTTCCGCCGCAATTCATCCGACGAGGGGTAATCAGCCCCCCCCTCTGCCAATCACGGCAGTGAATTTAGACGGCGCGCAATCACTCGCAGCCATCGCGGACGGACCAATTGGTCCTGTCGGCATCTTAGTATGGTTCGTGTGACCTACTTAGAGGCTCACACGGTGGGGGTGTGTCCGGCGTTCGGCGCGCTGATTGGCTACTGGTGGGAGGTGCCGTGCTGCGTCAGGAACTTTACCTATTTGGGACGGGTGTTAAAGGCGCACTGAGTTGAGGTGCACCTTTAAGCAAGAGCACAATCCGGCCGTCGCGTTGGTAGCCTTACTACCCGTCGCGCATTCAACTGGAGGCTTAAGTGTGACAAATGACGATTCTTTGTCGACTCGACTACTAACATCAGCAGCATCGGCAGCAGCGGTAGCAGCATCGGCAGCAGCTATAAGGTGAAAACATGTTCAGACACGGTCGGCGTGTGAGACCTGTCCAGGCACGTCCGAGCAGGTTCGAACGTGTCTGAACATGTTCCGGAGTGCAAGACGCGTGCACACACAGACCGAACAGACACACACAGACCCACACACCCACACACCCCTATGTAGTGTGGGATGTAAAAGAACCCTTGTCTCGGTAAAAGGGCAATAGATTCGATCACCATCACCGCCCTTGAAATGACCATAGCTGTTAACTAGGGCGTAAAGCAACCCACACACCCACACACCCACACACCCACACATTTTTCTGTATGAGACTTCAGACCTGAAGCTGCTCAGTGTATGGGACTAGGTTTTGTCATATGCCCTACGGACGCTACTCAAGGGGGAATAAGAGAGCTGTCTCACCATGGCATGGGCTGGCTGTAGTTTTTTATGTTTCGGTACCTACAACCAAACAGCCAGTACCCACCCCAGGGCTTCATGTCGCACGCGGGAAAAGTATAAAGATTCGAACGGTGGCGCCAGCTGTCGGAATAGCGGGTACACTACGTCAGTAGTTCTTTTGTTCTCCGCTGAGTGACTGGGCGAAATGTAGTCGGTAGCTCTATTTTCAGTGCACTGTTCTGTTCATTTTCTACACTTAACGCTTAAATAGAACACGTGTTTATACAAGCTAGCCGTTTTTATCAGTGCAAAAATTAAATAAGCATCGGATAGAACAATAAAAAAATGAGAAAGTAATCCAGCACTTAGTATAACACGCCAGTTTTATCATGAGACACCGAAAGTCTGGTTCTTTCGGGTGCATAAGACAGTCGACCGAGAGCTCCAAACCAACCAAAACGTACCAGAGTGCGATCTATCTCATTAGAACGTACCCGACAGGGCAGGGGCCTTCTACACCCCGGCTCTGATGAGCAAGCGACAATTGTTGCAGAGGTCCTATTCCTCTTTTGAGGTGGGACCGAAATTGAACAAAAGAATAAACTAAACCAAAAGCCTTAAGATTGAAAGAGTTGTAGATGACAATTTTAACGAGGAAGTCGTATTCATTAGTTTACAAATAGCCAGTGTAAGTACGCCTATGTATAGGAGAGAGACCTTGCTTATTTCTTATAGGGTTGTAAGATAGTCACATCATGATGCACATCATCATAAACGCATCATGATACATTTCAATCTTCATTGTAAGTAGACGAACCAGTAGACTCGCCTCTCTGCCCTCTAAAAGAGAGGGCAGAGAGTGAGTCTTACTCTTAAAAGCCCTTCCCCCCCTCCCCCCCTCCCCCCCCTCCCCCCCTCCCCCCCCCCCATGCATCTTAAAGAGTGCCCCCCAGAGTGCCCCTCCCCCCCCTAAAAAAAAAGAGCCACATTTTAAAAATATTTTTTAGCAAGCTTTCAGCTTGCTTTTTCTTTTTAAAATTTATTTATCCATAAAAATCTCAAGTGACTTATTTGAAATTCGCGCCAACCTAGTAGTCACGTGACCCCCTTAAGTAGGTCACTTCCAGTCACGTGACCTATTTGAATTTCCCGCCAACATGGTGGTCATGTGACCCTCTTAAGTAGGTCACTTCCGGTCACGTGACCTATTTGAATTTCCCGCCCAAAGGTCACGTGACCGGAAGTAGGTCACTTCCGGTCACGTGACCTATTTGAATTTCCCGCCAAAAGGGAGGCCTCTCATTGGCTGCTTTTGAATTTCCCGCCAAAAGGGAGGCCTCTCATTGGCTGCATGTCGATTGAGTAATAAACAGTAGTTAACCATAGTCCCGTTCCGATACATACTATACTACTGTTAAAAAAAAAAAATCCGACCTACCGACCCTAGAGTTTCTTTCCATGTTACCTGAAACAAAACTTCTTTTTATTTGGCCTTAGTTAATCTTGTATTTCAAACACATGAAAAGAAGACCCTGTACATACTTGTGTGACGGGATGAATCTGCCTCTAGGTGGCGTCTTACTCGTCCAAGCTACGTCGCTGAAACCACCGCATATACTACCTGTTGTACCCTGGAACCAAAACATATCAACTTGCTACTTTTCTGGGTTTTTATGTTATAACACCTTATCATGACAAAAAGAAACATTCATAAAAAGAGCAGGTAATTAGGGTATTTCATGGTAAATATTACTAATAAGGTATTATCATACATGAATGTATTTTATGATAATGGAAACAATCAATACTATTTGACATGAGAAACAAGTAATATGCACTATAATATATGTGCATGATATATTGACCCTTCCGATTTGACATTACAAGACATTATATTGGATGCATCTAACATATTGAGGAATCAAAAAATACATGTGGAAAGGTTGACCATTTGATTAAATGTGTGAAATCATGAAAGTATAGATGTGAATAGACAAATACTAATGCTCATCGATACAGTCTCTGTCATATTTCACAAGTGGGGACTGGGGCAGTATCCCATGAAACCGCAGGCTGAGTGGGATGGGCCCAAGCCTCCGATGAGTAAAATACATCAGAGCAGTATCAATGTAGTCGGCATTTGTGTTTAATTTTTTGTTTGAAGCTATTTACTGAAGGAAAAACAACTTTTTCCTAGCTCATTGAATACGGCCACATTGTGTTCAATGGCCAGGGGGTGGGGGCATTGAATACGGCCCTTCCAGTACTAGTATAGTAAGTCTTGTATCTCAAAAGAATAACAGTAGTGTACCAGTATGACAGTGAAGGTGGGGCTGTGACCGTCACAGTGACGGTGGAAGTCCTCCGCCCCGTACCCGTCCCGCGAGGCTCGGTACAACAGCTGCCAGGTCTGTTTAGCATCTCCGTACCTTACAGGTGAAAAGTAATATATAGACAAAGGTTCACGAGTATAGTTCCCCATTGAGGGTTATTTCACGAGGCAAAGCCGAGTGAAATAACCCTCATTGGGGAACTATACGAGTGCTCCTTTGTGTTTATTTCATGTCATAATTAACAATATTTGTCAAAATTCCACTTAATTGGTCTGAAAAAGCAATTTTATAGTGTTTGAATCATCAATTGCAATGATTTTAAAAGGCCGTGAAATATGGGCGAGGGTTATTTCACGGGAGGTGTTAAATACGGCCTTCCTTGGTTAAGTCAATGGGAGTGCCGTATTCACCATGAAATAAACATCAAATTACATGAAGATTTGGATTTCCAGTCTTTACAAAAACATGCAGGATAGTGGCAATGTCCACCTAAAATGCCACTGGTCCAGCAGATTCACAGGTGTAACAGGACCGCATGTCCAGTGACAAGTATGGCTTTTCTGAACTGAAAGAATTCAGTTAGGCTTCTAAAGCTAAAATATGTTTTATCAATATACTTTGTAAAACTATGTATCTATCCTCATTTTGGCCATAAATTATTACAAATAAAGTGTATTTTTAATTTTAAAAACTATTTTATACTAAAAATGCACAAATTGTCATATACGTATGACTATCCAGTCCTTCAAAAATGTAGCTGGTAGTCCTGTAGGATGAAATCGTTTTTTTTTTTCAAAAACTGGATGCCATCCTCATGAACTTTCAGCTATATATAAGCTAGGCCTGCTAGAATTGATATGCTCTACATAAATACAAATGCAAACAAAATCTCAAGCTAAACTCGTGCCATTTTTGTGTCAAAATTCAAGAATTTTAGAATGTTTCTGATGTTTTATTCTGTCATTTCTTGTAGTGAAACTCGAGAAATGCACATCTTCATTCTACTTGTGGCGTTTCTGGTTATTTCCACGAGAAAAACTAAAAAAATACACATCACCGTTGAACATGTCACTAGGAAGGTTTCACTATTGTCCAGAACCTCCCATGTCTATCTTGTGTATACAGCTTGTGCTTTTCACGGGAAATACACACAATTCTAACTTGTGTCATTCTTGAGTTTTGTTTGGGAGATAAATAAGATCTCTACGGATAGACTTTTCTGATTCTTACCACGTGTTCAGAAGGCGCTGGTGCTGCAACTTGTCTCCGGCAAGTATTTCTGTCCCGATGAAGAGTTTGTTGGAGACGCGCGGACAAAGACGTTTGTCCTCGCTCTGTGAACATGTGGCCGGTACAGCGGCATAGCGGTACCTGACAACAACAACAACAACAGTCTGTGAAAGTTCAGTCTTCGTGAAAACGTGCCGGACACCGGCTATAGTCGGCTAAAAGACTGCTGGACCGGCTGGACTGGTCTTCATGCCGGACAAAATGACTGGCTGGATCTTTGGCTACATGTTAGTTTCACCTCTAGTAAATGGGAGCATTATTAAGGTTTCTAAAGAGAAAAACATTTTGCATAAACACTTTGAATAATATTACTCAAAATGGTACATGTTACAATGTTTCAATAGGAATATAAAAGGAAGCTGTATTTATTCAATATAAATCTTTTTTTTATGCAATTTTTTTATGAGATATGAAAATTGCCCTCAGGTCGGATAGCCTGCAAAAATCAAGCCAGTCTTGCAAAATAAAAGGTCTGCAGGACTGAATGGGAATTTCTTGTCATGAAGACTGATCAGGTGGTCCGCACAGCAGCACAGTTTACCTACCTAACAATAACAATTGTAACACTACATTAAATGGTGGCTAATACATTTGTAGTATAGCAGCATTACTTATCCTCACCTTTCTAACGAGAGTTCCATGGGCACGGCTCCGGTGGGCTCCACCTCCTCAGCAAACACGCGGCTGTCAATCAGCAGCAGCTTCACGTGGTGAATCACCCCCGACAGGTGCTGCAGACAAAATGTTTGGTGTTATTTGAATTATACATATTAATTAGTTAATCTTTTTCAATTTGAGCAAATGGTATGGCAGTTATTGTTTGTTATAGTCAAGTTTAAGTCTAGACTATAGAAAGGTGTAAATCCAGTCTTTGCGAAAACTTTTTCATCCTACAGAACAAATTTTCAATGTTTCAGGACCAGCTTTTTTTTTTGAAGGACCGGATGACAAACATATTTCAGCTTTAGAAGCCTAACTAATTTCTTTTACTAGTAGTTCATAAAAGCCAAACATGTGACTTGACATTCAGTCCTGCTACACTTCTGAATCTGCTGGACCAGTGGCATTTTAGGTGGACATTGCCACTGTCCTCCAGTTATGTTTTAGCAAAGACTGTAAACACCTTTCTGAAAAATAATAAATTTCTGAGATATCTTGTACAGCCTTATTGAGCAATGTAGATGATAGTAACACCTTACCTGTCCCACAGCTGCCTTGTCCCTCTCAGACCACGTGGTCGGGTGTTTGTCCAATGGGAGGCCTGCTTGGTATTTGGCCCAGGACAGGACGGCCCTCCACACATCCTCCTCCTCCAGGGAGAACTGCAACACGATGTCACGTGGTGTGTGAGTTAAAGATACAATATTAATTTATAAAAAAGAAGTTATAGAATAGCATTTCAAACTTTCCACATGAGAAGCAAAATACATGTGACTAAGCATTTTTGTTTTAAAAAGTGGTTGCTATGCAACCATGGATAAACAAAATTGCTCAAGGGTGGGAACCCCCCACCCACCTGAAAATATTAGCCAAAGACCTCACCTTTGATAATCAGGAACGAAAAAAACTATATCGAGCACTTTGAGGTTATGCCATTTTTAGAGGGTTCTCCGCCTGACTATGAGATGTGAGTTAAAGCTGGGCTGCCAGGGAATAAGTTCAGCATTTTCCATACATGGACTGAAATAACAGCTCAACCAGAGGGCAGCAGTGTTTGGACAGGGGACCATGAGCATTGTCCAGCTACAACATATTCACCCTATCTTGTGCCTGTAAGAGCTGAGCTCCAAGCCCTTAAGTGCCCTCTTGTGAATAAAAACTGAACTATATCCAAACATGCTTTTAGCCTCACTTGAACCATGACGGTTAAGCTGTACCACCTCAGATATATAGATACACTGTAGTTCAGTCTCTGCATAATTGTAAAGAGTCTCATTTTTCGAGTGTACTGGTAGCATGCCAATATATTTTGTGTCGTTTAGCCATGCAAGTGTAGTGGGTCGCCGCTGTACTATTTCTAGGGAACCAGTTGGAGTTATATTTGGTATATGTGTTGTCGTGTATCCAGGCCGCACTCCTGTCTACTGCCGAGTATAAGGTTATATAAGCCCACCTGAGGAATGGTGGAGCGCGGCCTGGTTATGTGCATTGAGCCGTGACCGCCACGTGTCACCCGACATATCTCGGGTACAGTGTCGGCTCGGATGCACCGGCGCGTGGTTACCCGGAGTTCCTCGGGAACTCAAGTGTTTACGAGTAATGGAGAGAATTACATAACGACCAGTACATAAGACCTGGAGTTCTGCTAATCGAGGACCCAGTCTTGCTGCGCACTTCGGCCAGCTTGGCTGCTCCACAACAGAGCTTCCCCGAACTCTGTTGTACCTTTTAGGCCTAGTCCTGTCGCTGCTTCCACCTTGGTCACCCTGCGTCTCTCTCTGTTCTACCCTCTGGGGGAACTAGAGGAGATAGACGCACTGGTGTACAACTCCGGGTACAGAACTCCCTACGGGGGAGTCTGTCCCAAGAGGAGTTAACCAAGATGGAAGAGAGCATTGGAACTCGGGAACTATGTACTAGACCGTGAGCGTATACCTCCTGTATGTTCATATGACCACTGGTGTTCAGAAGCCTATTTGATTATTGCTATCCGTCTGTATGATTACGAGCCGTATGTCAGAATGAATAAAGTGTAATTTCTGAACAACCTATTTTCGAATCTGGAGTTTTTCATAGCCGATGTCTATCTTAGAATAGCCAACAGCTACACTGGTGCCGTGACCACTTTGGGTAAGTATTGATTTACATTTATTTTGTTATTTTTCTTTCTGAAATTGAGAGGTAAGCTCTTATATGTTTGAACCAGAATTGGTAGGTTTCAAGGATAGCTATTACAGGTTGCTTTTGTGTGGTGAAGATATGTCAGATACAGAGGTACCTCCCCCGTCGGTTACTAACCAAGGGGAGGGGATGCGTCCTAGATTGCGATCTAGGGTGAGGTTTAATGCTAGGCAGAAGGTGCATACGTTCAATCAGAGTAGGGAAATTGGACATGGAGGGGAAGATAGCGCCCATGAAGTGAGATCTGAGGATTCACTAGGGGACCCTCCAGCGAAACGTCCAGCTCTGGAGCCAGATAGGGAAATGGTAGGCCGGGTCCAGGAACTGCTTGGACCGGTAACCATAGAAGATATTGGAGAGGATAGTGACTCTAGTATACCTAGTCTGGAGGGTACAGTAGATGTACCAGTGAGATGGGAACTTAGACCGGTACCCACTGTGGAAGCAGTGGAAGGGACTATAGTGGTGGTCCCGGTCAGTCAGGAAGGAGTTGAGGTAGTCAAAAGAGACGACCTAAAGGAAACTCCTGAGGAAGGGGAAGAGACAGCTGAGGTGATCTCCAGGGGAGATAAGCTGTTCCCAGATCCTTTTAGGCTGACGATACCAGGTCTAGAGGTTCCACCTTATGAACCCAGGGAGAGGTTGAGCCTGGATGACATAAGGACGCTCAGATTGAGAAATGAGCATGAGCATATGAAAGAAGGGATAAGACTAGAGGAGGAATCCCTTAGAAAGCTGAAGGAGGAAAGGGAAGCTTTCGAAAAGAGTTTTTTGGCAAAGAGGTCGGGAAACATTGGGGAACATGCAGCTCAGATAAAACATCTGGAACAAATTTCAGTCAATGTAGGTCTACTTGAGGGAACTGAAGTCAGATTGAAGTCTGAAACAGAAAAGCTAGTGGTGCGGAATAAAGAAATTAGTTCCGAGATACTGGCAAGACAGTTACAAGTAGCGGAGTATGATGAGTTGTTGAAGAAACAGGATAGTAAGTTAGGAGAGTTGGAAGCACTAGCTCAACAAGCTGAGAATCACATGGTAAAGAAACTGGAACCAGAAGTGACTAAGGTGCAAAGGGACTCAGTGGGGACAGCACAAGAAGTGTCTAAAGATGAGACCTTTGTGACTGCCGACGAGCCCTCAGTATTTATAGTCAATACAGTGGAAGAGGTGGTGAAACCACCTGCCACTGAGGATCTAGATGGTTCCATGGTGATACATACAGCTGACATGTTATCCAGTGTGAGTGGACACTCATCCATGCATGGCAGTAAGTTTGATAAGAATGAGGAGTTCATGTTGGAACTGTGTGGTAGAGTTGAAAAGCTGTTTCAGGAGAAGTTAGATTGCTTTCTTGAGGAAACAGAGTCAGTGAGTGTGGAGAATGACACCAAGGGAGTAAAAGGAGACGTTCCGGTAGCCCAGGCTACAGGGAATAAGCCTCCTGTGGGACCAGGTAACACTGCTCCAGCTCCAGGTGCTCATTCTACTCCAGCTCCGGGAACAAGGCAGGTTCCTACAGGTCCGGTAAACGTGTCTACAGTGGGTAGACCAGGTTTGCCCAAGGGGGTAAACATGAATGCTCGGCCGCCAGGTCAAGGGAATCTGGCAGGGCCTAACACCTCCTATGGGGGGTGGAGTAATGTTGGCCCGGATAACTGTTATGGGAACGCAAGACCTATGTTCAATTTACCACCTCCCCCATTGCCTGGCAGTCATGTAACTCCAGGAAGCATGAATACACCAAGGACAGGAGGTACTATTCAAAGTGGGACACCCTACCAACATAGGGCAAATATGTCTATGGAGGATGAGGTAGTGTTCCAAAACAATCCAGCAATTAGAAGATTGGGGATTGATGCGGTACCGAATGACGTGGGGAACTTTAAAGCAGTGGACTATGCTTTGAGTCAGACTGATATACCGTTGAGAACGGGGATGACACCTGTGAGAAAACAGGCTATCAAGATGAAGCAGTATGACGGCACAGTTCCATGGAGAAAATGGTTCACACGATTTTCAGCAGATATGAGACATAATGGTTGGGAGGGCGATGAATGCCTTGCAGCTTTGTCATGGTGTCTGCGGGATGGTCCTGGTGATCCCGCTCTAACAAGCTTTGAGTTAAGCGGGGGTAGAACGTACAAGGGATTAGTGGAAACAGCTTCTTGGGCTTTAGGTTCCACATCCGGTGCGGATCCCGCGTCTGAGCTAGAAGCAAGAGTTCAGAAGCCCGGTGAAGGGCACAGACAGTTTGGAATGGCTCTCAGAGTGCTAGCAGCAGAAGCATTTGCATCTATGAGTCCAAGTGATCCATGGCTGGTAAGGAAATTGTCCAGCCTGTATATAGATGGACTTAAGGACGAAAGATTGTCGAGCGAGATTGCTTCACAGTGGAAGACCACTATGTCACTAGCAGATATCTTCGAGCTTACGGAAGATGCTCTGAGAAAGAGGAAGCTGTTGAAAACTGTAGAGGCAGCCCCTGTAGCAGTGATAGAAATGCCCGTAGAAGAGGTTGAACTGACTACAGAGGGAGTGCAAGAGGTGGCAGCAATAGATCCTAAATGGAAAGGACGTCGTTCTTTTTATGTAAGACGAAGGATTCCAGGATCAGACGCTCAGGCGCCAGAGGAGGGTGCATTGAAGACCATGATCGGAAAAGTCATGGAGGAGCGTAGTAAGGCTGAGAAGGCTGAGAAGGTCGCATCTCGTGGTCGCGGTAAGGGGAAACCCAACAAAGACACGAAATGTTATAATTGTGGGAAGAAGGGTCACTTTGCAAGGACATGTTGGTCCAAGGATACTAAGAATGTATCATCGGTCGAGAAACAAAAAGACGGACCCTCTTCTGACCAAAGCCCACCACCGACGGAAAACTAATAGGGGTTGTTGTCGATGACAAGATAACAACCCCACCTGTGATTGTCAAAGGTACTGTTAGGGGAGAATCAAAAGATTCCACTTCATGGGAACCGCTGGGGTTAGCCGCACCTGAGTCTGATCCGCCAGGTGGAGATGGGCCCCAGGGAACGGACGAGAATGGTGTTGAAGATTTAGCTCATCTGGACACCGTCCGCAGAATTGAGTTGGCGGAAGAAGTAGAAAGGTTTTGTGCTTCGCGACTCAAACCCGATGATCCTATAGTTAAGTTTCTCAACTCGAGGGGATATGACTTGGGCGGTGAAGCTGGAATCCAGAGATTTGCCTTGCAACCTTCCCCTTTACAAGGGAAGAGATGGTACTTGCCTGTGCAGATTCAGGGCTGCTTGGGGGAATTTCTGATTGATACTGGAGCTAGTCACTCCATGATGGGTCACCATTTCTTCAAGAAGCTCGCAGGTCTGTCGACTAACCCTGTGGGGTCTGGGTCGGTCAGAAGTGCTGATGGGTCTCATATGCGGACACATGGCAGACAGGTGATACCCTTTTGGGTGAATCAACATTCATTTGTTGTTTCAACAACTGTGGCTGAATTGACGGATGAGGGAATCTTGGGAGTAGATTTTTGTTCTCTGTATGGGGCGGTATTGGATAGTGTGACAGGGGAACTCACTCTTCGATATCCACAAGAGATGAAAGTCCAGTGTGTACTCCGCCGGATTTCAGGCGTCTCGTCTGTCTCTCAGACAGTGCGAATTCCTCCCCGCCATGTGTGCAATGTAGTTGTATACTGCCGGGAAATGGAATTTGACCGCATGGGGGTGGTGGAACCGAATCAGCAGCATTTGAGTAAGCTGGGATTGGTTTCCACCAGTGCCTTAGTGCAAAGTTCAAGACGAACAGTAGTACCAGTCAGTAATATGACTTTTCAGGATGTGTACCTGGAAAAGGGGACGACCTTTGGGGACGTAACATATGCCGACGTGGTAGGAAGAGCTGACTCACCAGAAGTGGAGTTAGCAGTAAAGAGGGCAGTGGAAATAGGAGCTTTGGATCCATCCGCTATGCCAGTGGTATTGCAAGACACTGGAGAGCAGGATAGGAAGGAAGGATATGGTTTGCCACTGCATCTTTTACCATTGGTGACAGATAGCCACTTGGAGACGGAGGAGGACAAACGGAGTCTAGCTCAGCTATTATGCGAGAATGCAGACTTGTTCTCCGCTCCAGGGGAGCAATTGGGTAGAACTGACCGAGTAACTCATCGGATAGACACCGGTTCTAGCCCACCATTGCGCTTGCCATACCGGCGCCTCCCGTTGTCTAAGAAACAGGCATTGGAGGATGAGGTGGACAAGATGTTAGGGGAAGGGATAATAAGGCCCTCAGATAGTCCATGGGCTAGTCCGGTGGTAATGGTTACCAAAAAGGATGGCACCTGTCGGTTCTGTATAGATTACAGGAGACTGAATGGGATTACGAGGAAGAATGCCTACCCCTTGCCACGCATTGACGAAAGTCTGGATTCCTTGGGAGGCAATCACTGGTTTAGTACCTTAGATCTCCAGTCAGGATACTGGCAGATTGGGATGCACCCAGAGGATAAGGAAAAGACAGCATTCACAACCCACCGGGGGTTGTTTGAGTTCAATGTAATGCCATTTGGCTTATGCAATGCTCCGGCTACTTTCGAGAATATGATGGAGACAATGCTAAGGGGATTGTTGTGGAAAAACTGTCTAGTTTATCTGGACGACATCATAGTTTTCGGGAAAACTCGGGAGGAGTGTCTATCAAATCTGAACAAGGTGATGGATCGATTGAGATCCTACAACCTTAGACTGAAAGCTAAGAAATGCAAGTTCTTCAGGCAATCAGTGGAATATCTGGGCCGAATAGTCAGTGGCACGGGTATTTCGGCGGATCCAGGGAAATTAGAGGCTGTAGCTAATTGGGCAACGCCAAAAGACCAGAAAGAAGTGAGGTCATTTTTGGGTTTCTGCTCGTACTACCGCGATTTCATTCCCGGATTTGCTGAGGTGTCAGCTCCATTACAGGCGCTGGTAGTAGGAAAAAGGAAGGGAATGTTGAAGCTACCACCGTTTATTTGGACGGAATTAGCTGGACAGGCTTTTCAGAAGCTGAAGGAGTTATTCACGGTAACTCCTGTGCTGAGCTATCCTACTGAGGGTGATCAGTTCATCCTGGACACCGACGCTAGCAACGATAGCATAGGCGCTGTCTTATCCCAAGTGCAGGAAGGTAGAGAAGTGCCCTTGGCATTTGCTAGCAACAGCTTGAGTAAAACTCAACGCAATTATTGCACCACCAAGAGAGAGTTGTTGGCCATAGTAGTTTACACAAAGAAATTCCGCCATTATTTGTATGGTGGGAATTTTATTCTACGAACAGACCATTCATCCTTGAGATGGCTCCTTAATTTCAAGGAAGCAGATGGGATGATGGGTAGATGGATCTCCGCGTTGTCTGAACTAGGGATAGAGAATACCCAGATTCAGCATCGGAGTGGAGTGAAGCACGTAAATGCGGATTGTTTGTCTAGGAGACCAATCCGAAGATGTGCAAGAATGGACTGTGAAGACTGTGGCATACATAACGCGTTGGTGGCTCCAATAATGAATTTTGATCCGGCCTGGGAAGAGAACTTGGTGTTTTGGTCGGCGGAGTCCATACTTGAAGCTCAGCAGGATGACGATGGTATCAATATGATACGGAATCTGATCCTGGAGAGAGCTGCTCGTCCCGTCAGACCTGCTCTGTCATTGGAATGTGTGGAAGTAAGGAACTTAGTGGGCCAATGGTCGCAGCTGGTAGTGCGAGACGGCCTATTGTGTAGATGGAAAACTCTTGAAGGCAAAGCCAGGAGGAGGCTACAGATAGTCTTGCCAGCTTCTCTGAGATGGGAAGTATTCGAGTTTTTCCATGGTCATCAGACTTCCGCTCATTTTGGCAGGAAACGGACTTTGGACAAACTCGCGAGGAGATATTACTGGCCTGGGATGTCTAAGGACGTAATACGTTGGTTGAGTGAATGCCCAACGTGTTGCCTGGTGAAGCCGGGCCCTGGGAAAGGTAAAACATCTCTCAGACAGGAACTGTTCGGAGTCAGATTTGCGAGGATAGCCATTGACATAATCACTGGCTTCCAGACAACTCCAAACTCCAACGTGTGCATGATGGTGGTACAAGACTACTATTCAAAGTACGTGAAGGTGATCCCAATGAAGGATCACACGGCATTAACTTGCGCACAAGCTTTGGTTGAGGAGTGGGTACTAACATTTGGCGCACCTCTCATGTTACATTCAGACCAGGGTAGGGAGTTTGAATCGCGTCTCTTTCAGGGGATGCTGGAAGAATTAGCCATAGTTAAGACACGCACTAATCCGTACCGACCGCAGTCGGATGGGATGGTTGAGAGATTCAACCGCACGTTGATCCAGGGGCTGACCACGCTGGTTAATTCTAATCAGGATGACTGGGATACGTTTTCCCAGTATGTGGCTCATGCATACAACGGTACGGTGCATGCTTCAACTGGCTGCACTCCTAACAGCCTGGTATTTGGATCTGAGATCATAATGCCTGCAGATTTGGTCTTTGGCAGTGTACTGCGGAGAAAGGATGTCCCATGCCGAGTGGCATTTGCGGAATCCCTGCGCAGAGAATTGCGGGAAGGCTATGCATTGATGAGAGGCCATTTGGAAAAAGCGGCCGTCCATCAGAAAGTAGGGTATGATACAGGCTTGAGAGAGAGGAAGTATGTAGTTGGACAAAAGGTGGTGAGATTGAAACCACCTGTACATGGAAAAATCTCGAAGGGTTGGGATGGGCCATTTGAAGTGACAAAAGTAATATCGGATGTTACTGTGTTATTGAAAAATGTGAAAGGCAAGATAGTTGCAGGCCACGTAGATCGCCTGAAGCCTTGGCTAGGTCGCCGGCCTGGCGATGAGAATGAGCCTTTGGTAGAAGTGCCAATGCCCCAACCCAGGTGGGTGCGTAAAACACAGGTTACAGCACCCCCGCCTACAAAGAAGACTAGAAAAGCAACGCCAGCTAGGAAAGTCGATGGTAGGAAGAAGAAGAAGAAGGTAGTTACTGAAAAGGAAACTAGAGAGGTTCCTACAGTAATTGAGAAGAAGAAACCCCAAGGACCCATACGTAGAAGTGCTCGTATAGCGGGTCGAGGTGCTGTTACGTAAGAGCGGCGGGGCTGGGTTTGTTTGTTGTGGTTACCCGAAATAGTTCGGGTCTCCAAGGACTTACCCGGTAAACCCCGGAAAGTTGCGTAACTGGTGCTGATTGTCAAAAACACAACGAGAAATACCGGATTTTATTCTTTAGTCTTTGTGACGGGAATAATGGTGAAATTGACCAGTAGATGGCATTGGGGTACCCAACGTTCTGCTTTACTAAAGTTAGTTTTGAATGTTTACATGCTATGGTCTGTGAGTTGGTTTCCCATTTAGTACTTGTCGTGATGGTTTCGGATTAGAATCCAATCAAACCTAGTCAGTAATTTTTCTAAGGATAATATGAGGATCCTAATACGAAATATTATGTGGAAAGTACGGGTGGAAAACTCGTTACAACAATATGAGAAAGGGTACTCATACGTATTCCGAATTTGTTCGGACAACCAAAGAAATTTACTTTGACACGTATTTTTTTATAATGTTTGTTTAAAACAGCGTTCTGAAAGTTCATAAGCTATAAATGAGACAGCCGTGACGAACTGAAGAATTGCTATTACTTGAAATGATGTGCAAAAATACAATCCGAGAAAACCCGGCGAAGATTGCAACTACTACGCAGTTAACTCCGCCACCCGGTTTTCTTCGGATAATACCGGATAACTTCTTCGGGAAGGGCTATCCGGTACCCGTGATCCTTTGCGCTTGGGTGCGCACGCATGCTGGTTTGGCGCGGAAAGCGTCAGTCCTGCACATACCGTTGGAGAGGGTGGATGCGAAGGCACCTCTCTCCGCGTATGTAACACCGGTTAGAACATCTACATGTGAGGGAGAGAGGAGACACTAAAGTGAGGTAGTACAGGAGGACACATTTGTAACAATTTTCCTGATTTTACTACTCATTTAAGCTCATTTTAAGAGTGGGCTCCTCTGGGCCGCCCTCTGTGTAGTTATCATGGCGGATAACTATCCGTCGGGAGACTCCCATAGAAGGAGTCACTCGACGGAAGTTTCCCCTCTGTCGCAGGAACAGAGAGAGTTGTTAGCTTTGGGGGACCTGGAGTCAACAGCTCCGGTCGAGTATGATCTTCCAAAACGATTTCGGGAGGCAGATTTACCTAAATTTGTGTATCATCCACCAGCTAAGATGAAGAATAGGGGTGTGAAACGCCGAAATCACAGTAATATCTCGGAGATAAGGAGAGCTGAAAAGGTTAAAACCACACAGTATCTCCTAGCTCGGGGAGAACATGTTAAGAAACTGGTAGATATGGGTTTATCAGTGGCGCAAGCTAGGGGGTTCGTGTCAGGGCCGGGGTTAAAAGGACTCGAGGCCGGGGGATTTCCCTTGTTCCAGGTTGGGAATATTGCGTCACCACCTACTTCGGGAGTGACCCGGACTGACCCGAATATGCCCGGGATACCGGTGTACCCGGTCAGTGACATGCCAGTGGGTGCTCCGTGGGGTGCTATGTCGTATGACCGTGCGGATGGTTTACATCCGGTGCATGGTAACTTTGTACCCGATTGGGATGCCCCTGCACAGTCAACTCCGGAACGTATTCCAACTATGGCAGTAATGCAGTTAGCAGCAAAATTTGAGAAATTTAAGCCAGATGACGTGATTCCCGGGAGTAAGATATGCAGGGGGGCATATATCCAACAGTTGGACAAATTCAACGAGAGGAAATGTACTAAACTATTCAGACCTCCTTCCGATAATTCCAAGTCCAGACCCTATACAGGGGAGGTTACTGGGGAGATGGGGAGCCGAGCTAGGCTACCATCCTACGAAGATACGGAAAGGGATTTGGAGTGGTGGTTAGAATATACTAGTTCAGCAGCACATCAAGCTTACAAGTTCTGGGATGAGGTTATAAAGCAAAGTATGGGGACATACAGGGCTGCCGACCTCTCCAACGAAGATAGAGACCGGTTGAAATGGGCGTGGATGACATTTGTCCCGCCAGGTATGCCTACTTATAAACCTGGTAGAGGTTGGAGAATAGGTTCGGGGCAATGCCCATTCAATGAGTGTATGGATAGAAATCCAATAGCTGAGTATCTGGACCTGTACCAGTTCGCACGACATCTAGTGGAGTTCCACGCGCACTCCAAAATGATGTGGCAGTGCCGGGCCAGGCCTAATCGCTCAGTTAAATGTATGAAAGATGGTGAACCTTTCAGCACATCTAGAAAGGGTTGTATGGTAAGGCATTTAGTGGATGTACACCATATGAAGGCTGAAACTGCCATGTCCAATCTAGACATTCTCGAGAATAGTCCGGAGGCCTTAGGACTCACGGACAGAGAAAAGTGTGTGAGGGTACCACAGGGGTTGGCATACACCTTAGTGTTTAACCATAACCCGAGAAGGTTGTGGTTGAATCGAAAGGCGTGGCCATACTACCTTCAGGACTTTCCAGAGAAAGCCTCTGATTATCGTAGTAAAATGGAATTGGCCACTCCGCCTAAAGGTAAAATGCTGTCTGAAGGTAAAACTGTGGACCATGGAGTGTACACTCCTGTCTCGGTTACCTTAGGAGAGATGCGGACCACAGGTTCAGAGGAGTCCTCAGCTTCTGCTGAGTTGGACTCATCACCTGACGGCCGATCTACCCCAACCAAAAGACGTGCTCCGGGGTCTTCCTGTGGGTTTAGTAGGAACACTACTGAATCCAACAAGGAGGGCTCTGGCGGAACATTACCGAGGGTTGCTGTTAGCCCAAGGCTAGCCTTAGAGGAGAAAATGGTAAATGACCTGTTGGCTTCTCCTGTAGAGGAGGAGGATGACTGTGTATTTGTGGGAGAGGAGGTAATACCTCCTACCACAATCTCTGAAGCTAGAGGGAACCCGGGAGTGTCAAGGAAGATATTAAAAACAGAAAATACTTCTACTGATAGTCAAGGGTATGTAACAGGGAAGATAGAGTCAGTAAGTGGGAAAGAGGATTCCAAATCTAAAATGATCTACAGAACGATTGATTTTCAATCTGAGGGAGATGATTGGGTGGACCAGAAATTCACCCCACCCACAGGCAGGGTTCAATCAAGTAAAACAGAGATGAGGAAGGAACAGGAGATTGGTCGCAGACTATCCTCCGTTCCATCACCATCTACCTGTATGGGGGGTCTCTCACTAAACTCTCCATCACCTGGAGTGGGTGAGGAAGATATCTCTTTGGAGTCGGTCCCCCTGCCTAAGCTGACTGGTGATATTGATCACCCTGAGAATGTAAGTATCAGGAATCTTCTGAAAGAACAGTATGTCACTGGACTGAAAAGTTCATTTGACACACTGGATCTCGCTTGTCAACTAGCTCTGCAAGGAGCTAGGGCTCAAGCTGAGCAATTGGTAAAAGAAAGTCGTTTGGCCGAATTAGAGAAAGTGGAGACTGCTAAAGCAGAACTCCTATCTAAAATGTCCAAAATGACTGAGGAGAATGAAGCCCTCAAAAGACAGTTGGGACAACGAGATGACATGGTAGCAACCTCTAGCAGAATAGTAGATGATTTGAGATTGAACATTGAAAAATCTCGTATGGAAAGTCAATTTTTAATTGATGATCTCAAAGTCAAGTTGGATCGCAGTAAGGATATGGTCAGTTCTGCTGAACATAAGCTAACTGCTGCCAGGACTGAAATAAGTCTAAAAACCAAAATTATTCGGAAGTTGGAACACGAAATTGGTGGTCTAACAGAAGAATTTTCTAGCTATAAAAAGGAAGCTCAGCAGAACGATGACTTCTATGAAGAGTTGGCTGAGTTCTTTGAGGATTGCTATGAGATACCATTGTCAAGTTGGTACGACGAGAGTGTGTACAGGGTTGAACGGGGTTCCGCCCCTCTTCCCTTAGGATTTGACGGTGATGCATACGCACAAAGGTTGAGAGCTGACTCCAGGGCTAGTAATACCCCTAGGAGTCCTCCACCTCCATCTACAGAAGATGAGACGCACCTGGCCGACTGCAGTTACGTGGCTGCCACCTCCATGGCCTGTGGGTCATCGGAGTTGGTTCCTGTGACGTCTGTTCCTAAGACGTCCGTGGCTGTGACGTCTGTTCCGGTGTCACCTGTTCCTGTGACGTCCGTTGCTGTGGCGTCTGTTCCGGTGTCACCCGTTCCTGTGACGTCTGTGGCTGTGACGTCTGTCCCTGTGTCACCAGTCTCGGTGACACCTGTTGCTGTGACGTCTACCTCTGTGTCGTCTGATGCTAAGACGATGCAGTATACTACCATGGGGGTGGACACAACCGTGTCTTCCTTTGAGACTATGGATACTCCAGCCGGGGTGTCCGCTCTAGCGAGGATGGTGGTGAATGAACTGCAGACAGAGTCACATAACTCGACTCCTGTCTCAACACCAATACTCGACACCACCTCTTGTCAGTCACCGTACCAGATAACGGAAAGTGAGACTAGAGAGGCGGTTCAGATACTGATGGAGCTGAACGATGCAATTGCAGAGGCTGACTTACGTCTGTCTATCCGTGATGCTGAGGCGCTTATGGCTCCTGAAAACGAACTCGAACAATCCATGATGGTGGATCCTCCAATGGACCTACCTGTGACGACTGGTTCTATGTCTGGGAACCATCGTCCATCTACCCTGGACATTCCTGTATCCATGGCGAATGTAGCTATGGGTGCTCAAATGCATGGTCCTGACCCTGACGCTTCGCAGCTAGGGTTTAGGATGGACATATCCATTGAGATGAGTGACAATCGACCTAGTGAATGTATGTCTCCAGTGTCCAGAAACGAAGAACTTTTGCTGAGTGGCGAGTCATAAAAACATTCCCAGTTGCAGCATATATGGAACCTCTACCATGTGTCGTCATCAAGGTTGAACTGGTGCAGTAGTGGGGTTGTTAGTACACCACGGATCATATGATGCTTTATACTATAGACTATAAGTCACAAGATGACTAGATAGATATATATATTTATAAAAGACTGAGATGACAAGAACAGTGGATCATTATCACCTATTTATGAAAAGACTTTGATATGATCTAGGTTTGCAGTTATCGCTATATATGAAACTGTTAAAACCATCACCAAAGAGTGTTCTATATTTTTTGCCATAAGACAGTATTTGTGAAACGGGTTCTGTTTGAGTTGATGACATATGCTATAGGTATGATTATTGTATGCCGATTGTGATACTCAGATTTAACCGTCCAATGAGTAAAGGTATGAGGGACTGGATCCTGATGATACCTACTGAGATGAAAAGTTGCTTGACTACATTCGTACTATGTGTAGATCTGTGGTAATAACATATCAATGAACCTGAAAAACGCAAAATTTATTCAGGTACTGAGAATGGAAATTGCGTAAGTTGTTATGGAGATCTGTAGGCTCCCGTTGATTACTTTCAGAAGGAAGGTATCGAGTGAGGAGCCGGGTCATTCTATTTTTCAGCTTGCTGCGTTTTTGATCTTTGAACTAAGTGTGGAGACTAATTCTCCCTGAATCGTTGAAATATGTTACGCCAACACTAGATCTGATTGCTTACGGTATTCCTATATGGAGAATGTCACTTGTATTATTGTGTGAAGACACCCATGTGACCATGGTGCATAAGGTTTTGGAGACCTTGATTGGATTGAAAACTGCATTTACCGGATCTACGCTATATGTTCATTTATTCCAAAAATATTGATCTTTCAAACCTTACTCTGGCACGTAAAGCGAGTGAGTCTATTCATATAGACGGGTTGGGTCAAGGTTTACTATAAAGTCGACACTTGCCACCTTTTTTTGTTTCCAATATGTCTTGTACTAAAACTTGGTAACTTTTAAGGAGAAGTGCTCATATTTGATCTGTATGTATACGATACCTGTTGTAACAAATCGTTTTTCGATGAGACATGGTTAGTATGCGATAAATGTGTCTTGAAGGTTTTATATATTTTTTTATGATATATAGTCAAGTTTGTTTTATAGGGCTTGACTGGCTGTGTGGAGTTTATCCTCTTAGTCCCATAAATCATGACTGTTATTGAAGGATTATACTCGATTATTGTGTAACTGGATCCTGATGGTTGATATGATTGACGTTAATATCAAAAAGGATGAATACATATCTATGATACCCAAGAAATATATTAGTGGTTCTAATAGAAAGAGTTACGCTTGCCTCCACTATGTATATGTTTGGAGACAATATATTTGTTTTTTGGGTTGTTTGGAGATAAAATTTGTCATTTGTATTAAGGTAGTATAATAATACTGCACTTAGTGCTGCTATTTAGACGCTGTGATATTGTCTGAAGGGGGGTAGTGTAGTGGGTCGCCGCTGTACTATTTCTAGGGAACCAGTTGGAGTTATATTTGGTATATGTGTTGTCGTGTATCCAGGCCGCACTCCTGTCTACTGCCGAGTATAAGGTTATATAAGCCCACCTGAGGAATGGTGGAGCGCGGCCTGGTTATGTGCATTGAGCCGTGACCGCCACGTGTCACCCGACATATCTCGGGTACAGTGTCGGCTCGGATGCACCGGCGCGTGGTTACCCGGAGTTCCTCGGGAACTCAAGTGTTTACGAGTAATGGAGAGAATTACATAACGACCAGTACATAAGACCTGGAGTTCTGCTAATCGAGGACCCAGTCTTGCTGCGCACTTCGGCCAGCTTGGCTGCTCCACAACAGAGCTTCCCCGAACTCTGTTGTACCTTTTAGGCCTAGTCCTGTCGCTGCTTCCACCTTGGTCACCCTGCGTCTCTCTCTGTTCTACCCTCTGGGGGAACTAGAGGAGATAGACGCACTGGTGTACAACTCCGGGTACAGAACTCCCTACGGGGGAGTCTGTCCCAAGAGGAGTTAACCAAGATGGAAGAGAGCATTGGAACTCGGGAACTATGTACTAGACCGTGAGCGTATACCTCCTGTATGTTCATATGACCACTGGTGTTCAGAAGCCTATTTGATTATTGCTATCCGTCTGTATGATTACGAGCCGTATGTCAGAATGAATAAAGTGTAATTTCTGAACAACCTATTTTCGAATCTGGAGTTTTTCATAGCCGATGTCTATCTTAGAATAGCCAACAGCTACACAAGATTGAAGGAAATATAGATGAGGAAAAATAAAATGCATCCAGCATTCTATTCAGCACTTGATTATATCTACAAGGTAGTGCCATCTGCAGGGATACACCAGGTACTAGAAGATTGTGCTTTTGAGTTGATCAATGGAAAACTTCCATGGCTCCTCTCCACTC
This sequence comes from Harmothoe impar, assembly GCA_947462335.1. Lineage (NCBI taxonomy): Eukaryota > Metazoa > Annelida > Polychaeta > Phyllodocida > Polynoidae > Harmothoe > Harmothoe impar. The sequence continues at coordinate 57,928,927 of OX381719.1, read as the reverse complement.
AGTACTGCCACCTGATGACATTTGCCAACACTAAATAATCAAGAATAAAATAGTAGTAGCAGGATCCTGTCTAACATAATATCCAAACTTTCTTGTCAGACTAAATGGCAGATTATTAGAGGGGCAGGACTATGTATACAATCATCTGAGAATCAAATGAGGAAAATGTAGGTTTGAGTGTACCAGCTTGTATGGCAGATTTAATGTATAGTGCCAATTTCAATTTCAATTTTTGTTTATTCACATCCTCATGAGAGGTAAAGGAAAGGAAATAAGAGAGAAAATGAGATTCATCCGATAGTTACAATGGCATCACTGATGTACAAAGTTATGGTACAAAGTTATGAGGTTTACAATACACTCTGTATTCTGTGTAAATCTACATGATAGACACTAATAGTCTGCGAACTCTATATTTGACTAGGTAAAATTAATGGAACAGGCAAGCTATTAGCTATGCAACATTCCATCTTTTGATCAGGCAGTATAGGCCAGGTACATCTGGCAGCACCAATAAATATATAGAGATTCTCTGTCTTTTCAGCACCAATGAGCACCAGGTTGACTAGTAAGGGTGCAAAGACAGTGTGATACAATGAAAACAATGAGATAATAGTTAAGAGATAATAGCACCACTCTTATTATTTAATTAACCAGGATTAGCAGAGCTTTAATTTAGTACAGTTTTCTTGTGCTTAGATCTTTTAATCTTAGACCTGTCCCTTTTCACAAGTGGTATCCTCTTTATGGGTTTAAATTTGTCCATAACTGCAGCACAAAATTTAGGTTACTTAGGACAATGGGGTCTTTGTTACTAAAGAGATTTGCCATGGTTACAGTGCTTGGGCGGGATGGTATATTGTTGGCAAGGAGGATTGATCGGTCATGATCGAAGGCGCTGCAGTGAAAGATGTAATGAAATTCATCTCCTATCACACCACTCGTACATAAAGGGCACGCTCTCTCCGAATGCTCAACTCTGCTATATCTTCCCGTTAGTTTAGCTCATTTTTAAAGATTCTATAGTTATAACAGTGGCCAGAATCCATAACAGTGCTGTGCCAATCCTTGTGTTCTATGTCTGTGAGCCTTCTTTTCACTGTGGCTTTTATGAAGCTGTATGAAGTAGTTATAGCCTCGACACCAAAGACATTGCCAAGTCCACTTTGGTTTAGACTATCGTGTACATGTGTCAGCCACTGCGACTGAAAGTCATCATTCCTTTGTCTTTCCTGCACAATTTTATATATATATGGGATATCTTACTTGTTTTCCCAGCAACAATTCTATATAACCTTATACTAAGTATAACTTGCAATGGCACACATTATCTGCTCTATTTTATTTGTCTATTGGTGATGAAAGACAGATAATATAAAAGGCAGAATACATACACTTTCAGATGAGATAAGGTCGATGACGTCATCCTGTGTGAGTCGGAGCCACCCCTCGGTGCGCACGCACACCTCGGCGTTCTCCTCTATGAAGGCGGCACACATGGACAGAAAGCCATCCCCACGCAGCTCATACTCTGTTCATGACAATGACAATGATTTTATTCTCAAAAGCTCAGAGGAGATACATGAGATACATACATATAATATAAGGGAGTGTTCATTTATTAATTACAGGGGGGGGGGGGAAGTGGTGAGATTTCCCGCTGAGGGGCGAATTTTTTTTACGCCCCCCCCCCCTTGAGAGCGCGTGGAACATTTCGCGCCCCCCCTCGCCGAAGGTGGCGAACATTTTTCGTCCCCCCCTTTGAACTATAGTAACGCGCGGGCTTTTTTGCTAAAAAGGGGCTTACATTTTTACGTCCCCCTTCAAGAGGGGTCAGAAATTTTTACGCCCCCCCCTCAGGAGGGCTCTGAGATTTTTACGCCCCCCCCCCAACCCACCACCACCCCCCTGTAAATAATAAATGAATACTCCCTAAGAGCCATGTATTTCCAATATTTAATTTGAGATACATGAGGTACATACATAAATAGTAGAGCAATGTATTTCCAACATTAAAGTTGACAGTATACCAGTATTTTGAAACTAAAACCTGTACATGCAACATATACATGAGTATTTATGAGAACTAATTATGAGATTTCTTGGATTATTTTATGAGCACTAGCTACATGTGTTTACATGCACTGCATGCAGTCATGAGATTTTTAACATAAAAATAATGTCAATATTATGAAAACTTGTACACATGTTGCTGAAGTTGAATCAAATAATAGGAAAGGGATTCTCAGTGAGCTTATTCTTTTTTTCAAGGGCTTGATTGGGAATCAGCGAAAATACAATTTATTCAGTGCAAATTCAGGTGAAATTCAGGTGGTTTTAGGCTATAGACCAGAAATCAAATATTCTGTGGTCAGTAGCTAGTTCTTGTTGGATATGCTTTGTAGGAAGGATGTATCTTTTAGGTCAAGGGTGATTTTCAGAAGTTGTAAATGTCCCTGTAGTTGTTATTGCATGTTATGCTATATTAAAGTATATAGAAGAAGCATTTCCTTCACTGAGACCTGCAAGTTGCACCTAAGCTCAGAGCAGCCATCTAGTGTCAAAGTAGGAAACCAGTAGCACAATAAGAATATATTCTAGACCATTGTGTTATCCAACTAGGCCTCAATGCTGGTTCACAAACTGTGAATGATATATGAAATGTATGACATTCCTGTACACTGCATGAACATTAACATTTGGGCCAAATAAAAAAAAGGTTTGTTTCAGGTCACCCGACCGACCCTATGAAAACAGGGCCAACCCTACGTTTTTATGCAATTTTGAAGAAATTTTTATATTTTTACACCTTTTGGGGGATAAATTTTAGGTTTTCAAAAGTTTTGAAAAAAATCTTCCCACTTTCATACTTTTTTGGGTCAATTTTAGGGTAATGTAAAAAAAAAAAAGTAAAAAAAAAAAAATATCCGACCTACCGACCCTAGAGTTTCATCCCATGTTACCTGAAACAAAACTTTTTTTTTATTTGGCCTTAAGCAAACTTTTTCCTTGCTTTAAGTCACTCTTTAAGGGGTTTTACTTTCAGTAAATGTCAGGGAAAGGTCATTATGACATGTAAGTCGCCTGAGTGGCATTTATAGGAATTAAAGTGGCTTAAAGTAGGGGTGTGTGTTAAATTACTAATTTGTTGTACGGTTTCAGGGACAGGCTCAAAATATGCATTTGGGACCCAGAAATCACAACAATAATTTTTTTTAACCCCCATGACCCCCCTCCCCCATACGATGGGTCAGAAGATCAGCCAAATAGTGAGAAAACAGTCAAAATTCAGACTTTCAGATTCCTACTCAAACCTCACCATGTCATCATCAGAATGGTCAGAAACCTTCACATGGGACATTGTTGTGATTATAGAGGTGTTACCCCCTCTGGGGAGGAAATTCGTCCTTGTTAAAATACAGATAAATCAGCTATTTTGAAGGCTTTTTCTTGTCCACGCGCCCACATGAGCACATCCACTCATTAGTGTAGTGCATTATTTCCTCACCTGGGTTGTCCTTCTCTAGGCTCCTGGCTGCTGAGTAGAAGGTACACACGTTGTGTGCGGACAGCGTAGACAGGATGTGACCTTCACAGTGGTGGCTGAGGTCATGCACCCCCAGGTACCGGGCCACCGCCAGCACCCCGAACACCGTACTGTCAACTAGCGACACCTGCAAGTAGAAACACTGCACTGTCAACTAGAGAAAGTAGAAACACTGTACTGTCAACCAGAGACACCTGCAAGTAGAAACACTGTACTGTCAACTAGGGACACCTACAAAGATAAATGTGACACAATCTGCGAAAAAGGCCCTTAGTGCAGGGTGCACTAAAATCCCCTTTCCCAGTACAAGTCACAAATACTGTACTGTCAAATAGGGACGCCTGCAAGTAGAAACACTGTACTGTCAACTAGGGAAAGTAGAAACACTGTACTGTCAACTAGGGAAAGTAGAAACACTGTACTGTCAACTAGGGAAAGTAGAAACACTGTTCTGTCAACTAGGGAAAGTAGAAACACTGTACTGTCAACCAGAGACACCTGCAAGTAGAAACACTGTACTGTCAACTAGGGACACCTACAAAGATAAATGTGACACAATCTGCGAAAAAGGCCCTTAGTGCAGGGTGCACTAAAATCCCCTTTCCCAGTACAAGTCACAAATACTGTACTGTCAAATAGGGACGCCTGCAAGTAGAAACACTGTACTGTCAACTAGGGAAAGTAGAAACACTGTACTGTCAACTAGGGAAAGCAGAAACACTGTACTGTCAAATAGAGACACCTGCAAAGATAAACACTGTACTGTCAACTAGGGAAAGTAGAAACACTGTCCTGTTAACTAGGGAGACCTGCAAGTAGAAACACTGTACTGTCAACCAGGGAGACCTGCAAGTAGAAACACTGTACTGTCAACCAGGGAGACCTGCAAGTAGAAACACTGTACTGTCAACTAGGGAGACCTGCAAGTAGAAACACTGTACTGTCAACCAGAGACACTTAAAGGTAGAAACACTGTACTGTCAACTAAGGAAAGTCGAAACACTGTACTATCAAATAGAGAAAGTAGAAACACTGTACTGTCAACCAGAGACACCTGCAAGTAGAAACACTGTACTATCAAATAGGGAAAGTAGAAACACTGTACTGTCAACTAGGGAAAGTAGAAACACTGTTCTGTCAACTAGGGAAAGTAGAAACACTGTACTGTCAACCAGAGACACCTGCAAGTAGAAACACTGTACTGTCAACTAGGGACACCTACAAAGATAAATGTGACACAATCTGCGAAAAAGGCCCTTAGTGCAGGGTGCACTAAAATCCCCTTTCCCAGTACAAGTCACAAATACTGTACTGTCAAATAGGGACGCCTGCAAGTAGAAACACTGTACTGTCAACTAGGGAAAGTAGATACACTGTACTGTCAACTAGGGAAAGTAGAAACACTGTACTGTCAACTAGGGAAAGTAGAAACACTGTACTGTCAACTAGGGAAAGTAGAAACACTGTACTGTCAACTAGGGAAAGTAGAAACACTGTACTGTCAACTAGGGAAAGTAGAAACACTGTACTGTCAACTAGGGAAAGCAGAAACACTGTACTGTCAAATAGAGACACCTGCAAAGATAAACACTGTACTGTCAACTAGGGAAAGTAGAAACACTGTACTGTTAACTAGGGAGACCTGCAAGTAGAAACACTGTACTGTCAACCAGGGAGACCTGCAAGTAGAAACACTGTACTGTCAACCAGGGAGACCTGCAAGTAGAAACACTGTACTGTCAACTAGGGAGACCTGCAAGTAGAAACACTGTACTGTCAACCAGAGACACTTAAAGGTAGAAACACTGTACTGTCAACTAAGGAAAGTCGAAACACTGTACTATCAAATAGAGAAAGTAGAAACACTGTACTGTCAACCAGAGACACCTGCAAGTAGAAACACTGTACTATCAAATAGGGAAAGTAGAAACACTGTACTGTCAACTAGGGAAAGTAGAAACACTGTTCTGTCAACTAGGGAAAGTAGAAACACTATTCTGTCAACTAGGGAAAGTAGAAACACTGTACTGTCAACTAGGGAAAGTAGAAACACTGTTCTGTCAACTAGGGAAAGTAGAAACACTGTACTGTCAACTAGGGAAAGTAGAAACACTGTTCTGTCAACTAGGGAAAGTAGAAACACTGTACTGTCAACTAGAGACATCTACAAGTAGAAACACTGCACTGTCAACCAGAGACACCTTCATTATTGCTAAAACAATTCTTTTCAAAATGATAAAATTGGCTTAATCATCAAAACCACCCAACATTCATTTCAGAGAGGTTAACTTGTTAGTCCTCTTACCTGTCCTGTGTAGACGTACAGCAGCACCTCCCTGAAGGTGGCAGCACTGGTGTTACTGCAGTAAGTATAGGGGGCCCTACCTGTCCTGTGTAGACGTAGTTACTACAGTAAGTATAGGGGGCCCTACCTGTCCTGTGTAGACGTAGAGCAGCACCTCCCTGAAGGTGGCAGCACTGGTGTTACTACAGTAAGTATAGGGGGCCCTACCTGTCCTGTGTAGACGTAGTTACTACAGTAAGTATAGGGGGCCTTACCTGTCCTGTGTAGACGTAGTTACTACAGTAAGTATAGGGGGCCCTACCTGTCCTGTGTAGACGTAGTTACTACAGTAAGTATAGGGGGCCCTACCTGTCCTGTGTAGACGTAGTTACTACAGTAAGTATAGGGGGCCTTACCTGTCCTGTGTAGACGTAGTTACTACAGTAAGTATAGGGGGCCCTACCTGTCCTGTGTAGACGTAGTTACTGCAGTAAGTATAGGGGGCCCTACCTGTCCTGTGTAGACGTAGTTACTACAGTAAGTATAGGGGGCCCTACCTGTCCTGTGTAGACGTACAGCAGCACCTCCCTGAAGGTGGCAGCACTGGTGTTACTACAGTAAGTATAGGGGGCCCTACCTGTCCTGTGTAGACGTAGTTACTACAGTAAGTATAGGGGGCCCTACCTGTCCTGTGTAGATGTAGAGACGTCCCTGAAGGTGGCAGCACTGATGTTACTACAGTAAGTATAGGGGGCCCTACCTGTCCTGTGTAGACGTAGTTACTACAGTTAGTATAGGGGGCCCTACCTGTCCTGTGTAGACGTAGTTACTACAGTAAGTATAGGGGGCCCTACCTGTCCTGTGTAGACGTAGTTACTACAGTAAGTATAGGGGGCCCTACCTGTCCTGTGTAGACGTAGTTACTGCAGTAAGTATAGGGGGCCCTACCTGTCCTGTGTAGACGTAGTTACTACAGTAAGTATAGGGGGCCCTACCTGTCCTGTGTAGACGTACAGCAGCACCTCCCTGAAGGTGGCAGCACTGGTGTTACTACAGTAAGTATAGGGGGCCCTACCTGTCCTGTGTAGACGTAGTTACTACAGTAAGTATAGGGGGCCCTACCTGTCCTGTGTAGATGTAGAGACGTCCCTGAAGGTGGCAGCACTGATGTTACTACAGTAAGTATAGGGGGCCCTACCTGTCCTGTGTAGACGTAGTTACTACAGTAAGTATAGGGAGCCTTACCTGTCCTGTGTAGACGTAGTTACTACAGTTAGTATAGGGGGCCCTACCTGTCCTGTGTAGACGTAGTTACTACAGTAAGTATAGGGGGCCCTACCTGTCCTGTGTAGACGTAGAGACCTCCCTGAAGGTGGCAGCACTGGTGTTACTACAGTAAGTATAGGGAGCCCTACCTGTCCTGTGTAGACGTAGTTACTACAGTTAGTATAGGGGGCCCTACCTGTCCTGTGTAGACGTAGTTACTGCAGTAAGTATAGGGGGCCCTACCTGTCCTGTGTAGACGTAGTTACTACAGTAAGTATAGGAGCCCTACCTGTCCTGTGTAGACGTAGTTACTACAGTAAGTATAGGGAGCCTACCTGTCCGGTGTAGACGTAGTTACTACAGTAAGTATAGGGGGCACTACCTGTCCTGTGTAGACGTAGAGCAGCACCTCCCTGAAGGTGGCAGCACTGGTGTTACTACAGTAAGTATAGGGGCCCTACCTGTCCTGTGTAGACGTAGTTACTACAGTAAGTATAGGGGCCCTACCTGTCCTGTGTAGACGTAGTTACTACAGTTAGTATAGGGGGCCTTACCTGTCCTGTGTAGACGTAGTTACTGCAGTAAGTATAGGGGGCCTTACCTGTCCTGTGTAGACGTAGAGCAGCACCTCCCTGAAGGTGGCAGCACTGGTGTTACTACAGTAAGTATAGGGAGCCCTACCTGTCCTGTGTAGACGTAGTTACTACAGTAAGTATAGGGGGCCCTACCTGTCCGGTGTAGACGTAGTTACTACAGTTAGTATAGGGGGCCCTACCTGTCCTGTGTAGACGTAGTTACTACAGTAAGTATAGGGGGCCCTACCTGTCCGGTGTAGACGTAGTTACTACAGTAAGTATAGAGGCCCTACCTGTCCTGTGTAGACATAGTTACTACAGTAAGTATAGGGGGCCTTACCTGTCCTGTGTAGACATAGTTACTACAGTAAGTATAGGGGGCCCTACCTGTCCGGTGTAGACGTAGTTACTACAGTATAGGGGGCCCTACCTGTCCTGTGTAGACATAGTTACTACAGTAAGTATAGAGGCCCTACCTGTCCTGTGTAGACATAGTTACTACAGTAAGTATAGGGGGCCCTACCTGTCCTGTGTAGACGTAGTTACTGCAGTAAGTATAGGAGCCCTACCTGTCCGGTGTAGACGTAGTTACTGCAGTAAGTATAGGGGGCCCTACCTGTCCGGTGTAGACGTAGTTACTACAGTTAGTATAGGGGGCCCTACCTGTCCTGTGTAGACATAGTTACTACAGTAAGTATAGGGGGCCCTACCTGTCCTGTGTAGACGTAGTTACTACAGTAAGTATAGGGGCCCTACCTGTCCTGTGTAGACGTAGTTACTACAGTTAGTATAGGGGGCCCTACCTGTCCTGTGTAGACATAGTTACTACAGTAAGTATAGGGGGCCCTACCTGTCCTGTGTAGACGTAGTTACTACAGTAAGTATAGGGGCCCTACCTGTCCTGTGTAGACGTAGTTACTACAGTTAGTATAGGGGGCCCTACCTGTCCTGTGTAGACATAGTTACTACAGTTAGTATAGGGGGCCCTACCTGTCCTGTGTAGACGTAGTTACTACAGTAAGTATAGGGGGCCCTACCTGTCCTGTGTAGACGTAAAGCAGCACCTCCCTGAAGGTGGCAGCACTTGTGTTACTACAGTAAGTATAGGGGGCCCTACCTGTCCGGTGTAGACGTAGTTACTACAGTAAGTATAGGGGGCCCTACCTGTCCTGTGTAGACGTAGTTACTACAGTAAGTATAGGGGGCCCTACCTGTCCTGTGTAGACGTAGTTACTACAGTAAGTATAGGGGGCCCTACCTGTCCTGTGTAGACGTAGTTACTACAGTAAGTATAGGGGGCCCTACCTGTCCTGTGTAGACGTAGTTACTACAGTAAGTATAGGGGGCCCTACCTGTCCGGTGTAGACGTAGTTACTACAGTAAGTATAGGGGGCCCTACCTGTCCTGTGTAGACGTAGTTACTACAGTAAGTATAGGGGGCCCTACCTGTCCTGTGTAGACGTAGTTACTACAGTAAGTATAGGGGGCCCTACCTGTCCTGTGTAGACGTACAGCAGCACCTCCCTGAAGGTGGCAGCACTGGTGTTACTACAGTAAGTATAGGGGGCCCTACCTGTCCTGTGTAGACATAGTTACTACAGTAAGTATAGGGGGCCCTACCTGTCCTGTGTAGACGTAGTTACTACAGTAAGTATAGGGGGCCCTACCTGTCCTGTGTAGACGTAGTTACTACAGTAAGTATAGGGAGCTCTACCTGTCCTGTGTAGACGGAGTTACTACAGTTAGTATAGGGGGCCCTACCTGTCCTGTGTAGACGTACAGCAGCACCTCCCTGAAGGTGGCAGCACTGGTGTTACTACAGTAAGTATAGGGGGCCCTACCTGTCCTGTGTAGACGTAGTTACTACAGTAAGTATAGGGGGCCTTACCTGTCCTGTGTAGACGTAGTTACTACAGTAAGTATAGGGAGCCCTACCTGTCCTGTGTAGACGTAGTTACTACAGTAAGTATAGGGGGCCTACCTGTCCTGTGTAGACGTAGAGCAGCACCTCCCTGAAGGTGGCAGCACTGGTGTTACTACAGTAAGTATAGGGGGCCCTACCTGTCCTGTGTAGACGTACAGCAGCACCTCCCTGAAGGTGGCAGCACTGGTGTCCGGCAGCAACACCACGTGTGGGGGACTCAGGGCCGAGCCTGCCTCTACCTGCTGCAACCGGCTACATCTGCAACGAGAAAGTATCAAAGTTATTAAAGATCTTTTTTATCATTATTATCAAAGTTATTATCAATATTTTATATATTTGAGATACAAGATGTACCATGCCTAAGCACTAGAAGGGCTTATTCAATGCCCCCTTTGAATACAATGTGGCTATATTTGATGGTCTAGGTAAAGTTTTATTTCATGGTGAATACGATCTATCAAGGTTAAAGCTATGGGAGTACCGTATGCGAGTGAGGTGTTCAATAACCCTCTGCCGTATTGCACACTGTTGTCATATTGCACGTTCCCAAGGGACGTGGGGGGTAGCTATAGGGTCACTATGGGGTCGCCATGGGGTCGCTACGCTGGTGAGGGTCACGTGACCTGCGCAAAATTCAAAATGGCGGCCCACGGAAGTAAACAAATGCCATGAAAGTAAACAAATATGGACTGTATATCTATTTTAGATTGATAAACCCTGAAATAAATACAGAGCGGCACTTAAAAGTGCCCTCGTCTATGGTCATTGAACACGTGGGGCTTGTCCCGTACTGCACTAGGCCTGCGGCCAGCGTGCAGTACAGGACAAGCCCCACTCGTACAATAACCACAGACTCAGTCACTTTAGCGTGCAGCTCTGACATGTCTATATCTTCCCCTCATTAAATAGCTTCAAATGAAAAAATAAATGCGAATGTCAACCATATTGATACCTCTATGACGTATTTCACTTGTATGGGCTGGGGTGTATCCCACTCAGCCTGCGGCTCGTTAAATACAGCAGAGATGGTATCATCGGGCGTTGGCATTTGTCTATATATCATTGCTCATATTTAGTTTTTTCTGATGATGGTATACTTCTTGAAAATTTACAAATGTTGTATCATTGAATATAGCCAGTGTAATTATATTATAGACAGAAATTATTTGGCCCACTTATAATGAGGTTTAGTAATGATTGCAGTATGTTATCTCACCCCTGCATTGTAGGTCCTGAGGGAATTAGGGGTAATTACATTAATACTGGCTAGGGAAATTTACCCAAACAGAATACTATATTGTCTGCATGTTTTATGGAATGAATTAAGATACCACTGCCATAATTGGGAATATGGAGGGGGGTGAGGTAGTCATATCGCAAGTCGATATCAATAAATGACCTTAAATAAATGAACTTTTTAAGCCTTCTGTCACATGTCACTAGGCCTCGTTTTGCATGTTATTTTTTAAAGAAAAACCCATGTCGCCATGTTGAATTGAGGGGTGTACCCCCCATATAATTATGGCTGTGTCTCACGAAGTTTGGCCATTGTGTTTGTCTATGACCGGGTGCCGTCTATGACCGGGAGCCGTCTATGACCGGGTGGCGTCTATGACCGGCTATCTAAAAAGTTGTTTGGAGGAATAAAAAAAAAAATTAATTAATTTAAATTTGTAAATAAAAATTGTTAAAAAAAGAAATTTAAAAAAATGTTTATCCCTCAAAAGAACTTTTTTAGATAGCCGGTCATAGACGGCACCCGGTCATAGATGGCACCCGGTCATAGACAGCACCCGGTCATAGACGGCACCCGGTCATTGACGGCACCCGGTCATAGACAAACACATTGGCCCAAGTTCGTGAGACACAGCCTTATATTCCCATTCATCACAGATAGATATACATATGGCAGACTACAACATTCCAGTCAATCACGGTGTATGTTTTGGACATTCAGAAGTTGGCTTTTTAAATGAGATGTATAACCCCATATACCTCCCCTGCCTGCCACAATCCATGCATCACATGGCGTCGTCTCATTTGTACAAACAAAGTAAGACAAATCACTAACTATAAAAAAATAAAGACCAATGCAGCAAGAAAGGGTGACTTTTCTGAAAAAATGTTGATTAAGTTTTGAACGTTTCTATAGTGCCCTTGACAAATACATAGACACAGCATCAATATCCTATATTCTGATTTCTATTTGAAGGATAGTTGTGCTGTGAATCTCTTGATATGAGATATTCGCTAGCATAGCCATTACAGACAATGTTATGGGGATTCTGCTAAAACAAAAACAACAAAAACTTTATGATGAAAAGTCACTTCTTCTTGATGGATGGGTCTATAGTGACACGTCATGGGGCATGACGTCATGACGTAGAGTTGGCAGCAGCAGGGGCTAGGGGGCGCCACCATGCCCGTCACGTCCCCGGTCAGCTGACCTGTCATGTGACCGTGACCTGTGGTCATGTGACCCTGTGTGGGGTTGATGACGGGTGGGGGTGCAGCTATGAATATTGTGTGGTGACAGCAATGGCCTGTCTAGGAATCTGGTGGTAACTAGCTGCACTACTGGTACCTTAACCCTGTAAGGACGGCATAATGCCTTAATGCATTATGCCCGTGCTAGTTATGATGCATGAATGCAGCACTGGCGAGTTACTCGCCAGGGCTGCATTCAAGCATCATGCCGATCCTATGGGGTTGAGACACTTCCATACTATATTTTGTTTTCTAATCATGTATATATGGCTGTACTTAGCCCCTTTTAAACTAATCCCCCCCCCTTTTTTTTCTACAGTGATTTTTGATCAGGAGATAAACAGGTTAGGCTCCTTTATATCTGCGGTGCCTATATTCTCCTGGCTCCTGAGGCCGTTTCTATTATTTTGCAATTTACAGGCAATTGGCGTGTACCAGACAGTCACATTGAGTCACAAAGCTCATTTACTGAAATATGGAATACAAAAAATAAGGTGATGGAGATGGTGAAGGAACATATAGTAAGACACTTTTCCAGTTCTAGACCTGCGCTTAAACGAGACCTGCGCTTATTTGAGACCCCTGCGCCATTACAGGTCATAGACCCTAGCCGCCTACTAACGGAAATGAATTATCTGATAATTGAATTTAGGGCCTACTTGTGTGTGGTTCTGGTGCTAAATCTTAGCTTACTAATGATGGCATTTACTCTAACCCTTTTAAATTACTGATAATCAATTCTAGTTTATTGCACATAGGCCTAGCCAGTACCATATTGACTTACTGTTATATCCATTAGTCTTGCAACCATCTCAATACATCGTATACTTGTAGGTTATAACTATTCTCTGTAAACATTATATAAGTAACCCCCTCTTTTTTATATGGTCGCATCTATAGATGCGCTATCATATATGTCCCTATAGTAAAGGCCTACTGACCACAGTTTGGCACATTGCCCATACTGTGACCTGTGACGTCACAGAAGCAATGACCTTCCACTGACACTTAGTTGACCTTGAGATATGACCTTGCGATATGACCTTGGCGTCCGCAGTTCTAGTCCAGCCATTCTAGTCATTGCCCCACATACATGTCTTTACTTATTTTTTTATCAATCATTATCATATACATCTTTATTGTTTATCTTGTGTTTGCTCCTTTGTCTTTTATCGTTGACATTGTTTTGACATGTTGGTTTTACATTATTTTACCTGGATTGTTATTGTGACGGCTGGTTGAGGCCCCCGGGGGGGGGGGGGGGGGGGTACTCATACTATGATGGTACCAGCCAACTGCAACACTACCGTCTGCCTGAAAACAGGAGCTGCCAACCACCGCCCCTTCTATAAATACAGTTGACCGTCCCCAGATTCCTTACAGATAAACCACCGCCCATATTATTTCAGGAACCATTGTGTTTGTACCTTTAATTCCTGATGCAAAACGTAAAGCAGACATGGGTTTCTTACATTTTCTCATTAAAACCTTGCTGATACCTAATTGCCTCTCCCTCCTCCAGAGTAACCGCTCCCCTTTTTGAAGGAGGCAGAGAGTTACAGCCCCCTAAATTTTAGCCCGACCGTAGCTGTTTGGTAGTGGGTAGCCATTTCATATCTGAGTAACCCCCCTCCGGGGTTAAGGCATTACCTCACGCAGTGGTCATGAGGGGAGGTAACACAAAAAGTTGAGTGTTTAGGCCCCGGTCCATAATACCTGGTTATTTATTGTTATTGTGTGAAGAGGACCACAGGATAGCAATCATTCTGTGTCAAATCCATCTTTATAATTCTCTCGTATTTTGGTGTGTTTTCTTGGTTGTTTTCTATAGCTCAATCTGCATTGTGATGTAGATGTAAGGAGTGTTTCAATACTGAGGACATAAATGTTGAGTCGCATATACCTCCCTGGCATCTAGAGTACAGTTGCTTAAAATTGGTTTTAAACAGAGATTATACTCTTCTTTTAGTAAGTAAGAATGTAATTAATATGTAATGCAATATGCTGATCAATGTTCGACTACATTAATTCAAAGTAAAATGCATGTTTAAATTATGTTACTAAGCCTATACTTAAGTGCTGCGATTAGTACTAACCATTGGCTTTTCTACATCCCAAAACCTCCCATATATCTTTCAGAGCATTATTTAAGTGTATTTCTGTTGATTAAACTATGTAACTATGGTCCCTTCATATATATATAAGTATGATTCAACTCCCCATAAAGAGCTGAAAAATCGACATCTACATTATGAACGGTTAAATAAAAAAAATAAAAAAATAAAAAAGTTGGAGTACCTCATGCCTTTTAGTTCGGCCATATGACACGAGGTGGTAGCACACTATCGCTACATACCTATCACCCAATGGGGCCACGCACAGGAGGGGACAACCAAGACAGGTCACAGAGCCCGGCATTGCACTTAGGGGGGGGGGGGGGATCTATCCTAAATTATATCAGAATAACATTACCATGCCGCCTCAGAAGTATAACTAATTTGATTGAGTATACTGTTACAATGATAATGATCATAACCTTTTAGGCCTTCTAGAAAATACATGTACATGTACAACATATAGACATGTTTAGATCAAAATGTAGTCAGTCAGTATACATGGAAGGTCTATACCATTATCATATATATTTTATATCCTATATGGACTGTTAGCCCGGACTGTTAGCACCGGCACTGGGTCTAACATAAAGAGTTGACATAGACAAAGGTCTACGATGATCTGTATAAATGACATGTTTCTCCACGAGTAGTACCTTGGCTCATATCACACGAGGCAAAACCAAGTGTGATATGATCCAAGGTACCACAAGTGGGGGTGCAGAGGGGTCCCCCCCCCCTGAGGTCGGAAAGTCGCCGAAATTAAGGGGCTCAGGTCGAAAAGTCGCTTTTTTGGACCCTTTAACCTGTTGTCATTTTTGTCCAAAAGCCACCAGGTCGCTTTAATTATTGTACCAGATCGCCAGGGCGCCTCCAAAACGGCCCAGGTCACCAGGTCGCTTTTTACCCCTCTGGAGCCACACAAGTGGAGAAACCTGGATTTCAGACTAATTAGAGTGGATATCTGTCTTTATTTCATAGGTCTCATAGCTAGAAACATCCCAGAGAATGAGCATCAGTTTCTCCACAGGGGTGTGGAGAATGGTCATTCTAGTAACTAAGCACAGTAACTTTGTTTCTCAACATGAAATAAACTGTAATCTCCCTTTATAGTGTAATTCCCCCTCTGCAGGGTCACACGGGGACCCCGGCCGGCATGCCTCAGCCCTACCCTGAATTAAGCCTTCTAGAAAATACATGTACAACATATTGACTGTTAACATGCTTACATCAAAATGTAGTCAGTATACATCATTACAATGATCAAGTATCAGTTGATCACGTGTTAACTAATATGCAAGAAAAGCGGTTTACATGTAATAATGTGGTAGACAAAGAAATGGATGGACCATCAGTATACTATTGAACATTGTGACCCACCCATATGAAAAGGTTTTTACTTATCTAAGTTTATATAGGCTAATAACATTTCCTGTGTGCGAGAAGCTCTAGCCCTTTTCTTGAATGAATTTAACATCTTGAAAATTGAAATTTAAACAATTTTAAAATACAAAGAGTTGAATACATTGTAATTCCTCCTCTGCAGGGTCACACGGGGACCCCGGCTGGCCTGCTTCAGCCCTACCCCGACTAGTGTGACACTTTAAATGCCTCCTCTGACACCCTGATGGTTCATAATGGGAGACTTGGAAAAGTACAAATAAACAACACTACCAGTTTAATGTGGGAAGTTTAACCCTTTAAGGACGGCATGTCACTGAAAGATGACATTTGTCGCTGTGATGCACTAATGCAGCCCCGGCGAGTAACTCGCCGGTGCTGCATTGGTGCATTATGCCGACCCTTCAGGGGTGTCTCAACCCCATAGAGTCGACATGATGCTTGAATGAGTTACTTGCCAGGGCTGCATCCATGCATCATGATGACCAAGGGCATGATGAATTAAGGCATCATGCCGTCCTTAAAGGGTTAACGTGGGTTAGTCATGGTGCATGTAGAAGGGACACTTTGTCCGTTTGGGGGACCTCGTGGAATTCTTCGGAGAAGGAAACACAAATCTAACTTTATCTACAGGGGGTGTAAACAATGCCCAGTGGGGGGAGTCTGGTTACCATGGTTACGAGTTAACCCTTTAAATACCACACAGTGATTTAATACTATGATGTGTGCTCATTGAATGCAGCCCTGGTGGGTCTACTCACCAGGGCTGCATTCATGTATTATTCCAAACCCTCGAGAATTATGCTTGAATTGTGTCAATCCTGTATGTATTAGGCTTGAATATAGTACTCGCGAGTTACTCGCGAGTGCTGCATTTATTCATCATGTCGACAAATGGTATGCTAAACACAGTACCGTCCGATGGAGGTAAATAGTCACTTAATTGTCTCTAGTGCTGCAATTTACAAGTCTGACATGTAGTATGGTTAAAATGTAAAGTTTTATTTACAGTGGGGTTTCCTCAAATGTCATTTTGAATATGTTTATTTGGGCGGTTATTCTTAACTTTCAGTGCTTCAACTAAGCTCCCCAGTTTAGTATGTTTATGGATTGGCAGTCAGTTACAATGTATTCAGTGCATTAACACATTTTATCAACTTTAATACAGCTCCTTTATTGCAATATAAATTCCACGTATTTCTGTACACCATATATATATATATATATATATATATATATATATATATATATATATATATATATATATATATATATATATATATATATATATATATTTATATAATGTATTTTAACACAAGGAATAAATGGACATATATTCATAAAAGCCACAAAACTGCCCAGAATTCTGCTATGAAAAAGATAATTATATACATAGACAAAACTCCATGCATGCACATCATACTTCACGAGTTGAAGCTGGGTCACATCACACAATGCTGAAGGCTGAGTGTGATATGGCCCAGCTTCAACGAGTGATGTATGATGTGCATATATTATGCTAATAAGTGGGGTTTTGTGTTTATTACATGGCCCTATTGTCTTAATAAGAAAATCAACAAATTTGGAGGCCATGGAGTATGGCTATATCATACTCCATGGGGGCATGGGGTATGGAGCTCCCATAGCTTTAACATAGAGAGGGCCGTATCCACCATGTAATAAATGAAAGTACATGGACTATTATAAAGGGGTTTCCACACAGGGAATACACTCTGAGAAGATGAGGTATAAGAAGTGGCACTGTGTGGGTTTCTGGGCCATAGAAAACAAGGTCTAGCCATGGTGTTATGGTGCTCACAGCATGGAGGAAGGGGTAGGGGGACAAGAGTTGGGTCAGCAGAAATCTGACCAGATTTATATCACTAGGGGGTCCGTGGTCTCCCATACCCATGCAGCCCCGTCCCAACAACATCCACGGTCCCTGCACTCCCATATCTGTAATGACACCATCCGTGTTATGGAAAACGCGGGAAAATGGTGCTTTTCACTGACTGAGCACTGGCAGGAATTTGACAAGAATTCAATGGAAATGGGTTTATTTGACACTGACTCCGTGGAAAGGCTTAAGGGGGTGTACTTGACACTGACTCTGTGTATTTGACATTGACTTTATGGAAAGGGGTATATTTGACATTGACTCTATGGGAATGGGGTATATTTCACATTGACTGCACAGAAAGGGGGTGATACTGACTCTGTGGAAATGGGGTGTATTTGACACAGACTCTGTGGAAAGGGGGTTTATTTGACACTGACTCTGTGGAAAGGGGGTGTATTTGACACTGACTCTGTGGAAAGGGGGTGTATTTGACACCGACTCCATGGACAGGGGGACCTTGTTATCAGGAGACAGTTCCTGGACAGCCTTGTATTTTTTATGTGGAAAGGGAGTGCTTTCCAAAAGTATCAGCATTTTACCAAAAAAGGGGTACTTTTTGGGCTCCTAAAATCCGCGATTTTACAATAAAAATAGTAAATTTATTCATTCAAAAACCCTTGGAAAGAGGGAGTTTTTGAAACCCCACAACGAGGATGGTGTGAGTACAGGTTTGAGAGTGCTGGGGCCGTGTGGTCCCCCCCCCCACCCCCCCCCCGCTGTTCCAGGAGACGCTCCATAGACGCTGGTACATGGAGTACCAAGGCACAGTCAGTGATAAGGAATTCCACCAGGATCTCTCAGAGTCTTTTGTAGCAGATGTATATGACAATCATCTTCCCAAGTATTTATCTATCTCCTGTAGTATCAGTCTGTGTCTTCACATATATATGTTTTGTCTTAGTCCTGGTTGGTCTGATAGAGACATTGTTTCAGGTCCAATTTGCTTTGTATAGAGTAGACATGTTGAGACTGAAAGCACAGTATTTATGCAAATCTGTCAGTAAGTCAGTAAATAGAATATGTTTTACTCTTCAGATCGTCACAATTGTCTTTGGTGGTACGACTTTCTTTGATGGTCCCTTAAAGACGGCATGATGCCTCAAGGCTTCATTTTCATTTGTCATTGATATGCACTGGTCAACACATCAATTGGAGTGAAATGCAGCACTAATGAGTTACTCATCATAAAATAATGAAATGACAAAATGGCATACATGCAGTGCATACAAGCATTATATTTCTATATCATAAAGAAGGTTCTTCATAATGATATCAATAATACTTATAATAATACCATACAGAGGCTGCACATTTTTCACACCAACATTATAGTATTATAATTTCTATTGAAGATGCGACTTTTTGCCTATACAATGACAGTCCAGACATGAATCCATATGGATAACACTTTCCTGCCTGCAGCCCTACCATCTGTCAATCATACTCCTCCTCCCCTCCACTTCTCCGGTCTGTCAATCACACAGCACCTCCTCACACATAGCCTGGGGCTGTTTTCATGACTCCTTCTCCAGTGTTTGGGAGAGTTCCACCCCAGAGCCACCTAGGACCAGGCAGGGGTACTATAGGGTTAGTACAAGGCTGCAGCTGGAATACCAAGTTTTGTTAAAGGATGGATGACAAGTGGATAGATACCTTAACCCTTTGTCGACGGCATGCCACAAAAAGATGACATCTGTTGTCATGATGCACCAATGCGGCCCCGGCGAGTAACTCTCCGGTGCTGCATTGGTGCATCATGCCGACCCTTCGGGAGTGTCTCAACCCTGTAGGATTGGCATGATGCTTGAATGCAGCACTGGCGAGTTACTTGCCAGCGTTGCATTCATGCATCATGACGAGCAGGGGCATGATGCATTAAGGCATTAAAGGGTTAACTTACAGATGCGGACCCAGGAATTTGAAGGGGGGGGGGGGCTCCACCAAACACCAAAGTAATCTAAAAAAAAAATCCAAAAGGAGGGGGTCTGGACCCCCAGGACCTCCCCCCCCCCCCTCCGGATCCGCCCCTGACTTAAAAGATGGAGGACAAGTAGATATATACCTGAATGAACCTAATTAGGATGCCAAATATGGAATGGTGCAGGGGTAATTTTGAACCAAATAAAATGGACATTTTGGTTCAAATAATAACATATTTAATCAGAGGTTAAATTGATGTATCATCATTGCAGAGAGGTTTAACATATCCCACTTTATCATGATTGTTGGTCTATAACCATGTAGCTAGCTAACAAAAAAAACAATAGCATTTTTAGTCATACAAAACTTGGCCATAATAAATAGCCATCGGGAAACGTTCTGAAATGTTGCATACCGTTTTTTTTTGTTTATTGGGTATATATATACACTGTACCGAAAATTACTGCCTCTCCATCAGATTCTGAGAATGATTCTAAAAGTGTTTCGATTTCTCACCTTTTGATGTCCAGAAAACATATTTATGTAGGTAGGCAGGGCGCCAGTTCCCCAGAGATGCCAGGACGGTGTGAATACATTATTTCCCTCTTTGTGTCGTATAAATATTATCACTGCATAAACATGCACCGGTTATTGTGTCTGGTAAGGCCACTAAAAAAAGTGGTTTCTCTCATCACCAAGGTCCGAGAAATCTGACGAGGGAGGCTTTTTTTTTTTTTTCTTTTTTTTAAACTCGCAGGCCAAAATGTATAGAATAATTTGTGTTGTCGTGGCTAAAATTCACATTTGATTGGTTCAGAATTAATTGATCTTTAAAGGTGGAGAAAATGTAAGTTATTTCTACACCACTGCATTGCTGGCATTATCACCTTTAATATCAAATATAACAATTTTTGTCCATTTTTTTTTTATCAGAGTTTGCTTAAACATTTGACAAAAAAAAAGTTTTCCTCAAAACCTGATATATGATGCGCGCGATGATGAGAAACCATTTTATTTTTTGAGTAACATAAAGGTGGACAGGTTATTGTCTCGGGCTGGGTTTGGGTTGCACCGTGTGTCCTCGGGTCAGCACCGGAGGTCACAATGCGCATGCCCAGAGGCTACTCAGGATCGACACTCGGTTTGGAGAGTGAGGAACAACTATCTGACACTCTGGTATCTGAATGGGGGAGGGTTTGAGGCCAGACTGGAGGTGATACCTGCATGGCTATGCTCTAGGAAGAGGGAGGGGTAGAATGGTACCTCTTGTGGTTCTGGACTCTTGTGCTTTCATCGTGGTCAATATCTCGTCATTTCCATCATAATTCTTTTTACATTGTATTCACATACATATGTGAACAGTTTGCTCAAGATACTGTATGATATTTCTGATTATTGTTGGACTTCAGATTACCACGTTTCTGTACATTGTTAGAGGGTCAGTAAATCCATATTCAAAACGTAAAAAAAAAATCCATATTCAGGGGTATCACAGTAGTATTCATATGCCTATGAGTTATACGGTATTTGAAAAGAGTGTGGACATAACCAAGGAGCAGGGAGACAGAATGAGAGTTTGGAATCTGCTAGCTGCCTCTGGTATGCGGAGTAGACAATGTTGGCAACAGGAAGAATACCTGCATGAGAAATACATGGGCATTTCTACGATGGAAATAATTGGAATTCATGCATATATGGTTTCTTAGAATGTGAATAGAAATGTGAATGTCATCTGATAGCTATTCATAAAAATCGAGTCCAATGTAGAAAGAGATCTAGAGATCAGACCTTGGTCTGTGGAGTTATGGGATACTAGTAATAAGACATCAAGTGCATTTGACCATACTTAACTCTCAATGAGAGAGAGAGAGAGAGAGAGAGAGAGAGAGAGAGAGAGAGAGAGAGAGAGAAAGAGAGAGGGAGAGGCAGACAGACGGACAGAGACAGGGAGAGAGATACACAGAGGCAGAGAGAGACTGAGAGAGACAGAGAGACAGATACAGACAAATGCAGACAGACGGACAGAGACAGACAGACAGAGACAGAGGGACAGAGAGGGGATAGAGGTATATAGAGGCAGAGGCAGAGCCAGAGCCAGAGAGAGCCATAATATGATTGCGCATGCTCAAACGGAAGTGGGTCACACAATGTTACAAAACGAGGCGGAAAGGAAACAACACGAGAACCTGAGTGTCTCGCTCACCACGTGATACAGGACGAGATATGCCGAGACTCGGCTAGAGTTGCCATGGCTGCCACGTTGCCTAGCAACGATAAACAACCCAGGAGACCCCGGAAGGGAGGGTCAACCGTTTCTCCAGGGTCTCCAGCTAGAGCTTGGTGTGTCCATAACCTGGGCACCTGAGTAGCATAGTGTGAAGTCAGGGGTACCACCATTGCAGATAGAGAGCAATTACCAGCACCTTATTAAAATGGCCAATTAGTTCTTTGTTGTCTCAATCACTAACATGGTTATGCATGATGATCATACTTCAAGAGGCATGGTTATAAATGTAATATATAGACCAATATGTAGGTGGTTCATTCCTTCACAGAGTCCCCCCCTAAAAATGTAAGCATCTTGTTATAACTAGCTCCTAGACTAGCAGGAAACCACTAAATCGGGTGGTTTGCCCAGGCTAGGAGGTAGGCGGGTAGCATGGTGGGTGGTGTAGTAGTAGGGACAGGGTGTAGGAGGCAGCAGGGGGTCACGTGGAGTGTCAGCTGGCCCGGGGGGGGCACTCAGTATAGGAATGGGTACCAACTGCGGTAACAACCCGGGGGGGGGGGGGGACTCAGTATAGGAATGGGTACCAACTGCGGTAACAACCCAGGGGGGGGGGGGTACTCAGTATAGGAATGGGTACCAACTGTGGTAACAACCCGGGGGGGGGGACTCAGTATAGGAATGGGTACCAACTGCGGTAACAACCCAGGGGGGGCACTCAGTATAGGAATGGGTACCAACTGCGGTAACAACCCAGGGGGGGGGGCACTCAGTATAGGAATGGGTACCAACTGCGGTAACAACCCAGGGGGGGGTACTCAGTATAGGAATGGGTACCAACTGCGGTAACAACCCTGAAGAGCTGTCGCTGTGTATGCGTCCAAGCAAGAAAAAGGGGGCTGTCAATTACATAAAAGTAGAAAAATAAGGGGCTGTCACTAACTGGAAAGTACTGAATCAGGGGCTGTCATAATTGATATAGAAATAATGAATGCTTACATTTCATACATGACTTGAGTAATCTATATAATTCCAAAAAAAACTCATGTTAAATAGAAGAAGCCTCTTAACAGTGGCCATCAGACCTCTTAGAAAATAGGGGGCTATTAAAATGATACACATTTTCCAAGAGGCGGTCAAATGACCGAATAGGGGGGGGGGCTGTAGTTTCACAGTTTGTACCTAGCACCAAAGAGTCACTACCACCCCTCCCCCCCTGGGCATGGGGCATGGGCCGCAACTGACACGGGGCCGTGACCTACTTACTATTAATAGAAGAAGTGTGCGTCACTCTGGGTTCTACACTGGCAACCTGTACATGGTTCTCTGCCATATTTTGCTCCCCTACAATGCTGTGGCTATGGAGGTCAGTCCCTCAGCAAGACTGGCTCAAAGCAGAGGGGGGGGACTTTACTAAAGATGGCTCTATCTCTATGTAAAATAATTATTTCATGTTCTGGACCCCAGGAATATCCTTGATTATGCCTAGTAACAAATATGTGACCTTGCAATGAATTTAAATACATGTATTCTCTCCAGAATACCATGCTCAAAGGAGATGGGGGACTTCTAGTGACGGACCCTTCTTCTATAATACCCACCCAACCACCAGAACTGCGCTTGGAGATGTAGGTTCATGCCCTTGGCATGGTGTGTCAGCTGGTCTCCATGTGCGGCACCATGAGTGACATGTGAGGACGACATGATATCTGACATGATATGTGCTGTACGGTACTGCAGCTACAGCCCCAGGGTAAAGCCAAGTGTGGGCGGGGGGGGGGGGAGAGGCAGCCCCAGGCTGGGGGTAGGGGGTAGAGTGTGGCCTCAGGGCATGGAGCAACTCCTCCAGTATAGGCTTCCTCCTGTAGGTGAGAGTGATCCAACAGCAAACTGAAAGTCATATACAATTGTGGTCGATTGTGAATACACAGCCAAAAATAATATTTCAAGAAAGTAAGATTATTAAACTCGTCTGGCGGACAAACCAAGTTTTAAGAATAAACATCTTCTTGAAATGAGATTATTATTTTTGGCTGTGTACTGTGGGATCACTGAATGGTCATAAAGCTGGAAATGATGACAATATTATGAAAACTAGTACTGCTGAATGTCTGCCAAGTTTAATAAAGGGATTCTCAGTGAATATTTTGGTGGTTTTACGCTACAGTGTTCAAATATTCCGTGGTCAGTAAGTAATTTTGCTTGGAAATGTTTTGTAGGAAGGATGTATCTATTCCTCAGACATTTTTCCTTGCCTTTTCTAAATTCGAGGAAGTGAGGGTCGACTATAGATGCTATAATAAGGCCTCATGGACATAAATATGAAAAGTGTGACCTTATTGGCTTAAAAGTCAGGATAACTTTCATATCAATTTGTACATGCCCCTACATGTTAGCTCAATACACCAGAGATTCTAGAATAATGCATATATATAGACAGAGGTCCACGATGATCATAGCTATTTTAGAGATCTCATCATGGAGAAACAGTCCGTGGATAATGAGCATCAGTTTCTCCAAGGAGGTGTGGAGAACGACCATTCTAGTACTTACGCATAGAAGCTTGGTTTCTCCACATGAAATAAAGGGCAAAGTGACCGACTCATGGTCACTTTACCCCTTACCACACCCATCTCTCACATCCCTCTGCCACCAACCCCATCAATAAAACAAAGATGGCCGCCCCTCTACCTGAAGTCACGTGATGGCATGCGGTCACGTGACTTCCGGCCAAGGCGTCATGTGACCAGTCTGACCGGAAGTGCCGCGACTTCCGGTGGAATGGCAGACATATTGAGCCCAGCTACAATTGTTCGGCCAGACCATTCTCTAAAGAAAGTATCTAGGTTGTGAATGGTCAGTTTTGAAATCGAACGGATATACAGCCTATGCCTATGGCATATTGACTGTTCTATTTGATGGGCTGTTTGATACATCTTCCTATGCCGTCACGTTTAACCCTCCCACCACCAGATATCTCTGTAGTTTTGTCCAAAATGTGAAAAAATTATAAATACCAAAGATTGAAATGAGGTGTAGGCAAAGTTCTTTGTGGGCAGTAACAGAATGTAGGATGTGCAAGAGGATGTCATAAGCTTTGACATGATACCAAACATGGGGTGCTTCGCAATACTATTTTATTTAGCTCAGTGGGTTAGGTGCTCTGCTGGCAGGGTTAAGCACCCCAACGCTTTTACCTTTTGCATAGAATAGAGTCCAACAGTTGCTGAGGCCAAAAAAAAAAGAAGGTGTGTTTCAGGTTACGTGGTCTGGAAATCTAGGGTAGGTAGGTCGGATTTTTAATTTTAATTTTAATTTTTTACTTAAGCCTGAAAAGTACCCAGAAATAGACTCACCAACTACAAGGCTGACTCGCTGACGACCGCCTCGACTCGTGAACTATCAGATCGACCCTTAAATAGCCCCAAAATGACCCAAAATATATATATTTTTTCAAAATTGCATAAAAATTTCTAGGGTCGGCCCTATTTTGCTAGGTAGGGTCGGGTAACCTGAAACACACCTTTTTTTGAAAAGATTTGGCCTGACAGAGGGAGGAGGGTTGTGGCAGATTGGCAGCAATATGTCTTAGACTGCAGTTCGTGACTACCACAGGACGGGGAGGGATGAGAGGCGGCCACTCAGGGGTCAGCTCCTCTATAGATAGAGCAGACACTTCTAGGTGGCGTCTTGGAGAATACAGAGAAGGCAGTCCTTGTTCAACCTGCTCTTCTGTATGTAAGTTTCAATGCAAGGCCCCTCCAAATAGTATCCTGGTTTCTCATCACCAAGCCATGCGGATTATAACGATGACGCTCTTTTTTTGTGCTTTTCTTTTGTTGAGGGCTGAATGGGTAGAGGAACCCAGGCTCGCGGTTAATTAAATTTATGTGGTAGTAGTTATGAGATAGATGATCTACGCGAGCTGTGAAAATGCATGTTTCCTCTCTCCCATCACATTTCAGCTTGAATGTAATATAAAATATGCCCATATTTGCCCATTATCATAACGTCCCCCCCCCCCCCCCCCCCAAAAAAAAAAAAAGAAATTGCAAAAAGAAGAGACATGATTTTGGTGATGCCTAAAATGGAAAGACTAAGGTGAGTTGGTCAGTATTGACTTAACTAACCTAGGTTAGTTGTATAGGGAGCAAAGAAAATGACTAACTTGGTTAGGCCATAATGACTGAGAGATTGGTCGTATAGGGAGCCAAATAATATCAGTGTGGAGCCAGATAATAGAAATGGGACACAGCCAGTAAGATGGGTGTGGACCACCAAATTAGACATGACGACATGGCTATTTCTTATAATCAACGATCGACATGAGGCCAAGTAACATGGGACATAAGGCTAAACAAAACATAGTGACAGGGGACATGGCAATTCTTAAAATCGACATGGGACATGGGCATCATAAAGCGACATTGACATGTGACGTGGCCATTTTTTAAGATCGACAATCGACATGGCGCCAGTAAGAGGGGAAGTGGACAGCAGAACTGAAAAGGAAAACAACAAAGAAAAGTGCGAAGTGCCCCTGGAGACCCCTAGCGGTGTGGGGCCGCATTACGGAGGTAAATAGATGGAATCACCTATCGCGGTCCGCCTGGCACTGGTCTCGCCCTTTCACGCCATTTCTCGTCGGCTAGCACGTGACTCCGCGTGAACTGGGTGTAAGATGAGTAGGCCAAGACGTGGAGGTTTGGTTCAGGTACAGTTATATTACCCGGCCACTAGGTATGTATGAGCAGGCCGTAGAGGTTCAATACGCTCATTCACCCTGTACTTATGTGATACCCTGCGCTTAATACAAGCCAGGGGCTCTAGATGGGGGAAGGGGGGCCCTATGCCCCATGTAGATTTTATGAAATGCCAATGTCGCCATAAGGATTTAGGAAATGTCCCATGTCATAGTATTATGTTTATATCATCGACTAATCACAGGCCAGCATGTCTACTGCTGTTAAACCCTTGTGAATAAATGAGAGATGGCTTGCAGGTTCTGAGTCTAGTGGGTGTCCGCATGGTATATTAGTCCAAAATTCCCTAACTTAAATTTACACCCCATGTCCCATGTCACTGTATCTATTCGCTGAGCCCCAAAAAGGTCCATGTCGCCATGTTGAATTTAGGGTCTAAGGCCATTTATAAGCCACTTAGGTAACATAAGGTATGACGCCCCAGTCCCTGCACTCTCCATGGTACATGTACACAACAAGCTGCATTCCCTCTTCTCAAAGATACACCCACTCCCACTGACTTTTAAACAGAAAAACACCGACAGAAAAACGCTGACTTTTTGAGGTAAAGAAAACACCCTTTATTGACAAAACACTGAATTTTGTCAACACATCCCCTTTCCGTAATTAAGAGAAACAAGTGATGAAATGATGTGTTATATTCAAACATGATGTAAAGTTGTGTGTATTCATGATATTTGGCAAGGAAACTTATTTGAAAGGATAAACTCTATCGTCTAGGTTAAAAAATCACCAAACACATACACTTTGAATGTTCAAAAACCTCTAAAATTACCACCCTTTTTTCGAAAATCCATGGAGTTTTCTTTAAAAAAAAAAGACCCCTTCTTCTCAATTCCTGGGACATTGGGAGTGACTGAGATAATACCCTTTTCCCACGTTTTTGGGAACGCAAGTTGTGTAGGCCTAAATGTATCATGGATAGTGCAGGGACCGGGTATGACGCTTCATCGGGTACTACGACAACCCGTGCTCTGAGATGAAAAAAGAGAGGGCATGAGAGAAGTGCATGGCTGTGATTATGGTTTAACCGTTATCATCACCAAGGGAATCTGACCGTGGAAGCCAGAAAGGATTGGAAATCATTACATTTGAAGTTAAATCTTTCTAGTGTAAATAATACAAAAGTCGTAGTGATCTTCATAAATATGAATTATTCAAATATCTTTTTTGGTATTGTATGCAAAATGTGAGCAGAAACTAATCAAGTTTTATTAAAGGACTCTTGTTTCTCGCTAAACAACCTGAAAGCAATTCCTCCATTGTCCCATTGGGGAAGAAATATCAATTGAGAAATGGCAACTAAAACACTAATAATGAATTTAACATCAAGTTCTCAGATTTCACTTCATCTCTAAACAGATTAGGGATTTTGTGTAGGGAATCATCAGGTTTTAGTAGCTCAAAGAGAATGTGTTTCCTCCTATTAATGCTCTCCCCGGTCCATCCTCTCCCTCCCCCCCAACCCCTCCCCTCCCCCCTCCCCTCCCCCCGAGGTCCCTTCCAACTGTCATCCTCCATTTCACATAAATATTTCACGCCGATCCCGTTGGGTCGTCCCGGGGGTGAGGTCGTTACAAGGTCACATGTCACCCACGTGACGAATCCCGCGGGAATACACGCGAATTCCTCTAGTGCGGGGACGGGCAGGGAGGGGATCCTGTCGAAACGGATGACACTGGGCCCATCTGCTGGCTGTCTCCTCCAAGACATTAAATATGGATGGACGTGGGAATGTAAGGGGAGGAGGGGAGCAGGATAGGGGGTGGATGAGTAGCATTTAGAAAATGTTGAAGTATTTTCATAGCATTATTACCATTTTCAGGTCAGAATTATTCAGATCTTTCTTTTGTATGACAAGTATGCATGCCAATACGCTTTGGATCAGGTTTCAATTTTGTTTTAGGTCATACTAAAACCAATATGTTTGTTGTGGAAGCAAAATACCTTTACAGAAGGATTCGGCATGATTATACTGGTTGTTGTGGTAGAGGTTACTGGTGATATTCACATCCTGCATTCCCAATGAAAAGTAACGCAAGTGTTCCTTCTATAAAAAACACTCACATTCAGAGCCCTTTTTATTTCTAGGTAATATAACACACTTTTTTGACAAAACGCTGACATTCTCCCCAACAGCATGTAATCCTATGATTAATAGGAACAATGATAAAAATAGGTGTCACACTCAAACAGCATAAGCTATACAAAAAGAAAATCCTCTGCTTTTTAAAAATGACTACTCCCCTGCACTGATATTCCTAGGCTCCCTATACGCCCAACCTCTCAGTCACTAGTGCCTAACCTAGTTAGTCATTTTTTGGCTCCCTATACGACCAACCTAGGTCAGTTATTATTGTCAGGTTGGTCAGCACTGACCAACCTACCTTAGTCTTTTTATTTCCAGGGGGAGCCACTGAGTGGTCATGACAGGTGGCCCCAACTAGTGGTATACAAATACAACACACCAATAATGAACCTAGGTTAGCCACTACTGACTGAACCCTCGGTCATTTTTGAATATAACTTTGCCATTGTGACTAACACTCATATGACCAACCTAGGATAGTATGTACTGACTAACCCTTTCAATCTATGGATTTTCAGTGTGGGCGACACCATCCAGTTCTGAATATGGCCAGATTTAATCAGAGGCATCATCAATATCTGAGTGATCAAGTGCAGAGGGCGGTGACAGATTGAAAACTGATGACTGTTTAACCCTTTAAGGAGGGATGTCACTAAAATATGACATTTGATGTCATGAATGCAGCCCCGGTGAGTAACTCGCCGGGGCTGCATTGGTGCATCATGCTGACCCTACGGAAGTGTCTCAACCCCATAGGGTCAGCATAATGGTTGAATGCAGCACTGGCGAGTCAAATGCCAGGGCTGCATTCATGCATCATGCCGACTAAGGGAACGATGCATTGAGGCATGATGTCATCCTTAAAGGGTTAAAGCAATAAGTCTCTCTGTGGACCCAACACATTGCCCATGAGTCGTCGAGATGGGAGATTTGTTTTGTGTCAAACAGGTTTTAAATTGAGAGGTGGATGTCTGGTTTATTTGTTATGTGGACAGGCTGAGTATAAAAAACTGAAACAAATGTTTGTTCTTTTATCATTGAGATTGATAAGTTATTAAATGGGATTCTTACAATATTATGCAATTTCTACAATATAATGCAGTTGTGCATGATACAAGGAATGCATTTCAAGAGTATTAAAAGAATGTCAGGAGAGGGGTGGTTAGGAGGGATGGATGGAGGGAAGGCCAGTCACAGATGAATATAATATCTATATAAAGGTAGTAGACATATATATGAGTATATACATTAGGTATATGGTCGCGCCGCCCATTGTTATCCGGCGGGCGCGGGAGTTAGTTCTAATTATTCCCACCTGGAGGGTGCAGGGTTAGTGGTTCGCCGCCGCGGCTCTTCCTCACAGTCCATTTCAAAATTTTGGGTAGGTTGGACGCTTCCAACAGAGCTCTGTACGCTACAGGCTCACCCTAGGACTGTGGTCAACGGTTTTCGGCGCAATGGCTACTAATGCTTGGTGCTGGCGCTGTGGAGGAGAACATGGCTCCCCACGGGGAAAACAATGCAAAGAGGAGCGTACTGAGGGATATACCCCTATGAAGACTCGTGAGAAGAAGCATATTGATGGTTCCAAAATGTCCAAAGAGGAGGTATTGGCGGCAGCCGCAGAGGAGATTAATGCCAGTCTGGCAGAAGTCTTACCCGCTACTAAATTCGCTTCTCGGCAGGAGTATATGGAATACCTAGAGGAACTGGACGTCCAGCAGCTAGAGCAGGAGAAGGTGGAGGCGTTGGAAGACAAGATCCGTGGTCGGCTTCGCAGGCGCGTTTTGGTGAAGGGCGGGAAGGAGACAAAGCCCCAGGCGCGCCAACGGTCTCAACCCCCTTCAAGAGACTCCACACCAGATCCACCTCTCACCAGCACTCCTCGTTATCCTTTCGGCCAAGAAGGTAGAGACACTTCTCAAGAGAGACTATCACGCATGAAGAAAAAATTCGACCTCAAACGTTACACTAGGGGCCGAGAGCCCAGGTCTTTAAGCTATGAAGAACTCATGTATGTATCCCTTAATTGGGCATGTGCTGGGGTGGATGAGGGTATTTTTCTTACCCTTGAAGACATGAAAAAGTTTCTTCGCCACCTAGGTTATTTATCTTTCAAAGCGTCAACGGGTCTCTATGAGAAAGCTCAGTTTGCTGAGTACGATGCCGACCTCAGGGAGGACTGCATACATGGGGGCGACGTTGACGCTTTTTGTTTTGGGAATGATTTTCTAGCCAAACAATATTTTGACACTGATGCCTTAAAAAAGGTCAAAGAACTCCACAGAAGTTCATCTGAAAATTCTGGTAGGGGTAGGGGCTACCCCCCCGGCCCCGGCAGAGGCAGGGGTAGGGGTTACCCTCCCCAGGGGTATCAAAATCAAAATCAGGGGGGTTCTCAAGGTAACAATGCCCCTAGGAATGCACAGGGGTTAAGACTAGACGAGCAGGGTAGAGTAATGCCTTGTAACAGGTACAACGGCTCAGGGTGCGATTCTAGGGGTGTGTGTTTGCTCACGTATGTATGAAATGTGGTTGAGTGCATAGGTGAGGGGGAGGTAGGTGTTGTATACACCATTGACTTATATGTAAACTGTGACTTGATTACTGCTGTTCTAGTGACATAGATATTTGTAATAGATATTTGTAATGTATACAAATCAGGTTGGCCGCTGCCTGTGGATCAATTTATACATGTATGTTTAAAGGAGTCAATTGGCTCAAAGGTGATTGATTTTGATGTAGGCTTATTGTGCCATAAGGGTACCTGCTTATGTGAATATGATCTAGAGGGATCCGTCATTACTTTGAAACCCTGCAGGGTATTTTCGGAATGCTTTATGTGGGGTGAAGTGGATGCAGACTGGAAGTACTTATTGGAAGGCGCTGCCTTTGGGTATAGGATCGTTAATCCTGACTGTGAATGTGCTTATGACGTCCCAAATTACTCTTCTATTTTGAAGGAGGGTAACAAACAATTCATGGATGATAGACTTAGAGCTGAAATAAGTAGTGGTAAAATACTCCCTTGTGTTGACAAGCCAAACTGTATACATGCTATGGGGGCGGTTAACAAAAAGAAAGTGGGATCTGATGCTGGAATTAGCATCAGACCCATCACGGATTGTTCTAGGGGGGGGGCCCACCCCCGTTAAATGAATTTTGTGATAAAGTGGCTTCAAAATTCGTCTATAAATCCATGGATGATGTTTGTGACATGTTAACTGATGGGGCTTACATGTGCTCTACAGACATAGCCGACGCCTATAGAAGTCTCCATATCTATTATGGTGATAGAATTTATCAAGGCTTAAGGTGGAATTTCGGCGAGGGAGACTTACTGTTCAAAGATAGTCGCTTATGCTTTGGTATGGCGTCAGGCCCGTTTGTGTACAATAAGATCTCAGATTTCATTGTCAGGTGTATGAAGCGCCGGGGTTATGACAATGTGATTAATTATCTTGATGATTATTTAATCATTAGTGATGATTACCACTCATGTGTTGCTGCACAACATACCCTGTTCAGGGTGATTCGCCATTTAGGCTTCTTTATTTCATTCAAAAAGGTGACTCCTGTGTCTCAGCGTGTGACCTTTTTGGGTATAGAGGTTGATAGTGTTAATATGAAACTGTCCCTCCCGGACGACAAGATGTCTGATTTATTGTTCAAATTAAGTGAAGCCGAGGGTAAAATGAAAATGACAAAACAGGAGGTGCAGTCTCTGGCTGGGAGTCTGGCACACGCTAGTAAGGTTGTTAGGGGGGGCCGCTGCTTTACCCGTCGAATATATGACTTATGTAACATAGTGAAGAAACCTTATTATAAGGTGCGTCTGTCGGCTGCTGCCAGAGCAGATATTATTTGGTGGTTAGAATTCGCCAAAACGTTCAATGGTTCAGCTAAAATAATTAAACCCATTAACATGCATTTGGCTGTATATAGTGATGCGTCATTTTCAGGCTATGCAGCCCTTCATGGGAGTGATTGGTTGATGAGTGAGTGGCAAGGGGACCGCTGCCCCCTGCCCCCGGAGGCCGCCCATCATTGGGTTGAACCTCCGGTTAGCTATAATGAAAATATAAATGAGCTAGAATTCTGGCCTGTTCTCTTAGCTGCTAAGAGGTGGGGCCATTTATGGACTGATTGTGAATTAGTTTTTGTAACGGATAACACACAGGTTTTACATATGCTGAATACTGGTAGGAGTAAGAATAAGAGTTGTATGACATGGATACATGAGATGTTTTGGCTAGCTGTAAAAAGGAACTTCTATTTTAAGTCTGTGTATATTAAATCAAAGGATAATGTCATATGTGACTCCCTTAGTAGGTGGGGTGAATCAGACGCGCGTAAAAGGTTGTTGTATGTAACATCGTCTGATTCCCTCTGCTGCTATGACCATTTATGATTGCAGAACTGCCGTGCGCCAGGTTAGCGTCGAGGTTGCAGCTGCTACTAGATAATGACACCGCAGACAGTACTGACAAGTCTCGTGCTTCCATTGTGAAGAATTATTTGGAGTTTTGCTCTATATACAGTATTAAACCCTTAAGACCTGGACATTCGGGCATAGCCTTTTACATAGCTCATTTGTCAAATACTCATCGCTATGTTTCTATCAAATCATATTTATCTGCTGTGAATTACTACTTGAAGTCCCACAGGGCACCTGAGATCCCTTATAATGACCCTTTAGTCCATAGGGCTTTGAGGGGTGCTCGGAGATTGTTGGGGGATACACCCACTCAGGCGTTAGCTATCCCGCCAGAGCATTTATTGTTGATGTTTGCAGTTCTACCAAGTTCTTTTGGACATGTATGCTTTTGGGCCGCAGCCTTATTAGCGTTTAGAACTCTCCTACGCAAGTGTCATTACACCGCGGGGGACAGTATGTTATGTAGAGGAGCATTTGAATTTTTCGATTGGGGCATGATGTTAACCATTACCCGTACTAAGACTATTCAATTCAAGGAGAGAAAATTATTAATTCCAGTTTGTCGTGTTAATAATAAGATGTTATGTGCTGTTCATTGGGTTGAAAGGCATTTCAGTGAGGTTAAGGGACGACCTGACCACCCTGCCTTCTTAATTCCTGGTGACTCTGACGTAAGCCCTATGAGCTATACACTGTTCTCTTTGATTTTGAAGATGCTAGCTGAAAAAGCTAAAATTAATGCTGATCGTATCTCCAGCCATGGGTTCAGGGCGGGGGGTGCTACTTTTCTCGCCAGACTTGGAGTTGAAGTCGATGTTATTAAGCAGACAGGCGACTGGAAGAGTTATCAGGTCTTGGTGTATCTGAGGAGACCGATTCAGGATCGCATTGGCCTAGATTATAAAGTGGCAAACATGTTGTCTTCGATTGTGTGTGATTTGGATTGACTGTTAATTATCATGTGATTCTGTGTGATTGTGTTGTGATTGATACGAGGATGATGTGATTATACTGATACTTGTCTATGAGACTCATGCTTATTGTCGCTTGGCTGGTATGCATGTGCCATGCCTTCTTGGCAGGTAAACCCAGCCATTATGCTATTGCGCCAATTAATCATTCATTGTCTCTTTATTTATCATTATGTATCGGTACTAGTATATTATCTATATAAAGGTAGTAGACATTTATATGAGTATATACATTAGGTACATGGTCGCGCCGCCCATTGTTATCCGGCGGGCGCGGGAGTTAGTTCTAATTATTCCCACCTGGAGGGTGCAGGGTTAGTGGTCCGCCGCCGCGGCTCTTCCTCACAGTCCATTTCAAAATTTTACGGTATGTACTATGTAATAAAGAGGGCAGGTAAACCCAGCCATTATGCTATTGCGCCAATTAATCATTCGTTGTCTCTTTATTTATTATTATGTATCGGTACTAGTATATATATCTCTCCAGCAGCACCAATATAACCAAGGTGTCCAAATTCCACATCATGACAGAAGTAAAATAGAAC
Source organism: Harmothoe impar (assembly GCA_947462335.1). NCBI lineage: Eukaryota > Metazoa > Annelida > Polychaeta > Phyllodocida > Polynoidae > Harmothoe > Harmothoe impar. The sequence goes on along the minus strand of OX381719.1, from coordinate 57,894,476 downwards.
CATACACCCTGCTGGGTTTATGATCTGTTCTGACCCCCACTGGTGGTGTGACCTGTGACCTAGTGACCTGCCTGACCTTGAGATATGACCGTATGGTGGGGTCAGTGATATCTGGGGCAGTACAGAGGGTTGTGAGGGCTGGGGTGGGAGCAGTGCTGAGTGTGATAGGTGATGGTACACTGATAATATAAATGCCCTGGTTCTTAGTCTGTGGTGGCTATGCCAGGTTAGTCATATAGGGGCATTGGTTAGGCATGACCAAGTGCTATTCAAAAATGACTTAGGCATAACAATATATTACTTATGCATTATTCAAATGGATTTTGCCTAGAACTCATTAAAATAATGAAGACTAAGGTGGGTTGGTATGTACTGACCAACCAGACAATATTAGTTAATCGAGCGTGGTTGTATAGGGAGCCAAAAAATAACTGGGTTAGGCTATAGTGACTGGGAGATTGGTCGTATAACGATAAAACGGGGGAGAACTTGTTTCCATGACCAGCAACTGCAGGTCGACACTCGCAGCTCTCGTGAGATTTTGGTTCTGTCCACAGAACGCAGCTTGTTCCTGGCATACCATGGTGTGTGTGAGTCTGGTACCAAGCCAAATCTCACGTGATATTTCGAAGACAGAACTAACATGGCCGCGCACACAGAGCGGCCAGAATTATCGCTATAAGACACCTGGCCGTCGATAGCAGCGCCGCTTGTGGTAAATTGATAACCTGCAGTATGGACCCTTGGCCAGTAGGTGGAGCAGCTAACGGGGGTTATGACGTCACAGGGCAGTACTGAGTCTATAGGCGTCCACCTAGTGTTAGGCCTACCTGCTTGAACTTCTAACCCCCTAACATGGATGCCCCCATGGCCTAACCCCTAGGAGCCCTATAGGGAGCCAAAGAATATCAGTGTAGTGGGAGAGTGACCCCAACCTCGTCTACAGTTATATGCAGACAGATTGAGGCCCTCTGTGGAGAACAACCAGGTCAGCAGAATTAAGCCACCATGTATCATAGTTTCTGTTATAGTTATATATGTGGACTTTTCCACCACACTGCAGTATACATATGTATAATAATATGAAACATATATATACATGATATATAGTCATAGGGCAGTCTGGGGATGACATGTATCGCATTATGGTAGTGCATTGTTATTATGGGTTGCTGTATGCTTATCAGTCATAGAATCCAATGAATGGTAAGTTATATGGTCACATAAACTTATAGAAGCAGCAGTTACAAACAAATGAGGAAACATATTTTAGATATATTGTCTTATATACTATTATAAACAAAATACCACATACATATGTATATTTGAATTTAAAAAAATGAAAATTACAGCATCATGCTCTAATAAAATGTTGTTCAGGATTAGATAAATGGTATGTAATTTTCTCAATGTTGCTCATCAAGGGGAGGGGCGTCACTTGTAACCCAACAGTATTATTAGTATGGATATCGTAGCAATATTGTTCTTTCAATTATTCTTCAACATCACCCCAGCTATTAACGTATACTGTAACATAGATTATTTCGCACTGTACATATTTTCGTGAATTCTGCAAAAATGAGAAATGCGCTAAAATATGTACAGTGTGAATATTTATACAGTGATGTATTGAAGTAAAGAGCGAATTGGAACTCCGCGAAATTAAATACAAGCGAAAATGATTTTTATTTTTGCAAATTCACGAAGTTTCTACACACGAAAATGTCTACATTTACAGTAGTTTTCCCCAATTTAAACCCCCACCCTATACACTATCCTGATGAGATTGTCTCCCCCTTCTGACCAACCCATGCATCTGGGGTCAGTACTGTCTCTTTGGTGGTAAGTACCGAAACATAAACTACAGCCCACCCATTCCGTCGTGTGACAGCCCTCTTTTTCTCCCTTAATCAGTTAACAGCCCCCATTTTTCTTAGATGTCATCTGACAGCTTCTTGCTAGGCCAGGATATTGTTAAATAAACAACTTGGAAAGCTATTACAGTTTTCCAGACCTGAAATATGAGTATACTTCATTGTAACAGCAGCCCTGTTACCAATTCAAGTTTCAAGTTCAAGTTTTAAACATTTATTCACATAATCACACATATTGTCATTACATTACAAGTTATGTAATAGCATTCACTAGCAAAACTAATGAATTATACCTATAAACCATTCATCAAATATAATTTATATACATAAAATATATTCATATATTTGAAATATCCCTTGACACGTCATTTTTCCATTAAGACAACAAAATGTGGTGAATGGGCTGCTGCTTGGCATTTTGCACCAGTTTACGTTAGCCACCCTAAATTGACACATTCAGTATTATATTTCTATCAGTGATAAATGATCATATATTAATATTTCAGTATTGTATATACTATGTCACTTATGTCACCAGATACCTTCTAACAGCACCCTGTTTCCTGTTTTGGAGCCTTTTGGTCAGTGACAGCCCCATTTTTTCTTACGGGGGTTCATAGCCACAGTACCCAGGCCTGTTTTGTCCAGGGACCTCTGTGGAGTCACGTTTTGTCCACATGCTACAAAGTGTCCACACCCATTATCAAACTCTTTGTAGAAACTTAATTTATTTCTTCAGACAAAAATTTGCAAGGTATATCATTAGTTCTAGGACGTTCATTAACAGATATCATTAGATGACTGCATCTCCCAGCCTGGTGATACATAGTACATAATAGAATAAGATGTAGCCTACAATTATACCATGATAAACTGTAACTGATATTTCTTGTCTAGGTGGGTCCTAAAGTTGCCTGTATGGTGAAAACATCCACGGAGCAAAGAAATTATACTCGAAGTGAAAACACAGTTCATTTTAACAGCACCAACTTGTGTCTTTCCTTGACCTGTGGACACTTTGTGGCCTGTGGACGAAACATTACTCCACAACCTCCCCTCTCTGACCACCCCCTGCGCTGGCTGCCAGTGCCGGGCCCGGGTGCCGTGTGACAGTGATGTAAATGTCCCCCAGTACTGGGGGTGTCTGGGGACCAATCAGCAGACCGCTGACAGGTCAGGGGTGGTGTAAATTAGCCCTAAGGGGATTAGGCCCCAGTCCCAGCTCACCCAGCAGCCACACCCTTACAGCCCAGGGGGTGGGGGGGGGGGGGGGGGGGGGGGTGACTCTTTGATGCTAGGTACCAACTGCAAAACTACAGCCCTCCCTATTTGGATTTGACAGCCCCTTGAAAATGTGTATTATTTTTACAGCATCCTAATGGCTGCTGAGGTGGTCAGAGGTGGTGTAAATTAGTCCTTAGAGGATTAGGGCCCAGTCCCAGCTCACCCAGCAGTCACACCCTTATAGCCCACACAGTCACAACCCAGGGTGGGTACCTGTGGGGGGGGATACTCAGTATAGAAATGGGTACCAACGGCAGTAACAATCCTGAAGAGCTGTTGCTGTGCATGAGCCGAAGCAAGAAAAAAGGGGGGCTGTCAATTAATACGAGTAAAAAATAAGGGGCTGTCAATAATTGGAAAGTACTGAATCAGGGACTGTCACAATTTATATAGAGATATTTAACCCTTATTTTATTGATTTCATACAGAACTTGAGTAATCTAGGCCTATATAATTCCAAAATAACCTCATGTTAAATGGAAGAGGCCTCTTTACAATGGGCTGTCATCCCACTTCTTAGGAAATAGGGGGCTGTAAATTGATGCACATTTTCAAGGGGCTGTCAAATGACAAAATAGTAGGGGCTGTAATTTCGCAATTGGTACCTAAACTCAAAGAGCCAGTGATCCCCCTGGGTCGGTACTGAGTCTTTGGGGATAGATACCAACTGCTCCCTTTCAGAGGTTGGGAGATTTTGTCGCCCTACTTTTATAGGTTGGGGAATTTGACCGCCCTACTTTTCAGAGGTTGGGAGAATTGCCTCTCACAATTTCATACAAATTCAATTCTATTCATCCTTTTCAGCAAGGAAACTTTGTTAATTTAATGTTATGATTTTAACTGCCCTGATTAGCAGGGCTTTCATGACCTTTGACCGCCCCCTTTCAGGGATGAAATGGAAATTCACTGCCACCACTTTTCATTAGAGTTGAGCTGCAGTGGTTATGGATCCAATACATGGTTGAGTACCCCCCCCCCCCCCCCACCCCATGCCCAGCAGCAGCCTTACAGTCTATTACACAGCCCACTGGCTGAGGCTTACTCTATGTAGATCTCCAAAATGTCACCTTGGAATCAAGATACAGTGCTAGCAGGCTCTTTGGTGCTAGGTACAAAACTAAAAGATTTGGACCCCTCTAAGGGGGGGGGGGTGGAAAAAATTGTTGTTAAAAAAATGAGCACTCCCTTAAGGGTTAAAGCTCATGCGGATAAATGGACAAAGGTTCACGAGTTTTAGTCTGTTGACTGTGTTATTTCACAAGTTGAATGTCAGGCTGTATTTCATGAGCCCGTAGGCCTGACATTCAACAAGTGGAAAACAACGGTGAATAGACTAACACGAGTGTTCCTTTGTGTTTATTATTTATGGTTTTCGATTCAAAAAACCAAAATTATGATAGGAGGAGCCTACAAATTTTTCTACGCCGTTCAAATTTAAACAAACTGCCATTTTTGATGATATCACATGCCGCGAAATACAGCCATGTGTTATTTCACGGGGGTTTAAAATACGGGAGTCCTCCGCTAAAGCAATGACTCTGCCATATTCCATGAAGACTAACACACAGAGTGCAAGGGTTAAACACACGTAAAGACCCTCCACTGTTCCCATAATGCCCTCATTTAGACATCAGACCCTTCATTTCCGGAAATCCCACATTTCTGAACCATAAAAATTAATGAAAATAAAGATAATTCAAAACACCTATTATCAATCAATATCTTAACTTCAACTCAATCAAGTGTCTCTCCCCGTGAATACTTTAATCATCATCTGTTATTAAACTAAGAAATTGAATGATGACAACATCTTGGGACAGTTTCAGACTGTGAGCCAATTCTATTGTTGTGCTTAATGACATGAGAGCTTCATTATGAGACGAACAAGGGAGACAATAAATGAGTCTTTGCAGCGGAATAATATTAAAGAGACAAATGAAATTCATGAATTTGCAGCAGAGAGAGGGAGGCAGAACCCCAGGTGCAGAGCTCAGACAGAGACAGAGAGACAGAGACAGAGACAGAGACAGAGAGACAGGGACAGAGGGACAGATACAAAGACAAAGAGATGGAGACAAAGTGACAGAGACAGAGAGACAGACAGAGAGGCAGAGACAGAGAGACAGACAGAGAGACAGACAGAGAGGCAGAGACAGAGACAGAGAGACAGAGACAGAGAGACAGAGACAGACAGACAGAGAGACAGAGACAGGGAGGCAGAGACAGAGAGACAGAGACAGAGAGACAGACAGAGAGGCAGAGACAGAGACAGAGACAGACAGAGAGACAGACAGAGAGGCAGAGACAGAGAGGCAGAGACAGAGAGGCAGAGACAGAGAGACAGACAGAGAGGCAGAGACAGAGACAAAGATACAGAGACAGAGTGACAGAGACAGAGAGACAGAGAGACAGAGTCAGATAGACAGAGACAGAGACAGAGACAGAGAGACAGAAACAAAGAGACAGAGACAGAGACAGAGACAAAGAGACAGAGAGATAGAGACAGACAGAGAGGCAGAGACGGAGACAAAGAAACAGAGACAGAGTGACAGAGACAGAGAGACAGAGAGGCAGAGACAGAGACAGAGAGACAGAGAGGCAGAGACAGACAGAGAGACAGACAGAGAGACAGAGACAGACAGAGAAACAGACAGAGAGAGATAGAGAGACAGAGACAGAGACAGAGAGACAGACAGAGAGGCAGAGAAGACAGAGAAACAGACAGAGAGAGAGACAGAGACAGAGACAGAGTCAGAGACAGAGAGACAGAGACAAAGAGACAGAGACAGAGAGACAGAGACAGAGAGACAGAGACAGAGAGACAGAGACAGAAAGACAGAGACAGAGACAAAGAGACAGAGAGGCAGAGACAGAGACAGGGAGACAGAGACAGGGAGACAGACAGAGAGACAGAGACAAAGAGACAGAGACGGAGAGATAGAGACAGAGAGACAGAGACAAAGATACAGAGATGGAGAGATAGAGAAAGAGAGACAGAGGGACAGATAAAGAGACAGAGACAGAGAGACAGACAAAGAGACAGAGAGACAGAAGGGGAGACAGAGGCACACAAACCGGCAAATTAACCCTTTAGGACATTATTGGTTATAATGTATTAATGCATCATGTCCTTGGTCATCATGGGTAGACCATGTACAGCTTTTTCATAAAAACATAGGGCGGTCAAATTTCCCAACCTCTAATAAGGGAGCGGTAGGGCGGCAGTTGTAATAGATCTACCCTCAAAGACTCAGTGCCCACCCCGGACCCAAGACCCTGCCTGTGGGATTGATATCTGGATGGTGTGTGGGGAGAGGCTGGACCAGGGTTATCAGTATCAGGCCACCACCCACAGAAATTTTGTGAGGAGGCAAGCAGAAAGGATAGTCCCCGCGGGATTAGTTCCGATTTTAGCCACCAGGGGGCGCCACTATGACCTAAAATGAAAGAATTAGGCTAAAAATAGCTCTTGGGTACTTTTTTCTGGAGAATTCAATAGGATTACATAAAACATTCCTTTTTTGGTAAAAAGCTTCTATATTTGGAAGGTAAAAGGAACGTTTTAAAGCCTAAATGGGTGTGCTTGTTGATATGTGTTGTCATGGAAACACGATTTTTATTCCAAATAGAGGAAATTAAGACATAAATTGATAGAATAATTTCTGAGGATTGCGATGGTGAAAACAAAATAAAATTACCATTCCTAGATCGAATTTTATGACTTAAAGAATGAAAATGTATCATAATTTTTTAATTATCATAGGTAATGCTAATTAAATAGGGATATCTTGGAAAATATGAGACATGGAGCTTATTGGGATTTTGGAAAGGGTGATGCCCACACATATTCATGAAGCCATTTCTCAAAAACTAGAAATAATATCTTCTAGTGTAATATATCACTGGAAAGCTTATGACATCAATTTCAAAGTTGGCTTTTTCCTTGGACTACCCTTTTCCCTTGCCTGTACACAGATATTGGCAAATACGGGATAGCTCTCCCAGGTGCGCAGACAAACGTTAACAGCGCAATCTTAATCTTATACATCTTAAAATGTCTTAATCTAAGGCAGCCCTGTTTTGTATATAGTGAAAAATCAAAATCCCAGATGAGACAATATAAACATCTAAAAGAAAAGAAAAAGAAGAAAAAAAACGGGGGTTCGGGGCTGAGCCCCCAATTACATATTAGACAACTAGCCTATCCTACAATGGACTGTCTAATCTTACCACTACTTACTGTGCTGTCTTCATTTGCTTAGTAACACTTTTAAGATAGTCTAAGATAATTTAAGATATGATTAAGATAGGTTAAGATAAGATTAAGATTGTGCTCAGAACGTTTGAGGAATTACTGTACTAATTTTAAGATGATTAAGACAATCTTAATTCTGTGTTAAGATTGCGCTCTTATTGTTTGTCCGCGCACCTAGGAGAGCTATCCCGGGCGTGCTAGATATTGCATGTCTATACATCTCCATATGTGTGCCTAGTGGCTGGGGTAAAGTAATCATCTACCCCCCCTCCCCCCTCCACCCCCGCCCCACCCACACACAGTCCACAGCCCATTTAACCAAAAGGGGAATATTTCCCAAGGGAACATCTGCAGGTGACACCACCCCATCAAAACATTACCGGGCCCATCATTTCCCGATACACCCACCGCCAGAATATCTCCAGGGAGAATATTCAGGGCTCTGCGCTGCTGCATCATGGGTAGGTTTCCACGACTGGTGTGGACCAATAGCAATCACGGTACTATGGTGGTTTGCACAGGCTTAGAGTGAGTGGCATGCTAATGCTTTGAGTAGATGACTGTAGGCCTTTATAGCACAAGGTATGACAGAGCATGATGCCCTGATCTTTCAACCCTAAATGGGCCCTACTGTTACATGTATTTGGACATAGACAGTAGCGCCGTCTAGGTTGCACTCTATAGGAATCTGGAGCTATACCCTGTGGGTCCACCATTTCATATTTCGCTGGTTGCAGTTAAACTCACTGATAAGACATCCCACTATGGGGACAATTAGGGGACAAACGTGGGACAGGCTAGTAACAGTCTTATCAGCTCTTATCAGTGCTGCCCGCAGCAACCAGCTCCAGTCCCAACTAGGCCCTATATGTAAACTGCCTAGTCCACCATCATCTTCCCACCTCAGATGGTGCCACCTGTCTATGGCCAAAGACATGGTACAGTAGGGCCATCTAGGGTTGTCATACCTCTTGGTATATAGAGACAGGTGCACCTAATACAAGTAGTTTACCCTTTAAAGATGAAATTTGTCAGCATGATGCACCAATGCAGCCCCGACGAGGTACACTTGGTACATCATGCCGACCCTTCGGGAGTGTCTCAACCCTGTAGGGTCGGTGTGATGCTTGAATGCAGCCCTGGCGAGTTACTTCAGATTATGGCTCAATTCACCAAATCTTGGAGCGCACACTATAACTCCCCTATTGAAAATGCATTGTAAAATGCTATACTTGGGCCACATCAGAGCCTTAGGCGCTCATTGCACATAGATGACATTGTATTGTGCCCTATCCTCCAAAGTTGGTATTGTACATGTACTAACATTTGAAATATGTTTAAGCAGAATTTGAAATATGAAAAGAATCGGACCATGTCACTTTAAGCATGCTGCCCAGTTGAGGCCTGTGGTAACGTGGCCCCCTTTCACGGAGGGTCGTGTTCCACCTTGCCCTTCTCTCTGTGTGTAATGTCTATCATGTCATATTTGTACCACATCTTGGCCACAGCGCTTTCATCTTCTGGGTTTCCGCTTTCCTGTCCTGCCCCACTCTTTATCTCTTATACAGAATCTATTTGGGTACAGAATCCAACAGAGAAACCAAAATCAACTAATGCTACTTTTTAAGATTATAAAGCTTAGTGTCAAGTAAGGTATGTGCATAATCATAGTGACATACCACATACCTTTGTAAGTAAATGGAAGTTTATGCAAATTTGGTTTATTTAATTATCCTATATCTCCCTGCACAGTTAACAGGTGTACTGCCTGTGCTGTTTTATTTGAATTATTATACAAAGGGAAATGTGCTTTATTACCTGTGTCTGCAGTCTAATAAGCCAATGGTGTAAACCTTTATCAGTCGTTAGCAACAATAGAGGCCCATTTCTATGACTGTAGCATTCAGCCATGGATGTTGTAAAAGAAAGGTCCATGTTATATTTGTACCAGATCCTGGTCCCGCCGCTTTCATCTTGTGGGTTTCTGCTTTCCCTTCCCTCACCATATTTTATTTTCAGCATGATGTACAGTATGCTACAGAGAAATCATAGATCCACTATCATGGATAGTTCCAACTACTGTTGCTGTTAGGTTGTGTGTTTATTCAAGTGTGCATGGAATAGTTGTTGGATTGCTTCAAACCTTACATCGACAGTACCGAGGTACGCTGTAAGGTTGGACTGGAGGCCATTTGGAAAATATCTGATAAAAATATCCCGCTAGATGGAAGCATTGGTACTATTTAGGTGTCGCCCCCTTGTGCTTTCTAAGAGGATAGCCAATTAGATTGCAGAACAGAGATCACGTGACCTATGTGTCATGGCGGCATAAATCAAATTCTGGTAGGTTGAGGGCTAAGCCATATTCTAAATCTCATGATATCATAATCTACAAATCAAAAATAACCACAATTCTTCACCAGGCCACGAGAATAATGTATAAGGTATATTTTAAGACTATAATCTAAGCAAATACGTGTTATTTGCATCTGCTAGAGAGGTGCGACAGCAGAGAGTCGCAAATGGCGTTTTTCGGGACCAAAATATAAGATCTAGCCAATGAGCCCCTGTCCAACCATACTGCGTACCTTGGTACTGTCGCTGTATGCTTTGAAGCATTCCAACAAATGGAATAGTAACTAACTACATTTGTGTAGTTATTATCAAACAGCACCTTTTATTTGTAAGTAGGTTGCTATTTACACTAGGTTGATTGGTAGATTTATATTGTCAACTGCTCTGTCTAGAGGTCTACATCTTCTGACATTGTCTATATCATAAAAGAGAAAAGTGCCCTAAGAGCTGTCACTTTTGTCTAATAAGATCATGGGGTAAAAACTCTATTACTCATCATGATACATGGAACAACCCTATAATAATTGCTATGCATGTTTGTGTATATCAGTTTTGCAATTTGCATCTGCATTATGCCAACCATGTGCGTCATGATGCACCTATGCACTGATAGCGAGTTGCTCACTGAGTCAGCCCAAATAAAAATGTTACAGGTAACATGGGAAGAAACTCTAGGGTGGGTAGGTCTTTTTTTTTCTTTTTTTCTTTTTTTACAGCCCGTCTACATACTCTAAGTTGACAAAAGACAGTGTAGAAATGGGCAGATTTTTTTCAAAATGCTTGTAATGCCAAAATTGACCCCAAAAAAGTGTAGAAATATAAAAAAAAATCTTCAAAATTGCATAAAAACGTAGGGTCGGCCCTGTTTTGATAGGCTCGGTCGAATGACCCGAAACAAACCTTTTTTGTTTCGTTTTGGCCTCACTGGGATTGATCATTATGATGGCAATCGTTGATTCAATGCTCTCAAAGGGTTAAAACAAGCATGCAACACACCATCCTGGCACTAGTACACAAACCCTGCACTACTCTCTATTACATGCGGTAGGGCACCAAGTAACATGCTGCTGGTAAAAAGAGGATCTTTGATAGAGCAGATGCCAACCCAGTCACCATGGGTAGGGTTATAGTAAAAGGCGGATTCCCTCCCCCTATACCAGGACCCTGAGATGTTGCCAGGTCCTGTGACAGCATGATGGATTCACCTAATAGGGCCATTCCACATCCATCTAGGGGCTACAAAGTACTTTAACCCTTTAGGGATGCATGTGGCTAAAAGATCATGTTTTCACCCTGCTGCCCAAGAGAGTGCAGAATGGTTGAGAACTAGAAAAGTGTCGAAGGGGCAATTAGTTTAAAAGGGGCTAGGTGCAGCCATATATACATGATTGAATTGAATTGAAATTTCTTTTATTTAGACTGGAAAGATGGTAGGTCAAGGACCTGTATTCACCTTATCCCAGTTAATGGAATGTATACATATTTGTGTAAGTATGCTTCATGGTATACATGTATGAATAAAGAATAAAATAAGAGAAGAAAAGAGAAGATTAGAAAACAAGATACAGGGTAGGCATTAGGGTTTCTCCTATCAATAGAAGACTGAAAATGCCTACCGGTAGCATTTACGCCTTGTAGGAGCGTATGTTGCTAAAATATGACATTTGTCCTCATGATGCACCAATGCAGCCCTGGCGAGTGACTCGCCGGTGATGCATTGATGCATCATAATGCAGCTCCTCTGGGAGTGTCTGAATACTGTAGGATCGACATGATGTTTGAAGGCAGCACTGGCGAGTAACTCACCAGGGCTGCATTCATGCATCAGGATGACAAAGTGCATGATGCATTCAGGCATCATTCCATCCTTAAAAGGTTAATGGACTTCCCTCTGTATCATCACAATGAGTTACCTAGGCCAAAAAAAAAGGTGTGTTTCAGGTTACATGGTCTGAAAATCTAGGGTAGGTAGGTCGGATTTTTTTTTTTTTTTAAATTTTTTTTTTTTACTTTGGCCTGAAAAGTACCTAGATATTGACTAGCGAACTTTAATGCCAACTCGCTGACGACCGCCTCGACTCGTGAATTATCAGTACAACTCTTAAATTGCCCTAAAATGACCTAAAGTATAGATATTTTTTCAAAATTGGATAAAACTTTCTAGGGTCTGTAGGGTCGGGTAACCTGAAACACCTATTTTTTTTTGGCCCTACCAGTGCTGTATCCAAGCAACTCCATGGGAGGGGTTGATACACTCCAGAAGGATAGGCATGATGCATGAAGGATGCAGAACTGGTTAGTAGACTCGCCAGGGCTGCATTTATCCATCATAATGACCAAGGACTTAGCACAATAAAGCACAATGTGGCCCTTCAAAGGGTAAAGCCATCCACTTTTCAGAGACAAGCAAGCTTTTGCAGTAAGATCTGCAAATGTCATTGAGAGCTTTTTCATGTGATCCCTTGAAGAGAAAAGTACAGCCATTTCAGGAGATTGGGGTCAATCCCCACGGTCACTCACACTTTGACCTTTATTGACCGGAAATGCTGCCATCTTTGGTGAGGAAGTGATTCTGACCTTCGCATCCAGGAGAGTTCCATTGTCCAAGTCAGACAGTGATGGAGGGTATTGGTGACAGTGGCACTGTTTTTATCAACGGCTGACATAAATCCCCGGCATAAATCTTTAATCCTTTAAGGACACGTGTCACTAGAATATGACATAGGTCGCGAGTAGCTCACCGGTTCTGCATTGGTGCATCATGCCGACCCTTCGGGAGTGCCTCAACCTCATAGGGTCAGCATGATGCTTGAATGCAGCAATAGTGGGTTACTCGCCAGGGATGCATTCATGCATCATAATAGGGGGGGAGCTTATTCAGCCAAATTGGTGATGCAATACCCGCAACCAACTTAAAAGATGCTATCCATCATGAGAAACATGAATCTGGCCTTCGTTTTTGAATTTGAGATTCCTAACCCCCCCGTACGCCCCCTCCGAAGATAAAAAATATTTAATCATTTAATTAAATACCATTTTAAATTATTTCTGAAAAATCTGTGCATAAAACCTGTATTTAACCACTTTAAGCTGATGTATAAAAATAGTCAGCATGAAAGTGAACCATTTTTAGTCATGTGGAGAATCCAATATGGCCGCCAACTGTTAAAAATGACCCATTTTTCCCTATTTATGGAAGAAAACCTGTACAAAACCATCTTGCAGTGAAGTACCAATGTAGTCAGCAGGAAAGTGAACCACTTTTAGATATTTGAAGAATCCAAGATGGCCGTCAAGTTAAAAAAAATACATATCTTTTGTTTTTTTTAAAGTATTTTCGCATCAAACCTGTATACAACCACTTTGTGTTGATGTATAACAATAGTCAGCCTGACAGAGAACTATGTTTAGATATGTCATTAATCCAAGATGGCCACCAAATTTAAAAAACACATTTTTTTTTAACTTTTTATTAAAAGATTCCTGACAAAACCACTTTTTGGGGACACATAAAAATAGTCAGCATGGAGGTTAACTATTCTCAGACATGCCAAAATCCCAGATGGCCACCCTGTTAAAGAAACATCAGTATTTCATAATTATCCTTTCAGGTAAAATGTCAAATATCATGGCCTGTACTGTATACTAATATATTAATTCTATTACTAATACTAATATCTAATACCCGTGAGCCTATAATTATTATGAGCCTCAAGACAAGGGACAAATGTTAGACATGGTTGAGGTCATTATGGTAAATGTGACCTGAATAAAGACAGAATGACGAAGACGCTCTTACGACTTTAATCACTGCAGATCAAAGATAAGAATAAAACACTGGTTGCGTTTAGCTATGTAGCAAAGTGGCTGGCACTCAGTTTTAACCAAAGCTGTTCAGATCTATGAGGGAAACATCAGGCTTTGAGGAGACATTGTCAAGGAAGATCTTTAAGTTTGTTCATATGTTGCAATAGGCAGCTTCTTGTGGTCCCTCATCAGGCAGAACAGATCACTTGTTTTGGGCACGGTTAGAGATATGACCCTTGCACATCTCACCTCTAGATAGAACCTTTCCTCCTTTTTCTTTGAAAGGGTCCTGAGATACATAACCACTTCCTGGGAGGAACTGAATGCTCCTCCCATCCTCTTTAGGTCATCTAGATCTTTCAATATAAGCCTAGCAAATAGAATATTTCCAGCTTCTTTGCTTGTCATATTCTGGACTCTCAGGTCTGTTTATTTTGATTTGCATTCCAGTTTTAGTTCAGGTATGAGCCCATTCTTTCTTACCAATGCCTTGAACCTCCCAGATGGTGATTTCTCCTAGAGATCATATGCCTTTGCATTCACTACCAAGGAAGACACAGTCTCCAGGTGTTTGCTTCCTATGACGCCTAGCTCATAATTCACTAGTTCTACCTCTCCTTCTGATTTTATTTTATCTATAGGTGCATGTTCAAGTTTCTCTTGATGCATTGAGGAAAGCATGTTTTCAGTCTGTGGATCACATTCACCAAATCCAAAGATATTCCCCTTTTGCTTCTGAAACCAACGGGCTAGTTCAGGTAAATGCATGGCCAATACCTTTAGAACCAGTGGCTGATACTCATTCAGTGTTTTCTCTATGGCTTCACAAATGTCATCATCGTACCTTGTACTTTGAAACCTTACATCAGACACAAATTTGAATGCTGGTTCACTAGTATCAAGAATATTTACTGGGTGTGTGGATGAAAGATCCAAATAGAGCTGCTGGGAAGCTGGTATCAGGGTCAAGTAGGTTGTGCTAGTGGCGTTTGTTAATGACAAGAAAGGCTCAGTCAGGGGAACACCAATAAGACCGCCCACACAGTACATGACCTTGAGAAGTTCAAGTTTGATGAAACAGCGAACAATGCATGCCACTTGATTTGTCACATTCACAAACTTCTCAAGGAAGTGAGATAGATCATGATAGTGATATGTCATCACAGCACATGTGAGAGTGACTATCATCTTTGAGGCTTACTGATTTGTTTGATTGCAATTTGATTTGGTGCAATGAAGTCATCAGCCTTGGTCCAGGGTTTACTGTTAAAATCATGATTTATCAAGCCAGTCATACAGTCCAAGCCTTGAGTGGTAACAGAGTTAGCATTGGAAGAAAGCTAGAATATATCTTGTTCCTGCCTATGATATCTCTATGTCTACCCAACATAAGGGATTGGTGCACATTGCAAATAAGATGGCTAGGCACATTATCAGTTTCAAGTTCACTGTCCACCATTTTTTCTACTTTCAAATTGTGCCAAGTCTGGTCGGTCATGACAATATTTATATTTGCAAGATGTCCCCCAAAGAGTGGGTTTGTCCAGGAATCTTTTATTAAAAAGTAAAAAAAGTGTTCTTTTTTCAATTTGGCGGCCATCTTGGATTACTGACATATCTAAACATAGTTCTCTGTCAAGCTGACTATTGTTATACATCAACGCAATGTGGTTGCATACAGGTTTGATGCGAAAATACTTTAAAAAAAACAAAAAATATGTATTTTTTTTAATTGGCGGCCATCTTGGATTTTTCAAATATCTAAAAGTAGTTCACTTTCATGCTCACTACATTTGTACTTCACTGCAAGATGGTTTTGTACAGGTTTTCTTCCCAAAATAGGGGAAAATGGGTCATTTTTAACAGTTGGCGGCCATATTGGATTCTCCACATGACTAAAAATGATTTAATTTCATGCTGACTATTTTTATACATCAGCCACAAGCGGTTATATACAGGTTTTATGCACAGATTTTTCAGAAATAATTTAAAATGGTATTTAATTAAATGATTAAATACTTTTTATCTTCAGAGGGGGCGTACGGGGGGGTTAGAAATCTCAAATTCAAAAACGAAGGCCAGATTCATGTTTCTCATGATGGATAGCATCTTTTAAGTTGGTTGCGGCAAATTTTTTTGTCTAAGCTCCCCCCCCAATCATAACTGACTGAAGGGGGGTCAATGATAAAATGGAGTGAGCTGCATTTAGATATTGATGTTATATTCTTTAAAGATTCATTACCAGCTAGTCTTGGGTGATTCTTTATTTCCATTAAGTTTCCATATACCATGTGCCTGTTAGTTTATAAATGGGATTTGGAGTCTTTTATTTCTATTTTAATCAGTAAATAGAACCCTGATATCATCAGATCAATATATGCACAATATATAAGTGAGAGCTGACACTTATCAAAACTAGCAAGGGGTGCATTATGTCCAATCAAAACACATATGCCCTCAAAATGATTTCATAGGTCTACCAGAGAGTCCTCAATTCAGTGTTTCATTCAGATTTCATAACACATGGCTTTTCTATAATAAAGAGCCTGTCAATTGATAAGGAAATGACTAATGGAAGTTCATAACTGGATTTTGAGTCGATTGAGGTGGTAAAGTATCTTTCATGAAAAATTGCGGTGAGATTGCTACTGCACAGCAACACTTTCCAGTCCTGCGATTCCTACTTTACCAGCCTCTGTAACTACCCACCCTCCTCCCTTGCTTGGGTCTGCCCCTGAAACAGTGGAAGGTATAACCTTGTTCCACTTGACCAGCACAGGGACAAGCTGATATCCCCATTAGGGTACAAGACATGGAGAGTAAGGCTCAGAGTGAGATAAATGCATTCTGCAGTACAGTCATTCAACACTGCTCTGACTCTGATAAAGCGACTGCAATTAATGGCTGTTTTACAACATACCGTAAAACCTCGGGTATAAGCCTAACTCGCGTATCCTACAAGATGCACTGGCCATCTGGCTTGCGTTCTAGCCAGGCCTTATTCTGTAGGTTTTACAGTAGTCTGGGACCAACTCTCATCATGATCGCTATTATTTTTGATTTTTGTATCAAGGACAGCATATCACTAAAAAGATGACATTTGTCATCATGATGCACCAATGCAGCCCCGGTGATTAACTGACCCGTGCTGCATTGGTGCATCATGAAGAGTGTCTGAACCCTGTATAGTCGACATGATACTTGAATGCAGCACTGGCGAGTTACTCGCCAGGGCCGAGGGCATTATGCATTAATGTATCATGCCATCCCTAAAGCCTAAAGGGTTCAACATAGTAGTAAGACATATCTGCAGCTGCAGGCTAGGCTTGGTGGTTTTTCCATAGAATTGTCTTGTTATCATAAAAATAATTCAACTGAAATCATAACCATTTGTCCAAAGCCACCTTACAAAAAATAAAGTAGGCCTAACACTAAGTTTTAGTGTTGATATTTTCATTTATTTCAATCAATAATCACATCTGTTATATTTATTGAAAACCATTCGCCACTAAGACTATGCCTAATTCCTTACATATGGAAATAATATAGTATGATTAACATCACAACACAAAACCATAAAAAGCAAAGAATAAATTAGAATTATTTGAGCTTAAAGAAGATTATTTTGACCTGTTTACATTATATCAGGTAGAGACCGATGAATATATATGATCCATGTCAGACCGGCACAAACATGTCATAACTAGATACCATTGTACACCATTATTCACCCATATTCCAATTTGTCAGGTGTGCTAATTTTCCAATTGCACAGCACCAACAATAAAATAAATGGAGGAATACGTTGGATGGGGCATCGATGGGGAAACAAATTATTTTGCTTTTGAAGGTTCCATACAAAGTTGCACGGCGGACCAAAGAAATATACACGGAAGAGATCACAACAATCAACAAAAGAGTTGATGCTTGAGACCATGCACCTCACCACCAAGAAGAAAGGTGCTGAATTACCAGTCCAATAGATACAGTCGTGCAGGAGTGAATATCATTTATTCCATCTAAAATGACCCTTGTACTTTACAAATCTACATTCAAGTGAAGCTTCGAAACTACCATATATTTTCTAATTACAGTTAGACCTTGAGTATCTGATATTAATTACTGTAAACTTTTTTTCCCACAGATTTAGCAGATTTTAAAATCCGTGAAAATATGTCCAGCGTAAAATTTAATACAATAATGAAATGAAGTGCCAAATTTTGGGAATCAGCGAATTTAAATTACACGCGAAATTGTGTTTTTTGGCCAATCTGTGAAAATTTATACAAGCGAAGATATCTACATTTACTGTAATCAGGCACCATTATCGAGTTATGTTTCTCCGGAACAGTTTTAAAAGGAAGCGGTCCAATTTTCGTGGTCTGACTGTATTATACTTTGGTGCATTATATTATTTTCACACAGGGCATTGTAACAGATATAATTGCAGAACTGGGACCATCTAAGTGTCCTTCCAACTAGCACATTGAGAGATAGTGGGGTAGATTCACCTGGAGTCAGACACATGCCTCGAGACCAGAGACACGCACTTGATTTTGTGGTTTACATTCAAGCATTTTGAGCACTTCATGTGTGAATAATAGTAAAATTTAAATATTATTCTTTCCAAAAAAAACCACACAAAAACACTAGAAGTAGTAGTGTACACAAATAACCTCAAATTTCATTGTCCGTCTTAGGGTATGTGTCCGACCCATGGTAAATCTACCCTATGTCAGGTATATCAGTTCATTCTCCATCTCATAGGTGGTGAGCTAAAGTTTCCGTCTCAGGGTATGTTTCCGACTCATGGTGAATCTACCCTATGTCAGGCGTATATCAGTTCATCTCAGGGTATGTGTCCGACTCATGGTGAATCTACCCTATGTCAGGCGTATATCAGTTCATCTCAGGGTACGTGTCCGACTCATGGTGAATCTACCCTATGTCAGGCATATATCAGTTCATCTCAGGGTATGTATCCGACTCATGGTGAATCTACCCTATGTCAGGCATATATCAGTTCATCTCAGGGTATGTTTCCGACTCATGGTGAATCTACCCTATGTCAGGCATATATCAGTTCATCTCAGGGTATGTGTCCGACTCATGGTAAATCTACCCTATGTCAGGCATATATCAGTTCATCTCAGGGTATGTGTCCGACTCATGGTGAATCTACCCTATGTCAGGCGTATATCAGTTCATTCTCCATCTCATAGGTAGTGAGCTAAAGTTTCCGTCTCAGCGTATGTGTCCGACTCATGGTGAATCTACCCTATATCAGGCATATATCAGTTCATTCTCCATCATCTCATAGGTGGTGTGCTAAAGTAGCAATCCTCCTACTAGCGTCCCTCAGGAAGCCTGCAATCCTCTGCAGTACCACATAGTCCCTCATAAACCTCACAGCGATATTGAACTCCGGACGGAGTCGGCCATTTTGTGCTACTTCGACTGCGGTATCCGTCCGCGCTGTGTCCTCGGCATCCATGAGAACGCTGACTCCACAGAGGAGGTTGTAGATACCATACTGCTTGACGTTGGACATCATGGTGGTGAAGGGGCTCATGCTTTCGTCCACCAGGGATTGGAGTACCACTGCTGTGTGCGCCAACTCTATGTAGAGGACGTTCAGGAACCGGCCAACCTGCAACATATAACCGGTGTAACATGATCCGTCTGAACGACAGGTTTTTCCATGAGTGGGACTTTGGGTCGTATCACCCAAGGCGGAGCCGAGTGTGATACAACAGCGAGCTCAGACTGATTTGAGTGGATCTTTGTGTTTATAACATGGGGTTATTGATACATTTTATATAAAAACGACATTCAACGATTGGTTTCATAACTATCTAAATGATGGAATCATGGAGAAACACCCCATGGAAATTGAGCATCAGTTTCTCCACGGGGGTTTGGACAATGTCCATTCTGGTACTTAAGCATAGTAACTTTGTTTCTCCACATGAAATAAAATGTCCTTTCAACAACTGCCCTGCCTATATATAACCTATAATATACAGTGTCAACTGTATCCAACTAACATAAAATAAGGGATTCAGCAAAATCTCACCATCTGGGGGAAAATCTGCCCCAAAATTGGTCCCAAAAAGAAATTAATGATTTTCCTTCCTATAGCCCTAATCTGGTGATCTACTTATCAGGCACATGTAAAGTTATTTCATATGGACTGGAATCATGAGCTGCAGGGATTACATTCTTCCACTCTGGATCTGTTTAAGGAGTGGTCATTTTTTGGGGGGCGGGGACGGTGGATTTTCGCATGAGTCTGTCAATAAATTCTTGGTTCCCCCTTCCCCAAGCAGATTGAAATTGAATGTGGCCAACTTTTTTTTTTTTGCAAAAAAGGGTGCATTATTTTTTTGGTCTCCCCCTCAACAGGGGTCCAAATCTTTTTGGCCTCCACCTTCAAGGGATGCAAATATTTTTAGTTCCCCCTAAATCCACCACCCCCGCCCCCGTTGTTAACAAATGTCCACTGCCTTACTTAACTACAGTATCCATGCTTTATATATTTACCAACCAAAGAGTGAACAGTGATCTTGTCAATGCATCATATTATGACCATATACTGACATTCCAAACAAAATCTTATATAAAACATGTACTGTAAATTCATGTACTGTAAAACCTCGCGTATAATCCTAACTCGCGTATAAGCCGCACCCCTAACTTTGACAGATTATATAAGCCACAGAGGGGGTCTGAAAATTGTTAATTTGGTAATGTAGTATACTTATAAAAACTCTTGTATAAGCCGCACCCTATATAGGTATGTTTGGTATCAAAAGAAAGCTGAGTCTGATTCGCGTACTAGCCGCGGCTTATACGCGAGGTTTTACGGTAGATATTTTCGCACTGTACATATATTTGTGATTTTTGAAGAATTAAAAAATCCACAAAAATATGTACAGAGCGAATATTTATACAGTATTGAATTAAAGTGCCAAATTTAGGAAATCCGCGCGTATGTAAATAGGTGGGAAATCTAGCAAATTTGCAGAAATCTATACCAGCGAAAATGTTTACAGTATATACTAGTGAGTTTACAGTCTGCAAAAACTTTTTCATCGCACAGGACATTTGGTCCTGCAAATCTTAAATATGGCAGGACTGGCTACATTTTTGAAGGACTGGATTCCCACATATAGGACAATTTATGCATTTTAAGTATGAAATAGTATTGTTCATTAAAAGTACATTACCGTATTCGACGTAATAAGCGCACAGTGGGCTTAACAAATGATTATGGACAGCTTTTAATAGTTAAGAGTTTAATTGGTGTAAAACACTTGAGATATTTTTGGTTATTTGCAGTATACAAATTGCCCAAAAGCGGGGGTGTGTGCGCTTATTAGGGGATGTGCGCTTATTACGTCGAATACAGTATATTTGTAATCATTTATGGCCAAACCAGGAGAGAAACACAGTATAATGTCAAACATAGTTCAACATTAGAAACCAAACCGATTCTTTTAGTTTAAAAAGCCCAACATGTGACTGGACATTCGGTCCTGCTACACTTGTCAATCTGGACCGGAGGCATTTTAGGAGGACGTTACCAATGTCCTGCATGTTTTCGCAAAGACTGAGTTTAGGCCGCTCAAAAAGATGAAATGGTTTCTCATCACCGCGCGCATCATGAAAATCCGGTTTTGAGGAAAACTTTTTTTTTTTTTCCCAAATTTTGATGGAAAACCTGATACAAATGAACAAAATTGGTCATATTTGGCATCAAATTAAAGCTTATAATGCCAGCAATGCAGTGGTATAGACAGAACTTACATTTTTTCCACTTTTAAAGATCAATAAATTCTTTACCAATAAAATTTGAATTTTGGTCACAAAAAACGTAAATTCTCCTACTCATTTTCATGATTTTGGCCTGCGATTAAAAAATAAAAAATAAATAAAAACCCTCCCTCATCAGATTCTTTTTGAGTGGCCTTAGTAGGGTATTAAACCAAATGAGCTACTCACATTAGCTTTGCTTGCGCTGTTGTTAACCGGGAGCTGCTCGAGTCGGCTGAAGGTGGGCAGGCCACCCTGGTAGTGCATCCCGACCAGCCCGGCCACCCCGGTGTCCTCATACATCCTGACCACCCCCCGTGTGAGCTGCTCCGTGATCAGAGTCTCCCCGTGGAGCGACATGAGCAGCTCGCGAGTCGAGAAACTCGGAGCAGCTCCTCGCGGAGGGACGATGTCGGCCGCCGCTCGGTGGTTCAGGACATGGTCACCTGCACAAGGCGACCTGACACGGGCTAAGGTACGAAGATGTGTTTGAGGGAGTCCGACTCGCTTGGAAAAGCTCCGGAGTTGCTTGGAGGTGCTCGTTCTGCTCGCAGAATTGGAGTCGGAGTCGGAGTAGTGATTTGATGGAAGGGCATCCTGGTTGCTGGTTTTTGGCTGCATCTTGTTCATAATTGCATTGGTGCCAATTGCAGCTACAGCAATCATGATTATGATCCTGTAGCTCATTTCTTGAATAGAAAAAGTCAAAGAAAACTTAACTTAACTGAGGATAGGGGCCATTTGACCTACCCAAAATC
This sequence comes from Harmothoe impar, assembly GCA_947462335.1. Classification (NCBI taxonomy): domain Eukaryota; kingdom Metazoa; phylum Annelida; class Polychaeta; order Phyllodocida; family Polynoidae; genus Harmothoe; species Harmothoe impar. Next base: position 57,872,328 of record OX381719.1, on the reverse strand, counting down.
AGTTGTTTAAATACTGTCTACTGCAAATGTTGATAAAGACTATGAGAACACTTAATCAAGTTAATGTTTCAATAATGAATGACAAAATATCCTTGTTTTCACAAGGGAGTGTAGTAGAATACATAAAGAGTATCTCAGTGGGCCAAATGTATACCTTAAGGCAGGTCCCATGCCCCCAAATCGCCAATCAAGCAATTTTGACATGTCCTTTAGTTAAAAGTATAATCAACAGCCCCACCTTGAAAAGAAGGATGTTTGGGTAATATCACTAAAATAGCTATGAAACCAATCTTTATTTATGTTGTTTTTAAATACAATAACATGAAAATAAACACAGAGATCCACTCTAATCAGTCTGAATTCCTGGTTTCTCCACTTGTGGTACCTTGGATCATATCACACGAGGCTCTGCCTCACGTGATATGATTCAAGGTACCACTCATGGAGAAACCTGTCATTCAGACAGATCATCATGAACCTCTGTCTATATTTCAAAACATAGACAAACAATTATGGTAACACTCATGTACTCACCATTAAATCTCTTGGCGTCCATCTTAAACTGGAGCAATGATACAACTTCCAACAGGAGCGGCTTGAGATGACTCTTCTTACAGGTTCAGCGGGAGATTAGACGCATGACCAATGTTACCGCAGCCTTTTATATTCCCAGATATGTAAATAGATACAGGCTGACTTTGTTTGCTCAGCCGTTTCATGAACTCGCGTTACTTGTATTTCCTGAGTCACACTTCTTAACTATATGATCTGGTTAATTCTGACTATTTGTGTGTGGTTACTAGCTGGGGGTGGGTGGTACCTGGGGCAAGACTGGTATATGTAACGGCCCTTAAGACATGGATGTGTTTGAAAATTGGCTGGATGTCTTTCTTGGGGAGTCTGGTAAATAGGCCCTGAGCAATGGTAGTCAAAAAAATGCTGAGCTCAACTTCCGGGCAAGATGTGATGTCACCTCGACTTTTTTCATGAGTTGTTTCAGCGAAATTATTTCTGGTTTCCGGTCTTTGGAGCAACCTCAGCAAAACATGCCAGACTTCAACTTCTTCTCATTCAAATAGCACACTGTTAAAAATTACTGTTAATGATACGGAGATCCATCATTAAATTTAATGGTGTATCACTGTTACCAAATATTATGGTGAAGCAGCGTCAACCTAATTGCTTTTACATTGAACCTCCGTAAACTATTACAGTAAAGCATTGTTTTGTTTTTTGTTTCTTTTACTGAAATTCCCTAGTTCAATCTTTTCCAACTAGGTGGCAGCTTAGTTCTAGAGGAGACTTCTCCGAAGCTTCAACAATGAAAAGTGGGCTAAATCTGTTTGAAATCAGATAGTTCTCCATTGCTTCTCAATACATCATCAACACTCTAGTCTAAACCTAAGTTTGATCGAATATTCATAACATATGCAGTCTTTGTGAAAACTTGCGCAGTGCTAATGTCCGCCTAAGATGCGACCAGTCCAGCAGGTTGACAAGAGTAAAGCAGAACTGAATGATCAGTGACATGTCGGGCTTTTCTGAACTAATTGAGTTTAGTTGGGTTTCTAAAGCTGAAATATATTTGTCTATATATACTGTGCAAAACTTTGCAGAAAGACACTCCCCTCCCACATTGGGCCGGATGCATGACACCCTTGGTGATCTGATCAACACGGTAGAGAGTCATATCTTTGGCTGGTTGAGGGTGAGAAATTCTGACCAAAAAAAGTGATACCCTGTATATAGGCTACTGTGTAAAACTATGTATCCATCCTAATTTGACCTACTTTGACTTAATTTGACGTAAAATGCATAAATCAGAAAATGTGTGGGAGCGGGTCCTGCGAAAATGTAGCCGGCCCTGCAACATTAAAAATCTACAGGACCAAATGTCCTGTGGGGTAAAAAAGGTTTTCGCAACGACTGAAATAGTCTCCATTTTCAGGTCATTTCTACTATTTACCACCTCAACAGAATGCCATGAAAATGTTGTCCATACTTACCATGTAAAAGAAAACAGACACGCCGTTTCCTCTCCATCCCTAAGGCCAAAAAGAAAAGTGTGTTTCAGGCAACCCGACCCTAGATTCAAAAAAGGGCCGACCCTAGCATTTTTTTTCCCAATTTTGGAGATTTTTTTTTTTTTGATTTCATTGTTTATTTTTCTCAATTCTTACAAATTCTTTCAAAAAAAAAAAGCTCCCAGTGACCTCAGAGGCTTGAATTATTGATTAACTTCAGAAAATGGCTTTTTAAGAGGAATATGCAATAACTTCTTGATATTCCTACCGTAAAACCTCGCGTATAAGCCTAACTCGCGTATTAGCCGCACCCCTAACTTTTGGAAATCCTATAAGCCTAATAGGGTGTCTGAAAATTGTTAATTTAGTACTGTACTTTACTTATAAAAACTCTCGTATAAGCCGCCCCCCATATAGGCATGTTTGGTATCAAAAGAAAGCTGGCTCTGACTCGCGTACAAGCCGCGGCTTATACGCGAGGTTTTACGGTAGTCAATAGAGGAATTATTGAATCACTCTGGTGAGTCGCGAGTCGATTTCTCCATTCGCGACTCATTCCTGGTTCTCTCTATGTAAAAAAAAAAAAATCAAAAATCAAAAAAAAAATCCGACCTACCTACCCTAGAAATTCTGACCATGTTGCCTGAAACACACCTTCTTTTATTTTGGCCTAACTGGAACTGGACAACTCTGTATTGAGTGAGTCTGGAACCTTCTGGCTGTGTCTCACCAGATCGAGCCAATGTGAACTTCTTTGACCGGGTGCCATCTTTGACCAGGTACCATCTTTGACCAGGTGCCATCTTTGACCAGGTGCCATCTTTGACTGGGTGCCATCTTTGACCGGGTGCCATCTTTGACCAGGTGCCATCTTTGACTGGGTGCCATCTTTGACCGGGTGCCATCTTTGACCGGGTGCCATCTTTGACTGGGTGCCATCTTTGACCAGGTGCCATCTTTGACCAGGTGCCATCTTTTACCAGGTGCCATCTTCGACCAGCCACCCTGAAGAAAAAGTAAAAAAAATGGCTCCCTGTCTCAAAGACGTTCACATTGGCCTGATCTGGTGAGACACAGCCCTCTATAATTAGTGGTAGAATGACCAGAGTTCTCCCTCATTTGGCAGAAGCGAACCTTGTTGTGGTCTTGGCGTAAGATTGTGTCCAGCCTAGAAGTAACCTGAGAAAGGGTTCTGGACAGGTGCATGGATGCATCCAGGCTGCATAACTGTTAAGTTCATCAATCCTGCTAACTAATTTTAGTATGATGTATGGTAGCCATGTTGGCAATCATGCAATACTGGATCATAAAAACATAGATTTCATAGTTCACCATAGAGAAGCAAATAGAAACCAAAGATATTATGAGTTTATGACTATGTCTTTGGATTTTGGAGGAGGTACAACTTTTACACTGAAAATGGATTCTATAACCGACCAAATTGCAATTTTGAGCTGATTATTTAATTCCACGGCCCATGAAACATGATACTGACATATTACCCCGGTACTTTATGTTCCTAGTATGATACAGATAGTATTTATTGATACAGATAGCAGTTGGATGTTCATATAGCAGACATCCCTAGAACGTGATACACTTGGCAGTTTTTTAATACACTTAGCAGTTGGATGGTAGTTACTACAGTTAGTAGGATTGATACACCTAGCAGTTGTACACCGATTCCAGGACTTTAAAACTATATACCATGCCCTTGAGTTTAAATGTTGCGAACCCTCGTTCAATACCCATAAGGCCAAAAAAAAAGGTTTGTTTCAGGCAACATAGGAGGAAATGTAGGGTCGGTAGGTAGGATTTAAAAAAAAAATCTTTTTTTAATTTTTTTTTCAAAACATGAATGTACTAGCCAGCCTCTCTATGTACCCTAAAATTGACCAGAAGAGGGTAAAAATACGGGAATTTCTTTAGAATTGCATAAAAAATCGTGGGGTCGGCCCTGTTTGGATAGGCTCGGTTGGGTGACCTGAAACAAAACTTTTTTTAGGCCTAACGGCAGTTTAGATATATTCACGTTGTTCTCAGCATGTTATGTCCTTCCTTCCACTACATGTAGAAGGAAACCAAGATAGTGCGAGCAGATCCCATGATTGATGGAGGGAGGAGTACAAGAGGAGGGGGGAGGGGGAAGGGAACGCATTAGGGTTGCTGTGAAGGGACTTTGCCTCAGGGTTGTTTCATATTTAATATTCGCCCCCCTCCGGCTTCAGATTAAACCCAGTCTTCTTCCTCCTCCTCTCACTAGACCTCTTAACTCTTTGTGCACTGCTCTATACAGCCTAATACGTCTTTCGGATCTAAACACATTTTGAACATTGACCGTGAAGAATCAAATTATTTTTTGAAAAATTTGAAAAATCTATATTTGAATGATTGTAACCTTTATAATGTATTCTTATTCATGAAATGATTTAGGAAAATACATTACAGTCAAGTAATAAGAATGTATATACCGTAAAACCTCGCGTATAAGCCCAAGTCGCGTATAAGCCGCACCCTGACTGTGTGCCGATCCTATTAAAGCCGCACGGGCAATCTGATTCGGCTTATACAAAAGGTTTTACGGTATATGTATCATGAATGATGTTGTTATCATGAAATGCCTATAGCTGACTATTGCTATCCATTGCTGTCGACAGTTGCCCAATGTGTTCAATATTGCAGTATGCTAGCTGCTACTTCATCATAACAGATAGTATTGAGGAAAATAACATGGCATTGTAAAAGCTGATGTGTCAATGCAATATACAAAAACATGCACGCATGCATTCTGGTGCACAGCAAGGTGTGAAATTAACGGACAGAAGGCACGGCATACGGCGCTTATCGCTGACCATTTTTACAACAATTCATAGCAGCTTCAACGCGTTAACCCTTTGAGGACGGTGTGTCGCTAAAAGATTTCTCCTTCTATATAGTAGTTGATATAGGTCATATCTTTTATACTAGGGGGTATAGATGGGAGGGGGAAGTCCACCTTTCGCATGTCGATTTTAAGAAATGGCCATGTTGCATGTCTATTTTGCTTAATAATGCTCATGTCCCATGACAATTTAAAAAAATGTCCATGTCCTCTGTTGCTATCCTTTTAGGCCTCATGTCGCATGTCACTAGGCCTCATGTCACATGTCGATGTTAAGAAAAGGCCATGTCGCCATGTCGAACTTAGGGGGTCTACCCCCATATACCACAGACAGGGGTACATATGTGTTTGATTTATAATACTATAGTCTGTAGTATTACCGCGTCTGGCTCTATGGGGAGGTTATCATAGCACATCCCATGCATTATAAATCATGTGGTTCCTGTCAACAAAATATCACATGTTCTGTGCATAATACCTTTATTAAATCATACTCTATTCTGTGACATATTTACCCCAATACCCCCTCCCCCCTCCACCCACCAACATGCACTGTGTTATGATACAGTTAAAGTTAAATGTGATTATCTTGGAGTTATCAGACCAACATGTTTTGCATTAGTGCAAAGAAACAGGAGTTGTTTTCCTTGTCTTTGGCTGCTCTATTCACACCCATGTCCCTAGTGTACCCTCTCCAACCGCTCCTCCAGTACCATTCGCCGGGGAGTGGGGGGGGGGGGGGGTACTCAGTATAGGAATGGGGATCAACTGCAGTAATGACCCCTATGAGCTGTTGCTGTGAGCGAGTTGAAGCAAGAAAAAAGCCCGGGAAAAAAGGGGCTGTCAATTACATAAAGTAAAAAATAAGGGGCTGTCAATAACCAGAAAGTACTGAATCAGGGGCTGTCACAATTGATATAGAAATAATGAACCCTTACATTTCATATTATGACTTGAGTAATCTATATAATTACAAAATAACCTCATGTAACATGGAGGAGGCCTTCTATCTGCTCTATTTCTGTAGATGGAGTCCATCTTGGCTACCCAATGAAAAAGTAATTTCATATAAGATTATTTATCCAATAGAAATATCAACAACACAACAGTGGGCTACTAGTATCATCAAACTTATTAGAAAATTAGGGGCTGTAAAAATAATACACATTTTCAAAGGGCTGTCAAATGACCATGGCGGGGAGGCTGTAGTTTCGCAGTTGGTGCCGAGCATGAAGAGGCACTACCCCCCCCCCCCCCCACCCCCCCCCTCCTCTCCTCCTGACCCTTCCATCAACACCACAGTACGGCACCGGTTTCTACAGTAACCAAAGTCTCGCGTCAAGTCCCGCTGTGCGCGAGACGGCAGCGAGAAGGAGGAACGCAGCACCCGAACCACCCGCACGGACGCTGTACGGACGCTGGTGGTGCATGCAGTGGTGCCACCACCGGGCACCACCGGTAACCATACACCACCACCACCACCACCACCACCACTACCACCAGCTCCTCCAGTACGCCACCGACCGGCGAGCAGGAGACAGGAGGCAGGGAGTGAGACACACCACGAGCTGAGCACTGGAGGAGGGTGCATACTGCCCCTGACACTGGAGGGGATTAAAACACAGGAGGAGGAATTGTACCATGGTGGCAGTCACCCCAGTGAGGCACCACTAGAAGAGGGTCACCAGCACCACCCTTACTATCCACACCACCCTCAGCATCCAACCACCAGTAGCAGCACCCCCATCATCCCATGTCCTTAGCAACAGCTCCTCCTGAGGCAATCACCAGCCGTGGTTGCCATGGACACAGGTACAGGAGGACGCTGCTGCCTGGTTACACCTCCTGGAGGAGACATTAGGTTGTCATGGTGACTATTGACGGATCCTATCACTAGCACCTGGAGTGGAGGACAGTCGCCATCAGGACAGACCAGCCACTGGAGGAACATATACCAGGGGGGCTAGGCTCCTGGAGAACTGAGCCCTAATAGTACCTTATACAGTGGTTCTGTAATAACCCTTAAACTGCCCCAGATAAGAGGTATACAGTTCCATCTTGGGGAACTGAGCTTGATACTACCTTTAACCCATATCGATGACCCTTACACTGGCCACAGAAGAGAGGGATTACTCATAAAGGGCCATCCTTTAGAACTCAGCATTGAAATAATACCTTATATAGTGGCCCTCAAATAACCTGGAGAACTGATCATTAATAATAATAATAATTATTATTATTATAATCTTTTATTGACTAGAAAAGAGGTCGTAATAATACCTTACATAGTGGTCCTTAGATAACCCTTAGATTGCCTACAAGAGAGGTATACACAGGGCCATCCCCAGGCTCCCTGCTGGAAATAACCGAGGCCCTGGAGGAGTCTTAAAGGCAACCCAGGAGGAAGGATATTGGTCTACTGGAGGATAGCCTCTGCACTAACTGCATCTAGAGCAGCATCACCACCCACTACCTGTGGGGTACTGGAGGACAGTGAGAACCAGGGATGCCGTACCACTGACCTGCTCACCCTGGTCTGGACTGACTAGTACTGGAGGAAACCTACTGTAAAGTATTGTGTATACAAGGGGTTAAATCAGCCTCTTTTTAACACTACCCTGGAGGAGAGATCAGCCTATATTTAAATACCCTGACTATATCTTTATTGTATGAGTTACTCATCATTTATAATACACCTGTGCTCTATATATTGTAGGAAGGAATAAAGGATTATCACTTTGATGTCTTGATATAATACAAAGATACATCAGAATTACGTAATAGGATCTACCCTATGAGAGCCCGATCCCCCAGAAGCCGCCTGAGACACAATCAATCATCTAAGCACTGTAGACGGGGCATCATTTCTCCAGTAGCTACAACACTGGGGTAGGGGGATAGGGTGAGCTGATGGTAACAGCCCTGAAACCTGAAGCATCTTTATTATAATATACACCCTGGAGGAATCATCCCAGCCTTGGAGGGAACACAGAGGCTTGACCCAGCCCTTAAGTAGCCAACTGCATGCACTGGAGGAGCTCACCCTAGGTATCCCCAGTCTCTCTACCACTCTCTAGCCTGGCAGGTACCAGAGCTATAGCAAACAGATTAACGGGGGTTTAACCTGAGGGCTTCTGTTCCCATTAAGGTCAGGGTGGGTCTGGAGAAGCAGAGCCTCCAGGGTTTGCTTAGTACTGGAGGGGGTGGACACAGGAGGAGGTGGAGGAGGAGAACCAGGCCAGGACTGCGTCTGTGGCTTCTCCACGGTCCCCGCCCGGAGGGAACCCGACCTGGGCCATATTGTGTGGGGTGAGGCCTGTCAACTGTCAACTGTGAACAACCACCCGGAGCACTGTCAACTGTCAACTGTCAACATGCCCTGTGTGTGCTGACATTGCTGACAGACTGTGAGACACCTATTACTGTTAACCACTGTGGGAATAACTGTCAAATACAGCTAGACTGTTAACCACTGGAGGGATAGCTGTCAACTGTCAAACACAGCTAGACCGTTAACAACTGTGGGAATAGCTGTCAACTGTCAAACACAGCTAGACTGTTAACCACTGTGGGAATAGCTGTCAACTGTCAAACACAGCCAGACTGTTAACCACTGGATGAATAGCTGTCAACTGTCAAACACAGTTAGACTGTTAACCACTGGAGGGATAACTGGCAAACACAGCTAGACTGTCAACCACAGCTACAGAGGGAGACTGGAGGAAGAACTGTCAAACACAGTATCAGCTACCAACCCCACCTAACAAGGTCCTTGTCAGGTCATTAATCATATAACATAATTATTGACATCAACTACCACCCCCATCTAGCAACTGCCACCAGCTCACAAGGTCCTTAACAGTTCATTGTTAATATCAACTATTTATTGACAAAAACAGCATTGATAACATAGCCATTGTCAAGATTGTGAATTTTAGAAATCCTCCATCACCTCAGTATAACCTGTCATACTAAGTGATATAGATAGAGTGCCCAGTAAGCTGATCATTACACCCTGATTAGGACCCAGGCACTATAAATACCCCTAACACTGCTGCTATTGGCTGCTGAACGAGGCTAGTGCTGAGCAGGCCCAGCTGACTGCACAATCAATTACACCCACCTTACACAAGACACAAATTTCATTTGGCCTTGGAGCCAATACAACTGGGAGCCTCCCCAAGTGCAGCCTAAATTGGGTGCTATTTGTGTAGGTGATCTATAGAGAGGTTCACTATTAGGTCCTAGTGAGGGAGGTGTGAGGGTATTAGATAGGGGATCTAACTGCTGGAGCTACTGGGGAAACTCAATCTCCCTATTGTATAGCGATACTTCGGGTTGCTCCGAGTGCGCGGCCATTTTAGCTCTGCCACGAGATTTCACGTGAGAATCAGGTGGGTACCAGATAGACACTCACCATAGCTTGCCAGGAATAAGCTCAGTCGTGAGAGCAGAGCCAAGATCTCACGAGATTCGCAGTGTCAGTGTATACACAGAGTAGTCGCGGGAACAAGTCCACACTAGTTACATCGCTATATAGACACAGACAGAGTGTGTACAGTATACCCCAGAGGCACCAGCGAAAAGCACACTCTTAAGTACTACCCACATCACGACTGTTACCGGCGAATTGGCCTAATTACGGCCACAGAGCCCTGCGGGGGACCCAGGGGTCGGATTATTGCCTAATTAATTAATAATCACTTTGTCATTAAGCCACCTAGGGAAAGTAATACTAACACAGTGGAGTACTTTCCCCCGGCTCTCCTCTGCAAGAAGCCCAAGGCAATAGGACAAGTGCGGCACCATCTTCTCATGTGATAAGGTAAGACATTCATATCTTTTGAATTACAGTGAAATCTCGTTATAATGAGGACCTTATGGCAAGGCAAATTTACTCCTTATAAGCACAGTTCCTTATAACCAATACTCAACATAGAGGGAATGGGCAATTTTCGCAGTGGAAATATGTTCCAGGATTGATTCCATATAGCAGGAAGTTCCTTATTATAAGTCTTCCTTATTTCACTGTATTATTGTCCCTTCTTGGACACCAGTTTATATCTGTGGCCCAGAAGCAAAAGGCCAGGAGCGGGAGATCCAATATGCAAATGAGATCTATTTGCATGCCCCTTACCACCTGCATTGACATAATTAGAGTTTAATGAATATTCATGAGTTATATTTATACTTGGTGCAGACATAGCTAAGGTCCTTTGTGGTATCCTTTTTTACATACTATTATATGTTTAACCTACATCTTATAATAAGAGGGTTTCCCCTGTTTTTGTAAGCATTATCGACGATTCAACATCAGTGCAACCTCTTTCCTTTGATCAACCAGAAAGCAGTGTACTATAATTCATGTACATGCCTAATGATAATAATATTCAGTAGGCCGAGGGGATTTATCTCCATGATAGATCATAAATTGATCCACACCATGTGGTAGTATACATAATTCATGTAGATAGTATTTTGAGTCAGTAGCACCCATACTATACACTGTAAACAGTTAGTGTATCTACACAGTTTAATCTACTGTACATCTACAGTATAACCTACTGTATAATAGATTTACAGTAGACTCTACTGTAGATTTACAGTAGATTCTACTGTTTACCTACAATAGACTGTACACCTACAGTAGAATCAACTGAACACCTACAAAAATAGCAACCAACTTTTTAAAGGGTAATATATTTGCAATTATTCAATATATAACAAACCTTTATAATGTTTGCTACACAACTATCTCTCCATCTAGAAACCACACTCATTAGCATTGTGATACCTGGTCCCCTTTACATAGACATTGTGTATGGGTCACTATAGGTATACAGTCCATGTACCAGAACCATGCAGGTATGCAGGTCCAATGTAATAGGTGGGCACTCTATCACTACACTAAAAATCCATAGGTTGAAAGGGTTAGTCAGTACAAACTATCTTAGGTTGGTCGTATGAGTCACAATGGCAAAGTTATATTCAAAAATGACCGAGGGGTCAGTCAATAGTGGCTAACCTAGGTTCATCATTAGTGTGTTGTATTTGTATACCACTAGTTGGTGCCACCTGTGATGATCACTCAGTGGCTCCCCCTGTAAATTAAAATACTAAGGTGGGTTGGTCAGTACTGACCAAACTGACAATAATAACTTACCTAGGTTGGTCGTATAGGGAGCCAAAAATAGTGCCTAAGCACTAGTGACTAAGAGATTGGTCGTATAGTGAGCCAAGGCATATCAGTGTATAGTAGTGCTGCAAATGTAGTGGTGGATGACTACTCAGAAAATGTAAATACTGTGGCTTTTAGTCTGTAGTGGCTATCCCAGGTTGGTTGTAGGGACATTGGTCAGGAATGACTAAGTGCTACTCAAGAATGACTGAGGTAAATCAACTTAACCCACGGTGGACGCCTGAGACAAAGGTATCACACTTTGGGTATATTGCATACCCGAGGGTTAAGTCAGATAGACGACACCTGTACCTTGGTATGCCTTATAATCACTGCCCACTGGTCATCGACTCGGTGTATAAACCTCGTCTTGACCTTGTGGGGCAGTGGTTATGAGGCATACCAAGGTACAGGTGTAGTCTATCTAATACATAATTACTAATGCCTCGACTTAGTCTAAAAAAACTTAAGTGAGTTGGTCAGTACTGACGAACTTGACAATATTAACCCTTTAAGGACACGTGTCGCTAAAAGATGACATTGGTCGGTGCATCATGCCGACCCTTCAGGAGTGTCTAAACCCGACCACGGGCATGATGCATTAATGCATTATGCCATCCTAAAAGGTTTAACTAACAGAGGTTGGTAGTATAGGGGGCCAAAAGAAACTAACCTGGTTAGGCACTAGTGACTAAGAGAGTGGTTTATAGTGAACCAAAGAATATCAGTGTACACATCATTCTCTATGGTGAAAACAAACGGGGGGGGGGGGGGGCTCACACAATGGGTCGTTACAGCTAGGTACTGATTTGGTCTCTATAGCAAAACAAGCCAGAGTTATAGTGAGTGAATAAAAGCTAGTTTGGTGCCAGGAAGCTTTATAATCTAAATATATAATTGAAACTTCCTTCTATTATGATAACAAACTTAGTTATTACAAACACTCCTATATATACTAGTAGTGAGCAGATCGCGGATCTGTTATATCTCCATGCATATTAGCCTGTGTATTATAGTTTAGTGATTCAATATTTTGCTAACATGAAGTCATATGTCAAATTAGGCCTCCTTGTTATCATCATCCATTCATGTCCTGCCTGTACTTCAATATGCCCCTAGCTCTTTCCTGCTCGTTATTTCCCATATTAGGTTATGCATTAGTATGAATCATAGAGTTTAATATTTTTGACTTTTACATTTCTGGATATGGTGTTTTCCTGGTGAGCTAGGTTTCTTTGTCGTTATTTCCAATATTTGGTTATATAAGATACCAGTACATGAATATGGATGACACATTCAATATGTCCCTGGATATTATGTTCTGCATTACTAGTAAGAATCATAGAGTTCAATATGTCTAGCCTAGTTTTATACAATTACCAGTATAGATATAGGTGACACATTGTGTTGGATCACTATGGTCTCTATATATTATACTCACTATTGAGGTTGTCCTAACCCGTTAAGGACGGCATCATGCCTTAATACATCATGCCATTGGTCGCCATGATGCATGCATGCAGCCCTGGTGAGTAACTCACCAGTACTGCATTCAAGCACCATGACAACCATATGAGGTTGAGGCACTCCCGAAGGGTCGGCATGATGCACCAATGCAGCACTGGCGAGTTACTCGCCGGGGCTGCATTGGTGCATCATGACGACAAATGTCATTTTTTACCAACATGCGTCCTTAAAGGGTTAACACCTCAATACCTGCTGTACCACGTGATGTAGCACGTGATGTTGACGCAGGGCGGCCATTGTGTCTGTGGTCAGCTGACCCGGTCACGTGACCCATCTGGGGGGTCACGTGACGGCGTCCCTCACCTGCAGAGGGCGCCACCTGTATGTGGACCACGTGACCGAGGGTAAGGGGGTCACGTGACCTATAAACATATACTGTTAAACGTTGAAGTAACGTTGGAGTAACGTTTCATTATTCCAATGTTGGAATAACATTCATTATGCTGTTGAATGTGGATGACCATGACGTCGTGTTTTTAAACAGCTATCCAGGCATTCCGAAAGAAGATATTGATAAGGTATATTATGTGACTTGTTACATGGTTAGGCTATCATATACTCGGATCATGGACATACCCGCCATTTCATTTTCGCACGTCACTAAAAGGCAACATTTGTCGTCATGAGTGCAGCCCTGGCGAGTAACTCGCCAGTGCTGCACTGCTGTATCATGCTGACCGTTTGGGAATGTCTCAACCCTGCATGGTCAGAATGATCTGCTTGAATTCAGGACTGGTGAGTTACTCACCAGGCCTGCATTCATGCATCATGAGGACTAAGGGCATCAGGCATTAGGGTATCATGCCGTCCTTAAAGGGTTAATAAAGATTGTCTAAATACCCCCAGTAATATCTAACCTCTACATCAGCATGCCTCTCTCACTTTAAGGCCACTCAAAAAAAAAGTTGTTTCTCATCACCCGGCACTGAAAAATATGACGAGGGCGTTTAAAAAAAATAATTTATTTACTGGGGGCAAAAAAACGTAGGGAAATTAAGACATTCCGCGCACCATTTTCACATTTTAGTAGTTAATAGTTTATTGATCCATACAGATTGTTGAAATGCAATCTATTCCTTTCTCCCTGCGTTACTGACTGTATAAGCTTTAATTTGATACCAAATATGCCTATATTTGTCCATTTTTTGACAGATTTTTCATTAAAAATCTAAAAAAAAAAAAAGAAGTTTTCCCTGAATGACGGTTTTCATGATGCGCGCGGTGATGAGAAACAACTTTCTTTTTTTGAGTGGCCTTACTACCATGTCCCATGCTACCTCCTGGCTGCTGGTAAACACGTCCTAATCTGACGTAGACGTAGTAATGGCGACGGACAACCCTTGATGGAGCCATAACGACATTAATGACGTAGTAAACCCACCTGGCGACCAATCAAACGTCATGACTGCCGGTTTTGGTGACGCCATGATTTAACTCCAGGGAGACGCCACACAATTTGCAATTTAAACCGACAGTGAGCCGGGTTTAGATCCTATCATCATGGAGTGTATAGTAGACTCTGTAGCTCCATGCTATCATCAATAGTCTTAAAATGATAAAATATATTTATGCGTGTTTTCCAATATAGAACCCTAAAATGTGTAAAAGGCCTCTAAAAAATGTGTGTTCCGGTGTCCTAAATGACCCTACGTTTTAGGGCCGACCCTAATTTTTTTTAAACATTTTTTTAATTCTTGAGAAGATTTGTGACATTTTCTTAGCTAACCACTAAGGTTACTTTAACTTAAAATATGTCAACAAAAAATCGACCTATCCAGCCTATTTTGATCTTTGCCTATGTTACCGGGCCCTAGATAGTAGCCTAGAGCAGCCCCCCCCCCCCCCCCCCCCCACAGAACAGACCCAAGTCTGGACCCTGTGGTTTACCCAGCATGTCATCAGGATAAATTGCCCCCGTTAACCCTCACTCCACAACGTGTTAACACTGGGCAGATTTATGTGTCTCAATGCATCATGCCCTGAGTCGTCATGATGCATGAAGGCAGCCCTGGCGAGTAACTCGCCAGGGCTGCATTCATGCCTCATGCCGACCTTATGAGGTTGAGACACTTCCGAAGGGTCAGCATGATGTGCCAATGCAGCCCCGGCGCGCTCCTCGCCGGGGGTGCATTGGTGCATCATGGCGACAAATATCATTTTAGTATCATGATGTCCATAAAGGGTTAACCCAGGGTAGATTTATGAGTCCCTTATCAGGGCTGAGGCCGAACAAGGGTTAAGGTTCCCACCAGAGACATTAGTGTCGGTACTGGAGGACAAGATTGTATTGTGAGACCTTGTGCCGTGTTTATACCAGGTCTACAGTCTAGGATAAACATACGGCGGACATTACTTGGTTACTAATTTCATCCTTATGTAGATAGTGTTATAGTTGTCCCATAAGGACATAGGATATACTTTGACAATATATCAGTTCTCGTTATGAGGGCGAAATCCCTCTGGTGGACTAGTGTAATGCCAAGGGCTCATATGACCAAGCCTGAACATTATCCTCTGTAGATTCATCCTAGATTCTTTCTACCGGGGTAGTTGGAAAATCAATTCATAATTAAGATTTGAAAACCGATTCTGCACTTTATAAATCTAGGATATTTTAGGTATTACATAAGGGGGGAAGCTCAGAAGTAATAGAAGTCAATATCAGTATAGACACTTTGCAGTAGATGTCAGAGTGGTAAGAAACCAACTAAACTAAGTAGTCTTAACACAGGGTATTCCCTACATGACACACACTATGTCAGAGAGGAAGCGGAACCCCAAGGACATGAGAATTGATATATAGCAGCTCACAGAGGTGTGGCAGGCAGTTCTGAAGTGTGTGTGTGGTGTGTATGGGGGGGGGAGGCAAGGGGCTGTTCTGGCCAATTTTGACTTTATTTGGCTTGACCTTTTAGGTTTGACCTTGATAGTGTGGATGATCTGAGGGAGGACAAGATGGCGACCTACATAGGGTTACCTATCACAGCTTTATACACATTCAGATTGACACTGTTCCCCGGTGCTTCCTGGTTACCATGGTAACAGTCAGAAAGG
The DNA here is from genome assembly GCA_947462335.1 of Harmothoe impar. NCBI lineage: Eukaryota > Metazoa > Annelida > Polychaeta > Phyllodocida > Polynoidae > Harmothoe > Harmothoe impar. The sequence goes on along the minus strand of OX381719.1, from coordinate 57,856,664 downwards.
GGGCAGGGGACAAGATGGCGGCCTACACAGGGTCACCCATGACAGCCCTATATACACAGGTTGACAATGTCCTCTGGTGACCCTTGGTTACCATAGCAACGACCTCAGGGAGGACGTACGGAGACGTAAAACCCTGTGTACGTCAAATTGTACGTCACATGGCCTGTGTCTCAGGGAAGTGTTCCCCTCATCTGGTTATCAATCACCATCCGCTGGTCCCCGTGTGAGACACTAAACAGGCCGGGGACCAGCAACAAGTGAGGGGTGGCCCGGGGGGGGGGGGGGGGGTACTCTATCTTCTATTGGATGCAGCACAACGGGAAAAAGCAGTTGCAGTGAATTGCCATTTCCATTAGATCCTAAAAAGGGCCGGGGGGGGGGGGGATAATCAGTATAGGAATGGGTACCAACTGCGGTAATGACCCCGAAGACCTGTTGCTGTGCACGCGTCAGAGCAAGAAAAAAGGGGGGCTGTTAGTCATATAAAAATACAAAATTAGGGCTGTCAATAACTCGAAAATACAAAATTAGGGGCTGTCACAATTGAAATGAAAATAATGAACCCTTAAATCTCATACATGACTTGAGTTATCTATATAATTCCAAAGTAACCTCATGTTAAAAGGAAGAGGCCTCCTAACAGTCGGCTGTCATATGATTTCCTTGAAAATAGGGGTGGTGTGGTGGGGGGGGGGATCAGATGTCAAGGTTCCTGATAAGTAGGGTGGTTAAAATCATATCATGAAATTGAGCAACTTTTCTTGGTGAAAGTGATTAATCAAATTTAATTTGTACAAAATTCAGAGTGACCTAAACTTGTAATATATCATCAACTTCCCAACCTCTGCAAAGCAGGATGGTAAATCTCCCAACCTCTTAAAATTAGGGCGGTCAAATTTCCCAAACTCAGAGAAAAGGGGCAGTAAGGCGGCAGTTTCTATCTACCCTCAAAGACTGAGTGCCCCCCCCCCCCCGGGGCCATGGCGTACAGGGGGCGCCACAAGTAGAGGGTGTTTATATGGACAAGTGTTGGGGTGTGGGTTTTTATCTTGGCGACAATTCAATTTATATCCCTCCTGCTTTTTGCATTTAGTCTTGTTCCGTTGGGATTCGGGTAAACTAGATACATGTATAGAAGTCGCGAGAGGACGAGTTTATAACATTTAGCACCGTCCCAGAGTAGTCTATCAGCGTGGGTCTTTTTAATAGCATTGGATATAGTACTACCACAAGTATAGACTTTTACATTGTACTTAGCAAGCAGTATTTTCTAACAAACAATAGTACAATCTTCGTAATGAAATACCATCATTACACAATGCTCAATTGGGTATTATTTTCTGGAAGTATCTTCGCCTCTTGCCAATCCAACCCCCATCTTTTCTCCTCTCCCTCTTCACCCGAACTATACGCTTGGATTTCATCGAACCTCTCGAGTTCCCCGGAGGCATTATTCTATTTTTAATAGACTGAAAACATCGTGTAGCTTTAAACTATACCAGGCCTACCCTACCTCTTTTTGTACGCCCCCACTGCACTCGTACCAGTAAGGCAGTAGCCCATCCCCGGGCCTATACTGTTACTCATAGTGACCCCCTCGTACATGTACCCGACCCATACACTTGATACCATTGAAGACATCACCTGCGTTCTAATAAAGATGAATAAAGGCATTTCCTTCGACTTCGAGAGTAAGGTTTTTCTGGTGGTACATGGGGGCCAAAACAAAGAAGGTTAGTTTCCGGACACCCAAACGGGTCTACACTAGGAATAGTGTGTTGCGGGAACATGCATATTAAAGGAGTTACACACACATATTTGCAACACACCTGTCAGATCAACACACTTTTGGCAAAGAGTGTGTAGTGTGTTACACCAAAATTAGTGTTAAAAGTGGCTGCGGAGAAGCGTGTTGATTAGTGTGTAAACGTAGCACACTCTTCTTAGAGTGTAGCAAAACAGTGCCTGGCCACCTTAATCATTCCAATTCTCAAGAGAATTTTGCTAATTTCCATTTTTTCCAACCAATTTATAGATCGGACAATTATTAAGGATTTTAGAGCGAAAACTCTAAAATGAGGCCCTAAAAAGATAGAAAGCAAAAAAAAAAGTTTTAAATTGGCCGGCCGGGCCCACCTTTTAATACCATGTTACTGGAAACCAATCCTATTATTTTGGCCCCGGCGCTTATAACTTCGGAGGGGTGTTTACCCCCGGCGCCTTTTCAAGACAGGCGCTTATTCAAGATCCAGTTTTAATGCTTAAGAGTAATTTCAAGACCCTCATACCCCCGGCGCTTATTCAAAACCGGCGCTTATTCAATACCCGGCGCTTAAACGCGACGGTATACGGTATATGTATCAGTGGGCAGGGGATGGGGGACTGGGGTATATGATGATTAGATTTAGCTATGGCGTGTCAGTGTCCATAGCCATGCGCCATTCCCAGTCCATATATTATTCTTATCTGCTAAGTGGCCATACGCCCATGGAATAGGGGTTGGGTAATAAGTAGGGATAATCAATTCCAATCATTGTAAATGTCAATGTTTATAGTCACACTCTCCCCCATCATGGATTCCATTTTGTATAATCATAGAGTTTTTGTTGATACTGTGTTTACACGCAACGAACGCAATGGCAGTCAAGTGTGCATCACTATCAGATCTATTTCCTTCTCTTAATTCCTTTATTATTTGATGTGTCGGCATAGTGACATGGTGCATTGAAGGTTTTTAAATGGCCTGGCACTTTGTAGTTTTCACTAGACTTCAACTCCACTTATTGAAAAATGTAGCTTTATTTCCATTTGGGGAGAGGGGATTTAAATTCAATGATCATATTCTTATCATGTTGTGGCCTGTATTGAGAAAAGGGGACCTCACCAAAAATATATCATTATTTATTTCCATTCGGGGGGGATGGGGGTTTAGACACCGTGGTGATGTTCTTATCATGCCATGGCATCCATTATATGATGATATAGTGGAAACAATGACCTCGTTGCACCTTACAATAAGTTACATGCAGGTCTATCGTCGCAGAGAACATCAATTCTAGTGATACTGGTACCTAAACATTCTATTCTAATCCACCAAGTCTGAATCTAAACACCCTTCCATCAGGCCTAATATCAGTAATTATTTCAATTAAGATGTCTCCCATGTCGTGAATAATTTCTTGGGATGCCAATTTGACATCCGGGGTCAAAATACTAGCTCTCAGCACTGGCAGCAATCTCGGCGATAAAGGGGGCAAAAAGCAGACAATTATCCCTCCCGGGATGCAACAGGGTGGCCCCCTTTTCCGGTTCCGTTGGGACCCGGTCGCTGATTGGTTGACGCCGCTGGTTGTCATGGTAACCGCGTGCCGCCGTCTCTCGCCGATTCCCGCGGGATTTGAGCCACTCATGTCCCTGTCTCGGGTCACGTGACCTCAAAGGCCGCCCACCCATCCCATAATAACACTCACGTGACTAGTCTGGGACGGCCTGGTTCTCGGCAATGGTAGGTGGTTGGGGGGGGGGGGGGGGGGAGGTTGAGTAGGGAAGTACCACCAGTCTGACAGTCTCTTCCCCAGAGGACTTCAATGTCTTTTTCTCTTTTTTACCCCATTTTTAGAAATTTCCTCTTCTAGATGTACCATAATATTGTTGTTGACGTCAGTCAGATGGCTTATGGATTGGGCCAATTTTCATATCATGGTGCAGTAAAACTAAATGTAGAAACTACCTATATGCCGATTGAGTAGGGCTAGGCCCCTACAATGTAGATTATAATTGGGGCATTTCAGACATTTGTTTTCTCAGATTTAAAAAGGATTTTATTGCTCTCTTGCGATATATACATAAGGTGAAAGATGAGGTATAATAATGTCATGGTTTCATGATAAAATTCAAGAACATTTAAAAAATCAATCCGTTCCACATAGTACATGATAAGGCCACTCAAAAAAATAAAATGGTTTCTCATCACCGCGCGTCATAAAAATCCGGTTTTGAGGAAAACTTTTTTTTTTTTTTGCCAAATTTTGATGGAAAACCTGATAGAAATGAACAAAATTGGTCATATTTGGTATCAAATTAAAGCTTATAATGCCAGCAATGCAGTGGTATAGACAAAACTTACATTTTCTCCACTTTTAAAGATCAATTAATTCTTGACCAATAAAATCTGAATTTTGGTCACAAAAAACTTAAATTCTCCTACTCATTTTGGCCCGCGAGTAAAAAAAAAAAAGAAAAAAAAAAAAAGCCTCCCTCGTCAGATTTCTCAGACCTTGGTGATGAGAAACCACTTTTTTTTTTGAGTGGCCTAACAAAAGTGTCAACTATTCAATTGACACAATCATGTACGCGTATACATACTTGTATCATACAATGTCATTATGTGTCTCTGGAGGGCGAGGCTCAGTAGTATGACGGGAGCCTCCCACCCCATGCAGCTGATCCCCACCCCTGCAGTACCCTCCTCAGCAAATATCCAATTAAAAACACACACTCCTACAGAGCTGATAAAACATGTAGCAGGGATCAATATGGCCGTGTTTAAACTGTTGTTAGGGAGGTGTGGAGGGGTGGCATCCCGCGTTTAACCCTTCCAGCACGGCATGTCGCTAAAAGACAACATTTGTCGTCAAAATGTATCAATGCAGTGCCGGTGAGTAACTCGCCGGCACTGCACTAATGCATCATGAGGAACTTCTGGGAGTGTATCAACCCCGGAGGCCATGGATGTAGCCCTGGCGAGTCGCAAGTACTTGCCAACGCTGCATTCATTGAATCATTATGCAGTTGGAGGGCTTAATGCATTAAAGTCTTATATGACCCTTAAACCTTGAAGGAAGGCATGTTATGTTAACGCATCATGCCAAGGTCGTCATGATGCATGGATGTAGCCCTGGTGAGTAACTCGCCAGAACTGCATTCATACACCAGGCCGACCCTACATTGTTGAGACACATAGGGTCGAAATGATGCATCAATGCAGCACCTGTGATTTTCATACCGGGCCTGCATTGGTCCATTACAACGGCAAATGTCATCTTTTAGAGACATGCCATCCTTAAAGGGTTACAGGGTTAACCACAGCCCTGGAGGTGTGAAACCGAAACCGAAACCACGCCCACAACAAGTGCTGTACCCTGCCCCCTGGTGAGCACGCCGGGAATGATAGACACTGTCAATATTGACTGTCAATAAGCGACCATTGACTGTCAATAAAGCTCTGTGTGGGACTGGTGGGCTGTCAATAACCGAGTGAGACAAATCTAACATGATTTAATCTCATGGTAACTAGCCTCTAGTGCTACCGTAAACCTATCCCCAGTTCTTTCTTTCCCTCACAGGACTAATCAAATGTTGCATGATTTTTAAAAATTAATTTGTAATCATTATGTATGAAAGGGGCTTGTGATGTGAAGTAGATTTGTTATTTTTCTGACCATGATAGGTGAAACTAGTCTAATTAAGACTAGCAATAGGGCATTTTTTCTCATGTATGCTTGCAGTTGAAATTGTGTATAACCTATATGATGCCTGCTAGCTCAAAGTGCTCAATCAAGAAATAAAAGGCTACCATCCCAGGGGACCCAATGCAGTCTGGTGTTTCATACAAACAATAAGTGAATACAAATATAATAAGGAAATACAGTACCACTCAATTCCATGATAAATTCTACATATTATGTTACAAATGGTCTGTTATGTATTTTCTTTTATTAATACATTTTCTATTATTGAAGAACATCTAGTTGTGAACATTGCTTGTAAATTAAAAAAAGAGAGTTAAGCAATGTGCGTGTATGGAATGGGGTTTACGGTCCCATCCCCATCAAAGTGTTGGATCAGTGGTGAAATCAATAGAGTAGAAAAACGGGGAGCCCTAGGAAGTCATCAGGCCGTGAAATCCCCTCTCTGCCTGCCCCACCCTACACCCCTCAACATGGGAGCTTTGTTTTCTAGCTCGCTGATTAATTTATTGACTTTGTTTTCTCCGTTGAATAGATCGGGTGGCCCTGTGCACGGGGTTTACACCCCACGACACACGGAGTCCCTATTTGTAAACTGGGTTACTATCAAATCGGGAGATATGTCTTACACAAAAGCTATGATGGCATAATTTGGGGTATGTTTATTACAAATAACTGTCAGTAAATTCTTGTAACTTCAACAGACAGGGAATAGGGTATACAAGTATCTGTAGGGAATAGGGTAAAACTGTATTTCCAACAGACATTTATAAGTGTTTAACTCTCTAAGGACGGATGTCGCTAAAAGATGACATTTGTCGTCATGATGCACCCCATAGGGTCGGCATGATGCTTGAATACATTAAGGCACCATACTATCCTTAAAGTGTAGCTTCAACAGAAAGGGAACAGGGTATAGCTGAATCTCAAACTGCCAAGGAATAGGGTATAACTGTAGCTTCAACAAACAGGGAACAGTGTGTTAACTGTAGCTTCAACAGGCAGGGACCAGCGTATAAGTTACTGTAGCTTCAATAGACAGGGTACAGCTGTAGCTTCAACAGACAGGGAATAGGGTATGACTATAACTGTATACCTGTAGCTTCAATTGCCAAGGACCAGAGTATAACTTTGTAGGGAATAGGGTAAAACTGTAGCTTCAACTGACAGGGAACAACTGTAGCTTCAATAGACAGGGTAAAACTGTAGCTTCAACAGGCAGGAAATAACTGTAGCTTCAAGTGACAGGAAATAACTGTAGCTTCAAGTGACAGGGTAAAACTGTAGCTTCAACAGGCAGGAAATAACTGTAGCTTCAAGTGACAGGAAATAACTGTAGCTTCAAGTGACAGGAAATAACTGTAGCTTCAACAGACAGGGAACATGGTATAACTGTAGCTGGCCTCGACTGACAGGGTATGGCTGAAGATTCAACTGAAAGGGAACCCAGGCCAGGAACAGCTTATGACAACTGACAGGAAATAGGGCATAACTGTAGCTGAAAATGACAGTGAAATGAAAATGAAAATGTGGCTTCAAAGTTCAACGGACGGGGAACAGAGAATAACTGTAGCTTCAACTAACAGGGATCAGTGTTTTAATAATTGTGGTTTCAACAGACAGGGAACAACTGTAATTTCAACAGAAAGGGAAACTGTAGCTTCAACTGGCAGGGAACAACTGTAGCTTCACTAGACATGGTACAACTGTAGCTTCACCAGACAGGGAACAACTGTAGCTTCACCAGACAGGGAACGTGGTATAAGTTCAACAGATAGGGTATAAATGTAGCTCCAACAGACAGGGCCCAGTAGCGGGGGCAGCACTTTGCAGTACCTAATGCAGCAGCACATCGCCGTTGTGGCTAGGGAAAACCCTTCCACATCAATGAGGGCGTAAAGATGAGGTGAGACGTCAGTTTCAATACTTGGTATCTTTTATTAATAATAATATTAATATCAGAGTACCAGTCACTAGGGCTCAGTATATAAGTTACTGATGGTTGCAAGATGATAAGTGATTTCCTCCTCCATCTGACCGGGGTATAAGTACAGGTACCCGGCAGGTGGAGGGGGTGCCCATGTGACCGGAAGTAGATGTAACAGTGGTTTTCATTGGATAATATACATTTGACATTTGATTGGATAATTATATATTCATGGCTTTAACATGTGGTGTGCGCTGGACCGCGGGTGGGGAGCCTGGGTCCAGTGCATTATGGGTAATGGATTACATAATAAATAGCATGCACACATGGGGGCTTTGTCGCCTGCCTCCAGGTGGTCTCCAGCCGGCTCAAGTGGCTTTGGCGGTGCCACACTGATTAAGGGTGTCCAGCTTTATAGCATTGTTTTATGTGTTGACAGTTAATCCTTGGGGTCAACATATAGTTCATTTGTTTTGTGTATAGGTGACCGGTCAGTGCCTTGTCGTCTGGAGGGGCTGACCGTTACCTATTGTTCCTGGGATAAGGGTCTGCTTGTGATCTATGGATTAGTTATGTATGGGGGTTAGTTTGGCTTGGCTTAGTGAGAAATAGGTATGTCTGACGTCTAGGTGTACTTTGATGGACATATGGATTGAAAATATGTATAAAGTATTGTGCGTATTACAAATAATAATAAATATGAATATTAATAATCATAAGTCATAATTATGACGTAATATGACGTAATATGACGTAATACAATTGATGAAGGTATAATAAGGGGTTTTGTGGCGTGACAGCACCCCCCAATACAACTCCTGCACGCCCTCGTGCAGGCCGAGAAGTAGTAGAGGAAGAGTTATGTCACGCTTCAAAAGTATTTGTATGAACATTTTTTGTTTGTATTTTATGGTTTTTGATATATCTATCTTATGCTATAACTATGACTAAGTTCTTAATCACATTTTCTAGTTTTATACGTGTTTTGTACATACATGTTATGCAGTGGTAATAATGATAATATTTCAATGGTAACGTACTGGTACTATATGTCTCGCTTCCGTTCTATTTATATGATTATACATTTTTGGAAGCTTTATCTTACCAATTATTTACATAATACAAGTCATGGTACAGTGGTAGGTGTAATTTGACGTACTGATTCTATATGTCGCGCTTCCGTCCTAGTTTATAATACAATCAATTCATATGGTAGGAAGCTGTAAGAAATTCATTTCAATGATAATATAGATGTACTAAGCGTTTACATAGGCCATGTGTAATACTTAGTATGGTATGATAGTACATGTATAACAATAGGTTTTGAGCAGTGTATTTTGTTTATGCAATGATCTTTGGCAATACTTGATTTTTGATATTCATTCTCAATGTCGAGGGGCAATGGAGGAAGTTCGTTCTGAGTTATCACCTTCTATAATAAATTTTTATGTTTCGTTTCCTGTCTCACTCTTTTTCATAACGATGGCTGTCAATAGTTCAGTAGTGGTCATGTCTTTTGGGTTTTTGATAAGTGACGTGGTATTGTCACTGTCGGGGTCAATGTCAATGTTGTCTTGGGTTTCAGTCGGATGTAGGGACGTAGTCATTTCAATAGTCTTAAGGGTTAATCCTGTGGTGGTGGTGTCGTCTTTCAGGGCCGGTATGATAGAAAACCGTGCCGCTAGGGGTAGTATGACGTGGTTGGGTAGATAGTATGACTTCTGTTTTCCGTTGATGTTGAATGATATGGGGCCGTTCCATGTCATGTTTATGCGTGGGTATGGGCATGACAGGGCTGAGATGGCCGTCAGGGTTGGTATGAAATCATTAACAATCGAGTCACGTTCGTAGGGTAGGGATAGCAGTGGGATGGTGTGATTGACGTGTCCTTGGTAAATTTTGAGCGTAATAGTAGGATTGGTTTTATGTCCAGAGTTTGTCATTCCAAAGTGGCGTGTAATCTTGTTTTTACACTTGAAGATGGTTTTGATGACAGCGTATACGATTAAAGCTACAAATATTAGGGTAAAAATGTTATGGGCATCAACGTATTGATCTAGATTGATAGTGTGATTTTCCTTGGTTTCACTCTGGGGGATGGGGTTGATAAATTTCCAAGAAATGTTGTTGGGTCGAGCACTAACAGTTGGGATGGTCGCGAATAGTGCTTTTCCTTTGGATACATATAATAAGTAGAAGAATCCTACGGCGTTTAGAATGCAAGTGACTGGTACTATATAGTTCCATACGGGGCTAGCGAAGAAGCTAGCTATGTTTTCCCGTATGGGTGTGTCCTGGATGGGTCGGTCTAAGATGTCTGCTGCGTTGGTGGCTTCTATTAGGATATTCCTGGTGAAGGGTTCCAGGTCTAATGTAATGTCTGATGACAACTTGCTGATGTTTGTCATAGATTTGATGATAGCTTGTGTATGTAGATGTGGTATGTGTATTGGATCGTGGTGTAGTGATGATGCTGTGATGTTGAGATTGTTTGTGAGTGCGAGTAGTATGGGTGTATTGGCCGCGTGCATTAGAAAATGTGTTGAAGAAGATTCGTTACAAGGAATTTTGGTGTTTGGGAGGTACAATGAGTCAAACTGTAAGTGGCACATACATGGGACACCAATAACTGCGTAGGCCGAAGCTTTCTTAGTAGTTGGTGTCATGTGCTGACAGATGACGTGGTAGTACTCCCTGTTAGTAGTTACTAAATATTTATCTTTACCAATAGCTATAGCACGGGTTTGTATGGGTCTCAGAGGGTGTACTTGAAATGTGCAGAGTCTGGCTATGTCTGCCTGGTTACCTTTAAAGGCCGCCATGAGGCAGGTTGGCTGGTCACTGCGTATTCTAGGTATGGTCCTAGCGCATACTTTCAGTATCGAGCCTTGGCACGTAAGCAGATCTGCGTTTGTCATTTCTAAGTACAATGTCTCTGCCTCGTTGACAGCGAGGAAAGTTTTGTCAGTGTGTAATAGGGTAGATCCAGAACTTGTCGTATTTTCGGTGTTAATGGGGACATGAGTTGTAATTACTTGATATAAGTTAAATGCTGCGTCTGTGGCAGAAATGATAACATTAATATGAATGTATAAGTGAGTTTTGGAATAGGTGTATAGTGCAACTGGTTGTGAATAGTAATATGCGGTGTCAATAATGGTTACCTCGGATCCTGGGTTTCTAATTTTGAGTTGTGTGTCTAAGGTGGCTAGCTTGAGGGCTAGTTCTGTGGGTTGGATCATATCCGGTGCTAATATTCCAGTGGACAATAATCTGAGAGAATTTTCCACCTTGTATAACCCTTGTTGGTACGCAATCCTGGTCATTAGGACAATTACCTGGGCCGATATGATGGCTGACTGGGTAATCCTACGATCCTGGTCGGCTTGAATGGAGGTTAGAGTTGTGGAGAAATCATCAGACCATGAGTCTATGGATTCGGTAATGTTAAGTAGGGATTCCTGTACAACGTCCTGTTGTTTTATATAGGTGTCTAGAAACTGCTGGTGTTGCTGGGTGACGTCATGTAATCCTTGTGCAGTTTTAACATTGACGTCGGCCAGTGTACCAATTTTAGCATCTAGGTGATGTATGACGTTGATAATAGAATCCATGTCTCTAGTGGTTGCCAGGCCAAAGATTGATTTAAAGAGCTCCCCTAAGAATCCTAGGATAGCTCTCTTTGGCCTGTTAGTAATAGGATCCGAGAGGAAGTGTGCAATGTTCTTTAAAGTCTTAATAATGTTAATATCTACGTTTTGTAGTAGTCGGTCGAGGTCAGCAGCTTGTTGTAACATCTTGGCGTCATGGCTGTCATGGGGTCCTAGTGAAGTCAGTTGAAGAGTCCTGATGGTGTTGTAAATGAGTGGCTTCGGACGAGGAGCCATTGGGATGTTGTAGGGGATGGCCAGTATGACCTCGTGTAGGTCATGACCGGTGATGATTTGTCCCGGCAGCTGTTCATAGATGAGGCCGATATTTTGCCTCACTATTGGTTGTGCTGCCGTGTAGATGATGTGTGTGATGATTAATAGGAGGTAGAGTGTATACCTCATGATTCCCGAGTTGTTGGGATTTGATAGTAATAATAGTAGTAGTCGATCGTTTGTAGTAGTAATAGTTGATAGTCGATAGTTGGTGAAGGATGAGTGTAAGTGCGCAGTACTGGCGGGGATCTACCAAATTAACTGTGGGCTGCTCCTGACTGAATCGATGTGTGTAGGGGTGTGGTCACTGGGTGACTGTGGAAAGATGGGGGGACGTGTGGGAACTTATACCCTTTGGTCTGGGTACAGGGTGGTGGCTATGTCACCCTGCCATGCTGGTCGTTATCACACTCCCATAAGTGGAGCTTTTGTTTGCGCGCTCCAGTGGTGGCGCCATCCAGGGCTCAGATTGCGGTCATCCTCCTGGTGTTGTTGACACCTGCGATGCATGCGGGCGGCCGCCTGCATACACCGCTTTTCCACTGGTCTATGGGGGGGGGGGTTTAATAAGAGTGCGCAAACTGTCCTTTCATGTCGGATTTTGACATGTTGATAATAGTTCTATTTGGAGTGTCAGTTTGTTAAAGGAGCAGCAATAATATGGAGTCGCCCTGCCACTTACTTGTGTGGTGAAATGGGTATAGATGGATAATAATAATAATAGTAATAATTGATGAAGCTTGTGCGCTTTATGGTGATAAATACTGTATTTCCAGTATTTCTTTCGATGATCGGTGTGTAAGTCGTGATTCTTTGTGAATCATTATAATAGTAATAGTGATAATAGTAGTCGTTGTAGTAGTCAGTGTTGATCCTTTTGATAGTAATGTTTGTAATATATGACAGTTGGTGTTTCTTTGTAATAGTAGCGATAATATAGTGAGCTTTTTGTTGTTTATGTAATATAGGTGATAACTTTTCCTCTTATATATTCTATAGTTTATATTATGGTTTTAGTCCTACCGGTGTCCTCCTCTTGACCTTGGAGTGGGCCGGCTTTGCTTTATATATATTTTTGGTTTGTAGTAGCGCTGGTTTCGCTTTATATGAATCTCCGTCTTTCTTCCATAGTTTGGTTATGAGGTCGTCGTTCGGGTCAATGAGTCTGTGAATGAAATCGTTATTTCTAACGTGACGTACCAGTTTCAGTCTGTCTACATGGACTGGGTTTTTCATTGTTTTCATTGTGATGACAGATTTGAGGAGGACAGATGTTTTTGAGACGAATTTGCACACTATGTATGGACCAGAGTACACCTTCTGAAGTTTCAAACATTTTGTTCTATCCATCAGTCGGGGTACCTTGACATACACTAGTGATTCTTTCTGCACCTTTGTAGGTTTTGCCTTTTTGTCGTGTTGTTGTCTCATTTGTTCTGTCCTCTTTTCGATGTTTTCAATGACCTGGTTGTATGTGTAGTCTATTTTCTTTAATTTGTCGATGATGTGGAGATTTAGACTTTTCTCTTCTTCCTGATTGAGTTTGTTGTCTATTATGGTGTTTGGATTCCTTCCCTTCATAATGAAGAACGGTGTGAAGGCAGTGGTGGCGGACTCTGTGTTGTTGATGGAGAACACAAGGTGTGGTAGGAATACATCCCATGCGTCCTGGTGTTCTTCACAGTAGGCCCGTATGCCTTCAGACAGCGTCTTCACATATCTTTCAGCCTGGCCGTTTGATTTTGGTCTATAGGCCGAGCTGAAGACATGTTTTATGTTGAGGGAAGATGTCATGTTTCTGAATTTTGAATTTTTATATGACGTTCCATTGTCTGACTGGAGGTATGTTGGTATACCCTCGGCCAGAACAACCTTCTCTATGAATTCTGCGGTAGTTGTTTCCGCGTCCAATGATGTAGTAGGGTAAGCTATGCAGAATTTAGAGAACCTGTCGACCACTACCTGAATGTATACATTCTTTCCTGGTGTTGGTGGTAGTGGGCCTATGGCATCTATGTGAACAAACTGGAATGGGTAAGAAGGGGTACTATGGGCCGTCATTGGCAGGTTGTTGGTAAGGTTCATCTTTTTGGCTTTCAAACAGACGTGGCAGGTCGCTGTGAATTTCTGGACGTCGGCCGCCATGCTTTTCCAATATACTTTGGGAAGCATGGTCGACAGCATTCGTTGTGCGCCAGCGTGTCCTGCCATTGGTAGGTCGTGAAAAAGCTTCAAGATGGGGAGTCTCATGTCATCTGGGATGACAGGTTGGAATGAGAATTCCTTGTGTTTCTTCCATAGTACCGTGTTGATATGGACCAAAATATCATTCAGCATGATGTGATCATCAGCTATCCTGATAAATTGCTCCGTCTCCTTCTTGTTTTTGTCATTGGGTACCTGTCCGTTCTCTAAATACGTGATGATAGCTTTCGTGTGTAAATTATATCTCTGTTCTCTTTTGAGGTTGAGTATGGAGATCTGTGGGTCAGAGAGGCTTTCTATCATTTCAATCAGATGATTGGTCTGATTGGCCAGATGTTTTGCCATGTCTGTGGCATCTCTTCTAGGTTTCTCATTTTTCTTCTTTGGCTTTGATTTATCTGTGGTTTTCTTAGGTTGCGCTGCCGGGGTGTGGCCTGGGACCGGTCGGGTCGCCGCAACCTGCTCTATTTGTTCTGTTTGAGTTTCTTCTATGAATGTTGATAGGGCTTCTAGGGATGTAGAGGGTACTGTCAGCTGCTGTGGGGCGTGGCCTGGGACCGGTCGTGCAGCTGAATCCACTTCCTGTTGTACTGAGGCCACTATGGCTGCTAACAGTCCCTTGTATTCTGTTTGTGGAAGCCCAAAATGATGTAATTTGGTACTTGGGATGTCAGGATTTGCTCTGAGGTTGGGGGTAAATCGTTTTACTTCTTCTATGTCTTCTGTGTTTTCCTCCATACATTCACAATAGAAGTGATGGGTGGAGTTTCTCTTCAGAATTGATTTGGGTAGTCGTTTCGGTAGCGTCAATGGTGGTTCGTCTTCTTTGAATTTCTGTGTGTGTATGTCATCCTCAAACATAATTCTATGTTGCACCCTTATGGCTTTGGGTTTTGGTGGAGGATCTGTCATTGGTGTCTTGTCTAGTGGATAGTCTCGTCTTGACATAACGTCTGATGGTATATTTAATTTGCCTCTTATGTGTCTGATATTAAATTGAAATTGTTGAATTTTGAGTGCCCACCTTGCCCACATGTTTTTGTTATCTGATTTTGTCAACATGTGGATGAGGGCTTGGTGGTCAGTATATAGCTCGAATGGTCTTCCTTCTAGGTAGTGTCTGAAGTACTCTATTGCAAATACTACCGTAAATTCTCGCGTATAAGCCTAACTCGCGTACAAGCCGCACCCATAACTTTGACAAATTATATAAGCCGCAGAGGGGGTCTGAATATTCCGATTTTGGTACTGTAGTATACTAATAAAAACTCTCGTATAAGCCGCACCCTATATAGGCATGTTTGGTATCAAAAGAAAGCTGAGTCTGACTCGCGTACAAGCCGCGGCTTCTACGCGAGAATTTACGGTACTCCCAATAGTTCTCTTTGGGTGGCACCATAATTCCTTTCGTGGTCATGGAGTGCTCTGCCCGCAAAGGATACTGGTCGTAGAACGCCGTCTTTCTCCTGGGAAAGAGTAGCTCCCAGGGCTGTACCAGATGCATCTGTTGTAAGATGGAACTGTTTGTTGTAGTCTGGGTACAGCAAGATGACGTCGTTGCATATAGAGTCCTTCAGGGTCTGAAATGCAGTTTCACATTCTTTGGTCCAGACAAATTTGTTCCCATTTTTGAGTAGGTTGAATAGAGGTCGACCAATTTCACTGAACCCTTTGATGAATTTTCTATAGAATTGGGCGAGTCCAGTGAATGACCGCACCTCTTTTGTGGTCTTCGGTGTGGGGAATGTCTGGATCTTGTGGACTTTGTCTGGGGATGGTTTGATACCGTCAGTGGTGACTTTCATTCCTAGGAAGTCTAGTTCCTCTAGGAAGAATTCGCACTTGGTTTTCTTCAACTTTAGTTTGCCATTTCTTAGTGCTTCGAATATGTTTCTTAAGTCAATGAAATGTTGGTCTATGGTAGGTGATAAACACAAGATGTCGTCTAAGTATGGGATTGCGCATTTGTACTGCAGGTTCTGTAGGATCAAGTTGACTACAGCTTGGAAAGCCTGAGCACTGCTGGCGAGTCCCATGGGCATGGTCTTGTATCTATACTTTTTGGTCCTAGTGAGAAAGGCTGTGATGTCCCTGTCGTCCTCTCTAATTGGTATCTGGAAGTACCCTTGTTGGGCATCCATCTTAGAGAACACGGCAGGTCGCATCTCACCAATCATTTCTAGGCTGTCGTCTGCTCGTGGTGATGTAAGTGCTTGGTTGATGGATTGGGAATTCACATATCTTAGATCTGTCACTAGTCTGTAACCCTGCCCGTTCTTTTTCTCTACAAGAAAACTTCTGGATGACCAGGGACCCGTTTTGGTTTCCTCCAGAATGTCCTGCTTTACCAGCTTCTGACATTCGATTTCAAGTCGTTCAGCTTTGTGCGGGGCCATTCTGAATGGGTAGAACTGTAAGGGTTTGGCGTCTGGGATCAGGTTGATTTTATGGGTGTACAGATGGGTTCTTCCAATCATATTATCTTTTCCCACGAATATGTCATCGTATTCTTCTATTAATTGGCAAAATGTTGAAAATTGCTCATCTGTGAGGCATTCTGGTTTTTGGAAGACGTGTGATTTTTCTTTTTCTGGTTCTATGTCTATGTCCTTCCCTATGTACATGTCTTTGTCTATGTCTTGTTCGTCGTGACCTGTCGTCTCTTGCACCATATTTATATGATCTTCGTCGTCTGACATGGATTGATCCATGTCAGAGTCAGAATACTCTGAGTATGTTGGTGTTGGTACATAGAATGTTTTGTCTGACCCTGTTGATGATGCACTGTCACTGATAGTAGAGTTGTTGTCTATGTCTATGTCTATGTCTCTGTCTGTCTCCTCGGGTTGTGTGTCGTCGTAGCCTGTCGATAATATATGATTTTCTTTGTCTATGTCTGTTTTTGTATATAAGGCTACGATTTCACCCTTCTGGATTTTGCAGATTCTAGATGTGATATTCAATAATATCAGTGGGTGTCTGTCTCTTTGGTCAGGTGTCACTACTGAACGTTGTACGATATAATTTGGAAGTTTGTCTGATCTGTCAAAATTGTCTGTTATACCATTGATTTGACTGACTGAGTGGTAGCATGTGACTTGGCCTGTTATGGCCATTTCGGAAAATGGAGGTATCGAAATGGCTCTCACTGCCCTGATTGGTTGGGATTTTGGAGTTGGGTCAGTGGAGTAATTGATTTTGCTTTTAGTCTTTGATAGAAAATCTGTTCCCAATATGATTGGTGAGGAACAATTTGGAAGAATTGCAAATTGATGACTGAATGTTTTGCCTTGAATTTTGAATTTGATTTTGATAGCTCTTTTGATGTGACACAATGCTCCATCGGCAAGATAAACTTTGGACCTGATTCGTGAAAACTCATGAGGAACTAGTTTCGATAGAGTGGAGGCTAGACCCTCTCTCATGCAAGAGACGGTGGCTCCTGTGTCTACTAGACTGGGGATGTTGGTATCTTTGAATTGTAGATCTATATTGCCATTGACCATGTTGATAAACAAAACACTCTGCTCACCTTCTTCCATGTGTAGGTCGGGGAGTGGTGGGGGGACGACTTCCAGAGTAGCTTGGACGTCGGCAGGTCTCCCGCGCACTGGTGCAGCGTTGTGGATTGTCTGTGGGTCATGTGGCGTGATGTCGATGGGCGATGCTGATTTTTCTGTGTTGGGGACTGTTTTGTCATCCTGATGAGGCCTATCCATAGGATGACAATCTAGTTTCCCGTCGTCTTGGTGAGGTCGTTCATCATGCTGACGAGCTGTGCCATGGTGTACTGTGGAGTGGGGTTTTGTGGCGTTGGTTGAAGTTGAAGTTGTTGTTGTTGTTGTGGCCATTGTTGTTGTTGTTGTTGTTGTGGCCATTGTTGTTGTTGTTGTGGTGGCTGCCATGATTGCTGTTGTGGCTGCCACCGTTGTTGTTGTTGTTGTTGGCTCTGGATGAGTTTGAAGTGATGTGGGGGTAGGGAACCCGTTTGAAGAAGGGTTATAATGTCTTTGGGTCCCCCTTTGAATCGGTGGGTGGGAGGGATGAGGCCCATTGAGCGTGCCTTCCTGATGTTGTCGACGTAATTGATGTCGAAGTCCTCTCTCCTCCCCCTATAGTTAGGTGGTAACGCGAAGTCAGTTGGTGGAGACTGATGTGTAGGTGCAGCTGCTTGTTTGTGGTAGGTGGGTTTTGGTTTACCACCCCCCATAGCAGCTACAGTATGTTCCGTCTCCATAACTTCTTGTTGTTTCTGAAGAAGGTCTCTTAGTTTCTCGTTCTCCCTGTCCTTCTCCCTTAACTGAGCAGCTATGACTGGATCTAGGGTGTTGTTGGACAGGGATGATACCTTGTGTGTGGAGGTCTTCTTGTAGAGGTATGCACACCTGAGTGCTCTACAGAGGGAGGCCCATGTAGTAGGACTTTCCGCTCTGATCGCCTCTCGGTAGTCCTCGTTTAATACGGTGGCTACCTGGATGATGGCAGCTTCTATGTCCACCCCTTTGTTTTGGAAGTGGGTGTTGGCGTCCTTTAGCCATTCTTCCATGGTTTGTAGGGTGGGGTCAAACTGGGACAGTGTCAATAGTTTGATGTCGTTCTCGACATCCTTGAAGTGGTGGATAAGTCCCTTCTTTATAAGGTCGTAGTCATCCTGTATGCTAGTGGGCTGCATACTGTACCACTCGTACGCTGGTCCAGTTAAATAGACTGCGCAAGTGACGTGGATGGGGTGATCTTCTTGGGGATATTTTAGTCTAACAAATCGTTCTAGGTCTGTGAACCACTTTCTGGTGCTCATCTTAATGTCTGGTTTGGAGAATTTGATTGGTTCCCGGATGGTGTATTTGTTGGCTTTTGATATGGCGCTAGCCAGGTCGCTAATGGACTTGTTGTTTCTATATTCTGCGTTGAGTCTTTCTAACTCTGCCTTGTGGGCCGCTAATTGTTCATCTAATTTTCTTGATATCCTATCGTCTAGTTCTCGTTGTCTTTCTACCTCTACCTGATCGTCTCCGGCCATGTTGACAGTGGGTTCAACACGAATGGGAGAGGTGGGTGGGGTAGCTATGTCTATAGGTATAATAGGTACGGTGTCTATAAGTGTTGTTTTAGAATGTCTTACTGTGTCCTTGTAGATGCAGGAGGTGGACTTGTTGATGTGCTTGTTGTTGCTTGGTCCTTTCCTCCTGGTGGGTTGTAGACCTGATGTTGGTGCTGGTCCCTGGCTCCTAGTGTGCCTCCGTGATGATAGGTCACTGAGGGACTGGTGTCTCTGCATTAAAAAATTTCTTCATGGTCGCAGGTAGCTGAAGGTTGCCCGGTTCTCTACCACTCTGTGGCTAGGGAAAACCCTTCCACATCAATGAGGGCGTAAAGATGAGGTGAGACGTCAGTTTCAATACTTGGTATCTTTTATTAATAATAATATTAATATCAGAGTACCAGTCACTAGGGCTCAGTATATAAGTTACTGATGGTTGCAAGATGATAAGTGATTTCCTCCTCCATCTGACCGGGGTATAAGTACAGGTACCCGGCAGGTGGAGGGGGTGCCCATGTGACCGGAAGTAGATGTAACAGTGGTTTTCATTGGATAATATACATTTGACATTTGATTGGATAATTATATATTCATGGCTTTAACATGTGGTGTGCGCTGGACCGCGGGTGGGGAGCCTGGGTCCAGTGCATTATGGGTAATGGATTACATAATAAATAGCATGCACACATGGGGGCTTTGTCGCCTGCCTCCAGGTGGTCTCCAGCCGGCTCAAGTGGCTTTGGCGGTGCCACACTGATTAAGGGTGTCCAGCTTTATAGCATTGTTTTATGTGTTGACAGTTAATCCTTGGGGTCAACATATAGTTCATTTGTTTTGTGTATAGGTGACCGGTCAGTGCCTTGTCGTCTGGAGGGGCTGACCGTTACCTATTGTTCCTGGGATAAGGGTCTGCTTGTGATCTATGGATTAGTTATGTATGGGGGTTAGTTTGGCTTGGCTTAGTGAGAAATAGGTATGTCTGACGTCTAGGTGTACTTTGATGGACATATGGATTGAAAATATGTATAAAGTATTGTGCGTATTACAAATAATAATAAATATGAATATTAATAATCATAAGTCATAATTATGACGTAATATGACGTAATATGACGTAATACAATTGATGAAGGTATAATAAGGGGTTTTGTGGCATGACACCGTGTTAGTCTCAAAGTCAAGTGTAAAATGAGTGTGGCGAATCAATAACTACTCAATGAGGGAGCTGGAGGGGGCTGGAGGGGGGGGGGGGGAGAGGGGGTAGTCACTCTTTGATGCTAGGTGCCAACTGTGAAACTACAGCCCCCACTATTTGGTCATTTGACAGCCCCTTGAAAATGTGTATTATTTTTACAGCCCCCTATTTTCTATTTTTTCTAAGAAATAGGATGACAGCCCACTCTTAGGAAGCCTCTTCCATTTAACGTGAGGTTGTTTTGGAATCATATAGATTACTGTCATGTATGTGATTTAAGGGTTCATTATTTTTATTTCAATTCTGACAGCCCCTGATTTAGTACTTTCCAGTCATTGACAGCCCCTAATTTTTTACTTTCATATAATTAACAGCCCCCCCCCCATTTTTGTGCCTCTATATGGGTACCCACGATTTTGACCATGTCGCTGTGTCGATTTCTTTTTCTTGTGTCTGTCAATTTTTAAAATGGTCCAAAAGGGCCGTGTCACCGTGTCGCCCGTGTCGATTTTTACCCATGTAGAGGCACATTTTTCTTGCTTCGACCCTTGTACAGCGACAGCTCTTCGGGGTCGTTACCGCAGTTGGTACCCATTCCTATACTGAGTACCCCCCCCCCCCCAGGGTGGTGGAGGCTGGACGGGTGGGGGGGGGGGGGTGGGGGGGGGTGGGGGTTGGGTCTGTGGAAGGCTGGAGGAGGGCCTGATGAAGGGAGCACCAGCCCTTTGAAACTGATATATCTCATTTGAATTCCATCCCAACAAAAATGGGGAGGAGAATGTGTTAGAAGACACTGGTGGGTTGAGGGGTGGGTTTGAGATGGGGTCTCTGTATGGGACTAAGGGCTATAGAATCCTCTTTAGCTGTTGATTTAGTGAGATGATCCATGGGTGGGTGGTGGTTGGTGCTGGGAAGGGATTATTGCAGTGAAGGGGATTATCTATTGAGATTATTGTATTGAGTTTTCCCACCAGGCTTGATGTAGTGGATGCTTCGCAGTCAAAAATAATTATCCTATTTCAAGAAAATAAGATGAATAAACGTGCCTGACGGACAAATGATTAGTTTAAAGAAAATAATTTTCTTAACATATTCATTAAAACTAGTTATTTGTCCGTCAGACAAGATAACTTATCTTATTTTCTTGGAATAAGAATTATTTTTGGCTCTGTTATCATTCTCTAGAGTTGCCCCTCATAGCATAGCAAGAAAGGGAAAATAAAGTCATAATTAGGAAATGCATGGATACCTTTAATAGTCTGATTTATTGATATTACTAATTGTTATTTTTGAAATCAGACAGAGGAGGTAATGCATTCCAATAACATTTGTAAAACCCCAGGAGGTAACTCAATTTTAGTCCAACATGAAATTGCCTCCCCTTTCTAGCAAGGAGCTCAAAGGGGTTCTTTCAGACTGGAATCAGTGAATGATCAGCATTTGTATGATTATCCCTTTAAGGGCGGTATGATACCTTAATGCATCATGCCCTTGGTCATCATGATGCTTGAATGCAGCCCTGGTGAGTAACTCACCAGGGCTGCATTTATGCATCATACAGACCCTACAGGGTTGAGACACTCCCGTTTTGAGACACTCCCGAAGGGTTGGCATGATGCACCAATGCAGCACTGGTGAGTTACCCACCAGGGCTGCATTGGTGCATCATGATGACAAATCTTTCAGCGACATGCATCCTTAAAGGGTCATACAGCACTTCATCTCGCCCATTTTAATACAAAAATCTGGTTTCATAAGCAGCAGTACAAAAGGACCTCACCACTCATGGGTGTCCCATTGTGTGGAGGCTGTGGGGAGTGTGTGGGAGTCTATAGGTGAGGCGTGTGCTGCGGCACTTTGTCATATTGTACCTTTGGGGACCTGTGCAACTGTGGGCCTCATAGTGTTTTGGTGCATTTAGCCTTTAGTCATCATGGTATTTGTCATACCATAGGCCTACCATACAGCCCCGGCGAGCAACTTGCCAGTGCTACATTCTTACATCATCCTGATCCTATACCTATAGGATTGATACACTCCATAAGGGTCGGCATGATGCATTGATGCAGAAATACCTGCAGCGGTTAAGAACCGTATTCATGCATCATGCTGACAACAAGCGTATCACATTAAAACACTATGCGGCCCTTAACCCTTTATGAACGCATATTGCTAAAAGATGACATTTGTCGTCATGATGCACCAATGTCTCAACCTCATAAGGTCGGCTTGATGCTTGAATGCAGCACTGGCGAGTCACTCACCAGGGCTGCATTCATGCATCATCATGACCAAAGGCATGATGCATTAAGGCATCATGCCATCCTTGAAGATTTAAAGGGTTAACATGGTAGTACCCCAGCTGTAGTACAGAGTAGACAGCAGCTCCCCCCGCTCTATACACATGTACCTCTGTTTGAGCTGCTCACTGATTGAGATTTAACACTTTAAGGACGGTAAGTCGCTAAAAGATGACATTTGTTGGCATGATTGCCCCCGGCGAGGAACTCTGCGGTGCTACATTGGTGCATCATGCCGACCCTTCATAAGTGTCTCAACCCCATAGGGTCGGCTTGATGCATGAATGCAGCACTGGCGAGTCACTCACCAGGGCTGCATTCATGCATCATGACGACCAAGGACATGATGCATTAAGGCATTATGCCGTCCTTAAAGACTTAAATGGTTAACATGGCAGTACAGCAACTGTAGTACAGAGTAGACAGCAGCTCCCCCCGCTCTATACACCCCTGCTTGAGCTGCTCACTGATTGAGATTTAAATAAACATCAGGGACTGGGGTGTGGGGGGGGGGTCTATACTGCGTCTGTAGGCAGAAAGCAGTATAGCAATAGTGATATTATAGCAATCTTATATCACATGATGGTGATGTCCAAAGCTAGCTGCCTCCATCTCCAGTCTATAGCCTGCACTGTAAAAAGTCGGTTGCCAATTTTGGAGGTGTACAGTAGATTCTACTGTAGGTGTACAGTTCATCGTAGGTACACAGTAGCATCTACTGTAAATCAACAGTAGATTCTACTGTAAATCTATTATACAGTAAATTCTAATGCAGATCTACAGCAGATTCTACTGTGTACCTACACTAACTATTTACAGTGTGGTTGCAAATACAACATCAAATATAGGGTTATTTCCATCCGTCCTTCAAGAGTTAATATACATTGTATTACGTGATGGTAATATTCAAAGACAACATCAACGCGAGGGGGATTTCCAGATCACCAGAAAGAGAGTATAGTATAAAAAAGCTAGCACCTGTCAACACTCATGTTTAATACTAGCACCGCACGCCACCCCACTACCAGCTAGTCGATCACAGATATGGATCACCCAGCACCAACGTGAAATATCAATGATGTTTTTTATCAAGGACTTGTGCAATCCTATACCATCTTTGTACACGAAATTACATCTCTGAGGCCATTTAGAAATAAAAAAGGGTGGGGTAGCTATCAGTTGTGAAATGATGATGGTGTAATGGTGATGATGATAGGGCTATGTGTAGCAGTGGTGGTGCCATATCAGTATCACTACCATGCACCCCCCTCCCCCCCCACTGCCACACGTTCACTATGCTTCAGTTACCCTTTAAGGATGCATGTCGCTAAAAGATGACATTTGTCGTTATGATGCCCCAATGCAGTCCCGGCGAGTAACTTGCCGGTGCTGCGTTAGTCAATCGTGCAAACCCCCAGGAGTGTCTCAACCCCAAATAGGGTCGGTATGCAGCTTAAATGCAGCACTGGCGAGTTACTTGCCAGGGCTGCATTCATGCATCATGACATTGCGCCGACCAGGGGCATAATGCATTAAGGCATATTACCGCCCTTAAAGGGGTATACAGCACTGTAACCATTAATTACCACTAAAAAAGCCCCTTTAATACAATGCGACACTGGCTCCCTCTACCCGTTGGAACGGGTACTCTGTGTTTTTATTCAGCCGGACACATGTTTCACCCGGAGGCCTTCCACAGACAGCCGTGATTTGAAAATGATCCGTCATGTTCGTGAAGTGCTGCCCCGTTTTTAGAGGTGGTGATGTATAATTGGTTACAATGGGAGGAGTTTTTGGTTGTTGACTAGCTCCATCCACTGGGGGAACGTCCAGAAATGATGTCACCCATTCAGTGGCGTAGGAATAGGGGTGGGGCATCCCAGTGGGGGGGGGGGGGGTGAATGTTTGCCCACCACCCCCCAATTTTCCAAGACACTATAATATAATTTACCTCTCCCACATAAGGAAAAATGGGGACAGAAGGGCATGGGCTCCTAATCAGAACTAAAGGGGCTTAAACCGTAGTTTTATTCACAATACCAATATAAGCCTGTACATGTATATGCGGCATCAAACACAGATGCTTAAAGCTGGTTTGGGTACCCCCTAACCCCCCCCCCCCCCCCACACACACACACACCCACCCACCCTCAATGAAGATTTGCCTCTTACGCTTCTGCCCATTTTGGGAGGCTTTTGGATGGAGGACTGTGTATGCTACGAACTTCTTGCCAGCAATAAAATTTACCAACAACAACTCCCTCCAACCCCGGGCCCCTGACGTTATTTGTGAACGTTCCCTGAGCATTGTCTTTTTACCCTGATGGATCCACATGGGGCTAGCTGTCTGCACGGAACTGTAGTGTATAGCTATAGAATACAGCAATTTAGCTGTTTAAATGCGGGATTCCATGGGGACTGATAAGCAATTCCCCACAATTCTCTTTCCATTTTTCACAATTTTGATGTGAAAATGACCATACAGGCAGACCCCAGAAATATCCTCCAACGCCACAAAATGAATCAGGATATAGAATAATTTCGTTTCCAAATACATTCATGTAACTACTATATATTTTGCTGGCCAGTGAAAACCAAATCGAGGCTTTGGTGAAAACCAAATCGAGGTTAAATGGAATGTCCATAGAGATGACTCAGCACATATTTAGTTACAAAATATAGCATGGGCGATAATACAGTTTTGATGCTAATGTATTATCTAATATCGATAAGTCACCATTATATAAAGAGTGGAGATGTCAATACAACTGACTTGGCATTGAATCCACCTTTCCCATGCCAAGTATCCTCGTTACACCTCTTATTTCCCAGGTGTATCTCTTCCATCAACATTATATGGACTGTATCTGAGCGATATTAGGCACGATAAGGCGATTAGACAGTCATATCTGCCAATAGTTTCAGACAGTGGCTGTTAGATTAGACCGATTAGATGGGCTTTTTTTTCAAAATCAAAATCATATAGACACTGTAAATAGTTAATGTAGGGACACAGTAGAATCTACTGTAGACCTACAGTAGACTCTACTGTACAATGAATTTACAGTAAAACCTACTGTAGATTTACAATAGAGTCCACTGTTTACCTACAATAAACTGTACACCTACAGTAAGTCTAGATCTACTGTACACCTACAAAAAATGGCAACCGACTTTTTACAGTGGATCTAAGGTAAGTATAATGGTCGATAGTCAGCCAACGCTCAATCCAGAGTCCAGCCCAAGGGTTGACTCTCCCTCCAGAGTCCACCATTGTCTGACTCTGGAGGGAGAGTCCCTTTTAAAGGATAAAGAATTTCTGCCATGAAAGAGAGTCAGATATAGCTCCCCAGCTAACAAAAAAACGTTATTTTACGTCAAAAAAACGTTATAAAATTTCATATAACGTTATGCCATAGTAAGGAGCCTTAGAGAAACGTTATTTAACGTTATATAACGTTATAAAATGTTGTGTAACGTTTTTTGTTTACTGGGTAGGCCCTGGGAAGAGAATGCTAAATTCTCACCCTCAGAAAAATGAGAGTCATTGTCGCCAAAACTACCCTCACTGCCTGACTCTCAGGTGAGGGTAGTTTTGGCGACAATGACTCTCACTTTTCTGTGTGTGCTCCTTAGTCTGTCAGACTCAGAGTCCGACAGTGTAACTTACAGAGTCATAGATAGATAAGGGTGGACTCTCCCTTATCACAGAATTGCCAAATGTAGTTTAGGCTGACTCCCACTTGCGTTCTCTGTTAAGTCCCATACAGATGCTGGCTGTACAGGGGTTGATCCATGTGTGTTGTGGCCGGGAGGTGGAGAGGGGGGAGGGGTGGGAACTGGGGGTTAGCCAGGCCTGCACATCCGGGCAATGCCCCAGGCTAAATAGCTACATGAGGCCAGCCAATCAAATTATAACCGGGGTAATGGCCGTCCCCGCTACAATGTACCACCCCATACAGCCTACAGCCCCTCTCCCACCACTGTAACTCTAACATGGGGCACAAGGCTCCACATGCTCCATAGCCCCATCCTACTACATCTAAATAATGTCAATTATATTGATATTTTGCAATTTCTTTCGTGTTTTTGTTAATTGTGTGTTTTCTTCTTACTTTGGGGGGGGGGGCTATATTATTGATTAAAGATAAAATTCATTTTCGGGAGATGAAACTTATGAAAACCTCGTGTATAATCTTAACTCGCGTATAAGCCGTACCCCAACTTTAGACCGATCACGGTTTATAAGCGGCACTCGCCATCTGATTCGCGTACAAGCCGGGGCTTCTACATGAGTTTTTACGGTTATTCTAATTTATTTTGATATCACAGTCCAATTGGTCTACCCCAATGTTTCTCAATGGTTTCCAATGTTTCATATATCGAGCAATTCACATGCATGACATTGTGAGTTTATCCTCATGCAGCATGGTGGGGAGATGGGCTGCTGTGTACAGTCTCCTGACATGTCTATGTTTCATGTATGATGGTCCCATGTTTGGTCCATGCTCTGTGGCTTTAAGCTTGTACACTGCCTGCGGTGGTTTTCTACGTAGTAGTTATAGGACGTGTACCAATCTGTACGCGAAATACAGAGAAGGAGCCTTATAGGCTCCTTCACTGAATACCCCTACAGATTGGTACTAGTCCTATAACTACTTTATACCACTAGCTGTAATAACAGGCTGTACGCTGTATACAAGAGGTGTGAAATGCTTTGTTCTCCGTGCCCGCTGTGGTATAATTATAAATATAGCTACAGTGGGCTCCACTCCTTATCTTTTCTATAGCGGACATCACCCCAAATGTGGTACCCTTATAACTAAGGGAAACTATGACAAGGATACCCCTGAAACAGGGATTTTTTCGTGGAAAAATTATTCTTACCCAGGCCATTGCCTAAAACACCCAAATTTATAGTTCGATTTTGCGGGAAAATCCAGGAAATATTATGATCTGCTGAATGTTATAGAAAGTCCCAAATATGTGCTCTATAAAGGTACCCCTTCGGCCTAAAATAACGAAAAAATGTACCCCTTTGGCCTAAAATAACGAAAAAAGGTACCCCTTAGGCCTAAAGTAACCAAAAAGGGTACCCATTTGGCTTAAAATCTCGAAAAATGTACCCCTTAGAGAGGGACTGCAGATACAGTTCACAGAGAAAAGGAATGGAGTCATAAAGGGGGTCCAGGTCTTGCTTTCAGAATGACTCCCTTTGTGACTGAACGTCAACACTTTAGAAAGAGGGTCACTGTGAGACCCTTTCCCTTCAGTTTGTGCAGTCTATACGAAATCCTGCCGAACACCGGCTATGGCCGGCAGAAAGCCTGTCGGTCCAGCAGAGTGGCTTGGACTGCCGGCCCCAATGGCAGGCTGTAATCTAGGGATCCTTGCCTATATGCCATTTTTCACGGCTTGTGAATCGGACAATTATTAAGGTTTCTACAGAGTAAAACAGAAAGCTTGAATATTTTCTGTAATGTTTTTCCATAATTTACATATCAAATTGATAAATATTATTGTTATATACTCAGGAACCATATTCATATATCATTATTAGTACAAACACTTGCTTTATACTTAATTCTTAAATAACAAAATCACAATACCCGGGCCTACAAAAATGAAGCTGGGCCTGCAAAAAGATATTTCTGCAGGACCAAATGTCCTGCATGGTGAAAAGATTTTCATATAGACTGTTTGTTTATACACATAGTAACCAAAAGTGCAGGAGTGGACCCCCCTGGGCTACACCACAACTAGCTGGCACATGGTGTAGTACATATAGACATGGTAGATATGGTGCATACATGCATGGTAATGGCAGGGTGGCTATACATAAACTATGATACATCTGTGTGCAGAGAGGATGCCAATAGAGTAAGGGAGTGGGCATTTTTTAACAACAGTGGGGGTGGTGAATTTTCACAAGAGCGGGTCAAAAAATGTTTGGTCCCCCCCATGGGAGGAGTCGGCATTTTTTTGGGTCCAGGCAGATTGGGATTGAGCACAGTTGACCCCTTTTGGGCTATAGTAATTACACCTAGGCTTTTTCGCTAAAAAGGGGTCCAATTTTCTCATCCCCCCCTTTAAGGGGGTCCAATTTTTGCCCCTACATAAATCCACCAAACCCCCTCTCCGTTGTTAACAAGAAAAATGTGGCTTTGACCACGGTCGGGGTTGCCACCCCGCCCCTGGTCAAACCCACATTTTTCTTGCATCCGCCGCGTGGCAACGGAATGTCCTGACATGATTTGTATTTTGCCTGATGGTGAATAGGCCTTGGCCTAATTATTTATGTGAAATTACATATTTCTAGGGACTAGCGTATCCTAGGTTTTCAGGTAGGGCCTAATTACCGCCATAGGTAGGCCTATCATTTTCTATTTCAGAAAAGTACAAAATAAGTGGTAAGGACCGATTAAGGGCTGAGTCATTTATTGCCAACTGGGGGGAGGGGGGCCTTGGTGGTTTGGCCTATAGGGGTCATAAAAACAATTGCCATTGCGGGAAAATCCAACCCTCCCCCCCAGCTAGGCCTAGTCATGAAATGACTTGGCCCTAATGCTACAGAATCACCCTAGGACTTGTGGTCCTATTTTGATTAGGCCTACTTCTTCTCCCCCCTAGGCATACCCCTACCTTCAAGATGTCCACTTCCACCAGATCAACCTACACGGTGATGGGCCTATGAGTCTTTCTTATCTATCAAATTCCCGAGAAATAAATATTGTTTCACCCCCCCCCAGCCTCTGTAGGTTGTAAGGGAGTGTTCATTTATTAGTTACAGGGGGGGGGGGGGCGTAGAAATTTCCGACCCCTCCAGGGAGGGGGCGTAAAAAATGTTCGCCCCTCCGCGCGAAATCTCACCACCCCCCCCCTGTAATTAATAAATGAACACTCCCTAAGCAGCTCTGTGTACTCGTCCAATCCTCTCGCGAAACTCGCAACCTCGATAGACTTCAGTGACAGATGATAGGGCCTACTTAATCCACCCCCACCCCACCCTGGGTCACTCATGGGCATATCGCTCATGTATGCCCACTCGTTACATTTTTGCTTAGTATCACGCAGCCAACATCGGCGAAGATTGCAAATCTCGCTAAACTCGGTGCCGGTAAAATGCGTTTTTCGGTACCAGAATCTTATCTAACTTAACCACGGTTTGTGAAACACTCTCACGGTCAGATTAACATCTTGGGCACATCTTGGGGATGTAAATAGACCAGTATGCAAGCATACAGAGTCAGAGCCATAGGAATGCGAGATGGATGGCCCCAAAGCAGCACTCCCTGTGACCAGCGTAAATGGCACATGCAGGAACCTGCCAGGACCCAGTTACAACCCAATTACGTTGCCATGGCGTGTCACGTAGCAACAGGGTGTACTTGGTGATATGACGTCACACACCAAATTTGTTCCGCATGTAGGCCTACCGTCAGAAAACTTGCCCCGAAGTCGGGGGTAATCCCCGGGGGATTTGTCAACCTGCTATGTGCAGCTGGATGGGCTCGATATAGGCCTATTTAATATGAATATTATAGGCTTGGACTTTTAAAACAGAGCTTTAAAAATGTAGAAGTGCTGTTTTGATTACTGTGCTCAGTATCATATTTTCATTGACACAATCGGGCTTATGACGTCATCCCTTATATCACGTTGATGACAGTAGGTCTAGATTATGCCTAAATCTTCTTGAAACGTATATTTTCTCTCAGCAAATTTTAATTTTTTCATTACCAGAATCGGGCCTTGAGGCTGTCAAGTGACGTTTACTCCGCCATGACTGTGTCCATATTATTTTCATGACCACAATCTGTCCTGGTGACGTCACAGTGGCCCATGAGCCCCATGGCGGCGCCCATGGAAAACGAAAACATTAATAGGGTCGCCATGACGTTGCTGCGCAACGTCAGGTCGCTGCGCTCCGGGCAACCCGAAAAAAATGACCACTTCCTAAGGGATATATATAGTAGCGCGCAGGATTTTTCGTCAAAAAGGGGTCCAGTTTTTTTGTCCCCCCTCTTCAAAGGGTCCAAATTTTGTTGGCCCCCTCCCCGAATCCACAAACCCCCTTCTCCGTTGTTAAAAAATGACCACTCCCAAAGCGATATATATAGTAGCGTGCAGGATTTTTTCGCTAAAAAGGGGTCCGGTTTTTTTGCCCCCCCCCCTTCAAAGGGTCCAAATTTTGTTGGCCCCCTCCCCAAATCCACCAACCCCCTCTCTGTTGTTAAAAAATGACCACTCCCTAAGGGATATATAAAGTAGCGCGCCATATTTTTTTGCTAAAAAGGGGTCCAGCTTTTTTGTCCCCCCCCTTCAAAGGGTCCAAATCTTTTTGGCCCCTTCCCCAAATCCACCCCCCCCCCCTCTCCGTTGTTAAAAAATGACCACTCCCTAAGGGATATATAAAGTAGCGCGCCATATTTTTTTGCTAAAAAGGGGTCCAGTTTTTTTGTCCTCCCCCCCTTCAAAGGGTCCAAATTTTGTTGGCCCCCCTCCCCAAATCCACCCCCCCCCCCATCATTGTTAAAAAATGACCACTCCTAAGGGGATGGATACAGTATGGGCAGTAATACTCTCGTTCCCAAATCCTTCCAAAGGAAGGCTCTGGTAACAGCCAAATCACCTTGAACTTTGGATTTTGCTGGGTCTGGGCAACCCCTGCTGGTAGGCTGGAACCAGCGAACAGCAACAGGAAATGGAACCAGAATGTATGATGGTAGTTTTAGGTAGTTTTACCATCAGCCTTTCTGGTTCCATTTCCTGTTCCTGTTCGCTGGTTCCAAGCTACCAGCAGGGGTTGCCCATACCCAGCAAAATCCAACCATTTGGCAGTTACCAGAGCCTTCCTTCGGAAGGATTTGGGAACGAGAGTAGAGAAGTAACTGCAGTGCCATGTCAGTCACGTAGACTGCGTCTAGACATTGTCTATAGAGCCCTATACTAAGTGGTCAGCCACTATAGCCTATTAAGTACTGGACAAAGCGAGCAGTGATCGATAAAAAAGGGTGCATCAGTGAGTCACAAGTCAGAGCGGTACCGACTCTATTCATGGTGGTGAGGCCGACGAATTATTTAGTGTGTTTTATATTTTATCTGTTCTTAAGTAAAATAGTACAGACTATTTTGTTTTTGCTCATTTCATAATTCTCAATGTAATAATTCATAACCCTCAATGTAATAATTCATAATCCTCAATGGAATTTCTGACATTGTGCTAGTCTATCCCCAAACCTTGCACTAGTATTCAAATGGCCTAAAGGGGTAACATGCAAGTCGTCGATAGTCTGTCATGTTAACAGGGGTTCTGTCCTAGTCAAGAATGCATTGTTGTTTTCAAGCCTGCACTCGAAAAATAAACTTATCTCCAGTGACGGTCATCAAAAAAACGAGTCAAAAACTCGTCTAAGTGACAAGGAAGCGGGTCTTCTAGCTGGAGATAGAAGACCCACTTGGCCTGTGCCAGCCCAAAACCCAACATTTGCCAGCTCCAGATTCTATTTGTGGGATGGTAACCTGATAGGTTAGACAACTTTTGACTCATTTATTTTATGACAGTCACTTCGACGAGTCTGGAGACAAGTTTACTTTTTCAGTGTGGCTGCAATAGCACCAGGAGGACGCTCACTGGTGGTTCTAGTTCTAACAGCGCACGTCACCAGTAACAGGCTCTGTGGCCAATCAAACAAGTCCTTACAAATTCATGCACATTTTGGACTGCCCAATACTGGCCCTTGACTGTCTACGGTTGTGTTGACCCTTCTAGCGAATGCAGAGGCGAAAGTAAGAAGGCCAACGAGTGGATTGACAGTAAAGATGTATGCGTGTTTCTGACAGCGGCAACAGAAATCATGGGAAGTTTCTGTAGAAAGGTTCAAATGTATCAAACCTAGCTTGTTCTTGAGGCTCATATTAACGCCACTAAACACTATGTTGTTTTTTACTCTTGAGCTACAATTTGATCAATTATGTTAATGGCCATGCCTTAACCTTCCCACCTTGTCACATTTAGCTAGTGAGACCATTCATAACTTCTATCACATGCCGCAACATGTAGTAAGTACGGAAGTACGTGCTATAACATGCGCCTATTAACCATGTAAGGACGGCATGATGTTTTAATGTATCATAGCCTTGGTCGTCATGATGCATGAATGCAGCCCTGGCGAGTAACACGCTAGTGCTGGATTTAAGCATTATACTGACCCTAAGGGGTTAAGACACTCCTGGAGGGCCAGCATGATGCACCAATGCAACACTGCGAGTGACAAGACTCTGTTTTGACCCTCTTAGACAAGGGACAGGGAAATGCTGGGGGTTGGCGACAAGGGACAAATTTACTTCTTTAAATCTACAAGGGACAAGACCCATTTCTTTGGATCGACAAGGGACATCGGGCATTCCTTAGGATAGACAAGTGACACAGCCTCCGTTTGGATCCCTTGGGCTGCATTCATGCATCATGACGACCAAGGGCATGATACATTAATACAGTAGGCCGTCCTTAAAGGGCTAGGTGTATTGACATGTTGAGAGACATGCTGCCGGAACATGTTATCTGCCCACTGACCCTCCTGTCACTCAATGTCAAATCTAACCTAACTAGCGTATACCCCTAACTTTGACAAATTATATTAGCCACAGACGGCGTCTAAATTCTGGTACTGTATTATACTTATAAAAACTCCCGTGTAAGCCGCACCCTATATATAGGCATGTTTGGTATCAAAAGAAAGCTGAGTCTGGATACACTCAAAAAATAAACTTGTCTCCAGACTCTTCAAAGCGACGATCATAAAATAAATGAGTCAAAACTTGTCTAAGTGACAAGAAAGCGGGTCTTCTAGCTGGTGATAGAAGACCCACTTGGTATGTGCCAGCCCAAAACCCCACATTTGCCAGCTCCAGATTCTATTTGTGGGATGGTTACCTGATAGGTAAGACAACTTTTGACTCGTTTATTTTATGATAGTCACTTTGACGAGTCTGGAGACAAGTTTACTTTTTCAGTGTAGCGTACAGGTCGCGAGAATTTTCGGTTGTAATTAAAGCGGTGTAGTGGTGTGGTGTACATGTATCAGCTAGATGAGGGGTGGGACGTGATGGATTGCTCTTGTCAAAGTGAATTCCGCATTGAGACTTCATATCACAGACCTTACCACAATAGGATCACATATGGTTTTGATAATGGCAACTCTTTAACCCCCATTTAAGAGCATTATGTCCCATTATATCATTATGTTATCGCCATGCTTGACGCATGACGCGTGCTGCATTCATACATTATGCCTACCTTACGAAGTTGATGCATTTCTCAAAGGTCGGCATGATACGCCAACTGATCAGCGGCGGCACTGAATTAATCCATTGGGACAACTAATGGACATTTTACCTTCAGGTATATCATGCCATCCATAAAAGGTCAATATGAAGGTCAATAACAAAAATCAAGGAAGGTGTACTTGTATTCAGATCATCAACCAAATACAACTTTCAACTATTGTAGTGATTAAACAGAAACAATTATCGAAAACCTGACCTAAGTGAAAAGAAATCATGAGTTTTAATGAAAATTTCTGCTGAACATAACCTATAGAATAGACGACTGTATTCGCTGGTAATAAGGCTGTGTTTCAAACGCATGTCCAATGTATATTAGCTGATTAGTATCTATTGTCCTATAGTTGTAAAATCCTAAACTCAACATCAGATTTATCCGACTTGTTCAGCATAATGCTATCTATGGCACTTAATCTAGAGCTGCACAGCGCCAATACAAGTGACTGTAACTCCATTTTATTGATTTTTATTTTCGCCTGTAAACTTCACTCACACGGTTCGATATTAGCCTGAGGACAGCGCCATGCATTTGTGAAGTCGACAGGACCGCGTGAGAGCTTTCCCATAAATCTTCTGGATAATCGATAATTGATCAGTTGTGTCAATTTGTCCCCAATGCGCCGACAAATATAGGCTACGCAAGACTGCTATGTTCATGATAACGTATAAACATGTTGAAAACAGGTATAGCATTGGGTAGTTCCAAGTCTCCAGAAATGGGTGAATTATTTTGCACTGAAACCAAATATCAGAATTAAGCGAACGCGCCTCTTTTCAGCAGTTCAGTGTTACAGGACCATGTTTATAAATGTCCTTGAGAACTTCAACCAATCTTTATGATTATCAATACATTTCAATTCTCACAATGCGCTATTAATATCCACACACAGAATACACTGCAAATACACAACTTAATATAGGCAGCTCTATGTATGGGAAAGGGAACGTTCACAAATGACGTCACCGGAGGAAAACGTATTTCTGACTGTGCCAAGGTCAGACTCGAACCGACAACCTCCTGTGTGGGGTGTTTGTAGCTGTACATTATGTGATACTGGAAACCAAATAAATACTGTGCAGCTACAGTATATACTGTAAATAGTTAGTGTAGGTATACAGTATAATCTACTGTAGATCTACAGTAGATTTATATTCTACTGTCGGATGAATTTACAGTAGATTCTACCATTTACCTACAATTAACTGTGCACCTACAGTAGAATCTACTGTACATCTACAAAAATGGCAACCAACTTTTTACAGTGTATCTCTGTGCAGCTACACTAACTTCTGACAGTGTACGTCCCATATCAGTGTGGTAGACAAAAGAGCAGACCTGGATATGTCCAATGCCCACTGTGTACTAGCTGTAAATCTACAGTATATCTCACTGTGCAGCTACACTAACTCCTGATATCAGGCCAAAAAAAAGAGAGGTTTGTTTCAGGTAACATGGACAGAAAGTCTAGGGTCGATAGGTCGGATTCTAAAAATTAAAAAAAAATATACAGCAGTCCAACATTATAGCACTCCAATGCACTATATGGATATATATCTAAAACTGGACATCGACATCCATGTAACAGAAAGCTATATTTATTAGAAGTAGAAATCCATGAATATCTATATGAAGGAGAACACCATGTTCATGCCTATATGTCTGTGTGTATGTTCATTTCAAAATTCAAGATTGCAACCATTGATTGAATGCCACCATGCTTTCAATGTAATCTCGAATTGCAGTTGCAGTAGTTTGATACTAATGAAAAAAAATCTATTCTATTTTTCTTTCATGAACAGTTGGCATCCCATAGATTCAAGATGGCTATCACTTATTGAATGTCCCGATGCTTGAAATGCAATCTTGACTTGTAGTTGCATTAATTTGATACTATCAAAAAAACAAATCCTATTTGATTTTTCCTTCATTCAACCCATTCAAGATGGCTACCATTTACTAAATGCCACAATGCTTTCAGTGCAATGAAAAATTGTAGTTGCATTAATTTGATATCTATATAAGAACATTTCTATTTGATACCTTTTTCAAACACAGTTGGCACTCATAGGTTTAGGATGGCCACCATTCATTGAATGCCACAATGCTTTAAATGCAATCTTGAAATGTAGTTGCATTAATTTTAAACTGTTAAAAACATCCAATTTAGTTGTTTTTTTCATGAAGAGTTGGCACCCCATAGGTTCAAGATGGCCACCAATCATTGAATGCCATAATGCTTAAATGCAATCTCAAATTGTAGTTGCATCAATTTAATGCTAATAAAAAACAAATTCTTATCAATTTTTCTTTCATGAATATTTGGCACCCCATAAGGTGGCCACCATTCATATTAATGCAAATAGAATGCTTTAAGTGCTATCACGACTTGTAGTTGCATTAATCTGATACTAAAAAAAAAAAAATCTATTTGAATTTTCTTTCATGAACAGTTGGCACCCCATAAATCAAAAATGCACCCAGCACCCAGGTCAACAGCTATATACAGACACGTGTACCTCCCCTGCCTGTTCTCCTTCAATGCACAGTGAAGAGGGTGGGAGGGGGTGACCATCAACAGTGCATAAACACTTTGATTGGATGACAATGCAGTTTTTACATTACAACCTAAATTTGTGCAACGAAAATCATCAAGAAATACTAAGTATTTTTTCCAAAGAATAGCTTTTCTAGAATGGCTCGGTATTCAGGAATCCTACTGCGAATAAAAAAATGTCAAATTCTAATTCTAAATACCTGAAAATTGAGAAATGCTGACGTTCACGGGTTATGTAGGAAATGTACTAAAAACAGCAAAAAAGGGCAACAAAACCCTAATTTTCTCAAAAACTGTTCAGTAGGATTTTTTCTAACTGAGGGTCCACTGTTTTCTACCCTCATATTACACATTGGCATAGAGAATATATTGACACCTAGTCAGGATTTTGCGCTAGGAGCAATCTGTGAGGCGAAAAACAGCCAAAATGAGCCACTGGTCTGAAGTATAAAACTGGGCATCGATCACTATAGAGCTACAAAGAGACAGAGAATCGATGTCCAGTAATAATTTACAGCCCCTCTATGATACCCTTTAATTGAACAAAAAAAGTGTAAAAATGGGGGGAAAATTAAAAAAACTTTAAACCTAAAATTGACCCAAATTGTAAAAAATTATAAAAATGTCATCAAAATAGCATAAGAAAAGTAGGGTCGGTCGGGTGACCTGAAACAAACCGTTTATTTTTGGCCCCAGTGTATGGTAGACAATAGCCCAGACCTGGATACGTCCACTGCCCACTGTATACTAGCTGTAAATCTACAGTATATCTCACTGTGCAGCTACACTAACTTCTAACAGTCTGTGGTTACAGAATATCTGACTGTGCAGCTACACTAACTTCTGACAGTGTACGTCAGTGTATGGTAGACAATAGCACAGACCTGGATATGTCCACTGCCCGCTCAGGCCGCCTTTGTTGTTGCGTGTCAGCAGGAATTACACTGTCACTGTCTACCTGTGATTTATCATGTCAGTTAACCCTTTAAGGACGGCGTGTCGCTAAAAGTTGAAATTTGTCGTCATAATGCAGCCCCGGCAAATAACTCGCCGGTGCTGCATTGGTGCATCATACCGACCCTTCCGGTGTGTCTCAATCCCATAGGGTTGGCATAATGCATGAATGCAGCCCTGGCGAGTTACTCGCCAGGGCTGTATTCATGCATCATGACGACCAGGGACATGATGTATTAATGCATGATGCCATCCTTAAAGGGTTAACATGTCATTTATCATGTCACACAGTCCACATGCTGGCATGCCGTATGTATACACATGTGGGACGGGGCTAGGGGCACACTCAATCTATGTGCTGTAGTATTGTACCCTTACATGGGTAACAAAATCTGTTGAGTGTTAATTTTTATTTTTCAAAATATTGTGTCCGTCGATTTTCAAAATACCTGTGTTGGTCATGTCGATTTTTAAAGAGTCTATGTTCCCTACTCTTTTCAAAGGATAGCAAGTGTTCTTTTATTTGCCTGGTCCTACATACCTTGGCTATACCATAGTAGGCAGGGCTTGACGAACCACGGCCTTTGATATCTCAGACATGGTTCACTGAGGAGGGATCTCTTGCCAGACTACCAGCAAGAAGGGCCAGGCCCGCGCATGGGGGGGGGGGGGGTGTGGCTGCCAAAACAGCTTACGTGACTGATCATAGCAATAAGACCAAAGACCCCTCAAGTTTTGTTGCCTTTTACAAATCCGGTATGCCCATTGGTATCATGGAAGGCTCCTGATGAAGTTATTCTACTCCTTCATGCCCCCATCATAAAGGTCCCCGCTAACACAGGGGAGGGTGCCTGGTGGGAGGGGCTAACCATGGCTAGACATGGGTGGTATTGGCTAGTAGCGGTAAGAGGTTGGTAAATGACTAAATTAATCTGTAACATGAAGAGACGATCGATGCCCGTGTGATGTCGGTGGTGGCTGACGTTTTGAGGCCGTGTATAAAACACATCAGGACGCTGCATTATAGATGAGACTAGACACCGAGGTCTGGGGGACGGACGGACGGGGGAGGGAGGGGGGGGGGGTCTGGGGGTCTGTAGGCTGAGGCCAAAAGGGGGAACAAGCAGGCAGAGGGGTAGGAACAGGGGGCAAGAAGACCAGGGGGCCACGGGGGCTATGCCCCCTCCAATCCTAGACATGGGGGGGGGGCATCTCCAACTCGCCAGTGCTGCATTTAAGCATCATGCCAACCCTATGGGGTTGAGACACTGAGACACTCCCCAAGGGTCCGCATGATGCACCAATGTTGCCTTGACGAGTTACTCGCCAGGGCTGCATTGGTACATTATGATGACAAATGTTATCTTTTAGCGACATGCCCTTCAAGTTCATTGTGATTCATGAACGCAGCCCTGGCGAGTAACTCGCCAGTGCTGCATTCAACCATCATGCTGACCCTATGGGGTTGAGACACTTCCGAAGGGTCGGCATGATGCACCAATGCAGCACAGGCGAGATATCATCTTTACGCGACATGCCTTCCTTAAAGGGATAAGAACAACCAAGTAGGGATATAACCTAAGATTTATTCCCCTTACAATATTAAGCTACATTAAGATGCTAGACCAGGCAATGTCTTCATTCATCCTTGATTCTCCTTACGCTACACAACGGTGCTATGGGAAGCTATATATCTGGTAATTATAGTTAACCCTTCACGGATGGTATAGTGCTTTATTGTATCATGCCCTTGGTCGTCATGATGCATGAATGCAGCCCTTGCTGACTCTATGGGGTTGAGACACTTCTGAAGGGTCATCTTGATGCATCAATGCAGAACTGGCGAGTTACTCATCAGGGCTGCATTGGTGCATCATGACGACAAATGTAATCTTTTAGCAACATGCCGTCCTTAAAGATAACCAGGGAGGGATGTGACTTAAGTTTCAGTCCCCTTAGAATATTAAGCTATATTAAGATGCTAGACCAGCAAATGTCTACATTCATCCTCCATCCTCCTTGTGGTACACGGTGGTTATAGGAAGCTATATATCTGGTAAATATAGTTAACCATTCACGGACGGCATAGTGCCTTAATGCATGAAGCCCTTGGTCGTCATGCTGCATGCATGCAGCCCTGGGGAGTAACTCGCCAGTGCTGCATTCAAGCATCATGCTGACTCTGTGGGGTGGAGACACTCCCGAAGGGTCGGCATGATGCACCAATGCAGCCCCAGCAAGTTACTCGGTTGCCATACTTAACCCTTTAAGGACACATGTTGCTAAAAGATGACATTTATCGTCATGATGCACCACTGCAGGTGCATCATGCCCACCCTCTGGGAGTGTCTCAATCCCATTGGGTTGGCATGATGCTTGAATGAAGCCCTAATGAGTAACTCACCAGGGCTACATTCATGCATCATGACGACTAAGGCTATCATGCATTAAGGCATTATGCCGTCCTTAAAGGGTTAAAGAATTAAATGCCTCTATTCAGGCCAAAAAAAAAGAAAGTGTGTTTCAGGTTACATGGTCTGAAAATCTAGGGTAGGTAGGTCGGATTATTATTTTTTTACTTTGGCCTGAAATGTATCCAGAAATTGACTCACGAACTACAATGCCGACTCGCTGACTCGCTGACGACCGCCTCGACTCGTGAACTATCAGATCGACCCTTAAATAGCCCCAAGATGACCCAAAATATAAATATTTTTTCAAAATTGCATAAAAATTTCTAGGGTTGGCCCTGTTTTGCTAGGTAGGGTCGGGTAACCTGAAACAAACCTTTTTTTTATATTTGGCCTCATCCTTCAGCCTCCTGTTCCTACACGGTGGCTATAGGAAGCTATATATCTGGTAATTATGGTTGAGATGTATGATGAGGCTGTATGGGCTGAGGGCTTCATAAAGAAAGCTCCCCCCTCCATAAACCGCAGCCGGGTGCCGTGACCAGGGTAGCTGCAAACCACGGCCATATGTCACACAGCAGAAGCTGCAGCATATTGTAATTGTACAATGGCCTGCCAAGCTATAGACCAGATCAGGCCAACGTGAACGTCTTTGACCGGGTGCCTTCTTGGACCGGGTGCCATTTTTGACTTGCCACCATTAATTAAAGAATTTAAAAATTATTCTTTGAAATGTAAGGGATGAACTGTTTTCTGTCAGGCGGTCTAAGATGGCACCCACTCAAATATAGCACCTGGTCAAAGATCCTGGCCCGATCTCGTGAGACACAGCCTGTAACGGTACAATTGCCTACTAATCTATAAATTACAATGCTAGCCCTCTTGAATCTTTGCACAGATCTATCATGAATGTTTTAACTGTGTCTTTCCAGTCCCAATCCTTGCCTGCAATGATACAATTGATCGCCTCCTTGTCATTTACTTTAATTACATTGAATATAGCATAAACACTTGGGGATGCATATAAAGCAGTCTCACTCTCAGGCCTACAATCCCAAATTACCATGGGCCTTTGCCTATATTTTATGTTTTTTTCCCTATTCAAAATTAAAATGGCAAAATACAAATTTAAGCAAATGATGATGT
Organism: Harmothoe impar; assembly: GCA_947462335.1. Classification (NCBI taxonomy): domain Eukaryota; kingdom Metazoa; phylum Annelida; class Polychaeta; order Phyllodocida; family Polynoidae; genus Harmothoe; species Harmothoe impar. Next base: position 57,816,190 of record OX381719.1, on the reverse strand, counting down.
CACAGACCATGGGATACAGGAATACTGTACTCCATGGGGGTGTTCATGGGATACGGGATTTCTAGTACTGAAGCACCATGAATAAAAAGTCCAACGATGCAAATGTATGGCCCTGTGATGGGAGCTCATCTATATACATGGATATATCTGTGTACTGTAGTAATACGACTGCTGCCACATGCAATCCGCCTATCAGTCCCATGCCGAGGTCCGCACCCCCGCAGCCTCCAAGCCACACTGAGAATCGTTAGGCTCCAGAACTTAGTCAGTACTGGCTAACAAATAAGTCAACAGTACCTAATTTCGTTAGTAATTTTCTGGCTTCCTATATGACCAACCTGGGTTAGTTAATACTGTCAGGGTGGTCGGTACTGACCAACCCACCTTAGTTTTTTTCCATATCAATGAGGATTAGACCTTTAGAGTAAAACATTAGTCACATATTGTTATGCCTCAGTCATTTTTGAAAAGCATTTGGTCAACGTCCCTATGACTAACCTAGGATAGCCACTACAGACTAAGGGCTAGGGCATTTCGCTTTTCATTGCAGGGAGGGCACTCAGCACAGAGCACCAGTGTGGTTAGCTGCAAACCAGCATTAATAGCCGGGTCAATCAGGGCCGAATCAAAGCTGCCACTATCAGGGTTACTTACATACAGCAGATGGCATTACCCAGGACATGCACAGGGGGTACCCATCATGGCGGTCTCATCGGGGACATGTCTCAGCAGGGACATGTCTCATCGGGGACATGTCTCGTCGGGGACGTGTCTCATCGGGGACATGGCTCATCGGGGACATGTCTCATCAGGGACATGTCTCATCGGGGACATGTCTCATCAGGGACATGTCTCACAGGAGACATGTCTCGCAGGAGACTTGTCTCATTGGGGACATGTCTCATCGGGGACATGTTTCATCGGGGACATGTCTCATTGGGGACGTGTCTCATGGGGGACGTGTCTCATGGGGGACATGTCTCAGCAGGGACATGTCATTGTGGGGGAATATTTGTACTATTGTGTAGATTAGAGTGCCAATCTCCTTCCTGTTACAATGTATCGATAAACATGACATCCCATCTACTGGGTAGATAATTAGTGCTGGGGTGTAGGTAATAGTATATAAAGTGTAAGGTAGAAATGTTTAACATGATCATGATTTTGTATTAATTTTATTACAATGCTTAGGTATCAGTGGACGTCACATGAGTGACATCACAGGTCATATATATCTGATTCTCTTAGTTTACACAAGAATCTGATTTGCGTCAACATTGCGTGGTAAGAGGACATTCCATATTTTCATACATCTGAATAATGATTTCTATGAGAACAGCCAAAATGACAATGACTGACTAGTACATGTGGGTTTCCCAGATATTAGTCTTAACCATTTAAGGGTCATATAATGCTATCATGCATCATGGCTTTGGTCGCCATGATACAAGATGCAAGAATACGGCAATGGCAAGTACCTCACCATGGCTGCATTCAAGCATCATGCCAACCCTATGCTTCAAGGATTGGCATGAGGCATGAGTACAGAACTGGTGAGTTACTCGCCTGAGCTGCATTCATTCATGAAACATGACAACAAAGTGCCTAATGCATTAAATCACTATGCGGTCCTTAAAGAGTTAATGGCTGGGAAAGTAGCTACATGGGGTTATTTGTAAGTCTGCTCAACATGAGTTAAGGCTGATGATGATGAAGATGGGGATAGGGGCCCTGGAGGGGGGGGGGGGCATAGTCATGGGGGGTCCTGGAGGGGGGCCCTGGCCATAGGGGCACTACTGGTGCCTCTAGTATCACCTTAAGGGTGGCATAATGCTTCAATGCATCATGCCCTGGTCAGCATGATGCATGAATGCAGCCCTGGTGAGTAAGTGCTGCATCCATGCATCAGGACGACGCTATGGGGTTAAGACACTCCCGAAGGGTCGGCATGATGCTCCAATGCAGCACCGGCGAGTTCCTTGCCAGGGCTGCATTGCTGACCTGGAGGGGGGACATGGCCATAGGGACACTGCTGGGACCTCTAGTATCACTTTAAGGGCAGCATGATGTTTTAATGCATCATGCCCTTGGTTGGCATGATGCATGAATGCAGCCCTGGTGAGTAACTCACCAGGGCTGCAACCATGCATCATGCCACCCCTATGGGGTTGAGACACTCCTGAAGGGTCGGCATGATGCACCAATGCATCACCAGTGAGTCACTTGCCAGGGCTGAATTGGTGCATCATGACGACAAATGTCATCTTTTAGCGACACCCGTCCTTAAAGGGGTATCGCGGGTATATACTGGAGGGTATTGTTCCACAGGCACCTGCGGTGTGGCCCCAGGCACACAGGGATAATTGTTACTCCAAGTATAAACATATCATAATTGGAGGAAATGTTGGGAATTGAATAACGATCCCCCCTCCCTGGCAATTATCCCTCTTTTAATATAGGTCCTTTGGCTATTTTAGATTAGTTTTTCCAAGCTTCCATTGTTTCCTTTCCGAATGTTTATGTGATATTATAATTTACCACAACTGTATTATAATTATATAGTTATAAATATTAGTCACATTGGGCCGCATTGGGTTATCAGCATTATTTAACCTTTCTGGCATGGTAACTGTCATAAAACTACATAATATACACGTATATATATAATTGATAATATGCTTTCTCTTGAATATTCGACTTAAATGATAAAATTAAAAGTTGAAAGAGAGATCTACTGCGCATATGTTTATATCTCTTCTTATAAACTCAAAGAGAATCAAACTAATCACATATAGAAAGAAAACCCATGAATTAGTACACAAGTCTATTTTGTCCTTTTTATATTTCCTCCTTTTTATCAAAAGTAAACTGCCTTAGGCTTTGAAGTAAGACCAGTCATCCATAAAATAGATGTCTGAGACGATCAAAGCCAGTACAGGGGAGATCTAAGTGAGCCTTACTTAGATCTCCACAACACGCCGGCCCTACACAGGCCTTGTACCCAGCTAGCTTATCTAAATCAGTTCTTTAAATCTTTAAGAGCAGCATGATGCCTTAATGCATCATGCCCTTGGTCGTCATGATGCATGAATGCAGCCCTGGTGAGTAACTCGCGGGATGGCATCGGTGCATCATGCCGACCCTTCGGGAGTGTTTCAACCCCATAGGGTCGTCATGATGCTTGGATGTAGCACTGGCGAGTTACTCACCAGGGCTGCATTCATGCACCATGACAACCAATGGCATGATGCATAAATGTATCATACCATCCTTAAAGGGCTAAGTCCTAGAGGGAGAGCCTCCTTAGTAATCCCCAGGAGGCTCGTGTATATAACGTGTATACAGTGGTTAGTCACTAGGTGTGGGTATCGTCTGTAACAGGTCCTGGTCCTTGAGATCAAGGCAAGGATGGAAGGTATATCTTGCCCATTTGACTGACTATAAGTCCTAATACTGGGACTGAGATCACTCAATGATGATAAGAACTGAAGTGAAATCAGTAAAACTCTTTATTCCTAGTCAATAAATTACTCATTTTCCCTGCTTCTAGGTGTCCCATGATATGGCTCTAGACCCCTAAATTCGATATGGCGACATTGCCATTTCTTAAAATCGACATGTGAAAGAGGTCTAGTGACATGAGGCTTAGAAAGATAGTGACAGGGGACATGTACAGTTCTTAAAATCGACATGGGACATGAGCATAATTAAGCGACTTAGACATGCGACATCTTTTCTTAAAACCGACATGCGACATGGGGACCTCCCCCCCCCCCGCTCCATCAAGGGCCCCAATGATTTTACTCCATTGTATATATAAGAGTGCCCAATCACAAATTGCTAGATATGCATGCTGCCAAAAAAAGATATCCATATGAGGTATGGGAAAAGGAGAAAATATATCATGTTTGCCAATGCTGTGCATGCTTAGGTATCATTACTACGGCATACACTCTGGGCCATGATTGACCAGGCCCTGCTGACAGACGGTTATGGACATTGTATTGATTGCTGTAGATAATGAATCATCTATTGGTATCTATATGTCTAACCCTTTAAGGACGGATGTTGCTAAAAGATGACACTTGTCGGCATGCTGCACCAATGCTGCCCTGGTGAGTAACTCACTGGGGCTACATTGGTGCCCCTATGAGAGTGTCTCAATCCCATAGGGTTGGTATGATGCTTGAATGCAAGCTGATGCTTGAATGCAAGCCTGGTGAGTTACTCGCTAGGGCTGCATTCAAGCATTGTGACAACCAAGGCATGATGCATTAATGCACGATGCCGTTCTGAAAGGGCTACATTATGGTGTACTGGGTGATGATAGGCAGGAATGATAGGGTCTGATAAGTCTGTCTGAATTTCCGGGGTCTGAGTTCACATCGTGGATCGTGAGAGTTAGTTTGACTTTCCATGACAAAACGGTTCTATGACTCTTACAATTCTATGACTCTTACAATCCTCAACTGGCTGTGACTCTTCAGGAGAGAATTGTAAGAGGCACTTGCTCTGACCCTCATAATTCATAAATGAATTGTTTGAGTCAGTTACACTCTTCAAAAGTTGTGAGGGTCAGTTTCACTCTTCATGGGAAAATTAAGAGTCACATGAGCCCCTCATGAAAAGTAGGCCAAACACATCATTCCCTATTTATTTTCCCAGTCCATCATATTCTGTAGGGTTTACCCCAATGCTTTGCACAATTAATATCCCTAATCTGAAACGCATCTCCATTGTAATACCTGTATATATATATATATCATTTCTTGAGACAGCCTTGGGATGTTATAGAATCCTCCTAAATATTTTAATTCTGTGATAAGCTTACACTAGAGTTACCTTTAGGCGTACATCACCCCTAGAGGGTCTGGCGCCATGACAGGGATGGGGCTGTCCCATGTTGTAGATGATTTACATCGTCATAAAGCATCCCAGTGTACCAGTGCCCCCCCCCCCCTCCACTCTCCTCTCCCCTCCGCCTCCTCCCCCACTCTCCCTCCACTCTCCCCTTCATCTTCCCTCGGTCTTCCCTAGGTCTTCCCCTCGGCCTCCCCTTCGCCTTCTCTCGGCCTCTCCTCGCCCCCCCCCCCCATTGGGCACCCCTCCCTCTGTCCGCCTCTCCCCCGTCACCTTCCCTCAATCTTCCTCCGGTGTCCCCTTAGTCTCCCCTTAGCCTCCCCTCCCCTTCTCCCCTCACCTAATACCTCCTAATAGTTCCCATATACTCATTACACCTCCCACCAGCCTCTGTCCTTGCTTTCCGCTTTCCGCTCTCCCCCATCTTGCATCCTCTAATCCTTTCCCTCCAATTCCTCCCCATCTTCTTCTCCACAGGAGCCCCCTTGCTTTCTCCACACATCCCTTCCCTCCATCCCTTCCCTCCATCCCTTCCTTCCATCCCTTCCCTCCATCCCTCCCTTCCATCCCTTCCCTCCATCCCTTCCTTCTATCCCTTCCCTCCACCCCTTTCCTCCACCCCTTCCCTCATTCCTTCCCTCCACCCCTTCCGTCCATCCCCTCCCTCCATCCCTTCCCTCCATCCCTTCCCTCCCTTCCTTCCGTCCATCCCTTCCCTCCATCCCTTCCTTCCATCCCTTGCCTCCTTCCCTCCCTTTCCGTCTCTCAGCCTCCATCCTCCATCCGCCCGTTATTCCCTCCCTCTCTCCTCTCCCTCACACACCCGGCTCACACACCTCCTGGCCCTTTACACCGTCTTTTAGCCGACGACCTGATTTTTAACACGGGCCCCAAAGTGGCGGAATAAGAGGTAATTAAATATTGAGTCACGTGTCCTCTAGGGCCTCCTGGTTCCCTTGGTGACGGCCGGTCCTTATTTATGGATCATGTGTTGCCATGGTAACGTGGCACCTGTCAATCACCATGGAGGCAGGGAGTGAGAGCCTGTCCTCAGGGTTGGGGCAACATGAGGGTTATTTATATTATGATAATTATGAGTAGTCAGGATAAATTATAGTCAGTTGAGGAGGGAGGGGAGGAGGCAGGGGGCGGCGGGTTATGGGAGTATACCTGCCCATCACTAGCTGTATGGTATCTAAACAAAATATTGATTATATTGTCATAAAAAGTAAATTGGAGCTATAACCTGGGAGTTATAACTACAATTTATGCACTCCTGATAAACTCGTGTTTATGTTACATGTTCCCGTATTCGACGTAATAAGCGCACAGTGCGCTTAGAAAATTATTGTGGATACCTTTTAGTAGTTAAGAGTTTAATTAGGGTCAAAAATTGAGATATTTTTGGTTATTTGTAGTATAGAAATCGGCCAAAAACGGGGTGTGTGCGCTTATTAGGGGGTGTGCGCTTATTACGTCGAGGTTGGACTGTGAATATGATATTCTGCAGACATAAAATGTATGACAGACATCAAAGTACTTAGTATACTGGCATTAAATGCTTTAAATGTTGTCTTTATATCATCAGATAGATGCATACAGGATGCCAACACGTATCTTATAAAAGGATCCATACATATGAACATATGACTAGGCCAAAAAAAGAAGGTTTGTTTCAGGTCACCTGACCGACCCTATCTTAATAGGGCCGACCCTACGTTTATTTATGCAATTTTGAAGAAATTTTCATATTTTTATACTTTTTGCGGGTCAATTTTAGGCTAACAAAATTTAGGAAAAAAAATTCCCCATCTGAACACTTTTATGGGTCAATTTTAGAGGGAAAGTAAAAAAAAAAAGTTTAATTTTTTTTTTTAATCCGACCTACCGACCCAATAGTTTCTTCCCATGTTACCTGAAACAAAACCTTTTTTTTTATTTGGCCCTACAGTAACCCGTCAGTGCTGCAACCATGTATGCATCATACTGACCCTACGGAGTCGAGACAATCCCGAGGGGTTGGCATGGTGCACAAATGCAGCGTAGTTCTTAAAGGGTTAAAGTACTATGCAGCCTTCATAGGGTTATTTCCCCCTAAAATTTAATAGTTTCATGATGAGTAATCTGCCTATGTAAGTCCATCAAGTCTCCAAGTCCCGCGAGTACTTCTAAATCCTGTATAATCTTAGTCTGCAGGGAATTATTGATTGCTATTTTTAATTGCGTGCCTCATTTTGTCCCCGTGTGCCGCGGGGCATCTAGTGTGGAGTGTAGGGGTTGGGGCTACTATAGACCAATGCAGTAAGAAAGGGTGACTTGTCAAAAAGTTTTTGAATTTTAACTCACAAATACATAAATATAACCTCAGAATCCTGCATTCTGATATACACTTTTTGAAAGATAATTGTTCTGTGAATCTTCTGATATGAGAAGTTTCGAAACTTAGCTATTACAGACAATGTTATAAGGATTCTACTAAAACTAATGTATAAACCACAACTTTTTTTTTATGAAAAAGTCCCCTTTTCTTGCTGCATTGGACGACATCGAAGCATGAGGGACAGATAAATACTACCACTGGTGAGATAGAGTGTACATTTATTACAATATGGCACTACCCGTACTATAATGGGTATGTCCCTGCACAGCCAGTATATCAAAACACAGTGGTTAACAATGTTCTTGGTATTATTATTTTTATTTCTTTAATTTAATTTTTTTAATGTTTTTTTTTAGGGGGGGGGGTGGGGATGATAACATATCATGCAATTATCAGCTTCCATTGGTTGTGGTAGGCATTGCCATTAAATTGTATGGGCAATTACATGAGGCCACAATGAAGTCCTGAAAATTGTCTTACCCTTCAAGAAACAGTCTAGCGTACAAAGTATAATCTATATGCTTTAGATTTACCCCAGAACTGGACTTCGAATTTGTCATGATATGACATCATATCCTAGATTTAAACTAACCTTGTCAATCTACATGTTTGATATCTCAGGATTCACTATAAAAGTAGATTTGTGTTGTCTCAGGGAATGTTTCCCATGATGCAATGAGCATGTTCAGGTGTCTCATGAAATAGGTTACCCTCCGTCAGAAGCCAATGGAGCAAATCAAAACAAACCCAAGCCTCCGTGTGGGGTCATCGGGCCAGCCCTGCTATGGGGCGCCACATGTAAGCCATGTAAGGACACATGCAATAAAAAGCTACAGAACCCAACACCAAATTACTGTCAAACCTTGCGTAGAAGCCGCAGCTAGTACGCGATTCAGCTTATAGGATCAGCCCAGGTTCAAAGTGTGGCTTATATGTTTTTGCCACTACGGTACAGTACTAAAGTCACCATAATCAGATGGGCACTGTGGCATATAGGATCGGCCCAAAGGAGGGATGCGGCTTATGCGGGGGTTAGGCTTGTACCCGAGGTTTTATGGTATGTAGCTTATATGTAGTGACAATGAAGGCAAATCAACGGAGCATGATAGTGTTTTTGTTTCTGATGTTCCTGAATTAGATATGAATTTCTGAGTGATATACCAGATATAAAGATTTGACACAGAACCCCATTCTAACAATCTCACCCTTCTCCCTCACCTCTGACACCCTTCCCATCATTCCCCTCACCTCTCGCTCCCTCTCGCGCGGGACGAGATACCACGTGTTCCAATGGCAGCCACATGTTGGACCACCACACTCTCCCAACACAACTTCTGTCCTGTATTACCCCACCAGACGCCACAACTACGCTTGGAGAGTGCTGCTCCGGCCGCCATCTTGTATGAGTTAGAGGGATGCTTGTAGCATCTGTGTTTGATGCGGGGAGGTGGGGAGGGGTGTGTGGAACTGACATCTTTTATCTCAACGCTAAAAGAGTGTTTGCTTATCTGTCTGAGGCACTAGCCACATCTGCCTATCTTCCTGCCAACCCCTTCACGATGTGTTCCACTCAGGGGAGGCAGATTGTATCTGACTACAGATACATGGATACAGTGTGTAATACCATTATTTAAAAAAACATAAGGATATGATATTTCTATTGTAATGCTCCAGATAGAAATGGGAAATCCCCGTCTATTGCATATAGAGGAATGAAAAGCTATGAAAGTCTTCAGGTTTTCTTTTTTTTGAGATTGTTCACTTTCATCCCTATATCTGACTACAGATACATGGCTACAGTATGTGATGTCCTTATTCATGTGGTTAAAACCCTTTAAGGACGGCATAATGCCTTAATGTATTATACCTTTGCTCGTCATGATGCATGAATGCAGCCCTGGGGGGTAACTCACCAATTCTGCATTCATGCACCATGCTGACTCTACGGGGTTGAGACACTTGCACAGGGTCGGTATGATCATAGAGATTGAGTTCTCTCTATCTCTCTGGCATGATGCACCAATGTAGCACCGGTGAGTTACTCATTGGTGCATCATGACGACAAATATAATATTTTAGCAACATGCATACTTAAAGCGTTAAAACATAGGGACACAATATTTCAATTATAATGCTCAAGATAGAAATCGGGGAAATCCCCGTCTATTCTATATATACATGAATCAGGACTAAAACATGCCTTGGGGCTCTCTGCTTCAACCAAATACCCTGAGTCAGACACTTGAATTTGTATATATTCAAGTGAACTAACTTATCTATGAATGTATAATCGTACCATATACTAGTATGTGCTATTCTGACTTAGAAAAAAACAACAAGTAGGGGGCTTATCATGCATGAATATTCCAAACTGAAGTGTCCGACTCAATTAGGTATATGTCTGATTTGCGGTGCATGTACCCTATTGATTAATTTATGCATTATTTCCCCAGAGGGATATTTTAGTTACTTTGAGAATTTGGGAATTCATTTAGATAGGAATCCATCAAGTGGTGTTACAGTATTGAGGGAACATGGCTCGGGTTGGGTTGACCAGTGGCTAAGTAGATAAGAGGGCCCATTATAGATAAGGAGATAGAAAAACAATTCCAATGCACCCAGCTGGAAAGATCCATCTTGTCTTATCAATGTCAAATGTAGTTATAGTTAAAGCTACAAGTCCACCCCCCCCGCCCTTGAAATTAAACCTTCCTAGAAATTACTATATAACCATTTAAGAGAACAGCATTTCGCAAAAAGATGATGTTTGTTGTCATGATGCACCCACACAGCCCCGGTGAGTAACTCGCCGGTGCTGCATTGGTGCATCATGCCGACCCTTCAGGAGTATCTCAACCCTGTAGGGTTGGCATGATGCTTGAATGGAGCCCTGGCAAGTTACTCACCAGGGCTGCATTCATGCATCATGGCCTCCAAGGGCATGATGCATTAAGGCATTATACCGTCCTTAAATGTTTAAGGTATAAGCCTTCCCTTTGTATAAATGATGATCAGAAATAACGTCATTTTCTATCATGGCTTATTATACGGCAACACACACTGTATCATTATTCATATAAGGGGGGGGGGAGGATGTACAGTTACTGCAATACCGTAAAGTTTCGCGTATAATTGGCTTGTACGCGAGTCAGACTCAGCTTTCTTTCGATACCCATATGGGATGCGGCTTATACAACAGTTTTTATAAGTATACTGCAGTACCAAATTAACAATTTTCAGTCCCTCCTCTGCGGATTATATAATCTGTCAAAATTAGGGGTGCTGCGCATACGTAAGTAACTGGCCTAAAAGTGGAGATAATTAGCTATACATACCAGTTTTCGCGGCTATTAAATTGGACAATTATCAAGGTCTCTAGAGGGTAAATCATGAAAGCATGGTCCAGTTTGTAATATGGCTCATTTGAATTATTGTTTTGAGTACAAATCAAGTCATTATATTGGCATATTTTTCATGAAAATCTAGCAAGTCCCACCATTGAATATATCTAGTTCCACTTTATCAAAAAGACGAACCCCCCTGCGAAGAGGGCTAGTTAGGCCTGAGTTAGGCGTATATATACGAGGTTTTACGGTAGTTATTGCCCCTGGTGCATGGGTCAGTTGGTAAGGGGGACTGCCCAGTCATGATAAGTACAAGATGTATTTGAACCCTGGACCTGCAGGCAGCGGTCCGTACCGCAACATGCCGGCACCCCACTGCCTATCTCAGGGGGCTGTAATTGAAATACATTTTGACATGTTACATGGTAGTGCCACTATAGGGACGAATCATTTGTTGCTGGGGAGGAGGGGGGGGGGGCTTTGTTGATATTAGGAGGAGGTCATAATGAAAAACAGGCCCTCGGGGGGGGGGGGGGACTGGAAAAGTCTCCATGCTGGGGGGGGGGGGTGGGGGCAAAATAGAAAATGGTTCATTTGGAGACCCGCAAACAAACATAGTTCCACAGGTGGATGTGATTTTAGGGGGGAGTTTTTTTTCTCAAAATAATAACGTAGTGGGAGGAGGGTGGGTGTCGAGATTACTTCCTGGCTAACTGGTGGGGTGGGGGGGGGGGGGGGGAGGGCAGAATAAAAATTGCCATTTTGGAAAAAAAATCACCAAGCCCCCCAGCTAGCAAAAATGATCACTCCCTTATATTATGGCCTGCAGTGCTCGCTTTTATTGAGTTCCAGAGTACACAGGATATTCATGTATAACATAATACATTATGGCCAAAACAGGAAGGGTTCCAGGAATTAATGAAGGGATAAAAGAGTAAAGTAGAAAGTTAATGGACTGATGATTATGTGTCGATATGGATAGAGATATATTTGTGACAAAGGCATATTTGTGCCTCTACATGGGGTCCCACGATTTTGACCATGTCGCTGTGTCGATTTTTAGCAGAAGGGCTGAGTCGCTGTGTCGATTTTTATGTGTATATAGAATGCATACTAGAGCCTTATGAAGATGTCTTTGTCCGTCGATTTTTAAAAGGGCCGTGTCGCCTGTGTCGATTTTTAAAAGGGCTGTGTCGCCGTGTCGCCGTGTCGATTTTTACCCACGCAGGGGCACATATTTTCGAGGATGAAACCTGTTCCATTTAGACCTGGTATCAATTCCCGGATATCCATTTACTGTTATTTAAATAATCATTTAGCCCTTTATGGGTAGCATGTGTCGCCAATGCAGTAATAGTGAGTAACTCCCCGGTGCCACATTGGTTTACAAATCACATCATTTACACCTAGGATGTCGTCAAGCATACATTCGCCATGGTGTATGAATTCATCTTATTGACATAGCATATTAACCCTTTAAGGACGGCATATTGCATTAATGCACCATGCCCTTGGTTGTCATGATGCATTAATGCAGCCCTGGCGAGTAACTCGCCAGTGTTTGAATTCATCTTATTGACACAACGTATTAACCCTTTAAGGACGGCATATTGCATTAATGCATCATGCCCTTGGTTATCATGATGCATGAATGCAGCCCTGGTGAGTAACTCGCCAGTGTTGCATCCAAGCATCATGCTGACCCAAAGGGGCTCAGACACTCCTAAAGGGTCGACATGATGCAGCAATGCAGCTCCGGTGAGTTACTCACTCGGGCTGGATTGGCATCATGACGACAAATGTCATCTGTCATTAAAGCGTTAAAGCACTATACTGCCGTTAAAGGGTAAGTATCTCTCCACCCTTCCACCTGTGCACTGTAGGTATTGGCATTAAAGCACTATCCTGTCGTTAACCCTTTAAGGATACATGTTGCTAAAAGATTTGTCATCATGATGCACCATTGCAGCCCTGGCTAGTAACTCGCCGGTTCTGCATTGGTGCATCATGATCCATAGGGTCGGCATGATGCTTGAATACAGCACTGGCGAGCTAAGGCATGATGTATTAACCCTTTAAGGGCAGCATAGTGCTTTAATGCATCATGCCTTTGGTTGTCATGATGCATGAATGCAGCCCTGGTGAGTAACTCGCCAGTGCTACATCCAAGCATCAAGCTGATCCTATGGGGCTCAGACACCCCTGAAGGGTAGACATGATGCAGCAATGGTGCAATTACTCGTTGGGGCTGGATTGGCATAATGACGACCAATGTCATCTTCTAGCGACATCTATCCGTAAAGCGTTAACGCACTATCCTGCCGTTAAAGGGTTAATAGTATCTCCTCACCCCTCCCACTCTGCACTACATATATTCACACAGAGAAAAATTGAGAGTCATTGGCGCTAAAACTACCTCACCTGAGGGTCAGGTACTTTTCTGAGGGTGTTGGTACAGGCCGTTTGTCATTTTGGGCATTTTATGTGTTATATCATAGGGTCTTGACAAATTTTTGGGGGGCAAACATATATTGAAGCCCCCCCCCCCCTCCTCTAGGATTGGGTTAAGGGGGGGGGGGGTAGCCCCCTTTTCCATGCCAATGTGTCCTGCAGTTAAAGGGTTAATACTTCCTCCCCCTTCCACCTCTGTACTGCAGGTATTGGTACAGGCCGTGTGTCGGCTTATGACTGCTGTCACAGGTTGTGACAGCAGTAATCAGCTGCTGTCAACTGTCCTGACAGCCACTGACAGCAGGGTCAGGGTATGGAGGACTCTGCCAATGAAGCATAGTACCTACTGCCAGAACTAGACTGTGTGTAATACGCAATAACTGTACGCAATATAGGGCTTAGACACATTGGACCATGGGGGCTGCTATATTGGGGCCCCAAAGACCATATTAGATTTGGCAAAGGACCGTGGGTAATGTCTTATCTGCCCGCTCCCTAGCCCAGAGCAGTGGTCACTGATACGACTGATAGGGGTGATACCCTGCACCCATAACCTTTCGTAATGTCCTCCCTATTGACATTGTCTTTGGTGTGAAGTGAGGGAATTAACCTGATTAGGGCTATCCAGATGGACGTCGGGGGTCTTTTGCCCAATATATTCGTGACCTGTCTCACCCATATAAATCTGTATTACTGGGGCGCATACGGAATATGGCAGGGACTACAGGGACGTTGGGGATCAGAAGAGCCTAATCACAAATTTACATTGTATTTCTAAATTGATAAAGATGACAAAGATTATTAACACGAGACATGATCACTTTCAAATTGGCTACCTACAGCCACCTGTATGTGATTTATAGGCGTGTAGCTGGTTGAATTATCAACCAGTGAGATAACTCCTTGGCCTTTACTGCTGAATTCTTAGGGGGCATTATGTAACAGCCTGTACCCATTGTGATTGCTGTATCAGTGCTTATCTCGGCGGTCACCAGATCAAGCAATGGTGCCCCCTACTAAGGAACCTGCAACCTCGGTATAGAATGACATAAACAATTTTACCCGATTTCACCAGGAGCAAGAAGTATAATTGATTTTTTTTCATGATCTTCCTTGTGTTGAATCCCAAAGGGGTCGTCCATAAATGATGTCACGCCTTAGGGGGGGAGGGGGGGTCAGAAATTTGTGACAAAACGTGACAAGGGGGGGATGGGGGGTTGGCAAGTGCATGATGTCACGTTTCCAAAAAAAAGAAGTTTTTGTTTGTATTTTTAATATGTAGGCTAATAGAGCTAAACCAGTGTAACCAGAGGAGTCTGTCTGTGGGTCATTACAACTTATACATTGAATACGTGTACACCTTTTCCTCTAATGAAATGTTCCTATCAGGTATGTTGGGTTTTCTCTATAGAAGGCAATCAAAGATGATGTAAATATCACGATAAGAGCAGATAAACAGAGAAGCACCCATTTGGTATGAGGGACCGACTGCATATTACACCAACTGCACAACTTTCTGCCTCGTTTATGATAATAATCATGACACAATGTAGATCTATATCCCAAGATGGAAATGCATAAGACCTCTACCAGATGTACCATAAAACCTTGCATACCGTACCCTTGCAATAATGCGCGTTGATGGATTTTGCTATGGGTGGGGGGAGGGCACGCACGGGTTAGCTCTCCCACATGAGAGGACAGACGTTTAGAGCGTTATCTTAATAAGACAATTAAGACAGTCTTAATAGTCTTAACGTTAGTTCCTGCAGTGGCCACCTCACCAGAGAGGAATGAATAACTTGTATGAGAGGAACTATTGATCCCTTGCAAAAGGATGGTGATAAGTCCGAGGTCTCTAATCTGAGACCAGTGACACTTCTACCAATTATAGGTAAATTGCTGGAAAAAATTGTAAATAAGAAACTGGTCTCATATTTAGACTGGTGCACTAGAGTCACTAGACGCCGCCCATTCTGTGTGTAATCTTGAATCGCCACTTCTGGCGTAATCTTATGGATGGTGTCTTTATGTTCATATGGGGGGCTCTGCCCCCCAACCCCCGTTCTTCTTTTCTTTTTTTCCCCCTTTTTTCCCCCTTCTGATCGCAGGGAAACACTGCACCACTCGACCACCCATAACATACTAAATGGAGTGGTGCAGCTCTTAAGACACTGAATTAAGACTTGAGGACAGGGTGGTGAGATTTTGCACAGAGGCCCCCCCCCCTATTGGCCAGACGGGCCTTTCCCCCCCCCCCCCCAAAAAAAAAGGGAAAAAAAGAGGAAGAAGAGAAAAGAAAGGAGAGAAAAAGAGGGAAAGAGATAAAGAGATTGTGGAGTATTATTCATAGGGCCTGGCTGAGGGCCTCTGATCTCGATGGGGGGGGGAGGGGAGTCTTAAAATATTGTGTCCTAAAAAGACCATTTTAAGTCTAGATCAACAACATTTTCTTTACCCCCCTACTATATTACCTAATGTGCTTCGCTCGCGGGAAACACATAGTGACTCCAGGTTGGCCAGGTTTGGCCCCATCTCTAGACAATCCTAGATCCGCCACTGCCCCCCTCAAGAGCACGTAGTATGTTTTGCCCCCCGGTGTGGAGTCACGTTTTGGCCACATGCTACAAAGTGTCAAACTCTTTGTAGAAACTTAATTTATTTCTTCAGACAAGAAACTTGCAAAGTTTATTATTAGTTCTAGTAAGTTCATTAACAAGAGATATCATGAGATGACTGAATCTACCAGCCTAGTGATACATAGTACATAATAGAATAAGATGTAGCCTACAATTATACCATAATAAACTGTTACTGATATTTCTTGTCTAGGTGGGTCCTAAAGTTGCCTGTATGGTGAACACATCCATGGAGCAAAGAAACTCCAAGTGAAAACACAATTCATTTTAACAGCACCAACTTGTGTCTTTCCTTGACCTGTGGACACTTTGTGGCCTGTGGACAAAACGTGACTCCACATCCCCCCCCCCCCCCCTCACTGAAGGCGCTGAAAAAGTTTCGTTTCCCCTTTGAACTATAGTAATGGGCGGGCTTTTTGGCTTCACCTTTTAAAGTATCTTGCCGTCATTGAAGGGTTAAAAGCAGCTACATTTTTTACCCCCCCCCCCCCATCAGGAGGGGTCAGAAATTCCCCGAGGGGTCAATTTTCTTTACGTCCCCCGTCAGGAGGGGTCGGAAATTCCCACCACCCCCTGTAACTAATAAATGAACACTGAACTTAGGGAGTGATCATATGAGGGAATTGCACCCTTTTTAGCAAAAAAAGCCTGGGCATTACTATAGCTCAAAGGGGTCGGCCACGCTCCATTTCAACCTGCCTGGGAAAATTTTCAGGGAGGTGGGGGGGGGGGGGGGGTAGCTGCTTGTGTGACGTCACGCCTAGAGGGGGGGTAAGCAAAACGTGACAAAACGTGACATGGGGGGGAGGGGGGGTCAAAAAAGGGCCAAAAAAGCGTGACATCATTTATGGACGGCCCCAAAGTGTTGTGAGCATAACTTCAAGTAAATAAATAATTCCTGCAGAGGTCCTGGCCTTTGCAGGAATTCCTACTACCGGGTATCTTACTGGAATTTCTGTATAGAAATAACCTAATTTTCTACAGAAAATTGAGCAAAATCTTAAAAATTCTTACTTCCTGTCAACGAGGGAGTAGCATCTCTGTATAGGCTAGTATAGCCACATATTTCTTCTCACTCTGTCAAAGTCCAATGCTACTGACTATAAATAGGCTATAGGGGTCAGTCTGGTCGCCCTGTGGGTGCATCCATTGCTTGATCTGGTAACCGGCGAGATTAGCACTGATACAGCAATCACAATGGGTACAGGCTGTTACATAATGCACCCTAAAAATTCCGCAGTGAAGGCCAGGGAATTATCTCATTGGTTGATAATGCATCCAGCTAGACGCCTATTGCACACACACACACACACACACACACACACACACACACACACATTTATACACAAGCGATCTAGCTCACGCGAGCACACGGACAAAGGTTTACCGTGAGTCTTACAACAATTTTACTGAAGTCTTACAACCGGAAAGTCTGAATAATTAAGGCCGAATATAGATGTCACATACTATAATATTAACATTCTGGGGTGCTCTGCACATCAACCCCCATTTTTTCTTTAATCTTTTCCCTCATTATTCCTCCATTTAACACTCTGTCGCTACTGTCACTGACACTGTAGAGCGACCCTATAGTAAAATTAAGACTAGGACTTCTGTAAGATTGTTGTTAGACTCGCTGCAAACGTTTGTCCACGCACTCGCGTGAGCTAGGTGCTACCTGACACATTTATATGATGCAGTCCCATATTGTACCAATATAATGCAGCACTGGCGAGTTACTCATCATGGCTGCATTGATGCATTATAACGACAAATATGATCTTTTAGCGACATGCGTCCTTAAAGGGATAACTTAAAAGCTGTGGGCAGAGTCCAGGGCTCTATACGACTGCAAGTGTTCACTCTCCTACCACATTCTCGTCTAACGTCTAATTACCAGCTATAGGTCTGTACTTTATCATACATTGACTAAACATTTCCTTTTTTTTTTTTAATTATCACATGTTTGAAACCTGGATTCATAGATGTATCTTATACCCTCGACTGGATAGACGTGAATTATTGGTGCTTGACCTACCTACTTGTTAGTACAAATAAGTGAAGTTTAAATCAAATCAAATAGTGCTCATCAGAATATTCTGAGAATATCAGAATATTGAGGGAGTATTCCTCCATCGCTCTCTGCTGAGAATGGCGGTGTCAGAGTGGATAGGGTGGGAGGGTGGATGAGGTGAGACTCAGGCTGGAGGGAGGGCTTTGACTCAATCCATGTGCCACCTCCTCCTAAATCTCCCTTTTTGTACAGCCTCCCCGACTTGAAGGTGTGATTTAGGGGTCGGCACCCTGGTGTCAGGCGTGAATCCGGCCCAATGACTGCCCCGCACTCTGACATTTGACCAAATAGCCCCGCAGCCAGACTCATTCTGCGCTCTGATTGGTCCAAATACCCCAGCCAAAATGTCACGTGACCACTTTTTAAACCTTGCTCTAGCCAAAATGCTGTCCTGAACTAGAAGGAAATCGAAGAAATATTGGTGTTTTTATTAAAAGCCTAGTTCTCACATCCTTTGAAATCCAGAAAATGTAAAACGAAAAACATGCTACATAATAAAACGTCTACTACTTCTCAATTGATTAAAGTGATGGAATTATTTTGGGTTCTAAAATCCATTTCTGCACTTCTTGGAAAAGACCTGAGACTGGCTCAGCTCTTTCCGGTTGTGTGCTTAAGGGTTAGTATTTTACGTGCAGCCCCAATGGGCGGACAAGCTTGCAAACTCCTTTCCGTTTCCCTCCATCACATTCCCCGACTTATCAGTGAAACGAGAACACGCCCAAGTCTCGCCGCCTGTCACGAGACCCTGTGGTTACCATGGCAACGACGCAGGAGAGACTTTCCGAAACACATCTTTTGCCTTTAATTACTTTCCACGAACATGAAAGAGTAATTTGAAGCAATCGGAGGGTGGAGAAAAATCAAAGAGCGTTGAGCGGCCTCTTGCCGACACGAGATTCCGTCTGTTCTCGTGCCTTCTGACGAGAAAAGGCGGGATTTGAGTGTGACCTTGTTGTTTGACCTTGACATCTGACTTCCGCTTCCGGCAGGGTAGGCTGGGTGGTACCAACAGGATGTTCTACAGTCTACTTAGTAGTCACAAACAGGAAATGGGCACTCAAGGAAGCTATTACTCATGAATGGATTGGGGCATTGGGGGAGACCTATAGGTAGACTCTAGATGAGGAGTAGGCATAGTATAAACAAGTGGTCTTTCTCTTAACCCTTTTAGGACGGATGTCGCGAAAAGATGAGATTTGTTGTCGTGGCACATCAACGCAGCCCCGGCGAGTAACTCATCGGTGCTGCATTAGTGCATCATATCGGCCCTTCGGGAGTGTCTCAAACCCATAGGATCGGCATGACGCTTGATTCCAGCACTGGCGAGTTACTCTCCAGGGCTGCATTCAAGCATCATGACCACCAAGGGCATGATGCATTAAGACACCATGCCGTCCTCAAAGGGTTAAGGCTGGTGTGTTTGGGGAGGCAACAGTGGACCAGACAAATGTGCCCCTCCTTTTAGCGTAAATGCCTATAGTTTACTGCAATTAGTAGTTGACCAGGATAAATGTGAATCCTGCTGAGGGGGCGGATATTTGCAGCCCTCTTTGGGGGCTAGTATTCGGCACGCGCTCACGTGAAAATCCACAAACCCCTCACATTGTTAAAAATTGACCGTGACCATGCCCACTCCTGAACAGTCCTATTCTCCAATATGGGAGTTCTACAGCGGTGTATTTGGGTTTACATGGACCCTACTTCTTCATGCATTGTTCTCAATCCCAGCCCTTCTCAACATGTGGACCTTTATGGATTAAAGGATAGAGCAATAATTTCATACTTGACTACCTGGTCTGGTTAATGCACATACAAATGTATTGGAACTCTAGTACAACCCCATAGAGTCAATACGCCACCCGTGTTAAAGCAATACACTTCACATGAAGGCATTACCGATTCGCTGCTGAAGCAGAGTGCTAGTAGTATATGGAAAGTAGCGTTTTCGGCAGGCTTCCACAGCGGATGGGAAGCATTGCTCCAGTCGGTATAAGTAGGTTACTACCGGTAGTACAGTAATAGGCGACTGCTACTGGTCTAAGCTTGGGGCAATCAATTTTATTACAAAATCCATGTACATGTACTTGACGTATCATGCTTTACCTATTAGGATCCCCCACAGGACAAATGCTATACATGGCATTGCATGTACTTCTGAAGCCCTTGCCCATTTTAGAATAGTCATGGGGTCAGGTTATATACTTATTGTTTGGGTATGAAGCATGTCAATTCTAATCCTATTGACCTGCTATCATATAATGCGTTACACTTGTTCAAACATGTGGGGTCTTTCCCATTAGGGAGAGCTTTTGGTGTATCATCCATGACAAACCGCCCAGACACGCATCACCATGAAATGGGTTCTGTATGACGACTGCCCTACTCTGTATTTAACCCTTTAAGGATGGCATAATGCAATAATGCATCATACCGTTGGTCGTCATGATGCATGAATGCAGCCCTGGCGAGTAACTCGCCAGTGCTGCATTCATGCATCATGTCGACCCTATGGGGTCGAGATACTCGCGAAGGGTCGGCATGATTCACCAGTAGCACCGGGGGCTGCATTGGTGCATCATAACAACAAATGTCACCTTTTAGCGACATGCCGTCCTTAAAGGGTTAATTGTATATTGATCAACTCTACCCCTCTCCTCCCCCCGTTCCCTCCCCTCCCTCTGTTCCCACCACTCCCCCTTCTCCCCCTTCATGACACAAAGCTACAGAGATCATATACACAAAGACATAATTCCCCTCCCCTCCCTGCGAGTCCACAACCTTCCCAGGCTCTTCCAGAAAGGGGAGGGGGACTCTCCACTGAGGGAGACCCAAACCCATGCACTTCCGGTGGAACTCTCTAGTGGGGGAGGAGCATAGTGATGTACATCCTGACTGGTACTGGGCCAAGGTGGCTCTCCTCTGATAAGAAATAAAGGATCGCAATTGTATTGGGGGGGGGGGGTGCGGTGTTGGGGTGTGGGGTATGGGGAAGGTGGGGGTACACAGATAATCTAAATGCCCTAGCCCTTAGTTTGTGTTGTGGCTATCCCATGTTGGTCATAGGGACACTGGCCAGGCATGGCCAAGTGCTATTCAAAAATGACTGAGGGAAAACAACATAATGACTTTTGCTTTACTCAAAAATACTTCAACTAAAACTCTTTGAAATGAAGAAGACTAAAGTGAATTGGTCAGTACTGACCAACCTGACAACATTAACTAATCTAGGTTGGTCGTATGAGGAGCCAGAAAATGAGTAACTTGGATAGGCTATGGTGACTGAGAGATTGGTCATATAGGGAGCCAATGAATATCAGTGCTGGGTAGGGGGTATGGGGAAGGTGGAGTACAGGGGTGGGGGGTTGCCCTTGGGGAGGTGGGGAGGGGAGACAAGGGGTTTCTATGTTATGGAATGGGGAGGAGCTGGAAATGCTACGAGTCGTCTATCATTGAAGGTCATCTTGCCTGGAAACATCAGTCAGAATGATCTGCTACTAAATTATACCGTGCCACCTGTGGTTTAGAATCATGTGTT
Organism: Harmothoe impar; assembly: GCA_947462335.1. Classification (NCBI taxonomy): domain Eukaryota; kingdom Metazoa; phylum Annelida; class Polychaeta; order Phyllodocida; family Polynoidae; genus Harmothoe; species Harmothoe impar. The sequence continues at coordinate 57,794,904 of OX381719.1, read as the reverse complement.
GAAGCTTTCGACTGTGGATATTTTGTAATAGATAGACGATGGTTATGTAAGGGTAACTGAACATAACCACAGTAAACTGGCTGAATATAGGGTGCCCGACACTCTACAGTAGTTATAACATAACTATCACCAAATAAAAATATTATTTCTATGTACCCTCTCGTATTAACCATTATCTATCTGTTTAAACCACAGCTGTAAGGTTATGTGAGGGTATGTGGAAATAACTAAGGTGTGAACTGCTTTGTCTTACCCCTCCGCTGTGCATGGTTTAAGTGACTTTGGACATGCTTGTACCGTATTTAATACTAACAAATACGTCTTTACTGAATGGATCCAAACATGTTTCTCTACAAACTCTGACTCATGAACTTTCTTCACTCTACCCATTGCTATTACCTAGCATGGGTTCTATCCCTCTCTTCTACTCCTTCATAAAGAAGGAAAACTATGCATAGATGTATATACTAACCTAATACATGGTTTTGGACCACTAGAGATAGTAAAAAATTCTAACAAAAGCATTTACCATACCATGGTTAGGTAAGTTATACATAGCAGGAACAGGCTCCTAAATGAGCCCTTTTCTGCTATAAACCTAAAAAAAAGGCTTAGTTGCCTTTATTATTTCCGCCCATCGGAACAAATGCTGGTGTCTGTTTAATACGGTCTTCTAGGCCATACATTCTTGCCAGGATAAATAAATGAAATTCAAATCAAATCAAATCAACAGTAATTATGTATATGGCTATTAGATTAGTCAATAAATCTGTTGAATATACATGAATGAATTATGATAAGAACCAAGATGATAACCATGCACGCAGTATCTACAAAATATATTTAAAAAAAATACACATATATATATATATAACCAATAAAACGTTTAGGTTTTCTTTTTGTTCACAAAGGGTTAAGCTTATCGACTGGCTTCGAGGAATAGGCAGGGAGTAGGCGATGACAGGTGGAGATGGGTTAGGGGACCAGGGTACCATGGGTTGGACTAGTGTAGCTAGAAGGGATAGAGGCTGAACTGATGGGTGGTAAGGTGGATATGTGGACAAACAGCCAGCTGAGAGAGACCTCGATGGGTCACAGTGATATGAACTCAATCCTAACCCATCGCCATATACACCCTCAGAAAAGTGAGAGTCATTGTCGCTAAAACTATCCTCACCTGAGAGTCAGGCAGTGCCTGACCCTCAGGTGAGGGTAGTTTTAGCGACAATGAATCTTATGTGCCTGACCCTCAGGTGAGGGTAGTTTTAGCGACAATGACTCTCACTTTTCTGTGTGTGTAGATAGGCCGAGGTGTACATTGCCTATGGCGACCTGTAGTATAATAGCTACTATCATTTATACACACCTACCAAGCCTACACTTAGTTGCCATTCAGGTATGATGTCCTGACTCTTGAGGCAAGTTCCAAAGCCCGCACCTTTATCATTTTCCTTTTAGTATTATAGCACCAGAACAGCATGAATATGTCATTATGTCCCATGTAAAAGAGGGCCAGGGAGAGTCTCAAGTAAATCAGACTAAAGACCAGGACTGCTGAGCAGTTGTCAATAAAAGGTGGGCTGGTGGGACAATATCTTGCTAGGTCTAATATTTAGCCGGTACCGTACTAAGTATTTTAATTTAGCGTATACTCCTGTCATCGCCCCATGAGTTCAGAGACATTTTACGTACCATATAATAGCTTCAAAAAATGCATAGATAAGGTACTTCACCAAAGGCTCTGGTCCACAGTACCAGGCAGGCTAGAGAAGACTCTATAATATAGTCTGTGAGGTAGGAGTCTGTTACAAAGAAGGTGGAGATAAGTGGACGGGCTGATCCGGGATGTCGCCCGGGGTGATTGGGGTGGTGCCCCGGTACCCGCACTCTGGGTACATAATGTACCCCACCTGCGTTCTAAAAACCTGTCCCTAGCAGTTCCAATGACTCTGAATTCCCTGTGGATTCTGAGAAAAATGGGGTGTTTTTCTAGATAATACCCCAAGCTTTTCAAGAAAAAAAGGAGTAAATTTTGATGGTGACCATGGTTGGAAAACATTCTTTTAGGTGAGCTGTAGACAATGAAATGCCAATATATTGGGGAATAAATTATGCTGCATTCCACTGACACTAGAAGAGTCTTTACTTTCAAATATCTGTCATTCATGTAGAAGGGGTAAGTCGCTAAAACTACCCTTGCTTTTAAGAAAACGGGTTCTTTTTGGACCCCCAAATACTTGTGTTTTGGAGCAAATTCGTGGAACAAAGAATATCATTTTAAAGATGCACAGAGAAAAGAAACAGCATCAAACAGGAGTCCAGGATGCCTCCAGTCCTGGCCGCCCCAGGGAGCCTATGTGACTCTCTTCCTGGCCTAAGAGAGTCACTTGGGGGAGTCATATAGCCCTCAGGGTCATTCTCTGTGTGTGGAGAACGCAGTTGACGTCCCCCTTTGGGTACTGAGTGCAGATACGAGGGTGGCGGCCTGTCTTGGGCAGAGGCTGTGGGAGAGGCTGTGGGATCAGTTCTGGTATTGGATCTAGGTGTGGATGACATGAGGGAGGGCAGGGGGATAAGGAGTTAACCCTCCAAGGACGCATGTTGCTAAAAGATGACATTTGTCGTCACGATGCATTAATGCAGCCCCGGCGAGTAACTCGCCATTGCATCATGCCGACCCTCTGTAAGTGTTTCAACCCCGTAGGGTCGGCATGATGCTTGAATGTAGCCCTGGCGAGTTACTCACCAGGGGTGCATTCATGCATCATGATGACCAAGGGTATGATGCATTAAAGCATAATGCCATCCTCAAAGGGTTAACCCTATCGGGGCAGCATAGTGATTTAGTCGATATGATGCATGGATGCAGCCCTGGCAAATAGACTTGTCAGGGCTGCATGAATGCATCATGACGACCTGTCGGGAGTCTATGTATCAGCTACTGTAGTGCCGGCATGGTGCATGAATGCAGCCCTGTTGAGCTACTCACAAAGGGCACATTCAAGTATCATGACGACCAAGGGCATACTAACGCATGAAAGCACTGTGGGGCCCTGTGGTTAGGCCAAATAAAAAAAAGTTGTGTTTCAGATTACCCGACCCTACCTAGCAAAACAGGGCCGACTCTGGAAATTTTTATCCAATTTTGAAAAATATTTATACTTTAGGTCATTTTGGGGCAATTTAAGATTTAAGAGTTGTTCTGATAATTCACGAGTCGAGGCGGTCGTCGGCGAGACGGCATTAAAGTTCACAAGTCAATTTCTAGGTACTTTTCAGGCCAAAGTAAAAAAAAAATCAAAAAATCAAAAAAGAAATCTGACCTACCTACCCTAAATTTTCAGACCATGTAACCTGAAACACACCTTTTATTTTTTTTGGCCTTAAGGTGGGATATAAAGCTTTATAAGGGGTATGGAGGAGACCAGGGGCATTGCTTGGATTGAATATAGGCTGAGGGATAACAGGTCTAGAGCCCTCACAATAAGAGCATCCTTTATAGATGTTTGTTATAGCAGGAACTGGTATCAAACACAGCCTATTGACGATAACCTGAGCCGTATAAAGGATCATCCTTTAGCCTACACAATTATTTCTTTAAGCCCTCTGTATCAACGTATAGAAGAGAAGGCATTGACTTTTATTATCTACTTAAACCCCCAGCGCCCCTATATATAGGGCTGAGTACCTGTCCTAACTCCACTCTAACTGTTGCTGGAGGGGTACTGAGATTCGCTCCTTTAATGCCACCTTGGCTATTGGGTGGGTTAGTACTGCATCTCTATAGGCCTATATGGCGTTACCAATACACCTAGTGGTGGCCAATATATAAATACATCCTCCATACAAGGGAGAGCTTTGCTCTGAAAGGGAAGAATAACGATGTAAGGATTATGATAACCCTTTAAGGACAGCATCATGTCTTAATGCATCATGCCATTGGTCGTCATGATGCATGCATGCACCCCTGGCGAGTAACTCACCAGTGCTGCATTCAAGCATCAATCCGACTCTATGTTGTTAAAACACCCATGGAGGGTAGGCATGATGCACCAATGCAGCACTGGCGAGTTACTCACCTGCACTGCATTGGTGCATCATGAAAACAAAGGTCATCTTTTAGCGACACCTGACTTTAAAGGGTTAAGAGAGTGGGGTGGGGGGGGGGGGGGGGGGTAGGGAGGCAGGTGGTACCAGGGTATATCAGCCTGATGTATGGGTAGTACCAGGGCAGGGTGTATACAGAGGCCAACAAAAAGAGGTGTGTTTCAGGGTATCCGACCCTACCTCGCAAAACAGGGCCGACCCTAGAAATTTTTATCCAATTTTGAAAACATAATCGTGTTTTAGGTCATTTTGGGCCTACTTCAGAGTCAATTTGATAGTCCATGAATCAATGGTGTTGTCGGGGAGTCGCCTCTTAAGTTTGGGAGTCTGCGCTGAAGTTTATGAGTCAATTCTTGGGTACTTTTCAGGCCAACGATTAAAATTAAAGTCGACCTACCTAGCCTAGATTTTCAAACCATGTAACCTGAAACATCCCTTTTTTTGGGACTATACTATAGAGAACATGGACTGAGGGTCAGAACCGTGGTATGATAGTGGCGAGGTGGGGGGCTTTAGGTGTAGGACCCGGTCCCTGCACTCTCAGACTGAGCTGACACCATGCTCGTTCTGCAAAAATGGAAAATCAGTTTTTTTCACCCTTTTCCAATGTCCCCAAAATCATGAAAAACGGGTATTTCCCCCAAGATAACCTCTTGTTTTTAATAGGAAAGAGGGTATATTTAGAGGCCAAGTTCTCAGGATTTATCAAAAAGGGGTTATTTCATAGACTGAACCGACATTGAATAAAGTGTGTAGGGGGATTCCCAATGTGTGTTCTATTAAAAGTCAACCCACAGAAGGGAAAAATCTAGAACTAGAGAGGGTTGAAAAGTTTCTTGAAATTTCACAAACAAACGAAAGAGTTATGAAATGTATGTCAGCGTTTTATAGAAAAAAGGGTGTTTTTTACCACGAAATGTCTGTGTTTTTCCTCAAAAAGGGGTCATTTCCTGACCCAAAATCCATGGAAAAGGGAGGTAATCTTCAGAGGAGGGAACGAGCATGAGGTCATTTCTCTCTGTGAGCGCGGGGTGTTGGAGGTAGGGTAGGGAGTGTTAGAGGACCTCTGCACACGGGAGATAACAGAGATAGCATCTGATACCCTGCAGCCTGGTTCTGTGTCCAGTATTGACTGTCACACAATGCCATAACTCTACACCACACCCGGGAACCAGCACAGTCACATACACCGGGGGGGGGGGGGATACCAGAGGTAGGGGCTGCCCAGACCCCACAACTAGAAAAGGGTCCTGATCACCCCTTTAAGGATAGGTGTCGCTAAAAGATGACCAATGCAGCCCCGTCAGGTAACTCACCAATGCTGCACTGGTGCATCATGCCAAGCCTTCAGGAGTATCTGGACTCCATAGGGTTGGCATGATGCTTGAATGCAGCACTGGGGAGTTACTCGCCAGGGCTGCATTCATTCATCGTGACGACCATGAGCATGATGCAATAAGGTCATGCCATCCTTAAAGGGGTACACAGTCCTTAGGAGAATGTCCTGAGTACACTATCCTGAGGAAACTGGCTTGAGTGCAGTGTCCTAGGCCCGGTCCCCGCACTTTCAAGTCTTCCAGACACCATCCTCGTTAGAGAAAACACAGATAATGGGTCATATTTTCATAACTGCGCATGTCAGCATTTTTCGAAAAAAAAGGGGTGTTTTTCCTAATACAATCAGTGTTTTTCGAAAAAAGGGGTATTTTTTTCAAGTGGGGTTTAGGGTAAAATGATACTCCTTTTACAAAAAGAGTAAAACATAAATATCCTGTGAAATGTGTGTATGTTTTTATATATTTGTTATTTATTATCAGGTGAAAGAAATCTGCGTTTTTGTAAAATAAGGGGTACTTTTCGGGCCCCTAAAATCAGTGGTTTTACTATAAAAAGGGGTACTTTTTCACTCAAAAATACGGGGAAAGGGGATATATCTGAGCTCCATTAACGAGGATGGTGTAAGTTTGTACTGGTAGTGCGGGGACCAGGGTCCTAGGCACAGTGTCCTCAGTGCAGCCTCCCATGTATAGACTTTCTGAGTCAAAGAATTCCACATTCTATCGTCGCGGTCGGTTCCTCTCATGATACTTTGATTTATTTTGTAGCAGCCAATAAAATGGCGCTGGCTCAGTCTAGACCTCACATACCAGCATGCAATAGAGGAATGCCCTGTTTCTAGAATCTGACTACACTGGCACCCTGCTTATCCCATTATTTTCAGCTCTACTGACAGTGTCAGAAACTATGCACTTATCATCTGGAGAGCATTAAACCTAAAAGGCAAAACCTGAATTACCAACATGATGCCAATAGTGACCTATTTGATGGCCCTATAGAACCCTAAATTCGACTTGGCCACATAGACATTTTGGGGCTTAGTGACATGGGACAGGAGGAAAAAATAGATAACAACATGGGATATGGGGCATTTCTTAAAATCGATTAGGCGACATGGGCATTTCTTAAAATCGACATGGGACATGGGGACCCCCCCTCGCATCAAGGGCCCTTATCTGAGAGAGAATTCACTAAATGCACGCATGAATTTTAAAATAGGATGGAAGTACATTTCAAGGGAGGAGGGGTGAGTGAGTCCGTATATTAAACCCGCAGGTCTCGGTACCCCTCCACCGACAGTCAGGGCGCAGTCGGGACAGGTACTCAGCCCTATTTATAGCAGAGCTGGGGCTTTAAGAGTCCCGGGGCATTTGTCCTTTATCCAGACGACCAGCCTATTTGGAGCTGCTCCTATAGTGAATAATCCTTATGTAACTTAACCTAACGGTAAAGTGTGGGCAGGGAAAGATTGTAATATTAATCACAAATCTAACAGCATTGTAAAGGCAGTTACAGATGCCCCTTAATCAATGATGACGTCATGTGTGACCTTATGTGACGTCATGATACCATTATATGACGTCGTGACGTTCTATGACGTCATTCTTAGTACGAGATGAACCGGAAAGAGGACAATGAATTGACCGGATGTAGTTATTCTACTTCAGCGGAAGTAGTTATTCTGCGTTAACTTTGAAGTGTTGAGTGCTCTAGTTTCATTTTGTGAAGCATTAGCGGAACTTTGAAAATAAAGGTACCACTTTAAGTTAAAACATGGATCGTTAACCCTTTAAGGGCAGCATGTCGCTGAAAAATAACGTTTGTTGTCATGATGCATCGATGTAGCCCTGGCGAGTAACTCGCCCGTGCTGCATTGGTGCATCATGCCAACCCTTCGGTGGTGTCTGAACCCTGTAGGGTTGGTATGATGCTTGAATTCAGCACTGGCGAGCTACTCATCAGGGCTGCATTCATGCATCATGGCGACCAAGGGCATGATGCATTAATGCATCATGCTGTCCTTAAAAGGGTTGATTGAATTTTCTCAAAGTAATTTGATGCCACTAGAGTCGGGCACAGCATTCTTCAATGCTGAGGACCTCAGATAAAATCCTCAAACTGAATTCTGTTTTAGGATATTCCTACCTGCACCGGGTTTTCGGGTTCCTTGAAGCATGTTCACTTACCTGCAAAATAAAAGCATACAAAGTAAATTAAGTTAAATAGAAATGGTAAATGCTGCTGGAGAGAGAAAATACAAGAACATATCGAGTTATATGTTTTTAAAATGGCAAAGATGAGGGCAATAAAGCTTTCAGTTGCATTGTAACCTTTTACTTAAATTACTATAGACACTACTTGTACCCTAACAGCTCCCAGTACCATGGCTCCCTATATAATCTCTCAGTCACTGTAGTGCCTATCCAAATTTCACATTTTTTGGCTCCCTATAAGACTAACCTAGGTTGGTTAATATTTTTAGGTTAGTTAGTACTAACCACCTCACCTTAGTTTTTCCATTATTGGCCTATTGAGCAAGGCAAGTCAAATGTTGTATTGCCTCAGTCATTCTTGAATAGCACTTGGTCATCATGCTTGACCAATGTCCCTATGACTAACCTGGGGTAACCATTACAGACTAAGGGCCAGGGCATTTAGACACTACTTGTACCCTAACAGACCGTATAACAGGGACCCTCTCCCGGTGCCATGGCTCCCTATACAATCTCTCAGCCACTACTGTGCAAAACCAAGTTAGTAATATTTTGGCTCCCTATATGACCAACCTAGGTTTAATATAGTTAGGTGCTAGGTGCTTTAGAAGTATTAGTCATATGTTGTCCTGCCTCAGTCATTCTTAAATAGCATTTGGTCATGCCAGACTAATGCCCCTATGACCAACCTGGGATAGCCACTACAGACTAAGGGCTTGGGGCATTTAGATTATCTGTGTGTAGGCACTACTTGTACCCTAACAGAATGTATAACAGGACCCTCTCCCGGTGCCAATAGCTCCCTATACGACCAATCTCTCAGTCACTATAGCACTTAGACTGAGGCTTTAATATTTCCTGTGTACTGTAAGAACCACTTGTACCCTAACAGAATGTATAACAGGGACCCTCTCCCGGTGCCATTCCCCCGTCGTTACTGCTGTAGTTTGGCCGTGGACACCTCTGACGGATCAATGCGCGCCTGACGGGACAGCCCGGATAGAGCTGAGCAGCTCCCGGAGCAGTTCCCTGAGGGGGTCACTGTAGGACCACACAAGGAGCTGCCACCAGAGCTGCTCTTTCTGCACTGGAACTGCTCAGAATAGGTGGAGCAGTTCTATTAGGGAGTGATCATTTTTTTTAACAATGGGAAGGGGATGGTAGGTTTCCGTCCGGAGCGCGCGAAATTTTTAACACCCCCCCCCCCCGTCAAAGGGTCAGAAGTTTTTACCCCCCCCCCCCCCCCTTAGGGTCGAAAATTGGCTTGCGCGCGGGCCCTTTGAAGCATAGTAACGCACAGGCTTTTTGGCTCAAAACTGGTTAAATTTTTTGTCCCCCCCCCCCCAGTCAAGGTGTCCAAATTTCTTTTGATATTTTTCACCTATTTAAACCCTCAAAACACGAGTAATTCTGACGTATGCAGTCAGGACTGAACATACTTTAAATATGATAGCATTTCATTTTATATCATGTATGTAGTAACAATTATGTATACTTGGAGACGGTGCCATTGCATTATAATATAAAACATGCTAGCACTACAGGCCGCCCTGCTGCTGGTGTGTGTGTCCGGGAGGGGGGGGGGAGTTAGTTTACGTGTACCTGCCCTACCTGATGGACAGTGGTACGACCTTTTGGGGCCATACCTGGAGTCCACCTGCACATAGACCTACACCCCTGTGTACCTGCCCTACCTGATGGACAGTGGTACGACCTTTTGGGGCCATACCTTGGGTCCACCTGCACCAAGACCTACACCCAGGGGTGACGAGGTACAGCCTACTTGACCCTCGCCTGCCAGACGTTCCGGATCAACAACCCTGAATTTGCACAAACAAAATCTCCCCAAATGAATGGTGACCTAAGGATCAAAATTCTGTATTGAAATAATTAAAATGTGAATTTAATGTTCAAACCATGTACTTCCGGTGAATCTTATCTACATGATGTCTGAACAAATAGATGATATCTATTTGCAAAGTATGTATAAAATGCAATTCCCTAAAGTGTTAGTGCAGAAAAAGCTCCCCATTCAATCCAGTGCTATAACAGAAAATTACCCCATTTTTTACCACAAAACACTGAATATCACCAAAAACGTAATTGAAATGTGAACTTTTGAAAACATGTCCAGATAGATATACATGTTGTGCACACAATGATCATACTGAAAATATCAAAATGAGTTTGTATCAATGTGCAATTTGACCACTTAGATGACCAAACCACCTAGATCCAGGATCAGACCTCAGTGACTAGTAAAGAAGGTGCCATTCTCTATAAAGATACAACACTATAAAGATCAATGGCACCGTCTAATTATGTATATGTCGTATATGTCAATCTGCCAACTATTGACAGCCATGTAACATAACCTGTGCATGG